>JAVHKZ010000003.1:38795000-40045000 GCA_035079395.1 Aspidiotus destructor | reverse complement strand
GCGGCAAAATTAAATTCATTTTCAACGCCGCATTTGTAATAAAAAGAATTTAGGTACTATTGTTTTGATACAAACGACACATGTGTGGAGAAGAATTTGTTCAACTTTTTTTTTTTTTTTTTCACCTCTTCTCTCAATTACATTATTATTTTTCTTTGGTTCAGTAATCTCAAAGAGAAAAGAAAAGAGATACAGAGAGAGAGAGAGAGAGACGGCGACGTTCTCGTGCAGGGAGACGTATTGAATTTAGAATTTTGTCAAGCTCGCGTGTATAACATTGAAAAAAGTAAAATTCATTCTTGAATAATGAGAGTTTTAGCGAAGCCATTGTTCGCCGTGATTGTCGCTTGAAATACACAGGTATACAGTATACGAGTACGTATTATAATAAATTCGTCAGAATTCGCGGGATTTGCTAGCAAAAAGAACGTTGTCCTTCGACCATTGTAATTTACGAATGCGCGATAGACGTCAAATTGCACACCACCTCCTAGTTTAGAAAATTTGTAACGATGAAATCCACGGATGGTACGGGGAAGATGGGAGAATATCCAAACGAGAAGAGCTAGAAGAACGGTTTCTTCCGAGGAGTGCAAAAGATCCAATTGTCCTGTGGCCTAGTATAAGAGAGACTCGAGCAGTATTACTATTAGGGTAGCATGATGGAGTCTGTTCAAAGGCTCACAAGCGGAATGAGAGATCCAGAGAATAGAGAAGTGTGAGGAATAGAGAGCTCAAGTGGATGATGTCATTAGCACGTGATGTCATAACCTTCCATGGAGACTGCCTTTGACGTCATCACACAAGAGAAGAGAGTGATCCCAAGAATAGAAGAGAGTAAGGAAGAGGGAGAATACAAGTTGATGATGTCATGCCCATCCTTGGTGACTGCCCGTGACGTCATCAGCACTCACCAAAAGATAAAACTTCGACTTCTGGCTTTTAGCTATCATTCTACGACATAAGACTTTTGGCTTTTAGCTTTCATCAATTTTTTTCTTTCAACTTTTGGCTTTTAACTTTTGGGGCCAAAAATTATTCAGCTTTTGACTTTTGGCTTTCCGCTTTTGGCTGTAGACTTTTTTTTTCATTGAGAGCAGCGGAGAGAAAAAATTGGTAAACTCCGGTTTTTGGCTTTTAGCTTACAGCTAGTTTTCCAACTCTGCTTACAAGTAAGTGCTGCCAGATCTACGAATTTCTTGTTCTTGGAAAAAGATACAGATTTTGCATAAAATACGGATTTCTTGCGCTCCAAGGGAAAAGTATCTTAGATAATCATTTGAGAAATACTTTTCTCCTGATCGTTATGAGCTGATGCTACAGTCTCTCCTAACATTGAGCCGATCAAGGGAAAAGTATCTCAGTTACTCTTATAAGAGATACCTCTCTCCTGATCGTTATTGATAGATCGGTCAAAGTCCGTAGAAATCTGTCTTGAGGTCTTACAAAGAATGGTGGATACGGATTTAGGAAAATATCTCGCTGCACTACTTCCAAGCTTAGTGAGTGATCCCGAGAAAAGACTGAAGAGGAAAGAGAGATCGCAAGTTGATTACATTATGAATGCTTATGACGTTACGAGCAGCCATCAAGGATGGCAGGGGCGGTACACAAGTGTGGGTAACTCGGAGTCCCCCCCCCTCCTCTCAAGAAAATGAGAGGCAAAAAAAGTCAATTTCATTGTGACTTTTTTTCGTTATCAATTATCAAATGAACAACGGCGTCCTTAACAAAATTGCAAGCCTGGGGAGCCAGTGATTTCTGGCTTCGGCTCCAGCTCCTGGCTCCAGTTTTTCAAAGAGCGGAGCGGAGCCAAAGAGCTGAATTTATGCAGCGGAGCCGGAGCTGGCTGAAGCTCTTGATCTTCTGAGCGGAGCCTCAAGGAGAAGAAAAAGTTGCCGGTTCTTCTCTCTCTCTCTAGTCGGGTTGTCTTTACTTCAAGCTTCAAGCTTTAGGCCTTTGGATTTTGAAATTTGTCGAATTTTTCCTCTTTTTTTTTTGTTATTTTGACTGAAGAGCAGCTCCTGAGCTCCTTGAAAGAGAAAGAGCGGAGCAGCTCCCAAAGTGCTGAGGAGGTGACCAAAGGAGCGGAGTTTTCGGCTCTTTTCTAGATCAAATTACGGCTCCAGCTCCTAGCTCCGGCTCCGGCTTGCAAAATTGGACAAGGAAGGCAGGGCGTCTGAGCTATGGGTCAAGTGGGTTTTGGAATTGAGAATTCAAATTGAAATCTTGAAGGGTCTCCAAGTTTTTTTGAGTCCCTAGCCTCAAAGTGAGAAGTCCCCCTTCGACAATAGATGACATTATGAATACTGATGACGTCACGACGTCACTAATATCGATATCAATATGGAAACAAACGAGCAGAACGAGTGAGCCCTTTTTAAGCTGGATAGCCCGAAATATTCTATACCAAGAACAAGGGGCAAACGGTTGGAGCGCACCTGAGCTTGATAGCTCAACTCACAATACACTACGCCTGCATTAATCCAAGAACGGGGCGTATGCCTCCGAGAAAAGAATTTATGATTTCCTCAGGAAGCAAGCATGACCTTAAAATAGAAATGAGACATAAAATTGAGATCTTTACTTCTCTGGCTTTGCCTGAACATCATTCTTTTTTCCGTGATTTTTGTAATTCTAGAAATTTTGTAGCTTATCTTGAAAAATCATTCAAAACTTGACTGGCTCAAAGTAGCAGCAGAACAATTACGGAACACGAGTACATTAACAATGAAATATCCAATGCATTATACTGATCCACTAAATGAGAGATGATCCTCTTCGTCTTCTTCCTCTCACACCACAGGGGAAGGAGTTTAAAGACGACGTAGAAAAAGCTTTGTAGAATCGGAAGTACTTCAAACCCACCGGGCAAAAAGACGATTCGTTAACCGCAAGCTATCGCGGACTCGAACGTACCTTCTCGCGCTAGCTTGAAGAGCGTAACAATGATTCTGTTCCCGCGTTTTCTAGTGAGTTCGAGCGTACTCCACCTACCATATTTGGTACAAGGGGAAAAAAAACGATATTATTTTTTGGCGAGCAGCAAAACTCAAGTTTGTTGGAAAGGACATGATGTAATCTTCAACAGTAACAATTTTTTGGACTAAGAAAAAATCACTCCCGAGGAGGCCTCGCTCGAACTTACGAGGAAAGATAGTAACAGATATTATCGTTTCCTTCCCGTGACCAACAGTGACCATTTTGGGTCAATAATGACCCAGAAAGAAAAGAGTGACCGCAAGTTACTAAAATAATGACCCGTTAGAAGGTCTGAAAAGGAAGCAGTTATGAAATCAAACAATGCTACCACAGAACCATCAAATATTCTACCTAGAGACCCTGAAGTATACGCAGTTACCCAAGATACTGAGTCAGAGAGCTACCCTCAAAAAACAACCAAAAATTCTGCCTGCAAAGTCCTAAAAATGTCGATAGTATCTTTTATGTAGTTTCAAATTTTTACATTATTCTTTCACTTCTTCTTGACTTCTTCATTGAGTATCCTCGCCAAGAGAACGGCTTTACGAGGTTACTTCAGACGATTTAAGGAAAGTAACCGAAAGAACAACTTGAGAGTAATCCAGCGAAAAAAATATGGTTTGCATCGGGTACAAGTTTCGTAATTTCTCGTAAATAATAACAAAATTTTTACGCAACATAAGACAATAATAGTAATATACGTAAGAAGCGAACTTTGACACCTTATAGTGTATAGTGGAAATCTAATTTTTTCTTTTCTTTGGCTTCAAAAGCTTTTTTAAGTTCATTCAAACGTTATATAGATCACGATTTTCATTTTGTTCGAACAATATAATTATAATTACCGAAGTCGTAAAATACAAAATGATTTTTTTCTTTTTTTTCTTTCATGTTTGAATTTTTGAACATGCAAAAGTTGATAAGATTCTAGAACACTCATGACCATTCCATTTTTTCAACATGTGAATAGCTTTAAGAAAACATTGCTCTACAAAAAGAATATGTACGAAGGAAGTATAACGAAGACAAAGAAACAGAGGTTAAACATACTACATACATTCTTCGATAAAAACCATTCGATTTCAAATACGGTACACGATATAGGTATACTTCGAATGATATAACGTTGAAGGAGTACCTATTATAAAAATTTCACCTCAACTTGTACTCAACCTAATCCATACACCAGTCTCCGCGTCTTCGAGTCGAGGAATTAGTTTGGGTAAGTCAGTTCGTGACGTGCAATAATACTCTACAAATAAGTACGAAGATAAAATTTCGCGCACGAAAAATATACGACCCTCATTAAGAGACATTACACTGAAAATTTTCGAAGATACGAATTACACTCCCTTTTACAGCCGGAAAATCTGCTGAATTATTTCTGCACGGATATCTGGTAACGTGAATCTAGAGAGCTTTAGAAAATTTGCAGCAGTGACGTAAGACTACGAAATTGGTTCAACATATCTGAGAATTTTCGAAAAAAAAAAAAAAATAGTCAGTTTTTCAGCACGTAGGATGAAAGATGAGAAAAACCGATGTTGACGGCGAAATTTAGATTTTGGAAATATGAAAGACAGCATTTGGTGAGTAGCAACTTTTATAACTAAGGACAAATCTTGCTACAAAAGTTCTCACAATAGCCTCTTACAGGCTGACCTTTTAAAAGATCCCGCTCGACAATCCCATCAACAGAAAATTGACCAACTCCAATCCTATACTTGGGCTGACTATTGAAATTTGTAAGAACATTAAAATCTCGGTAATCCGATGTAGAACTGAAAAGCTCTCATTTATGGGTTCAGGGATTGCCTTATTTTCTGAGCGGGAAACCTTCGCTTAGGGAGTGACTTCAAAAACGTACTTCAAATGACTTGGCGCGACAAGTGGCCCAAATGGTAATGATGACATTCATCAAAAAACCGTATGGACGAAAAACTCCTTCTTTACATACATACATATAAAATAGCTAGATGATCAAGATTCTGCAATTTCCTAGCACCAGCGCACCAAGTCCCCTGTCAGGCACAAACTGAACCTACTTCCATACGGGGAAAAAATTCTTCTTCCAACCTGTAACTTAGGATTTTGATTTTTCGACGAAAATTTTCGGCACCCCACGGGAAAAATACCAAAATAACGCCTATGAAGACTAGATGGAGGAGTCATGGTCCAAAAAAAGAGCGAAATTTTCCAATAAGAATGATGGAATGAGGTTCGAGAAAATAAAAAATTTGCTCTTTTAATCCGGGTTGCCAATGTAAATAAAACGTACATTACTTTTTATAAACAAATTAATATGCGAAGTACATTGGGGCCCAGCGGGGAAAAACACGATTCGTTAGCCGCGGGTCATTGCAAGCCAAAACGTACCTTCTCGCGCTAGCTTGAGGAGATCAATTATGGATTTGTTACCACGTCTGGAGGAAATTTGTTCAAATTTTTGGACAATTGCGTCTCGTTTAATGGACCCTTCATTCTTTTCTAATCGTGAAGAAGTCTTTTCACCTGATTTTCGACTAACTTTCCTTTCTCCTCTTTCCCTGGACTCTTTTTGGAAATTTTAGAGAAAAGGTCGATCTTATCCTTCTTTCCTCGTCTCGTTTTGTAATTTATTCGATTTCAGGGTTCAGCCTATTGACTGGAAATCTACAGATTGTCAAAGGATGCTGCAGTATTGCAGATTTCATATTGCGACTTGATTTTCATGGTAGGACTTCTCAAGCTTGGACAAGAAGGTGCGTTTTTGCTCGCGGAGACCTGCGGCTGTTTTTCCCCAGTGGGATGAATTAAGAAAATTTGTACGGTATCTCAAACAAGGTGATACACATAGCATGATCGGAAATAAGAGGAGAGACTACAAATTGAAAAAGCTGTACAAAATTTGAAATCAATGACAAGTTTTTACAGAACTAATAACGTAGAAAATTGACAATGGGCAAACAAGCTTCTTCACGATCAGGGAAAGATGGAGGATCCGTGATACGCGACGTGATTAACAAAAAATTTGGGAACAGACTCATACTCGATTTCCTCACGTTAGCGCGAGAAGGTACGTTTTTGCTCCCAGAGGCCCGCGGCTAATGAACCGTGTTTTCACCCGAAGGGTCTTGAAGTACTTTCTCAACGTATATGGAATGTACGTTTTACTATTTACATTGACAACCCGGATTAAAACGTGCAAATTCCTCATATTTTTGGTCCTCATGTTCCTTCCACTTTGCTCGTATTCCATCATCCTTATTAAAAAAATTTGCGCTTCTGGTCTTTTTCTCGGGTGATGCATCAGAGGATTTTTTTTGAAAACTGAAAATTTTATCAGACAGGTTGGAAGAAGAACATTTCGATCATTATCGTCTCCAGAAGGAACCCGCGCGTCTGATAAAATACGTGCCACCGATTCTGACCTTCCTGTTTTGCCCTTCTCCCTCTCGAGTTTTCGACCTCATTTTCCCAACAATTTCGTCTACATCTCCTCCGCAATTGTTTTCCGCTCGAGTGACCGAATGTCGGGCAAAATATCCCATCACAGGAGAATTCCGAAGTGTGCATACGGCGAAAAGACAACTCGCAAAGGGTTACCAACAAGAACAAAGCTCTATTCCCACGTGTGTAGATTTCCTGTGAAATTCTCCTTTAACCTACGCTTGTTCGTGAGTGAATCAGCTATAGGATTCAACGTTTCGCGTTGATTCTCCTACATACCTTACACGCATCACTAGGCGTTATCGTTATAAAATAACTTTCGTTGTCACGATTTTTCAATTTTTTTTTATGATCATCGAATAAAACGCAAAATAATGTTGCCATTACGCCATATTTACGTGTTCGACGGCACGGCGGCGGCAGTAGCGGTGTATTTGATTCATTCGATTTGTAAATAGTCATCGAGTCTGCATTGGAATGAAAGTATTACACGTATAGGGACGCAAGTTTGATGGAAGTTTCACTACCCATCATATTATATGTAAAAGAACGTGTGAAGTCTGTCGATGTTCGATGATAAACGTGCGTCCGTCCGTACCTGGCTTGATGATTGTTGACGTGCTGTTTCGACACTTCCTTCGAGCCCTAGACGACGTTCAATAAACGCACGTACGTGCCCGTGTTGGGAATTGTATGCGTAGAGGCGTAATTACATAATTTAGGGAAAATCTGATAACGCGTCTATCGAATATTCATAGAGGAAGCTTCTGAGATTTTCTTCTTCAGTATGTATAGGATTGACTTCATCTCAAAAACTGAACTCGATTATGAGATTTTGACAGAGGGTAGAGGAGAGACTCATACGAGAGAATGAATTGAACGAAAGTAACTAACAAAAAAAGATTCTTAAGGTACATATATTACAGGATGTTGGAGTACTGGCCTACGGATGGGGAATATAGAGAGCTATTACAGGACTTTCAGATACTGGCTTTGAAGGAAAGGTACATCTCGACTTCGATAACGTTCCTGCGTGATATAATACATGGGAGAATAAAGGAGCCGGGCACCTTAGGAAGGGTACATATACGAGTACCTAGAACAGGAGGAATACCCTACGAAGACGGAAACATACCTTCTGTCCCTTAACATCGCACCCAAATGCTCTCAAACACAGTATCTTCAATAGGGCCTTGGAGCGCTATAATGGAATAAAGGAGGAATACCCGAACCTGGATATTTTCCATCTGAGTAGGGATACATTCAGAAGGACGCTTGCGGAGATACTCAGTAAAAATATAACAGAAATATATGAGGAAGGTAATTCTAGGAGGATAGGAACGGGACACAAACGAGCAGAGCATAAATGAGGTGAATGAGGTATGATTCATGTGGATGGGTTATGTATAATGTGGGTATGTGGTTGTGTATGTGTTTGTGTGAATTATTATTATTACTAGTATTGTTATTTTTTTAGGGTCGGCCCCGTTCTACGAGGCCGACCGTATTGCAATCACTATTTTCTTCTTATTTCTTCGTCTCAGTTAAGACGCTCACGTCATGTCACGGACGTCATGTACAGTAGTCCACAGCCCAATATAAGTCAGTTATCATGGGTAACTTTTGCCTACTAATAAATTTGATTGAATGTTCTAATAGTAGAATAATATATTTTCTATCGCGATGAATAACTGCTCTTCAAGTTTTGCTCTTGTTTTGATACCTAGGTAGCTCGCTTTATCATAGAATAGAAGAAAAATGATAAGAGGTGATGGTCTGATCAATTTCAATGAAAGTAGAGTATTTACGCGGTATAAGTACGAGAGTAAATAAACGATCGTTGAGTATACCGTGATCTAAACATAATATAATCGAAAGGGGAAATTTTATCCGCGATAATTATGTAAATTAATGAATAATATTGTGAAATGGCTTTTATTATCACGTCTACGTTTCGTTTCCTGATGATGATACCTAGACTGTGTCGAAACGTCGATAATTTTCTTCGATTTAAATACACGCGATAATAAAAGCCATTTCACAATATTATTCAATAATATAATCGGTATCGAGCTACATTGATTGTATCTAGTGCAGTGGTTCTCAACCTTTTCTTGCTCACGCGTCACAAGACAGTTTTCGATAAGGTTCACGGGCCACAACCAAAAAAATGACTAATCATACGAAAAAGCCTTCAAAAGCCAAAAATTAAGTAATTATATATACATGTAGGTAATATAAAATTTCGAACACCTCTCGCGGGCCACTCAAGCAGCTCGTGGCCCGCGGGACACGGGTTAAGAACCACTGATCTAGTGTATAGCTCACTACATGTTTTTATCTTAGTTTCTATAATCAAGAGTTCACAGTTTTCCTATTTTCTTCCTTCGACGATAGAACACGTCATATTAAACTGATACAGCCGATCAAAAATGTTCAAGAATTTGTTACCAAATTTCACATCCTATTCTCATCTCATGACGAGGAAGACCAACGTGGGAAGTTAGTTTGGGAAGTTGATTAGGTGCCTTGTGCTGAGAGTTTTTGGCTAAATAAGTGAATCATGGCTCGTTCCTTCGATGAAAATGTTGAAGTAGATGTATTAGCGTCGAGGGAACGTTATTACGTCTTCACTATCGACAGTCCTTACTTTAGGTTACCTATTCCAAATCAACGAAATTATAATTTGTTGGGTGTTTGTTTTTATCAAATAGAACAAAAGAGATAGATAAGAGGAATTCTTGATCGATTGGTATCCTTGGGGTTCGTGGGAGCAATGAATTAAATTATCACTGTGCGACAAAATTTTTTTTTCGGTTTGTCCTTGGGTTTTCGTTGGTATCCTCAAGTTGTTGGGGCTCGTAAGAAACCAAATACCACAACAGACCCTTCAGAACTTTGCTTTTGTACGCATGCACATCAGTGCAGCCGGATCAGAAAAACCTATAGTTTTCATTTCTGTGATTCCATTTAACTTCAGGCGATTTTTTTCTTAAAAGCAAAGTCTCAGATAAAAGATGGTTGTTTTTTTATTTACTGTGATGTAAGAGAGAAGAATCAATCATAAATAGCAAAGTCCAAATTTTTTGTAGCACAAGGTTATTAGAGTATTGAAGCGGTAAAGCATAATCAATGAGTGATTGTTGAATAGAATAATATTCTTTAAAGCAGAATAGATTCAAGCCGACCCTGCTACTATGTCGCCTGCAACATAGCTTGTTTCTTTTTAGTATGTAAGAGTGCATAAAATATGTAAAATTGGTGTCGGCAGTAATTGGTCCACGGACTGTTGTCGGCACCACCTCAAAATATACACAAATGACGGTTCCGATGAGCTCACAAAGCAAATACACAACTTCGCAGGTGACCCAGGGGTTGTTACTACTTGAAAATAAAGGTGTAGCCTTTCTTCAGCGGTTATGTAAGCACCCTCCGCCGAGGTTGCTAGCTATCCTAATTTCAAGAAGATCGACGCCACATCAGGATTTGTTGAAGAGATTCAATTTTGGCAAGTCCAAATTAGGAAGAAAAAAAAGATCGAAAGATTCCAACGCACCCGGACTAACTGATGTAGTGAAATAGGAAACGTGCATATTGTGGAGGATTGTTTGAAAGAAACGTCCACTATACGTCATGCACTTGGAAAAAATTTGATTATCGAGTTGTATATGAGGAGTGGAATTTGATAGTCAGGATAGAAGCAGTATATGTTGGCTCAGAACTCGTTAGGTCAAGACCACGCCTACCTTACGACGTCATCGAAGGTCTGAAAGTGTGGCCTAATTCAGGTGCTTATTGGGGATGACCGGCTGCTCAAGAAGTACCTCAATACTGAGCCTTTTTCGGCTCAGAAGTTTTCGAGTAGATCAAAGCCTAGTATGTTTGTTAGTCCAACTAGCTGACAATCTCCTTACCTTTTTCTTTCTTAAACTCATGAAATCCCAAATTCACATTTAGGTTGATGTAGGTCTTTGTGGCAGACAGAATATTTCCCTGTTGGAATTTACCCTCCTCGCTCTTTCAGTTATATGAGAGGGTCTTCAAATACTTATGAACCTCTAGCTATCTATAAGGGAAAAATAATATACGTTTTAATTAAATTTGCAACCCTTATTAAAACGTGCAAATTCTCTATTTTTTGGATCCTCATTCCATCATTCTCATTAGAAAATTTTGTTTTTTTTTTGGACCGTGTCTCCTCTATCCAGTCTTCAAGGGCGTTATTTTGATCTTTTTCCCGAGGAGTGCGAAAAATCAAAACCACCCTCAGTGACAGGTTGGAAGAAGAATTTTTTCCCCAGATGGAAGTAGTTCAGTTTTGGCTGGACAGTGGACAATGCGCATAAGTAAGACCTCATAACTTTTTTCCAAGTCTTTCACCATTGAAATCATCATTTTCCCATGTGGTGGGTAACAAGGAAACACGGGAACAGGTCTATACTTGACCTCCTTGAGCTAGCGGGAAAAGGTACGTTTTCGCTCGCGATGACCCGCAGCCGACAAACAGTATTTTCTCCCCAGTAGGCCAAACGTCGTACTTTCACGTAATTTGCCCATGAGAGGTAATGCACATTTTATTTACACTAACAACCCTGATCAAAACGTGCCAGAATCTTCATTTTCTCGCTCCTCAAATATCTTTGCTCTTCCCTTCTTTGCTCATATTCCATCATTCTTATTAGAAAATCTCGCGCTTTTTTGGACCGTGTGTCCTCCATCCAGTCCTTCATAGGCGTTATTGTCGTCTTTCTCCGGGGGGGGGGGCGAAAATTTTTGTCGAAAAATTAAAATTCTAAGTGACAGGAATTTTTTCCTCATATGGAAGTGGTCCAGTTTCTCCTGGACAGAAGATAATGCGCACAAGAGAGACCTGATAACTTTTCCTCAAGTCTTTCACCATTGAAATGATCTTTTTCCCAAGTGGTGAGTGGAGTATGCTCGAGCTCACACAAGAAAACGCGGGAGCAGATCTATACTTGACCTCCTCAAACTAGCGGGAGAAGGTACGTTTTTGCTCGCAATGACCCGCGGCTAACAAGTCGTACATTTCCCCAGTAGGCTCAATATGTACTTTATAGACTACTTCCACATAATCCGTTTACAGAAAGTAATTTACGATTCATTTGCATGAACAACTCCGGTCAAAACGTGCCTACAACTCTATTTTCTCAA
The DNA here is from genome assembly GCA_035079395.1 of Aspidiotus destructor. Classification (NCBI taxonomy): domain Eukaryota; kingdom Metazoa; phylum Arthropoda; class Insecta; order Hemiptera; family Diaspididae; genus Aspidiotus; species Aspidiotus destructor. The sequence goes on along the minus strand of JAVHKZ010000003.1, from coordinate 40,033,417 downwards.
TCCTTAAATAAATTTGCCCCCTCCTCTTAAATTCATACTTCATCATTCTTATTGGAAAATTTCACGCTTTTTTGGACCGCATTCCCTCTATCCGGTCCTTCATTGACGTTATCCTGGTATTTTCCCCGTAGGATGCAGACAATTTTCTTCAAAAATTCAAAATCTCGATTTGCAAGTCAGAAGTCGGCAATCGATATTTTCTCAAATCCTCAATCGGAAGTAATTTTTTACATCCAACTCCTTCACTAGGGTAGTTCAGTTTTTGCCGGACGACGCGAACTTTTTTCCAAGCCTTTCGCCATAGAAATCATTTCCTCCCGAAGTAGTAGCTGGAGTACACTTGGGCTTACAAGAAAACGCAGGGACAGATCCATACTTGACCTCCTCAAGCTAGCGCAGCGGGAAAAAGGTACGTTTTCGCTCGCAATGAACCGCGGCTAACAAATCGTATTTTTCCCTAGTAGGCTCAACGTACCTTATACACCAATTTCACACAATCCGTTTACAGAAAGTAATTCACATTTTATTTACATGAACAACTCCGATCAAAACGTGCCTACATCTCTATTTTTTCAATCCTCGAATATCTTTGCTCCCTCCTCCTATGCTCATCATCCTTATTAGAAAATTTCACATTCCCTCTGTTCGCATGGGTGTTATCTTGGTCTTTTTCCCGTAGGATGCAAAAAATTTTCTTAAAAAAAAAAATATGTTCCAGCAGAGCCAAATGAATAAAGATCGTGTTTTACCTCTTTCTCTTTCTTAGGAGTCTAGTATGAGTCTATTTCAAGGTATTTCAAGCTAATAGCTTTCGAGTAGCTCATTCACCCCCCTCCTTGTTCTGGCTAGCATAAACTGACTAGAACCGTTTATAGTTTCGATGATTAGCCTACGCCCGGACACCCTATCATAAGCCTAGTTTAGGACTAGTAAAATCCCAAGAGGGGCAGGGACCTTCTCCGTCTATGTATAATTCTAGTTTAAGACTGCTAAAATCCTAGTATAAAGTTATCAAAAAGCTACTATAAACCTAGTATATAAATTGGGCAAGGTGAACTCGCAAATTTTTGAATCACCCACGGAGCAACGAGGATGGAGAGAGGGGGGGGGGGTGTTAGGGCAGAGTAAAGGTATGAAACATGTCAAAAATCAAAATCTCGAGTGACGAATCAGAAGTCGGCAAGCGAAATTTTCTCAATTCTTCAGCCAAAAGTCGATATTTTTTCAGATTCAACTTCTTCATTAGGGTAGTTCAATTTTAACCGGACGACGCGAACTTTCTTTCAAGTCTTTCGCCATAGAAATCGTATCCTTCCGAAGCAGCAGGTGGAGTATGCTCGGGCTCGCAAGGAAACGTGGGATTAGATCCATACGTACCTTACTCAAGCTAGCGCGGACGGTAGGTTTTTCTTTCCTGAAATTTTTCTCGAAGTATCTCTAATTAAGATAAGGGATTATTTGTCTGGTATGGGAAGCATATATAACTCGTACAATCGCGCGCATACCATTACACCGGATAAGTCGTAAAAATAATGGAATGGACTTGTGCAATTAAAAGCCAACACGAGTATGTAATTTATACCTTTCGAAAATTTCCTGTTTAATGAGCTATTTTCCGAAAATAAAAGTTTTGTACAAGATTTCGTATCTAATTGCACCTTTTTCTTCGAATTCTCTGCGCATTCAGGGGTGGGGGGCTGATACGAATTCTCAAGCGTCGATAAAGGTAGAAAAGGCTAGTTGTGAGGTCCGCAGGGCGCCGCGAGCTCTTCACCAAACTACTGAAGAGTTTTCAATATCACAAATAGAGAGCCACGATTTGACACTCCTCTTGGTACTAAACAAGCGCAATTTTATTTCTATCTTTCCACTTTGCACTCCTACACAAATTATACCTATGTTTGTGTTTATTATTACTTGAGTTGAGTTGTATCACAGATTAAATTTGTCGCGGCAATGAAAAAATTTGGAAAAATGTTAGGGTTATGTGCGCCGCGAAAATTTCCCCGACTGTAGAAGGAGCCGTGGGCTATAAGTGATCGCTAACCACTGGGCTAGTTGATGCGAGAAGGTAACTTAAAAAACCTAAAATATTTCATCGAAAGATCATCACGTGAGACCCTTCCTCCCTTGTCGTGAAAACGATTAGTTGATTATCGATAGCGTGATAGCAGCGAAGGTTGGCGTGATTTCAAACGATGACTTTCAAATTCATCAAATAAAACGCAACGCGATAGCTTCGACAAGTTACAATAGAACACGAAAATCCGAACGAACCACCACCCTCGCTCCCACCGATACCGAACAGAAAAAACTAAGAAGAGGGTATCGAAAAACTTGACTCGATTGAGTTCGCAAAGACTAGGAAAGCCAAGATCAGAGGTCCTAGTGGATGGAACGTCTCCGAATCTCACGCCGGCACGAACTCCACATTCACCGGCGACCACTCCCTCGTTCTTTTAGACTCTAATTGATAAGGATGGAAAAAAAGCTTTCCCACTTACCACATCGACCATCCAATTCTCCATGATTTCGACGCGAAAACTCACGATCAAAGACGAACGATGCGAAAAAAAGCGTTTACTCGGCGTTGTAGTTGACGATGACGACGTGATACCACCGCTACGGAAACGGCACCAAAAGGCGATCATAAACATTCAGCTCGACGTTCAAGACATAACGAAACTATTTTACCCTCGTCGATCACTAATAACAACAAAAACAGCACCCTGCAGGCTTGGATGAACGAGCGGAGCACCCACCAAAAACTAACCCCGAACACTTCCGAAAACAAATTTTCGAAAAATTTTCCGCGGCTCGCGAACAAAAAATAAAGCACCCAAATACTCCAAATTCTCTTCTCGCCCCCTCCAATTAAAAAAAGGGAAGAGAAAAAATGCAACAATTTTCGTGCGCGCACGTAACTTTTATTCTTTTCGTACTTTTTTTATTATAAATTATTCGTTCGAAAATTTTATAACTCTCGCGCTACGCCACCGCGGAACACTCACGACTCACGACGACGGTGAGGTGTGTTTCACTACTACCTACCACGACTACCGCATCCGACAATCAAGAACTGAACTTGAACTGAGCCGCGAAGGCTGAAGGTTCCTCCGCGTATATTGAATGCGACTGTGCGTCTGTGTCCGTGCGTAACCGTGTTACGAGGAAACAGATTCCGCGAGTGTGTTTGTAGTACGTTACGATTCCCCGTATTAACGCGCGCATAAAACTCACACAGACGCGCGTATATACATAAACTCGGGATACATAATAATATACACCCGAGAGTGAGAGAGACAAGAATGCTGAAAGAGAGACAGAGCAAACCGCCGCACATAATACTGCACTTTTATTTCAGCTAACTTCCATACACCGTCGCTATAATAACGAAATTTATTATTGCTACAATTTTACGCCCAAGTTCGAAAACGAAAAAGCCATAAATACGGCGTAGGACTATTATTATTTGGGTACACAAAAATACATTACCTATACACCGATGTAGAGACGGTCCGCAGCCAGGTTTTTTTTTCAGAATTGAAACGCGGTCGATAAAAGTCATACAGGGCGATTCTTTTTCCTTTTTATTTATATATATTTTTTTTTTCGGAGAATAATATGAAGCAGACCATCATCGGCGATATGAAAATAGTGTTAGGGTGAGCAGTCAACGTGCCTATAATATGAAGTTTCTACCGAAGAATCTCCTAAGATAGCTACATCCCGACGATATCGACATGTGTTTGTTGAATGCGATGTTTTTGACACATCTTCATAAACACGAAATTTATTTTTGAAACAGTTTTATACGACAAAATGATGTAGGGTAAAATTTTCGTTAAGTTTAAATTAAAGTCTCTAGCCAGCAATCTTTTATGCTAGGAAACAAGGAATGCGAGAGACTTTGCGCACACCCCAAGTCCAAGCAAGGAGTACAGTCTCACACCCGCTTGGAGATTACGGATGTACAGCGTGGAACTTGTGTTCTCGGTTCTGAGAGAGTCGAAGCTTCGTTATACTCAAGGATGATCATCAAGCTTGGGGAAAAAATTTCTCAAGAAGACGTGGATAGTTTTCTATTTATCTGGGTGCCTAGGAACTCTCCTGGGTGTAGATATATCCGCAATATCAAAGCAGAAAAAGAAAGAAGACAAATGGTAAATCTAGCATACGAGGACGGAGGCAGGCCAATCCTCGAGATAGAAAAATCTACGGGTTCTTTAACGGAGTTGAACAAAAGAAGCAGAGAACCTGTTTTATGAGGTATTTCAGAAGTGCCTTTTCTGAATCTCATGATGTTTGAAGCGTTGCCTATCTGGCTCATCGAAGGAGCGGAGCCAACATACAGTATATTGGATTTGGACTAGGGTAGAGCATCTCTTTCATGGGACTCCTAGCTTTATACTAGTATATGATAGCTCCCGTTGAACCATGTCGACCGTCGATTTAGGGTCGATTTCGAGTCATAGGCAATGTCGACTCCAAATCGACTGTAATTCGACGTCAAATCGATATTACGGTCGATTTTGACGGTAAATCGACTGCTTGACTACGTCGATTTAGAGTCGAAATATCGTCGACTAAGATAACATTTTGTCCAATATCATGTCGACTGTATTTCGACGTCGACTCTCAGGCTACCAAAAATGTGAACAATTTGTGCACCCGACGTCGACGGCTACAAATAGTCGATTTTCGGTCGACTACAATATTTTTATTGTTCACTCGAAATCGACTTAGAATCGAAGTCGATTTTGAGTCAATTTAGTTTGGCCCTAATGTTGACCAAAAATCGACTGAAGGTAGACTCATTGTCGGCGTCGAAATTGAGTCGACTCCTGGTCGATAAAAAGTTTGAAAAGGTCGACTCAGAATCGACGTCGATTTTTGGTCGACAAAAAATGTGAACTTTGTCAAGTAATGTAGACTGGACAGTTAATAAGGAGTCTATTCTCGGTCGACACGGAATTAAGGAAGTTTACTCGGACTTGACTTAAAATCGACGTAAATTCTTAGTCTACAAAAAATTTGAGCCCCGTTTAATGATGTCGACTTGATTTCGACTCCATATCGACCTGTTTTTTTCTGGAACTTAACTACTCGCAGATAAGTTATGCATTCATAGTTACTTAAGGAGGAATCAACTTACTATATTTTGGAGAAGCAAGCTACCGGTTAAAACGGTCGAGTGAGGAAATCGACTTTATATCGACGTCGATTGCGGGTCGATTTATAGTCGTAGAAAAAGGCTCACCTCAAATCGACTTGATGACGACGTCGATAGGGAGTCGATTTCGGGTCGAAGGCCACCGTCCACCTCAAATCGACTCAATAACGACGTCGATTTTGAGCAGTATAACAGACTGTCCACCCAGAATCGACTTCATGACGACGTCGATAGTGTGTCGATTTCCGGTCGAAGGCCACCGTCGACCTCAAATCGACTCAATAACGACGTCGATTTTGAGTAGTATAACAGACTGTCGACCCAAAATTGACTTGATAACGACGTCGATCTCGAGTCCTAGAAAACCATTTACTTTAAATCGACTTGATAACGACGTCGACTTCGAGTCATACATTGGAACCAACAAGTCGATTTGACGTCGATTTGCAGTCGATTGCGGTCGATTTACGGTCGACATACCCCGGAACTATTTCGACTGGAAATCAACGTCGAATTTGTGTCGATTACTCATCAAAATAATGGGTCGATTTAAGGTCGATTTGACGTCACATCGACGTCGGTTTAGAGCCGACATGGTTCAACGGGAGGAAGGTGTTGGAAAATTTTTGACATCTGTCGGCCGCCGGATGGCGGACGTTTTTCCCGGAAGAACCCGATAAAATTTCGACCTCGAGCTATAGACGATAGAAGAGAGACTGGGAAAACTTTTGACATTTGCCGGCCGAACGGCGGACGTTTTATCCGGGAGAACTCCGATAAAACGCAAGGGTTCTTTAACGGAGTTAAATGAGGGGATGCAGGGAACCTGTTCTACGGAGTTTGCGAAGATCCTATCGACCGAGCCATAGGTAAATAGATGGGCGACTTACAAGGATTTTGACCTTCGAACTATATGTAATAATCCGAGCTACAGGTGATAAGATTGGGACTTGGAAAAATTTCAACCTCCAAGCCACTCAGAAAAATTTCATCCCCCAAGTTACACTATAAGCGATAGGACGAAAACAAAAATTTTTCAAGTTCGTTAAATTAGGTTGCCTCCCGGACGTGGATGTTTTTTCCAGAAAGACCCCCCCCCCCTCCTTAAAACAGGTTCTCTGATTAAATTTCACCTCCGAGCTATAAGTGATGGGAAGGGGGGGTGGGGCTGGGAAATTTTGGATATCTTCCGAAATTTTTGACATCTGCCCAGTGATGCCAGATCTACGGATTTTCAATCCTCAAAGAAATACGGATTTTTCTACGGATTTTGCGGGCAGTGCAAATTTTTTGTGCTCAAGGGAAAAGTACCTTAGTCACTTGCATGAGAGATACTTTTCTCTTGATCGTTAAAGGCTGATATCGCGGTCCTGTGTGACATTGAGTCGATCAAGAAAAAAGTACCTCAGCGAGATACTTTTCTCCTGATCTTAATTATTGGCTCACCGAAAGTCCACTTGGAGAAAATGGCAGCTACGAATTTTGAAAATATTATCTGGCAGCAGTGCATATACCGGCCGTCGGACTTTTTTCCGGGAGACCAACGGACCCCCTCGATTCCCTGTACAGAAGTAAAACTCACAGGTTCTTAAACGGAATTGAAACTATTTTATGGGGTTCCTCCTGGTTATACACTTGCTACACATGATAGGAGTAGGAAAAATCTTGAAGCTATAGGGCCCTTCCCCTACATCATATTGCATACTTGTTTGCCTGATTCTTATCGTAATGGTTCGTGCTTTACATTGGTCTCATGGCAGGGATACCTAATCCCCTGCCATAAGATCAATGAAAAGCAAACAGAACCATTACAATAAGAATCAGGCAAACAAGTATGCAAAATAATATAACGGAAGGGCCCTATATATGGTAGAAGGACATTCTGAGTCTGACGGTGCTTAAAGCAATGCATATCTGGTTCATTCAAGGAGCTAGGCCAATTGGTGTATGAAGGATTGCATACGTAGCTACCGAAGGAGCTATTTTTAACTTCCAGGCTATATATACCGACTTCCGAGCTATAAGAGAGAAACTTGAAAAATTTTTGACTTGTGAGCTTCATCGGCCGGACGGACGGCGAACGTTTTTTTAAAAGCCCCCCACCCCGTAAAACAGATGACAGTCGAAGGGGGAGGGGGTAAAGATTGATACATGAGACATGAGTATTCATTACCCCATAACTATGACACAAAGACAAAAAAATTAATCGAACTGGCCAGCGGAAAAGGAATTGCAGAAAAGAATCATTTTCAAGCCCAAAATGGAGCATTGCAGCCCACTGAAAGTCTAAAGCCAAAAGTCGAATTCAACCAAATTTGTACTAATAACAGTAAAACTAGAAGACAGCTTTATTCAGACCTCTCTACGCCAAATACTGAGAAAAGCCAATTTTTATTTCAGTTTTTTCAATTTTTTGCAGAATAGGAAAACGCAGTGATAAGAATCTTTAATATCTTCTATTTCCAGAGTGCGAGACAGAAATACAGCGGTTCAGCATTGGAGTCTGCAAAGTCATCCATCCAGTCGATAAAAATCCTCATTCTTTTGATCGTTTCTTCCATAAACATAATCCCGCTTGAAAAATCGGCTGAATGAAACCGAAATCAGCTAAATTTTTCGGAAAGCCGAAAGGTAAAAGCCATATTTTTCAAGGTTGTAAATTTAAGCCAAAAGCCAAAGCTAAAATTTTTGCCTGCAATACTCTCGTAAGGCACGGAACATTTTCAAATATACGACTTTCAAGCTATCAATACACGAGGGAGGAGGGAAGTTGACGTCGAACTATCTGTACCAATAGGGCGTTCGGAAAAATGTCGACCTTGGAGCTAGATTCACGATAGAGGAGGAGGGTGGAGACTTGGAAAATTTTGTCGCTTTTCGAAGGATGTATGAAAAGACGGAGAGGCATAGAGAAATATTGACTATCGAGTTACACAATAGATGTACACAAGCGATAAGCTTGGAAAAATTCTGATTATAAAGCTAATACTGTACATGGGGAGAGTAGTAGGGTCCTAATAGTAAATCCGCTCGATTTCGCTGTTAAAAGCAATTTTATGATTGATTATTGTTCTATACACTCAAACGAACAGATTTAGCCTGTATGCCCATTTTACCCCCTCCCCGTTTTCCGAGGTTCCACCCCCCAAATCTAAAAAGCTCGTTTATCTCGAAAAATATTGATTTTTTAAAAAAAGTTTTCAAACAAAAGTTGTTCTAATATGTCTCTTCTACAACTTTACCTCTTATAAAAATTTCATTTGGAGCACCCCTCGCGCTCCAAATTTGAAAAAACATGATGAAAAAAACAAAATATCATGTATTTTACGTTTTTGATAAGAAATTTCAAACATTCACTAGTACATACAATTACAAAAAATGTTTAGAATTCAATTTTGTTCCAAATGAGTATCAAGACTACTTCACCCTACCCCTCCCTCATTATGAAGGCTCCACCTCCCTTCCCTATGTCACAAACATCTGATTAATCATAAAGTATTTCCAAAAATATCATGATTATTTTTACCTTACGATTATTTTCACCTCATTTCCCGTAAAATTCTCTTCTCAAAATTCATCTATGCAGGGAACTCCAAAATTTCAGGTAAAAAGTTGAAGTAGACATAATGAATTGAAGTGCATTGAGACCGTTTTTGATGTTACAACACATTTTAATTACAGAGAAGTTTACAAATGTCGTATTTTGTAAAATTACGATGATTGATTATATAAACAGAAGGGCTCGCGCACAAATTGTCTATGCTCAGTCTAGTTTGAAATTTTTTTTCGTCAATTGTAACTGTAGGCCCATACCAAATTTACCTGATACAATTTAGCCAGAAAATAGCTAAAACCAAACATTGGCTGTATTTTATTATCATGCGTATAGTGAATAGCCTGGAAGATTCGAAGAAAAAAACGATTCAATCCTCACAAGAAAAATAGAAAGTAGTAGTCATTAGAATACTCAATACAATGATCCCTTTTACCGACTTTTCCAATTGGAAAAGTGAAGTATTACACCCGTAGCAAGGTGAATGGGGGGAGGGGGCAATGAATTTTCTCGACGTTTTAGAGGTCATAGATCACAACTAGCATAAAAAAAAATTTCAGGTTTCCTTATATATATATATTTATATATATATATATATATGTATGTATGTATGTATGTATGTATAAGATTTTTTTGTCCGTGGAACTCCTCCGAAACTATCCGGTGGATTTTTTTGTAACTTGGCCATATTGTAGTATTATATCTGAATATGTGCACCCGCAATTTTTGTGAGAATCGGATGAGTAGTTCTCGAGAAATTCGCAATTTTTTGAGAAATTTTTCAGTATTTTGAGTATGTGTTTGTCCGTGGAACTCCTCCGAAACTATCCGGGGGATTTTCCGGTAACTTGGCCATATTGTAGTAATATATTTGAAGATGTGCACCCGCAATTTTTTCGAGAATCGGACGAGTAGTTCTCGAGAAGCTTTCAATTTTTTCAGAAAATCCGATGAGTATTTCTTGAGAAATTTGCATTTTTCTCACTATTACAAGTAGTCGCTCACATTACCTGAAGTGAATTCCTATCCTTTTGTTATCAGTGCGTCTATTGTGTTGTGATGAAGAACCTTTTATTTGATAGGTTCATTTGATAAAGGGTTCATTGAATTAATTTACACAGTGCAGTGAGGGCTTCTTTAGGTTAGGTTAGGTTAGAAATGTGCACCTGCAATTTCTTTTGAGAATAGGATGAGTAGTTCTTGAGAAATTTGAAATTTTTTTAAAAGAAATTTCTCACTATCACAAGTAGTTGCTCACATTACGAGAAGGAAATTCTATTCTTTTGTTATCAGAACGTCTATTGTGATGAAGAACCTTTTATTCGACAGGTTCATTCTTGACAAAGGGTTCATTAAATTAGTTTACAAGAATTATTTACACAGTGAGGGCTTCTTTAGGTTAGGTTAGGTTAGGTTTGAAACATTTGCCGACTTTTTTTCTTTAGATACAGATGATGACGAGAGAATAAATAAAATTTATAAGTTATTAGGAGGAGTGATACTCTTAATGAAATTTGATTGGTCAAAGGAAAAGTCGTGTATTACTCACGCGACTGCGTGAGTGTTTTTTTAGTGTCAACTGTTTGAATCCATTACTCCCATTGTAAGAAGTAAACGAGAGATAGACTGATTAAAAAGAATATACAAGAAAAATCTCTGTAGACTGTCTTGATTACTTTTGCCAAAGACTGTTCAAAAATCTCAAAAATGCTACGCAAAACTAAATCTTGTCAGAACTGCACAGATTGACGAAGGTCTACTAAATTGAAAAACTTTCAAAATTTCAAATTGCTATGCAAAAATAAAATAAGAAATTGTCGGTATAACATAAGTGACGTCACAAATAATTTTTCCCTCCAAAAAAGAAATGCGGCTGTTTTCTGCGTAATATATCTAGCGTCTTAAAATTTCATACGTATTTAATAATGGAAGGAGCTCTGGAAAGATTTTTGAAGATGAAGTCAATCAATTATTGATAGAAGCCTTGAGAGGAGTCTAAAATAATTACAACAAGAACGTGAGGATAGGGAAGATAGGAAGGAGAGGAGTCGAGTTAGAATGTGGAACTCAAATTTTTAGGCAGAAGAAAAGCCTGCATAATTAAGCACGAGTTGTAGTTTAGTAACGCGGGTAGTTGAAAGAGACAGCGTGGAAAACTGTTTTGGAGTGATTACATAGGGTAGAGAATACACGTATGCCTGGAAGTATATTATGTTAATTTTAGAAGGCTGCACATGAAAAGATAGACTGTCAGATTATCTGCATTAATATGATTGAGATGTACTGGTATACATGATGGTATACAGGGTGCGCCAAAAAGATGTTAACAGTTGAACGAAAAACTCCCGGAGGACTCTGCGACAATTTCGTGGAGTTCCCCGGTTGACTGTTGACATCTTTTTGGCGCACCCTGTATAGTCATGAAGACCTGCAGGAGGGTATGAGAATAAATGTGTCGACAGTGACCAATTCTAAGTCGAGCAAAGATAACCTCTTCATGATGAGTATTCCTGTATTAGAAGGACCAGAAATGAGTTCATTTTCAATGATTCCAAGTTTTTTCAGGTTTGTTCTTTCTGCGTGAGAGATGTTCCAAGAAGCTGGGATTAAGTTTTCATGGTTGTAAGTAATTAGGAGGTGGAGCTGGTAATGGTAGAGAAAGGGGGAAGTTATTCATTGCGCGATCAGTTTCATAATGTTGAGGGTGATTGATATGAACCAATATCCATAAAGAAGTTTCTAATATTACATAAGAGTGTGAAGAATGGATATAAAGGAGAAACATGGCGAAATTTCAACTTTTGAAGTATATATGACAGGAGGAAGACTTGGAAAAACCTCAACCGTCATTCTAGGCAAATGGCGAGATACCAAAATTTTCAAAGTCCCTCCCCTCATAAAACAGGTTCCCTATTAAACCCTGGATTATATGAGTTAGTTGATAAAATAAAAGAAAGAAAATAGAAAAGGATAAATCCTGCCAGAGGTTTGGAGATATCTTGACAAAATTAGTGTACGGTGTCATTTCGTAAAGGCGTCGCCTTTGCTAGTAATTTTATACATTTGTAAACTGTTCTCTAAAATTAAAATACAGCAGTTTTCAAGGGAAAACCTTTCTTTTTTAAATTGACAATTAGTGAGGCAAGGAGGGGGGGCTTCCGAAATGAGGGAGGGGTGGGGTGAAGTAGTCTTGATACTCATTTGGAACAAAATTGAATTCTAAACATTTTTTGTAATTGTATATACTAGTGAATGTTTGAAATTTCTTATCAAAAACATAAAATACATGATATTTCGTTTTTTTTCATCATGTTTTTTCAAATTTGGAGCGCAAGGGTCGCTCCAAATGAAATTTTTATAAGAGGTAAAGTTGTAGAAAGGACATATTGGAACAACTTTTGTTTGAAAACTTTTTTCAACAAATCAATATTTCTCGAGATAAACGAGCTTTTCAGATTTGGGGGGGTGGAACCTCAGAAAACAGGGCGGGGGAAAAATGGGCATACAGGCTAAATCTGTTTGTTTGAGTGTAAAGAACAATAATCAATCATGAAATTGCTTTTAACAGCCAGATCGAGCGGACGGGTTTTTCTGTGCAATTGGGACCCTACTAGAGGGATTTTCGAATAAGAAAAACGGAGCTACATTCACGATAGAAAGATAAGGAAGAAACTTGAAAAATGCTGTAGATCTTCGAGATGCATATGAAGACAAGGGATATACAAAAATTTGGACTCAAGAGTTACGGATAAAAAACGACGGCTTTCAAAAAAAAATTTAGAGGCCATTGAAGGTTTGCAATCTCCCGCGCTTGCGATCACGTTGGCGCGAAAAATCCCCCTCGCAAAATGAGTTGGCTGGGCTCTTCTCAGTATACTAGGCCTGATAGTTGAAATTTCTCCAAGTCCCTAAAGTAGGTCAAGGTCATTGATGACGTCATAAAGCGCCACACGTCACGTCACGCAATCCACAGAAACTCCTGGACGTGGACGTTTTCGGAGGATGTAATCCCCCTAACAAAATGGACAGCGGGTTGCCCGCTAAAAACGTGAGACAGTACAGAAACTGAAGCCCAGACTCCGATCTAATACATTGATTCCATCAGTATCATCTAACTCTTAGTACGTCCATTTTGGTCATGGTGACATCATAGTAAAGTCCTCATGAACTAGTATTTCTTAGTTCAATACAAAACTTTCTACATGTTGGGCTGAGCAGCTTACGAGCTCACTCGCTTGTACACCCCCATTTTTGTCCAAATTTTTTTTCAAGTCCTCAAGGTCAGTCGTAAGAGAAAAATTCACGGATTCTTTAACGGAGTTATATGAGGGGAGACGGAGAACCTTTTTTATGGGGTATTTTGGAAAGGCCTTCTCTGATTCTCACGGTGTTTGAAGCGTTGCATATCTGGCTCACTGAAGGGGCTAAGCCAACATACAGTACATTGAACTTGAACTAGGTTAGGACTCCTCCTCGTACTATACTAGCTTTATACTAGTATTATATGACAGATGGTAGACTTGGAAAAATTTTGACCTTCAAACTACAGGGGATAGGAAGCTGACGAAAAATTTTCGACCTCTGAAGACCGGCCGGATGGTGGACGTTTTTTCCGGACCACCCCCCCACCCCATCCCAACAGATTGGCTGTTGAAACGTGACGATTCCAGAAGGCAGGACGACCTCGAAATTAGCCGAAAATACAAGATATGAGGCCCTCAGCATATTGAATCTCGCCTAATATACTTTATGTTGAGTTTATAGTCAAATGAAAGTAGCCAAGGTCAATATTATAGCTTAGTATAGGCAAACTATACCAACGTAGGGAAAATCAACATTCTCCCAAGTACCTAGAGTTGGTCAAGGTCACTGATGACGTCATCAAGTAACAAAAAAAAAAAAAAACACGTGAGGCTTTTTCGCCAGCACCAGCCTTTCACTCAAGTGTGAGGCGTTCCTCTTCTCAGGTATCGCGGCGATTTTTTACTCAATCTAATTTTCTAGTTTCAACAGCCCAACACCCAAATCTTCCCATACTTTGAAAGACTGTTCGCCCGCGTAATTCACCCTGTTCTGTCGCTTCAATCCCATCAAGGCTTCCATATTCACCTACTTGGCTTCTCTCATTCTCTTTAACCTTAACTTGCTATCCAAGAACCTCATTCTTGCACACTTTTCAAGTTCTTCCTCACCCTTATTTCTTTCTCATGGATTTCAGGGCACCCATAGCTAGCGGACTTTCCCGCAAAGCCTGTTTTTGAAGGGTAGGTCCAGCAAAAATTTTTCGCCTTATTAGTCAGAGGGGCGGAGGTCGAGAAGTATTGAGAGCCTACCCAGAAACTCAAAGTCAATCTCACCCCTGACTGGCAGGTGTTTCGTTGTCTGAACCGAACTGAAAAATTATCTCTGTCCCAGACTCTCAATTCTCCATCAGACAGATCAAATAAGCATCTAACTTATTTCTAGCCAACCGCAGAATCTAAAAGCTGATTGTATTTAGCCGCATAAAAATTTATTGAGTAACAAGAGCCGTAAATGTCCGTACGCATGATTTTGTATTCATCGGATTGGTCTTTCATTGACAATAAAACGCTGAAATATTTGGTAAGCATTACTAGTGCTAGCGATGTAAAGGTTCATTACACCGCAGAATAGTCGGTGGAGAAATGCTATAATATTATCATTATTTTTAATCTTCCGTCGCTGCTTTTCAAAAACACGCACTTTAAAAATTAACGTTTGTCGACATTCCATAAAAAGATAATAATACGAAAGTAAAAAAAATATCAAAAAAATTAATATTAATTCGTTAACTTGCGTTATTCACGAAGGAACCTTGAAAATACGTAAGCTGTATATTGTGTATGTACAGCACTACACTCAACTCGTCTCACGCACACACAACGAGCACGAATGCAACGTACACCGTACCGCACAAAGCTATACCATGAATCGCGCGCTCTTCTGGCGCCGGGGGTGTAACTCAGCGGTAGAGTGTCCGCTTCGCATGCGGAAAGTCCTGGGTTCAAGTCCCAGTACCTCCAATGAGCAAACTTTTTTTTTTTTTAAATAATTTGATCGCAGAATGAATATTTCTCTTCACAAATGATGTTCTTCTGTTTAAGAGACGAATATCATACTTTTAAAAGAAACGTCATTCACATTTTGTTCAACGGTCTCAGCAGCTCATGAGACGTAAAGAAAAATAAATTTACTCACCTTCTTTTTGTTCTCCATGAGAACTCGATCCTTCAGCGACGTTTCCATAGGCATTTTCAAGCTTTTCCGTTTCGTCGGAACCGCACTCGAACATTGATTCAATTCCTTCTTTTAGCCGAATCCGAATTCGCCATACTGTAAAAACAGACAATACGAGAATTTTTAAAATAATTATAACAACTGCCTATATTATTATTCAAACAGGTGTGAAATTATTACGATATAGGTACTCGTACATGACGGTAAAATAATTGGAAATGAAAATGATCAGGGTATTTGATGAATTTATTTGCTCATCGCGACTGCCTCACGTCACATTTGTGGAAACGGCCGACAAGCAGAATTTAATAGGAAGCCGTTCTATTTTCGTCGATATTCAAAATTCTCGATGGAATAAGCAAATACAAAATGAAAATTTTGCGAGAAATACTCAACGATCGTCCAATCGAGTGAGGGAATTGGCGTCACATAATTTACAATGTTCAAATGCGATTTCATTGCTTTCAAAAAATTGAAAATATTTCTCTACCAGGATACAGTCTTGCCTGTGATTCGAAATTTTCAAGATCACATTCAGGAACCTCGGGTATGAAAAATACTGCTCTAACCATTTCATTCCCTTTCTAAAATTCTTAAAATTCTTCTAGCCCTCAGTCGAGATCTTCCTTCCACTTGGGTGTACAATTCAAAATACTTCGGATTACTACTCCATTCCCTCTATTTCATTCTCAATTAGCGAATCCTCTGCAATGAATTGATAAAGATATACACCACGTAATGAAACTTTTTTTCTCTACGAGCAACTCCGATACACAAAAGTTACAAGTGCGGGAAGAAGTAGTGGAGTTGAATGGATGTGTAAAAAGTATGTCGACCGGGGAAGTTCTTGGTAGTTGGAAAAAACGGAAAAAACTTGCGAGAAAGAAGAGAATGATTTTTCGAGGTTTATAGGAGGTATGGACAAGGAATAAATAGGGAGCCGAGTAATTCCTGAGGATGGCAGCATTGGCAAGAGGGTTGCCAGAGAGCGTAAGTGGCTGAGGTGGGTATGTCCAGTTTTTCGTAGTGCAATATTTATTTATTCATGGCGTGAGAAACAAACTGAAGAGGACCAGAGGTTCAGGGAGTTTAAAGCGCGGTTGGCAATCAAAGGTTTTACCATGATAAGATCATGAGCAAACTATAGTAAGATTTCAAGTCATAGGCTCGAGACAATGAGCAGAGCTTGCTTAGCTGCTACATCCTTTGCGTCGTGTTTCGGAAGTTTGAAGATAGAGAAGACGTTAAGGTGGGCACGAGGAAAAGAGTGCGCTGAACGGTAGGTTGGAAGAGTAAGGGTCTTCCATGGCAAAAGAGAGTCGGCAAGAAATAGGAATTTACGAGGATGGGAGGAAAGAGAATTAATTACCTTCGTGTTTTTACTACAAATTCGACCAAATCCCAACTCTAGTTTTATAATTAGGCTAGACTAGGCTAAAAGAAATACCTTTAGAGTTGTATTTGGCATATAGGTTGCTTGAGTTACTTATTTTTATAAAATATCCACGTCCATACCAATAGAGGTATGAAGGCTAGGTGTGATCGGAGTCGGAATTCAAGATTATCCCTTTCTGCGCACAACTCAAAGCTACGTAAATCCCTTTTTTCTCCACGGAAATTAAGTTTGAAAAATGAAAGAGGAAATTCTGTCGTAAGGATATCATTAGAATGTCAAAAAAGGTCTTCTCAAATCCTTAAAAAGGGATTATCTCTTTTTCGTTTTAAGTCAAAACCTTGCCGCAGCTATAATGCAGCAGATACGAGCACAGGGTGTCTACCAGATTCGAAAATGAAAAATATTGGACTTTTATTGGACCTACAATGATCTACTTTTTTCTTCTGCTTATTTCATTAGTGCATAGCAGTAGTACTTTGGGGTTACACAAAATATCCACAAAATGGACTGAGATATCTCATTTCAAGGACTGATCAAATAAATTCACAAGCCTATTAATTTGAACATCAAACAAAAAATACAACTTAGGTACGTACCTAAACACAGTTATTGAAAAAGGAACTCCAAAAAATAATGCGAACTCGGATAAATTTTCATGGCTCTCGGAACTTTTCGAACTTCCCCCCATCTAAGCCTTTGTGCAGAAGCAGCAGAACCACCACTACATTTCCGCACTCTCGGACTGACTGCAAACTTCCTCGCTTCGTCTTCTCAAATTCCTGACCTTCCAATCTATACATCTATCCTCTTTCCTAGCAACTTCCTCAAACAATCGACGCCTCCGTGGCTACTATTCCTACTTCCCCCGTCTATCAGCCTCGACCTCACAAATACCACGAAATTGGACAATTATTCCTATCGAAGGCTAACCTCAGAAATTATAGCAGAGTACCCAAATCAGGAGATCTGCCTCACTGATGGCTCTAAATCTCAATCTAAAACAGCTTATGTATTCTTTATCCATGGCACCTTCATTATCGCTAAACGATTCCGTAACTCAGCTTCAGTATTTACTGCTGAACTTGAAGCAGCGCCGTCGCCAGACTTTTTGATGCCTAAAGCAGAATTTCCACATGAGGCCTCTTTACAATTCAGACTACTGTACCTAATTTATTTTCTTTTCGCCGGGCGAGGCCTACAGTAGTGCGAGGCCCGAAGCGGTAATACCTACTCACCACCCCCAGGCGAGAGCCCTGCTCAAGCCTGAGACTTGAGTTTGAGGCTCGAGACAAGACTCGTGACTGACACTCGAGATTGAGACTAGAGACCGAGACTCGCGTTTTAGACTTGAGACTGGGACTCGAGACTGACACTTGAGCTTGAGACTCGAGACTGAGACTGAAGCTTGAGCTTGAGAATGAAACTCGAGACTGAGACTCACGACTGAAACTAGAAACTGAGACTTGAGACTGAGACTAAGGACTGACACTCGAGACTTAGACTCCAGCTTGAGAATTGAGACTGAGACTCCAGATTGAGACTCGCGTCTGAGACTTGAGAATGAATCTCGAGACTGAGACTCGGGACTGATACTTGAGACTGGGACTCCAGAATGAGACTCGAGCCTGAGACTCGCGCTTGAGACTTGAGACTGGGACTCGAGACTCGAGACTGAGACTGAAGCTTGAGACTTGAAAATGAAACTCGAGACTGAGACTCGGGACGGATACTTGAGACTGAGATTCGAGCTTGCGGCTCGAGACTGACTTTGGAGCCCAAGACTCGCGCTCGAGACTCGAGACTGAGGCTCAAGACTGAAACTAGAAACTGAGACTCGAGACTGACACTCAAGACTTAGACTCCAGCTTGAGAATTGAGACGGAGACTCCAGATTGAGACTCGCGTCTGAGACTTGAGAATGAATCTCGAGACTGAGACTCGGGACTGATACTTGAGACTGGGACTCCAGAATGAGACTCGAGCTTGGGGCTCGAGGCTGACTTTCGAGCCTGAGACTCGCGCTTGAGACTTGAGACTGGGACTCGAGACTCGAGACTGAGACTGAGACTGAAGCTTGAGACTTGAAAATGAAACTCGAGACTGAGACTCGGGACGGATACTTGAGACTGAGATTCGAGCTTGCGGCTCGAGACTGACTTTGGAGCCCAAGACTCGCGCTCGAGACTCGAGACTGAGGCTCAAGACTGAAACTAGAAACTGAGACTCGAGACTGACACTCAAGACTTAGACTCCAGCTTGAGAATTGAGACTGAGACTCCAGATTGAGACTCGCGTCTGAGACTTGAGAATGAATCTCGAGACTGAGACTCGGGACTGATACTTGAGACTGGGACTCCAGAATGAGACTCGAGCTTGGGGCTCGAGGCTGACTTTCGAGCCTGAGACTCGCGCTTGAGACTTGAGACTGGGACTCGAGACTCGAGACTGAGACTGAAGCTTGAGACTTGAAAATGAAACTCGAGACTGAGACTCGGGACGGATACTTGAGACTGAGATTCGAGCTTGCGGCTCGAGACTGACTTTGGAGCCCAAGACTCGCGCTCGAGACTCGAGACTGAGGCTCAAGACTGAAACTAGAAACTGAGACTCGAGACTGACACTCAAGACTTAGACTCCAGCTTGAGAATTGAGACTGAGACTCCAGATTGAGACTCGCGTCTGAGACTTGAGAATGAATCTCGAGCCTGAGACTCGCGCTTGAGACTTGAGACTGGGACTCGAGACTGAGACTCGGGACTGATACTTGAGACCGAGATTCGAGCTTGAGGCTCGAGACTGACTTTGGAGCCCAAAACTCGCGCTCGAGACTCGAGACTGAGGCTCAAGACTGAAACTAGAAACTGGGACTCGAGACTGACACTCAGGACTGACACTCAAGACTTAGACTCCAGCTTGAGAATTGAGACTGAGACTCGAGATTGAGACTCGCGGTTGAGACTCGAGCTTGGGGCTCGAGACTGACTTTCGAGCCTGAGACTCGCGCTTGAGACTTGAGACTGGGACTCGAAACTCGAGACTGAGACTAAAGCTTGAGACTTGAAAATGAAACTCGAGACTGAGACTCGGGACTGATACTTGAGACTGACTTTTGAGCCCAAGACTCACGCTCGAGACTCGAGACTGACACTCAGGATTGACACTCAAGACTTGGACTCCAGCTTGAGAATTGAGACTGAGACTCGAGATTGAGACTCGCGTTTGAGACTCGAGCTTGGGGCTCGAGACTGACTTTCGAGCCTGAGACTCGCGCTTGACACTTGAGACTGGGACTCGAGATTCGAGACTGAGACTTTGCTTGAGACTTGAAAATGAAACTCAAGACTGAGACTCGGGACTGACTTTCAAGCCTAAGAGTCGCGCTTGAAACTTGAGACTGAGACTCGAGCGTCTTAGTGCTATCCACTCCTGCCTTCTGCAACTGACGCAACGATCTCCACGACACAATTACATCTTACTAATTGATTCTCTTTCTTCTCTTTCAACAATACGAGACAGCCATTCAAGAAACCCTATAACTCAACGCATCCACGTTATTCTTGAAACTCTTACTTCCCCAAAAACAACATCAACTTTCATCTGGATCCCCGGCCACATCGTTCTTCCTGGACATGACGAGGATGACCGTGCAGCCAAGAAAGCCACCCACCTACCAAAGATTACAGATCCATCTTCTTCCCCATAATACGATATGAAAAACTATACGGATACCGTTCCCTAATTTTAAATGGCATCATCTTTGGACTCTCCTACCGCACCACAAGCTCCGATCTATAAAAACCTCACCTACCTCTTGGTCCTCCTCAAACAAAAATTCCCGTCATGAAGAAATGAATCTCTCTTGCCACAGAATTGGCCACATCCGACTCTCTCATTCTCACCTCCCACTTAATCTCTTCCTTCCATCTTGCAACTACTGTCAAACAGATAACTCAACAATACAACACCTATTCTCATGTCCAGCCCTACAAAACCAACGACTAATTTTCAACGTCTCTTCCTCCTTATCTTACGCCTTATGCAACATACGCTCTACCGACTACTTTCCACTCCTCTAACAACCTACAATGAATTTCGTGAACAGATGGCCCAGAGAGTAGTCAGATAGCTCAAAAATAAAAATAAAATAAAGAAAAATATTATACTCGGGTATTTTTTTTGTGATTTTTATTAGACTTGCATCAAAATTAATGAACTTTTATTGACTTATTGAACCATTCTTGAAATAGTGAACTTTTTATTGGACTTATTGGATTTATTGACCTGGTAGACACCCTGGAGCACTCACACCTTAAATCGTTGAATTCAAGAAAATATATTCAACCAGCCCGCAAATGTAGTGAGTTAAGAATATTATTTCTCAACCTAGCAAACCAATACCTCTCGTTTCTAATAAAATTCGGTAAAAAGGAAATTCATGTAGGAGTTCTTACTTTTCTTTCGGTGAATAGGTATACTGTATACAAGTACACCCGAGTGCAATTTAGAAAAACAGCTATGAAACAGGTTTCTCTAACATTCCCGAATGAACAACAAGAAGTCTGACCCGCAAGCAACAAGTTTTCTTTCCCCGAAGACACGCGAATTATAATTTCATCGGAATCAGGATGAATTCAAGAAATTATCGTTTACAGATTATCGCTCTACACCTTCCCTTTTCAATGGCTCGGGCACACAGATTTGCTAAAATGAATTCACGTTCAAGATAGGTGTACCCTCAATTAAAAACAGTTTTCAAAATTACGCTAACGGTATATTTACAGTAAAGATTCACTTTCATGTACGCGGTGCAGGATCTTTGCGTTTCAGTTTCTTTACCGTGTTGCGATAACTCTCTCATTCACGATAGTAATTAAGAGTTTCGAGAAACTAATTACAAGTTCAAACTAGAGTTAACTGCTTGAGAATACTTCGTGAAATTATGTCAATACCAACTATGATAATAGGTAGATAGTTATGTAAGGGTTTTCTTCGTTCATCTTCCTCTCATATCTACGCGGTAATGACCAATCAAATGTGATATTGAGATTCATCAATAACATCCCAGGTGAAATAGAGGTTAGTAGCGTTGGAAAAACCTTTCAGACATACAGTGGCCTACCACCTGTAAAACGTAGCGTGAGAAAACTGCCTCCCATTGTACCATACATGAGTTGGTCATCTCTCTCGGTGGACCAAATGTTGTGTGTGGCAGCACAGACATAATACGAATATATAGTTACTGAAATTCGTCTCCTAAAACTCGTACTCTGGCTACAGAACAAGAAAAAAAAAACACACGACGAGATCCTAAATTACACGCCAACTCCCAATATAGACAACCACCGGCGCGAGAGCAGGCATTTTTCCTAGGATTTGTTCAAGGCTAGTAAAACTCGTTTTCATGTTTGGCCGTGAATACCATCGTCGTCGTTAATTCGCGCATTCGAGAACACGAATATACGACAAGGTACGCTTTTCACGCTGCTAGGCCATGGCCACATAGTGTAACAACAGTACCTGTGTGAATCATACACTATTTACAGAACATTCGGTCCTCTCGTTTACAATCATCGCAATTCTGGCTGGGCACGATATTTGATCATTTTCTTCTCTTGAAATATTTGGATACACAGGAAATATCAGAAATTTGCCACACAAAACTATAAGTTTTCCTGGGCCTTTCCTCGAGAGTATATAAGAATCGACTGACTGAACTCGATGGCGTGAGTATAAACGCTAAAAACTGGTTTGAAAGGGCGAGAAATAGAGAGTAAATGGCAAAATTCGTTTTTTTCTCTTCACACATGATCTTATTTAACTTCCGTTTTTCTTTTCTTTCGTGTCGAATATTATGTTTCGCGTGACCCTGAAAGGTAGTTGCACGTGATTTCATTTCGTTATGACTATCGAGTCAGATGCACACATTTCCTATCAAATTTTTCACGGAGTGAAATTACAGCTATGTCGCCCGTAACGTCTTCTACTTCACCTCGTTCATGCGATCTGTTATTCGGAACAGAAGCCACACGTCGTAGGTTCGACCAATAGTAGAGTGCAGCTTCTCTTCCGATCAGTAGCAGAATTCAGCTGTTACACTATGGTAGACCACAGGCATAAAGGTTGAAATCCAGATTCGATCAAAACAATTTCGATTAACATCTTACACACGTGAGGGCAATTCGAAATATTGCGATAGCGTATCACGACACGAGGTAATTCGCATCTGATTTGTCCTTTTAGGAAAACGTAAGATATACGCGTTCATCCTATCTCGTTCTTCATTATCATTTATCTAGCTATAGCAATTCAGGTTGATACATCACGACCGTATCTTTCAAATGCTATCACATAATGTGTTGGGTCAATTATGGGTGATATTCTAACCAAAATTCAACTCATTCAAGCCATTTTGCGTCGGTAGCGTTGCACTGAAACTCTCAGGTGAAATTAGCAGTGGCGAGTATCAAAATCAGCCTTATTGGTTCAGCATTTTTGTTTTCATGTAGGCTAGTGACAGTTGTTGAGGTTCTGGTCACCTCAAGAGAAGAGATGATGATCAACTCCTGCTCTGTAAGTTGGCTTCGCTTATGCGCGATGCAGCCCACGCGGTTGGTATCATTTAGGCGCGAAGAACTGAAAAATCAAGTAGGCGCCCATTCAAGTAGAAGCAAGAACAATTGGGCGCTCATGCACGAATTAATTTTTTGAATTAAAATGAAACAATTTTTAAAAATTAATTGAGCTATTTTATTAGTACCAGTATTAGCAAGGGGAATCACAATAGCTCTAACTGATATTAATTTTGAAACAATATTTTTCAACCCTAGAGGTAATGGAAACCCTATTATATTCCAACATTTATTCTGATTTCAATACAGGTTGCATAAATTATTAACAATAATTTAATTAGTTAAAATAATATCATTTATTAATAAAATTTTCAAGAAAATTAATTCATAATTAATTTTAAAAATTGATACTTTAAATTTAGATTACTTGAAAAAAGAAAAAAAAAGTTTAATTAATTGATAGAGTATTAATATTTTTATAAATAATAAAATTAATTAATCAATTTAATTTAAATTTATTAATAATAGAAAATTAATTTAATTATTTTATTTTTGAAATTTTTTTCAATTAATAAAATTTAATATTAATAATTATATTTTTCAGAATTATTTATATTTATATCTTGTTTAGATATAGTTTTGAAGATTTTATTGTTTTTTTTTTTTTTTTGAATTTTTTAAAAATAAATTCGTATAGTTTTAATTTAATTGAAAATTAATTAATTTAGAAATATTTATAATTAAATAAATAAATTTTCTTTATTAAATTAATATTTATTTAAATAATTTTATAAATAAATCCTATATTGCAGAGGAAACAGGATTTAGGCAAACCAAGTTACAAAAAATACGTCACAGCGTCCAAAAAATGCGGTGTCTGAATGATTGTTGCGCCTTATCGTCCGCGCCTATCTATATAACCGTAACCCGCAGCCAACAAGTTCTGTATACTCTCATTACACTCACACAGGAACCGGAGCAATCACAAAACAAAGGAAGGTAATGGCTAGCTACCTCTACAGCACCTCAAAGGTGCCATTTGGACACTTGTGTCAACGGCAGCTGAACTGCTAAATCAATTGACACCGGCATTATGACGCTCAGCTGTTTATCGACTCGCGACTCGTACTTCATCTGCAAGTTTTGGTGCATTGCTACATACACAAAATGGTACTGATAACAGAACGTTCCAACATGCATCAAATTTTATTGATGTCTTCCCTAACTCCAAGAAATACACATTTTTTGACGTTCTCAATCCGTGACACCAAATCCTAAACCTTAGTGACGTCATCTCTCTGACCTTGGGATATATACATGTAAGATTGTAGAATCTTGACAAATCTGGCGATGCTAGGTTTCCACAGAATCGAAACAAAAAGGCAGGTCAGCTGACTGCACTCGGAAGATGATAAGGAAGAAAGAGGAAAGATATTATAAAGCCGGAGCTCGAGACATTAGAAGCGAGTGGAAGAGTAACGCGAGCGACGTAAAAGAACGTTCACGTACTTACACACACATCACCCGCAGCCTTAGTGACATCATCAACTCTAACCAGATGTTGCAGCCAGCCAAAATCCAAAAGTCAAAAGCCGTATTCAGGGGTATTTTTAACCATTCAGCCAAAAGGCAGCTTCATGTTCACTCTCAGAAAAATTCAGAGGCCGTTTTCCCGCGTGAAAATGTCCCCTCAGCGAAAGAAATGGCGGGGCTCTTCTTAGTACACTGTATACTAGGCCTGATATAATGAAGGCTGGAAGTTGAAATTTTTTCAAGTCCCTAAAGTAGGTCAAGGTCAAAGCGTCACACGTCACGTCACGTAGTTCACAGAAACTCTTGGACGCGAACGTTTTTTGAGGATGTAATCCCTCTAACAAAATGGATCGCGGGTTCCCCGCTAAAAACATATTCTTTCAGTTGGTTGATTTCTTCCGTTCCCCTCACCCCTCACATTCATGATAGCATGTATAGCCGATTGCCAAAAGCTGTAATCAGCTGTATTTTTGGACCATTAAGTAAAAGTCAAAAGCCATCCTTATCTATAAAAAGTTGAAGCAGCCGAAAGACAAAGCCGTATCATTTTTATGTAAAATGTGGGACTGACCCTAACCGTTCGACCGTTTAAAAGTTTCGGTCAATCGGTCAAAACAGTCATGGTGACAGTTATTTTTTCAGTGATGTTATGTTTAAAAACATGTTTTTGTTTTTTTAACTACAAAAAACATGTTTTTCCAACTGAAAAAACATGTTTTTCCCCATTTTAACCATTATGACCGATTAATTTTTCAATAATGATCATGACCGTTTGACCTTTTGACCGTTTAGAAAAGT
Source organism: Aspidiotus destructor (assembly GCA_035079395.1). Classification (NCBI taxonomy): domain Eukaryota; kingdom Metazoa; phylum Arthropoda; class Insecta; order Hemiptera; family Diaspididae; genus Aspidiotus; species Aspidiotus destructor. Next base: position 40,008,137 of record JAVHKZ010000003.1, on the reverse strand, counting down.
ACGCTATGTGACCAATAACCTTTGACCGTTTTAAATTTTCGTTTTTAAATTTTGAAGCTGACCGGACCAATAATCATTAACCGTTTCAAATTATTTTGGTCGCAATCCCTAGTGACGTCATCATCCTTAACCAAGCCTGGGGAGCCGGAGCTAGGAGCTGGAGCCATAATTTTATCTTGAAAAGAGCCGAAAACTCCGCTCTTATGATCAGCTCCTCAGCTCTTTGGGAGCTGCTCGGCTCTTTTCTTTTCAGGAGCTCAGGAGCTGCTCTTCAGTCAAAATGACAAAAAAAAAAAAAGAAACAAGGAAAAATTTGACAAACTTCAAAATCCAAAGCCCTAAGGCTTGAAGCTTCAACTAAAGACAACCCGACTCGAGAGAGAGAGAAGAACCCGGCAAGCAAAGAACCATTGAGGAACCCTATGAAAGCCCACACCAAGTGAAGAAAAAAACTTGATATCAGCTCTGCTTGTTTTTTTTTTATCCTTGAGGCTCCGCTCAGAAGATCAAGAGCTTCAGATAGTTCCGGCTCCGCTGCAAAAATCCAGCTCTTTGGCTGCGCTCTGCTCTTTGAGAAACTGGAGCCAGGAGCTGGAGCCGGAGTCTTTTTTTTATTCTGGGTCCGCTCCCAAGATCGAGAGCTTCAACTCCCGCTCTGCTCTTCGATTTTCAAGGAGCCAGGAGCCAGGAGCTGGAGCCGGAGCCGGAAATCACTGGTTCCCCAGGCTTGCCCTTAACTCTCAGACATATAAGTTTTTGTGACATCCTCAATCTGTGACACCATTTTTTAAACCTTAGTGACGTCATCATCTTTAACCTCTGTCACGTCACCAATCTGCAACGTTATGAACCCTAACTCCAAAACATATAAATTCTTGTGACGTCCTCAACCCGGAACCTTTGAACATACAGATACATACATGGAATGCGTGTACCACATTTTGGTTGACGCCAACATGTAACTGGGCTCCTTATTTTGGCTCCTTACTGTGTTAAAACAATACAAAGAAATAAGGAGCCGATAAACAAAATAGTGTGCCGAGGAGATCACTTGCATTCCATCTATCTCCATGTTGGAAGCCCGGGACACCATCCTCCAAACTTTGGTGACATCATTAGTGGCGGCTCTTGCATAAAGTTCTACAGTGCAATGCACCACCTGAAACCCTCAACTATAAGGACGTCATTCCCCTGTGACGTCCTTAACCATAATTTGGATGACTCATCTGTGGTACAATCCGCCCTCAACGTTAATGACGTCATCAACACTAATCTCTTGGAATAGTATGCACTTTTGTGACGTCATCAATCCATGACATCATCCTCTAACCTCGATGAAGTCCCTCTGTTTCTTATGGAACAAATTGTGTGTTACCCTCGTTTGACTCCGTTGAAGAACTTGTGAGTTTCCCTTATTATTTATACAATAGCGATATGAATTTTGAATTAGATGAAAAAAATCCAACATTAATAAATTATTCTTCGAATTTTTAAACATTGAATTATTGATTATATGAAATTTCTGTCATTCCAATATAAATTTTTGTATTTTTGAACATACATAAAATATTTTAATTGAAATTAAATTCTTCGTTCCTGCTAGACGGTCTTTGATCCATCAGAAATGTTTGAGAATGACTATGAAAACTTCAAAACTATAATTAATATTTTGTCTGTGAATTATCCTTGCGATGCATTCTTTCATTTCATTTCTTTTTTGGTTGTATTGGAAATAAACCTTGTGCCTGTTCTATCTATACTCATCCAACTGTCCCTGGGTATCCCTGACGCCTCACGATCACCTCGACCTGGATAAAACATATTCTATATTAGATAGCATACACCAAAGCTATTATTGCGTTTTTCCTCCCACGACTGATGTCTGACTCTGGGACAAGAGCTTCACTGTCCGGTAGCGTGACAGCAAATGGACTACCTTTTAGGAATCACGCTACGCCACGGGCACTGGTGCTCTTTTCCAAGAGTAAGGTATTTTTGTAAAATACTGAATATTAGAGGCTAAGCTTGATATTTTTGGTATGGAAAACTAAGTGACGTCATCATCTCTAATTTGAAGACGTCCACTCTTAACCCTAAGACTGTACACTTTTGTGACGTCATCACTGCGTCCCACACCCAAGGAAAGACATATCTATGTCAATGTCACCAGACCCTTGAAATATTTTTTGCATTCCCTGAAGTAGCTCAGAGACCCTCATCCCTTCGGAGTCACGACTTGCTATCATTTCGTATAATTTAAAAAGTCACCTTTTCCTCAATTCGAATCTACTCGTTCAGAGCAATACTTTGCAACCGTGTCGTGACGAAGCGACCGAGCTGTCATTGGCTTCTACATTTTGCAATTGACAAGAGCATGATAAAAAGAGCTTGTTCAAAAAGAAAGTTCTCGCACATTACCTATCAGCGTATCCATAAACCCTGACTGATTTCGAGAAATCACCTTAGGCGTTGCACCGGTGTTATTTCAGCATTCTGTCTTTATGACTGGCACCCAACCACGATGATAAGTCCGATAATGCGTCACGACATTTGCACTTGTAAAGCGCACACTAAATCTAATCAACTTCTTCTTTGTACATGTTAGTGGACAGCTGAGTAAATGTCGATAAGAGAAAATGTTGTTAAAGAGAAGAGTCGACTGATAAGCCGCGAGCGAATTACTGAACTTACGTTCTTGATTTTTCAGATATTCCTACCGCCGAAAAGACATAAAACTTTCAACACAAAACTGAAAAGCTTTCCAAAATCAAAGATCAAAAGCTACTTCTCAGTTTTTAACCTTGACGTTATTCAGGAACTCGAAGTTTGAGCTTCCATCCTCTGAAATTAAGAGCAATGAACTGCTGTAGAGACGAGCCTGGAGGAAGATTCGGCTCCGAAATTTTAAGCTAAGGTGAAACCATAGAACTAGGCTTTTACTAAAAAAGGTGGAGCTTGGAGGATGATTTAAGGTCAAAACTTCTCCATTCAAGACTTTCTTCATCACTATGTACCAGGTTCAAGAGTGCTCAATTGTTAGTGAAGAAAAATACAAGTTGAAAAAGGACAAGATATCACATGTACGACTAGAAGGAACAGAGGAGAAGACTTGAAAAAATTACACAGATGAGGGCTTGACATCAGCAGATTCGGACATTATTTGAAATCCTCAAAGACTAGGATGTGTGACGTCATCAAGGGATTATTTTTCATTCAAATCCTTAAACAGAGAAAGAACTTACGAACTTTTTAGAGCAGACAACAACGCAGGCAAATGATGGAGTGCTCGAGATCGCTCACCACCTCTCGGAAAATGAAGATTTCTCCTCAATGGGGAATCTGCTATCAGTTTTGTAAGAGGATTATCCGTGAAAAACGACCGCGTCTCTGTTTACGTGTGACCTTTCCTACGTCATGTATGACCTTGACCTCATTTAGGAACCTGAAGCTTCGCCCTCCGATTCTCTACAGAAGGACTTGAGAAAAGTTCGATGAATCTTTGAAGAAGAGACATTTGACAAAACTTCGAGGAGGTAAGAAATAAAATCGAACTCTAAGCCTGTTATGACCATGGATAAGCTAGGCTCAGAGGAGCAAATTTGGCTCGAACTCCTCCTTTTCAAACTGATTTAGAACAAGAGGAGTCATATCCCAAAAAAATTTCCGCGACGAACTTGACCTTGACCAAACTTGGAGTCTTAGTGGTGATCCTTCAAAGATGAGGACTCGATAGAGAATAGCGCTATCCCAGAAACAGGTTGAGCTGTAAACTTTTAGCCTAGGCTATAAGTGAGTCATATTTTACGTTTCTTAGAGGAGCTTGGAAGCCAGGCTACGACTAGTATAAGCTAGGCCCAGAGGAAGATTTTAGGCCAAGACTCCGTGAGTTCAATATGAGCTAGGTTCGAGCTCGATTAATTGATTGGGTATGACCTTGACCTCATTTAGGGACTTGAGAAAAGTTTGGTGAATCTTTAAAGGAGGGACATTTGACAAAACCTCGAGCTCCGGAACATTGTGAAGCTAGAAAAAAATCGAACTCTAAGCTTATTATGACTATGGATAAGCAAGGCCCAGATGAGCGAATTCCGCTCGGACTCCTTCTGTTCAGGCTGATTTAGAACAAGGGGAGTCACATCCCCAGAAAATTTCCGCGTCGACGTTGACCTTCACCAAACTGGGAGTCTTAGTTGTGATCCTTCAAAGATGAGGACTTGATAAAAATTGGCACCATCCTAGAAACACGTTGAGCTGTAAACTTTTAGTCTAGGCTACAAGTGAGTCATATTTTGAATTTCTCAGAGGAGCTTAGAAGCCAGGCTACAACTAGCATTGACTAGGCCCGGTGGAGGATTTTAGGCCAAGACTCCGTGAGTTAGGTTCTAGCTCGATTGATTGACTAGCGAAAATGAATATAAGTTGAATCATTGATCGAAAGGAGATGGAGGAAGAAACGATGGCCTGCCTAATGAATTTGAATGAAGAACGCAGGGAACCAGCATCAAAGGGTGACTTGGTTTTGATATTTAGAGCTGTAGAGTCACCCTTTCGAAAATCTTCAAACTTCCCCTCCTGTCATACTCACTTCTTCATTAGGGTAGGTCAGCTTTTGGCAGATGACGGAACGCAAAAATATTCACGAAGATTCTCGTCGCATGATAGGAAAGGTCCCCTGTTGAAAGGGGTCGGATATCACTTGAAATCCCTCAGAACTTGGGAAAAACGAGCACAGAGAGTGTGACGTCATCAGAAGTTAACGTTCATTCAAATCTTCGACAGCCTAGGAAATACGCCCGTCAAAAAAATCATTCGAACTGACCATAAAATTTGAGGGGTATTTTATCGATCTCAACTGCTCCTTGTACGACTAGCTTTCAGGAAGCTAGTGCGAATACAGCCCCACTCTCTGCTTCCCCTTCTCCATCAAAAAAGGCCTTTCATTTGCAAATGACGAGGTCATAAATTCGAGTACTTTACGACATGGTGTGACTGCGATCAATGCAAACTGACAGTCATTTCAGTTCGCACTTAATGAGTTACAAAATGGCAAATTTAACAGACCCTATCGTACAGGTGCGACGGAGTACAGTCGGTGCGTTGAGAACGCGAAGAATTTTTGCACAAGCATCATCGTTCGCGGCGAGTGTCGAATTTTCAACCGTATTCTCGGTCATTGTCGAGTGTAGACGAAAAAAAAAAGGAGGAGAAGAAGAAATGATCATTAAAAAACCTCTGACGAATAGAGTACAGTATAATGCAGTTTATTATACAATAGTGGGAACTGTGGAACGCTTTAATAATTTAAAGAGATAGAAGAAAGAGGAAGGAACAAAAAAAAATAGTAATAGCACATCATACAGGCACTGGGAATACGAAACGAAAGGGCACGACTGTCCTTGGCCATGGCCGCCAAATAAGCGTAAAGCGATATTGATTACGAGTCAACTTTTAACACACAAACGAAATACACACACCATTGCGGAATGGAGTCAAGCTGCTGAAAATACACGCCAGAAAAACGACGACGTACCGTCGAAACGAACGCCACAAATATGTACCATAGAGTGTGTGTATGTGTGTGTAACCCATTCTGACGTCATTGGATACAGCGTGCAGCGAAGTAGCTAAAATACGGACTAGCAGAGCAGCAGGCGAACGGTCACGACAGATTTGAAAAAAAAAAAATCTTATTAAGCGAGGTGGAGCGAACAGAACAGCTGTGAACTGTATTTTACAGCAGCTCTATAGCTCGGTAACCTGGTATATACAGTCACCAACATACGTAAAATAAAACGTTTTATTATACAGACGACAGACGAAATTTACGACTGCAAATTTTTTCCGAAATTAACCAATCTGAATAGAATTCCTTTACGAGATCGCTCTACAGTCCACGAAGTTAAATTGTACGTGTAACGATCAAGAAAATGGGTTTTATGGTCAACATTTTGTCAATGCAAATCAAGAATCCGTACAAAATGATTTTATTGATCTGATCCCTGATACAAATACCATTCGTCTGATTATGTCAACGAAAATGAAAAAGGGACTGATAATCGTCGTGTCGGATGGAGGAATTTGATACTATTTTGATCCTGCCAGCGACATAATAGGCCATGACGTCAAGGTATTTCACATTTCGTAATCCGGATGAACTTTACGTAAACTTTAAGAACACGATAACTTTTTTTTTCGATTCTATCGCTGTAAGCGCAAATACACTCGCCGCCTTCGTCTTCTAGCCCTAGAATCGGGAGAGAAGAAAAATGTTAGATACTAACAAATCCACTATTATTGAACAAACAAACTGAAAACGTTTAGTCCTCGCCAATATTTTTAAAATGAGTGCAAGTTGATAGAGCGTCAAAACAACCGGTTTCACGTCTTTTTGGACAAGAATTTTCGCAATTATTTGTTTTCCCGTATCGAAATTGTCTTACCCTTTTTTATACGATAGAGAAGTAGTTCCCTTTTTCTGACTGGAAAAGGGGAGTGTCGTAACGAAAATGAAAACAGATATCCTAAAACTTTCTATAAGTTTGTTCAGAATCGTGAACTTCATCAAGAAATGTTCACTAGACAATAATCGGATCCGTAAAAAGTAGTCTGCAATTTTCATTTCTGTACGAAGTACTATTATAATGTTTTTAGAAGGCTTCATTCATTATCACAACACGTGTCGTGGTTAATGCGTCGCGCTGCATAAATTCAATTTTCCTCTTTATAGAAGGCTGTGAGCTCGAACGAAGTCCTCAAGATTCACAGCCCAAGAGCTTTCCTCAGAGAAATAGGCGATAGTGTCATTTGTATGAGTGATGAAGGATCGGAGAGAGCCATAGTTTTACCACGAGGGAAGATGCACGAATGACAAAGTATGAGCAGTCAAGAGTGTGAGCCGAACTAAGCCCAAGGGGAAATCTGCCATCACTGGGACCATCATTGAATTTATTTTCAGTAATCCCACCTTCATGAATCCGACCCGATCAAAATTCCGGGCTAGGAAAAAAACTCGCAGCCCATTGACTGAGCTGCTCGGGGTTGCCTTTAACGTTGTTAATTGAGGCTTATGGGACTTTGTCAACTCTTTTATTTATAAGCTAGAACTTTGTTCTTATAAGTCGAAATTCCGAGACCCCTTCCTATCACCACTAGCTCGGAGGTCGAAATTTTTCCAAGTTCCTTTTCCATCATACTCAAATGTGGAAAATGTTTAATTCCCCTCCAAAGGTCGAAATTTGTCCAAGTCTCTTTTTTTGTCAGACAGTGTCTTTTTCTGAGACTCAAGTCTGCCGGACGTCCGTAATTGTTCTTGAATTTCTCCCCCCCCCCCCCCTCCCTTCTACCATAAGACAAATTCCCTATTAAAAGTATTCTCACTCCCCTCTTTCGTCGGCCCTGAGTGCGCGAGGATCGTGAAGCGAGTGTGGTCAGGATTTGATGTCGCCAGGGTGCCTACAGAAATTGAAAAGTAAAATTGAACCACTTTTACAGTACTTTACAAATTGGTTAGTGCTATTTGTCGGCATAATATTATGCCATCCTACAAGAAACTATGCGTCAGTGCAGTTACTTTATTAGTGGAACTGGATGAAGTACAAATATCTGTATCTTCAAGCATCCCAAAAAGTAGTGTAGACGTGAGGCGATGGTCAGCGACCTCTTTGAGGCAGGAAACATGGAAACGTTTCCAACAGCAATCAGAGCTGGTCACATTGGACTTATGGAACACGGGCTATGTTTTCGTTTCTTCTGCGATTGTATAGTGGGAGAAATCTCTGTACTTGGACGTTTTCGTGGTATCCGATCAGCTGCAGCTTTATCAAAGGAACATAGCTGGCGGGTAGCTCTCTTAGGCCTACCTTTTGCCTTCAATTTTCATTCAAACTTCAAATCATACTTCAAAGGCTGAGATGAAGTCAATGCTGGAAGATGCAGTGGTCAAGCAGGTGCTGAAGAACTTTCAGCAACCTGAGAAGCAAAAGCCGAGGAAACGCCGACTCTTTCATTTAAGGAACTTGTCCCTGTTCTCACGGCCTCTCCTACCTTCCTCATTGACTCCAAATACCTCATAAACTCTTCCGTTCCGTGACATGAAGCAAGAGTCCCCACATTCATCAAGATTGGCAGTATGAGATTGTATTTTTTGCGCGTACTGGGACTTGGAAACACTGTAGTGTCGCAATCATTAATGTCATCTTCCGGAAATGGCGGAGAACGAGCTTCAGGCTGCAATACTGGTGATGAATTTTTCATGGTATTACCTTTATGATAGCGAGAGACGACTGAAACACTGATGAATATGTCTCCAGGGAGACTGATTATCGCCGAAAAATGTACGCGTACATTCAGTAGAAATGGTTTGGTACACAACTTCCTCATCATGTCCAAACTTCTCTCGAGCACCATTATCATCCAAGATCCTACATTCCCGTCTTACTTTCAGAGCTTTCAAGCACTGGTGAAATAGAACGCATTCTCGCTCGTTAAGCTTGACTGCAGCTTTAGTATTCAGCGTACTCGTTTCAGGGTCGTCATCATGGAGCCACAGATACAAGACAAGAAAGAAAAATTGAATCAATTTATTGAGTGAAAGACAAAGATTACCTATCAAGTTTCTGTAATCACGGAGTTTGAATCAAAGGCGTTACAACACCATTAGGGAGGATATGAAATAATCCGAACTAGCCTGGAGAGGGTGAGCAGGGAATAGCTTCTATCCCAAGAAGCGTACCCAGAAAACTGCTTGGCTGGAACTCTTTTAGGAAAATATCGTCGTCACGCCAATGGCATCAATGACGAGCGTTAGTAAAAATGCACCGCAACCCGGAAACCAATCTCCACAAAAGAGAGAAAATATGACATCAATGACCTTGACCTACTTTAGAAACTTCAAAAAATGTTGACCTTAGCTACTTGAACTCTTCCTGGGAAAAGTTATTGTCTCGCTGATGACTAGCAGTTGGTAAAAATGCGCCGCAAACCGATCTCCTCAAAAGAAAAAAGATATAACATCAATGACCTTGACCTACTTTGAAGACTGAAAATTTTTGACCTTAGTTAGTTGAACTCTTCCTGGGAAAAGTCATTGTCTCGCTGATGACATTGATGACTAGCGGTTACTAAAAATGCACCGCAACCTGCAAACCAATCTCCTCAAAAGAAGAAAGATATGACATTAATGACCTTGACCTATTTTAGAGACTGTGAATTTTCAACCTCAACTACTTAAACTCTTCCTGGGAAAATAGGTCGTTTTGCTGATGACATCAATGACTAACGGTCAGTAAAATTACACCTCAACCCGCAACCCGGAAACCAATCTACTCAAAAGAATAAAAATATGACATCAATGACCTTGACCTACTTTAGAGACTTCAAAAAATTTTGACCTTAGCTACTTAAATTCTTCCTGGGAAAAGTCGTCGTTTTGCTGATGACATTGATGACTACTAAAAATGCACCGCAACCCGCAACCAATCTCCTCAAAAGAAAAAAGATGACATCAATGACCTTGACCTATTTTAGAGACTGTGAATTTTTGACCTCAGCTACTTGAACTCTTCCTGGGAAAAGTAGTCGTTTTGCTGATGACATTTATGGCTAGCGGTTAGTAAAAATGCACCACAACCTGAAAACCAATCTCCTCAAAAGAAGAAAGATGAAACATCAATGACCTTGACCTATTTTAGAGACTCGACTGTGAATTTTCGACCTCAGCTACTTAAACTCCTCCAGGGAAAAGTAGTTGTTTTGCTGATAACATCAATGACTAGCGGTCAGTAAAATTACACCTCAACCCGCAACCCGGAAACCGATCTAATCAAAAGAATAAAAACATGACATCAATGACCTTGACCTACTTTAGAGACTTCAAAAAATTTTTACCTTAGCTACTTAAATTCTTCCTGGGAAAAGTCGTCGTTTTGCTGATGACATTGATGACTACTAAAAATGCACCGCAACCCGCAACCAATCTCCTCAAAAGAAAAAAGATGACATCAATGACCTTGACCTATTTTAGAGACTGTGAATTTTTGACCTCAGCTACTTGAACTCTTCCTGGGAAAAGTAGTCGTTTTGCTGATGACATTTATGGCTAGCGGTTAGTAAAAATGCACCACAACCTGAAAACCAATCTCCTCAAAAGAAGAAAGATGAAACATCAATGACCTTGACCTATTTTAGAGACTCGACTGTGAATTTTCGACCTCAGCTACTTAAACTCCTCCAGGGAAAAGTAGTTGTTTTGCTGATAACATCAATGACTAGCGGTCAGTAAAATTACACCTCAACCCGCAACCCGGAAACCGATCTAATCAAAAGAATAAAAACATGACATTAATGACCTTGACCTACTTTAGAGACTTCAAAAAATTTTTACCTTAGCTACTTAAATTCTTCCTGGGAAAAGTCGTCGTTTTGCTGATGACATTGATGACTACTAAAAATGCACCGCAACCCGCAACCAATCTCCTCAAAAGAAAAAAGATGACATCAATGACCTTGACCTATTTTAGAGACTGTGAATTTTCGACCTCAGCTACTTAAACTCTTCCTGGGAAAAGTAGTTGTTTTGCTGATAACATCAATGACTAGCGGTCAGTAAAATTACACCTCAACCCGCAACCCGGAAACCAATCTACTCAAAAGAATAAAAATATGACATTAATGACCTTGACCTACTTTAGAGACTTTGAAAAATTTTGACCTTAGCTACTTAAATTCTTCCTGGGAAAAGTCGTCGTTTTGCTGATGACATTGATGACTACTAAAAATGCACCGCAACCCGCAACCAATCTCCTCAAAAGAAAAAAGATGACATCAATGACCTTGACCTATTTTAGAGACTGTGAATTTTCGACCTCAGCTACTTGAACTCTTCCTGGGAAAAAGTGTCGTTTTGCTGATGACATTTATGGCTAGCGGTTAGTAAAAATGCACCACCATCCGAAAACCAATCTCCTCAAAAGAATAAAAATATGACATCAATGACCTTGACCTACTTTAGAGACTGAAAAAATGTTGACCTTAGCTCAAGCATGTCTGTGGGCTGGGGTTCCTATAACTGGATTGGCACGTTGTGTTATGTTCCTGTGGGAGAATTTCTTTTTCACAGTTTTTAGGTCTTTGGTTAGAGAGGTCATGAGGGGGGAAGGGACAGTCACTTTTCCTACTCATCTCACCTATTTTGAGACAAGAATTAAGACATGCCTAAATTGGACTCGAGTCCTGGACCTCATAAATTTGTTCAACGCTGTTTGGCTTATCATATGCCGCTGCGCTCTGGTTTCCTTTTTCTCTTCAATTGATGGTGTGGGGTGTACAGGTAAATTTAGGGCAGTCTTTAACGGTGCCAGTACACTTCAGCATGTATTCTGACAAGTGATGAGTGACCGGCCACTCTACCCACTGGTCTTGTCATGTACATTCTGTTCCAGATGTTAGGCCACTCCTTATCGTTTGGTTATCTTTCAGCACATTCTATCAATGGTGCATAGGAATAATTATCATTGCCTTTTAGCATATCCAGCTTCACCTTTACTGAATAGCATTACGATCCAACCTGTACAGTAATTTGATCATATGCCCACAGATACCACGTATGTCTTCACTAAACAGAATGAGAGGCCTAATTTGTCCATCAGAGATGCCGCTACATCTCATCTCATGAGGGGGGGGGGTCTTGTTGTGGGATAACCAGGAGGCATGGCTTGAAATACGGAATACTAAGCTATACCAGACTAAAAGCTGCAAGTGCGTCAATCAGCCCTTCATCATCTAGTTGGCATGACAAACAGAAGGGGTGAGACTCTGATTCTAATTGGGCCCACGTAAAACCGCCCCGGCCTTTTATAACGCTTAATGACGTTATGAGTGACCTAGACTTGGGTTTTGACAACAGGGGTATCATATACAGTACACCAAAGAATTTTGTCATTTTGAACTACTAGCAATAAGTTAGTGTGAACGGGTTCTAGATCCCTGAGAATAGCGTATACTAATAAATGCCCGGCCTATGATGTCAATATAAATTCCCCAAATACTTGGGCTTCTCTTTAAAAGGATGACGTACCTTCCAACGGACAGGACAAGTGATACGTACATAACTGGTGTCATTACTTGTGCTCGTTCACAGAGAAAAATAATTTGACCATGCCTAATTTTCAAAGAATATAAATATTCGCTTTAGGAAAATTTGTCCACAGGAGTGGCCTCCTGAAAGGTATTAGATCCAAGAGGAAGAAAACTGAAAGAGCCAAAGTCGATGGCACGAGAGTACAACAACGTTACAGAATGGATACGGATTACTTCTTCCCGTCTGTCATTTCTCCAAAATTTCGACAACCCGATACGATGCAGCTTCGTTACCTCGCGCAAATTTATGACGTCTGACATGCCCTCTCTTTCTCATCTCGCGAACAGCGCGTCAAGAGTAGACCGAATAAATAGGGTATAATTATCCTTAATGAAGAAAGAGAGAAGAGTAAATCGATTAGAGAACGAGTAGGAACTGAAAACCTCGCGACCAGACAGTCGTATAGAAGGAGAGGCATGAGGGTGAACGACGAGCAGCAGATACATCGAATGTATCGAAAAGAGAGAAGTTGACGAGAAAACTCCCTTCGCCGAATTACATCGTCATATTTGGCAACAAGGTTAGGCTTATACAACAAGCATACACGACCGCTGATGGCTGAAGTACCGCGAAAATAAATATTTGTAACGCTTTCTCTCTTATCATGTCGTCGTCCGAAAGTGAATAAAATTGAAAAAATCGAGAGGAACGGCTCGCCCCCTCCCTCTACGCATCGATCAGTAGAGTCGGATGGGTAAATGGCTGAACAATTCTAGTATTTTCGTTCACGAATTACGACGACGAAGTGTAAAATTTGACACTTACAGCGTGAGACGTTATATGAAGAATGGCGAAAATTTTTCATTCGAAATTTTCACTTCGCACAACACGTGATCTCGAAAGCCAACCCGAAAATAACTAAACGTAAAAAAAAAAGTATTCCAACTACTGGAATCTGAACAATCCCTCCCCTCCTCCTCTTATGCAACTCCGAATTTTTTGACAGTGATCTCTTCGTTCTTGTGTTCCTCCGGCCTTTTTAACGAAGTAATATGATAATCCGAAGGAAGTATTTTCTAGTACTCCTGAAAAATTTTCTCAACTTGCTGCCTTCGAAAAATTCTCAGTAAAAATAACCAAGATACAAAAAAAGTTTTTCTATGATGTGAGCAAACTTGAAAAAAGCTTCCTATCCGAAAAAAAAATTACAAATTTTCTCCCTAAAGATCACAATGAAGGGTTGATTAGTTTTCACAAGCTCGATTATTCGTCAGCTTTAAAAAAAATGATTCATTTAATTTTCGAAAGTTGAATTTTCTTTTTTTTTTTTTTTTTCATTTCTGATCTATTGATTGATAGTTCACTAAAAAATTTTATTCGCTTCCTCGAGCTCGTAAAAATCAAACTTCTAGGACAATGAAGAAGACTCGGAGTAATACTTTCGAATAACAAATGAAAAATCGAAATGAAAAAACTCAGTTAAATAGTAATAGAGAGGAAAATCAACTTCTGTGGTAATTTTGAAGTTTTTTCTCTCAAGTTCGCGAAGTAAATTTTCAAAGGAAATGAAATAACCTACTTAAAAAATAATTCATTATTTTGAAATATTATTCGTCTACAATCTATCGATACAAGTAAGATATCGGAGAGCGTTTCCCTTCTAAATGAAATTATCGAAATAATGCATTCATTAAAACCATTCAGCAATACGTTCAAGAACGATAATTAATCACGAGAATATTTAATTGTCGGCTGTAAATCATACTAGCCTTGAAAACTGATATACAGCCGCAATTAACTCTTGAGGAAGAAAAAAAAAGTCTATCGTGTTTCCCTTTAATTTTTAGTCACAACTGTTCGCTGGTAACAATACGAACTAAACTAAATTTTTATTTGCATGGGAACGTTTAACAGCGTGAAATACATAGGCCTCTGACGTAGTTTAATTTTATCCGGATTGTCATGTCGAGTAGAATTTTTCGCGAGTTCATTTCGTCAAACAGTTTAGGTAAACTTCAAACCTCAAGATAAGAGCTAAACACTCGAATTCTAGTTTTACTGAACTTCTTTACCCCTTAAATTGAAGCCACAAGTATTGTACGTACTCCTCGATAATTTTCCTTCAGCGATTATTCATTAGGAGCGAGGGATTTTCTCTTACGATCAAGGAGAACGACCTTTGATACTTTCAATTCTGAAAATTATATTTTATAAAATTATACGATAATTAGTCTTTCAACGTGATACACGTTTGTGAACGAGACTACGCATATACTCGAATGAAAATTTCCAGGAAAACCTGAAACGATACTCGCACATTAATTCAAGAGAGAACTGTACTCGGATCCTAATTCAGAGTTGATATTTTAACGACCTAAAATCGTTAATTACAATTTTCAAACTCGTGACACGGTCACATTATCAGCGAGAGAGAAGTGAATGCATTACCCGTCGTTCATCTGCAGAAAACTGAAAAAAAAATCCATGTACAGTATCATTCCAAAATTAATGTTCTGTGATCGTTTTATTCTCGTAAGGATTAACACTTTAAATATGATAAAATGAGAAGAAATAAATCTTTCCTCTTCGATACTCAGCACGAAACAAATATAAACCTGCCACGCCGTGTTTGGTGCGGTTCTACTGAAAGTAATATTGAATTACGGTAATAGAAAGTAAAAGTGAACCAAAATCGGTGAGATAATGATGAGGGAGTCGAGAGAACGTGGTCAGGTGAGATTATTCGCAAGATATGGGCATGAGTAGGTTGGAGCTGTATATGAATGGCTCGATAATCGGTCGTTGATTGATTTATCCTGCGATATTCGTACATAGAAATAAATCTCATCCACCATTCATTACCGGTTGTAGATAACGAGGATTACACACCGATGAGTCTATTTTTAGCGAGCTTTTGATATCTGGGCAGAATTCTTTTTATTGTAGAAATAATATCTTACCTTGGCCGCGTAAGGAAATGTCACTTCATGTTTATCGTTCGTTTGTTCTCAAACTGAAGCAATTACCATCAATTTTATTACAGCCATTCCCATTTTAATAATCGAAATTTCTATCAACGAGATACTACATGTACATGTACATGAACCATGCCAGAGAAATTCCAATCCCATGCAGATGAGCTATCAAATAACACTTCATACTTGATAACTCATCCGCTGGAAGCGCTGGTGGTATATCTACGACGGACTTCAACTCTGTTTTTCTGCAAGCGTCCCTGAAATGCTGCAAAATTCTATCATGCCGGTGTACGATGTTTTCAGCCTCTCGATTTTCATTGTTTCGATGAAAAGGTAGCTTATTCATTCATGTAATTAATCCTCTAGCTGAAAAGCGTCAAATAGATAATACTATCGAGAAATAGGCCTATGA
Organism: Aspidiotus destructor; assembly: GCA_035079395.1. Lineage (NCBI taxonomy): Eukaryota > Metazoa > Arthropoda > Insecta > Hemiptera > Diaspididae > Aspidiotus > Aspidiotus destructor. Next base: position 39,992,671 of record JAVHKZ010000003.1, on the reverse strand, counting down.
AACTATTTTTTTTTATTTTGTACTTATTTCTCTCGTTACACATTCTCGAATTATTCATCAACAAAACTTCATTGAATGTCCCTAAATTTAAAATTACTCATTAACAAAAGTTCAATTCTTCTTTTCTATTTTTCATATCGATCATTTTTTCCTTCTTACTTTCAGTTTTAGAACTCGGTACCAGCAGTATAACTGAAAATTTTTTCACTTGGGTTTGAAAAGAAGCTTCGTTTGACATGCTATACTTTTGTCGACGGTGTGAATTTCTGCCTTTCAAAGTCAAAAACGATAAAATTAATAATTATTCATTGCCGTAATTTTCAAAAAATATTCAAGCAGTAAAACCGGTTGATTTCTAAAGATTTTCAATAAATTAATTAGGTCGATACAGGCCTACCAACTCAATGTATTGTAAAATGATGAAATGCAAAAATAATGAGCACCAAAGCAGTACCGAACTCAACTCCAAGTTTGTCGAAATTTTTTCTTATTCTTTCTTTGTGTTACGTGCGGATATAGTCCGTACAAAAATAAATAATCATCTCTTGATCGAGGTGAGAACTTATAACGAGCTAAAAATTGATTAGCTTATCAATGAATTAAAACCTACCTACCTACTGAGATAGGAAGAATGAAGTAGAACAGGAAGAATTAGTGAGGATACTTGATGAACATGTTCGGAATGACTAGGCCTATACCGGTATCAGAAAATGTGTTCTCTTGATACCATCTTAAGGATAGTGGTATCGGTATTGAGGTAAATAGTCTACTTAGTAGATTCGATTAAAATAATACAATCTGTTGCGGTTGATATCGAGTATATTTACCTTTCAGTACCGAAGTTATATTTAACCTTAACATTAGAGGTAGAAAAGTTATTTTAAATACTTAAATGGAAAACAAGTACCGAATAATTCCTGAGAATCAATAAAGAAGCTTAGACATCAAAATTTAAACCCTCGAAAGAATAAATCTTCGCAGTTTCGTCCTTAAATTAAAATATAAACTATGATATCATTCATCAAACAGAAGATCTCGAGCTAGGACCTCGATGTGATAACGTAGTTGTGTTGCTGAAAATTAGTTGCTTTATTCCTGTTGCTATACTATCCTGGTTGAACGGACACCTGGGGTAAAGAACGCTGCAAGGAACTGCTTGTTTTCCATTGTCAATCGCTGTTCTGAATTTCGAACCATCAGTAAGGAAACTGACCACAGTACTACTGCAGAAGCAACAAAAATAAAAATGCAACATAAAATGTTACTATTGGCTTCGTATCTAAGACTATAGCACCTCTAGATATATACTTGTTAGAAACTCTAAATTCAGATATCGAGCGTTCCGGAGAAAATGACGGTATAATAATGTAGCTAATTAGGTTCTAATACCTTTTTATAAATTAGGCTAGGCCTAATCAAAATCAAAGAGTACAAAGATGTTTATTTTGAAGTTCTGAGGACTTTTTATCCGAGAAACGCATTGATTTCGCATATGAATCATCATGTTATTTTTCTAGTGAGTAGATAATTGTTCTAGGCCCTATTACCTAGGGAGTTCGGGTCAAGAATAGCCTACGTACGATTAGAAAATGATTAAAATTAGATACCGTGTCGCACCCTAATGACTTTACAAGACGAATGAAATTCAAAATCTTAGCGCTAATTTCAAATTTACGAAAGCAGAAAAATTGATTCATCTTCGATGGTGTATTTTTTAGGAAATAAGAGTAGACGTACTCGACTGCATTAATTTTGATCGTTTCCTTCTTTAATATTTTAGCATATAGCCCTTAATTTACGATGTATTCCTACGTACCTTATAGAATTGTTGATTATACCCTCTTCATTCTTTGCTGATCTTGTTTCTTCGGTTTTCAATTCTGAAGACTGAACATATGAGCAGATAGCTTTTTGCAGACATTCCGAAGAATTGATATTGTTTTCAGCGAGTACTTTCTCAAATTGCGTTACGATTTCGTTTATCCCTTGAGGAACACTGTCAATATCTAAGAAAAACAAAATGATTATAAATCAATAAGTAAATTACCCGTACAAAGTTTTTTTTTATTATTATTGTTATTTTTTTTTTAATTTATTAACGAGCAGTTAGCTGCACTGAGGGCTATATACTCGACGGAATATTACAGTTTGTTATCAATTAAATTTGAATTGAAAACAGATTATTTTATTAAAAATTCATCCATACCTCTTTTATACAACGCTCCGTAAGCAGGACTCAAGGCTGTTAATTCTGGAACCAACAGATGAACTACCTTAGGAATGAACAGGAGAGCACCAAGACCAACAATACTTCCAAGTAGTAAGCCACCAACATCGACTTTCCATGGATGATATGTGTGCGTTAGAACGTTAGCTCCATGAGACTGTTGAGTCAATAAAAATTAGTTTAGGTATTTCATACACTTGCGGAAAATTGTCTGAAAATTTTTCATGTAAAATAGTTTAGGTACCCACTTCAACATTAGCTACGCCTGCCGGATGGTTGAATCTCGGCTCTTGCGACTTTTCAGGAAATTGAATCGAATCATCGACTGACGGCGGAAAAGTGAAATAGGTTACGGGTCTTGGTAAATTTTCTCTGAGGAAAGATGAAAAAAATGAAAAACTGGAATGAAAAACGTTAGGTAACTACGAATCGAATCGTGTAGATCGATTCATTCTACTAACGTGTCGTATGGAAAATGGAAATTTTGAATCCAGGATTTCTTCGTTCGTTCCATGAGTTGTTTAAAATGATGAAAAAAAAATATATATATATATCCATATACCTAGTCCTCAGTTAGTCGTGAGCTTATCACACAAAAAGTTCACCTGTCAAGTTAATCCTTGTTTCAATAAATAACGAAAAGTGAGTATTAACTTTTTTTTTTTTTTTTTTTTTTCTTTATTATATTTTAAATAAATTTTGACGTGAAATAATTAGTAATCTCCTTTCACCATCAAGTTAAATATTCTTCCTCGTCGTTCGTGAGGATAGAAGCAAGTAAGATTTTTCCTTAGACTGTAGGCTAATTTTTTCAAAAACAAAAAAAAAAAAAAAAAGAAAAAAAAGAAAAGAAAATTGTTGTAATTCGGAGAAAAGTTCATTCAGAATTCTAGTTCTGAATGCCCACCCTGAAACCATTTCGTATTTATTACAAGTAGAAGATAGGATTAAACTTTTGGAAAATGTTCACGATACTGTGTATTTCTTGGTTCCTTTTTTTCAAAGAAGAAGGTGACTTCTTTAGTTTTGAGTTTGAATCATTTTTGGATATTCAACACAAAAGAGGCTGGGGACAAAGAAAAGCACCCTTATGAAATTTCGTAGTTTTCCTAATTTGATTCAGGCCTCAGTAGTTGATGGTTTTTTTTTTTTTTTTTTTTCAGCAAATCTGCTGATTATCAGAATGAATAGGTAAACCTGTAAGAATTTCTTACTAACCCAGCCACAAGAAACACTAAACAAAGAATTTATGCGATAATTACCATATTTTGACGAGGCATCCGTAATTTATAACTTACAAGAGATACTAACTTTTATTCGGTAGTTGAGGAAAAAGTCAAATAAAAATATTCTTTTTAGCCTTTTAATGAGAATCGTATCGCTTAAATTAAATACAATACTTAGGTAAATAGGTAATGATGCAATATACTTTACCTCGAGACTACGTCAATAGCATTTGATATCTCTCCAACCGAAAAACTCAAAGATCCAACGATAACACTAAGAAAAGTGATAAAAACCGAATTTGTATTTTTCATCATAATTCTAGCGAGGTAGCACGGTACCAATACACAAAAAATAAATCCAATTTTCAAATATTTTTGACAAAATTTTACGTTTGATAGCGAACACAGTCTTTCCAACACGAATGGGATCTTCTGAATGTCCTCCTCTCGCTATTGCGTCCACGAATATACCTCTTGAAAATTTTCATTTCTCCCAGTTAGATATTTTATAATCATTACAACACATCGGGTACGTCTATGTAATTGTCGTATGATTCTAATCAAAATTGGAGACAATAGAGAGGTAGTAAAAGTGTAGAAGTCGCACCGTCCTTCCGCCTATTGTAAATGATTTACTTTCGTTTTTCGTCATCTCGAACTCTTCCTATACGCGAGCACCGTAGGAGATGACCGTATTGTTCATGGCCACCGACTGAAACGAAAATTTTTCCAACTTTAAAGGATGGCTGAGTAGAATATCACATGTTGTCGCTCCGTCGCGTAAGTTAATTTTTCGTTTATATCAATTAATTTTTCTTCAGCCTATAACCAGCAACCGAATTGTAGAAGATAATCCACAGAATTCACAGCAAACGTTCAAACAATTTAACACCAACGACTATTAAGCATTTGAGAATTGATTTGAATCTCTCGCGCTCATTAGATTGAGACATTTCCAGTTCCAGAATATAAAGCAGCTCAGTTCCGGTTGAGCTCTGCACCCGTCATAGTGTGAAAATGATGTAACCAGATAGTTTTCATGCTCATTTCGAAATGTCACCCAAGTCTTTTCTTATTACGAAATATTCGAAAGATGTCGTAGAAACAAAAGAGTAACCATCGAAATTCTGGTAGGTAGGTACATCAATCATTTGGAGGATGTACAGGATATTGCATCAAAATTTTAAAAAGCTAGGTACCCGGAAACAATACGTGCTTGAACTTCGGTTATCGAACACCGGGTGCAGTTTTTGTTGTATAAAAAAATTTTACTCGGACAAATTTCTCAAAAGGTAGACGAATATTCGCGAAGTTGAGTCGTGATATGCGTTGATATCGCGAAATATTTTTCAATAAACTTTGGAATCGATTGTTGAAATTTAATCGTAACAATGCTGGCTATTATCGCGTTATTATTTTTTTATTTGAATACAGTGCACTGTGAAAACGAGGAAGAATCCGCAAATATGATCGAAGACAGGTACAGTGACAATTTTTATTCGGTTAAAATGCAGCAGCATTTGACCGCTAAGTTTACCTAGTTTGATTTACGTAATGTAAAAGTGTTCAACAAGTATACAATCTTCCGACGAATTGTTTTAATGTCACTAGAGGTGTGAAAGTATTTCCTTCATATTTTATTTTCGAGAGGAAAGATGTACCAAAAAGCCATGACTACTTTCGACTTTCGAAAAATGCAAATTTCTTTAGTGAAAAATGATTAAAAAATGTAATTCAAGATTCTTTGAAAAAAAAAAAAAAAAAAAAGGTGGACGTTATTGATACCAGTTGCATTTCAGAGGATAGAAAAAAAAAAAAAAGGCTTTAAAAATTACGTGAAAAAATATTGTGACGGGAAAAATTATGAAAAGGGAAATAAAAATACAGTAAATAAAAACTCCTTTACTGATATTCTGCTACTCAAAAAAGATTATTAAAAACTGGTAATGGTCCAAATTTTCATTTTTTTTTTTCATTTTTTTTTCATTGGTTGAGTAATATCGAGAAAAAAAATAAAAATCCAAGATTCCCTGATCCTGAAAAATAAACTCCCACAGTTAGAATGAATTCAGTACAGTGCTCGGCTATACTCCTCGGAAGAAGATTTTCCTTGAGCTTTGTACCGATAAAACAACTCAATTTTCCAGTCCTAGGTTTGTCTTCGAATTCCTGAAAAAGTCTTCAAACTCGACGAAGGAAATAAGATTAGACATTCGAACTTTTCTAGAATTACGTTTCCTGATAGTGGACAAGTCCTCACTTAGTGAAAATTACTTGAGCAGGTTCTCTACACTCTTATCCTTAATTTATTTTACTCGGTAGGACTAACTGGTCAAGTTGAAAGTTTTGGTAAAAAAAAGACTCTCGACAAGTAATATCTTTATAGCTTCTACGAATATAATTACAGAAAAAAAATCATACACATTATTCAACATGAAATCAATCCTCCAGGTCGAAATAATAATTTGAGAGCATTTTCTCTGATTTATCTGGAACTATTTTAACGAAATCGAACATTCAAAGGTTTATCCGGTGGTGGAAACGTAGATACACGTCCTGCACACTTTGTTGCTTCAGCTCAGGTTGAAAACAGTCAGCAATTTTTTGCAGCTGATCTAGAATCGGTGCGACCAATCCACATTTAGATCCTGTTCCTTCGTTTATAGAATTGTATAACGCTAGAAAAAATACAATAAATTATCAAATTTTTGCGCATTCTAGTAAGTGGGTAATAGCGCGAAACATTGAATTTCCGCTCGTCCTACAACGTTAACCAGCATCACAAATCGCAACAGGTTTTTTGTAAATTTTTTTCGTATTAACCCGGTAAACATTGTTCTCAATTAAAGTCCTGGGAAAAATACCCATATTTCCCTCCATTTGAAGCCCGATTTGAAGCTCATCACCAGACGGGGGAATCAACAGGGCTTCATCCAGAGCCTCACTCTAAAGCCCTTATAAGAAGAAGGAACCAGCAGAGCTCCATCCAGGGTTTCACTCTGAAGCCCTTCATCAGAAGAGGAAGTCATCAGGGCTTCATCCAAGGCTTCACCCTTCAGTCCTAAGGAATCAACAAGGCCCCGGATGAAGCCCTGTTGATTTTCTTCCAGATAGAAGAACAAGGTATTCAGATGGGATTCAGGCGAATCAAATCGGGCTTCATATGGGAAAAATATGGGTAGTTTTTCCCATAGCTTCAGAAGGAACACAAATTGTTTTAGGAAATTTGTATTCTCATTCTTACGTGTGTCTGGTCGCTATAACATTTCAATTCAAAATTGCCTTCACAGATTTTATATACCTTCCCAAATGTAATCAAGAATCACTTTAGGGAAACCTGCACAAACAAAATCCTCTCTTCCCATTTTGACGTTTTCGAGTCAAGCGGTCTGTACGGATACCTATAGAATACGTCTTCAGAAGTGGCATACATATTTCATTTGTTTTTTTTCAAAATTGGATCATCAGGAGGGGGGGCATGAGTCAAACTTCATGTCAATCATTTATGTGTCGTTGGTATTCGATTTCATCACTATCACGCGCATGAAATTTCATTTCAGAGGGAGTTCAACTTTTGCTCAATTAATCCCTCGTGTATGCTATAGAAATGATTCACTATGCTGATATTTTAAAATTATAAAAAACTAATCAAGTACTTTGAATTTCTTGAAGCTGGGTCAAACGATAACCGTATTCTTCTCCCTCGTGTCTGTAGGGCTCATCCAGAACGTTACAATATTCAAATCCAGGAATGCCGAAATCCCATGGTTTCATCATCGTTATGTATTCGAGCTGTGAAACAATTTGAAGAGATTAGTATCACTGTATTAAGCTTCCACAAAGTAGAGTCTTAACCACACCGTCTCGGCAGAGTATTATCCTCCCCACCAAGTCCTACTCAGTGGCGGCAATTTTATGTTATTGCAAGTGAGGAAATCAGCCGGTATGGTAATGATTAAACAAGGGATTAGGAGGGATCAGTGGAGTGACTACCGAGGTGGTTGTGGTTAGAGCTTCCGAAGTTTATGAATGTGATAGTGACAGCATTAGGGATGTTAAGAAAGAGGCCTACAACGTCGAAAGAACAGAGGGTCGTGTCTGCAGGGACACCGTGGCCGAGTTTAGCCGAGTAAAAAACTTCGCTAAACTTCGAAAAACTTTACTTCAAAACTCACCGATTGTAATCTTGAATTAAGTGTGGCGTGGCACGGTTGAAAGTATGATGAACATGATCGTTGACGAGTAAAGACAATTTTTGCGTCTACAATATAGGGTAGTTCGGAGCCTTTCATCATATTTTTGAAATTGAAAAATCTGATGAACAAAAGTAAAAAGATTTCACATCATATCTTTCAAACGAAATGATTACGACCGAATGGAACACGAACGAAAGGATTATGATCACTTGTACAATCAAAAGAATTATAATTCATTCCTACAACACCAAAAAAAAGTCATAATAGTAATAAGAAGGAAAAAAATTATGCATGGTAAACAGAAAATAGCACCAATAACAAGTAGAATAATGGAAGGAACGCGGCGATAAACCTCAGAATCCGGCATCATTCATTGAATGGGAAACACAAGGGTACTCAAGATCGACGCGATGATTGAATAATTTTAGTAGGTAATCGCAAGCGACCGGTAGTTTGTTGTTATTTTACTTTGTGTTATCTTTCTTGACGTTTGGACCATACACTGCATAGATCGAGCTTTGGCTACGTTTATGAGCGTGTACAAATTGTTGACACGAACACGTGGTGAGAAAACAAGTATACAACACGGTAGACAGTGGAGTGCGAGGGTGGGATTTCTTTCTTTTCACAAAGTACCATAAAACCTTTTCGCTCGACAATTATGCTCATTTCTTATCACGTCTGGGTTTCAATTATTTGGAACTAAGCTCTGTATGTCCAGGCATATAGGACCTCCTCTTTAATGAGGAATACCAAATCTGGTGCAAAATCTACCTAAATCAATTTGTATCCATTTTCTTATTCATGACTGTAGCTGCAAATGCAGACACGTAGTTTATTGCTTCTCAAAACCTGAGCATCTGGCTCCGGTTCTCGACCCAGCTCCGTCGGCTCTCCTAGGTTTGTCAACAGGCGGCGCTCACTCTCTTTGCGGTCATCATGAGATAGTGCCTGAAGTTCAACTTTGAGTCAAACAAGGCACCAGGATTCTTCATCACATTCTGCGGGCGAATGGCGGTTAGACCGAACTTCCAACGATTTGTTAATAAAATGTCTTTCATCTCCGCCTCCCGCAGGGCCTAGTCTGGCTGACTCCCTCCTCTCCATCCTTACATTTTTTTCAACAGTGTCCATTGCCAGCCTCACATCCGCGCGTAGCAGATGAGCTTAACGCATATTGGCAGCAGCGCACCCAAAGAGGGGCTCACCACCAGTGTCTGGACACTCTCTGTTTGGATTTCTCGGCAGCTAGGATCAAAGCATGAATGCAGGCACGTCTGTCTCCATCAAGATCTTAACCGATGGTATTGAGTTGAAGGGACTTCTTGTGTTGAGGCCAACGCACAACGACTGCGCAAACCCAATGAGTAGATATTACTGTCTAGGCTATCCTCTTTGGCCCAATTTCAACGCACGATGTACGGTTTCCAGTTTGAAAATGCATGTCCAATTTGGACTATCCTCAGTCTCTAGTTGATTGGCTATTACTCTCCCTAGGAATTTGTCCCATTTATCTAAGAGGCAATGGTGGTCGATAAGAAAATGGCAGGCCAGGTGGGCCCTTCATGCTTTTTCTTGATCAACGCTAGCCTGACTTTCTTCCAACGAATACAGAACTGTACGCAAGCTACTGCTACATTGAATGTCCGCATCAACTGAATGTCTGGGTACTCTAGACATTCAAACCCGGAGCTCTAATACTTACCACGCGGCCTAACGACTGCTGCTTCCACCTCCTTGATACCTAGGATTAGAAAGGATTTTTCATTCTCTTTGGGATAATGTGAGGTCTCATGGATTTACTAGGGACGAGGGATAAGAGCGTATTAAGTCATAGAGGAAAAGTTACAAACACGGAGGATTGACTTGCGGAGATAATGATTTTCTAATTGCTCTAGCTGGTATATCTGGGAGGATAAGATACGGAATGTATGAATACTAAATGTAGGCAGTTAGCCACTTCACTCTATCTATTTTATACCAAAATATTGAGTCACGTTTTCTGATAATGGCGTTAATACAAGTTTAAACAGTACTTAAAGATTACTTTAAACGGGTTATTCAATGTCCTATTCTGCACCAATCTAATTCACTCGGTGAGCTAAGAGTATTTTTAATGAAATAAAAAAGATTTTCGACGATTGTTCTAACACAAATATTACATAATTATTACGATATAGGTATCTACGAGAAAAATTCCTAGATTTTATCTAGAAATGAAATAACAGAGAAAATCGTCATTCCTGGTCAAAAATATGTTAAGAACATTAACTTATAAGATGTCTTTTGGTAAGGAGTAAGGGCAAATGCTCGTGGCCGTAATACTTTGTATCCATTTTGTCCGTTGTAAGGTATCTGATTCTAAATTGTTAAGATTGAGCATTCGAGCTTTCTCCCGAAAGTCCTGCGCACTTTGTTGCCTCAGCTCAGTCAACTTTGTTTTTTTTGCTCTCCCACGTGGTTGAAAAGTTGGTCAACCAAAAAGTACTCAATGAGCATTTTAGCGTAGTATGTCAGCAGGAACGAGCTGTCGTAAAATCGAAACTGTCTTTGCTGTTGGAACCAGTTGACCATTTTTCGCAGCTGATCTAAAATTGATACCATCAATCCACGCTTGAATCCTGCTTCTCCAATCACGAAATCGTGCAATGCTATAGGGAAAATGTTAAATTATCAAATCTTTACGGATTCTGGTCTTTATGAATAATAAAAAATTGAATTTCTTTCAAGCCCATACGGTGTTGACCATAACAAATTCCTATGGATTTTGATTCAAAATTGTCTTCATAGATCAGTAGACACCTTTTTAAGGGTACATAATTACAAACCCTTATGAGAGAGCTACACGAACGAAAGCCACCTTTTACCATTTCCGCATTCACAGTCGAAATTTGCATCAAATATCTGTAGATTACGTCTCATCATTATTTGCGAAGATTTGCTTTGAGGAAGAGCAAAATTTTGGCGGACGAATCTCTCGTATGGTCTAAAGATACATTTTTTCGTCAAAATATAAAAAATAATTGATTACTTTGAATTCCTCGACGTCGCGTCAAGCAATAGCCGTATTTTCTTGTATCCAGAACGTTAGAGTATTGAAACACAGAACAGCCCAGACCCCAGCACGGATTCATCATTGCTACGTATCTGAGCTGCGAAAAAATTTGAAGAAATTAGTAATACTGTGTATTAAAATTTTAAGAAAAAATTTCTCGCACGTCCTTTTGGACCGACTTCAAACACACCTTTATCATCTGCGTGCCTTCTTAGCAAGCGTAAACATTATTTTTCACGAAAAATTTCACGTGACATTCTTTGTACAATTTTTTTCGACAGAGTACTCAAATTTCCTTTCCCTTCTTGAACTCCTACTGAACGCGAGTTTGGGAATCTGCTGTTCATCATTCGAAAATGGAAATGGGGGGCTTCTGGGGGCATATTGGCTAATATAGGTTTTTAATGTAAGTCTATATCCTGGTCCCTTACTTTGCTTACTTGCCTCCCCCTTCTTAGAATATAGTGCAGCCTAGTATGAATTTACACCCTAGTTTATGTGACTTAGGCCTACTTCGACCGAGGATATTCTAAAATATAGCCCAGTATAAACACACACGATAAATATTTTGCAAGAAAAAAGTTACCCAATTTAGCCGGATACCCTCTTCCCTGAAGACATATCCACACAAAAAATCTTTGCTTCTTTCGGAGAAACACTATCCAAAAATTCACTCATGAGTCTCGATACCAAAATTAAGTCTAAAATTAATAAACATAAACATTTACTTTCTGTTCAATAGTTTCTTCAAGAAACCAAGACGGTTGACATACGTGGCCAATTTTCACTTCCATATTGCAATTTAGTTGAGACCCTTCCATGGTACATTCGCGAAAAATCAGTTAGATGTGAATGAAAACATTTCACAACATAACTTTTAAACGAAATGACTAGGTCTATAGGGATTATAGGGATTACGAGGAAAATGATAAAAACTTGTACCACAAAACGTACGCCATTCTTTTCCAGTTTAACCAGACGAAGCAGACGAAATTATATAGGGAGCAATAAAAGCGTGTATGACCAGTAGAATAACAAAAATCGTCGCAATAATAACACTAATAAAAATAGATCCTGCGGAAATGTACTCAGAATCCTCCATCATTCAATTACTGTACAATGAATAAGAAACACTAGAATAATCAAGATCGACAGTTACACCATTTTAGTAATCAAGCAACCAGTAGTTTTTTGTTATCTAGTTCGTGATATTTGTCTTGGTGCTTAGAACGCACACGGCACAGAATGAGCTTCAGCTGGGTAAACGTGTATGAGTTGTTGACGCGGAGACTTGGTAATAGAAAATAGTGTGGTAGACAGTGAAAATGCGGTGGCACAAGATTCCCCTGGCTTCAAGACGTTGCAGGGAAAACAGATAATACAAGTCTCAAGACCTTTTTCCATAATGTATTCAACACATTATCTTCATCTTCTTTTGGCAGATTGTTTTCTGTATGTGGATGGTACGAAGTTATCAAGTGGGCCATAACCTGTTTGTGCAATTGCCCAATTCTTTCTGTATCAATTGTCTCCTTCATAGACGCAACTACAGAAGCAGAAACCTAATTCCATGCTTTTTTGGAATTTAGCATGGTGGCTGCCAGGCTATTTGTAAGTGGGCAAGATAGTTGCATACCTAAGCTGCCTGATGAGGATCCTAAGAGGGCTGAGTGAAACAAGAAGGAGGATCGTGGTGATGAGTATCGCCTTGTCGATCCTAGGGTAAGATGCCCCAGTATGGACCGACTCGATGAAAATATCTCACAGAGGGAGAGGATAAAGATTCACCAAAAAGCTGCGCTGAAGTGTTAGTGCCTATGCACGGCCTCGACAGAAGCTCTTTAACACGAACACCATCAATTGAGTCCCTTGCTAAGGATAAGGGTAGTGTTCAAAGCCACGAGAGAATAACGTTGAAATAAATTTCTACACTTCATGGAAAAACATTGATTCGTGTATATGTCTTTGGGCATTTGCGAAGAAATACGAGACGAAGATGTATCATTTACCATTATATCGATACATCAAACTCGATTATACAGTGGCGTACTTATATCTTTTTTTTGGGAGAGGGGGGGGGAATTTTTTTCACATGTATTTCCGGAGCAACTATTATTCATTGATTAGGGTTTTGGAGGGGGAGCTTGATTGGTGATGTACATGGTAATACCCGAAGAGTCGTTGTTGAGACGGTGCAGTGTAGACTCTTTCTTAAAACCTTTCCATCTCTTTCCATAAGTCAGCTGTCTACATAGATTTGAACCATCCTGGGGTACCACAAAGGAGTATCAACAATGTGGTACTCACCATAATACTTCTTCTTGCCTCCTTTTGCCATCCTAGGTTTATTGAAACTCATATTGAGTGGAAAAAGGTGTAAGTAGAGCGTTTAAAATTGAAAAAGTCTTTTCAAATGTACAATTCTACTTTAATAGTTGCTTTTACAAAAGTACTTTCGGGTGTTATCCCATCATCAGTTGTGTCGCAACTGAAGAAAAGGCCTTAAACAAGAGTTTTTATAGTATAACACTGTGATCTTATTGGCTGTAACAATGCTGTGCTGTGATTGGTTCACTCAGAGACTTGTTCTTACACTATTTAGACAATGCGTTCTTATTGGCTAAAACATGCTGCTTAGTGCTTAGTGATTGGTTCTCATTCTAAAGCTGAATATGGTGTTCCTAATGGCTAACTGGTTTCCTGCCATCTTATTGGTCAACTCTGATCTTCTTCTCTCGTCCAATCACCAGGCCAAATAATTTTTCGCTGTCAAATGTGACTACATTGTTCAAGAGGAAGGCTTTCTTCCTCTTGGCTTTTGCAATCTCCATTTGCTCCCAGAGTTTTCTTACTTTCAAGCGATTCTCTACACGTATGATTTCAAATATCCCATCTCCATTGTGGTGTTCCTCATTACAGTGTTTGCCAAACAGTGATTTGCCATCTTCTTTCTCCTTTGACTTTTTGGGCTCCTTCTTCCTGATCTCAAACTTTCTCCCAGTCTCACCAATGTATATGCCCTCGCACTGGTCACAACTGAGCTTGTAAACTCCTTTCAAGCTCCCCTCGTCCTTGGCTTCCGTCTGGTCGTTGCTAATTCTTTTCACCATGGGTAAGTTATTCTGGATACCCACATTTACTTCATACGCCTTTATCACTTTATTTGTATACTTTCCCATGTATGGTATTGATCCGGAGTACTTTCTCACCGTGCTCTCATGGGTTCCCTTTTTATTTTCCATTTTCCTAAAGATTGCCTCCACCACACCACTACGGTAGCCATTGGTTTTTGCGATCTGCTTTACTACCTCTATTTCTTTCCTCTTCTCTTCATTGTTCTTTAGTACAGAAATAGCTCGATGGCAGTAGTTCTGAATTGCCGCTAGCTTGTGCTTAGGGTGGTGGTAGGAGTCATTTGGGATGATGGTGTCCGTGTGCGTTGGCTTCCTGTAGATTTTGTACTCTATCCTATTACTATTTAGTGTGAGTGTAAGGTCCAAATAGTTGATGGTCTCATTGCCTTTTTCCACTGTGAATTTGATGCTGTCATTCATCGCATTCATTTCCAAAAGCAACAAGTCCACCTGTCTTTTAATGCCTGTCCACACAATCAGGATATCATCTACATATCTGGCCCCGTGCTTGATTGAGTTTCTGAACTTGCTGCCCTTCAATATCTTGTTTTCCATGTCGTTCATGAATATCTCTGCCAGGATTGGTGACAACGGTGATCCCATCGCAAGTCCCCTCTCCTGGTTGTAGAATTTGTTATTGAAGCGGCAGTAGTTCTGGCTCAAGATCTCTTCCACTATATTGGCGTACTTTAGTCCATCAGGATTCCCATGATATTTATTCTTTTTGAGCAAAATGAGAAGTTCCTCCTTCGGTATAGTTCCAAACATGTTAGTCACATCAGACCAATAAGATGGCAGGAAACCAGTTAGCCATTAGGAACACCGTATTCAGCTTTAGAATGAGAACCAATCACTAAGCACTAAGCAGCATGTTTTAACCAATAAGAACGCATTGTCTAAATAGTGTAAGAACAAGTCTCTGAGTGAACCAATCACAGCACAGCATTGTTACAGCCAATAAGATCACAGTGTTATACTATAAAAACTCTTGTTTAAGGCCTTTTCTTCAGTTGCGACACAACTGATGATGGGATAACACCCGAAAGTACTTTTGTAAAAGCAACTATTAAAGTAGAATAATTGTACATTTGAAAAGACTTTTTCAATCCTAGGTTTGTAATTAGGTGGCTCCAGTAGGCTACTACCTTCCCCGCCGTATCCGTCACCCGATCCTCAGCTTTGAGTCGAACCGGGCACCCAAATTCTTCGTCTCCATTTTGATCGTGATTTCTATACCTCTCGGGTTGTAAATAATATGACGTGCGTCCTTACTACTGAGAGTTCTGAAGTGGTCAACTCGATCAATTGTGTCCCTGCTTTTGAAGCTTTATTCTCCTACGCTTTTCCACATCGTTTGAAAAATGCTTACCATCAGCCTACCATAGCAGATGAGCTCAACGCCTGGTGATGGCTTTACCTTGGAGATTACGTAAACTGCGACGCTATAAAGAGTGGCCAGAGGACCGACTATGGTGGCACACCACAAGTAATTGCCTATTTAAACTCTTTTCATGGTATCATGTTGAACGCATTCCTTGTGTTGAGGTTGACACTGTGGGATATATATTGCTGTCTCGACTATCCTCGTCTTGCTGATTCTGACTACTTAGGACTATACTCAGCTCTCAAGTCGATTGGCTATCATTCTCTCCAGAAATTTCTCCACACTTTTGGAACTCATTCGCTGAGCGCCTCAGTGTACGAATTTGGCTGTAAGATAACGGGAATTCATTTTCGAAAGATCAAGAGCTGCTTCTTTTTCTACCACAATCTAGAGCTCGAAAGATTTAGCTTTTATAATGACAAGATCTGGAAACCAAAAAATCAGCATTTTTTTGTTCTACTCAGATCTGGAACCTGAGAGATTTGGTTCCTCTATGATATGATCGTTGTTATCGTGGTCTTATTTTCCTTATGTTTCATTGATGTCGTGCAGAATTGGAAACCCTTATATTATTATTGTGGGGATTTTCAAGGAAAACGGAAGCAAATCTATCAACCTTCAGATTTTAGTGGAACATGAGGATGCAAATCTTTTGGTTTCCAGCTCTTGACCTAAAAAAATTAAGCTTAAGATCCCAGCAGATGAAGCTCTTAATCTATTTTAAAAAATAAATAAAAACGCAAGCGACTCGGATATTAAAGCACATTATGGCGACTCAGTCTCGTAGTAAAAAAAGAAGATTTTCAACGAGTAGTATTCTCATAAAAATATACGTACCGGTAATTACAAAAGATGAGAGAAAAATTCAAAAATAACGAAGAACATCATCATTGTCAGTCGAGATGTTGAACGATGTTGCGCGAACGTGTCTTTTGTTGAGAAGTACCTCTCGTATGTCTGGATTCATTTTATTCAATTCTTCGACGATTGAAATCAAATTGTTCAAGCCGAAATAATAATTTGTATCCACTTCGTCTGTGGTATCTGGTACGACTTTACCAAAATCGAGCATTCGAACTCTTACCCGATGGTCAAAACGTTGACACATATCCTGCACATTTTGTTGCTTCAGTTCGGTCAACCTTGTTTTTCGCTCTCCCACGTGGTTGAAAAGTTGGTCGACCGAAGAGTACTCGATGAGCATTTTAGCGTCGTACGTTAGCAATACCGAGCTGTCGTAAAATCGGAAATGTCTTTGCCGTTGAAACCAGTCAGCGATTTTTCGCAGTTGGTCTAGAATCGATGCTACCAATCCACATTTGAATCCCGCTTCTCCATTCACAAAATCGTACAACGCTGGGAAAAAAATATTGAATTAGCAAATTTGTGCGCATTTTAGTGGAGGAGGTTTGAAAAGGAGGCTTTGAAAAGGAGGCTTTGAAAAGGAGGCTTTGTTTATGAAACATTGGATTTCTGTTGGTCCTACATCGTTCAGCATCAAAATTGGTGTAATTACGAATCTTTCAGGAAAAACTATTCTACTTGAACGAAAAACCTCTTTTCTCATTTAGAGTCGAGATATGTATCAAATGTCTATAAATTTGTGTAGATTACGCCTTATCATTTGTATCCACATTCTTTGGTCAAAAATGGATCATAAAGGAAGGGGTGGAGACTAAGTTTCACTGTGGAATTGGAAGTTAAGAATTATGTCAATCGTTTGTGTTTCGTGGATCTGGTTTCATCGTTTCATGTTCCTCCTCCTTTACCCTATTTTTGAACATTTCTTCTGAGAGGGATTAAAATTTTGCCAGATGAACCACTTTTACGCTCTGGAAATGTTTCAGAATACTTGGACTCTTTGTTTTGAAAATACAATAAATAAATTAAATACTCTGAATTCCTTGACGTTGAGTCAAACGATAGCCGTATTCTTTTCCCTCTTGCCTATAGGTTTTATCCAGAACGTTATAATATTCAAATCCAGGAATACCAAAACCCCACGGTTTCATCATTGCTATATATCTGAGCTGCGAAAAAATTCGAAGTAATTAGTACAACTACATCAAGCATTTAAGAAGAGATTTGTACTCATTTTTACTGACAGTCTTCGAGTCAGGTTAGGTTCGACTTTATGTTACTTTGATGTAGTCAGATTATTCCCCCACATCCCCAGAACCGTTGCTATCCAACGTACGGGCGACTTGCTCGATGAAGCCGATGTCCCTCATAAGGAGTTGGGAATTTTTCGACTTTCGGAATGTATGTTGAACCACTTTTGTAAAGTTGATAGGAAAAATTTTGGGTTTCCCATGGAAGTAGGGATCCTAATGTTTCCCCCTGGGCTTCCTTATTGCAGAAGTGCTGGTGGTTTTGAGTCACGTCTACTATATTGATGTAGATACGTAGACGATGTTTTGTGTGCGCGGGTCGGTCCTGTAGAACTACTGAATGAGTTTCTTGTATATTCAAATAAAGCCAATCCCCCTCCATCGATTTCGCTCTGGAGGTTGGTGGTTCCTCGATCAATAAACTTCTTGGATTTGTCCATCTCTGTCAGAGACGCGACGTCCATGAGTTTAAAATTTATAGAAAAGAAATATTGAACGATATTGTAATCCACGGATCATCTTTGCCCACGTATTTAATTCATTGACGAGTCAGGCTGATTTCCATGAGGAACTGGTGACGATCAAGCACCTAACCAGAGTGAATCAAGTCTGGAAAAAGCCTCGACTCTATGACCCCCCGGGGATTCGCACTGTGATAGTACATTTGTCAAATTGAAGGACCTCATCCCTATGGCCGAGAGGAGTGGCATATATAGCGTAGCCTGCGATGATTGCACCGGAGTCTATGTAGAGATGACTAGTGTAGGATCATACCCTAGTTTGTGTAATTTAGGGCTACTCGTAATACATTTAAGGCTGGCATAATACAGTCTGCAGTATTACCCAAAATAGTTTTATACCCGCCTCTCCGAAGGTATATCCATGCAAAAAATTCACAGGTTCTTCAACGGAGTTGAACGAGAGGAGGCAGGGAACCTGTTTCGAGGAGTACCTCATGAGAGCGTCTGAGCGTTGCCTGTCTGGCTTATTGAAGGGGCTAATCCATGGGGTATGGAGCATTGCATATCTAGTTGACTGGAGGGGCTACACCGACCTCTGAGCTATATATGATTGGAGAAGGACTCGGAAAATTTTCGGGTTGGCGAACCCAACCCCTCCCCCCCCCATTTAAACGGGTTCCCTGTTGAAATATTCTCCACGCATGGAAAATAGATATTCGAAAATTCACTTGGTGCGCCTCAAATCTTGCGTTTTATACGTCACAATACCAAAATCAAGTATGAGGCGTGTTACGGTTAAAAGTACATATTATGATATGCATGAAAATTTACCCTCTGTTGTATAGTTTCTTTAGGAAACCAAGACGGTCGACGTTTCAGGCCAATTTTTACGTCCATACTGCAAGGTAGTTCGAAGCCTTTCATGATATTTTCAAGATGTAAAAATTTGATAACTGCAAATCAAATGATTTCGCCACATTACTTTTAAACAAAATGATGATAACAAAACCAATCGAGCACCGGGCTTTCATCGAGGTCTTCAGTCAAAGCCTTTTTGCTCAGATTCACCAGTGAACAGAGCTACAAATAAGGGGAAGGAATCAAAGATGACGATAAAGAATGAAAGAACAAGTAGTTGAGGGAATTCACGTTTATTTCTCAGAGTACCCAGCAGAAATGACAGTACTGGAAAATAGGATACGAAAAGAATTGTTATACGGGAGAAGAATAGCGGCAGAAGGAGAGGAAGAGAGAAAAATTTGAAAATTTTAAGGGTGAGCTTCAACCATTCCGAAACTCCGGGACGGTGTGCGATAAGTTGTATGATACATCCCCAAATACCTTGTAAGGGTCGGCATACCAGCGGTCACAACGCGACGCTGATCGGGTACGCGTGGGTAGTCCTTTTGAGGAATGATTTCATAAGACTTAGCAAAACGTTTCTCAAAGCTCCATTTTTCACAATTTTTTCGATCCTTAGAAATGTTGTATAGAAAGGTTCAACTTGAGGTTTTTTTTTTTTTATTTGAAATTTACGACACAGTTGTCGCCTTATATATATAAAACTGTTGGAAAATAGACAAATTCTCGATGATTTTAAAGTAAAATAGAAAGCGTATGGGAGAAAATTTTGGAATTCTGCTTCCATACTGCCTCAAGTTGAACCTTTCTGAAAAACATATCCAAAAATTGAACAGATCCATTGAAAACTCGAGCAACTTTTTCTGACACCATGATTTTGATGCTTGTTTTTGTTTTCACAAGTGAAGCACACTCTTAATAGTAGGTAAGGTGAGTGTAGACGATTTTGATAATTTCTCCGAATTGGATTGTTAGTCATCCCCGCCATCACCCCTCTCCCTCGTGAATTTGTTTCCAAATTCTACGCCCCTTGCAAGGGCGAAAAAACGTGGATCAGAGGATTTTGATAAGTTTTGAAATCTTGAACAGGGATAATAAAAGAGCAAAATTTTCTAAAAACGATCGTGGTTTTCTATACCCTTGGAAATCGCCGCGGTTATCCTGATCAACATGAATGATGAGTAGGTCCCGTAGAAGTGGGGAGTATAAGAGGAAATTGCTCAAGGTCAAGAATATAGAATAGAACTGACAATCCTAAATTCATGTCACAGCTAGAAAACTTGCATACCTTTTTTCCTTATTTTTATTTCCTTTGTTCCAAAGTACTTGGGGATGTATTGCTTCAATTCCTCAAGAATGTGATCATCGGGAGTAGATGCATTCACAGTATCGTAGAATTTTACTTCGTAATCCGTAGGCTTCGGTTTTAATAGATTTCCATCAGAATCCTCCAAAACGCCTACAAATTTTAAAGACGTTAACAAAAATTTTGATCATCGTTCTATAATCCTATGATTTTAGAATGAAAATTACCCAGTTTCTGATTTTTGTTCAAATCAAACACATGACCCGCAAGTTGAATTTCGAAAGGTTTTAGACCAGGTGGCAATTGGAGTGTATCGTCATTCATGTTGCTCTCCGTGGTTTCTTCATCCTCTTCGTCTGATTCCTCTGAAAACACAATCGTTCCCGCGGAAGGAGAAACTCAAAAACAGGAACTATAGACAACAATTTTCAAGTAATAAGCTATGATACGTACGCTTTCGATGGATGTTGGAATCCTGCTCAGAAATGGCAACAATTAAACCAGGCGGTGGCACTGGTTCTTGAAAACTACCTTGTAGAAAAATAAGTGCGCAAAACGTAAGAAAAATTTTGCACGACTTCATGTCGTTAGAGTTCAACTGTTCGAAAAACTAATCACAATTGTAAAGACATAGTCGAGTCCTAGACCCACTTTCACTATCTTCGAATATAAATATATTGTATTCATCTTAGTTTTCATGATTGTTGGTATCGATTGTTTGAACAGGAGCGCGATAGAAAAACAGATTGTCTTGTTCAATCATGAAAAATAAAAACGTTTTTAGTCAAAACAGTCGTAAGTTTTATGTAGATGATAGATTTATAGTTTCTGTAGTCGAATTATTTCAACATTATCAAATGTGTATTATCAAGAATTCACCGAAACGATGAATTGTTCTCTGCGCCAAGATTCAGGTGTTCACTTAAAGTTTGAAATCCGAATTTTGAGGAATATGACTCAGGTATCAATGAGTACCTATTTCGAATGGCAGAGAAAATGTGGGCGTATAGGAGAACTCTGAATGAACAAAATTCATTACAATTTTCAACTTCATAATCATTCGTCGTATTTCATTCTTTAGCACTTTCTCACCACCCCCACCGGATCCATCAAATATAATCCAAAATCTTACACTAGAATATTTTGACAGAACTCTCTCCCCACAAAGTGCGCTCTAAAAAATACACCAACTGAGGGGCTTAAAATGGGATATGCTCGCTCCATACGAAGCTCGATAACTTCTCATCAATTTATTCTACCTTCTACCTCTTTTTGAATACATATTGCTAACCGCCATCGTCTCACCATTTCTATAGCTACATGGGACCTCTTCTCCGCACAATCATTAAGCACGAGGTCTGTCATCTAGGCATTCTCCAATTCCTCTTTCTCGCTCTCCTTCTAGCTATGCATGTACGTACGACGAGGAAACTAGATTACTTCAGTCGGTGAGGGCGCATCCGGTCCACAAAGAATCTTCCCTATATTCCTAAAGTATCCTAAAATTTTCACCAAGGCACTCTCAAGCGCCTACTGATTCTAAGGTACAAGTCAAACAACGCTTGGTAGTCACTCCGACAAGTTGAATTATCACAACCATCAAAATCTTATCAATAATCAGTACCTTGTCCGGATGCAACCGAATATCACTTTCTGCGGAATAACCAACTGGATCACTTCTGAACCACCTGTAAACTGTTTTAAAATCTCATTTAAGCATACTTGAGACCTACGCCTAGTACCTAATCCTTAAGTACACGTATCTCAAGAGCATAAGACTGTCGTTATAAACACCAGGTGTCGGACTCCAATTCCAAACTGGGTACCATCGACCCTCGGAATCAAGCGCCCGAATCAGTAGGCTAAACTTGACTGCAATAACGGATCCCGGCCAGTACTGCTACTCACAATTTCTCGGCTACAGGTTCGTTCTTCCTCTCAAAATTCCTCGGACAGAGCAGCTTCTCTACGATCGTAATCGAGGGGGTGCGCAGTCGAGACAAAGTTCAGGCATTCTTGAACCGGTATGTATCTCCGTACTCGAATGAATCTGCCAACTACCGACACCCCGGGCCTCGAAAGGGGTCGGGTGCAGGTTTCCCAATGGCGTCGTGGACTTTTCTCCAAGTTGTAGCACAAGGACTTGCCACACTGCCATGGCCCACAGACCACCCAAGGGGCGCTACCTCCAACGACATCTAAAACTCCTACGTCCTTGGGGTTCTTCGGGGCGGTAGATGTCGACTTTCTTCCTGAATTTAGGTTTGATGTCACAAAGACTCCTTTAGAGCGGCAGAAAAACTTTCTTGGTATCTTTGACACATTCTATAGTAATTATTTGCATAAGGTATCGATTTTTATTGAAAAAGGTACACGGAAATGGTAAATCTAAGACTCCTAATTATATATTTACGAAGTAACTCTATTTTTCAATAACTAGGTCAATCAATTTTTATGAAAAGTGGTCACGTTTTGAAAAGCTTCGATTAGTTTTTTCAGACCGGTTGCATAGTTTTCGTCCTTCTCCTTGATCTCCTCCTCATTCGGGACCGCGTGAGAAAAGTCGATCATCTTCACTCGAACCTCTGGATCTTTACCAGTCACCAATGTTTCAGCGTCGTAAACGAACAGAATAGAACTCCCGTAGATTTTATAACCTATTGGTTGTTCAAACAAGGAGTTGATTTCTTTCAGTCTATCCAAAATTTTGTTAACCAACCCGGATTCCACTCCGAACTTTCCGTTCACAAAGCTGTATAATACTGCGAAATATAAAGCATTTATCAATGAGACTTTTAAATGTTGATAGAAAATTGAATTAAAAAGTTATAAATACCTTTTACTGCATCGTCAGCCTTCATACTATAACTAAATTCTTTGCCTTCTTTGACCCATTTCTTGTTGGCGATATTATAATACTGAAATCCTGGTACACTAAATTTCCAATGTTCTCTCAGCTCCACACATTTCGACTGATAAAAAAAGTAGAATTAAAAAATAATGCTTTCCTGTGAGTGAAACAAAGTTTTTCATATCATCATGTTTCTCTAACTTACAACTCCCTTTCTTTGTAAAGTTTATGATGTAGATCTTGTTCCTCCGGTTTGAAGGAAATAGACTCCTTAAAAATTTGCCGAAGCCCCCTAAAATATCAGAGTCCCTCAGGTCAAGGCCATTGGTAACACCAGCTCAGCTTCTGACACTGTATCTGGGTCGATTGGGATCAATGGCGTGGAGGTTCGGGCTCTTGCGCCAAGATATAGAGACGCCCCAAACCTCCTTTTTCTCACAATATTTTAGGACTGCCTTGGAACGTGATCTGATTATGATAGTAGTCGGGAACAGGAAAGGAAAAATTTTGCTTTCTCGAAAAAAAAAACTCACCATTCTCTCTTCCTTCTTCGCCTCCGATGCTGTGGGCTCACAAGTTTGTTCTCCAATTTTTACATCGAGAATACTAGGGGTCTTGAAACCCTCAGTCAAGTCTTCCAGTCGTAAGTATATAGCAACTGTAATTGTCAAAAGGAACAAAAGGTGCGATATTTCATCAGTTTCATTAAGTTCAAACAGTTACACTTGAAAAAATGATATTTTATAACCTAACAATAATATTAGAAGCAATATTATAAGGAACAGAATTTGAATTTTATTCTGAAACGAGCAATCCTAAAACAATGCCATTCAACTCACTTCCGTCGTACTTCGGTGTAAATTTTTTTAATTCCAAGAGTTCGGAATCTTGAGTGTTTCTCAAAGTTTCATAAAATTCAGTTTCTTTCGACTGCAGTTCTGGTTTCAGAATATAACCTTTTGGATCTTTCATAATACCTTGAGAAACAAAAAATAAAAAGTAGCTCCGGAGTAATTTTAATTTTTCTGGGTGAAAATGATGTAAGAAAAATTCTCTTTAAATCTTAATTACCTCCGTGACCGCCTAATTGATGGCTTGGAGTCGCTTTCTTTCCGGTCTCTAATTTGACATGCCAAAGAAATTATAAGAATCTGTTACCTATTTTATTTGAACGTATTTTAAAACGTGTAATACACTGAGAAAAAGAATTCTATTCTTAAATGTCAGACACGTTCAGTAAGTATTTTTTACAGTAAGAATTATAATTTCTAGATTTTCAAGACATCGTGTAGGTTCTAAATATCAAAACGAAATCGGCTTCGTATACTCAATAGGTCACATCACCGTTTCTCATCGACACCGCGTCAGTCTCCACCATTGAATTTCAAGCAATCTTTAGTTGTCCAGAACACATCCTCACCAACCTCCCTCCTCTCCTCCCCTCGATCCATTTTTGGTCATTTCCGACTCTCTTTCATCGCTTGACGCCATCTCCAGCTGCACGTCCTCCCATCAACTCATGAATCGTATACACACTTTCTTTGCCCATTATTCTTCATCTGGGTACCTGGTCACAAGAGTACCCCAAGAAATGAAAATGCAGATGAAGCAGCTAAACTAGTTACCCAACAGTCAACGGCTCTTTCCTCCTCTCACGCTCCAATCTCTCCAAACATATCAACAAATCCTTCACTCAGGTATGGTTCACTCATGGGGCTACTCTCAAAACACGCTCAAACAAACTAGTCCAAATTAAAAATATTCCCATCCCACGGGACTCTTCAAATCTGTTGACAAGCCGAGAAGAAATATAGTCATCACCCGTCTCGAAATCGGCCACATCAGACTGACATACTTCCCTCTCATCTCCCATCTCATGCCTCTCTCATTCCCTCATTGCAATTCTGACCCCATTCCCCTATCCGTGCAACATATCTTCCGCTGCCCCAACTCAAGTCAACTCTTCAATTCCTTAGTCACGCCTCATAAACATATAGAGGCACTATCAGACGACCTCCCCCCAATATTCAGCATATTCAACTTTCTACATCAAGCTAACTTCCTCTCACCCAATTATGCCAAGCTCATAGCCCTGAAAGCGGGCTTTTAGCAGCTCGTGAATTAAAATAAAAAAAAGACATCTCGTATTCAATTTTCTTAACGGGAAACCCAATATCTGTTTTATGAAGGAGGAGGATATGCCCAGAAAACGCTTGGACAGACCTGCGTTCGACTTTGGTGACGTTATCAATTTGAAGTTAGATTAAGTTGCATACAAAACAATTTGTCTACGCTAAATTGTAGAAAAATTCAGGTTTTGCGAAACCTATTCGACTCCTTTGTTTAGAATCTGTTTCTAACCATTCGGAGGGGGAGAGAAGAGAGTGCTTCCCTGGGAAACATCCGCGTTCGACTTTGGTGACGTCATCAACTTGTAACGTCATGAATTTACTCTCTATTTTTGTTCTTCTCACGAAATTAACGAACCTTGCAACTACACTCAAAGTAATGGGCTCTGATGGACCGGACCGATAAGGAAAATACGATGTTTTTGAGACCTGGGCGAGAGGAGAAGTTTTGAATGGATAGATCGTCAGTATTGCAGGACAGGTATGATGGGAATGATAGGCGTAAGGCGAGAAAAGAGTAAGTGAGACGAGCACGGCTAGTTTTGAGACTGGTCAGAAAAAACGGTTTGAAGTAGACCTAAAGATTAGAGAATGGATCGGAGCTTATTGGAGGATAAGGAGGGCCAAGGATCATACCAGGGAAGGATGAGAGAGCAGCAATAGTATAAAAGTTCGTACGCTGTGATTCCTTTGCAGCAAGGTCTACAGAATCATATTCCTCAAGGTCGATGGGTTCCGATATCCATAGAGGAGAGATGGGGATGAGGAAGAACATGAACATTCGTCGGACGATAAGATTGGTAGAATGAGAGTCCTGGATAGCAAGTAAGGTTTAGAGAGCAAAAGGTAATTTAAGGAATTTGCGGAGGAGGTGTGACGGTGAATTATAGAACGCTACCTCGAATGCAGAATAGGTCTCGATTTGCACACATTTGTGTGGAAGGAAAATCCTGAAGAGATGATTTTGTTGATGTGATGCTCGCGCATAAACTTTGCTATTTCGGGAATTTAAATAAGGTCGAGACGGGTATCAGGGATAGGGATTAACTACAGAGGAGTGGATGACGAAATAGAAAGTATCCGCCTGGATGAGTGCCTAGATACGTTGGATAAGAGAATTTGAAAAATCAGAAGATTTGGTATTGAACTCTTGAGGTCAGAAAGTTAGCAGTGAGTGAAAGAGTACGGCAACGGGGGGAAAGGAAACCTGCCTGAGCGCATTAGTATTATTTGTGGTTTCTCATAAACTATTTACCGATAAAAATACTATCAAATTGGCAATTACTTTCTGATACCATTGAACTCACCACTTTTCTGATGAATTTTCCCTTGTACCTCTGAAAATAGATCAAAAAGTTCCGTAAGATGATTCATCATTCATAAAAAAAAACTACTACTAATTCGAAGAGAGAATTTCGTATACCTTGCGCGTATAAAGTTTCTAAATTTTCCAACAAATCTATCAATTTCTCTATAGCCTTTGCATTGTTTTCGTCCTTAGTCTTCGTCGGTGTTGCGTGCGAAAAATCAATCAATCGGACGCGAACCGCTGATGAATCGGTTTGTATGCGATTTTCGCCTTCCAGACCCTTCGCGTCGTAGGATATCAGTATTGAGCTGCCGAAAAAATGATAGCTTCTTTGTGTCTCGAACCAGGAAGCGATTTTTCGTAACTGCATCAGAATGGCATCTACCAAACCAACTCGTATACCCAATTTTCCATTTACGAGTTTATACATCGCTAAAGAGAATAAAAGTCGCGCATCATTTCTTCTGTTCGGTTTTTTTTAAATATTTCTTTCTTTCCTCGATTTTTCAAACGTTAATTTATTCTTGAGTTTTGTAGACGTTCAGAGACTCAAGAATAATGATAAAATAGTAGGTAAGTTCACAGACACGTAACTTCAATACACTTGGTAGGAACAGACAAATCAAATTAAAAATTAAAATTAAAAATCAAATTAAATTAAAAATTAAAATCAAATCAAATCAAAAGAGGAGATCACGAAATGAGGAAACTTAATGAATGGATTTAGAGTCACAACAAATTAAAATAAAATAGAAGGAAATCATGAAGTTAAATTTTAAAGGAGGTACTAAGTGTATTAAAGTTAACTTACGTGTCTGTGAACTTATACTGTTTTATAATTATTAATGGCTCGTACTTACGAGGACTGTATTAAATTGATTACTCAAGAATAATTTATTTTTTTATTTTAATTCAAAACGTTTATATCTTGGAGTGAACGATCTTCTTCCTTTTGATTTCAGAAACACTCAAATCCTCAACAAATTTTGTTGATTTTTCTCAAACGTTCGGTTCCTCAACCTTTTTTTTTTTTCTCTTCATCATCCAAATGTTCGAATTTTTAGCATATTATTTTTATTGTTGGAGGCGAAAGTAAAAATTTGTTGAACATTAAGATCTTCAAAAAATTTAAGTCGTTCTTGTTCGAGCGTTTGGATTTATTTATGTACTTTACATTTTTTTCCCCAAAATGATTCTCAACGATTTTTTTTCTGGTTTTCCAAACGCCGGGATTTTCAATAAATTTATTCGATATTTTCATCTTGAATTTTCGAACACTTGGATTTTCTTTTTCCCCTTCCTATGACTTTCTAAGCGTTCAAAAGAAAATATTTCTTTCGAAAAATTACAAGAAACATTATTTGAAAAACTACATTCTACCCTCAAATTGTATTACCTTCGATACCTTCGGCGGGTTTCATTTTATTGCCAAAAGCCTTTCCACCATACTTGAAGAATTCTTTATTATCGCTCATATCATAATATTGGTAACCCATGATGCCAAAGTGAAAACGTTCTCTCATCTCTGGATATTTCGACTAAAAAAAAAAACAAACAAATTACACTTCATGAAATAAAAATATGTTTACTAGAAGATGTAGGTAGAATTATGAATTGATGAAATTTTCAAGATTATCACGCGAATGTATTTTCTACACAGTAATTACTTCAATCAGAGCCATCTGAGACTTGAATCAAAGTTACCAACCATAAATTCTGAGCTGATATGAAGTTGTAAGCAGTAATTTTTGAGATCTTGTTCTGTTCCGATCTATTCCTTTTTTTTTTTTTTATTTTTTTTATTTTTAAGAGCAATGGAGGCTATTTGCTTGATAAAGATAAGCGAAAAAGTCAAGATTGAAACACAAGGATCAACGCTCTGGCTAATAAAAGAATATGTGGCTCTCCTCACGCTCGGTATTTTGATTCCTTTGAAAATCAAAAAATAACTAACCAATTGACTAGCGATTTTTTCCTCATCTACGCCAGGTTCCCAGGTTATTTTTCCAATTTTTACATCCATCATGCAAGGATAAACAAAGTCCTTGGCCATATCTTCTATACGTAAATATCGAACTTCTATAAACATGAAAATAAAAAATATAAATATTGTAAGTACTACCGACTATATTTGAACTAAAATCGGAAAAACCATTCATGATGATACTTCAGAGATGAAGAGGGTGGTTCAAGTGAAAATAAATTAGTATAAACAGAAAATGTATACATATTATATTTCTGCAACGAAAATACTTATAAAAAATTTAATCAGCAAAAAAAAAAAAACTCCGCACATCTGTTTTCCAACCAACAAAATTACAAAGAAATAAGTATTTTTGAAATGTTGAGCTTAGATTTTTTTTTTTTTTTGAAATAAGATATTTAAAACCTAATTTAATGTTAAACAAAAGAGAAAGAAAGGAAAGAAAGTTTTTTCAGTGCCAAGTGTTTTTTTGTAGAAATAAAAAAAAAAAAAAAAAAACTGAAGCAATAATATTCAATGTGATTCCGAATTCATGATTATATATCTACACAAAGACTTCCTCAATAAATATTAATGAAGCACGAATACTTGACCAAGTCATCGCATTGCTATCAATTAAACGTCTTACTATCTAGATATTAAATTCTAGGGTTACAAACGAATGCAAAACTTGACGGCATACCTAAGGTTGGCGATACAATTCGATCATTAGAATTTTGTTCTTTAAATTCAACTCATACTATCTAGAACCTCAAGTTCAGCCAACATTCAGATAATTCATAACCGTTTCCGGCATTGGGCCATTTGGACCCCAACTCTCAAAATTAGGTACTTCTCAAAGTTCTCTGAAATAATATTTCGTCGCTCAATCAAACTTCGTTGTCTCGAACGCGTTTCCAAATTTTCTCTCTCATCATGTGAGTATAAAATTGGCTTTAGGAATGATAATAATATGTATAAAAATATTGAAACTTTGGCAGAGAATCAAGCTACAGGCATCATGCATATTTGCAATTTGAGAAGGCACTTGTAGAACACGAGTCGTTTAGTTAAAGATTGTCAAATGGATTCCATAAGGCAATAAATAATAATGATTCAAAATCAGGATGAAAGTCATGGAATAATCCATAGAGCACAAATGAAATTTTCAACGGTACTGAAAATAAAATTGATTTTTTTTTTATTTTATTTTATTCTTGGTACGTAATTAGAATATGTGACTCGTAGCACTTCGAACAAATCAAAATTATTCTAAACTTGAGTTTTCTAGGAAGACCCAATACAAAATCTCACAATTACAAAACAGCTCGAGAAATGATATTTGATCTCAAACTTACTTCCCGCATATTTTGGTGCGAACTGTTTCAACAGCTGTAGCTGAGGGTCTTTAGTTTTCGCCAACGTATCATAAAAATCCACCTCTCTATGATAACCAGGTTTTAAAATATATCCTTCGTTGTCTTCCAACATACCTGTCAAAAAAAATACGTGAAGAAATTCCATATGAGCGTTCGTCTACGTAAGTATTTGAATGAAAACATCAGAAATATGAACTGTGCCTCACCTTCGTGACCACCCACTCGATTATCAAAAACCGAAACACGTTTGGGTAAAGTTGAGTCTTCATCATCTTGCGTCTTTCCTGGAATGAAACGATAAAAATTCATTTTCAAAGTTAGATGCTATTTGTGCTAACGCGTCCCTCCTGCCTATAATGTTTACGAATCTCAAAATCAAATTGGCTGCCGGATGATCGAACGGATGCTGACCGCAGAGATATCGACGTACTGAGAATATCAGCGGGAGTGATGAAATCGCTGTCGACAGCGGTAATTTCATTTCGAGCGTATAAGTGGTCAATAATGCCTTCCGAATTTTTTTTTTGATTTCTTTTCAACTGATCCCCCCCCTACCCCTTCTACCCTTCTTCCTTCCTGTAACGTTACCTTCTACTACATATTTGTATGTTTTACTAGACATAAATGAAAGATACAGGGAGGGGGGGGGGGTCGATGTCAAGACGACCTGGACAGTTGGGTTTTTTGCACAACTGGGAAAAAACCGTTTTTACAGACCGTTTCGTTTCTTCCTTGGTACCTTTCGATTCATTTCACCCATACTCTCGAATGCTCTTGCGAGTCTGATTTGAATAATGAAGTCATTCATACATTCGTGGAAGATAGAGGTAAATAATAATATTTATAACTTGAGAATTCTTAGTTTTTAAATATCTGGCAACCACAGCATTCAACACGGAAATAACTCACCTTTATCATTCGCTTCATCCGTATCGGAGGTGGGAAATGAGAAGACCAATTTTTGGGTTTCTTTGAACACAAACTGCAAAGCTACTAGGGCGACGAAAGTTACTTTGAGCCCCATCTTCAAAAGTAGAAAATTTAACAGAAATTTGAAAATACTGCGTTCATTTACGCTGGTTATACAATGATCAAAAATTCATTTTTTAGGTAAAATACGTCTGTTTTTTGATGACATATGCAGAAGTTTTGTTGTATTTATTTCACTTCAGTTGAGTAAACTACCATAAGGACAAGTAAAAACTTGCAACACAAATGAATTTCCAAAGTCATGGTCGGAGATGTTACTCAAAGTCTATTGAGGGATTACTACCCACTTTTCTTTTGTGAAATTGATAATTCTATTTTCATCCTTCAGTGGACTTTTTAAGGCACACATTAGATTTTGATAGGTACTTATTCTCTTTTGACGGAGTTTACTCAAATGAGGTGAAGTATTTTAATAAAAATTCTTCATATTAATATTATGTTACGCTTAATTCGTGAAGTTGCCAAATTTATGAAATAGACAATTTTGCTGAATTTGTGTAGCCTACATGACTTATTTTTATTATGTCTCCTGAAAGAGAAAAAACTCCAGAAGGACATTTAAAATTGAGTCAAAGGCTTCTGCTGATGCACTCAATCATAAATATCATGAAGAAAATTGAGCAGGTATACGAACTCTCCCGGAAAATTACTTCGTGTAATTTCATCTGATATGCTTGGAAAAACTTCATGATCATTGAAATTCTTTCAAGAATAAGTGAGATGGGTTGAAATTGGATTAGGAAATTATTTGCTATTGAAGATCTGTAAAATACCTGTATGTTACCCGCATCACACAGGCACTTACATCTTCCCTACAAGTAACTTAACGTACATAATCCCACTTTCAATCATCTGTTCGTACTATTTTCAAATTATTCTTTTTAACAGTATTTTCAATTCCCTGGAAAATGAACAAAGGCCAGCTCTATCTCTCAAAACTACAATCAATAACTGCCATTTATTGTCAGTGCGTAACATACCTCTCACGTCGACTTTCATCAGATAACATAAATCACAAGGCTCCTTCCCCTCGAAGAAGGAACACACATTCGTGCCAGCCCTTGGTATCTGCCAGACCAGTTTTTCACCGGTCCATTGACACCAGCCTCCTGGCCGACAGTAATGACCTGTACCCACCTGCTCACGTTCGGTACCTGACCAAGTACCATCGACAAGATCATTCTCCTATGTCCGCCCTGCGAGGACCCCGGTTCCCAGTATCCTACTGAGAACCGTTCTAAGAAACACTATCGAGAGATTCTACTCAGGTAGTGTTACTATTCTGGAGACGCTCTCACACTTCCTCCGGTAACCAATACCCCGGTCAGAGCAATCCCAATTCAACTTTGAAACAAGACTCGTTCTCCGCTCAAACTCAGTGTTCGGTGCGTCCACCATATCAATTACTGTAGAAAACCCATTAGGTACGCCCTCACGGCGTCCAAATAACATTTCATCATAATATTCTAGAGTATCACACGTGTGCTCGAGTTCCCTGATGCGGAATAAACATCGATAACAATTCGTTCACAATTTTCTCTTCTCTCATTGAGATTATAGACGAAATAGGAGTCAGTAACTAATCAACGAATAACTTACGAACACAATAACTTTTCATAGAAGAATACGCACTCCAGGTACCGCCACAACTACGAATTCACGGTACATGCTCACAATACTATGTAAGTGTGCTGAATAGGTTTTGATGCAGTCTAAAACTAAGAAATCTCATCGACCTTACACACAGCTATCGTGTTCGCGATGTCACCCCTCCTAACTTGCCTACAACCAATTTTCTTTTAACTTTCTATACCCCTACAATATGAGGGGTTCCAATTATATCCGTGACTAAGATGCAGTGTATTGTATCCACTGACAGCAAACCAGGAACCAGTTTCGTGTCGCCGAGTAGTTTATATAATGTCTAAATCTTGTGACTTCCTACTGTTCTCATGAAAGCAACACGTGAGAATTCCTTGTGAATAACCGCTACCTTTGACTATACAAACTTCAACCACTCGTTCAAAGTTTGTATAGTCAAAGACGATACCAAACTGGACTGTTCTTATCTGCTCTAACATCAGCTAATGCGAGCGTACGATACAAAACTATAACTTAACCTTCGAGAAAGAACGGCTTCCTTAACAAATTCTATCAAGTGCTCCGTACCGTATAAAATCTGATCTAGAGAGAAATAAAGCCGGTGTCTGAAACGTTCCTCACAGAAAATTGCCCAGACTTGGTCACTCATTGAACTCAGGACTGTGGAATTTCCGGCTGAGAAAATGATCAAAAAGAAGGGAGAACAGTCCTCACTAATTCTTTCTTTATTGTTCATGAACAAATGTAGAAAGTGGGTAGTATACACTCCAATCAAACTAATTAATGTTTTTCTATGAACAATTCGATAAAAACCATTTCTGTAACCTCAGCCCCCTGTCGATTTATCTCGCCCTTCCTTCTGTAGAATCTATTGAAGTCCGACTCTGGTTCCAGAATATGAGGCCTAATCTCTGCCTGTTTGCGCCATCAATCCTACAAACTACAACTATTTCCGTTGAATAACAACCTCTAATTAAGCCTACTCATTAGAGGATAGCCTCTTCCAAAAGAAATTTTGAGATGAAAGTGGTCTCAAAAAGTTGTGTCTTTATTTGTGCCAATATGGGCCGTCAGTTTCGGAACACGTTCCTCTCCTTCACTTTTTTGTTAATATTTACGGCGTCCCTCTCTGAACGTATCAAAGTCCATCTCTACAGAGTTGAAAGATCTCAAAGATAAAAGGATCAAAATTTCTATTTTCAGGATCATCGGTAATTTGAAGGAAAGTATCGAACATATGAGAATGGACAAGGGTTTACCCTCAAGAATTCCGAAGTTCCTTTCCATCAATAAGGAAGCAAATAAAGTCCGCGTAAGTATGTTTGAGTTTAAGAGTCTATTACAAGTAGGGATGGGTAATGAACACGAATTTTCAACAGGTGGAAGCATCGTTTGCAGTGCCTCTCTTAACAATTCCTGTCGGTGGGGAGACAATCGACGCAGTACACGGAGAAAATACAGCGACAATAGTTCCTAAGATAGATGTCAATTTGAAATCTGTAGTGACTGTGGCGAGCATTTTCTTATTGGTCTTTGTATTATTACCAAAATTATTGAAATTTCACTCGCCGCCAATTTTAGAGGGCCAAAATTTTCGTTCAGGTAGTAAGATTTGAAGAATTTAGCTCTATTTTCAAAAGATGATGTACGCGTTTTTTAGTTTTGCCCTGTTGTATACTTTAATTGGCACAGTGGATAGGGGTATGGTCGACTTTGTGAGACGGATATCGGAAACTCTGGAATCGTACGACGTGGATTTTAAAACATGTTCGCAGAAAGCTCTTTGCTGGACTATGAATAACGTGGTACATAAAGTTGAAGACGGCAGCGCTAGTGGACCAGAAAAACTTTTGGATGCCATCAGCAGGTAATGAACAAAAGGATATTTTTATGTACTCCATTCCGAGTTTAATTTCTCCGAGTTCTTTTTTTCTTCAGTATGCCGTATCTGAAATACGTTTTCGAAGATACTTGGCTGTGGTCGGTGATGGAAAAAGCGATCGCATTTAGGGACGTGAGAAAAGAACATTGCGAAGAGTTTAATAAAAAGTGCGCCATCACAAGTAACGGGCTAAATTTGGCCGCTTCGTCGTTACTGTCATCGATCAAGAGCAAACATTTGTGATATTTTTCTGTAGCAATATAATTATGTATTTCAAAATAAAAATTTAAAAATTCTGAAAAGAAATTATTTTTGTTCATATACATTTTAACGAAACAAATATAATTCGTACAATATACATAGTAGATATAGGAACATGACCGTGTGATGTGCAGATTTATTCTCTACAACTCGCATGGAACACCGTTGGCGGATATCAAATCAACAATTTCGGTAAATTTCAATCGAATAGCGTAATCTAGAGCCGTTTCCCCGAAATTGTCCTTCTTTAGGGTAACGTCATTCTTCAACAAGAATTTCACGGATTCTAAATTATTCCTTATGACAGCCTGAAAAAGCGATCCACATGAACCTGCCGTATATAAAACGATTATTTCGAATATAATCTTAGATGGTAAGTTACTCACTGCATGAAGAGGTGTTCTGCCTGAATAATCAGTCAAGTTCAAATCGACTCCGGCTAACAAGTACGATTTAAGTCGAGGTGTCATACCTCTGGATGCCGCTCTACAGGATTAATAATAAATGGCTGGATTAATATTGGGTCAGAAATAGAAAATTCCATCAGGTCATAGTTTATTGCAATTTACCTGCACAAACTTTCTCCTATGTATTCGACATTGCTACCAATATGGGCTCCGCAGTCGCGAAGAATACCAATTATGTCGTAATTGTCATTGAGAACCGCTTCAATCAGTGGAGTCTTATTGTCCCTAAATAGAAAAAAAATAGTCATTATCATGAATCTTCAACGTTTATTATAATTGTTCTCAAAGAAAGATAGAAAGAGCCCCCACCACAACGTGCTCTGACTACGGGCCTGGTTCTTCTCAAAGCAAAGAAAAATGAAGCCCTGTACCATCTGACTTTATAATTTCGCTCCCTTTTATTTAGAACGACTGTCCTGTTATGAAGGAGGCGGAGGAGGGGGGGGGGCAAATCGAGGAAAAATTACGATCGCTGTCCAGCAGACTTGGGATTAAGATACTGTCTGGCAGAAAGATGAACTTGGAAAAATTGGAAAAATATCGACCTCCGAGCTATAGTTGGAAAAATTTCGAAGGGTGGTAAGGAACAAAGTTCGAGCTTTATTGAATAAAATGGACAAGGTTAGCCCTGCACGCTCTTGACTCCCGAAAACAGGTTCTCTGTTCGCCTCAATGCACAACGTTAATGAAGGCAACACCGAACAGCTCAGTCGGTGGGTTGTGAGTTTTTAGCGGGGAACCCGCTATCCATTTTGTTAGGGGGATTACATCCTTAGAAAACGTCCGCGTTCGGGAGTTTCTGTGAACTGCGTGACGTGACGTGTAGTGCCTTATGACGTCATCAATGACCTTGACCTACTTTAGGCACTTGGAAAAATTTCAACTTCCAGACAGGATGCTTTATGACGTCATCAATGACCTTGACCTTGAGCTACTTTATGGGCTTGGAAAAATTTTGATTACATCAGGCCTAGCATGCAGTATACTGAGAAGAGCACAGCCAACTCATTTTCTGAGAGGGCATTTTCGCGCCAACGTGATCGCGAGCGCGGGAGGTTGCGGGTTTTCCACTGCCATTGCAAACCTGCAATGCCCTCTAATTTTTTGATTTGACGATAATTTACAGGCCCTTTAAAAAAAAAACTTTCTCGTCCAAGAGCCGAAATTTGGCTCTATGGCTTCATCAGAACGCAATTCTCAAAGGATATTAACCTTCAAGAGAACAGTTATCGGGAAATTTCAAGTAAGTTCTGAGACGCACGGAAAATATCGACAACTGAGACTTGAGATGACAACGTTTGAAAGACTTACTTGTCTTTAACATGCAGAATACATCCATTACTTAGAAGATATTGAACCAATTCAGCATTTCCAGTTCTGCAAGCAACGTGCAGAGGAGTCCGACCATCTTCATTCGGGATGTTGAAATTTGCACCCTGTAAAAAAATTAGTACCATCCAATGAGATCTATTTCGCTCAGTTTTTGTAGAAAACAAAGCAAAAACTTCACTAAAGGTGTACGTAATAAAGGTCATGTTTCTTGAGACCAAATTCTAGTGCTTCAACGGATCAGCATCTTTATATGAAGTCAAAATTGTTACACTCATAATCCACTAACGGTCTTTGAGAATTTTTTGATTTCCGCCGTCCATGCTAATTTCATTCTCGATTCCCCCTTTTCTCATTTTTTCAACCTTAGAACTTGAAAGAATTTCGACTTTCGAGTTTGAAAAGCGAATTCGAGACAATCCAGAGAAATGGTTTTCTTCCACATCTACGAAAGATCCAGTTATCCAGATCGGGTGGTGACTTGAGAAAATTTTGACATTTGAGCTATTTAGAAGAAGATGGAGGCTTAGTTAATATACGCAGTACTGATAAAATTGACCTGGAGTTTAATCCTCTTCTTCTTCTAATACGATGATGTGCATACATCTATTCTAAGGAGGGCTATCGACAAAAATATCAGATGGGGCTAACTTGAGCCGGAAAGAATTGTGAAACAGAATTAAGAAAAAGAGGAAAAAAAGAAAAATGCAGTTATGATTGCACTAAAGAACTCGAAAAATTCGAAAAACAGGGCACCTTACTCCTCTCAATTAACTCCGGTTATTAAACCCAAATTTTGAATGCAAGAAGGCTTGACATTGCATGTTCAGGATTAGAGGAAGAAAGGGTGGCATGGCAGTGACGACACGAAAAACCAACACAAACTTACAAAAGAGCGCAATAGCTGCAGCTGTCTCAAATCCTCCCTCTTAACAGCGTTCATGGTCAACGTCGTAAGGATGGAATCGTCAAAATCGCCTTCAACGTCACCCGCTTCTAGTTGAAAACCATAAAATACGTCCTTCAATTTTTTAGCCAAGCTGTTCTGCGTATCTCGCGAGACAATCTCCTTGGATGTTAATTCGCCCCGCAAATTCGTCCGTAACATCTGAGTATAACAATAAACATGATTCGTATATTTCCATTTTCACGAACTGGAACTGAAAACGGGCGACTGCTGTTTACCTCTCTCTTCGTCGCATCGTCCCATTCTGTTTTCGATAAGACGTAAGATAATTTATTCAAGGCAGCCTCGGAAGTCATATCCGCTCCACTTATGATACCAGTCGCACTGAGCACCTGGAAAAAGTTGCATACAAACTTGTATTATTACAGATTAGGAGGATCTATTCAATCGTCCGCCCTTCACAACATCACCTCGAGCAAGAAAATTGTTTTCAGTACCCGTCAGGCTCACGTGAGGACTACTCCTTGGCAGCAGGAGCGTAAAAAGAAATTTTATTTCCAGAAGGGGATGTTTACAAAAAAGAGGGCAGAAAATTTTCTGGCTCGTTTGCATTATACAAGGGCGCTTGTAATGAACCTGATGACTATTTGAGCATTGATCAGGAGCATTAGTCTCCCTAGGCGTTCTTCAGTACGCCCTCTCTCAAATTTCTACTCCCAAAACCTCCTTTCAAAATATAATTCGATAAAAGGGAGTCCAATTTCTAAAATCTCGGTGCACAATTGACGTCAGATTAGACAGAATTGGTTCTGTGAACCTACAAAGGAGCCCCTGCACAATTTGAGGAGTACACCATAAAATACGCAAATATACAAACTGCGGGGCTCCAATGACGGTTGGTCGCAAGGTGTTTGACAAGAAGTGTGCTCAGTTCGACTGTAAACAAAACGCAACCCGCATGCACATATAAATACATGGGACACGGAACCGGAATTCACGTCACCCGGTTCCGTTTTACATTGTTTTCAATGGAGATCAGCTGATGTAGCTGGATGTAGCGCCTTGTTGTTTACATTGAACTGAGCACACCTCTTTTCAAACACCTTGGGTTGGTCGTACTCTCCTCATCCCAGAAAAGCAGAGCAAAAAACTCGAAACCGATTCGTATACTATTATTCTTTAGAGACGCCTCACAGAAAATATTGTTTTATCAGTTCGTTTCTTCGTTCATTCTAAAAAATGAGTCTCTCCACACGAAATGTCAATGGCTTTTCGGACGAAGTGCCAACCTAGTAGCTCCTTTTAGATGGAACCAAACCGCCAACTACTACAAAAGATCTCACATCTGAAGAGGCATAGCTACTCCTCTCACATTAAAATTAGTTTCTACCTTCTCTCTGTCCTCTATAATCCAACAGATAGACCTTCATACTGTCAAGGCGAGCGACAGTTCACAAAGAACACAGATTGGCCCTTCGTCTGTAAAACTGATTACGTATTACTGATTAATTGCGTACTTTTCCAGTTTCGTAGATCTCTGAAACATTACCATTGTAACATTGAGTACAATTTATAATGAACAGTCCTTGAGCAACGGCATTTTTCAGCTCGAGAAGAAGATCTTTTCGGCACCTTGTCAGATTTCCGCTACCAAAAGTTTGCAACACGATTCCTTTCAGTCCAGAATAAAGAAATGATTTGACCTAGAAATAAAAATTGCAAGATTATAACCGGCCTCCATTTTCTAATTAAAATAAAAAACCAATATTGCGCTTACTAGAGCTAAAGGAATGTTTGGAAAAATTCGCAAAACTCCGACATTGTCGTCTAAATTCGTGTGAATGGTAAACTTTTCGAGCGCGTTGGGGCACAAAATCTCGTTGTAATTCACTGTAAAATATCAACATTTCTTAATCGTTGAACATCTTATACTTGTAGCTGTGCTTCCGGATGATTTTATAATCTCAAGTTTTGATTGAACAATGGAAAAGAAACGAGTCATTAAGGTTGTAACAATGAACTTAAAGGTAATAACAAAGGCCTAAAGGCTCAACATCAGACAGTAACCTCGGGATCAGTTAATTACTGTGTTATCGATTGAAATATTCTTGTTGACGTCGCCATTGTCGAACGTTGAACGAGAGCGTTAATTATAAATACGGTAGGTAGTTTATCGCCACGAGCAGCGAGTGCTACTTATTTCGATAACCAAGAAAACAATGAGTGGAAGTCGATAAGGAGAAAACATGCTTTTCATGCATGCAGCAAAATTTTTCATTGTTTGCGAAGAAAAGACTCCGTACGATGCTCAAGGTACCTTATTCTTTCTAAATAGTATTGACAACACGCCCCTCTCCCAAGTTGGATGGATAGAGCAAACTGTCCTCATCTATTCAAAAATTGTCGCTCAAGCAGTTCCACCGCTTGTGTCTCACAAGAGTCGTAGAATTGGAGGCTTGGAAATGGCGTATCATTCCACCAATTTGGTATCCATAAAAAGAAAAATTTCGCTGAATTTTCACAATTTCTTGTAGGTTACCTATAGAGGGAAGATAAGAGAGGAGGGCACGGGATAAGATCAGGTAAAGGCAGAGCCGCCGAGGGGGGGGGAACTTTTCCCTCGGGTTAGGGATTCTCAAAGGGGCCTAGATTTAGATTAGCTTCGGACCAAAATTATCATCTTGGCCATAAATTACAAAAGAAATCGCAATTTTCCCTCAAGGCCCGGTCTGACTCTCGGCGGCCCTGGGGTGAGTGCAAGTAGCTTAGGAAGTTCGTTATCGCTTCGAAATGAAAAAAATAAGATTACGGGTTCTTTGACGAATTTACACGAAGGGAGGCAGGGAACCTGTTTTATGGGTTACCTTGGAAGAACGTTCTGAGACGTTGCATATCTGGCTCACAGGAGGGGTTAAGCCAATTGGCGTATGAAGAACTGCATATCTAGTTAACTGAAGGGGCTAAACCGATTCCCGAGATTTTTATGATACGAGGGAGACTTGGAACATTTTTCGATCACCGAGCTTTGGCGACCGGCCGGCTCTTCAAAATTTTCTTACCCGGAGTTACAATTTGTCGGCCCGAAGGTAGACGTTTTTTAAGAAAGAACCCCTGTAAGACACGGATCCAGTAGCAAACTTCTTTCCCCTCTCTTTAAAGTCGTATACAGACACCACCATCAGAAAATTCGATGGGACTTTTGTATCCGAATTCTCACGAGCAGTTCAAACTCCTGCTTGGGTTGAACCATTTTGAAGAAAAAATGAACTCACTTTGCAATATTCATAACTCTGTGAAGATTTGGGAGAGGAGGGAAATGCAAACTTTTGGAACCATTTGACTTTTTTTGGGAATAACTTTTTTTCTGAGGGGGGAGGGAGGGAGGGAGGGTTTGCACTGAAGTCTTGAATTTTTGAGGGAATTTCCTTTCTTCGTGGATCGACGCCTGTGTGAACAGTGGAAACAGGGATGATGATACAACTACACCATTCGAATACGGCACCTAATGTAGGGTCGTGCGAGTAACTCATTCGGAAATAGAATAATATGTGCTTTCGGTTCTTGATGCACGGAACAACTTTTTGGACTTACTGTCACAAAACGAAATATTTGGTGTTTTCATTCGAAATGGATAAAAAACTCGCAGCCCACATACTTAGCTGCTCGGAATTGTCTTCATTAACTGTGTTAATTGAGGCAAGCAGGGAACCTGTTTTACAAGGGATTTTTCATCAGATACAGGTCAATTTTCGAATTTTTTACAAGTCCTTTTCCCATCATATATAGCTTAGAAGTGCCATCACTATCTGATGACGTCACAGAGCTAGTAAAACCACTAATACAGTAGTATAAAGGAAGCCTAAGACCTAGTACAGAGCTAGGACAAACTGCTACTATAAGCTATTATAAAGATCTTGTAAGCTTATGGTATGAAGGATGCCTAAACCTAATATAAAGGAGGATTGGACCTAGTATACGCCTAGTATAATACGTAGCATAAACCTAGTATAATATACTGCATGAAGCAGAGAGACCTAGTATAAAGAGGCTTGGACCTAGTACACGCCTAGTATAATTTACGTAGCATAAACCTAGTATAATATACTGCATAAAGCAGAGAGGATAAGTCCCCCTCCTATCACTTCATCAAAATTTTTCTAAGTCCCTTTTTCTTGC
Organism: Aspidiotus destructor; assembly: GCA_035079395.1. NCBI lineage: Eukaryota > Metazoa > Arthropoda > Insecta > Hemiptera > Diaspididae > Aspidiotus > Aspidiotus destructor. The sequence continues at coordinate 39,951,465 of JAVHKZ010000003.1, read as the reverse complement.
TGGACGGCGCCCGGCGCCCGGCGCCCGGTGCCCGTCATTTTCCTTCAGTTTACCCCCCGATAAAACAGGTTCCCTGTTAAAAATTCTGAAGAAATACTCAATATATTTCCCCAGTTCTTGGATGGGTCTTACGCAGGAGTTTTAGAACTTTCAAAATAAAGTAGAATCCTGACAAGGGACATGTATCCTCCGCTCTTCACGTATTATTATGGCTCGTACCCGTGAGGTGACGATTTACATATTCAGCTAAGACCACGGCACACCTTATTTGATGGTGAGCAGCAGAGGCGTGAGCGGGGTGAGCTTAATTGATCTCTTCAAGAAATTTGAGCAGATGAAGCGCTCGCTCCAAGTAGCCTGGTAACCACCACTTTAGGTTCCAAAGAGGCATGGAAGCAGATGTCTGCATATTATGCAGCCACAGTCATGAAGAAGAAGAGAGAACCACGCTCACCTGGGTACCATCCACATCCGAATGTGCAGGAAGAAGAGGAAGATTAATCGAACTTGGAGGCAAAAGAAGAGATTCCGACAGCGATTCACTAGACCTAGGGTGTTGTTTTGCGTACCTGGGGCACTGATGCAACTCAGAAGTTGCCAAGAAGAAGAGAGGGTCTGCCGCGAAAATTCTGCCAACATTGAAGTTATACTCGAAAGGGTCAATTCCAGTGTTGGGGAAAACGAAATTAGTGCACACTCATTCCGCACCCACTTCACCATGGAAGAAAGGCAGCGCTGTACATGCGATGAAAGCGATAGACGAGCATGGAGGATTTTCTGAGCATTCTTTCAAGACCGAGGGAACCCATCACACTTTTGAAACAAGTTTTCAGGACGCAATTCAAGATAGCGAGCTTTACCTTCTCGTTGAGGGTAGAAGCAAGTCTGTGGCGTAAAAGTGCGAGAATCATACTGGCCCGGAACTGAGTAGGGCTCATTCGTCGCTTCTGAGAGCATCGAGGAACGTTAAGGATATGGAAATCATGAAACGCTCAAAAACGACCCTATTGAAAAATAAAAAATATATCGTAAATATATTTTACCGCGTTTACGATGCCTGGCGATTTCACGACGTGGAAAACAAATGAATCTCCGGTCAGATGAGGACGGAGTCGGTGCTTTCTGTAATAACAGACATGAAATCAAGAATTGAAATGATCACCTTTTTGAAAGATGCGTCGATGGTGGCAAAGTGTGCGAAGAATTTTCAGGCCTGTATTCAACCCAAACAGAAGCTGTGACCGGGACAACAGAAACTGGGCTTTGTTTTTCAATGGAACGCATGTTCATACATCACTGATAACGCTAAGCCGCATTTCCGTTGTCGCGGTTTCATATTTGTCAAGTTTTGGATTACGGAGATACCTCCAATACTTTTGATGTATACAAAGAGAACGAAGTTAGACACAAGTGATTTGCCTAATATATATATATGAGCAGACATTCCATTTGAGAGTATGACTTATTGAATACTGCACCCTTGGTGATTTGCGTGGACACCGATTTGAGGGTACAGGCTGAAGTGATATTAGAATTTCGGCCCTTGATAATGATGACCGAGTTTTTAAAAAATTGTTTGTTATCAAGAAATTTTTGGGAATTACTATCCGATTCACCTGATTCACAATCTAATCAGAACGAGTCACTGACATTCAAATGATGCGTATATCGTAGTTTAGAGATAAAGGAACTTTGTATAGGATGATTAGACTACACAATCCCTTGATAAAATCTCTTTGGTCCAATTTTTCTTGGCTAATATCCACGATCCCTTCACTCACACCCTCATACATTCTCATGATGGTTATAAAATTGTCTAGGTAGAATGCAGCTGCAAAAAAAAACCTAATCTCGCCAATGACTCATAAAAAGAAATCTCTCGAATTCTTCAGACAAAAAACGAGAGCGCGGATATTCTACTTGTTGAATCAGTAATTTTGGAAGAACTCACCAACAATCACAGTACCCATTCTAGCGATCTCTCTGGCATTAGGCGAGGTAAATGGATCCAAATTTTCAGAACTGAATTTTATCGTACGATTCCCTCGCATTAATTTGTTGCAAAAATAAATGGTAACTTCAGGTATGGTATAACTGCCGGCAAATATCAGAGAACCGATGAAATTATCGTGGCCATCACTACGAGCGTCAATCATTGGAATCTGGAAAAATTTTTTTAATTTGAATCACTCTCAGACTAGTACACACCATCCTCAAATCTTTTCTTTTACTATTTTTTTTTTTTTTTTTTTCGATTCCAAGATTCTTCTAAGACTCTGCCCACACACAGAGTGTGCACCAGAGTCCTGAAGTATCTCAGCCAACACCACCTCAATATACTGCCAACATTGATCAACCGATGCTTGGCCCTCGGCTACTTCCCTCAGGCCTGGAGGAAAGGTCTTGTGGTCTTCGTGCCCCAACTAGGCAAGGATCCAACCACAACGGATCCCTCACCCTGCTATCGCTCCTGGGGAAACTCCTTGAAAGGATTTTCAACAAGAGACTCACTGATCACTACGACGCACACCAACCACTCTATAAAGAACAATACGGCTTTTGCCGCTGCATAGGCGCTGGCTCTTCTGAAACACTTCCCCACTTTCTGGACCACCCAAGTCATCAGTGGTAACGGAGTATTTGTGGCATACCTGCATCCACTTACAAGGCGCGTTACAGCAGGTTACCTCTGTGACCATTTATCGAAGAGGAAACCCCCGAACATGTCTTCCTAGACTCAATTAAGTTCATGGTGGGCAGACCATTTGACTGGACAGAGGTCACCCATCACCACCTCCGCTATATGGATGTGGTTGAACAAAGACTCTAGAGAGCAGAGAACCTACACTTTGTACACCATCTCCCACTCACCCAGGATCTTAAGCCCTTGTAAGTGTTCAAGTACAACCGCTCCTACTCATGGCAAACACCTACTGTATTGTCAACAGTAGTAAGCAGGGCATCGAAGGGGTGAGTCTCGATGATGACACCAACCGTATGAATACATATAACATCTTCAAGATGTAACCCCCTCCCACCTTACCAACAACTGTGTCTCCCTGCACAATCTCAGTCCCCGTTGCACTCTGGATCTTACAGAGCATACAACTTAATTAGATAGACTCTGAGGTCTGGTTGCAACAACAGGTGCACTCCACTTCTCTCTCTTCTATGGTATAAGTCTGTCAAGACCCTAGCAACTAGTCGATACGCGGTACTCGACCAAGATTCAATTTTGTCATGTTACGCGGAATGAACTAGCCCCATGGAGCAAGTTCCATCTGGGAACCCCTTCCACAAAAACAAAGATTGTTCAAGGACGAAGACATGTGATGAACTTCTTTATAATCACGGATAATCTGAAAATATTTTCTATTAAGACAGTCTAAAACAAATATTTCGTTACCTGTGAGCCCGTCAAGACAACTGATTTTCCTAGATTTTCACACATGAATGAGAGAGCTGAAGCCGTGTAACATAGAGTGTCCGTACCATGCAAAATTACAAACCCATCGTACAACGTATAATTATCCTGTAAAAATAAGATCCACAATTTACATAATACAAACATCAAGAGAGTACAGAGTGTTAGTTACAGACTATACACTCAATTCTCAATTTTTCTATTTGTAATCAGAAATTTAAGCTTCGAACTCCTGTAGAGAAGAGGCTGTTGAAAGTTTTGAGTTCGGATCGTGACGTCATTAGAGAACCAGGAAAAATTTGGCTTCTAAGATTTTTTCATCACTAAGGCTATGAAAAAACAACGACTACGTTTTATTGATCAGGTGCCTCTCACAAAGTCTCAAACAAGTTTATGATCAAGTCTTTATGAATCATCCGTCCTTGTAGTATTAATGATAAAAATAACCTTCCCTCAAGAAATTCTTCACTTACGTAAATATCTCGAGCAATTTTAGTCCAGTGGATAGAAGTTATATCGCAGGAATCAATTAATTCTTCATATTCTCGAATAGTGTAGATGATACGTTTCATTTTCTTCATTTTTCTACAAACAAAAAGCGATTTTATCGTAATCTGTGATTTCTCTCGTTGACGTAAATCGAATATCGCCAATCGTGACTCGAAAAAAAAAGTAAGAAGTCTTACAAACTTTACACGAGTTTTAATCCTGAGTTCGTGAGGCGTCTATTCAGTTGTTTTATTGGTGGTTGTTTGGATGGAAAGTATCTGCCATCCGCGCTGTCCACCATCTGTATTTTAGAAAAATGTTCGATAAGGAGACGGTAGAAGAATGGCCCTCAGGATGAATCGATATAGGGAGGCTAAAAAGAGTTCCGGAAGTAAAACTATAGAAAAATGGCAGAAGAAGAGGAGCCATTACGATATCCTCCATAGTATAAGGCTTTGATCGGATTGGATCAAGGGGAGTGAGAAAAAGCTCTGAAAAATGATTAATGGGGTTTAGGAATGACCACCAATGAAGAATCCGAAGAACGCAGGTATTTCTTATCAATAATCTTGGTAGCTCCTTGAAATCTCATTTGAGAGCTCAGAAGAGCATAGATGGTAAAAGCGAGTATAGGAGAGGAGGCTAAAGAGAAGAGGAAAAGAGTTGCAGGCAGTGTTGCCAGATGATTTTTGCAGAAATCCGTATCCACCATTTTTTTTACATCTAAAACCGGATTTTCGTCGATCTATTAATAACGATCAGGAGAAAGGTATCTCTCACTCGAGCAACTCAGGTACTTTTCCCTTGATCGACTCAATGTTGCAGAGGACCGTGATATTAGCCTATAACGACCAGGAGAAAAGTACCTCTCATACAAGTGACTAAGGTACTTTTCCTTTGAGCGTTTTATGCAGAATATAAGAAATAATTTCGAGGAGCAAAAATCCATAGATCTGGCAACACTGCTTGCAGGAACTGCGCTGAAGGAAAAGAAAACTTTTCGCATTAAACTGTCTTCCGAAAGAGATAGAGAACAATTTTTCAGAATATTGCAGCTGAAAAATTCGGCTTCGGCTTACGGCTGAAGCTGACGACCATGAAAAATTCGGATTTGGCTTATGGCATATGGCTGATCAGAAAAATTTGGCTGACTTATGGCTGGCTTATCGCTGATTTTTTGGCGGGATTTCAGCTGATTTTTGGCTGACTTTTGGCTGGCTGATGATTTTGTTGTCGTTTTGTTGCAGGCAGGGAATGAAAAACGTAACGAAAATCTGAATCTGTGTTCTGTGGATTGAGTGACAAACTGACAAACGAGGCAGAAAGCCGGAAACGTGGCAAAAGCCAACTGCTGCTACGAGAAGCATGTCACCCGTCATTTCCCGCGTATAATATAATATGAGAAATAAGCCAAAAATCAGCCGAAAAAATTTGGCTGAATTTGGTCTTCGGCTTCCACGAGTAAACATAAAGCTGGCTTGTGGCTTTTGGCTTAATGGCCGAAATTGACAAGACCTTCTTAATGTGCATTCTAATTTTCAGACAAGAAAACAGTCAAGGAAGGGTTCCAAAAAATATAAAAAGATCCTCAATTCCTAGGACCCTTCTTCTTTGCGTCTACCTTACAATTATCATCCACCAAGTTTTTTGGTCTGACCTTCGACTTCAAAGCTTCCACATCGAAATATTAGGATCAAAACGCCTGACTTCCTTATACATACCTCTCCTCACCAAACCGTCTTGTACGAAAAACTCCTCCAACTCTACAATAGTCCAATCTGTTCCAAACATTGTTACGACACTCCAATTTACACACATTCTAACAAATCGACTTTCAAATTACTGGACTACTTGGTTGGTCCTTGGCGCACTACTCTTCAGCTCTTCAGTCAGCTATCTGCTGAGGCAGGGGTTTCACAGCAATGCTAACTTTCTGGCCTCAACAGCCCAATAATCAAATCTTTCTTTCTCTTCAAATGCTCTTAGCCTACGTGATTCACCACTCTGTTGCTTCAATCTCGTTTAGATGCTCATCTCGAATTTCGCCCTCACCGCCTATAAGCATTTCATAATAATGCTCATATGAGATTGCGACTATGTATTCTTGAAAAAAGCGTCATGGTCTGGTGGCGGTCTCCCGAAAGTTTTTAGCTAGGGCCACACTCTAAGAAAAAACGTTACAATTTTTGTCGCGTATGATGAGGTCATCAGTGACCTTGACCTACTTTAGGGACTTGCAAAATTTTCGGCTTTCCCTACTCGAGTATACTAGGCTTACTCTGGACTGTAATATCGACTTTGGCCACTTTCATTATGCTATAGGTCTAATAAGGTGGAGGGAAACTTCACTATGATTTCATCATAACCAACAAGTCACAGTGGTGGATCCGAGGGGGCCAGCTAGGAGTCACTCCACATGGAGAAATAAAACTAAGAAAAATAATGCAAAAAAGGGAGAAACGAGAAAAGGAAGAAAAAAAGTAGGATGAAAGCGACTTGGGGAGGTGATTTATACGGTACCCATCATGTACCAGGAATCAAGAAAACAGGAGGCCGACAAAATGTTTCCTTTGGCCCGACTTTAAAAGTCGATATGATCGATTTTCAATGCCCCAAAGCAGTCACTGGGTTCACCTTCCATAACCGAGTCCTCCCCTTCCCCATCGTATGAATTCAAATCTTCGTACTACATTCTTATCCTTTCTTTCTGACATGATTTCCAGCCCTCCTCATCTTCGAATAAGCACCGACCTATTAAAAAAACTCCAATTTCTTGTTCTACATCAAACTGCCTTCCCTTTCGAATTTACTATAATTTTTTCGTGAGTACTTGACATTAAAAAACAAAAAAACTACTACAATGGCTTTCTAGTTTTTACTCACATTTTAATTTTAAATTTAAAAGAAGGTAATCCCATCCCATCTCCTCTACTCTTTCCTCTTTTTACGTCATGCCTACACTGCTATGCGACGATACAACACTTCTTGTCTTACCCAACTGTCGAAATCACCCGTCTTCACCATTCTGTCTCGCTCGGCATCACAAACTTCCTTTAAAACAATCAGCATGAGAAAACCAGCACGATGATTTTTTTCCGATTTACTTATTCCTACAACATTATCTACCAGCAATCCCTGTTGTACGACTCCCCCACAGATTGTCCTCCTAATCCTATTGGAGACGGACGTGATGATGCTGATGACGAAGAGGTGGCTACTGCCCATCAAGATCGCCGTGTAATAATCTTCGCTACCCGGTTTGATATCGAGCTGCTGTGAGGCAGCAGTACCCATGGTTTCTTGATGGAACATTCAAGACTTCGCCATCCATCTTCGCCCACATATTTACAGTCATGAGTCTTCAACAGCATGCTGGTGCCACCAAGGGCAAAATTACCCTGTCTATGGTGTATGGCCTTCTTCCCGGCTAGAGGAAATCTCTGTACGTGGAAGTATCGGAAGTGGTGTCGAGAGCCGTGGAGCGATACAGGGTCGGGAAGTGCACACCGGCGAGGGTCATGTCTGACTTAGAACGTGGAATCATGAATACACGCAGGACTATTTTCCGAAATATGCCAGTGTCCAGATGTTCCTTTCATCTGGGCCAAATTGTTTGCCAAAGAGTGCAAAGGGCTGGACTTCAGGAAGCGGACTACAATCGAGATGACCGAACTTTAAGGAAGCATACACGCATGCTTCTCAGTTTAGCAATGGGAGCAGTCAGAGGAGTGTCGAGAATGACCACCCAGTGTATGATTTTTTTGACAAGAATTACACACGTGACACTCTTGCAAGACGCCATCGGAGAACAACGGCACCGCATGTTCTACCCCGCAAGAGTGCTTGTCAAGTTGCTCTGAACGAACAATGTGTCCGAGGGGGAGGGGGCACAATCGGTTTCCTCTGGAGAGTTCCAATTGGAACAGGGCAACACCGGAATATGTGTACCTAAATTGAGTCTAGGGAAAAAGAGGAAGTAAGCACCGGCTAAAAAATGGAGAGACCTGATGGAGAGAAAGGAAGATATTGTCGCGGACTTCAACAATATTCCCCCAATGGACTATTTATCAAGAATAGGACGCAAAGTTACTTCTCTGAAGGCTAAAAATAAATGATAAAAAAAATGTTTTGTCGGGAAACCAATTCGTCGGTACATTTACTTTCGAATTTGTTTCGTTGGAAAATTAATCTGTCGGTACATTTATTCGTCGTGATTAATATGAGTCGGAAAAATATCCTACAATCCTCATCATTAGGTCAGGATCGAATGAAGCAGTCTTCACGTCAAAAATTCATCATTTCTTTCTACACATCAAGTTCTCTTCTTCCAATCCGACTCATACTACTACGATCGCTTCTCTCGATCTGAGTATCAAATAAAAGGGCGAGTACAGGTGGTCCTACACTGGCATCAACAAAGACCCCCGCGAAACAAGTTCTAAGAGTGAACAAATCTAACCATCGAGATAAGGTCATTCAATTTTAGAGTGCACATACAGGTTTCAGATTCACCTCGAACATTCTTACACGCGTAAATTGTTTTAAATATATTTTTCTAAAACTCGAAATAGGATATCATGCATGCGAGCTTGCCAGACATAACTATATATATTTTTTACTCTTCTTTAAAGAGCGCGACGACTTTTCCTCTTTGTTATGTTCCTCATTCAAAAATCAAGTGGCGATTTGAATGAAAAGAATACGATTTACTGCATAATTTTTGTAAAGAATTAAATACCCTCTACGACATTTTCGAGTACAACAAGTACACGAAATGACGAAATTTTTAAACGAGATTTCACAATGTTTTATAGACTATAGTAAAATCAATGTACGTGTTTTTCATTTTCGATCAGTATAATAATGAACGAAGAAAATAGACTAATTTTCACCGTAAATTGTTCTTTTGTTGTTACAACTTTCCTAAGTTCGTGACTCTACTTTCCTAAAGTCATTGGAAAAAAACTCACTCATCACGAAGAAAATTGAAGGACTTCGTTTTTTTTTTGCTTTCCTCGAAATAATTTAAGAAGAGAATTTCACAAAAATACACAAAATTTAGACAGATCTCGCAGCGCGAAAAAAGACAAGTTGTGAGGCCATTTTAAATAGCGTATTTTTGAAAAATTTCCTCTCTGAAATTTAATTTGATAAATATACTCACGGTAAGACAAACGTGTGATCCTGTTCGTTATTATTGATTTGCGTTCCTTTGCGTTTGATCTCGTACGTCATGTCATGTAAACGAGGGTCAGATCGTACCATTCTGACTAGAGCATCCGGAGCTGGAATATACGCTGTAGAGGAGAAGACGAATAAGATCCAGCCTACGAAGATTATAGAAAAAAAATAATCCCCACTTACCACCACTTTCGTTTGGAATCATGCCTATCGTGCCTCCGACGTACAACACCAACACATTCGATTCCCCTTTGGCTTCGAACTCTGTCGACATTTTATTTCGAGCATTTCAATTAATATTAGGCACTCGTATTACATAGAAATTTCTAAAGTAAAATACTGCAGACAAATGTACGTAAACTATATTTACCTGTACTCAAATCCGAGTCAGTACCGATGAATTCTGGCATTTTTTTTTCGCGAATTTGTCACAAAAAATTACGATGAACTGAGTAACGCAAGATATCGCGAGCGTTAGGTTGTAGACGACCAGACGTGACTGAATTTGTACGAACGTGTAGCGTACAAGCTTACGAGAATATCACGTTCTACACACTCGACGAGAACTTCTATTTCAGACGATACCTCAACTCAATACGTTACGAAACAGTGCGAAGATAATGATAATAAAAACGAACTAAATCTTAATCACTCGTGGCCACTGTATGCAATATTAATGGAGCACGTGATTTGAAAGTAGCCTACATTATGTAAGATTCTGTTGTCAACGTTAAACTTTGTGTATCGCACAACGAATAATAAAAAAGCTCCCGTCGTAAAACCTCGCGAAAATTGCGAGAATTGTAAATATTTTCCATTTATTCTTCGATAAAAACAAGGTTATTTCCAATTCCTCTATTTGAGAAACGGAATAAAGCAATATAGGAAGTCTTCACATGGGAAAGTACGCCGCAAAATTTTAATTTCGTTTGAAAAATTTTTCATCGGGGTCTTCGAGACGAGGGGCGAGAATTTAAATGTTTACCAAAAATTGACTTCGCTCCAGACTTACGGTGAAATGGACGCAAGGACACTAGACGACAAATTTTGACCTATATTTTTGTACGGGCTAGCGATGTACCCACGGGAGGGGAGGGGGGCATAGATACAAATTTTACTTCCGAAAACATTCCATCGTAAAAACAAAATAAAAAACAAAATTCTGCTTCTAAAAATTACCATTTATGGAATATGACTCATTCAGCTAAAAAATTTCTTTTTACACTTTGATTACATTACAAAATTCGGTATAAAATCAATGAATAAATTTTTCTTGAGTAAGGTTCCAAAAATCTTTTGGAGATGAATTGTGATGAAAATTTTCAGGTCTATGTTCGAGGTCTCGTCTCCACTTTGAATTGGTTCTCCAAATATTTGTCCAGCCTTCGTACCAAGTATTTCTCCTTGAACCACCATTCTTCTCCTATCATTTAGGTGCGGACAATTAGGCGCGAAGAACTGAAAAATCAAGTAGGCGCCCATTCAAGTAGACGCAAGAACAATTGGGCGCTTAGGCGCGAATTAATTTTTTTTTTTATTAGAATGAAACAATTTTTAAAAATTAATTGAGCTATTTTATCATTACTAGTATTAGCAAGGGGAATCACAATAACTCTAAGTGATATTAATTTTAAAATAATATTTTTCAACCCTAGAGGTAGGTAATGGAAACCCTATTATATATTCCAACATTTATTTTGATTTTAATACAGGTTGAATAAATTATTATTCTATTAACAATAATTTAATTAATCAAAATAATATTATTTATTAATAAAATTTTTAAGGAAATAATTTCATAATTAATTTTAAAAATTGATATTTTAAATTTAAGTTACTTAAAGAAGAAAAAACAAATATACAAATATATTTTAATTAATTGATAGATTATAACAAAATTAATTAATCAATTTACTTTAATAATAATAAAAAATTAATTTTTTTTTTTTGATATTTTTTTTTATTAATAAAAATTTAATAATAATATTATTTTATATTTTTTAGAATTATTTATTTTTATATTTTGTTTAGATATTATAGTTTTGAAAATTTTATTAATTTTTTTTAAATTTTTTAAAATAAATTATTTCAATCAATCTTTATTTCATATTTTATGAAAAAAAAAAAAAAAAAAACAAACAAACAAACAATGTCTTTACAGAAATGCAATAACCCACCGCATGCTTAATGTAATGGAACATGTTGAGCAAGAGCGGCGGGGATGAAAAAAAAAATAATAATAAATAAATTGAAAAAAAATAAAGAACAAATAGAATATAATAAAAACCTCTTTAAATAATAATAATAATAATAATAATGATAATAATAATAATAATAATAATAATAATTAAAATTAAAACAAATGAATAAAATAATACATGATAATGAATGCAAAAATAAAATGAAAAGATTGATGATAAGTAAGAGAGAGAAAAAAAATGGGAAAAAAACATATTTATAACAAAATGAAATGAAAACAAACATAAAGAAAAACTAAAGCAGAGAAAAATGAAAAGTAGATACCTAAGTAAAAATAAATAAAATAATATCCAGGCCCCCGGGTACTAAAGCAAAGGCCACAACACAGGCTGCTCCCTAGCTATTCCCACATCGAGGCCTTTTCAACCTACTTGGTTGAAGAAAAAAAATAAAAACGATAATAAATAAATGAATAAAAACAAAAAAAAAACAAAAAAAAATTAATAATGATAATAATAAATAAAATAAAGGGAATATTTAATTATTATATCCGCTTATCAACTTAGATCTCGTTAGCCCTTCACCCTTTTCAAATTAGTGCTATTGTTTTCAAAATTGAGTTTCAAGTAAATATTTTTTAATTTTCTTGGGGAAAGATCGATGGCTAATATAATTATAATTTTGATTAAAAATTTATTAAAATAATTTTTAATTTAAAAATATTTATCATTAAATAAATAAATTTTCTTTATTAAATTAATATTTACTTATTTAAATAATTTTAGAAATAAATTTTTTATTGCAGAGGTAACAGGATTTAGGCGAACCAAGTTACAGAAAATACAGCACGGCGTCCAAATAAATGCGGCGTCTGAATGATTGTTGCGCCTAATCGTCGGCGCCTATATGACCGTAACCCGTTTTGATAGAGACGTATTAAGTCTTTTTCCCATCTCTGGCCGGTCCTTTCATCTTTGTTCCTTTGAACGCAAAGATGTCTAACCAAGATGCACGTATGTGAAGCAATATATATAATATTTTCACATGGGTACACCGGACCAACATTATTGGCCTTAAGTGAGTGATGAGCGGAAGGCTCGCCGAACGACGCTGCCAAATTGCGCGGGACAATGTGGGCACAGAGACATGCATGTTGCTCCAGGTAACATTGCGGCGTTGTTCAAACCTTCCGCTTGTCACTCTCAAACCAGTGCTTGGAAATGTAAAAACCATTTAATTGCAAAATTTCAAAACTTTCAAATTATTACAATAATATTTGAATAAAGGTCTAAAGGAATTGAAGCATTCTTTGATTACTAAAATTAGAGCCCCATAATAACCTGTGAGGACCTGAGCCGTCATATTTAGTCATTACGTCATTATTATCTTTGAACTTCCCCATTCCAGTTGGTGATAACAATTCATCACAATTTGAAAATTGTAAAAGAACAACTCAACTAATATGCTAAACTAAAGATCAAAACTCTACACCATTAAGGAATGCAAAATCACTATATTAATTCACAAAATCCTTACCTAAGTAAATAGAGAGCTGTAAGGATGAATAATGACGCAACGACCAAACATGGCGACCCATGTCCTTACTAAAATATAGAAGGCCTTCTCCTTTTCTTGAGTTTTTCTTTTTTTAAAGCAAAAAAGTAGAAGCCCTAGGCGCTCCTAGCGGATTTTTACAAGAACTAATGGCGATTTGAATAATTCACAGACAATCACTTGACTGTTTTGTTTGGTGATTTTTAAAAGGTTAATCAGTTCACCGTTATTTTGAAATACCTAACCAATAACCGCCCATCACTAGTCTGTGGTGAGTGACAATTGACTGTTTCAAAAAATGGTGCGGTGTTCTGCAAAACAAACATATGCACAGGAATATTTGGGTCAGAAAACGTTAGTGTTGCGCTGCATTGCTACCAGGCGGGAAGAGATTCTAAACAAGTGCTAAACTATGGCGATATAGCCTACAAGGGAGAAGAAGATTGAAATACTCCTGGAATTAAGCAGACTCAACTTTTTGACATCCAATCAAATTAATGCAAGACTTCAAATTACGGCTACTTATAATTAAATTAAAATCCTATAGAAGATGTTCACAAACAAAAATCCTACAAACTAGAACGTTTTGTATTTGTGTGGTTTGATAAAACTTTCAATTCCACTTACACCAAATTTTCACTAGTTTAATTTCCATTTTTAAATTTGCCACAAACACCATTTTTGTCAAACAGACCGCGCGCCGCGCGCGTAGTTAGCGATCCTAGTGGGGAGCCGGCCGGAATGAGAAGTACAGTAAACCCACTCAATTCAAGCCGTACAGCGCTAGTATCAAATCCTCCCATCAGTGACAAAACAATGAAGGAGGAGGAAAGCGAGGGAAGAGAGAGGTAGATGAATATGAACGCGGGGTTTTCCCATTGAAGATAAGATGTTACCCCAAGTGGAGGCTGCATATCCAGTTCTGGGTCTTAATTAGGACGCGCCCCTCTAGCAGAAAGAGTGAAAGGGAAATTCTGAAGAAATAGACAGAATTAGGATGATGTAAATTACGCCAAATCCGCGCCATCTCCGGAGCATGTGATAGATTTTGGTGGCAAAGCTACCCAACTTACAAGTATGGCAGCGCAAAAATTGACTCCTGTAAGAATAACATGGGGAGCAAAGAATAAAATAATATTACATGAGACATATTGAGGAATAATTATAAGAGATCAGATGTGTATATTCAGAATCTATAAGGTTCTCAGTGTCTGTTTATCAACTTGCAGTTATTAAGAAGTTCATTATTTTCATTCAGTAGCATGATGGTCATTGCTCCCTGTGTTATTCTTATGGGAGTCAATATTTCGGTTGCCAAACGCTCCAGGGATTGTGCGGGTTTGGCGCGATGTGACGTCATTTTGAATTTTGTCTATGATTTTGTTGTGTCGTTTGTAGTTAGCCGTCTTGGGAATTTTAATGAGATGGATGTTGAGAATACCTAGAGGTCAACAACAGTGAAGTGGATGAAAATAGGAAGCGGGGCCGAGTGTCTAGATTGGATTAATAATAACAGAACGGGGTGAATAACGTAGGCTGAGAGCTTTGGGGATTGGACAGTTGGGGCCAGAATGTTAGCAGTGCAATGAAAAAAGAGCACAGAATTGGAGAGGAGGAACACCTGCCTCAGCGAATAGGCCAAGTAAAAGGTTAGTCGGGGAATTTAATGATTTTGAGGTCATTCTGTTAAATTGTGTCCAAATTGGAAAGTGATAAGATGAGACTTCGACTATTGTCACGCTGGTGGAGGAGGACTTCGCGGTCACAGCCGGTACGGAGATGTGATGAACATTAGAAAATTCTTTGTTCTAACTAATGACGCGTAAACTCACGATTCAGGCATTTTTCCACTAAGGAATTTGGCAGAGGATTTCATACTTTGATTGTGAAGTTCTGTTGACGCAGAGGAAGAAGAGGTGGAGGACGTTAGTATCTTTTTTACTTATTTGGGGCAATTGACCTTGAACTTGTCGTCCAATAGAACGAAGAACCAGAACTTGAATCAAAATCAGTCCCGAGAATCTGACTCACTTTGAGGACCTAGAAAAATTTCAACCACTCTGCTACATATTTTTTTCCCTCTTCAATACACGTACAAAAACTTTACCCTTTTCCCTTTCCTCCGTTTTTGTTATGCTCGATTATCGAAAGTCTTACTCTTGTTTTGTTGTATTCTAGGCACGATGCGATATTTTAATACCATAACTCAATCTATTTTCAAGATTGAGTTTTGATAAGAATAAAGTAATCAAGTCAACAATTTCACATCTCTTCCTGAAATAAGCATTATTAGCTTCATCTAGATCGGCTGTAAGAATTTGTTGGATGTATATGAAACTAAATATTGTTTCACTGCATGAGCGATTTTTTTTTTTCTTCGTTCTTCGAAACGATGATTCGGCTCTTAGTTACGAAGAAAGAATAAAAGGATTACCCACAGAGAATTAAACGGCAACCTGGTAGGTATAGTGAAGACCGACACCATTCTCACCCTCGGAATTTGATGTACTCGTATATAGATTTCGTCGTCGTACGTATAATCTTTGTGGAATGCGTTGTATGGCTTCAGTCCACCGCAGAAGGGATAACACACAAGAATTTCATCTCATTCTATACTAGTTTTCGTTAAACACGAGAAGTTAATAGGTAATATAGGGTGGCAATAAGGACCAATGGAGCAGGCACGAATACACGATTCAGAACACGATTTAGAGAACCCAACTGCGACTGGGCTTCCGTGAAATTTTACTTTCTTAATACCTATTGTATTCGTTCGATGCGGTAGAAGAAAAAATATATAATAATACGTAACAAGGAATCGGGACACGGAAAAATTAAGAACAGATTATAGAAGCTGAGGATCAAGTGTAATGGAAGAAACCTTCGTCTTTAGGTGTAGGTAAGAAGCATTAAGTTTTTTATGATTCGACGTTGGTGAGATCAGGGAAATCCGAAATCCGAAAGGTTGTAATCAATTTCATCAGAGAACTCGTTTAGAAGGTTCTCGCCGCACGACTCTGGCCCAATAAAGAGACTTCGAGAAAACGACAGCTTTCGTAACGAAGTTCACAAGGAAAAATTCAGGGAGCCTGCTCCATGGGATAAATTAAATTTTGATTTCGAGAATTGAAATCAAAATTGGAATTCTTAGAAGTAAAAATTCTTCTGAGTCCCCCCCCCCCCCAGCTCAATATTCGAATTTTTTCGAGTCCAACTTCATTGATCGTTGAAATGTTCAAAAATGCTCAGTCATAAGTAATGACCAACTGCCTCCACTTTGTCAATGGTAACCCTTTCGATTGGTCAACTGTTGAAAAGCAGTCATCTAGCATACATGCAATCAGTCATGCTTAGAAAACCCCATCTTCCGGGCGCGCACCGAAGGGAAGCTAGAGAGCTGAAGCCCTCCTCCTTAGACTTGAAAAATGAATCTATTTTACTGCACTAGAACGTAAGTTGAAAACATCTTCTTAAAATCGAAAAAAAAAGAGATATGAATCTTCACTTAAAATAGGATAACCATGATCTTAGTTAGATATCGGGGAAATTGAAGGAGAAAAAGAGGGGAGGAAGGAAAGAGGAAGAGGTGGAATGAGCTTTACAAACTAGTCGATGGGAATTTAAAACGATTCTACCCACATTAAATCCCTATCAATGACTTTGACCTAATTTAGGAACTTGTAAAAAATACAACCGGAAAGAGGGCGTAATAATTATCAGGAAGACACGTCGTAAGTAGGCTTTGAAGAGAAAAAAAATTGAAGGGTAGAAGAGGGGGGGATGACTGATCTGTATTAGATTCCACCAGAGGAGGGACTCTGACCATATCAATGACCTTGACCTAATCTAGGAACTTGAAGGAATTACAATCGGGAGGAAGGCGTGATAGTAGAAAATTACGATTAATATCAATGAATTTGACTTGATTTAGGAACTTGCAGAAATTACAACTGGAAGAAGGGAAGAATACCAGAAAGTTACCTACGTCGTTGGTGGACTTTGGAAAAAAAGTAAATTAATGGCTAGAAGGGGAAAGATGGTTGATCTCTATCAGAAGACCTAGGAAAGTTTCAATCCATGCTTTACAGAGGAAGAGAACTTTCAATAATCCAGATTCAAGAACAGATGGGACTAAATTAGAGAGAAGAGAGTTAGCAGATAGGGGAGAGAACTAAACAGCGGCAGACGATTGCAAGTAGCAATAATCGGACGTTTCCCGATGCCATTGTAAAAAAAAGGTGCAATATAACGAAAAACCAGGTATCTCGGGGGGGGGAGGGGTGAGGAAACTTCCGCGTGTGCGTCCACGTCCGACTTTGATGACGTAGGTGAGGTAACAGGACTTGGAAAAATGTTGACTCTAAAGTTATATGATAATGGGGGAACGACTCGTAAAACTCGCTATAGCCTCCTTGGGTAACTGCTCGGGGTTGCTATCGAAGCAAAGGCAAACAGGGAAATTGTTTCATGAGAGTCTCTTTGTTTGACATAAAGATTAGACCTTGTTTCTCACAACCATGCGAGAATTTGAGCTCATAAGACGAAATTTTCTCAAGGTTCCTCCGCGTCTGCAACCGATTTCGGACCAAGCATACTTGGAAAATTTCGATTCACAAGCTTGCCGATTTTTGTAACGTAATCATTTTGGGGGAAATGTACAGAGATCAGGAATATTATTGATCGTCAAGCTATACTTATGTATGAGACTTAGGGATGACGTCATCAACTTCTGACATCATTAACCTAGGTCAGGCTGCCCGCTATTTCAACCAGTACGGCTTCGAAAAGCGTAAGCACAGAAGATAAAGTCGCAAAGTTCCAGAAATATTTCAAAGAATTAATTATCGTTCAATTCTTTAGGTCGGACGAATCTGTTTTGAATCGTATTCGAGATGAGAAGCAGATAAAAAGAATTGATACGATGTGCATCCGATAAAGTGTCGATAACGGAAAAGTAGTCTTAGAAAATTCCACAGTAGCGAACTTCCCAAGGCGAGGTGAAAATGAATTCCGCGGATGAATTTGAACGTTGAAGTTTCGAGTCTAAAATGGTCACTGGAGTCGCGTGTTCAATTTTCTGGAACTTACGAGCTACATCATGACCATTTCAATTGTACCGACAAATCTTCAAGTCGCATTCCTTATTGTTAAATTTTTCTTCGGCGAAGGAGAATCTATGATCAACACATATAAGCAAACTGCAGCCTACTGATCACGAAGAGCGGGAATAACTGAAGGACCAGACATGGATTTGACGCTCCGTAATTCATTTATAGGCTTCCGTTCAATCTTGCATTTCAGCCCCGTAGCCGTACTGACGAATAAGTGTACTCAACGGTTACAATCTGCTGCTTCATCCTGCTGACCGGACTGCAACGCGTGGAATGTGTCCCCAAAATCGATACACGAGCTTATTCAATCCTCGAATTTCAATTCAAATTCAAAATATTCTCGTCGTCGTTTTATTTGAGGCATATGATATTTCCTTTTGAGACGCTCTTCAAGATGAAAAAATTAGTTGACTGGCAAACGAAGTGAGAATGTACTTTGATGATCATTCAGGACTCTCGAATGCGCCGTGGAAAAAGTCCGACTAGTATTCCTAATATTGGGGAATTTCAAGCCCACGTTGTCGTATCGCTCACTTCCGAAAGTGATTCAAATAATCCCATGGACTTACCGTAAGACAAGAACTTTGCAGGAGCTTTCGGTTTCTCAAACAGCGAGATTGAAGATAGGTCATTCCGAAATTGCCCGTGCATTCGACTTCGACAGCGAAAAAAGAATTTCGGAGGATTCCTTAGTCAATTGAAGAAACGATATCTAGGCAACAAAGCGGAGAAGAGAAAAACCTATTACCTATTGTTTTCACCTTAAAAGTGTTATTGGAGTTAAACTGGCCCACCAGAGGACGATGTCACTCGAAAATTAGCCTATACTTTGCAAAAATTCCGAAACGATCTGAAAATATTGCACATTGCCCATCGAAGAAGAATATTCGAAGAAGACGCACGAGTAATCTTTTGGGGAAAGTCATCCCTATGAAAATCCTCATACTCCTATAACGAAAAGGAACCATCAGATTTTACAGAAATCGGAACCGCTTGGAGAGACAACTTCGAGAAAAACCACCCACACATCTGAGGGGATCAAAACATGAAGCAACAGCCGTCTCAAACGGAATAGAGGCAAAACGCAGAAATAAGTTGTCCAAGTCCTCGGGCAACGGGTGATCTATTTACGCTACTCTTTAAAGCAAAATTCGTCCTGTCAATTGTGGCCCTGAATTTGGTGTCAACACAGGCGTCATCTTGGGCAAGACTTCAAAAGAAAAGCACAGTGCGTAACGCGAGAAAGGTGGGACGTACTTCAACTAGGCGGTACATTCTCTCAATATCTCGACATATTCTATTGAGAACACGGCCTCTTAGGCATTTTTCACTTCCCTATCCCTGGACTGAATTATGAAATTATAGGCATCATATTGTTTTTTCAGATGACCAACAAATCTTTCGAATTTCTTTTAGCGTTGTCGAAGTCGAAGGCGTGGGAAATGTTTCGGGTTGGAAGTCTTCAATTTATCTGATTGTGAAGCCGAATGCTCCTGCGAAGTACTTTTCATACGTTAGGTCCACCTGATTATTGAACTCTTTCCAATAGTGCGAACTCATGGTCTTGAAATACCCAGCATTATAATCTGGGGGACTTCTTCGACTGTGTTGCATTTGATAACCACGAATATTCCATCCAAGTAGATTCTCACTTCTCAGTCAGTCAGTTTTTTTTTTTAAATCTTACAGATCGTTTTGAGATGGAATATCATATGCGTCTATTAGGACGATGACTTGAAATTTGAATTTAAATTGGAGTTCGAAGATTAAATCGATTTTGGGTCCACGTTTTACGCTGCCAAAGCTGGTATCTACAGTGTCTCGAATGCCACTCAGCAGAAAATCCCCGTCAAAATACAACACAGCGGACAATGTGGGAAAATTAGCTAACTTTATAATTTTACCTAATTGAACTGTTGAATATTTACGAGCCTCTTCCAGTACAAGATGAAAAATATACATGCAGGTTGATGTTTTGTATGTTCATTCTTGCACAGACTGAGCCTAATAAATACTCGGAAATTTCAACCATAATCTGAATTGAACTTGCATGCATAAATACATTATATTATGCTTTTTCTGTAATTAAATGACATTTACTTTCCTCTCGTGTTTCATTCAATTTAGTATAGGTTTACGTACGTGAGCTGCGTTGATGGGGTGGCTGGGGAAGTGAAACTACTTAGGGAGGGAAGGAGGAACTGACAAAATAAAAATGTAGTACAATGGCAAACTGAAATGATAGAAGTATAATAGTTCTATTCGTGATTCATAACGCCGAGACCAAATTTTTGGGATGAGGAACTCTTCAAAATTTTCTATAGGGTGTGTGAGGGGATGGACCAATGGGATGGACTTTTGGAGCACCCTTTTTTGTGAAATGGGGAAAAGCAATATTAGCGTTTTTGAGGTGGATTCTTATTTATTTTGAATTTCCCAAATTCAATTATGTCATTATTTCTAACAACCGACCACAAGGTGTGCCTCAAATTTTTAATGAGAATTAACCGGGTTTTCAGGGGGGAAAGACTTGAAAATCGTCTTCAGACCGAATAAGTTGTCCAAAATTGAATTTCCATGATGATGTTCGAGTAGTGGATGTCAAATTCAAGATATTAGCGTCTTGGTGAGCTTCATACGTGCCCGTCTTGAGGCACAGAAAGTCTCGTCAGAATATCACTCCCTCTCTCATATCACAATGTCCTCAGTTTCTAGTATTTTCAGGTTTTCCAAACACTCTTCAAACACTTTGAGGTCTGTACTGAAAAATTGTGAGGCATTAGGAGCTGCAGATGTGATGACCAGAAACAGTGAATTAACGAACCTCCTCTCTCCTCGCAGGGAGCGCATTCGTGATTTCTTTTAGGAGAGTGTCATCAATAATAAAAGCATGAAAATTAGTACGGGAATTAATGATACCAAAAAGAAATCTTGGGGATGAAAGTTACGAAGTGGAGGGGGGGCTGCGGCCGAGTTTTTTGGCACCAGCTTCCTCATTTAATGAGGGTACGTTATCTCAGCATTCTTGGATTCGATTTCCTGTAATTCGGACAGTTCTGAATAAGAATATGATACTCGTATAAAGTCGATCACCATGACGTCACATCAAATGATAACAAAGTGAAAATGCAGTACAGCAGCTTTCAGCAGACATCGATTTCCATAAGAGTAGCATTGATAACATTCGATCATGCATCAGTATTTCAAAATGAAGAATAAATAAGCTATAAAAAGTTTATATTCGTAATCCAGAGGCCATCCCGTATTTGAGAATAAACTTTTTATTACTTGTTTATTCTTGATTTTGAGCTACTGATGTATGATTGAATGTTACCAATGCTATTCTTTGAGCGTTATATCGTTTTCAAATATCATATTGCAAGGTAATCGGTGATGAACTTTATTACTCTCAACATCCGACAGCAAAAAGTGCCCCTTACAAATTGGAAAGGAAGAGTTTTGATCAGGCGTGATAGTTTTCGCTCAAAAATTATTGGTTCTCTCTTTCAAAAAAAAAATCAAGATTTTCTATGTGACTCTACAAGCTAGTTGTGAGAAGGGATTCAGTATCATGATGGCTATTAGTATATGTACTACTGACTACTGTTAGACGTAGTATAATAAAGGCCGAGGATGAACCCACAATAGCGAAGGTCGGAATTTTTTACGACAACCTTGACGTCTTTGCTGCAATGCAAATTTCAGAATGACCCCTATCCCTGAGACACATTTATGTCAATATTTTCAGTTCTAGGTTCACTTGAAATTCTTCCATCAATGTTCAAATCTAGCTCAATTTTACAAAATTTCCTACAAGGTAAAGCCTAGTAGCTATCCTCTTTCCGTTCTTTATTTGTGTTCTTGGTTTTTTGTTTATTTTTTCTTTGATTTTTCTCTTAATAAATTTTAAAGAGCGACTAATCATAGCTGCCCCATTACTGAACTCAACATTTGGCACCAGTCCTAACAACAAATTTGAAAATAAATTTTTCAACCTTCCAAGTTGATGAATTTTTCAGTTTAAAATAAATTAAATAGGATCATTATTTTTTCAAAATAACATCACTTTTACTTTTTGAATTGAAATTTAATTTAAAAAATAAAATTAGAATAAAATAAAGATTTATAAAATTTAAATTTTATACGATTATAATTATACATTTAATAAATTGATTAATAGATATAAATATTGTTTCAATTAATTATTATAAAATCAATTATTTATATGATATTAATTTATTGAATGAAATTTTAAATTTCAATTTAATATTATTACATTTAATTTTATTTCAATTCCATTTATATCAATATTCAATTTTAAGTGATTAATAAAATTATGTTTAATAAATTTTATTTTAATAACTTTTCTAATCTTCTAAAGTAATATAATGAATTCAAATTCAAATTTTAAATTATAAGACATAAATAAGTTGACATACAGTTCGAAATGATTAAATGAAAACTTACTATAAATGTTCCAAGTTTTATTAAAAATAAATTTTGATCTGAATAGCCTAAATCAAGAATACAAATTGATAAAAAAAATTATCAAACATATCTAACTAATTAATGAATTTATATTGGAAAATATAGAAATTTTCATTCAAATACAATAACTTACATTAATATGAATTCGTCAATTAATTTAATGTAATTTTATTATTCTTTAGACTTTAATTTTATAAATCTTTATTTTATATTGATCCCTTTTTTCGAATTAAATTTTAATTCAAAAAGTAAAAGTGATATTATTTTGAAAAAATAAAAAAACCTATTTAATTTTCTTTAACCAAAACATTAATCAATTTAAAAAGTTGGAAAATTTTCGAATGCCTAGTGACGCTAGTTAATTGTAGTTCTCGCGCTCGCGTTGTTTCATATAATTTTAGTTTTAATTCTTTAATTAAAATTCTCTGCAGTCACAATAATTCCTTCATTTACATGATCTGCTAAAAAAGTAGATGTCTGTGACTTTTTGTATGCTTTTGTTCCATATTTTAGATCAGATTTGAAAATATTTCTTGCAAAAGATCTCTAGAGAAAATTTGAAAAGTAATAAAGTAAAATTCATTAAAAAATCTTCCTAGTTTTGCAAAGGATTTTTCTTTTTCTATTTATTATATTTTAGCATTTTAACAACAGCGGCTATTTGCCCGAAGGTACAAAGTTTATAGGGATGAAATGTAGGAGGTAATGTTTATAGTATTACTTATAAAAATGAAAATTTATAATAATAATAACAAGAGCATGTTCTTCCAAAAAATAAAAAAAAAAATAGGAAAAAAAAATAATAATAAAATATTTTAAAAAAATAATGAAAATGAAAAATAAGAAGTAATTATTAAAAATAAAAATTACAAAAAAAAATTAAAGAAAAATAAAGAAAAAAGTGAGAGGGATTTTTATTTTATTTTTACTCAGGGGGTGGGATGACCTCCCAGGTGATTCGAAGGGGGAGGGGGGAGGGTTTATTTTATTTTATTTTTGATTTTATTTTATTTTTAATTTAATTTAATTTTAATTTAATTTAATTTAATTTAATTTAATTAAATTTTTATTTCATTTTTATTTCATTTCATTTTTATTTCATTTTATTTTCATTTTATTTTATTTTTATTTTATTTTTATTTTATTTTTATTTTATTTTTATTTTATTTTTATTTTATTTCTATTTTATTTTTATTTTATTTTTATTTTATTTTTATTTTATTTTTATTTAATTTTAATTTTTTTAAATTTAATTTAATTTTTATTTTATTTTTACCCAGGGGGTGGCACTCGCAGATTACTGGATAACCTCCCAGGTAATTCTCAAAAAATTTTTCAAGTCCATTAATAGGGAGAGGGGGGGGGTGGTACTCGCAAATTGTCGGAAGTGTATAGGGTGTCAAAAAAGACATGAAACATGTCAAAAAAGAAGGAATAAAGTTTTTGTTTGGATAAAGTTGTTGAATTTGGTAGTGCGTAGGTATGTTAAAGTTAAATTTATCCTTTCGCAGTTGTTTTTTAGTGTTGAGAGGAGATCGAGTATTCTGTAATGGTGGTCTTCTGGAAAGTGCTAAAAGGGTCTGGGAGCATAAAAATGATGCAGTATTCAAATTTTCTGACAATACAATGCAATGTTGAGTAGTTTTCATCCCTGAAATTTCACTCTGGTACCAATATTCCCCGTACTAATTTTGTATACAAGAACTTCAATAGCATACCGGTATTGAGAACTTTTTTTTTTTTGAAATTCGCCACTTTACACCTCTGGTGGAGGAGAAGACTCCATCACGTTCAACTCCATTATTCCACGTCTCTCGTCATCATAACTGCAGTTTTCAATGCTTCACAATTCCTCAAATTTGGTACACATATCAACGTGTTCAAAATCTGTACAGAAAACGTAAAAATATTCAAAATTGAGGACTTCGTTGTACCGCTGCATCCCCTATGGTAAATGTCAAGGGGTTTCCCATTTAAAAAATTTTGCTTCGGCATCATAAACTACCGCATTATACCAATTTTCATATCTCTGCCATTTTTCCCCCTATTTTTCATTAGACCAACGAGCTTTGTACAGTTAGAGTTATGGACCCGGAATAGGCAAATGGGGACAATAAGGATGAATCAGAACTAGATGAGGAAGAAAGAGGTGGACAGAGGAAAATCATATTCTTATAGTTCTTAAAGAGTAAGTATTGGATTTCGAATTCGTAGACCGCATGAAAAGACACATCTTCACTCATTTGGCTCCACGAGAACATGTTCTTTAATGAATCATAGCTTTTTGGAGAATGGAGAGGACCAAAAATTATGCTATGAGAAGATGAATGAACAGTGATAGAATTTGAGATCGTAAGAGAGGCAGGAATCAGTCATGGGAGACAAACGCAGAGACTGCTTTATGGCATGGTCCCTATCCGCCATTCCTTCTTGAGGTCGATGTATCTCAGTATCCATAGAAAAGATATAAAGAATGAGAAAGAAATTAACAAGTGTATACGAATGAGGATTCTTGAGACGATATAGGAGTACGTAGTAGAATGTGAATACGAGGGCCGAGGGCATTTGAAAAGGTGGAAAGATTTGGGTAGAAAGTTAGCAGAGAATGAAAGAACAAGATGACGGCGAGGTAAGTAAGCGGTTGAGTGAAGGTGCTCAATGCGTACGGGCCAGTCGAAGCTTGAAATCCGACAATTTCGAGGTTGTTTTGTTAAAGGGGGTGTAGAACTGGTATCAAGTTGGGAACGGATTAGAGACTATTGTGGATTTCTGCGGTGTGATCTTGTCAAAAATTATTTTTCATACCAACTATGCTCAGATGATTCAATAAATTCACTTATCCAAAGTGCGTTAATGGAAGGGATGAGTCCACTGATTGGTATGGATGACGCAGATACGTAAAATCTCCTGTTCGTGACTTGTAGTCAGGACTCGCTAATTTCCATCAATATACAAATAAATCTTCGTGTACATGAAAACATTCTTGACCTCGTGGCGCCGAGCCAGCGCACACCAAACTGTCCCGTGAGATAAAAATACACGCGACAAGTTCCCCGTTCACGATCGCTCTATTTTTATGCATAAAAAAATTCTGATAGCGAGTAAAGTACGAAGTAGGTACCTACGGTATCACAGAACAGTTTTTGTTGTTTTTTTCCCCAACGTAACAATTCTGAAAGAAGGAAGCGGATACGTGTAGGCTTATAGCAATAGCGTTACAACTATTTCTCATGTTTGATAGTCATTCCCGACCGTACGTTAGGGTCCTTTGTCCCGACTCAAATTATTTTACTTTTGTTTATATTTAGTCAGATTTACAATAGCGTTTTATGTGACGAGATATGACAGTTCCGTATCAATCTAATGAGGGGTAGGAGGTAGAAGGAAGGTTTTTTTTTTTCTTGCCTTCTCTTGTGACAATTTTCGTCATCTGTGTTTTTGAGCGCAACTAATTTAACAAAATTACGCTTGCGTCCGCAGAGAAAGAGGACTGATTTTCTTTTTCTGAAAATGTTTGTATGCGTTTGTTCTTGTTTATCGGCGTAGATGTGCAGGTGGTGTAGTGAGATGCATAATTATTTATCAGAAACGGTGTAACAATTTTTTTCACGTGCATCTGTTGTCGTGCAGACGATTACGATATGAATCGCGTTCTAAGTTTTCCACAAAGTCATTCGTGTGACGATCCAGCGGAAGCTGTATCGAAGAGATTCTGTTTTTCATGCATCATGTCTGTGTCCTTTTTGTCGCTAATTTTTGGTAAGCGAGCTTCAAGTTTCTTCTTGTTTGAATCGGTTGAGACTCACTGTTTTCATGACGTAAAAACTTCATAATATGACGAACAAGTTTCGTAGTTCTGGAGGAGAGGTTTATGTGGCTAGACTTGATTCAATAATGTTCCTCTTTTCCAGGTTACTTATTAGGTTCAAGACGATCAACGAATTTACCGGTTTTTGAGAAGAGCGACAGAGATTACTTGGAAACGCTAAACGGAGATCAGCTTTATAATGAGTAAGAAGAATCATTTATGACGATGATTTGGCACAACTCTTAATTGTAGAGGAAAAACGTGTTGGCAAAATTTGAAGAGTTTTTTTCGAAAGTTCAGTGACTCTCTTTAGGTCGAGGGCCTGCACTTGAAATTGTTATTTATTTCTGTTAAAACCATTATGTAGTTACACTCGAGAAATTTTACTTACAGAATACCGATAAGCAGGTAATGAGGGTTCAAACAATTTGGAAGCTTTCTTCTCCTTATCAATAGAAACCGTACACCCGAAATAAATGTTCGGTAATGTCAGCTCAGGATGTTCGCATCAATTTTCTTGTCTTTTTAGGATATCAGCTAGTGTAGAAGGGAGAAATAAACTCGTAGGACCCTGGCGGCCGGTAATCATAAAGTAGGTACCTATGTTATGCACCTATAGATTCTCGAGTCTCCTTATAGAACAATTAGGTCTGCTCTTCAAGTAAAAGCTAGATATTTTAGTCTCCTGTAGCCCTCCTGAAAAATCGGGGCGTTTGAAAAAAGAAATTCTGAATTTATCAAAGCTGCACCTCGTCGGGCACAGCCATGACCTTTATTCAGTGTGCCATTTTTGAAGACTCAGTCTCCTTCATCGGAATCTTCATAATAAGGAATGTTGAAAATCCTCCAGCTAACAAAGCACGATGACCCCAAGCACAATCGTATGATATGAAAAACTTACTTACAGGGATGACTGAAATGAGAGACGGTCTCCCGAATCTTTACGAAAAGAATCGCCGTCCAATTTTTTAGAAGAATTTTCCGATTCTGAAAATCGATTATTATTCTAAGATCGATCTTTGGAAGAAGTCGATACCTTTTGAAGTCTTTCCTCTATAAATCTCGATGAACTATGTTGATCAAAAATTTTCCTTTTTTCGAAATCTTAGTCGAAGTTGCGTCGATATATTGTTGAAATCGAACTCTCGTCGACGTCGATATCAGGTGGGTACGGGAAGGACGAAGGTCGACTCCATTCCAACTCGTTTGCCACGGCGATTTTAGGTCGAATTCTCTGACTTCAGAACGACCTTAAGTCGACGTTAATCTGAAGACGATGTGCAGTCATCTCCTTGAAGCGTCACGCGTGTTTGGTGACTTCACTACTCGCAGACGTATCGCCTAGTCATAGTTAAATCACAAAGACAATTGAGAATCTTAATTATGCTCGATCGGAATACAAGAGTTGAATAATCTCTAAAGTTGTAAGCCATTATAAATATTTTGCGTGAATAAATGCTTGACCAGTGTAGCAACGGTCGATTTGACACTAAAATCTAATGCCTGTCGACTCTTCTTCGCCCCATCTTCTTCGCCCTATCAAATTATATTTTCAAAATTTACGGAATTTCAAGTTTTTTCCGATCAGTCGAGTGAAGTTTAATTGATTCAACACCAGACGTTGATTTCCAGTCGACAATAATCCATGATAAGTCAAAAGTCGACTCAATTTCAAAGACGACGATGAGTCGATGGTACAAAGGAGTACTCGACTTCCAGTCAGTCATTTTGGGTCGATGTGCGATGGACACTGGACGGAACCAAATCGAGTCGAATTCAACAATTGACTTCGGAGGGAATTTTTAATAGGGAATCTGTTTTATGGGGGGGGGGGGGGGAGAGAATACCAGGCTCTGTTCGGCAGATTTGGGACTCATAAAAAGGCACTCTCTGGCAAAAAATGGGACTTGAAAAAATTTCGACCTCCGCGCTACAAGTGATAGGAGGGAATCTGAAAAAAACTTCGACGGGTGGTGAGGAACAAAGTTCAAGCTTTATTAGATAAAATTAACAAGGTTAACCCTGCACGCTTGTGACGCCCATAAAACAGGTTCCCTGTTTGCCTCAAATAACAACGTTTATGAAGGCAACCCGGAGCAGCTCAGTCGGCGGGTTGCGAGTGTTTTTGGTCAAAATAGCGAGTCGACCTAAAAGAAAAAGGAATGGATTTTCTGGCATAGCTAAAAATATAAAGATCATGTTTCATGTCTTATAATGGCATGCTTCACTCGTTCACCCCCCCCCCCCTTCATGGTCTTGTATACGTCTACTTTAGAATATTTTAGGCTAAGGCTTTAGGGTGGCACACTTGCTTGGTTTAGTATAAGTCAACTTTGGAATATTTTAGGCTAACGACTTTAGGGTGTCTCACTCGCTCCGCTCGTTAGCCCCGCTTCTTGGTCTAGTATTTAAGTCTATTTTAGAATATTTCAAGCCTATGATTTTGGGGAGGCTCACTCACTCCGCTCGTTCGTCCCGCTTCAAGTTCTAGTATAGGTCTAATTTTCCAAGTCCAATATAAGTATATTATAGACAGTATAGGAGGGGTGGTACTCGCAGATTTCTGAATCACAGGTATAAAAATTTCTCACAAGTCCTTTAACCTAACCTAACAAAAATTTTCAAAGCCCATTATAAGTATACTTCAGATAGTATGGAGGGGGAGGGGGTGTACTCGCGATTTTCCAATTGTGTATGGGGTGTCAGAAGAGACATGAAAAATGTCAATAAATTTGGAGCTTCTTCCTACTTTGAATTCCACTGACTTCAACTCGAAGCTAAAACCGCAACTAGACTATGTAAAGTTGAATTTCTCTTTTCTCAATATTAGCACCTTCAGGAGTCAGACCTCAGAATATATCCGAGCATCCTCATCCACCCGTAACTATTTTTCTCAGCCTCACACCAAGTCAAAGCTTCACAATTTTGTGAACAGACTAGCCTCCTTTTGCACTCAAAACCTTACTAGATGAGTTTTCCGTAAATTAAGACAGAATATCGTCCACTGAGCAGAAATACGGACTTTTCTGAGCCAAAATTATTCAAGAATCATAGGAAAAAATCTACCTAATTGCTAACACGGTTTTCTTTTGTAAGTATTATATGTATTCATTAGATAAAACATTTTTCTTTTTCCAGTTCAAACTTTATGTATTCAAATTTTCATGTTGATAATATCTGTTAACTTTGGAAAAGAATTTCATTTCATTTTTTTATCTGTTCGATAAGGAAACTGGATATCGACCTTTTCTCTGGTAATGCGTCGTCAAGCGATTACAATGAAGTTACAGCACTTCGAGCGTATTTTGAAAGGAATAAATTCGACCAGGTTTCCGAAATATTTTCCTCGTCGATTACTTTGACATTCAGAGACGAATCCTGCAATGACACGGTAATAGAAAGACACATTTTACTAGATTGATGAAATAGGTAATCGTTCAATTTCGAAGAATTTTCATGTGAACCTTCGTTTTTCAATTGAAAGTATTTCATTTTGCAAGAGTAAATGAGGGGAGCAGAATATGTTCCAAATCCGTTTTCTCCTCTTCAATAAGTGCATATACAGGTGAGGGAACCTGTTTTATCGAGGGGTTCTCCCGGAAAAAACGTCCGCCGTCCGGCACACCTCCGACGCCGAAAACTTTCAAATTTCCCTCCTGACATATATACTAGTATAAGGCTAGTATAACAGGCGCGGATCCAGAACGTCATTATGGGTCCCCTCCCAGTGGATCCACGCCTGGTATACAAGAAGGGGTCCCAGCTTAGTTCAAGTCCAGTATACTGCATGTTGGACATCAGTTTATGAGAATATTGTAGTTCTTGATAGTATTATACTCTGTCAAGTTTCCCTCCTATCATACATAATAGTCTGGTGGTAGCGCCTTCAAGTATCTAGATATGCAAAGCTTCATACACCAGAGGCTTAGCCCCTTCAATGAGCCAGACTTTAAACACTACCCCATGAAACAGGTCCCTGCCTCCCCTCATTTAATTCGGTTAAAAAAACCATTCCGTCTTATACAGGGCCAAGGCTTTTTGTTATTGCGTTCATCTACTTTCTCTTGACACGCAGAAAGATTTTTAATTGATGTATCATTTATTCACTCATTATTCTTAGGTTCAATATTGAAAAAAAAAAATATATTTTTAGAATCAATAATTAAGTAAAATAATAAGAATGTGAAAATAAAGACAAGTGTTAATATAGATTGTTTCGAAATCAAACAAAAACAATCAAACAAACCAGGTATTCCATTCAGACCTAAAAAGATAAAGGATTTCTTGGCGTAGCCAAAAATATAAAGATCATGTTTCATGTCTTTTCGCTAGTCGTCTTAAGCTCTTCATAATTCAAAAATTTCCGAAATTTCCAGCTTCTTGTTCTAGTATAAGTCTACTTTAGAGTATTTTAGGCTGACTGCTTTCTGGGACTCACTCGCGGCACTCGCTTGATGTAGTATAAGTCTACTTTGGAATATTTCAGGCTAATGAGCCTTCTTGGTCTAGTGTAAGTCTACTTCAGTATATTTCAGGCTGATGAGATTACTGGGCCTCACTCGCTCCGCTCGTTTGTCCCGCTTCTTGGTCCAGTACAAGTCTACTTTAGTATATTTCAGGCTGATGAGTTTTTTCAGAATT
The DNA here is from genome assembly GCA_035079395.1 of Aspidiotus destructor. Taxonomy (NCBI): domain Eukaryota; kingdom Metazoa; phylum Arthropoda; class Insecta; order Hemiptera; family Diaspididae; genus Aspidiotus; species Aspidiotus destructor. The sequence continues at coordinate 39,920,570 of JAVHKZ010000003.1, read as the reverse complement.
ATTATTTATATTTTATTTTATTTTATCTTTTTATTTAATTTTTTTTATTATTTTTTTTTTTTTGAGAGAGAGGACGATATTCGCAAATTTTTCAATGACCACCCAGACATTTATTTTTATTTTCAATTTAATTTAATTTAATTTAATTTAATTCAATTTTTATTCATTTTTTATTTACTTTTTATTTATTTATTATTTATTATCTATTATTATTTTATTTTTTTAATTTTATTTTTCTATTTTATTTTTCTATTTTATTTTTTTTTTTTTTCATTTTATTTATTTTTATTTATTTTATTCATTTTTTATTTTCATTTTCATTTTATTATTTTTCTTTTTTTTTTGACCAAAATTCTTCCAAGTCCCAAGGTCACAACCGGACGCCCGGACAATTTTCAAGAATTAGGGGGTAGAGAAAAGACATGAAACATGTCAAAACCCGTGAATTTTTGGATGGTACATTCTCCTGATCTATACAGGATCCATGATCAGAATTTCTTCAATCCCCAAAATTCCTCTTTTTGTAAGTTTCCAAATCCATCTCGCTAAGAAAAATAATCGAGGTAAGCGGGCAAACTGTTTTATGGGATTTCTTCCAAGTCCTTTTCCCATCACACATAGCTTGAAAGTCGATGATTTTCCAAGTCCCCCTCCTATCACCGATAGCCCGGAGGTCAAAATTTCTTCAAGTTCTTTTCCCTTCCCTTTAGCTCGGAGGTCGAGATTTTTCCAAATCCCCCTTCTATCATATATAGCTCGGAGGTCGAAATTTCTCCAAGTCCCACGTTTTGCCAGACGACCCCCTTTTCCAAGTCCCAAGTTTGCCGGACGCCGTCATTTTTCTCTAATTTACCTACTCATAAAACAGATTCCCTGTTTAAACATAATTTCTCCATCACACGATCTACAGTATCAGTATTTAGAATCTAAACATTTATTCACTTTGCAGAACTGATGAGAAGGAGGGCGAGAGGGGATTTTGTCCCGGGGTCCGGAGGCGCTAGAGCGTTCAGAAAATATTTATGAAAAAATACAAAATTCATGAGAAACTGATGAATAAAAGAAACTTCTTACATGTAGTCCCCTGTCCCGTCTGTGGCTCTCTATGGGTTTGCCTACCAACTACACATGAGGTTGTTAGTTTGGAAAATAGTTTTGTAGTTGAATGGCTTTTTACGAGCAGTACTAGTACATGAGTGAGGAGAAATAAATTACAGTCACGTCACGTATGTCTGCCGGAGGAAGTTTGAAATATGAACAATGGATTCTGAGTTGTTGGAAAGGACAGAACAGACGCAAGAGGGGCGGAATATGATATTTTGAGGTTCAAGAGGTATAGACTGGAGAGAAAATGGGAAGTGAATAATTTCTCAGCATGACGGTATTGGAATGAAAAAGGAGCGGGGAAAGCCCCCTAATTCTTTCTCATGTTATGAGTAGATATTAATTTTTATAGCGTGTTAAACAAATTGAAGTGGACCACAGGGTCGGTCGGGGATTTTTCATCTGAAAAGACTGCAGGTTGTACCGTGATACTTTAGTGGGCGGTGGAGAGGAGGAATCGATGGTTGAAAAAGAGAACGACTGTTAAGTAATCCGGAAAGACGATATGACCAGGAATCCGGAGGAAGACAATAATTGAAGATACATAAGACGTGAAGGTGTGCAAAAATTAGATGACCATGCGCTGAACGGTAGGGTTGGAAGAATAGGGGCCTCGAATGGTTTGGAAAGGTGAGAGAGAGTCGGAAAGGAGCAGGAATTCACGGGAAACTGCGCAAGGCAGGGTTAGATGGCAGGGAGTTCAGCAGAATATACGGAAGCCAAGTTTTTTATACGGAAAAGCGAGACTTCTCCATCGATAGAGAAGACGTAGCCAGTTTGGTACTCGAATCGGATCCATCTATAAGGCACAAATACTTTGATGGGTACAATGTAGATTGTCTTGGGCGATTTCATTAATCAGCTAGGTTGAGGCGTATATAAGGCGTCAGAGTAGCCGAAGGAAGGATGAATGAGTGGATAGAGATGAAAGAGCTAAAATTTGAGATAGATTTTAATGATAGAAAAGGTGAGCGTTGGAAGCAGAAGGAGCGGGAAAAGATAGGGAGTTGGGGAACTGGAAAGCTGACGGTAAGCAATAATGAACGGAATTGCAGCCCTAGCTCGATGATGTTGTAATCGTCAAAATTTGTACCTTTCAAAATATGAAGTATTTCAAGAAATTCATTTCGCAAATTCAAACTCAGCTTATTTTCGTTCCAATTTTCTTGTACCTGGATTTGCTTTTAGCACTTAAATGTAACTATCTTACCATTTTTGTGGCTGGAATTCTCCTTATTTTTGTCCTCAAAAATATAATCGTTTCTGACTATCTCTCGTACCGGTATTTGAAATAACAACTTTTACATTCTTCTGGTCAAATAAATGATATTCTGTAAACTTCGTTTTGATCCACTCTTGACTCATCCGTATGCCCTCTTTTTCAAATTTCGTCATGAATAGACGGTAACTAATTTTTCGAGTCTTGTAATTTCGATTGTCCGAAAACTAGTCAACGTGAGAATGTGAAAAAATTGTAGACACGTAGTAATCAGAAAGACGAGTCAGAAAACAATATTTAAAATTAGATAGAAAGGAGGGAAAGAGAAAAATGTGACGCAAAAGAAAGAATAAACTTGAAAAATCACGAGGTTTATGAATGACAAGAGGAAAATTAAATTATCTTACAATATGTAATAGAGTTACAGAAGTGAACTTGAATACTCGCCAAAATTAAACCAATAAAAACTTTGAAGCTCACCTCATAATAATTGTTTTCGTATTACTCGAGTAAAAGTTTTCTATCGCAGAAAACGTAATCAGTTCAAAATTTTTAAAGGCTTGTTCCATTCTGTTTGCTGAAGGCCATCGAGCCAAATTTCGTATTCAGCCGTGGACAAAGGATTTTATTCACATTTTTATCTTTCTCATACGTATCCTGAGAGACGGTCAAAAAAGTGATTTTTCTTTAAAAATTCATTCATACAGCTTATATTTCATTTTTTCGTGATTTTTTCGCTGATATTTCTCCCTGAAATGTTTAAAAAATAAGCTCTTTTATAAAATATAACAACAAACTAGGGAGAAGGCATAAGTCTGATAATTTTTTTCTCATTTTTACTCTCAAAAATGCGACGAAAAAAAAAATTGTTGAATTGTTATGATTTGATAGAATTTCTTATGAAAAAATCTAAAGTGTAAATGTTGATACACATCATTGGAATAAATATACCCTCCCTTCTCATTTTTTTGAATGGAAGAAAGACAAAATGTATATAGCAAGAGAAGAACTCAAGTATTGTGGTTTAAGAATGTTACAACTTTCGAGAAAAATATTTTCAGAGAAAAGTGTGATTAAAAAATCTGTAATAATAGATCAATAATGACTGTCTTGTCACATAACGCGCTAAGAATATTTTATTTCGCCGCATTATCGAGTAGGAAGTACGTGTTCGGTCGGAATGACGTCGAAAGTTGTATAAAACTTGACGCAAAGCAGTTTATATGTATATGTACAAACGTACTTGAAGAAAAATATAGTAGATTTTTTCAAATAGTCGACAAATTTTACTATAAAGCGTAAAAAATCACATGTACTCGCTCGTGAAAACGAGCATTAAAAACGTGATCGGATAATTGAGTCCCCACATTCCAAAAAGACTTAAGTCCAACGTTTCGAGTAATCGAAGAAAAATAGTTTTATTTCATTTCTCATGAGCTAATATGCATATATTATTTTTAAATAGTATTCTCGAGATGAAACAAAAATAATACCATGATACTTGAATGGAAAAACCTGCCATGCTCAGGCTGGCAAGGGAAAAGAAGCGCCAAAAATGGGACTTAAGTCTTTTTGGAATGGTAAAACCTGTTTTGCTATAGAGTAAACACCTTCTACCAATAATTATTTTTCGGCCCTCTTCCGATAATTTTGTAAAGTAGTTAGAGTAGAGTAGCTGGAGAAAAATTCATCGCAATTGGAGCAGATTTGCCAAAACCCTATATGAGATCATTAGGTAATACTGGACAAAAGTCCTTTTGGAAATGTATATTTGGCATTGGTTGATACTCATCCTCTTAGAACATCACAACGGTGATAGTTAGAGCATTTTCGTATGGTGCACTTTATTGGGGAAGATTTTTACTATTACATGAACTCAATATTGGAAAAAATGGACTTAGGTTTTTTTGGAATGTGGGGACTTTTTATTCAACCTCAAAATCATGAAAAATTCGTCTAATTTCTGACAGCGTAAAATTTTTTGGAGCAAAATTCGGATTTCCGTTCCTACACTGCTTTCCATTGAATCTCTCTATACAAAATTTTCAAATATCTGAAAAATTCGTCGGAAAATGAAGCTTTGAGAAACTTTTTTGCGAAGTTTTGTGGAGTCATTCCTTACAACTACTCACGCACGCCCGATATGCGTCGCGTAGTGACCGCAGGTGTAACGAACCTTGCGGGGTATTTGGGCAAAGTATATGCAACCTATCGTACACCGTTTTGGCGTTTCCCAGCGGGTGAAGCACACCCTTAAAACCTACTCAACTTGAGTTCAATAAGAAAGCTATTTTCTATACTCTACACGTTTTTTCCTCAGTACCTATTATTTTCTCCTTATGTTATCGTGAGCGGAAGGTGAATTAGGAAGTGAGAATATTGCCTTTCTTGAGGGATCAACAAATTGAGGAACGATAAGTCTAAATTTTCCTGAAAAAAATCTACAAATCATGCAAACTCAACATCGAAGTCGTGAAACTTTCAGTACTCATAGGTACCCTACCCTCTTTTTTTATTTTCTTTTTTGAGAGTACTCTAAAAGATGGGTGTACAATAATCAATAACGTTTACAAATTCTAAATTTTCCTTCCTAATAGAGTCTGATCAATTTTTGATAGATAGAAGTTATCGGCGACCATGAAGGCGTTCATTATAGAAACAAGAAGGAAAATCCATATCCGTACTCAATTCCGAAAGACGCTACCCAGATTAGAAACTTCAGTAATATCATTTTGGTACGGTGTATTTTGAACGCGCAGATTCTGAAGGAAAAATTCAGATATAAATTGATCGATTTTCTTTTTGTTCGTAGGGCCTTCCAGTTTATGTAAATTTTGGCATGCAAGATGATTTCGACTACATCAGCAGAAGAAATATTTCCATTCGAGATCATATTGTCATACTTCGATTCGGACAAATTTCCAGTTTTGAGAAAGTGAGTATACATCTTTCATTTTGTCCATGAACTTTCACTACTGGCATTCAGAATATAAAACAAATAATCCTCGAAACAATATCTACTCCTACAAAACCGCCCTTATGAATCGTCAAAAGGGATATATTTCTAAGTTGCTTTCCATCTACAGAAATCAGAGCTCGAAGTTTTCGGAAATTCTCTTTTCCAATTAGGGCTGAAAAATGAATTCTTTCCAAGTTCTCCGAGGAATTTGCTGTCAGAGGGAGTGGTAACGATTTTACCTGTTTCGTTGGGGGGGGGGGTGAGTATTATTTAAGAAAAACGTGCACCGGCCTTCAAGTACATAATGGTTCTTGAAGAAAAAGAACTTCAATCTTCTTTCAAGACGTGAAGAAATTTGAATACCCTGCTATAGATATGTACATTGGTGAGAAAGGAAAGGAGGCTTCGAAATATTTTGACTTTCGGACCACATAGAAGAGAAGGGAGACTTGAAACATGTTGACCAACGAGTTATAAGAACAGGTCGAAAATAGACCTTATAGAAGAATTACAATTTTTAATCTAAGCTTATTAGAAGGTGGGCTTGAAAACATTTCAACCAGTAAGCAATATGTATGAGGGGAGAGAGACGAATTTTCAAAAATTTGCACGATCTAGTTACTTATAAGAAAGGAGAGGTTAGCTCGGAAAACAATTTATTTAAAGACTTGAAGAAATTTTTCAAGACAAACATTAAGATCTGATGACCACTGATAGATACTCCAATATCAGTTGGTCAAAATACTCCGTTTACATCAATATTCCTGGTGGCTGAGGATGAAGAAAAAAATTAGAGGCCATTGCAGGTTTGCAATGGCAGCGGGAAACCCGTAACCTTCCGCGCTCGCGATGACGTTGGCGCGCAAATGCCCCCTCAGAAAATGAGTTGGATGGGCTCTTCTCAGTAAACTGCATACTAGACCTGATATAATGAAGGCTGGAAATTGAAATTTCTCAAGTCCCTAAAGTAGGTTAAGGTCAATGTCATTGATGACGTCATAAAGCGTCACACGTGACGTCACGCTGTTCACAGAAACTCCTGGACGCGGACGTTCTCTGAGGATGTAATCCCCCTAACAAAATGGATAGCGGGTTCCCCGCTAAAAATCTTTGTAGGCAAGAGGGTTCTACTGGATAGGAGTAAATGACCACTCAAACCCTCTTTTTCACTTTCTCAATGATTATGTGATCAGATTCCTCTGCACTCTTGATTGTCTTAGGAAAGTAAAAACTTCCAGCTTCTCTCATCAGATCTTTCAGACATTCTTGTTTCGTTTTCAGGTCGTTCGTGCCATAAGAAGTGGAGCCAAGGGCGTACTATTATTTGCCGACCCTCAGCAATATCCACAAATAGAGAAGAATGTCATTCCAGAAGACTTAAGTCCGACACTTATAACAAAAATTCAAAAATTGCGAGGTTCTCTCAATATTTTTAAGGTTTTCAAATTCGTGATGATTAAATAAAATGTGTTCGGGTGATTTCAAAGCACTCCCTAATACTTACCAAGAAAAGAAAGCCACCTATAAGTACAAGCATCTTTTCCAACTTCTTCCTTTTTACAATCACCCTCGATAATTTTTTGAAATCACCCCAATGCACTGTATTCAGGTTATGACGGGTGTTTTGTTTCACAGAATGTTTTTCTTGTGAACCAAACTGTAGTGTGGGTATCCAAGTTATAAGCGTGAGAGCAGCAGAAGAGATCCTCAAGTTAGTAAACTTACCTATCTACACTATACTGTGCACTTATTTGTAAGCGTATTGAAACTCTTCCACCTCTCTCCCTTCTTTAGTGTTATGGATGTTGCGAATGCACCACCTTACTCTTGGCACGGCTCCCTATCGGTAAATTACTCGATCGGTCCAGGTTTCGTTCGCAAAAACTGGCACCTGACGATGAAATCCTACTACACCTCGGTTGAATTCACATCCTACGATGTTGCAGCCTATCTGAGAGGAGTCGATGAACCCGGTATGTGTGTACCAGTTTTGTGGGAAGACTTTCAAAACAAACGTTGTTAGAGCTCAACTTATACAAAATAAATTTTGATGCCTTTCCTAGACAGATATGTTATTGTGAGTAACAGCCGAAAGAATTTTGTGTTACCGAATTCGCACGCTGATAGCACCGATGTACTCGTAAAAGTTTCCAGAGCTTTGGCAGAATTGAAACACGTTGAAAGTAAGACGCCTGGTATCAATTTGAAATAATTGATTGTAGCGCTTTTCCAATATACTAATTCAGTTTTACGATATAGAATGGGCTCCTGCACGTACGATAATCTTTCTTAGTACGGGATATGAAAATCTTGAATTCTCGAAGAATTCGTGGATGCAGAAGCACGTGGATATCATCGAACACAGGACAGTTGCTCTTTTAGGAATCAAAGTATCTATCACAGGTGAGATAACTGAACTTTGTTCACATATTTTTCAATCAACTTCTTCTCTTTTTAAGTAAATTATTTTGTAAAAGTTGGACCATTCAAAAATAGAAGAACATAGATGAAGAGAGAAAAGGACACATCTGTGGCTGTCTTATAGGCCTATAGGTATAGAATGAAGGAAGAAAGATGAGTTATGGATAACAATATTATTAATCAGCCTTCTCGTGTGTGATAGGGAGTGAAATTAAATAAAGAAATGAATTTGGTTTTACTCGCCTACTTAATGCTCAAAACCCACCAATAAAATTTATGCGAGGTCGAGGTCACGTGCAAAATCAAGATCAATGCAGAACATTCATTCATAGGTCACATGAAATAGGTAAGCATTAAATATTTAATAATCATGGAGCTTTATACATCAGATGACGTCACAGCGTGCCACAATCGACTCTCATAAGGAAGATACAGGGAGCAAAGATCATCAACAACCAGCAGAAGAGGGTATTTCTGTCGGAGGGGAAGAGTCCTTTCCCGCAGATCGTGAATACAAAGATACGTCATTTCCGTTTTGTAAGGCTACCTATTGATTGATAAATGATAGATGACTATAAGATTACAGAAATTAAAAAGTAGGGCCTACAGGACATTATGCTGAAGACCTTCTATAAAATATTAGGAATCTACAACTTTGATCACTAAGAAATTTCTATCCTCAATAATTGAAAACAAAAGTTATGTATTAATTTATAAAAAATCATAAACTCAATTCCCTGTGTTTTTCTTTTCGAAATTGAGATTGCGTTTGGGGCAGAATTTCTCGCTTGAGTATAATGCAATGGTCACACGATAAACGTCGACTAAGCAAGCTGAATAATCGAGTCGTAATATATTTCTCAACGTTTGCAGATTCACAATCGAACGTGGAGATATGCCCGGTATTGGAGAATTTAATTTCGAACTCAACATTTTCCACGTTACGTGATTCAAGTTTCGAAAATTTTCGCGCTCACGAGACAAGAAGAATAAACGTACCGCTTCTCGATGAAGATGGATGCGAAAATGAGTTAGCAGATAGGATGTATCATCATTTGAGAACAAAATCATCCAGTTTCAAGGATTCGAGCAATTCATATCTGCAAGAAGAAGATTTGGCCGCTAAAATCGGGTCGCACTTGGGAATACCGACTATAAGTTTTGCCTCTGTAGGAAAAGTAAGCAAATTAACCCAAGTTGAGATTCATGTGTTTTTGAAATTCTCGTATAAAACTTTTATGAATGAAATTTGCCCCGTTGTGATGTACTTATAGAAAAACAAAAGAATGATGGAAAACTGGAGGGCACTTTAGAACGCCGAGAAATAAAATCACCTCGCTGAAACATTTCCCATCATTTTTCTTCATCCGCACAGTGTATTTAATATAATTTCTTATAACTTAGGTACTTAGTAATCGAATGTCTTGTTTGTAGAATTCAGATGATAATGCTGCCGATTCACTGAAAAGAAGAAATACAAATGTTCGCGAAGAAAATTATAAAACTGATACGATTAAATTATGGTCACTTTTGACGTTTTCATTAAGCTCAGAGAAGATTCTACCTTTCAACTTTTCCATGTATTCTTCGGTGATCGAGAATTACCGCAAAAAAATATCTTACTTCAGCGACACTGATCGGTATAAATCAGTGGAAGATAATTATGGTAGGTACACATTTGGCTTACTTCAATACCTAGTTTGGCAATAGTAATCTCTGATCTTTATTTCTAATTTGATCTCTTCGATTTGATTAATAATATACAGTTAAACTCAGTCGATCTCTAGAAAATTTCACTTGCTCACTGCCAACTTTCCATGAAACGATACAAAAATCTACAAATAAAAGGTAGGTAAAGGTGATTTTTTCTGAGAAGACTCCGATGATGAATTCATGTTGATGTTTTATTTTTAAATTAACTGACGCAATATTGATACAACAGAAACTTTTTAACTTTTTTTTTTTCAGTTCATTGATGAAAAGAATGATTAATGATAAGCTAATGTTAATACAGAAATTGTTCACTTGCGTCCTAAATGCGTACGAGTGAGTAAAAAATATCTATTGGAAATTCTATCGGTGTTTCGACGTAAGAAATGAGTAAATTGCAACTATAACAACAGTTAATAATGTAGAAGATGAAGAGAAAGAGAAAAAAAATACAGGGAAATGCTTGTAGGAATTGACGTCGATATTCTCAAACAATATATTCGTTATTTTTGAGCGACCCGTAGCAAAGACCCAATGACATAAGAATGCTGGGCTTATCTATTTTTTCAATAGAAATTCATGACATTAGATTACGTATTTTTTAATTCTTTTTTTTTTTTTTTTTTTTTGTTTTCCATTTTTAATATAGAACAATCTTACATCATCAAGATTGCTCATTAAAAACCATTGAAGAATTTTAAAGAATTATTGAGAATAGATTCTGTTTTGACAGCAGACTTGATATTTAATGTTTCCAGAATTGCGCTCTCCTATATGAATGGAACAAGAAACATTAAAACGAATTTTATCCAGAACAAATTGAATAAAGGCAAAATTTGCGCCACGGAAATCTGTTTTCTCATTCAGAGTACCTACGATTGAAGTTTGCTCCAGAACTGCTTGCGGTAGAGAATTCTTCCCAGAATACGATAGCGTTGTGATTCAACGAGAAAGTCGCTTCAGTAAGTTGTGTTCATTGAAACAGACTCGAAAGTGAATTCAAAATGAACTATTCCAAGTTTTTACAAGTTAATATAATTGAATTCCTAATTTTCAACATTATCAGCAGTGTTCTTTCAAGTCAAATACGGTACTGGAACCGTTTTATGCTGTAGAAACTTAATTCGTTTTCGTTGAAGAAAGAACAGAGGCGAGAGAAATGGAATCCTCTAGAATACAATTCTTCTTTGTATTTAGCCTAAATTATGGCTGTGGACTAACAATTATATAAAAATATGATGTTTGAATTTTTTCTTAAATAAAATATTTTAAGCGAACGGTAATTTTTTACAGGATGTTTCGAACGTGTCATAGATCTTGAAACAACAATAATTTTATTCCAAATGTATTTTTTGAAAAATCATTTTTCTATCCGTACCTACTTCCAAAACTTCTCGACGATGTGATCTCAAAATTATCTGCAACAAAAATTTTCAAATATTTTTAAAACAAAAAATCAATAATTCATTGTTCTTATTGTCGTAAAATAAGTTATTGGAAATCAAGCGCATTTTTCCTATCTACGTTGAAAGTAAGTTCCTAGGTATATAGGGATACGCTTCCGCATATTTTGAATTTTTTGTTAACGAACCTGCCTATTATATTATGCATTTATCGTTTAGAGCAAGTAGAAGTTTTGAAATTATACCACCGCTGAATGCGTCCACTTATCTATTTTATCAAAATACAATAGATTCAATTGCATTTTTAACTAAAATCATCAATAGGTACCGATGCCCTAATAAGTACCTGCATATTATTATGAAATTTTTTTAATCAATGATATTTGTTTTTATGCATTATGCTTCAAATTATCATAAATTTATTGTGATTACCTAGGCTATTGTGAGTTAGAATTGAAACTAAAAAGCGCAGTCTAGACGGTTATTATTACGGTCAAAAATTGTGTTTCTTGACAAAATTAATTGAACTTATTGATCGGGAGGAAATTCCCCATCCATCAAGTAGAAAATCAGAACATCGCGACCGAGCATCAAAAATAATATCAAACTGATTTTGATGCCTTCATCATAAATTCACTTCTCTTTGAATCTTATTTTGAGAATCTATTAATAAAATTTTAAGAGATAGCTATTTCTTGATCATTTAAACAATCACTCAAAATTTGCTACAGTAAACTAGGTATTTATAATGTGAGAAATATGTATTTTATTTAATTACGCCATAAATGTTACCTGTGTATTAAATGATTGCAATTGTTACCTATTCCAAACGATTTTATTTGGCCATGTCATTATGTCGGTCAGTTATTTTACAACCAACCTGATTATACTGCGATGTCGCGAATGACGAAGCAAGAATAAGAGCTATCATTATAATCGTGATGACCACGAAAGAATTCACGCTTTTCAAAATCATTTTTGTCGAATTAAAATAAATAACAAAACTCATCCTATACCAACAAGAATAATTTCGAAATTCGATTACGTACGAACAAATATATTTAGCGTCCTTCTCGTTGAGGCAAATCTGACGATATTGGAAGAGAAAAAATGAATGTAATACTCAGGTTTAATAGATGAAAAGGAGAAGATGAGCAAAAAAAAAAAAGTACAGGTCCCACCGAGATTTGAACTCGGATCGCTGGATTCAGAGTCCAGAGTGCTAACCATTACACCATGGGACCGTGTGTGCAATTTGGTCGCACACACAGCTTACAGGACACGAATGTTGTCTGATGCGTTGTGAACAAATTATGAATTTTTCAGCAATTTTCAACAATATTATTCATGTTTCGAATGGAAAAAAAAATCAGCAATAAGATACTACACCGGTATACGGTCCTTCCATCTTATCATGTTGCATACTCGTTCGCCCGGCTCTTACCATAATAATTATAACTTAATTTGTCTTTATTGGTCTTACGGGCTACGGCAGCGGAACTTGACATGCAATGAATAATAAGCTATAATAATTAATAACATGATATTCTATCGATTACCCTGCCATAAAACCATAAGATAATGTAAAACTAGTGGCCGAATGGCATTACGTTGAGAATCTGGCAAACAAGTATGCAATATGATATACTGAAAAGCCTTACACAGTTACACCATTAATAAGTACGCACCAGCAGTCCGCGATTTTGATCACAGAAACGCGCACAATATCGCGGTAAGAGTCTGTATTTGTTACACTTGTTTAGAAAGAAATTTTCAGTAAAATAAATCATCGGTAATCGTACCCGTTCGGTCAGAAAAACGCGTTCCATTCATTAGTAGTTGATAACTCAGGAAACCAACAAAAAAATTAGGAGTCGTTGTATACCCATATGTTCTGGGACAGTTGAAGGTTTCCAAAATTTTCACCCTATTTTCTTCACTCTTGAAAATCCCTGAAAATTGACTCGCTTATTTTTGTTGTTCTCAGAAAATAAATGGATCATTTTCTCCTTATTTTTCGTCGTCATTTTACAAAACTTTATCCATTTTGCATCAAATCCCATCAAAACTAGGTAGTCAAAATATGTCACATTTTCAATCACGGTGATAAGTAATGCGTGTAGTTGAACATAAAGGACACATGTAATCAAAATGATAACCACGTATAAAAAATTCTTACATTCTTTCAAGACCTCGCAACAATACTTACAGATTTATCCGCTCAACTAGTCGTATGTACCAACAACAAATCATTCACGTACGATCATACTATTTTTTTCAATTTTATCCTTTTCATCCTGGAAATAATATACCTACTGTATATTGCGTCCACGAAGTGAGTGAGCATTTATACAGCACAGATTGACGAGATTCAAACTGAAACGGTCTTACTCTTATTACAGTAATCTACAATTTTTATTTTTTCTTGCGGTTATTGCAGGGTAAATTTTTGTGTACATTTTTACGCTGAAAACAATCTGTAGTACTATAACATCTCATTAACCATGGAACTGGACTGGACTCACTACGAACAAGTTCCGAACTCAAAAATTTCACCACGCGCAAGAGTACAATACTACAATATCACTTCCTGAAGTCGGTGACATAAAATACGAAATAAGTATGATTAAATTATAGATTTATAGAAGGAGAAGCGTAGAAGTGAAGTATGCCTCATTTGAGACACTACGATTATACCAAAGTGGGAGCAATTCACAGAACTATCAAGAAATTTATTTGGTGGCCCTGAAAAGGGCCGTTTTAAATGCTTGAAACCTGAGATGTTCGAACAGGCCTGAGATTGGAATAGCGAACTTAGGCACGTTCTCCACGGATACGTCTGGCCAACTGGATGTCTTTCGGCATGATGGTCACACGTTTAGCGTGGATGGCGCACAAGTTCGTGTCTTCAAAGAGACCGACCAAGTAAGCTTCACTAGCTTCTTGTAAAGCCATGACAGCGGAACTCTGGAAACGTAAGTCCGTCTTGAAGTCCTGAGCGATTTCACGAACCAACCGTTGGAAGGGTAATTTACGGATCAACAATTCCGTGCTCTTCTGGTAACGACGAATTTCTCGGAGAGCGACGGTTCCAGGTCGGTATCTGTGCGGCTTCTTTACTCCTCCAGTAGCCGGCGCACTCTTACGAGCGGCTTTCGTGGCGAGTTGTTTACGCGGGGCCTTTCCTCCGGTAGATTTACGGGCGGTTTGCTTGGTACGAGCCATTTCACGAGATTAGTTCGACACTTGTTAAACGTAGTGACACTATGAAAACAGAAAAATACAATGACGCGGAGCGCGACGCAACGCGTGCTTATATACGGTTTTGTCGAGCGCGCTCGTCGGTGATTGGCGGAAGCTAAAGTAGGCTGTCGGCCAATCAGCAACGGACGCTGTCACGAGAGAATCACTATAAATACCGTTGGTGACAGCGTAGTCGGTATATCTGTTCACTTCAACGTCGAAGTTTGTTTAACTTTCGTTTTCATTTATTCATTCTGAATTTAAATTCTCACCATGACCGGAAGAGGCAAAGGTGGTAAAGGTTTAGGCAAAGGTGGTGCCAAACGTCATCGTAAAGTTTTACGAGATAACATCCAAGGTATTACAAAGCCCGCTATCCGTCGTTTGGCCAGACGTGGAGGAGTCAAACGTATCTCTGGTTTGATCTACGAAGAAACCCGAGGTGTATTGAAAGTATTCCTCGAAAACGTCATCCGTGATGCTGTCACCTACACTGAACACGCCAAGAGGAAAACCGTCACAGCCATGGACGTCGTCTACGCTTTGAAGAGACAAGGCAGAACCCTCTACGGTTTTGGAGGTTAATTCCGCTACCATCATCATTGCAACCAGATACCAAATAAAACGGCCCTTTTCAGGGCCACCAAATAAATTTCTTAAACGGTTACTGGAACTTGCTGTTCCTAAATCTATTATCATAGTCAGATGAGAGCGAAGAGAACGCAAAAATATTACAACCCACGTATGTACGGATGTATGATTCATAGGCCCTATTCAGTTGCAATATATCATCAGTTCTAGAATAACGATGAACTCTAATGTGCTACTTAACGAGATGATATGAATTCATGAGGACAATATTGAGTTGACACATAATACATGCAATGTTAATCTTTCTTAAGAAAAATATAGGCCTTTATAAGAAAATCATACTTGGAGTGATAACATGCGATGAAACGTTTCCGACTTCCGTAACATTCGCACCTTATATTATTAAATCCGTAAGATCTCGCATTGGAACGATCTATCTACTTATCTAGTCTAGTTACTGTCTTTCACGATTATAGTTCAACGTGAGTTCAACATTTACTAGGTCCGTTATTATTCTAATACATAGCCTACATGTTCTATGACTACATGGTATTGTATTTCCCTGAAAGAAACTGACTCCTCGTCCTTGAGAAAACGAGAAAGTCGGCTACGTTAATATGAAACAGTTGAGTTGAGTTGTTCGAGGAATCGAGATCTACAGTGAGAGATCTATCTACAGTTCCTTTTTTAAGATGAATAAAGCTCTACAATTCTGAAATTTTGAAGCTAGGTAGACGATTTTAGCCTTTAGAAGCGAAAGTGTTGAAACTTTCTCAACGAGAATTTATGTAGGCTTTCTAGCGTTCGAGAACAAGAAGAATAATATTATTACGCGGCTTATCAACATTAAATCAACATTAAAACCATAGATTTAAACCTCTCAATATTTGTATCCGCCATTTTGTGCGCAAAAATAATTTTTCGCAACGTAAAATTTGTATTTTTCGATGGAGTGATCAAAATCGACTCGATGAATTTTCTTGAACTCACATTTGCTAGGAAGAGAATTTTAGGAACTATCTTTTTTTCGGTTTTACAGAAGAAACATTGTTCTTTGAGTCATCAATTTTTTACGAAGTTACCTATATATAAGTCAATGATAAAACACAAGAAACACAAGAAGATAATGCACTTGGTGTAAAGACGAAGAAAATAATTTCATAGAATCGACGTTCAATAATAATTACTCCAATTCAAACAAATCTTTTGCTTGACCAGATAGTTATGATTTTGATGTACATACATCATAACCAGGAGAGGATATTTCAGCAATTCTTATTCCTACATAATTCAATCGCACGAGCCGGATTGTAGAACTTTGTCGATATTACTCTATTAAAGTTCCAAACGGTTTGCTACTTTACTGGAGTTATAAAAAAAAATTAAAAAGACAAAAGTGTCTCTTACTTTCGATAAGGATCGACCATATTAGAATCCACATGTGTAATTTTTCGAAGAAGGTATTCAAGTTTTTTTTTTCCAAAGTCAACTACGCTGGACCCAGGCTCCAAATATGAAATGCTGTGTACAAACAGAAAAAAAAAATTTATTCATTTATTTGTAAGTAAAATACGTTTAGCCAGGTAAGTATATCATTTCAACATTTTTGACCTTTCACTCTTGATTACGAACTTTTTTCCTTTTTCATAAACACAAATCAAATTTGTTTTAAATTATTGTATACCCTCGGATAACGAATAAG
Source organism: Aspidiotus destructor (assembly GCA_035079395.1). Taxonomy (NCBI): domain Eukaryota; kingdom Metazoa; phylum Arthropoda; class Insecta; order Hemiptera; family Diaspididae; genus Aspidiotus; species Aspidiotus destructor. Next base: position 39,904,218 of record JAVHKZ010000003.1, on the reverse strand, counting down.
ACGGCGAGATTGAATTGCCATCTTCCATTAACTAAACAACTAAAAAAAAGCGTTTTCATTCAAGGCTGCAAAAAATGAATGTAAAATAATAAACCACGTTCGGATTTCTCGGCGGCGCAAAAAATAGAAATTTGCACTCTTAATAATTCACGACCAAAATAATTCAATATCCGATCATAATCATTTGATTTTTGACGATTCTATATTACAATGATTATTTTGGACCAAAATTTATGAACCACAATCTCTTGAACCAAGATCATTATTGACTCTAAACTCAACTTCAACTTTCCTTTCATTTTTCGCAAAAATCAACCAATTTCAGGCAAAATTTACAAGTTTTTTTTGCTAAACGTGACGTCCTTTCAGACACAGTATTCAACAAGACTAGTCATGTCTGGTCTCACTTGCCTTCCAATTCTTTAGTCGGCATAAAATAGAATTTGTTTCCCAGGAATTACCTACTACAGCTAGGACAAATTTTTTAGGTATTGAGTTACTTTTTGAGCATCCCACTCTCAGCAAAATATGATTCGACAAATGTTAAAGAATTGATCTGGGCTTTGATAATAAACGCAATGAAAGGATAGTGAAGACTTTTTTTATTAAAAAAAAAAAAAAAAAAAAATGGTATGAATAAAGTTTCAGAAAAAGTTTCTCATACAGTGTATATGATGAGGATTTTTATTTCCATCGTAACCCATGCACAGAGGATAAAAATGGGTCATTATTTACTCAACTCAACGATCCTCTGTTTGTGCATGGTTTTCAAGATTTAGGACAAGAGATGCTCTGCAGATGAAATGAAGATGTTCATGATTCATGATTATCATCTAGCGGAAAGCACAAGATTATTTTAGGAATATTAAGCCCTGAGAAACAAATTTTATTTCGCCCAAAAATGCCAAAAATAGAGTTTGAAGTCGAAGATGATCAATCCGTTAAATACTGTCTCAATTTTTAGCGAACAATTCGTTAAATTTTATTTATTAATACATTCTTTTTTTTTATAGAACAGCGACTATTTGCTCGGAAATACAAAGTTTGTAAGGATGAAATGTAGGAGGCTTACAGTGCTACTTACGAAAATGAAGAGTGGTTTTTGTAAAACATAAATAAATAAAACAATAAGTCAATAATAGAGTCAGTTGGGTCTAAAATTGGATGATTTTAATTGAAGAGACGATACCTAATTTATAAATCATGATTCAAAATGATTTTGATGAAAAAATTTAAAGGATTTTGTATTTATAGATACTATGATTCTTGAGAATCGGCTAATCTTAATCAAAAATCATGTAATCTTGGTTGATGATGAAATTATTTTAGTTGTAAATTAGTGAAAGTGTTGTTTTTTTGTTTCCTTCTATTCGAAACTAAAAATTGTCATTTCAAGCGTAAAAAATTGGGGTTCTGATCATGATACACATTTTTGATTGAAAGGGGAAAAAGAGATACTTTATTTTGTCTTTATTTCCACTTTTTTCCAAAGAGCACAACCTTTCTCTAGTGCAAAAATTTAAGTACAAAAGTAATTATTTTTCAGGGGAGAGGGACGGAAAAAAGTAGATCAAACTAGACTAAGAAAAGTACCGAATCAAATTCCAAGAAGATCCATGCCGACGAATTTATAAAATAATTTTTTGGAATAAGAATAATTTTTTGGAATTTTTCAACAGGGTCCGAGACACTGTATCGGTAATTTTCTTGTTTTATCGTGTAATTTTTCTCCTCTTTTTTATCGATTAACATTTTATCTCGCACTCCTCTATTTGTTAAATATTTTGAATTTGTTTAGGATAATTATGTTGGGAAGAATTTGTAGACTTTTTCATATGCAAATTCTCTATCTTTTTCCATCGTGTACAGACACCTCGAATTTAGGAATTTTGATTTCACCTTCTGATAATGATAAATACCTATCCTCAAATGAGACCTCAAAGGTAAATTTCCATTCGAATATTGCAGGAAAGAGTACAATCGAAATTCTAGATTACAAAATTTCAGTTCATTAGGATTTGAGCTTGTGAGAGTAAGAGAATGGCTTGCCAGAAACAGTCATCTAGGTAGTTACATTCATTCAGCTAATTTTCCACTTCAGTCTACTGTCCATTGTTTCTGATCAGTATTTCTTTCTGAATACCTATTTGTAGTTTGGCCAATACTCTCATTAATCATTATAAAAATAAAATCTCAGTAATTCTATATTCTACAGAATTTTTTTTGTTCTACATTATACGATCAACGGATTAGGCTATATGTTTTTACTGTTTTCAGTATAGGGAAATGTTGAACGAATCATTTGTACTTCCGAAACCCGACAAATCTAGCCCTAATTCGGCAAGAGCTCTTTTACTTCAAGGTGATATGATCCTTTGTAGTCGTAAATAGTAAATACGCCTATGTTAGTGTATATTACGCTTCTCGGCATAAGTGCATCATCTGCTCGTATTTTCGTAACGTTATCTTCTTTCATTGATACTTGATAGCTTGAACCTCAATTTAAATTGAAATGAATCGTGACTCTACATCACCGCACAGAAGACGAGTTGATGCAATTGTTCAACAAATTCAATCTAGTACAGTTACAGGAATATTAATTAATAATTATAACTCATTTCAAATCACTCAGTCGAATAGCTAATTAATACATCAGTGGTACGGGGCAATCCCAAAAAAAGTAACTTTTACCGGCTGTCGGACTTCACCGTTCGATAAGCTGTAGTACCATTGATAGTATGTAAGTTGAAGAACGGGGAGTGATGTTACTCATTGATAATTCCTCGAAGTACAATGAAGTTAGGAGAATGGGAGGAAGAACAGAACAGCTACATCTACGACCTTCTGAGGCTGAGCTGCCTACGTTAATTTTAGATATAAGATCACATTACTGGCGTCCATTGTACTGAAAGTAGATTAAGTTGCTTATGTGTACATTTCCGGATACGGAGTTGTACAGCACGCTTTAACAGTCAAGAAATTCATGTGGTGGTCCTGAAAAGGACCGTTTTAATTCAAGGGTTAGTAGAAATCGCTTATGGTTTCTTCTCGGTTTTCTTGGGTAAGAGAACAGCTTGGATGTTCGGTAAAACACCACCTTGGGCAATGGTGACTCCAGATAACAATTTGTTCAACTCCTCATCATTACGGATGGCTAGTTGCAAGTGACGTGGGATGATTCTAGTCTTCTTGTTATCACGAGCGGCGTTACCTGCCAATTCCAAAACTTCAGCGGCCAAGTATTCCATGACGGCAGCCAAGTAAACTGGAGCACCACCTCCGACACGCTCGGCGTAGTTGCCTTTACGGAGCAGACGATGGATACGACCGACTGGGAACTGTAATCCAGCACGAGAAGAACGAGTCTTTGACTTGCCTTTGACTTTACCACCTTTACCGCGACCAGACATGGTAATTATATATTATTTACAAACCCAACAAACGTACAAAACACGAGTCACAAAGTGAGAATGAATGAAGCTAATGATTCGTCGCGTTGTATTTATACAAAAACGATGAACGTCGTACCACCAATCGTGCGACAACTCAGAGATACAACGATTTGATTGGACCAAATGAGCAGAAATCCATTATATCGTTTTCATTTCCCGTATAGTATCGTAATATTACGAAATTAAAATAGTTAAGAGTCCCGATTGCGATTATAAGACGATAGTTTTGAAAAATTCATTAAATCTATCAAAAAGCTAAGCATTTTAAATGAATAAGAAACGATATTTTACACAACAAAGACGATTCACAACGTTAAACCGAGTTCCCTACGATAAGCACCAATCAAACGGCGAGTTGAACGGAACCAACGATCGCGCGCAACGTGATTGGGCGTTTCACAACGAATGTAGCCCTTAAATACCGAGGCCGGTTACGTTCGACATCATACTTCGTTCTGCATCTGCTAAGTTTGTTCGTAATTTTCCCGCAAAGTTCATTTCGCAATGGCACCGCCCAAGAGTACCGGTAAAGCCGTGAAGAAAGCCGGCAAGGCTCAGAAGAACCTGAAAAAGGATGACAACAAGAAGCGTCACAAGAAAAGGAAAGAATCCTACGCTGTGTACATCTACAAGGTATTGAAACAAGTTCATCCCGACACTGGAGTTTCATCCAAAGCCATGAGCATCATGAACAGCTTCGTCAACGATATCTTCGAACGTATAGCCGCTGAAGCCAGCCGATTAGCTCACTACAACAAGCGATCGACGATCACTTCCAGGGAGGTACAAACCGCTGTCAGGCTCTTGTTGCCTGGTGAATTGGCCAAACACGCCGTTTCTGAGGGAACAAAGGCTGTCACCAAATACACCAGCTCCAAGTAGATAGCTGTGTTCAGACAAATTAAAACGGCCCTTTTCAGGGCCACCAAATAAATTTCTTAACGTTGCAGTATGCTCACGTCTGACAAAAATGTCACAATGAAATGAACACCTCCAGAAGCTGGTACGGGTGAAAATATGAAATAAAATTTATTTAAAAAAAAGTACAGGGATGTGAAAATACTCATACATGATTTTCAGATATTTCTACTTCGATTATTTCGAAGATCCGAAAACATAATTATTCATCATGATTGTAGAAAGCGAGGCAATGAGGTATACGATATTGAAATCATTTAATTTACCAGCATTGAGAATAATTTCAGAATTCAGGGTACCATAGACTATATGTATATCTATGAAAATTTAAATTAAATTAATTAAAGGCCTACTTCAACTTTGATTGAAAATTTTTTCAAGGAACACTCAAATTTTTCAAGTCATACAAAAGTATATTAGACAAAACTCACCCAGCCTTGATCCAACATCTCGTTTTATTGAGGTTGATCAAAGCAAGGGATTGTATCACTGACCACTGTGCTTCCATTATGTCAGTTCCACATTAACGACACCGCTGTCGACATTCATTCTAGAAACATGTCATCAAAATTTTTCTTCATACGACTTAATATTCACTAGTTCCCTGCCCAACCTTCAAGTGTAACCGCTTCTTTCTTTCATCATTTTCGAACGCGAAAAAAAAAAAAAAATTGACGTAGAAATTAGGACAATATCTCAGTCATTTGCGCGATAAAGATTCTCAATGATACCGACATTTCTCACGTTTAGGCTCTCATCTTCCCCGTCGTTGAGGCAAGAGAAACGATACGTACGATATTTTTATCTAAGCCTACGAGATGATAATCGAAAAATGGTACATTACGACGTACCTACCTACCTATTCCACCAACAACTAGATAGACTCTGAAGTCTGAATTATTCAGAAACCCAGGCTCTGAATTAAACGGAAACTGCGGTTACAAATCATTCAGCGACAAAAAACTCGGAATTGTACAGAAATCGAGGCTTTAAATTAGACAAGAATTATTGAAATCCCACTACCTGAAATACGGAAATTAAGTCTCTGAATTATGTTATATGGAAACGCAGACCTCCAATTATACAAAAACTGAGGTTTTGAATAACATGGAAACAGAAGTCTCAGATCAATTAAAGACCTGTCTTTTTTAAGAATCCCATTCCCCCCCCCCCCCAAAAAAAAAAAAAAAAAAAAAGACCGACTAGATACATTACTAATAGCTATAAAACGAGCCTATAACCTTACATTATTGTACTTAGTTCTTAATAAGAAAGACAAAATAAATAAGAAAAAAAAGCTTTTCATCAGAATAAAAGTTGAGTAGGCCTATGACGAAGACGACGAATATTACGAGCATAATGATAATTATTATGTCTTAACTTTCATTAATTTTTTTTACTCATTATTGACATAATTTCAGGTAACTTACTCGATTTTTAAAAAATTAAATTTCATTTTTATTTCAACTTTTGGACGCGCCGATATTCCATATTTCCAACAAAGACAATTCCTGTTTTCTAAAAATCTAGGATCCATTTTCTCGCCTCAGGACATTATTATGCAAGGGTGTTAAGTTCAATTTAAGTTCAAGTTTGAGTCGTAATTGAGTCGAAAAATGATCGACTTATTTCAAATTAAGTCAGCCAGTTGTAAGTTGAACGTATTTTTAAATGGTTTAATTCAGTCAGTCGTAAGTCAAAGCAAAGTTGATACCATTGTTAGTTCTAAGTCATTAAGTCGATAAATGATTAACTTACCACTTACAAATTGAAGCTCCGGAGCAGAATAAAACGGCTCCGGAGCGGAATGAAACAACTCTGGAGCAAAATTGAGCGGTTCAGTTTTAAGTCGTAAGTCAGTTGTAAATTAATTATATTAGTTTAAGTTTTAAGTCAGTCAGTCAGTTGAAAAATCTGATACAGTCAGTCAGTCGTTTTTAAGTCAGTCGAAAAATTTGAGTGTCGAATCAGTCAGTCAGTTGTATAGCTCGACTTAAACTGAACTTAACACCCTTGAATATTATGATGACCGATATATTCCATACGCACCAATCAAAGAGCGAGTTTCAACAGACAGCATTTGCGCGTCACGCAATAGGTCGTTTAGAGCGTACGTTTCCCTATAAAAGCCGACGACCGAAACATTATACTTCATTCTTCATATGTTACTATCAAGTGGAATATTGATAAAGATGTTACTATCAAGTGGAATATCGATAAAGATGGACCTCGCGAAACTAGAAGAAATTCAGAAGAAGGTGGACAACATGGACGCATGTTTCGAGATCATCGACGCACGTTTGGGAAACGTGGAAGCGCGGGTGTCAGCGTTGGAGGGTAGGCTTCCACTTCGACAGCCGTCACCGCCAGCTCTGAAATCGTGTAGACTGCGACGATCATCTCGTCGCAGTCTGCAAATCCGAATGATCGGAGCCCGGCCGATTCTAGATACTGACCGGGTACCGTCGCTCATCGAGAAATCTGTCGTTACCAGAAGAGCACGGAATTGAAACGTGACCATCATGCCGAAAGACATCCAGTTGGCCAGATATATCTGTGGAGAACGTGCTTAAGTTCGCTATTCCAATCTCAGGCCTGTTTTAAGATCTCAGGTTTCAAGCATTTAAAAATTAAAACGGCCCTTTTCAGGGCCACCAAATGAATTTCTTGATAGTTTTGTGAATTGCTCCCATTTGAGTATGATTCCAAGAACCATTCTTTGAACTCATTTTATACATTTTACTTGGAGAAGCGAGCATCATTCTATGACTTCCCAGTCCGTTATTGCCGTCAACGAGGATTCGACATTGATATTAACTTCATTCATCATGAGCCTCAGCAAGTACGTATTCTCATATTTTCTACTTCTTTTTTTTTTTTTTCGATTGTAAAGAAATAAAATTTTTTCATGCTTGATGATGACATGTTTGTCGAAAGCGCGCTCGCTATAATATATTTTTTTTTTAAACTTACGGTTTGTGACAAATTAGGTATATATTTTTCTTTACAATCGAAAACATATATATTTCACTAATCAAAAATGTGCCGGTGGAAGGAATTCGTGTTATTCAGATGAAATATAATGAGGCTTTGAATTACAGAGAAATTGAGGTCCTGCATCATCCATCAATTTTCCATTAAAAAGATTCGAACGTTAATTTTCAAGTAACGTGCGATGAGCGTTCAAATATTATCTCTAGAAAGTCAAGACTTCCAAATTTATGCAGGTATTACAACATATTTTCAGAGTCGAAAGAAATGTGTTGAAAATTTCAGGTCGATTGGTCAAATGGTGACAAATTATGGAAATCCATGAACATGCAGAATGACAAAATTTATACATCAGAGAGGTCAAATATATTGATACACATAGCAAGTAAACTTACTTTTTCCTCTGGGAAAAATGAACATGCGAGTGATTTTCAGAATTGTACGAATTTTCAATTACACGGTACTTCAGCTGATCACTGGCTCAAAATCATTTTCTATTCAAATACCGCTACCCGTGTACATATCTAAATCAACCCATCAACCTCAATTATTAGTTTCATAAAGAATCAAAAACTAAAATTTCAACAGTCTATACAAGACAAAGGTGGAATAAAATAAATCCCATGTCTCAAAACTTTAGCTTCAAACTTTGACTAGAATTTCAATAAATTTAGATATCAAAAATTATAAAATTAATATACATTCGATTCGTATTCTAGAGACACGGGAAAATAAAAGAATTAAGAACACTCGGTTCTTAAAAATTTCAATGATTTTTTTTTCTTTAGTCAATCCTCAAAAATTAAATTGAGGGTTTTTACCACAATCAATTTTGTAAATCGTGAAACTCTTCTACGACATCTCCAAGTCGATTTTTTTCAAATGTACCAGGAAACGTATCTATATTTTTTTTCACTCGCCCATTTTCCTTCAAGATCTTGATTTTCAAAACACCTTAAGAGAGAAAAAAAAAAACAATGGTGACAGACTCCGAAAATTCATATGAAAGTTGGTCATTTTTTGGCCCATTTCAACATCGTCCATTGAAAAGAAATCCACATTTCGTTTATGATTGAAAAAAAAAAAAAAAAAAAAAAAAAAGAATGAATAAATGAATGAATGAAATATTAATAAAATTTACATAATTAAGCCTACCACTATGAATTTGAAAAATTTTAGCGATCGGAAATGAAATTAATCAAACAAAAATAAAAAGAAAAGACAAAATCAGAATCAACAACATTCCATTCTCTATTATAACTTCTCTTCTTCCACCCAACAAAAAAAAAAAAAAAAAAGACAGACTACACATAGGTAATAGCTATAGAACAAGCCTATAACCTTATAGTTCTTATAATGAAAGAGAAAAAATGAATAAGAAAAAGAAATTCCAATCAAAATAAAAGTTGAGCAGGCCTATGACGAAGACGACGAATATTACGAGCATAATAATAATTATTATGTCTTAACTTTCATTAATTTCTTTTACTCATCATTGACATAATTTCAGATAACTTACTTACTCGATTTTTAAAAAATTAAATTTCATTTTTATTTCAACTTTTGGACGTGACGATATTCCATATTTCCAACAAAGACAATTCCTGTTTTCTAAAAATCTAGGATCCATTTTCTAACCTCAAGACATTATTATATGATGACCGATACATTCGAATCCTGAATGAAATAGTAAATGAAAAATTGAAACGTGAACATAATAGGGGAGAGAATATATTTGAATTTTGAGAATAATACCTAGGCAGCGAGCGCACTCGACAGCACGAAAAAAAAATGTGACCACGTTAACAGATGAAGTATTATAATAATGAAAATATTGTGATCGCTGCAAAATTCTTCTCAAGCCTCCATTTCTCAAACAGAGAATGAAACAGTTCGTTCCAGTCCGTCAAAAAGGACTCGCCCTAGTGCAATATTCAATAAGAATGTAGCCGAGTCTCAATTTGTGAAACTTCGATAAGGAAAAACAGTAGGTACGCTCCTTTCTTGCTCTCAATATCATCTCACTAGCAATTTTATCCTACAATCAGTCCTGATAAGCACCCAATTCAAGTACAAGAGATACGATTTACTACGAGTATAAGAAAGTCTCGAGTCGACACTTTCCATTAAACAAAGAAAGAATTATCATAACTCACGTAGAGGATTTATTTTTACAAGAATTGACAAAAAGTTTCTTCACAGTTTTTTACAAGCCCATTATCGCGACGAAATTCTCAGATTCTTGTTGAATTAGAATTTGATTTCAATCGTAGCCTAGGTACCTAGAGGACGAAAACTGTGTATAATCGTTCCTGATGTAGATGAAAGATGCTGTAGGGTTTTATCGTGTTCGGGTGGTTTCAGGTCACGTTACTCGGTGAAAATCAATACCACAGCTCACCCGACGACCATGAAGCTTCTCGACAACTCACGCCATTCTTAAGCAAAATTCATTGCGAGTTTCAAAGATATAGTACGATTCGGTATAATATTAATAGAAGTGTTTGCATCACTAGAAAGGATCACAAATTTGAGACTCACTATTTTTGAACTTGAAGTTCGGCGCGCTTTTCATTCCCAAGTCTGATAATGGAGACTTAATCTGAAAAATTTTGCAAGAAATATCACAATTTTTTCAGCATTATAATTTTACTTTATATCTTTTTTCTTGTATTGTGAATTTACCCCGAGTTTTGAATAAGAGATTTGCCCTCTTCCCGCCTAAAATGATGATACCTACACGACGACGAAATACGCGCATAAGTACACGCTAACAAAATACTGTATTCAACATCAACTTCAAAAGGGGTGAAAATAAAACCGGTCTAGTGTGAACCATATGTGTGCTATTTCATTCATGATAAAACCTTTCGCCCTGCATTCTTTCTTTTTTACTTCCTCTCGCCATACAAAGGAGGTGTGCATATTGAAATAAGGTATCTAAGCTGATTTCAATCCTTCGAAAGTAAACAAGCTCAGTTGAACGAAAAATTAATCGTTGAAGCTTGCAGCGGAGTTCGACAGTATGCTTCGTCTTATTAGCAAATGCTGGACCTCTGGAATTTTTCGAAAGTTGAAAACTCATCCAGTAGGTATTATAAAAATAATAACTTCAGCCCCGGATATTTGCAATTCAACAGGCACTGACCAGACATCACAAGACCTCTCTAAGAAAAATAACGTAAGTTGGATAGGTACCTAGCTAAACAAATTTCAGAATTATTGGTTTTAATAATGATGTATTGAACAAATTACAGCTAATTTCTGCCAGCTCATATTACAGGAAAATAGAGGTTTCACTAGGCCTACATTATTTCATTATTGTAATATTATATTTGTCAAATGATTCTGAACCGCCAAGTCTTAGGAATAGTTCCTCAGAATATAAGTAACATTAGGTCTTATCCAAATTAAGATGATTTTTTTTCTATCCAAACGTTCTTTTCTAATTTTTTGTTTGCATTCAATACTCGAGGCGAGGTACTGAACGTTCTCCTTTTTCAATCGCTTCGAAATACAGATTGTCAAATCATACAAAGCTCATTTGCAGACAACTACGGTATATGATTGAAATCTTCAAAATTCAGCATAAAATTTACTACAAAAAGTGTCTCTGATTCATAAGCGTTAAGGGTGTGCTTCGCTCGTGAATTCGAGCATTAAAAACATGATACCTACCGGAAAATAATTCTCACTACTCGAGTTTTCAATGGATCTTTCTAATTTTTCGGTATGTTCTTCAGATAGGTCCAACTATAGAGACGCTATAGAATCAGAATTTGAAAATTTTATTCCATACGTTTTTTATTTCACTTCAAAATCATCAAAAATTCTACTATTTTCAAACGTTGTAAAATTTTTCTGGAGTGAAAATTCGGATTTCTGTTTCTATACCGCCTTTCTTTACAACATTTGTGAAGATCGAAAGAATTGGTTGAAAAATGGAGTTTTGAGAAGTGTTTTTCAAAGTCTTGTAAAATCATTCCTCAAAAGGACTACCCACGCACGTCCGACTAGCGTCGCGCAGTGACCGCTGGTATACCGTACCTTGTATGGTATTTGGGGATGTGTATGCAACTTATTGTAAATTGTTTCGGAGTTCGTCAATGGGTAAAGCACACCCTTAAGACAAACAGGGATGTTGCTATAAAGCGATAAATCCTAACAATATTTCTTAGAACGTAATATGAGCCTCTCAACTTGCCAACATGGTAAACAAAAAGATGTAGATGATGCTGCTTAACAAGGACAACGGATTCAAGAGAATGTAGTTGGAGAACTGAAATTAACTCGATTGAAGATTTATAGGCAAGGATGAAACATCAAGGGACATTAATAAATTCGTTCTTAGCAGAGCAAAGAGCTGCGCCCATATCAGAGCCTGTACCAGTACATCAGAAAATAAAGTTGGACAATATTCCCGAGTAAGATCCAAGCCAGCAAAAATGGACAACAAAACAATGGATACATATACGTTGGAACAGATTTGCAAGATGTTGAAATGGGCAGAAACTACTACTATCTGACATATGCAGGCACGTCTCCAAGGTACTGGGCGGGAGTGGATGATGACCTTATCAACTACCAATACTCATGGGAAGAGTAAAAAGAATGGTTATTAAGAACCTTGCCAGAACCTAGAAATCACGCAGTTGACATTCGCCCGATGAAGATACATCTTAAACAACAGGCTTGGTAAACAATGTGAAGCACTTGAGAAAAACTAACCTCATAATCCCCAGTTGAAGCCCTGGGAAAAATGTTGCCCCGGGGGAGAGAATTATGAGAAGTATTATTTTTCCAATATGTCTTTATTGCGGCCTTGCCAATTGCTAATTGACGCCTTTGCAACAGGTGGATTATATTCTAAAAGGCATTACTAATAAAGTTGTCAAAGCTAGTAGTAGAGCTGGTTGTTGCGACACTCTGGAAGCGCTCTACCATTATCATATTAATAATCGCATTCTTGCAGGAAGGTATATCACAGGAAAGTTCTACATCTAAGAGCAAATGTTGTATCTGTTACAAAATTGGGCTTTTGGCCCGGCACTTTGTGACTCCAGATCACCAGATGGACAACATGAGTGGCTTCGCTAACCATTTAGTTTGTCCAATGGAGGAGCAGTATTTCAACGAGTAATCAATACTATTTTAGCACCATTATCAGGAATGGGAATTGTAAGGGGAGGGGCAAGGGGCCATACCCCCCTCCTCAAAGGAAAAAGAAAAAACGAAGAAGAGAAAGGGAAAAAAACGGAAAACGCGAAAAAAAAAAGGAAAATGAGAAGAAAAAAAATTTTGGCCCCCCCCCATTTTGTTTTTCTAGATCCGCCATTACCACTTATAATCTTGGACTGTTATTTTTCTAGTTCATCGAAGATTTTAGTACACTGGCCACCCCCCCTCACCAGCTTAACTAAAAAGAAAATTCAGTTCAACTAGCAACAAACTCACAAAACAGCTTTGGAGACATTGAACCCTCATTACGGTAGTTACACTGTTTTTTTTTTAATTTCATGAAAAATTCTATTAGTTGGAATTTAGATTCACACCGTCTTCCTTCTCTCTCGAAGTTCAACCCTGATTGTTCTCTTGATTTCTCACCCTCTCCCATAATCCATATTTTACCGCACATTGAGAATCATCTTTGCCAACTAGTCGCCCTAATCTCGAATAGTACCCGACATTCTTTCAACCATTTTCCCTCTTCGCTGAGAAATAACGCCATAGTTTTACACATTTACAGTAATAATAGATACATCTGGACTTGAAACCCCACAAAGCGAATCCAATCAGTATCCTTCGAAACTCCATTGAAAATGTCGTTGAATACCCTTTTTCAATCACTCGTCGACAAACAACGACACTCCTAACGAAGCTTGTACCTCAAAACTTTGAGTTCTTCCACAAAATCTTTTCAACAACATACTTTGTATTGGACCAACGAACGATAAAAATCAGTTCAACGGTGTATCGAGTCCTATTTTTCGAAAGACACTGAAATTATTAAAATTATTTCCGTCATTTCCACCACCGTCTTTTCCTACAGTCTACTCATCTAAGCAATGACTCCAAGGGGACAGAGGAACATTCTATAATCAACGAGAACAAACCATACGTATCTTTTTATTATTAGAGACACTGACAGTTGTTTTCATCGAATTCTCATACTTTTCAATTTCTGTCATTCTCATAACGTTTCGAGCTTTAATTTAATTTCTATAACCTCAATTCCTACGAGCCAGGTCAAATTAAAAAAATTTCCATTATGTTCAGTTAGTCTGAGCTGCAATTTTCCGGCAAATAACAAAGCATTCAACTCACATTCCCAGCACGCAATAAGTTCACCTCCCAGATTTAAAGATTAAAAAAAACGGGTAATACGATGATATCCACGAAAATTTTCATCTAGATAAATTATGTTTTGAATAAAATGAGAAAATTCATCCATAAAAGGTACCATCCGGGCCTTCGAAATTTGGTGAACGTTAACAATTGACAAGTATTCATTTTATGGTCAAATTGGGAGCTCATAACCCGTAAAAAACTGAATTTCGTCTGTTCATAATTACTTGATAGGCCTATAGTTTCAATCTTTTTCCATTATTTCAACAGCTTCTTCATCATCTTACAGTAAAATCTCAAAAATGTACAATGGAAATGAAATTTCAATAGAAAAATCTGTACATTGCATTACATGCTACGTAAAAGTAATGCATCAATAGCGCATCTAAGATTGATTTCTTCAATTCAATTTATTCTCAATTTAGAAATGATTCACGATGGAAGAAATTTTTCACTGATTTTAATTCAAAATTCAAAAGTCACCATGAAATTAAATGCATCCGCAAAATGTGCTGACAGTCGAATTCGAATACAACAATCAACGCATTGACTTTATTTGTGGGAGTCATGTTTCGCAAGACTTTGAATTTCTAAGTTCTCATTTTCAAGTTAATTATCGGTGAATGACTGTTCAAACCTTCGATAATATTAAATTCCATACAATTCTTATTAATAACTCACGAAAAATTAGAAAATTTTGTCATATGTTTACAGGGCCATCTTGCTATTCGAATACATGTGACTCGTGCGTAAATACGAACGTAATAAGAATTTTTAAGTGGATTTTCTGCCGTATTTACAGTAAATGATAACATTAGACCTTTTAAGAAAAATGGATTTCAAGTTATGAAAAAGAATTTCCAAAAATTTCATCCATCTTCTTTCCCTTGGGTCAATAACAACCCAGACCACCGGATCACTATGCCTAATAGGGCGTCGAAAAACTGTGTTTAGTCGATGAAGAAAAACATGTTTTCAGAAAGAGAATACCATTCTCGAACGGTGTTCTTGGTATCAAATGTTGCATAGAAGAGTCTAGATTCGATATAAACCATAAAATTAATTATTCCAAACGTAATTATTTATTTTTAAGCAATTTTCTACGAGCGTAATCACAATTCGACCGCAACTTCTCTCGAATTCTCGCGTATAATCAATATTAATTCGAGGCACAGGTAAAATTAACTTGCTTCATAATGAAATTTAATCTATCTACTTTAAATATTTTTGCTTTACGATGTCAAAAAAATACATCTTCGCCGCGGAATAATTAATTTAAAAACTGAATGAAACACGAAAAGCAAACGATCGTGTTTGATGAAGAACGTTCGCCGTGCAGCGGTTCACAATACGGCACGACCCCTCGTTATAAAGGTAACGAGCGCGTTCGTTCGTCACTATAGTTCATTTCATTCTAGTTCATACGATATATACTGTTGTTTGTGCGTTATTTTCGTTTTCACGATGACCGAATCCGCTGTTCAAGAATCCGTAGCCGCTACGCCGGTGAAAACCCCGAAGAAGAAAGCAACCACACCGAAAGCCAAAGGTGCTTCGAAGAAGGCGCCAGCCAGTCATCCACCAACTGCTCAGATGGTCAACAATGCCATCAAGAATTTGAAAGAACGAGGTGGTTCTTCTCTGCAGGCCATCAAAAAGTACATCGCCAGTACTTACAAAGTCGATGCTGAGAAATTGGCTCCGTTCATCAAGAAGTACTTGAAAGGCGCTGTCGACAGTGGCAAGCTGATCCGTACCAAGGGTAAAGGCGCTTCTGGTTCGTTCAAATTGGCATCAAGTGACGCCAAGAAGACCGAAAAGAAAGTCAAGAAACCCAAGTCACCGAAGAAGGCTAAAACCACGAAGGCGAAGAAACCCAAAACCGAAAAATCTGCAACCACCACCACACCGAAAAAGCCGAAGGCAACGAAACCCAAGGCTAGCAAACCGAAACCCGCTGGACCGAAAAAATCTCCCAGCAAGGTGAAGAAAGCAGCTAAATCGCCGGCCGCCAAGAAACCGAAGACGCCTAAACCAAAGAAGACCGCGCCCAAGAAGGTTATGAAGAAACCAGCAGCGAAGAAGTAAATCATTCGAGACGAATCGGCACTGAAGTCGAAAACTAAAAAGGCCCTTTTCAGGGCCGCCAAAAAAATTTCTTAAAGTTAGAGATACTTGTTACAAACTCATCTGAGTTGAGTTCTAATAAGTACCCCTTTGAAGTACCCAGTCTCTAAAACTGATGTGATTCAGTTTTACAATCAACCCCATAAAACCCGTATTTTTCCGACATAAGAATATGAATGCTGAAATTGCCGTTTCCTTCGAATCTTCAATAATAACGATCTACGTGTAAAGTTTCAAAGTAACAAAAACAAATCCAATACGACAATACGACATTATAACTGAGAGAAGTCAAAAATAGAAACGCATACAGAAATTAACGCACGTGAATCTACGAAATGCGAATTCTGAAAAGGCAAATAAATTTCAAAATTTGACTCGGACATTTTTTCAGTTCTCGCAACTGCTTATACTGAGTCACTTCACTTCTTATATAACTGACATTCAGCGATTTTAAGGACAATCCCATGTTGACTTCAAATTCAAAATAATTTTTCATATTTCAATTATTGAGTCACTGACTCATAAAAAAACAACAGAACGTCTTGTAGGCTCATTGTTTCAATACTTCGCAGTGACGCAGTTCATCGAGAAAATACTAGAATGCAACGCAAACGTACCTTCAATAGTCAAACTCGACTGATAGATTATTCGTTCGATCTCCGATCTTGCCACGTTCGCGCTCACCTAATTCATCGTCATTAGACTGAAAGAATAAAATGAATGAAGATTTTTTCTAAAAATGGGACATTTTAAAATGACAAGATACGTAGGTTGAACAGTTTTAATTCCCTGCCCCGTCCTCTCTAGTCCGTAAACTAATCTAGATTCGCAAGCTTAAAGTCCTCGTATCTCGATTTGTATCAGACTCAAAAATTTTCCCTCACGAGATCCACTCTGCTTTGTAATTTTATAATATCTTCAGATGGATTTTTTAAATTCTCTCTTCAATGTTCATTTTTCCACAAATTTTCCGTGTTTTCTCTCAATTTTCATTTTTTTAAACATTATTTTTTATTCCTTTTCCTTCTTTCGAAGATTTGTACATCCGTGACATTAATTCTCGTATGCATTCTCTGGCCTCTATGAGTCGGTCATACTTCTATCAAAGCTTTCACATTCTACAGCCGCTCACTCGTAGTATCAATGTAAGTCAACGAAAACTAGATTTTCGTTCTATGACGAAACTCCAGAAAAAAGTTCAGTCTTGATTTATTTTCATTCATTCATTATTTCTCATCAAATGAGTATGACTTTGAAATTTCTTTCGACATTTCAAAATAAATGGAAATGGCATTCTTCAAGCCCTCGTCCGCGGTCACTGTTCTCGAAAGATCAACGACCAATGATATTCTTTGCGAGGCGCAAGGTATGTCAAGTTGACTTCCATTTCCACTCTTGAAAGTGTTCTGCGCATATAATTCGACGACGCGTTGTCTCAAGTTAGATGTTCAGTTCTCTTTGCTTTCTCTCAATCTCTCCGATTCCCTTGCCATCGATCTCGTATCAATTTTAACTCATCTTTTCCTCTTTCGTTTCGCCTTGCTCTCTAGCCTCATGATCTTCATTTTAGAAGTGATCAAATCAAACTTTCCACGTTTTTCCTTATTATTGTGCCTTTTACCCATAATTTTCTTCATTTTCTCTGTATACATTCTCTGTTTCTTTTTTTCACAGTCATAAATCTGATTTTCAATGCATAATATTTCAAATCTCGTTTTCCACTTCTCTTTTATTAGCTACAACTAAAAACCATATTCATCGATAAGATTTTGAATACTTACTATCGAAAAAATCCAACAAATGCGTCCGATTTCACACACTTGTACGAATCAATTCTTTTGGCCGTACGACCGCAATAATCAATCCTACCGCAAGCGACTGCCGAAAATTTTATAGCTCACAATTCTGCACCCGTATAAACTCTCAACTGTAGCTTATTTCAAGTTTTTCTTGAGCTGGATTTTTCTGAACGATAAGACAAAGAAGTTTCTTTAAATAATGACATTCGAAGTCGCGGTATTTCATTAATATACCCTTCACAGATCAGTTCGAGAATGAGGACAAACTAAGTATTTGTTTCAGTTAATTAATTACCTTTGAAGATACAACTATGATTTTAGGAATGATTCCATATTTTATGTATCAAGTAGCCTACAAGCAAAGTAGGCAAAATGAGAAGGTGAAAGAATAGGAGGGATACTGTAATAGTTCATAAATGCATACCTAGTCTAGCAGAGGAGTCTTTTAATTGTAATTTTACACATTCACCTTTCTTCAAAATTTATTTTCAATTCATAATTACGTACTTTGTGTCCTTTTTTCTCAATTTCCAACGTGATTTCGTTCACTCACATTACGCCATTTCTTTGCTTCCAAGAATTGATAGGTAATCGCTCCAATTTTGAAATCTTTCTCAGGTTCTGCAGGCTATATATGAATCTCGATTACGTTCTGAATTATTTCTGGAAAATGACAAATTTTTTATGTAAAACAGTTCACTGCTAAAATAATATTAAAACAGAAACACATGAACTCGATATTATTATAGGTACTGCACCTACCTGTGAATGATGATGATGTAAAATGTTATGACTCATGAGTTTATGACAATGATATTTGTGATTCTCTACTCTATAGATTATCTCAATCAGCTCATCAAAAGTCTTGATTACCTAAATATGATTATTAATTTCTCATTCGTCAAGTTAACAGATGAATGGTGAGAGCACAAAAGAAACATTTTTTGTCACCAAAACCTTTACTAACCTAGAACCTGCCTAGAACTGACTGTCTTACTCAAGAATAGAATAACTGAATAAGTGAAATGGCGACCCATGTTGATGGACAGCGGGTGACTGAAACAATAGCAGAGCTGAAGAGGCAAGGGAGTTTTCCCGCATTTCCCCACCAACTTTGTGCTCAAGCATCACAAGTTAGTCAAGTCACAAACGGCAATAATAAATTCCCTTTCTCCTGATTGGTATTGCTCCGGAGTCGGCTCATTGTGCTCCGGAGTCGGATCATTGTATTCCGGAACCGGTTCATTGCGCTCCGGAGCCGATGGTTGTCGTTTCCGCAGTTGTATTTCATAGGTTTGCTAAAATCGCAACAAACGGAACAAACAAACGCGAACAAAGGTTTATTGTTCCTTCGCGAACGCAAACAGAGGCAATCTCATGAAGGAATGCAAACGAACGCGAACGTTTTTTTTTCAGAAGTGAACGGGAACGAACGCGAACGAAATTTTCGCGAACGCCCCCAAGTTTGGTTAAGAAACACACACGTTCAAGGCAGTTCGAAGTTTGGAGCTCGGCTTAGGGGCTCCGGGGCTCCGGAGCCCTGGAGCGGAGCCCGGAGCCTATTTTTTTTGGTCGGAGCTGACCGGAGCCAGCTCCGACTTTCTACCGGAGCCGGAGCCGGAGCCCGGAGCTGAATTTGGCTGGCTCCGAAGCCTTGCAATAAATTTTTTCAAGCGCCGAAAGCGCCCGAAGCGGATTGCGCCGCAAACATAAGTTGTAAACATCTATGACGTAAACAAACCAGCTGATGAATCTTCTTATCAGCTTCATAACATCACCACCAACTTTGCACTTTGGCGCCTTTTCGTAACTACTAAAGAAAATGTGATCTATATCCATAAAACTAGAAAATAATAGAGATTCGCGAATTGCAATCGTGAATGTTCAGAATTCTTTTCAATTATGCTAACGTCACCGTGCAAAACGATTTCTAATAATTGTATTACGTGCCAGAATCCCTTATTAGATTCTATTTCTTGATGTACCAATTTGACTTCGAGTGTTCATCGTACTTTTAATGATTTTTAAGCGCTGTCGACGATGTCAGATTTAGAGGACGACGTAGTCATTGCAAAACGATGCGCCAAACCTTCAAAGTTGGTATTGACCGATGATGACGATTCTGATGTTCCCCTGTCAGCTACCACGACTATCAATGAAAAAAGTATCAACTCTGCAGCGTTGGACTCGGACTCATCCGACTGTAGCAGTGGTAAGTCTTCTGACTCGGTTCTTCAATCAAAATCATCACCCAAGTCTAGTCAATCGATATGTTCAACCAAAAGTGGAAGATCTAGACGTTCGAGTTCGTCAAGTTCTTCCGAAGCTGAAATGAATAGTAAATCAATAATTTCAACGCCGAAATCTTCTCGTTCTTCACTGTCTCCGTCTCGCAGATCATCTCAATCAAGTACCTGTTCATCACCGAATTCTCAGAGATCACGTACCTCGGCATCCTCGCCCTCTCAAAGAGAATCTTACTCTCGCCGATCTCATTCACCCGAAAGTACGCTCAAGGCTTCTGAGAATGATTCAGAATCTGATGGTAGCGTCACAGTTTTTAAGCGATCAAGATTGGCGAAAGTAGTAGACAGCGATGAGAACGGCTCTGACATCGACATCAGCGTCGCCAATGAATCCGATGAGAAGAGATCAAAATCAGCGAAAACAGACAGCGATGAGAATGGATCTGATATCGACATTAGTATCGCAAATGGTTCTTTTGAAAAAGCGTCATCTCCTCACGAAGAGACGACAAACAACTTAGAAAATTCTCAGACTGAAAAAAGAAAGAAGAAAAAGTACTTCTTAGCCGTAGATAGTGAGAGTGACGATTCAGAAAATCGAAACGAAGCTGCGTCACGTGTTTCTGAAAATGAGGAAATTGGGAAAACTGACGACGAATCTAATTCCTGTAATATGACCGCAAAAGAGAAACGAAAAATGAGGCTTGGAAAACTCAACGAAAAAAAGAAACGCGAATTTGTAAGTTCGATAATTTGATTCCTAAACTTTCATTTATACGATGTTGATCTAAATTGTTCCTTTTTCTTGTTCACAATTTTCAGGCTGAACTTGCTGAAAGTAAAACCAGGAAAAATAAAAAAGATCAAACTTTGGACGCAACAAATAATGGAACGCCGGATCAGCCGCAAGAGGACAGTCTTCAAACCCAACCAAGAAAATTTCTTTTGCTTAGCGACGACGATTTCTCCGATAACGATACTTTACTCGAAAAATCTTTAACAAATGATGACGAAAAATCTAGTAAAAAGAAAAAACCTGTAAGTTCGGTATCTGTTCGTGATTATCTTTTGACGATTCCACCTTTCATGCCCGCCTCTCTATTACAGGTTAAGCCGAGAAAACCGAGAAAGAAGCGAGAAAATAATGGCACTGATGACGAAGAAGACGTGGCGACTTCGAAAACGAAATCTAAAAAACGAAAGAATCAGGTAGGTGAAATTGAATAAAATTGTCACATTCGAATGTAGTTTGATTTCGAACCATTGATTGCAAATGTTCGAATTAATTCAGGTTATGGATGGCGCAGATTCAGAAAATTCTGCCTCTGCTAAACAACCAAAAAAACCTCGATCGAAAGCTCCGAAGTCTGCTGACGGTTCCAACAAAGAACTTAAGGAGTCAAAACAGAAATCTAAAGTGAGTTTTGTTCTCAAATATTGATTTCTGAAACATGTTCACGAGAAAAACTGAAGTCTTAATTTTGCGAAAAAAAAAAATAAATAAAATGTTTATATCATGAAATTTGGTAGTAAACCAATTACACAGTATCGTACGCTAACAAATTCTCGTTATTCTGACTTTCCATCTTTAAAAATTAAGGTTCTCACCGTTTTATTAATTTCAATTCCACAGAAACAACAGGAGGCTATGTTGGAAATAAAAAGTACAACTCAGAAAATGATTCGAGAAGGACGAATTACTCTTCCATACCATCAACCGAAGCAACGTTCGTTGGACGAATTTTTACAACGCCGTAATAACGTTCCGTCCATACCATTGAGATCGAGTCACGATATACTGACCATAGCCGGGTAGATATTTTGAGAGGCGCATCTTAATTTATCTGTAATCCGAAGTTGATGTACCTTTTTTATACTTATAGAGAGCGTTTGTCGAAAAAAGAAGAAGAAATAGCCGAGTTTTACAAATCCGAATCGGAACATTCGGAAGAGGAGCAGACGATTAATGAAATGTCGAGTACCCAAGCTGAGGATGCAGCACAGGCAGCTGAAAATCTCACCAACGATGAAGTAATGAACTGTGATACAGCGCAGCCAGTTGAAAATCTTACGAACGATGTAGTAATGGACTGTGATGCTCCGAAGGACGACACCTCAACGCCATGTGTTGAAGAAGGTGTCGCCAATGATGTAAATGAGTGTAAGATTGATTCTACGTATGCTGAGAATAAGAATCTAGAAGTTACCATTAATCCCGAACAAGTTCAAGTCGGTGTGATTGCTGATGCCGAAGTGAATGACGATGCACAAGAAACATTATCAACGACGGAGCCTACTGCTGTAACCTCAGCCATTTCCGAAGAGAGCAATCCGGAGAAAGTATCAAATTCCAATTCTTCGAGTAACTTTGATTCGAATTCAATTTTCGACGTTCAGGATAAACATAGCACTCCTGAAGTCGTTGAAGAGTCTTCGACTAACGAAGTTAGTCCTATCCCTCACGAGAGTCCGGTTGAACCCGATACCGATAGTTTCCAGTTACAAGTCGAGGATTCCTGCCCCATTGAAGCAAATACTGAATCTTTTGATTCTATTCCCGAATCTGATGCTCCTAAGCCGATAGACCCTCCAAAGCGAATAGATCCCGAAACTCTTCGCGCTAAGAAACTAGCGCTGTTGTCAAGCATGAGCAGAAACTTGTCGGACATAAAATTGAAGAAAGACGAACATTCCGTGTTGCAATTTGAGATCGAAAGCGCGCCAAAATCAGGAATCGATAAATTTATGGAGAAATTTGCTCACCACCTTACCGCTACGAATAAAACAAAACCGCAACCAACCAAATTAAGGTGAGCGCAATTTTTTTTTTACCTCCCCACCAAAATATTCGAGTTTTAAATTTTTGTTATTTTCTAGTGTAACCAATGTGCAAACCGACTCCGAAGGCGGAATCGTTGACATTGTTAAAGAGACGCTGACATTAAGACAATTGAATGACGAGAAGAGTGAAGCGAAAGAAAAATTCTTATTGCCCGGATCTAAATTTTCCTTTTTCAAAAACGAGATGCTAAAAACCATGGTTTCGAAGAAAACCAGCGATTGGAAGAAATACCAAGAAGAGAAATACAGTATGTACGGTGATGGTGATTATGGAAACGAGGACATAGGTAAAATAGTGTTATTTACGGAAAATAATTTGAATCGTTTTCATTTTCAAGACTTTTTCTATTCTTTTATTTACAGAAGACGATGAAAACCTAGAACAAATAGGCGGTCGAAAGTTGAACTTCGAACCCTATCATCCGGAGGATGAACCAGAAGATGATGAATTAGTCGAAGATGATGTCGATTTGACAGACAAGCGTGATCGTAAAAAGAACCAGTATTTGGACGAGGAAGCTGAAGTCGATTTTGATGAGGATGAAAACCTGATGGGCGCTTCTGAGGAGGATGGCGATTCGAATGATGAGGACAATTTCGAAGACGCTGAAAATTCAGACGAAGAGGAGGAGGAGAACAGAAAGAAAGCTTCCGACGAGGAAAATTTTGAAGACGCTGAGAATTTCGACAACGAGAAGAAGAATGAAGAAAAAGAGGTGGATAGCGATGAAGAGCTTTTAAATAGTCTTTACAATTCGGTTGACAAACCGATGATGAAAAAACCTCAACTACCGACAAAACTGTTTCAAAATGAAGTCACCGGAATGGATTTGGGTGAGTTTTCTTCTACCGGGGATTTTTCCCATAAAAGTCCTTTCGTAATTTTCTTTCGCGTCATTTTCAGAAAACAAAGTACTCGGTTTGGAAAATACATGCACTCAGTCTGATCAGTTGGATGATTTCTCGAATACCCAGTTATTTGGCATTTGCTCCGGAAAGTTCGCGACTCAAGCTCCACCTTCGCAGTTCTCCAAAGAGTATTCTCAGTTTCCCGATGAATCTCAAGTAAGAATTGACGAGAAGGATCATTTCTGTTAAGAAAAAGATCAACTTTTACACTAAACTGTTGGATTTTCACGACAGGATTTTAATTTATCGATGCAAGAGACAAACGATGGTTTCTGCGAACCTAACGGTAGAACCGCCAACTCTGTCAATACGTGAGTGTATATAAAATTTGCGATATATATCGTATTAGAAATTTAGATTGTACGTGTGTGAACTCCCTTACGTTTTCAGAAGTTCGTTTTTACTGTCAGACGAATCCGATACAGAGGAATTGTTCAATAAGAAAAAGAAGACAGTTGCACTAGTGGATTCTGGTTAGATTTAGTTCGCAATATTTGTAATTTATTTACCGAGCCAATCAATAATCAAATTTCATTTTTCAGACGAAGAATCGGAAGTCTTGAAGTCTGATAATGAAAATGAAGCCGACGAAAATGATGAACTCGACGATGGTGCTAACGGAGACGAGGAAGAGCAAGATCTACAAAGTGACGACGAACTTGACGGAGATATAGGATATAATTCGGAAGAGGAGATTGTCGATTATAAGAAGACTGCGCCGACCGAATTCTTCGAAAATGAAGCCGAACTTTCCGAATCAGAATGGGGCAGCGAGGACGAAAATGAAAAGGACCTAGACCAGCTTGAACGAGAGGCTGGAGACGACGACGACATTGACACTGAGAATCTGAAAGAAGAACTAGGCAGAATTCATATGTTTGTACAGTGTTCTAATGTATATCAAGTCTTCTCGAAACAAAAAATCAATTGAATTATTTTGTTTAGGCGACAAATGTTGGATGATGATCAGAAGGATGTGCGATTACTACAAGAAATACTGTTAGAAGATGGAGAGTTACATTCGGATGGCCAGAGAAATCGTAAATTCCAGTGGAAAAATCTAGGTATAAACGATAATGCGACAAATTTCGTATAAGTATTCTGTGAACTGTAATCAGAACCTTTCTTTCTTTGATTTTACAGATGGTGAAGGATTTTTTGCCAATCCTTTTGGCGATTCGGATGACGAAAAGCTACTCATTGACGATGATGAGCTCAACGTCGATGACGATAAGGCTAAAAATTGGAGACAGATGCGTCATGAGAGAGAAATGTTTCTGCTGAAACAAGAGGTATTTTTGCCCTTTCAAAATTTAAGCCAATTCTTTTTGATCGTCCATCAAGAATCACATATTTTTTGACATAGTCATGCACATTTCTCTTCGGAAACAAAACACCAAATTCATTAGAAGGAGTATTACATATATGTAAATTTCATCACAGAAAAGAAATAATGGAGATAATCAAAAAATTTAGGAAAAATGAATTTCAAATTCTCTTCTCAAGAATAATAAAGAGAATTTGAGTGTTAATCAAGAAGTCGAAGAATTTCGCCCGAGGTCGGAATTTTTCAAGATACGTCAAAAAAGTTGAAACTGAAATTCTTTCCTCCTCCTCCTTTTTCTTTGTTTTGTTTTGTTTTGGTTTTTTTTTTCTTTTTAGTGGAGATTATGGTCTAGAAAATCTGGAAAAGTCAGGGAATTTCCACCCTGGTTGTAAGTTTCTAAAGTAATAATAGTTTTCCCCCGAAATTATTGAAGCTTCAAAAATTATATCAATCTTCTACGAGGTTCGTTAGAAAATTATAAGAATCGATCAAAAAAATACTAATTTAGGGAACGTTAATGTCAATTTAAAACTTATTTATAGTAAATCGAAAAATTATTCGCAAAAGTTTGATATGGTCGATTACAACAATTCGAAATAAAAATGGTTTCTATATTCTTTTATTGACATTTTTTCCCTCCGTTATTTCATTCGTTCTATTCAAATGTACCAAATTTGTGAACAATTGTACGACCAATTCAAAGATTGATAGGAGAAGTGTCAGCTTGGAAGATGAATATTTTCACTCGTCGGACTATCCACTGCGTTCAAGTTGAAAATATTTCTTCTTTTTTTGTAGAAAAACAATGACTTACTTTTATCTGCTGAAGACGAAGAGGGAAGTAATATTCTACGAGTGTCCCGGACCACCAAAATAACTATGATGTCTACAGCAGTAACCGAAGAACCTACCAAACCAATTCCTCCAAAATCTCCCAGCGACAAATTTTCACGTATTGTGCCTAAAGTAAGTATTGCACTTTGAACTTTTCAATCATGGAAATCAAAATATTGAAAAATCTTCAATATGTAATCTTACAGATGAAATGTGGTTCTTTCTTGAATCGAGGTCAATCGTTACTCAATCGTATAGCCGGGACTGTTGCTGAAAAAAGCAAAGAAAACATTCGTGGCGCAAAAAGTGGCAGAAATTTTGTATTCGCTGCTATAAGCCCCGAAAAAGAACAATTACCTGAAATTTCTGTAGATAATAAGGTAAGACGCGTTTCATCAAGTTTCTAAAAGTTGAATTATTTTCTCTCCGTTATTCATGATTGACTCGGAATTTTTTGTTATAGACTGAAAAACGAAAAATTTCTAGTAAAGCTGTTATGGCTGCCAAAAAATTGAAACTGAATAACAGGACTAACAATGAAAGTGCGCCGATGAGATCGGGTTTATTAGCTCAGCTTGCATTATCAGATTCTTGAATTTAAGCATCGTCTTTTTGTATTCAATTTTTTAAAGACTGTACCATTTAATTATAAGTATGTTGTGTTTCGTTTTTTTTTCGTTTTCACCGATTGAATATCGCGCATTCGCGTATTGTAACGGAAATAAACTCGACTCTTTTGAAGCATAGTGCAAAATATATTATATATATTTTCTTATATTATTATTACTTTTTTTTTCCACAAGATATCAAAAATTTTAGCGACCGAGAGTACTTTTTACTGACTCCATTGAGTTATTTGGTGTTCCCATGACAAAAATTACCGTTATGTTCCCATCATGTGTGGGAAATATCCCCAAAATAGCTTCGGGGACACTTTGGAGGCGTTTCTGCCATTGAATGTTCGAAGGATCGAATCTCTTGTTTGTACGCGAACCCCCTGAAACCAGAATCTGTATAAATACTTGACATTTTCAGTTCAAAAAGATACGTATTCATATTGTTCAATTTCGCTGTGCTACTAGCAAGATAATTCGGAATTCTCAGTCAATGTCTATTGCATCAGCATCAATGTTTTCGATAGTGAAATTTTGTCATGGTAATCGACTAATCGCTGTGTGTCTCCAAAATTCAGTTACACCTTCTCCTTGATTACTAGCTCCATTGAGTTTGTCTCCCCTAAAAAAGTTTTGCTGGGTGGAATAGTTTCGGTGAAAATTCTGAGCAATAAATTAATTATTACCTTGTTTAGACTATGATTCTTATCTATATGTACGTTACCTACTTAAGAAGGAATCATCTTATTTCATCAATTCTGTCAATTTTTCTTTTTCATTTATTTTGGATATTATCTAGACGTAACAAATGATTAAGAACTTTTTTAGTGTAAAAAATAGAAAAGGAATACTTTTCGGTTCGAATCAAGTCATGCAATAACAGAAGTTTCTAAAAAATTATACATTTGTTCCAAACCAACCTTCAATTTTTGTTTTATGTAACTGGAGTTCAATGTGTTTTAAAGTACAGCAAGTTCAACTATAATACTGGTGGGTAATTAAAAAGCGTAAATGAGGATAATTAGCTCAAATTGATCGACTATTCAGTCAAAATTTACAACATTATTTTTTTCAAAAGTGTTGAATAGAACACCTAGTATTATTGTACTACTCCGGGAGTTAATTTGGTTTTCTGTCTGTACCTATCTTCTTCTTTCTTTCTTTCTTCCTAACTCTTGTTAAATTTGTGAACTGAAAAACAAATCTGAAAAATATTAATTGTTTCACAGCATTTTTTAAATAATCATCATTCACAAAAAAAAAGAGTAAATAATCAAAGAGCCGATAAGAAGAAAACTTCGATAGGTACATAATTCTTTTCCACATTTTCATTTCACCTCACATCTAATAAATAACCCAAGTCAATTTGATCATCCTTAATAATAGGCTAATTAACCTCGCGAATTTGATCCTCGTGATATGAAAAACGACTAGGTACTTACCTAATTGAATTTACCCATAATTTTACTGGGCATCATTCTTGAATAAATGAATAGTCCTTACAGCAGTAGTGCACGCGTAAGCTAATGTGGATCTTGCAAAAAAATTTCTTCCAATGTTCAAAATTTGGAATCGTGACTCATGTTCCGAAGTTTCTAAATCAGATATTTCTATGCTAGGTGTAATATTTGACGATACCCTTCTACTCCTACACTTTTTTAATGACAGCCTGCGAAGTGTGAGACAGAGACAAACCTTAATTTTAAAATACTTTCGGTTTTAATAAATGGATAGGTTCCTTTTTAATAAAATAGTGTACCGTACATTGATCGTCATCTCGTTACATTTCTCATTCTGGCTCCACAGAGATTGTTATTCGAGCTTTTGGCTGTTTCTATAGACTGCTCATATAAATTTTGGATAGGCTATCGGTTCTAATCATGCGAGGATTTCAAGTCTTTTGATGTAGCCTATACTAGATATAGACATAAAAATTCCAAAGATTTTTAAAGTGCGTCCCATTGATACAATTTACTTATTTCTAGCATCTTAATTATGATATTGTTTCTTCCCCACTTCCCCTGTACATGAATCTGAAAAATTCGTACTCCCATCCCGCTTGACTTGACGAGAACGAAGTACTTATTAAAAGCTATACATGCCCGAGTTGGTGCAGTAGCTGCTCTATCCTTATGTATGTAGGTGATTCAAGGCAGAGAAAATATAAGTGCGCAGAATCTGTTCGATAAATATACTCTAGCTGACGGTCGGACGTTTTCAACTCCGGAACGTATCCTTAGATTCGTTTGAAAACAGAACACTACAACAGACTAGCTATACCGAGATAGGTAGGCTACCAAACGAAACTGGATTCTAAATTCTATAAAATTCTCTTCTTCGTCAAATGCGGTTCAACTAAGAATCTTCCCTTTTTTCAAATTCTGATAGGTAGTAGAAATTCTATCACCGTTATTTCAAACGATCGCGGTAATTAAATTGCATTTAGTATCTTGAAAAAAATCAGCTACAGTTCGATCATCGGATTCATGTCCTAAAACTAGAAAGAACCCAAAGAGAGAGTAAGATGATGGGAGCGAAGAGACACACTTCAAGGATTTTTTAATCTTTACGCGCTAAATGTAGCGGTAGTGTCGTAGTTTTTGCAGTATAGACTATATTTCGTCATTTTCAAAATTTGCTCTCCACTCTTTCCAAAATTTTTATTTCACAGGTGATATTATCATTAATAAAGTCCGTGTGATTCCATAAAATTTCCTAGACTGTCAGCAACTCAGGAAATATTATCACCTGAATTAACGTTTTGATGAGATTTAATTAGTTTTCAGTATAGGTTTACTTACACTCATCTATCATTGTTTCAAAAAAATAAATGGTACAGTAATAACCTACCCACTTGTTTATACCCTCAGCTTTTATCGTACCCCGTTATACCAAAATTTCTAATCGATTTACTACCAAAACTATTCAGGAATCAGGTAGGTAGGTAGCCTACCTACCGATCAGGATCGTATGATTTTTTTCGAGTTCACTTCATTTATCAACGGTACCAATGTCGAGTAAATCGTATGATGTAGACTTCGATCAGCCAGCTATGATCAAGGGGAGGTTGAAGGAATTAACGTTATGATAACTTCATCAATTAGGTTGCAATCTATATTCATTCGTTTTCTTTGCAGACTTTTGAATGCGCTCTCATGATTTTTTCCCATGCACTTGCACTGCCATCATATTCTTCATCATAGGTAGAATACTTCCCAGCGTTCGTCAGTATCAACGAAATTAATATAACTCACCTACGCATTACCTATGATAATTTTTTTTCTTCAAGTTTCAAGATGATTCGTAAATTGAATACAAAAATACTCATCATCGAGAAAAATAATTAAGGTTCCTATCACCATTAATAAAATATCTATTATCTATCATTCATGAATTGTGAATGAATTGCTTATATTCAGTGCTACAATTTCTTTTGCTACACAGGGGGAGGATATTATATACTTAAAACAAATTCTTTCATCACTGCACCTATAATCTGGATACAGCACCCGAACATAATTTTAGACTTGATAGAGATATAGACAGTAGTTAGGTACCTAGCTTAGTTTTTTATTCTATATACGTATGCAAATCGACGAATAGCGTCGTCAGAATCGATAACGATAAGGCAGAAAATAAACAAAATTGATGCTCGATTCATCTTCTGTTCTGTTGATGTCCAGTCATTGTCACATAACGTATCAGTTATTTATTCCTTGTTGTATGCATCCCGTAAAGTAGAGATCGAACGCCAATTTACGAAGAAAATAATGAATGCTTCTGTGGAACAATCCCACTGAGAAATGCGCAGACCGTTCATAAGTGATATGGTATGAGATACAGATTTTATTTTAAATGGACTTTCGTCTTTTATCGAGTACACATAATATGATCGACGTTTCGAACGTACAACGTTCTTCATCAGGATCAAAATGTGTACCTACTCGATAAAAGACGAAAGTGTTAAAATTAAAATAAAATCTGTATTTCTTTTTAAAAAAAGTCGTCCAAACAAGTTCTATTTTATTTTATGGTATGAGATCTCATTTTTCGAGATAAAGAAAAGTTCTAATTTTCTTCGTACAAAACAAATTTCATGCAGGAGCTGGTCTCGCCAGTTCTACACTAGAATTTCTTTCACAAGTTCATTTCAGTAGAACATTAATGTACGAATTTGATGAAATCGTACAACTAGTGAATCGTTATATCAGGGGTACATCTTGATTCCCTGTTGTAAAACCTGCGTCGTTCGCTACACTACCTACGAATAATTCAACTCGATAAGTTATTATTCATATCGAAGTCTTCACTCTTAGCTTGGAGTGAATATATTTCAGTGAATAATCGAGAATTCGATGAAATGTTGTCTCATATAATGCATTGTCAAAGCACTGACAAATGTTGGTCAACCTCAAGGGGCTTGTCCGAAGCATTGAAACTGATGAGTAAATAACTTTTCAACAACTTCATGGACTTCTGATAAGTGATACAGTAGTTCATCGCGCTAATCACAGATTAACTAGGTTTATTGTTTTTCGAAGAGATAAAAGATCATATCAAGCTCTATTTCTTTGAATTCTCGAACATCGATGATAAAACATCACTTCCTAAAAACTAAAGAGAAGAAAACTTCTTAGATCAACTCGCCCAATTTTCTGGAATGAAAGCGATTCTACGTAAATTTTCGCACGCACATCACATCCAACGAAGTAATTTCGTTCGATAATAAAATTTGTGAACCAATTTTTAATAAAAACTTTCTCTTATTGAAAAAAAAACAGAAAATATAATGAAATAATTGTCAAAACATGAATTTTTTTACACGAATTATGTACAACATAAATATAGCAGAACATTACTTTCATATAAAATAGGAGATCATTATTATTTACAAGTTAGGAAATACGTAAATAATTTTTTTAAAAAAATATACACTTTAAAAAAGAAAACATTAAAACATAAAATTTGCCTTTAATTATCATTTTTGTTCGTTGCAATAACTTGAACCGAAAAGGAGAGATAGAAATTCAAAATGAAATAAAATTGGAAAAGCTACAGCTACATAAAAATGCATTGACATTATTTATTACTCGACAGAATTTAAAAGAAAATCATTTCAGGAAGAAGATTGAAATTACACACGATTATATAATTTTCTCAACATTATTCATTTGCGAATTGATGAACAATAACTAAATAATATTGCACCATACATGAAATTTTCTTAAATTTATTTTTGATAAGAAAATTGGTCATTAAAATTCAATAACCTGGAATTTTCGAGACAGAAAGAAGGAGGAACAGAAACAGAAAATGAAATAATTAAAATTTCATAGCGTTGATTTTTGTTTTTTTTCATTTTTGCAGTATTGATTCTACGTAAAAGACACAAGTACATACACAATGGTACTGGTATTTAGAACAGGGAGTAACGATCATATGGTAACATGTGATTGCTTATATTATTAATATACCTAAAATAAAATAAAATTTTCGAAATCGGAAACGATTCCTAACAACCTCAACTACGTAATTATCTCTATTATATCGGAGTCTACCCTCGCGATCAAGGAGAAAGAAGGAAAAAATAAATCTAATACTTCTGGGAAAATAGTAAAATTTACGCGTGATTTTGAAGAATGACTTGATTCTGAAAATATTTACGTACTGGAATATTATTATCATTACAATAAGTTACATGTACCTGGACGGCTCGTGATTTCTTATATATTTGCGAAAGGGTAATTTAAGACTAATAATTTCCATTATTTTTAGTAATGCAGATTGTATAATCACACTAAAAAAGAAATTGCGGAGATACTGTGAAATTCACGCTTCACAACCTGACCAGACCGTACACTGTTTGTTCTGCCATCATCATCGAGCAGTTCGAGAAAAATTTGACTAACAGGAGAGAATCTGTTCGATGATGATAGCTTTGTAACACAGATTTTGAGAATCTCGACAGGTTGTTTATTCAACTACCGTACGCATGGGTCTTCTGAGATACATAACGATTCCAAGAATTTTTAATCGTACATTTCTGGGTAGAGTTAACGGTCGTGATCCCGGAGTACGAGAACGGAGAACAAATTCGCCGAAAATACATGAGAAACAGATCTACTCCGTCAACATTGAACTATTACAACATGATGTCTTGGCTTTTCGACGTTTTTTCCCCTCACGACACAAGTTTTGACCACATCTTTTATGGCTTCTGATCAAGAACATCCGTAAAATTTTAACCAACGTTGGAAATTCCATCAGTCGATCGGGCGAGGCTGCAATATATTGAAAGTTCTATCTTTTCAGCGTCGAGTTATACACAGTACCCCACAACGGAAACGAATAACAAAATGCTATCAAAGTTGCCCAGATAATATCGGAAAAGAGTTACTGTTGCGATTAATGTAAAATTATAGAAGAAAGAAGTACATTCCAGTTGAAGAAGGAATCAAAAAAAAAAAAGAAGAAATTCAATATCAATAATGAATAAAACATTACAATTAATAGTAACTAATGAGCAAGTGAATGAAAAGTTCAAATATACCGAATTACGTGGTCATTTATCGAAGAAAAATAGTATACTAATTTAATTTCGATTCAAATTTATAGAAAACAAGTAAGGAAAACGAATTTTTCGTCAAATTTTTTAGTACCCCATTGAACGATTAATTTGTTATTTCAAAATGTAAAAAATCTACACGAAACAGTAAAAATTTCTTACATAAATCGAAAAATTTTCTTCTTTCTTTTTCAGTATACCACATCGTTATAACAAAAATTGTGAAAACGATTACATTCGGTATCTTTGAGCTAAGTTTGCCACACACCATCTTGACATAGTACAAAGGTGAGGCAGAAAATCTCTCTCTACTCTTCTCAACAACACAAGAAAAGTTTCGGCCAACCTTACTTCTCCCAAGCACATTTGAACCGCCAAGTTCTCACGAAAATATTTTCAACTACCACGTTTAACGGATTACCCGATTATCCTAGCAGAAATGAAGAAAAACGTTGGTAAGTAAAATTTGAAAACGCTCACACCGAATCAGAGAACAAGTATTTTGAAAGTTTTAAAACCCCCCCGTCCCTCAATCGGCCGCATTTACCCGTCTTCATAATACGCACAAACAACAACAAAGAAAAATTCAATACCTTAATAAAATGTAGAAAGAGAAATGCGACATCCACAACACTAATACGATCATAAAAAAGAAAAAAAAAAAAAACATAAAGACGAGGAAGAAAATGAAAAGAAATGGGGGAAAAATCAAAAAATTTCTAATAATTTGATTATTATGATTATTAAGCACATGTTACTGAGACATTTAACTGGTAAACCTTAATACTTGCATTATATTCTCGATATCCGGAGATTCTTTCGTGGTAGTCTGATGCGTAGGAGGTATCGCCGTTTTCAGAATATCGTCGACGTTCAACGGCGTTAACTTACACGACGGCATAATGTCGTCGAAATCTTGACTATAATCCAGTTCGCCCAACGAATCGTTGTTGTTCAGCGGATCCAAATCCGACTGACTGGAAAGACTGAGCACGGATCCCCAATTGATACTACGATTATCTTCGCCGATGCCGGAGTCGCTGTCTTCCTGCGGACTGGTCTGCGGATACGGCGTAGGCGCTCGCGGCGGCTCCGGCGGAGGATCGAGTACGATTAAAGGCGCGATCTGCTGATTATTGGTGAAGCATCCTTCCTGGTCCATCTCCTTTTCGATGTACCTCAGCGTATTGCAAATTAACACCGACCGATACAGGCTGGGATCGGTAAACTGTCTATAACGGCCTAACTTACACATAGAAATATTTAATACTGTTAATCTACGTTGCCGATAACATGCGGGACCGCACATACACCATTTAGTTCTCGTATTGCAACAACGACTATTAATAAACGCGGCACTACTATTCGCCGGCGAATGCGTCGGACTGCAACCGCTGCCCAAATCCAAATACGATTTGCCATTTTCGTCGCACCGAATGGTTTGCTGCTGCTGCTGTTGCTGCTGCTGCTGCGGGTGCGGCTGCTGCGGCTGTTGACTATTAACGTGATGAAAGACGACGCCGGCACCGGGAGGAAGAGGACACAGCCCCGACGGATTCGACGCCGATAAATGGTTAGCGTTTAAATTGGAAGAATTCACGACCGCACCGTTGCCGTTACACATATGATTATTTACAACATGTACGTTACACTGCTGGTTATTGGTTTGATTCACAAGGTGCACAGGAGGGCCTTGATGGTGAGACATTTGCCCCGACCAACTTTGATTGCAGGCCGAACTATTATATTGTTCGCAGGCGAACGACGCGCTGTATGACGAACCGTTTTCGTTGCATTGGTAACATTTTCCAGCTGGGTAGTACTCTTCCCATAGACTGTCGTCAGCTTTTCCCATTTTCATCGGTACTGGACTGTCGTCGTCTTCGCCGTTAAGGCAGTCATCGCGCGCCCTCTTGTTGCTGCTTGACAGCATTTGTAGACCCATATTAGAAGGCGTCTGTAACATAAAAAATAGGAAACGAAAATTAGTTGAGGTTGCGAGATCATCGGTAAAAATAATTTATTCTTACGACGCATCGATGCGCCAAAGGGTGTCAATATGCTCGGAAATTCGGGGAATAGCATAGACTGAAAGTCATCAGCCATCACAACAAATACGAAGGAGCGGGAATGCTATCAACATTGAACGAGAATGGTGAGAAGCAATTGTAGATTTACAACTCCCATTTTTACACGATATCATGGCGGATAAGTGCTACGAAGAACAATCGTGGCAAAGAAAAGGCGTCACCTGAGCGATCCCAGGGTCAAGGAATTCAATTCATCTCCTTTCCAAGATTTTATTCGCAATCAAGCATACACCAAATCTACAATTTGTAAAATATCAATGGTAAATCTTCGATCGAGAAAACTTCCACAACCAAAACACAGTCTCGAGGCCTCAGTAAGACATCAAGCATCCAACCCAAGAATCTCCATCAGCCTCTTGGACGGATCTAGATCTCATTTTGTAGACAGCTTTCCAATCAATCCCAGAACTTGGCCTATCCTCGTCTGTCATTCTCATCTCATTCCAATCCCCACCAAACTAATATTGATTCCCCACTTCTCACAAATTCATCATCTAAGATTAGAAGTCACCATTTTCCGGTAGAGAGTTCAGCGATTTCAGTATTTATAACAATATTGAGGCTAGACTGAGTAAGGCTGAGCACTGGCTCGGATAGATTTGCTCGGTCTATGTAAAACCGGATCAGAAGTTTCTAGGTACATTCACGAAGAAGATACGTCAAGAATGCGAGATGGAGTATTGTTCAGAGGCACTTGCAAGATCCTTCATATCCATTTCCTGAGACTAGTACTCACCGAAACTCAGCCTATTCGCAGAAGCCGTCAAACTGCACCTGTTCCATCATCCACATAAACTTTGAGACCCTCCAATTCCAGAACAAGTCTGTATAAGACAGATAACCAGTGTTCAATTTAGTATTGGCATCACCCACTCCAGCAGCAATAGTTCGAGCAAGATCTTATGAGGAGGAATTTGAGACCCAGAATTAATTTCTTTTCAAACTTATAATTTGAAATCTTTCTCATTGTCTACATCATACTCTCGAGATGACTTCTAACTTCCAACACAAATTCGTAAGTTAAAAATATTCCTCGACAAACGCCATCATCGCGACGACCCAAAATATAAAAATATCCAACTTCGCTCCCCCACCCATGCGCAAACCATACTCACTTAATCACAAGACCTCTTTCAACTCTGTAGTGCCGTTCTGGTCTCTTAACCTCGAATAATTTTGATACGTCGTACTTCTCTTCTTATATTCTTTCCTCTGTAATAATGAGAGTAGTTTTTCTTCGTATCTTTCTCTCTCTTTTTTTTTCTTCTCTCAAATTTTCTATTATATTGTATCCCATAGTATATACTGTAGCACGTCGTCGTGCCTTTTTTCGCGCATTGGGGTCGGCATCATTCTCTAGTTCCCGTACGATCGTAACGACCGACGACGAAAACGACGACGACGATGATATAAAGCGTGGGTGACTATATAAAGTAAGAATGTGACGAACGAAGGACGATAGTAGAGGAGAGAAATACATATAATGGTGTAGAACCGCACGTACTTTCTCGAAACTAACAATAAAATACCGTTCTCGAGAATGAATCGTTCGATGTTGCGCGAGAGTTTCCTCCGCGCCAAGGCGAAACCAGCAAAGCGAAGTGTGGTACTACACCGCGTACACCAGAATCGGGCGAGCACTCTCTCAATCTTATTCAAGGCAGCGGAGCAGCGGTTCGAGGGAACGAAGTTGTTTCGCTTTGCACACGATTTTCAACGTTCCATTCGATTCTCGCTCGCTCGTCCGTCATTACGAGCTCGGACAACTTTTGAAAAATATTTCGATACCTTGAGAACGCTACGATTAGGCGCGCTCGGCTCATGAATTACGAACTTCGATCATTTCGGAAAATCGGACTTTTTTTCTTCTGCAATGTGACGGGGCCCGCACGTAACTTTTTCCTCATTCTGACTGAGAGAGGCTCCGAAATATTCACGTCATCCAGACCTGTACAGGCACAGGTATTCGTACGAAAAACGCTATCGGCGAGCGATCTGAGACAGCCTTCGAGAAGGAACGATAATGCCCGCACGTTCGACACGAACCTGCCGAACGGTTCTCGATATTCGACAACGGTGTTGTTAGACCGTTCTGTCCTACTTAAACTTGCTTGCTCGCCGTTGCTGCTACCATTGTATCGAATATTACACGAATACGCGTTGCAACTCTCACAAAAATGAATCTATTCGCCACGCTCGCCAGGCTTGAAGAAAAACAGTCATTACGTCTTATCTTTTTGCCCATTTTTACGCAGCACCTCGAGTCCCCGAGTAACCGGCTTCTCGATAACGCGCGTCAAAATCATTTTTTTTTAAAACCAAAAATAAAATAATATCTTTCACAAACAAACAAAATACCTACAATTGGTCAATACGAAGTTGCCCTACGCTACACACACACACGCAAATACCATGTCGAACTGGTTTTCGCCTCTGCTCGCGTTCTTGTATGTAGTAAAATGATAAGGGAACTTTTTCGTCATCAATTTGAGCCCCCACATTCTCAATGACCCGTTGATATTGAGGCGCTTGCGAATGAACGCATTGCGTCGATTCTTAAATTCGTATAAAACAGCAGAGGAAAGAGTACCTGAAAAATACTACAAAAAATAAAGACTTCTAGATTACGCAACTAGTCGTATATACACGCTAGAGAGCTAGCAATTTCTTCCTCCTTCACGTAACTTAGGTATTCATACAATCGAAGTTAACGTTACTCGACAACTAATTGCAGTGGATTTTCAATTACTCCCAATCGATGGCGAGTACCGACTACAAACATCGTAGAGCGAACCTGCTTCAGAGCGAGGCGAGAGAGAAAGAGAAGTGAATGGAATAATGGAACAAGGTTGCGAGACAGAATTATTCAATACTGGAAGGATCATAATCGATTTCAAGTTTTCGATTGGGACGCTGGGTTCGAAGAGTATTTGTGATACCAAATCACATTGGATACAGTTCTACCCAAGACATCCGGTAAATTCAAGGGGCCATCACCAACCATTCAAGGAATGAAGAGTACAGTGAGAAAAAGGACGAATATCCGAAGCAACAGTGCTTGCATAAGGGTACAACAGATCCGGTAGTACAGATCGTTCCTTTTGAACATTCCCTCTCTTTCTTTTGGACCCTTCAACTATGAATTTGCTTTTAAAATCGACACCTTGAATCCATCATTGAAGGATTGAAGCCAATATTAGAGGGAGCAAATTCAGACTATTTTAAAGCGATTCAACAGAAAGAGTACCCTCCCTCCCCTCTCTCTTTCTCTTCTTTCTCGACAGAAGATAGATACAATTTCCAAGTTGGAGTCTGTCTAATCATCCGCTCAGGTGAGATCCAATATAAGTCCAACATAGCAACAGTTCACAGGCCCCAGGGGAAGAAAGGGGAAGGTTACCTTTTCCCTTCAGGATTTCAAGAGGAGCCCGGATAGTCATAATTACATACAATCTCAAGAATTATTGAGGGCCTGCTGATGGAAGGTTTTCTTCTGAGTCACTCTGACTGATGATGGCCCTGAAGATGGTTTCATTCAGACTCATTTTCAAAGTTCAAGCATTATAATAGACGAATCCGAAGTTCTGATTGGGAATAAGCTAATGGAAATAGAAGTCAACATCCGAATTGGAGACCCTACAAATACTGCATCTTCTTTATATTCACCGCTATGAAAACTAATCTTGTTACAGTAATGCAATATCTGTCTTCCAGTCTATTCAGTCACCCTGTGAATACCATCACTTGCAACGTTAGAACGCCCAGTTTCAACGACCCATATTCATTTCAAAAAGTATCGCACTCCACATGAGGAGGAAGAACAAATTGCAGTCGACTCACTTTAAAAATATCGATAACCATTATAAAATCATATTGGAAAAGTTGTCATCAATCTCCCTAACATGGTTCAATACTGAATCAAGCAATGGCTGGACAGATTCCAGAAATCTAGATGAATTCCATCTAACATCACTATCACACAACATTCTACATATGAGATGAAAATGCCACTGTACTTCTGAGAAAAATTATTCATACGATTTTCACCTTCTCGTGAGAGCAGCGATTGAAACAAGCCCTGGCAGATGCTTTATTTGTATTAGTTCCAGTCAACTGCACAAAAAGTTGTACACAAGAAATTGCTCTCATGTGAAAAACAAGCACCGATTTAGAAACGCTCTTTCTGGTTTCAGGCTGATAATATTCTAAGTTGACCACTACTGGCCCTGCTCAGTTCCTCAAATTCGAAATCAGTCACAGCTTCAACGAAATAGGAATCTAGACCAGCTCGACCTAATCACTTTTGGGTCCAATATCATGTCGATCGACGTTCTTTCAACTTTCAATCCTTGAGAGAACTTCTTCAATTCTCTAGACGGAATTAATCAGGTATTTTATGAAATTAATTGCACTGCCGTCTTTAAAATTTAATTCGAAACAAAGTGGCCCGACGTTTCGGAATACACATATTCCTTTGACGAGGGCGAAAATACTACTGAGAGTAAAGTATTGAAAAAGAAGGTTACACTATCAATATAAACAAACAGTGACATGAAAATAATCAGCGATGACCTAATCTACTTATGATCGGCGAGTATGTGTCATTCAGTTTGTCTACGTCGGTTTTGAAATTGACACTACTTTTAGCTTTCTTAATCTCGATGGCCTCCTTAATCTTCCTCTTCACGGTGTTATTTTCGAAACAGAGAATAGATACATTTTTGAAGTCGAAAGAGTGCCCCTCCGAAGCTGAATGGATGCAAAGCGCCGTTTTCTTCACTTTATTCTTTACGTCGGACTCATGTTGGTCGATTCTCTTCTTGAGTAACTGCATAGATTCACCCATGTACTGACCATCGCAGTTGGAACACGGAATTTTATAGATTAAGCTAGAACATTGAAGAGCGGGGACGGGATCCTTTACTTTAGAAAAAAACTTATTATTAAGATTAGAGCTACTAAAAGAGATACAAACGCGCGGATCTTTCGCCCTCGTCAAAGGAATATGTGTATTCCGAAACGTCGGGCCACTTTGTTTCGAATTAAATTTTAAAGACGGCAGTGCAATTAATTTCATAAAATACCTTCTTCAATTCTTCTACTAACCGATTTATCATGTCTAATGATCATTAACCAGAAAAGGATCTGAAGACAGCTCCCTCAAGAAATATCCTCAGAAGAATCACGTCAAGTTCCTAAGAAAATCAGCCTTTCTTCCACTCAAAAATGGCAATTTGGAAGAAAATTCTCCACAGATTGATCGATAATTGTACGACTTGAATCATCGGAATAGTCTCAATGAGGAGGAGGGTCGAACTTGGATACAGCCCTCTCAAAATCAGAAAAAAATGAAGGGAAAAAACTTGAGTCCTTTCCCAAGATAAGCCTCTCGTCACAAGAATAGTGATCGATTTTCTGCGCCATTGAACCCTCCTTCATTCTTCCCCGTGTACACATCTGATCCACCTTCACTGAAGTCGTCAAACACAGGCGTTACTCTTCCTCTTCTTCTTACAAAATCATCTCAAGAGTAAGGCGGCATTGATACAACCGACTGCTCCAAATGACTGAATAGGAAGACTTAATTGGACTAAGATGGAATTTTGTGAAAAGTTGAACCAAAAAAAATTACAGAGACTTGATTTCCCCTACAACTCGGGAGCGAACACCGGAACAAAGATCATTGCACTGATTAATGCACAAGCTTGGAAGAGAGACATCTTCCTCCAAATCGTCATCTTCAATACACGAAAACAACCTTTCGCACCTCAAAAAACAAAATAAAATTCTAAAGAAGAATCGTCGAGATGATCAAGTACGGGCAAACTGATCTCAAATCGACGGCTTCTTCGATCCCTTTTTAATTTGAAGAAAGAAGTCGCACCAGATCGAAGTGATCTCGGGCACTGAATCCACATTTTCCCGTCTTCTCACGCGGTTCCCTCTTTCATTTCCCACTCAAGCGTCTTTCCACGTCATATTTTCAAACTCCCATATCACCAATCCTGGCGCGATTTATGAACTCGCAAACTAACCTGAGGGTGAGGGAATGCGCGAGTGAAAATTTTCAACTCCACTCTGTTGAATGCTCCAGTTGCACCATAGATATGCATCGCATCGTACCTCTCTTCTCCTTTCCTCCCCTTTCGATAGCAACAGTCTACAATAAATTCACCCCTTCAATGATGCCACCACACCACGTACTCGTCTTTTAAATGTATTACGTGTACATCGTATACATCAGACGGGAAGCGGATATTAATGCAAAAACTGCAGCTGCTGGAAAATAGAAGCAATAGCGGAGCGGAGCTCTCTATAAAGGCGACCCACGCAGTTGTAGCAACCCCCATAGAAAAATAAAAATTCGAAAAGGGTTCGACGGTTAGACGAGACGCGCTGAGCTCCCGAGCGCGCGGGCACATATACCGAGTGTGTGCAGAGAGAAACGAGCGAGGGTCTCTCTCCGTCCGCAGCAGTTTCTTCTTCTCTCTATAAACTCATTATAATACACGAACCGAACACGACGGAGCGTTACACAGAGAGGAAGAGAGGAACGAGAAACGTAGGTTGGTAATACGTATATAGGAAAAAAGGGATCCCTCCTAAAAGCGGGCAACGTTGAAATGTTATGCTTTACAGAGCACACTCGCGCGAACACAAGCAGGCGTTTGTTACGCCACGCCAGCCTGGCAGCGCTCTCCTCGACTCGAATACAATGCCGTTCGTACACCGTGCTGTAGTGTATGTGTGTACACATAATACACAGGACGAGAAATACGGGAGTCGTAACCGCGCTTTTCTTCCCCTTCGACTGTATTAAAAATTCAAAAGGAAAATCACACGAAACGAAGGATTCAATTTGTTTTTCTGGAAATACTATGTTTTTGTTACACGAGTAGGTTTGTTGCTCAAGAGTGGCGGCACATAATTACAAATTTCATCAGATGTTCTCGTTAGAATTAGAAAAGCAGTCAACATCTAAAAATCTAGAAAGGAAAAGAAAACAGGAGCATTGGTGCAACATGTTCCTGTCTAAGGGATGGATGGAGCGGATAAACTTTCAGGCACCGCTGGATCTCTCCTTCATCAAGAAAGAAGGAGGTCCACATCGCCCATCGTTCAGACCTCATTTTCTAGAAACTTCCAATAAACTCCGCCGCTCAATATTTGAAAAAAGAGAAAGTTACTCAAACCGCGGGAGTAGCAAGTACGATTCCGAGAGAACGTTTCGCATACACGATGGTAAGAAACATTCTCTATCGAGAATTCCGCCACTCACAAATCTATGAGGGTGAACAATTCCTGCAAATACTCGATCGCCATAATTTCAACAGGTACAATACTACAAATTAGGACTCAAAAGATGTATTGTTTAACAAGCCAGATTCCACGGGGAAAATTATTTTAAAAAATTATACGGGTGAGAATAGCCTAACGCTCGTTTCTCGAATTATTTTTCGTTCTCGTTTTAGGCTAGGAATAGTACTACTACTACAGCAACAACAACAACAGGTATACAGGTATACTTCTCGCAGATATTACCGCATGAAAAGTACACTGCTGAACGCTGTGAACACCACGATAAGATTCTCGCGTTCTACAATCCACATCGTAGGAATGCTGCCGCAGTAAACCGTACCGAGTATACCTTCTACGTTCTCTCTCTTTTTCAACACAGCAGCCCATTCCTCCTTCGTCGTTGCATTAATAAATTTTTGGTACGCGGCAACACTGGCACGACGCTAAAATGAAAGGTCGATATCGCTAAGGTAGAGAAAGAAAGAAGAAGAAAAAACAGGTACACATAAAGGTAAAAACCATTAGTTTTCTTGGTAGCAGCGGCCGCGCTAGCAGACCTCCTCTCTGTTTTAGGTTGGTTACCTTTACAATATTCCGGATCTCACTTTACTCTCCAAATGCTCGGGCAAACCGGTTTTCGACACACAGAACCGATCGACATCGGGCGTAGCAGGATGTTAGAACACGCGGGCACCGGGCAGCAGCGCTACGACTATCGTATCCGCTAAATAATACACAGTATTATTCGATTTTTAGTAAAGATACTTCAAGTCGCATCACTTTTCATAATAATTTCGAAAACTCGTGATTCTTCTCTTTCTCTTATTTCCGTTTAATTATTTTTAAAAAATTAATTCTAACTTAAATACGAATTATACCATCTACCTATTTTACTTCTATTTTTTTTTTCCACCGAAATAAAAATCTACCTTTTTGAGAATTTTTTTGTTTTCAAATGTGAGGTAGACTTCTTGTCCCATCAGTAGGATAGACCAGAAATTCCATCAGCGGCTGCTCCGTTGGTAAAATAGCCGCTCCGCGAGTAAATTTTCACAGCTACGACCACCGACCGATCTCTTACGTTCTGAATCCCTCTTCATAGAAAATAGTCAGTTTATCAATGTCTTCCCGTAGTTTCGCCTCTTGGGGGACTGAAAAAATGTGCAATAGATGTAAGAAAAATCTACAGAGAAAAAAAAATACAGTACTAGCAATCCACAAACATTCAAATAATACTGTATTGTACCCAAAATTAATTTTGACCATTTTGCACACTTCAATTTAATCACAATCTAGGAAAGATAATTTTATTTGAATGAAAATCTACGAACACACCTCGGACAGTCTCTCACCTGAGAGAGTGTTTTATGAAATTGTCGTACAGTCGAGTGCAAAGAGAATTTCGTTATCAAGCGCCAAACAAAACTAACCACAGGCACATACAGTCATGGACTTGTGATTCGGAGCAGACAGCGCTCCAAAGTCGAAGGTATGAGAGGTGTTAAGGTAAACTAAGGGAGAAAGAAGATGTACATCGAAACATTCCAGATAATTGAATGATAAACTAACCCCACCAATATACATCATTATGGATCAAATCAAGAAATTCAATTACCTACAAAGGAAGATCGGATGAAGACTCCGGAATGAACTTCCCTCCAATAGTATCAGAGAGAGAGAGAGAGAGAGAGATCTTGGCACAATCATTGTCACATATTCTCATCATGTAGACAGACTTGAAAATTTAAGTCATCTTTCAAATCGACTCACTGAAAGGAAAAAGGGTGACTCGGAGTGTACCACATTACTCGAAAATTCCTTCACCTGGATTTTTATACCAGACAAAACTCAAGTTATTTTGGATACAAAGGACATCGAATGATATCATTCACATGGATATGAGAATGGAACTCCTTCACCACCAGGTCTGTTACAAATGTAGGAAGTCTTCTATCTAGCTGAATGTTTCTCAACCTTTCTCACATCGTGGCACATTCCTTCATTCCTGCGACACAGCATTTCCAAAACTCCGAATTGTATTCAAAATTCCTCACATTATTGACGTTTCCATAACTCTATTAATTTCCTTTTCCTAATTTCAGGATTTGTGGCCGTACAACATGACCCTACAAATACACAGCGGTTCCGGGAAACGGAAGCTTTAACCTTTTGCCAGAACTCGGGAAAGTTTTCAGTTCAGCCACCGATATTCACGCGAGAAGATCTAGATGTTTCTTGCATGTACTGAGGGACCCCGTGGTCACTCCTAATTCCAAAATTTCTGAGAAAATATGGAATACAGAAACCAAAGGCAAATTTAGACCCAACTTAAAGACATTAAGGACTGGTATCGACATCATTGAAAAGCTGGAATTCAATAGTGCTTATGATTACTCTCTCGAGCAAATTGCAAAAATAAGCAATGCTTTCATTTTAGTTCATATTAATTCATGTTTTTGATCGAAATCTTGCAACACACCTGAGGTGAGCTTGCAACACTGGTTGACAAACACTAATCAAGCGTTCTTTTGGACGAGGGAAGAGGAGCGAATCCACGATAGCTTCGAAACATACACCACCTCTGTATCACAGGGGACAAAGACTCGTATCT
This sequence comes from Aspidiotus destructor, assembly GCA_035079395.1. NCBI lineage: Eukaryota > Metazoa > Arthropoda > Insecta > Hemiptera > Diaspididae > Aspidiotus > Aspidiotus destructor. The sequence continues at coordinate 39,859,250 of JAVHKZ010000003.1, read as the reverse complement.
CTTCCATGGATGAAGTTGGAACAATAAGAGAAATATCAAAGAAACATTATAAGTCAGGAAACTTCTCGCTATTCAGAAATTTTTTCCTTTCTGCAAATGCGTAGTAAGCGTTCTAACTTGAACAGCCCGAGGATCAGTGAGGCGGGGAGGTGGGGGATGACTCCGTTCTTACAAGAATAGAATCCATGATCCAAAGTTCACAGAAGCCACCGAGTCATTGGAACACCAACATTTTCAATTCCAGAGCCTCTATGAGGCTTTTCCATCATCTCATATTGCATACTTATTCTCCTAGCAAGTGTTTCTCAACATCTATCTCATAGGTGTTGCAGGATTGTATAGAGAATTTGCCTCAAGATCAATGTTAAAAACGCTACCAGATTATAACAAGAAGAAGAATGAGTATTCGATATGGGATACTGGAAAAGCCTAATGGATAAGGATGGCTTCCCTCACAAGTTTCATTCTGACGTCATGTCAAGAGAAGAACAAAGGAGATTCCACCTCACGAACTCGCTAAAGTTCCTACTACTGTAATTACACGCTGTGTTACCGCAGTTTTTCGTGTAATCGCATTTTCAAAGTGGAATTTACTCAGAACATTTCAGCCAATTCGATCGAGCTAAGAATGTAACGTTGGCATCGAACACGGTAATATTTTCACACTCTTTCCTTATCTTCAGCGGAATGCACGCGAATTTTTTCATCCTTCCTTATTTGTATAGGTAAGCACTCTATTTTTCTTATTTCATTCAACAAATACCTAATATGGAAATTTCGTCACAACGACGATGAGAACATCTTTCTGGAATAAAAGCGTAAAGAATTGTCATGATTGTATTTTCGGAGCCTCGACTATTCCGAGTCATTCTGCGACCAAAAATTCTTCATCGAAGAACCTTTGCAACCCGCTTCTCACGCAGATAGCAGAGTTATTTTACCCTTTCGTACGAAAAATTCGCTTCGATCAAAACATTCCACTCTGTTCGCCACCACCCGAAACTCGAGCTTCTGCAATCTCGCTATACCAAGAAACCCCCACAAGTGCCCAGACCAACTTTCCCTCCTATCCCGTTCATACTGATATCCGCCACGATGACTCGACACTATATAACTCGAACTCCTCATAAAATTTGCACAATACACTCCTTCTACATGTACAGCTCGCAGTGTTGCCAATCCATCGTATTACGCGTTTATAAATTAACAAATACGAAGCTGACGTCATCGGAAATAACACGAACAAGGTTATATATAAAACCAACGTACAACCAACGTCAGCGATAGCAGCAAAATCGCTCTGTGTACTGCAGTATGCTCGTATTTTTGTATAGCGTAGCGTTTTCAGTACGTACAACAAACACCAGTCACAATCCGAGTCTATTCTGACTTGGTGAGAAAAACATTTTTATGCACAGTAACGAAGGCCTGCTCGCCCTACGATAAAGGACTCGACCGGCGAGCACGTCGCGAGCCTCGAGTGGAAAAAGAAAATCCTCCGGCTCTTCTCTAAGCGTGAGACAAAATTTCATCAGCGGTGACGGCGACGAAAAAATTCTCGATTCGAATAATGAAAATTTTTTGTATGATTAGTGTGTGTTTGTGTGTAGGTATCGACCGACGCTTTCGAGAAGTGTCGGCAGGTGACGCTACCAGTATCGAAATACTCGTTCTCGAATAATATACTCTGCATAACAACCGACGGCGAAACGTCGAATAAATTACACCGTTCACACAACGTATCGAATCGTTGATAAGCAACAACAGAATACCACGTATACTCGCGAGCTGGGTTTCGCTTTTGAGAGAGAAATCGCCGAGATAAGATAATTGGTGAGTGAAGTTCGACGAAATCGTTGAGAAACAACCCAGAAAACGCGCGTGTACACAACGTAACATTCGCGTAATCTTGTCTCAAGGATGAAAAATTTCTGAACGACGTCGAGATTGTTCTGCTCACACAAAAGGACGGAGTCGTAGTACATATGCAAGCTCAACTCAAACTCAGTTCGAAGATATAATGTAGAAATTCTTATAATAACTGACCTCAACAATTTTTTATTCTCGTACATCAGAATAGTGACTAGACCTAATTGGTCTATACAAGCAAATTGATTGAAACGAATTCGAAATGAACAACGTACCACAAAAACATTCGTATGGATCTAGAGAATTGGTGTCTTGGATCACTTACACGAGTACCAATTCTCTAGATTCATACTCGCTGTAGAATTCGATTATTCGGCAACTAGTGTACGCGTCAACCATATGCACACACAATCAGGGCCGTGCCTACCATATGGCGACATTAGCAAGTTGCCGGGGTGCCAAGTCTCCGGGGGGCGCCAGAAATGTACCAAGAAATGGGAATTTTCATTAAAATGACATAGAATTTTGAAAAGTTTGTGAGAATTTTTTTTTATTCGGGTCAAGAGAGTGAATCTGCGAGGAGGAGAAATTGGTCACAAGAAGAGAGTTCAGAATGCAATGAGAAACAATGGATCCGTGTATGGAATATGCGTCAGCCGTTTTGATCAGTTTTTGAGCCATCCTTGAGACGGAGTGGGTGATCTGAATATTCTTGAATCAGGTTTCTTACGTGGATGGTGAAGATGCTGTAGATGTCAGAATGAGTCGGCGAAAATGAAGAGGAGGTTTGGCAGCTTCGGCGAGTAAACTAAGTTTAGGACTTTTTTGGAAAGCTCCCAAGACCATCCTCAGGGAGGAGGTTTGAATGTTGTCTAGCAAGGCGAGGACCTATTTATTGGCCAAGTTATGAACCGGTCCTCTATAATCTAGTCGCGAGCCAATAAGACTTTTGTAGAGATGAAAAAGGAGATTCTTGTTGCAGCTTTTGGAAGGGTGAGAGATAAATTTCAATATATTTAAGGCACCAGTGCATTTAGCTTTGAGAATTTTAATGTGATGAGTCAAGGTGAGTTTTTGATCAAAATGTAAACCAAGAATTTTGGCGGCGTTGCGGGAGAGACTTTGAAAATTTTGTGAAGAAAGAGGTGGAAGGGTAGGAACAGGATTTTTTTTTTTGAAGATGACGAAGTAAGTTCGCGATGAAAAACGGAAACTGTTCGTGCTTGTCCAAGTGGTAATGGCGTCAAGAGTTTCTTAGAGGAGTCTGTGGGCTCGAAGAGGATTAGTTGAGCGGATGGAAATGTAGTCATCTGCGAAGAAACGTTGCGTGAGGGTAACGGAATTCAGTGATATCGTTGATAGCTTTCAAGAAGGTAAAATAGAAGGGAGGTGACCTCGTAAGACCGTGATCATAACATTTTTATTGCGATGTATCACCTCCATACTCGAGAAAAGGCCTCCTGGAGGTCGAAAAATACTGGGTACAGTGATGATTTAGTAGGTGACGAAAAATACGTACTGAGTACAGGGATGATTTAGTAGTGAAGATTCGTCTATTTTGGATTGGAAGTAAAAAAGGGATTGAGTAGAGCTGCGTCCCTTTTTGGAGCCATATTGGAAAGGAGAGAGGGGGTTCTTTGATTCCAAGAACCAGAGAAGTCTTTTATTCGAGGGTGGTTTTGTCTTTAGGGGCGCTCATCCTGAATTTTGCACAGGGCGCCAGAATAGCTTCGCACGGCCCTGCACACAATGATATCCATTTGCTTGGCACCAGAAAGTAAAACATTGACCATCTGAACAATCTCAACACGTTGACTACAAAATGTGAGCAGAAAAAATCAAGTCATAATGAAAACAAACTTTGCTGAAGTTATCGGTGGATCAACAACTTTTTCACTGTCAAACTTTTGACTGTCCAATGGGCTCCCATTTTGTACCTCAGCTCACATACACGAACAGGGGAATCATCGGGCACAAGACCTCAAGCTCCATTCTCGAATGGAAACGCGATGAGGTTAACATGCATGATCGCCCCCCAGTGTTCAGCGATCTGAGAGGGCGCTTTATCCTGGATCGTCGAACACTGGAAGCTCAATTCTGAAAACTCGACTGTTCTTCCGAGTCGACGAATGCTGTTCGGGTTATCGATCTTGAGAAACGGGGTTCTTGTACCTGAGACAGAGCTTCTCTTCTCCGGACTGCGTATTTCGCCCTTTAACCACCCTCTCAATGTTACTGAGCGATTTAATCCTCTTTTAACAGGGAACCTGTTTTATCGGGGGGTAAACTGAAGGAAAATGACGGGCGCCGTCCGGCAAGAAAAAGGGACTTAGAAAAATTTTGATGAAGTGATAGGAGGGGGACTTATCCTCTCTGCTTCATGCAGTATATTATACTAGGTTTATACTACGTATTATACTAGGCGTATACTAGGTCCAAGCCTCCTTTATACTAGGTCTCTCTGCTTCATGCAGTATATTATACTAGGTTTATACTACGTATTATACTAGGCGTATACTAGGTCCAATCCTCCTTTATACTAGGTTTAGGCATCCTTCATACCATAAGATTACAAGATCTTTATAATAGCTTATAGTAGCAGTTTGTCCTAGCTCTGTACTAGGTCTTAGGCTTCCTTTATACTACTGTATTAGTGGTTTTACTAGCTCTGTGACGTCATCAGATAGTGATGGCACGATGATAGTGACGTCACAGATCCCCATCGTGATGTCACCAGATCGTAACGTCGTGTGACGTCATCAGATTATGACGTCATCAAATCGTGACGTCATCAGATCTCCGAACTGATAACAGGATAGGCCTACCGGGGGTACCACACAGGCTGTAAAAATAAATAGCAGAAAACCTGTTGCATGGGGGCAAGCTGTAACATTTAGTAAATTATAATTGGAGAATTTTAAGCTATAAAAGGGGGAATTTTAAAAAATTTGTATATCAAGCTACAATATTATGATGGGAAAAGCACGTTCAAAATACAGGTTCCCTGTTTGCCTCAATTGCCACAGTCAATGAAGGCAATTCCGAGCAGCTAAGTGTGTGGGCTGCGAGTTTTTAAATACTCTACACGAACTAAACCTCAACATCGACTCAACAAAATACGCAGTCCGGAGAAGAGAAGCTCTGTCTCAGGTACAAGAACCCCGTTTCTCAAGATCGGAAACCCGAACAGCATTCGTCGACTCGGAAGAACAGTCGAGTTTTCAGAATTGAGCTCCCAGTGTTCCACGATCCAGGATAAAGCGCCCTCTCATCGTAGAGTTGGGCCAATCTAAACCGCACACATAAATAGTCTCTAACGAATTGAAATTCAACATCAATTTAGCAGAATACGTAGTCCGGAGAAGAGGATCTCTTTCACGGGTAGAAAAACTCCATTTCTGAAGATCGATATTCCGAACAGTATTCGTCAATTCTGAACGGTAAAGTATTGAGCGTCAGTCAGCGTTTAGTAATCTGGGATAAAGCACCCTCTCATCAATGAGTTCGACCAATTGACAAGACGAACAGAAATTGAACATCGAGTACACAAAATAATAAGTCCGGAAAAGATCTCCCAGGTAGAAGAACACCGTTTCTCCGAAGCGATGATCCAAATTTCGAGAGATGAACCCCAGTGTTCAGCGATCTGAGTGAAGCCTTCGATCATCCTCTCTCCTCAAAGAATTAGTTCTTTTTAATTCAACAGGACTACAATACATTACGCAATCCGGGGAAAGAGACCTCTCATCCGGGTAGGAGAAAACCTCTTCTCCAAAACGAGCAACATTTGTCAATTCCGAGAAAAGAAAGAACACTGTCGACTCAGCTGAGACTTCCTTCACGCAATATACCTCCAGACAATCTTAACAAGATAATGCGCGAACTGACGTACACGAATTATAAGAAGTTCCTGAAAACGTGACAATCGTAGGAAAAGTACGCTAATATTTCGTACGCCAAATATCTTACGTCGGTTAATGTGAACACGAGGAAAAATAAATAAATGAAATCTACCGTGAATATCGTTCATTGACATTCGCATTACTTTTTATCTTTTGCCGGGTATATACATATAACGTGTGTATTCTGTACACAGTAGTGATTCAGTTAATGACCCGACGCAATGCGTATAGCAAAATCGAGGCGAAAAAAAAAATACAACCGGCTAAAATAATATAACGCTTAACATTCATTCTAATGACCTACATCGTGACCTCATCAATTGAGCGTATATTTTGACTATAACATCATCACCACCATCATCATCACGATTATTACACTGTACACATTAATAAACATTATCGTAAAGTGAATTTTTGTACATAGTTTTTCCGAGAGTCTACCACTTTTTATTTCCCCGACAAGTAAATACACACACCTAACCCGCACTATTAATCACGGTACAGACACACCAGACCGAAAACACATGCTCTATTCCATCAGCTTATAGTAGAGGAATACATCGTTCCATTTTCTTACACGAGATAATGATGAGTAATTTCACTGTCTTCTAGGAGACGGGATCGAAAACGTGCGACAAGAAACTCCGTTCGCAGCACTTTTTCGAGGAAATTAACGTGGAGTATTTCGCAATTATATTCGAACGGAAATAGGAGGAGAGCTTGAGCAAAAGACATATTTGGCGTATATTCACCGGCTAGACTGGGCGTTCGCACAAATACGAGGATTCCACATCATATTTTGGAAAAATTTCTTTCCAACCAATCAACCCACACGTTCCCGCGCTACGAAGAAACTTGGTAAGCTACGAAAATTAATACCAATTTCCTCATTTCTCAGTCACCTAATGTTAAAAGCTTCTAAAATATCACCAATACTTCAGTTGTCCGTGATCGAACCCACGAGGACACAAGCAAATGATGGAGAGTTTACACAATATTGGCCATAAGTATAAACATCCCAAATAAAAGCTCGTAGGAAAAATTACAAAAACAAAATTTACAAGCACTCGGGATTTCCTTCTGGTTCGAGTATGAAGAAAGCATTTGAAACCCATCACACGCTACATCGACAGAAAAACCCCGAGAAACGTACAAAACCTGTTCTACAACACGAGAGACCATCCTCAAGAAAACAGCGGATCGGTCTCGTTATTTATGGTCAACATTCCTCGACTTCCAGCAAAATATAGACTCCTACGCTGTGCAGGTCGCGTACACGTTCACAAAATAGGTGAGGGTATAAAAGGAATGGTGACGTAGAGCATGACTTTGATCCGAGTCATCATCGTACCTACAAAGGGGAGGCAGCAGTGGTGAAAACAATACGATGTAGTTTTATATCCAAAGCTAGTGTATAAACTTGGGCAGACTAGTTAAGCATCATCATGGAGGAAAAGAAGGAAAAAATACCGAGACATACCCACTCAATCTTCTCTGTTCCATTTGCGTAGAGGTCACAATCTTGGAGTCGAGGGAAAGAAGGCAGGAGTAGAAAGTTACGAGTTCAAGAAAAAACTAGAGAGGCACTTGGACAAAAATACATTTTTCCTGGGCACATCTTAAGAGAAGGAAGGCTCCTTATTCCAAGGTAGTAAAGGTCGCAATCTCGAGGGCTAGAGAGAAAGAGGCAAATTCACTCGGGGAAAAGGGTAAACCGCTGCTTTTTCTACTCTTGCTCAAAGTTTCAAACCTCAGTCATCAGCAAGCAAGATTCACGATTCAGATAGGTCGACACAATGAGGTATCTTCTAATCACCAAGGTGGGAGGTAGATCCAGAATATAGCGGCGGCACACCTATTTAACCCTCTGCCTCATCTCATCACTAGTATGATATAAGTATATCATAAAATTTTAATCCAAATTATCAATATACTATCAAGGGAAGGTATAAATGAAATCTACGGACAAGACAGTAAACAAATTCAAACATTCTACAATTTACCTACAGTAAAATTTCCTCTTTGCACTTCACAAATTATCAAATATTTAGAAGATCAATTCGAACTACAGTATGCCTATTCTAATCCCCGTTCCTTCGACCGGCAGCAATTTTCTTTCCGTGCCTTGATATCGAACAACATTATATCCGAGTACACACCCATACAGATAACAACGCTCATGGAATACCGAAGTCTGAGCAAGATACACACGTTCCTAGAGTAAATGTCCGGGTACGAACTTGCGACCCGACCTCAAATTTGACGAACCTGATAATAACATTTGAATGCGATTCCCAACACACGTTATCGAAAAGAACTTACTCCGCACCATCTCCACTCCAGTGTACAAGAAGAGTAGAAGTCGGTAAGTATGTCTTCAATCACAGGAAAATTCACTTTTGAAGCATCCTTCCTTGTATAAGAGGATTCTAAAAACCTAATCAGGAGGTTCTAGTTTGAATTCTTACACAGGGGAGGAAAGGAGAGGTCCACATGAGAACAGAAGTGAAACGAAAGAAAGATGATCTAAGTTCTGCCAAAAGATGCCTATTTTCCCTCGAGGTGACAAAGTGAAATTCCATCCCGAAATAGAAATTTGGTAAATCTATATAATTATACCTGCTCGACATGGTTTCCTTTTTAGATTTGCTGCACAACTTTCGACCCCCTCTCGATAGTGGTCGTTCAAGTGACAATTCGACCTACAGCAAACTTCTCCTGTTACCCTACTCAAACTTTCTGTCGAAATACTCCACGAATAACCTTCAATAATATCGTCCGTACAAAGTGTATTCCTATTGCTCAGCTTTGGTTCGTATTCTATCAATTGCAAAATATCTCCCTCGCCCTTCAAAATATAAACAAAAGACGAGTCCCACGTTGTACCAACTTTCGACAACGATAAATAACCCACGTGAAAAAGGTTCGCAGTCGCCGTCTAGAGCGAGATGCGAAAAGAAAGTAGCAATAAAAGCGAAATAAAACGAAGGGTTTCGGTGCAACTTGTTGACTATGCAGCTTATTATATTAACATCTTACATACATATGAGTAACGAAGGTACAGCGTATAATATATAGGAAACGAAAAACCGTGAAGGGGGAAAAAAAAGAAGGAAAATCGTATACGAGACGGTGAAACGCGACATCCTTGCCAATATTTGTAGACACGAACGACGTTTTATCGACTTTTCATTCAAAGGCGCTTTTCGCGAGTATTCAGAGTAGCCCGAGAGTTTAAATACGTACGTATTTATATACCGATGTTTTACCGGGTTAACAAGTGGTCGTTCAAGTGATAAGAGGAGATTCGAATAAAGAGAGAGAGAGAGAGAGAGAACAAACACGTAAACTTTCCAACCCTGCCCGCTCCTTCTCGCACAAACCCTTCGACATTAGGGCTATTTCGCACCAAGATTATGTATTTTACAGGCGTTCGGGTTAATAATGACGGTTCGCACACAACTTTTATGAAGCGCCGCCGCCAAAGGCCATTAATTCTTTACTTCCTCATCCTTATCGCGTCTGCGGTCGAGATTATTTTACACGTTCGCGCGTCGTCGCATCTGTACGAAAGAATTTCTAGACGGAGAGCTAATATAGATCAACGTTTAGAGGAAAAAAGAAAATATTACCTACATATTATACAAAGTAAACAATGCGTACGTAAAAATATACTCGTAGGATAGGTTATTCAATGAAACTAGAAACACTCATTGAATATTATCAGGTTAAACGCCTCGACGGCAGGCATACACGCACCAGCACTCTTCATTCGCTCGTCACTAGGTTAAATAATAACTTAAACAGAACATGTTCTCCGAGACAGACAAAGAATAAATAAAAACGACAACTTCGAAAGAAAAAAAAAATGCAATAATGACAACTAGTCGACAAACACCAACACGGTCGATTACCCGAAAGAAAGGGAAAGTATACGATAAAAATAAACCAATAATAAAAAAAAGGAAAAATAAAACGACGAGGAAATAAATAATGATGATGAAAAGAACAGAGAGAGAAAAAAGACTCGGTCGGCTCGTGCCACCACAATGATGATGTAGTAGGTAAAGGTCGTTCAAATACCGACAATGTCGATAATGGTATGTGCGTTCTTTTCCAATATTCACACAGGTTCATCACTAATAAAAATCCATTCCGACAACAAAGAAAGAAAAGAAGGAAAAAAAAAAGTATAATAAATAATACGCACCGTGGGGAAATCAAGCATGTAAATGTCGATATGACTAATACGTTTTTTAGGCCCAACGTCAGTTCATTGACGGTCCAAACGCGTGTCTGGCTGCGCTGTTGTAGTATTCACCTCTTTCTCCTATATTATTATTACCATCACTTGTTACCCGAGCATTACAATCCTTTTTTCTTTCTTCTCTCTCTTTCTATACATTTATCGGGTGTTGAAGCACCAGACAGATGTTTAGGACTCGATTACGACCGCAACAATAATTGTAGCATATCCATCTTCACTCGTTAAAACGTCACTCTGTCTGGCGGGAACAAAATTAACAAGGCGCGGGTCAGGGTATCGAACTTCTCCTCGGAAAATAATGACCAAAAAAAAAAGTACCTGCTGCTCGTAAATCAATTCCACTCCATGCATTCGCAAAATTCAATAGAAAAGGATGGTACGGAAGGTGCCGATGTTATTTCCTATCGTTCATTCAACAACGGTCGGGAAGAAAGAAAGAGTGTGACCGAATTACTAAAATACCTACAACATGTGACCAATGACTTCTTTGAAAAATTCCTTAGATTGTATTGTTTAACGTACCAGACATACTATCTCGTATTTTTCGACTCGATAAGGCCGTGAAATATGAATTTTTTTCAAGCTTTCGGAGAATTTTCACAGCATAGATATCTTGTAGAGTAAGAATGGTGTCTACTCGATAACTTATTACGCGAGTCGTGAAGAAAATTGCTATTTCCGAACGAGTTCCATTCGGTGGATCAGAATTAGCAAGCCATAAGCAGCAAAAGAGCTTTGCAGACATATGCAAGTGTGGGGTACAAACACTTCATACTGAAGTAAATAATCACATGAAGGTGTAATACGATTGCCTGTTATGAAACTTCAGGCACTTGACGTATGAACAAATTGTTACTATTCAGGCTAGATGAAAAGAGTAGACCAAACAGTGCAAATAACTTCAAAACAATCTAGAAAAGAGGTTCTCTGGTACGAGTACGAGATACCCAGTTATCCAGATCGTTTCTTTAATACTTCATCACTTTTTGTAAAAAGCAGTTCAACTTCTGTGCCATAGTTTCCTGTTCACAGTAACAGATACAATTTCTCCAATCGTGTTCTATTGATCCTTATTGAGCCACTTCTAATGGCGATCTCATCTTTCACTCTTTTCATCTCATTTAATGTTTACTTCAATCTTTCAGCCGTGACTTCCATTCTGTGAGTCTTCTAGTCAACTTTTCCTCATCATTTTTCAAACAAATTCATAACAATCTAGGAAAGTGGTTCTCTTGTACAAGGACGAGAGTTCCGATTATCCAGATTGTATATTTCTTTGTTACTAGAAAACTTTGTAAAAAGCGGTAAAACTTCTAGACCATAGTTATCTATCTTAATAGGCACAAAACTCTGTAATTGTATTTTATTGATCTTCATTCAACCGCTTTTAGAGTGAACTATATAAGATAGGTATGCGCAAGTGATAGGAAGAGGACCGTCGCCGAGTTGATAAAGTCGAAGGAGGAGCAGTTTTGAGAGGTTTCAAGAGTGATGTAGGAAAAGTTTGAATCTCAAACATCGGATGTTGGTTGATTAGATAGGTTATATCAATAGAAACAAAGTATAAGCGAGCTTTACTTCAAATTCTTGTACTTGACGTTTGATGATCAAAGTTCTCTCAGGATACTACTTAGATTGCTTCTCCTTCGACTTCATCAGCATGGTTACGAGCCGATTTCTATCACTTGCGCACACCTATCTTATATACATTCAGTTGTATAAAGTAACCAATCTCCTCTTCAACTCATTTCATCTCATCTTGGGTATGCTTCAACCTTTCTGCTTCGACTTCAATTTAATTCTCCACTCTTGCCTCATGACCAACACACGTTAACTCATTTTTTGGCTGACATAACCCAAAACTTGTACGTTATTTTCTACATTTTCAAATTTTATCAGATCACCTCATCACTGACCTCCAAATCATTCATACTTTTGGCTCATATTGGCAACTTTACCTGAAATTAGCTCCGCACTTTCATTCGACATCTCAACTTTAGCGTTATGATTAACAAAATTGAAAAACGAGATTGGCGCAATATTCCTGTAAAAGTATGAGTCATCACAAAATAACTTGTGGATAGAACCAATTTAGGAGAAAAAACAAGATAATATAATTTAAAGATTGTGAACCAAGTCATTCTCTCCCAACTTTCCCCGCCTTTCACCTGCACCAAATATCAATTGTCGCCTTTTCATTATGCGCGATACTAGCGCTGTCCGGTACAAATTAACTATAGTTAAGTGATTGAGCAGGTGAGAATCGAGACCCGCAAAATTTCTGACCTTAGTTCTGCACAGGGGTTTCGGTAACTGTAACAAAGCGGCGAATTTGCTGCTAGCCTCCAGTGGATATTAACATTTTTCCATGTCACTGGTCAATCTTCTGAAATTGTTGAATCCTCCTCCTCAACAGAGACCATAAATATGAGTAAGCGGAAGAGAAGTTTCATGAGCTACTTTCAATGAACCGCTCATTCAAGAGAGTCAAAAATTTTTGGAGAATGATTGTACACAAGAAAATTACAATAGAAAACTCCACTTTGTAATTCAGAATAATGGTGAAATCAAATTCAGGCAAGGTAAAGATTGATTTTCTTTAACCCTCTCCCTCCTTCCGTCATTTTATTGGCAAAATTTTAGATTCAAATGAAGCAAATTCCATTAATGTAATGTGATCTAAAATTTTAGAAGAACATTAAAATTCAATCGAGGCATGTTACATTCCAATCGTCAATGAGTTTGAGAATGATGCTGTGCTAATAATGAAAATCCAAGTCTGAAATGAGTACATTCCAAGTTTTGGCTGAGATTACAAATATGAATACCACACAAATACTTAGAGAGAAAATATCACGCAAAACGTGGTTGAATTGAACATATGAAGAATCATTAGAACTTGATAGAGCAATGTTTACAAAGACTTAACTTTAAAAGTCTGTCACATTTTTCAAGGTTGATTACTCAAGGACATAATATTTCCAATTATACCTGCAGCATTTAGAAAATAACGTCCAAAATCTTAGAGGAGTACTTCAGTTCCTCGACTTTAGGCCCCATTACACATCTAGTTAGAGCGGTCTCAATAAACATGGTAATTGAAGGCAAAAATACTTCGGCGCCCTCTAGCAGTGTAAGTATCACTATGAAATACCCTATGTACAAGCAGAATGAGAGATCAATGTCAACCTTTTACAGTAAGGAGCAGAACTTCTGCGCCATGATTTTCCAGACAATATCCCAAGTCTACTAGGACTGTTTTACTCCAGCATTAGAAGCACTCCACAATCGTTCCATACATGCATTTGAATTGAAATTGTCGAGAATTTCACTAATACGGGAGAAGTGTCCCAGGAAAAGGAAGATCATACATGATACAAGCAATTATCAAAATCTTATCTCAATTTTCTAGAAGCCAAAGGATGCCTCTAAAGGAAAATAAATTGTAACTCGACAAACACTCTTTCCTTCCCGTTCAAGAGTCGACCTATCTAATCAAGCAGAAGAAAAAAGGCCCTGTAAACGCTGAACATTTCCGAAGAGAGACGTGTTACGTCACGGAAAAGCACGTGTTATTTCCTTTTTATCCACACATTTTGAGGTATATTTTTGTGATAAAACGAGGCTTACGTCACGGAAGAGCACGTGCTAATTTCTTCCGAACGACTTACCAGTCGGTCATCCGCGAGGATCTACCTTAATATAGTACGACAACCCCTTTCACAATACGCACACGAACACACTACATCGGGACAAAAATCTTCTGACTGGGTGATATTGCGTCAACAATAGCGAACGAGAAAAACGAGCCTACACAATAAGGCTGACTAATGTTATACCTCATACTACAATTACGGACCATTCACATGCTCGTGACGTAGGGGCAAGCAGGAAGTGAAGTGCAGTACGACTGCGAAGCCTTCCTTCCACTCTCTTTTCAGTCTTATATACACGTATTTTATATACGTGTACTATGGTATTAACGCGGCGCCTGCTGGGATTTCCATCGAAGAGGAGGAAGGGATTTATATTCGCGACATTACCGTTACGCATCAGGTTGTTAACACCGACGTTAAACATTTAAAATGTTTGCGGGCGGCAAGTTTACACATGCACGACGGCGGCGGGCTCGGAGGAGGAGAAGGTGCGCTGATAAAACGCGGAAAACGAAACGAACGGATGAAATTTGTCTACATCCAACAAATATATATATAGGTGCATTCGTAGTAAAAGACGTAACTGAAGAAATGTAAAACGCACGCACCTTGTCGTCCGATCGGTTATACGAGAGCGAGTTAAAAGGCCGCCTTTGACCTCGCGCGCCGCGCGTTTCTTCGTCGTCGCAACTTTTCTAGGTCGAGAAACGTCGAACTAGAAAACGTCTCATAAGGTAAAAACGCCTTTTACACCTGTTAATATACACATCGCACACACAATTGCCAAACGAACGCGTGCCCAGACGAGAAACGCAGCCCCCGCGGCGCTTCTTCACCCGTTCCACATTATGAGAAAGGTAAAGAGAACTCTTTTTAGCAGTCACAGTCGATAAAGACGCGCTATGGACGTGCATATATACGAAAAGGAAAGACATTACGCGTACACGTCTGATTAGCGTCTGATAAAATGTAACATTGCTAAAGACGTGCGGGAACGATTTACTTTCGCTCGAATTCTTTCGTCGCCTGATGATCCCTCATCTTCCTCTCAATTGAAGCACTGCCCTCTTCGTCCACGCAAGAAATGGCCCTTTTACAAAAGCACATAGATGCTTTTTGTGAACGAGTTCACATGACCACATAATTCAATCGACAATTTTCTGGCCAAAATTTGATCACAAATACGAACAAACAGAGGAGAGTGGCAGAAGAAACGTGACAATTGTGCTTCCTTCCTGTTAATTCTCACCCTGCAAACGTTGGTAAATCTGCTCTTTGCTCGTCATTTACGCGGGGTACATGCCCCGGTGTCATTTTTGGTCCAATTTTTCACCTTCATCCACGCCTTTCAAACAATGACATTCTTGAAAACATCCTTCAATGAAAAGATGTCTAGAAAACTTATGCAAGAGAGTTGAAAGCGGCAGACCACGAAAACTTATGGTGTTTTCTAAAAATAATATAGTATGTCCATTTATATTAACGTGTAAGTTAAGGTGGAACACACGTGCGAACGCACGTCCAATGAGTAGAGGCGGACAAATCCAGAATTCCATTTTTCAGATACTTCTATCTCTATTGGGAAGGGGGGGGGGGTATATACAAACGAAGAGGTCGGAGGATCTCTCTTCTCCCCTCTTCCTAACATGTTGATTTGGATCCAAGTCTGCATATCATGCACAAATTGATTTCAGAAGAGGGCAAATTTTGCCATTGCAACCACGCTGAACACAGAAAAGCCACACTCGTCGATGACTTCCATTTGTTGTTTCCGAAGTCTTCCACAGTACACCAGAGGAAGCGTACGCATGTGATACAGTATTATCGAACGAACGAATGTACAACTTTATCGCGCGAGAACGTAGCGAAGGCTACAATTCGAGCCTAAAAACGTTAACTTTGAAGCGAGCTTATCGACGAAAGAATGAATAGGTTGATAAAGACCTATTCACGACGTACAGTCCCGTATAACAGCCGCAACAATAATTTACAATTCACATTTTAATAGTACAGGATAACAACTGGTTCCGTTCGCATGGGAAAAAGAGGCGCACACTTTCCTTCCACATCCTCTGTCTTCGAGAACGTAACAATCTAAATTACCTCTCGATAACTCGACAAACTTCATTTCTCACCGTACACAGTGAGGAACACCAGTACTTTCTAGACTCGGAATGGTCGACTAAGTCTTTGCACTCCTAGTTTTGGAACAATGCTCAGCGAGCGTACAATCGTAAAATAACGCCGTGATAAAACATTATATCGCAAAACAAATTTTGGAATACTTTTCATTTACTTTCATCATAATATTCGAATGTACCGTTACAGAAGAGTAACCCACTAGCTTCGGGGATAAAAAGCGTTCGTAAGATTAGGAGAAAGGCCACTGAAGTGTTTGATCGAATTGTTGACGAAGCAAGTTCAATTTCGAGAGATTTTCTCAAAATTCCTCCTCCTCCAAAAGGATAACATGCATTTGATTAGCAAGGCGATCGTTTTAAACAGGGGAAGTGGTACCATTGGAAGACGGATTGAATACCCATTCTCCTGATCCATCAATAGATTGTCGTTTGCATCATAAGAGCAATCATTGTACTCATTTAAATCCATTTCCTGATATATTTTCTCTTCTTTTTTTTATGGTGTGATTGATCAGTATTCTGGAAAACATGATAGTCTAGCTCAAAACGATTCACACTGAGACGGAAAGAAAAGGTCTTCTACTCATTAAAGCGATATACGAGGAAAATAATTCTCTGCGTTTTTAATCGTTCTTGCAGCATGAAAATCGTGACTCCCGTCAGACCGCGTACAGTCATCAAGAAATCCAATGCCGCTTGAGAGGCGATTCCACGCTCACGATTCGTGACTTGGAGCTGCTATTCTTAGACGAGGAAACGTCGAGTCTTGCGGTGGAAATTTCAAACTACTGATGCAGCAGCGAAGGAAAAATACGAACTAATATACGATCGTTTCTGTCTTCATTCGAAAAATCGATACCGGAGAACTTTTTCACCGGGAAATTGCTCACAAGCAAGTAGGGCACAGATATCAGCAATATATAGGGCACAAGATTTCATCATATTCCCTCCCTTCTACAAAATTTCACCATTCCGTGAAGAGAAAAAGATGCTTAACATAATCTAACCCGAACTGGAAAAAGGGTGTTCAGCATAACATTCGGAAAGCTACTGATTGGCTACTCAATTATCCTTCTCACACACAAAGTCACTCGGGGCAAGTAGTGGGAAAATTGAAACGTGTACCTCTTTGTCTTCCAGCTGAGAACGAGTTCAAGATACAAGCAATGTTGTAGATAAGGGAGGAGGGATTTGGGGCCTTGGAGGGTATATCACCCCCATTGCAATTTTTTTAGCGTCGTTTTTCCGTTCAATACAATGATTTTGTCTGCTTTTTACATAAATTAGGAAAAATTTTAGGAAATACCCCCCCCCCCCCTCCGCCAACTGAAAAAATATCCCCCATGAGAAAATCGTATCTACGCCACTGGATACAAGAATCAACAGTTAGAAAGTAATTTACTGTAATTGGTACCAACCATATCTTAGTCATGCAACTGGACAGAAATTCAAGAGATCGAATACATTGTTTGCAACTTGTGCACACGATCAAAATCTCATAAATCTTTTCTTCCTACCTCATCATGCTCTCAGAGGTAAAACATCATTATATTACATCATACAATGAGTCAAAACTAATCAACGAAATTGGATAGAGAAATTACTTATCCGAGGGGGCGGAGGATGAGCACCCCCCAACCCTGGGGCAAAACGCTGGTGAAAATGGAATAAATATCAACTTGGAGGACAAAAAGAGGTTGAATAGTTTCATTATATAAGAAACTCCTCAGTTTTCTGTCAGACAACAATAGAACACAAAGAACAAGAGTTGGAAAGTAAGACATCCCATGATCCAATCCATGCAATGATGTCCTCTCTTCCCTTCCTCAAAATTTCGCGGTTCTTCTAACAATTACATGCGCTCCTTCTTCACATGATGAGTCATGATCAATCCCTTGAGTTATGATAAACTCACATTATGGTTTGAATATAATATATCAAATGGGAGAGGGGGGGGGAGAGAATGGAATGATCGAGATTACCATACCACATGACTTCGCCATAAGAACCATTCCAATTTTGAAGAGTCTATTCATAAAATTTTCAGAACTCCCAAGGTTTGAGAATAAAATTTCTACCAACTTTTCTATGCTGGCAAACATTCAACTCGTAAAAATTTGGATACATCTTATGGAAAGAAAATGGTACATCTCATGGGTACGAAGTGATTTCACACGATCGGAACTGGCAATTAGGGGTGATACGATATATAGTAATGCCTCATCCCATACAAAAACCAGAAGTCCTCTCCTCGCTTCTAATGTGACAGGAATTCCCACATTCCTAGCTTTTCTGAGAAACGAATTTCGAAAGTTTCCACAAGATTCCTAAATACTCATCAAAAATCGATTTTCAAACAGAAGCAGACGACCTTCCAAATATCCAATTAAACGTTCTCACAACAACACCGCCACTCTGTAGCCACAAGCATTCGGGATTCGATAGGAAATGCCGAAAATACTTTCCTCGTTCGCGATAATGCGCGACTAGTGCTTCCGATATAGTGACGATATTAATTAGGTATTACGAGAAAAGCACGTGTTTCATCAACGTAATAGACAGCTTTTAAATGACAATCGTCGAGTCGAGTGCAGGCTTACGCACGCAGAAGGGCATCATAACACGAGTAGTGCGGCAAACGCAAACACTAAAATAGGAAAGATAAGAAAAGAGAGGAAGGAAAGAAGAATACACAGAAAACGCGCAGAGGAGTGAAGGACAACACGAAATAGCAGACGCCGAGTCATAAATAAATGCTAATTACTACTCTAAACGATTCAATTACTGTCGGCCTACTGAACTTGAATTCCAGTTGTTAATTCTAATAAGCCATAACGAAAATCGTCTTATCAATATTTTCGTTGTACCGTTTTCTGCTTTTCCCTTTCTCTCTTTCTTTCGCCCTCAATTATGAATGAATGATAACCGATAACGATCCTTATCACTAATACGGTAGCGGTAAATTTCGACTATAGTATTTTACTACAGTATTTACCATTTTTATATGGCCCGATGAAAAATACATTGTAGGAGTGCACACACTCATATTTATACACACACATACATTCTGATACGTTCAACACGTGATTTATGATTAATAATTTCGACGATGTACAGTAATTTGCGACTTCGCAAACAACGGTTATGGTTATTTGTGCGTTCTATGTTTACAAATTATTATACTCCTCGTCTGGAGTGTGCCCGTGACTTCAGAATAGATTACCTAAAAATGTTAATGTCAAGAACCTCGTTAGTAGAAGCAATATTAAACGTACAGCTCAAATGCTACAAGACAAACTTCTAGCAAACGATCCTCACTTCTCTGCTATAGGAAAGGATGGTACAGACACGTATTCTCCTACGGACTCACTTTTGAATGAATCTTACTAGGGCATAAACATGAAACAGAAGAATCTCTCGAACTCTCATCCTT
Source organism: Aspidiotus destructor (assembly GCA_035079395.1). Lineage (NCBI taxonomy): Eukaryota > Metazoa > Arthropoda > Insecta > Hemiptera > Diaspididae > Aspidiotus > Aspidiotus destructor. The sequence goes on along the minus strand of JAVHKZ010000003.1, from coordinate 39,839,982 downwards.
CACACAGTTTTTTCGACACTCACTCGAAAAAACCTGCAAAATGATTCATCGTTTGCAGTGTTTTGCTATCACTTATTCTTTAGTACCTTGAGGGAGGCTCTTCCTCACACTGTTCACCTCTGCTGAACACAAAACAATAGAAAAATTCCAGTCCAATCTTCACAACTCGAGCTAGTGCACACAATTTCGATACTCGAACTGGTAGTGCAACTAGCTGAGAACTGAACAAATCGACCAGTCGCTAGTGATGGCGACACTATGGCGATTATCACTGAATCCATACGAACTTCCAACACTTCCCTCATCAATACTTAAGGTAATCTCAAATTCTACGGTACACAAACTGACTACAATAAAGTACTAGCATCTCCATCACCTGAATATCCAGTCACAGAAACATACATACATACATACACACACAAGCACAGTTACACAAGAACACATAGACACAAACACCAAACGAGATGATCCGATATTCGTTCCATTTATTAATATTTCGAGCATTTATTAGCGCAGAATTCGAATAAACTGTACGAAAAACTTGCAATGAAATTAATAAAGAAGAATATCGAAAACACTCACGAACGAATGAACACAAGAAACTAGTAGATCAATGTGGGTCGGTATTCCTTCTTTCGCGAATATTTCCATCAGTTTTTTTCGAATTTTTACACCATTCCGTACGCGGATTTTATCGAAAATTGATAGATTTTGAATTGTTAAATTACCTGAATGTTATTCCACATTTTTCTTCACACGCACATTATAGAAAAATAGCGAAAATTTTACGTATTTTAACATCATAAATACGAGAGAAAGAAAACACACACCACAAGCACAGCATACACCGCTTCACACGATAGAACCATTAAAGAAAGTTGAATAAGCGGATTTGTTCCAACGTTCAAACATTACCCGCGTGTTTCTCTCCGCGCTCCGCCACCCCGTCACGACACAAGGAAAAAATATCGCTTCGCCTTCATTGGTTGCACTCGACTCAGTGTTACCACTGCGAGCGACTCGCAATTCATTTCGAATCCCACACTCGCTGTACAGCCGTTCCGCCGAATACGGGTTATTCCTATTACAATTTCTGTACTTCGAGTTATATCTGCTGATGATAAAAATGCGCCTTTTTCAATAAATATTTCGCTGAGTGACAAGTTCAAATCTATAAAGACACAACACTTGATTCTCGCCGAACAAAATGATAGTGGCGTGCAGCCGACGATGTTATTATTACGATAATTACTACGAATATCACGCGGACGCGGAATTCACGAATACAAATTTTCACGCGACTTGTTTGCTAAAGCTCGCTAACAATAAATTATTGTTCGATATTACTGTAAACAATGCAGATATTGAAAGATTATTATCACTATTATCCAACGGTTCCGTTTTAAATAAAATTTGATTTTCGCAGCGCGAATTCCATGTTCCATGTTCGAACATCGAGAAGGATAATCTATACGTTAATTATTTTACGAATGAGACCTAAATTTAGTGTAATAGTTTTGCACTGTATGCAAATAAATTACTGCAGCTTAAACCGCAAAGGGTCGTTGAATAATACAGTAGTGTGATTTTCATGTATGAGTATTTCCAGAATAATCCCTACTTGGCTGCATTAAATTCTGCTAGAATTTTTTTGATTTTATCTCCGCTTAAAATTAATACGAGGCCATCAACCCAACTTGATAGCAACAAGAGTGAAAGGTGATCTTGAACAGATTGTGTTGGTCACCGAAAAATTTTACTAGAAAGGGTTGTCATTCGAAAAAAACGAAATAACGCCGAAAGAGATTGAAGGTTCTCTATTATTTAATCAGAAATTTTGTTTTCTTTTCTGAATACAAATCATGAAAAAAGAAGGTGAACAAACTAATCAAACGCACTATCAATAACACCCTGAAACCTTTTCCTAAAATTGGAACTGCGCTGGTCACTTAATTTCATGGTTACTGAGAGGAATTCTAACATTTATTTCGATTAGTCCACCCTAAATTAGATCCAAGAATCTCTCACCTGCACGGTGGCTATGCCAAATCCCGTTCTTAGCCCCGATGAGAAGAGGGGCATAGGGGACATAATGCCCCCGGCTCGAACTTTCTGGAGGGCTCGATATTTTTAAAAGATTTACAATTTTTCACCATTTGATATTAAAAAGAAAACAATGAATCGGAAGGAGATGGGGCTCGTGAAAATTTTGTTTGAAGAAAACATTTCAATATAATTGAAAATTTTGGAGAGTATCGAGCAAGCAAAATTTCTCGATTGTAGGAAAAAAAAAGAAAAAGAAAGAGAAAAACCAACAAGGTAGAAAGAAATGAAGATCATGCTTCTGAGCCCTTACTTGAAGCCTGATAGAAAAAGTATCAAAATATTCAATTTGAATGCTCAAGAAAGTTTTTAAAAACTTGAGAGCCGTATTTTCTCTCGTACTCATACATGAATGCTCAACACACTTTGAGCTTTTAATACACAAATTTTAGGAGGAAAGGGGAGGCTTGGGCTCAAGAACCCTGCACGTACCCAAATTTTAAAATTGAACCATTAAAGATGTGATGGCTTATAACTCTCTAAATGTCTTCAAATGGAAACATAACGGGGAAATGAGGATTTTTTCAGGACTATTTCCTATACTTCCAAGGAATGTAATACCGATATTTCTGTCATGGGGATAACGAATGTTCAACAGGAAGACGGAGCTTCGTTAAATGGAGAGTCCCTCTATTTTCTGAATTCTTCTAACTTAGGAAATTAGTTTCCAAATAGTAACTAATTCTAGCGCAGTATCAATCCTCGAAAAATTTTCGCGTTCCTAACGTAACTTCCCTTTCCTTATGGGACTGACTGAGATTGAATCCTAGTTTGCGCTCATCAATTTGCAAATTTCCACCGTTACCTTGTAGATTTCCAGGTAAACGAGGCACTGAAAAGGAAATGGGAAAACTAAACAATAAGATCCTATCTCCAGTTTCTTTGAATACGTCACAAACGTAGAGCCACAAAAGAAGATTGAAGGAAGAAAGGCTCACTACAATTGTAGGGCTATCCGGAATAAGGGCAATTTCTGTGTACATTTTGAATGGGAGAATTGCCCTCCTTCCGGATAACCCTTCAATTCGTCTACCTTTGAAAATACCTAACAAAATTAACAAATTTGATTTACATGAGAATCCACCTGAACTAATCCTTGCGTTTAGCTGGGACGAATTCAGATGAAGTCAATTAGAGAATGAGAGCAATCCCGCACTGAACCAAGGATGATGCTGAAATGTTCTTACAATGTTCTTTTCAGATAATCGGTTTTGATGATCACTGAGTAAAACGATAATTTACTGGGTCTTCGAATAGCTAAATGGTTTTCACCCTTAAATCTCCTGACAACATACTCTGGTAAATATGTCTCGTTTTTTGAGGTACCTAACTACCAGCGAATAGAATGACTTTTGCTCAAATTTGTCAATCTTTCCGCGTCTTTATAGACGCTTTCGATAACCACGCGACATTTTACCGAAGTCGCACAATGCTACAATAGTCAAGCACTTCTGTTGAAGAAGGATTAACGCTCATTTAAAGAATGAAAAAGATATCATTTCTCGATCTTCAAACGACAGAAATTGGTTGACGCAAGGTGACACAGTCGCCGTTTTAGTAAAGCCGGAACAACCGATTTTTTTTCATCCTAGTTTCACGGGTGGCGTGGTAGTATTATGTAAACATTATAGGTCGATGTCCTTTCGCAAGCTGATGACTAATAAAAGAAAAAGAGAAATCAAAGAATAATATCGTGGCAGACAAAACACCCCTCGAGAAAAGAATTATTACACTCCTGTTGATGAAAAAAAGATGAGACAATAATCGTCAGACGGTGAATGAACAATGATTTCCAAACAATTAATTAATCGCAGACGCTACGATATTTCAACATTAGTGAAAAGAAAGAAGGGAAAAAAAATGTAAAAAAGTTCATCTTCGCGTAACTCCGTCTTCCTTCACCCTCTTATCTCGATGTCCGAAATAACGCAAAGCAACGTAAACACTTGTTACAACAATATAAACGAGACTTGCATCTAACAAGTCATCGTATGTCATATAAATAGTGCTAGGTACAGTTTAATGATAAAAAGGGAAAGCAATGAAGTTTTCCCTTCAAGAAATAACAATTTTCATTGATAACAATTTTCGCAGACAGGGATATTTAACCGCGCGATGTGAGTTGGTAGAATTGCCTATTGCCTACAAACGACACCACCAACGTTCTCGTTTCGTTTTTCGGTTCGTTCGTAGCCTCGTACACGACGAAGCGGCTACCCGCTCGGTGAACACCGTCGAACGCATGGCGAGCGGAGAGAAAGAGAGACACTCGTTCGAAGAAACAAGAAAATAAAAACATCGGCTACGCTCGGCGGCTGTCGCCGTCGCTCGTGTGTTATGACCTAAAGCGAGTAGAAGTTGTGTCGAAACAGTCATGAACGTTTGCCGTCTATACTGGTACGAGGAGACCGCAATTAATGGATAGTGTAGTGCTTTGAAGTTCCCCTCTGCTATTACAGAACGCCATCCTCACTCTTTAATATCAGAATGGAATATGGCAGGTTTGTTCTCCTCTTCTGCGGCGCTGTTACTAAAGCGTATTAAATGTTGTTTTTCTGACTGTTCGTTAGGTAAGTTACAGCCCATGTTTCTCCGTAACTTTCCACTTCCCTGCCTTCTTCTTCCATCCTTTATTTTATTTAAAATTTCCACTTTTTTTAAATCCCTACTTGGGAAAAATTACTGCAGATAGGGTTTGAAGTTCTTTCTTTCGACTTTTTTTCTCGGAGAACACGCTCGTCTTCGTTCGGGTTGACGTTGAAATTATTACGATTTAAAAAAAAAAAAAAATCCCGCCAATCGGAACGAAGTCACCGAAGAACGAACAGCGAAGTCTGATGGGTGCTATCCATCAACGTCAGGAACCCCTTAATTATGATTTGGTCAATTTTCTGACTGACCTGACTCAAAGGAAGACAGCCTCGGCGATGTAATCAACTGCGTTGGATGTAGGCCTGCCTGACGATATCACGCACACACGCACGTACTGTTCACAGTCTTCAAAGCAATAGCCACATTTTTTTTTTCGTGCTAAGACACATGCGCTCAATTTTCAGCAACCCCTAAAAAAATTTCTCGAAAGGATTATTGTTTGCGGGCATCTGGAGATGGTTTTCAGACTTACTTGAAATAACTCATCATGGTTTTTTGTTTTTCTTTCTCTATGGCTCTTCTTTTATGTTGACAGTTATAATTGACCATGATGGCTCCTCCATCCACCCCCCCCCCCTTCAAGAAATTATTCCATAAGAGCCTAACATTAATCCTATGCAAATGAAAAACAATGAAAAATATTTCGTACTCCCCCCCTAGCTCCCTATCCCCAAATCATCTATAAATCCACCATAACCCCTGACCATTTCCTTCAACTACAAATTGACATAGCGCAGCATTATTCCTGTCTCGAGAGAAGAAAAAAAAATGAATACAGGCTATTACAGGTGGCTTGTCTTCCAAATATCCTGGCCTCCTTCCTCTCCCCCTCAAGTAGCGTGTTTTTCTTGTGTAATCCACAGTCAAGATTGCAATGCTGACCTAACCCAACCTGAGTCAGGGCCTAAACGGGTAGCCTTCCCCCTTCTTTTTAGCGGCCCTGCTCTCTTAAATCAATAGTCATTAAACCAAGTTTATCGTTTTCTATAAGTAAATGCTGATTTTAATTACTTATGACAGAGGAATACCAATATCCAGTAATATTACAAAGAACAGGGGGAAAGATACGTTTGCATCATTTGATCCATGAACATAGCAAAAAAACTTTAGAGCTAGGGAGCATATACAAACTGGAAGTAAATGAAGTACTTGAATTTAAAATATCAAATTTTGAACAAAGATACACAAAGCACCAAAGTTAAAATTGCTTGATCTGTACAAGTTATGGATTTCTGCGCGAATAACTTCTTTATTCTAGATTAAGGAAAAAACACTAAGTATGAGTGGTTTGTAGAAGTTGCTTCCAAGAAACTTAAGCTGTGAAAAAAATGCTAAATGAGATGAAAAAATTTGAATATTTCTGTTAAATATCTCAAAAAGATATCAAAATATTTACAAACTGAAATGAAACGCAATAGGAGTATCAAGTCAGCAATAATACAAATCTGGAAGGGAATATTGAAACAATTAAACCAACAACAACAGGTACAGCTTTGTTGTTCATTTCATAAAGCTAGATTTGTTCTTGTAGAGCAACTCTTCAAGACAGGTTTTGCAAAGTTCCAAACAGAGAAGAAACTACAATTCCATGCATAGAAAAGCTATTATGTATTTACCACTTATAATGATGAATTGATACTACGGCATTTATTTTTTTGTTTGAAAAATTCTGACACATAATAAGCAAATGTATCTTCAACAAGACAGAAGGAGCAGCCAAGTTTTATTGAAAAATTTCTAATCAATCCAGCACCAAAAAACACCTGGAGAAATAAAATTTGTATCTTTTAAACTATAGAAATAATTTGATTTGTTCTTGCAAAGAGAGAGAGAGAGAGAGAGAGGAAGGAGAGAAAATATTGAAATATTGAGAACTAAGTATAATAAATGATGATATAACAAAAACTAATTATTTCAGATTCAAGAACATATTGTTCACAAAGAAACCCATTTGATTTTGATAGAATGTAAATTTTGAGTTCTGAATGAACTTTGTCTTGAAAACTTATTCAACCACAATAAATTAGAAAGTTTACTTCAACATTAATTTCCATTATCTGTAGTAAATTGACTGCTTTATTCAAAATAACTTCTGAAATTTGTGGTATCTACCATATTTTTAAACGCGTTCACCTTCACAAAAACATCATTATTAAACATATTTTTGGTACACAGTCACGCTGAAAGTGAAACAAAAACAAAATAATTTTAGGTTTAAGAAAATATTATCCACATACACAAAGAAACTACTTATTTGATAGAATGTGAAGTTTGAGTCTTGAATGAACTTTGAGGGGGGGGGGGATTTTTTTTGAAACTATTGTATTTGAGGAAATAAACAGATATCAGGGTGCCGCTAGGAAGAAACTGGCGCACCTTTGCTTTATGACTTTTTGGTGTTATGCCAGTTCCTAGCGTCAGAGTAATGAAAATAGAAATAAGAATAAAGTAATGAGATGATACTTGGTGAAATCAATGAAATGTGAAAGATAGAAATAAAAATAATAAAAATAAATGAAATAAAATAAAATAAATAACAATAAAAATTAAATAAATAAAAATTAAATAAGATAAAATAAATAAAACTAAAACAAAAGGAAATACAAAAATGAAAATAAAATGAAATGAAATAAATGGAAGGTATGAAAAGAAAAGTAAATAAATAAATAAATAAAATAAAATGAAAATAAATAAATAAATAGATGAGCGTGAAAAGTTGACTGTGGTAAGTTTTTTTTTTCAATTATTGTAAAACAAAATTTCCTTCAATTGATGTCTAAAAAATAGAGAGATTTCCTTTGTTGGCAACAGCTTGCATAAAATTAAAGTTATTGATTTTATATATCTAAATCTTTGACTAGTGTCAGATATTTTGAAGACAAAGACAGAAGAAGAGGTTTTGAACCAAGCATTATCTGACAGCAGTTGTGAATGAGGAGGATGAAGACTCAGAAAAATGGAGCATTTGATCAGTGAGTAGGTATCAGATTTTGAAGGAAAGTTGAAGAATTATTGTAGTTGTTTTTTTATTGAATTTATATTCAAACAAATACAAAATTGTAATCATCATTTTAGTTACCAGTGGTAATTTCTTGAAAAATGCTATGGGGCTCCAAAGTTTTGTAGAAGAAAAGTAGTAAATTTAGATCCCCCTACCCCTTTTTATCAACGTGAACCCATAACATGAATAAATCAACTTTTAGCAACCTCACAATTTACATTGTAAATCTACTTACTGTATTGGAATTATATTATCCATAGTTGTTTTCTACGGGTATAATGACTGACTCCCATGTGCGAGAACATTATACGTGCCCTGTACTGAAGAACACCATCTTTGAATGGCTCTCCTGTTTTTAACCCACTGGACAGGTATCTCCAGCACAAATCACATATGTAACATGTACAATGCATGGAGCAAATGTAGAGATTATGCTGGCTCAAAGTGATAAACAAGTAAGTATGTGCCAACAGAATTGAAAGTAGTTGGTTTATTTGTAACTATAGAGTTAGGATTCCTCGGCATTTGCCAAATGAGTTTGAAGGCGTTGGAAAATAAAAACGAGATAGAAATCTGTTTCAAAGCAGTAGGGACCCAAGGAAAAATTAATTATATCCTAGAGCGCATTCAGTTGGCCTCATTGCTAAATTACCTCTTGGTTTGATGGTCATCCCGTTGAACATTGGACCCTTCATTGAAGACATATTAAGATCATAGTGCGTCACTTTGTCTCCAAACCATTTCAACTCCACTTGACATTGAACTGGAGAATCAACTGATTGAAAATTCTAAAAATTCCACAGAGAAAAAGTCAAGAAAGAGATTTCTAAATATTAAATCCGTCATGACAGCTGGAACATTACCTGCTTTGCTTTCAACTTTGAATAACGCAGTAGGTAGCCTATTTTCCCAACTTTTTGCTCTGTGAAACTTGGAATTTTCAAACATCAGCTGATCCTTTAGATCATATATAGTCAAGTGGAATTACAATGGTTTGGAAATGGACTCATGAAGGGGGGAAATGGAGATATTTTGTGACCTGTGTCGAAAAAACGTTATGATAGTGTTTTCTAGGGCATCTGGAGAATGGATGCTCTGTAGATAATGTTCTTCTCAATGTTTTCATCTTGCATACTAATAACGTTCTTTCGGTACAGGTCACGTATGTAGTTCTACCATAGCCCTGGACATCGAACGTTCAACTGCATCGCTCCTTATCAGGGTTATTCATAAGGAAATAGGAAACAACTACTGGTCGTTCATGTCGCTCAGGAGATCAAGGTATCTCACTGGATGACGTCACTGGGATTCTGGGATTCTGGGAAATTGACAGGCTATTTTGACGCAGAATGCAGGCAAATTCGTGTGTTCGAGAATTCTTCCTGTAGTGCAAAATTATAAACTGTGCGGAAGGAGTCGCGCCTTCTTCTTTTTCAGTTGCGATAATCTAATTATATGAAATTTTCCAGAAAGCAATACCTACATTTATCTCAACTCTTTAGCTAGGTACTCGTCGTACTTTGTCTTTTCGCATGATATCATTATACCAATACAAACCTGAAGTTCAATCAAGTCTCCAGATTCACTACTAACCGAATTTGCCCCAGAAGTAGCGACTAATAAAATAGGTTACTTAATTTTTAACTTGTCGAACCTCGATTCAATATTATGACAGATCATCTTTCGTACCCCTGTTAATTATAGGCAGTCTACTGCTCCGAAAAATCTACCAGAGACCCAGAGTAACGTTTATCAGCCGCTCTTCAATCAGCTCATCATAGATACCTACCCTCCGAAATTGTGACCTGTTCAACGTAATAATTGCGAGAACCAAGTGTAAACTATACGAAGAACCTATCATTAAAGCTCGACAATCTCACGTTACTTTCGGTTTCGTTGAATGAAGAATGTAAATATTTACATTCAAACTGGCGCAGATAACGAAAACGAATAACCGAATAAATAATGCAAGGTACATTAACCCGGTTGTAAGCAGACAATAATTATTAGAGGAACAAGATATCTGACGTTTCGTGTAATAAATGCAATATAAACATTACATAATGACGTAAAATACTCAGTATGTATATCGCAGTGGATCATTTAATATGTAAAAATGAGGTCAATGTCATTGCCAATGCCAATTTATTAGAGCCCGCGAAAATATGTGTACGAGCAATAATATATGAACGTAAACGACCCGACGTGGTTAATGTGTGTGAGACATGTCATGCAGAAATAACGCAGCGCATTATTATTTAAACCGATCTAAAAACTGGTATTTAACGTTGATATCCTGAGCGCGTGCCGAGAAGTTATTTTATTGTAGGGCCTATAATTGGTTAATCGCCGTTGTAAATCATCGTAAATTGGAGGGGAATGTCTCCTGTCACACCAGACTAATAATGTAGCGAGTACACGCGGAATGCGGAAACTCTGTGATACTATTTTAGATTCGTACTAGTTCATTTTATCAATGATCGCCGAGCTATCAATTTTAAGCACAAGCGAATTATGTAAGCAACAATATTCATTCATGTTTCGTCTGCTACGTTTGCGGGGCACCCTTTTCTCTTTCTGTCTCGGAAGTAATTCGATAATACGACGCATTAAAATGGCTTATCTCTTCTTTTTTTTCACGAGGCACGAGACGTAAACGTACCGCAATACTATTTTCGAGGGTTGAATGAGATAAATTGAATTGAGAATATTGACCTTTAAAGGATTTCCTTCACGTTTAGCGACTGCGAACGCTTTCTACATACACTTCGTACATCCATTTTGCCTTTGTTACGCATTTAAAAGTACTCGTGAAAGATACCTACCGTACCTATCGTGTCAGAGAGTTTTCACGATGAAGAGCGGGCTCAGTGAGACAGTGACGCTATTGACATGCAGCTATATATAAACGTGCGATAGTTTCATCGATCATTTAACTTCGACTAAAGTATTCGATATCATGAGTTGAAGACAGAAAAGCTCTAGGAGTTCGAGAAAAACTTATTCGACGTGTCTACAGACTTGTAAACACGAACGCTCATCTGCTCTCAAGAAGATCAAAGAACTTGATTATGACTAGAAACGTTGATGCTGCATCGCAACCTTGAAGTGTGAAAATTTTCCATTAATTTACATAATTCTCTTTTCTTTATTGACGATAGAACCTTTTCATAATACGTGTATACGATCAAAATTGCATGACAAGCGATCGAAATCATGACAATCGGACATTATGAAAAACAGGCTTTTGCGCATAATGCGGAGCGAGAATTTTTGCTTCCTCTTTAATGGGTACCTATCGTAAGGGTTTTGAATGAAATAAAAACAAATTTTAAATGAACCAAAAATAAAAGAATAGTTTAGGTACGTTCAAATGAAGTACCGGTATACATTTGTACGAATTTGGAGTAAGATGGTCAGTTGATATCAATGAGGAATACTACTATGATTCTTCTAATTTACTCACGTAATATTTATTATGTTGCGAACCTAAGACAAAGTGGTGTCTTTCCATTGATGATTCCAGCGGGCAACGTGCCACCACTTCTCGTTGACAGCAGAGAACAGCTGCGTCCGGATGACTAAGTATGACATGAATTAGGAATTTGGAACGTTTGAAGATTTGGAGTAGGTCCATGGTAGAAAATGGAAACTTCAGAAAACATCTCAAAATCGGTAATGCTAAATGATTATTGACATGATTCATGTCTTTGCTCTGACCTCTACCTTTATTTTGGAATTTGCGTGTGTCCGTTCATGGAAATGACCTTGAGACTAGGGAGAATTTCGAAATCCTAATCCCTAGCCTGAATTTGCTTCCGTTTGTCCGGCCAAATGACCTTTTACATGGTAACGCAAAATGATATTACCAGTTGAATGATTCTTACCTTATGTGGGAATCTTGTCATCATTTTTCATATTTTTAGTATGCACAAAATCTTTGGGCTGTCGAGTCTCAAAAAGAGTGAAGAAAACCGAGAGTCAGAGTCGAAGCTAGGAGCAGGAAAAACGGAGCAGAGCTGCTCCTAGTGATTACAGGGAAGGAGCCCTCTGCTCTTCTGGCTCCGTCGGTGTTTTTGGCGTCTATAGTCAGCCTAATGAGGGCAAAGTAGAATTGATAAATTCAGTTATTTATTTAATTTTTCAAACCTGAAGTACCGTATGGGCCAGCTGCACTCCAGGAGCATTGAAATTATTTATCCGCACAATGACCAAACATGAAATACCCAACTTGTTTGGAACGCACGCTACAATAACCAAAATCGAGAAGAGAATCGGAGGTATGGGCATAATTCTTGCAAACTGAAACCAGAAGAGCAAGCTCCTTTCAAAGAGCTAAACAGCTCCCAAACAAGCCGGGGACTATACTCGGCGCTGGAGCTTGGCTCCAAAGCTAAGACCTACGAACGGAACCACCATTTTGGTTCTTTTGAAAGCCGGCTCCTACCTCTACTTTGTATATCCAAAATAATATCCGACTCTGCATCCTTGGGTCTTAGAAGCCGAACCAAAGGGAGAATAATCTTTTGGAGACATGATTTTGGGTCGTGGTACATTATTTCAGCCCTCAATCAGAGGTATACAAACTAGTCAAATACACGCAGCAAATAGGTGATCCAAGCTGCTAAAAACTGACTTACAATCTCCTATCTTGTATCCGATTGCTCGTCACTCTATTTATAGGCACTTAGAATTTAAAATCACCTGCTATATTTATTAGTATTTGGACCGGGCTCCGGGTAGCGCTTGAATCGCACTTTCGAAAGAACTAATCCCACACACTAACAAACATCATTCTAAATTCACCGTTTCCTCAACAAACAATGTTAAACGACACTAGCTCCATTCCAATTTGCCCAGTCCCAAAAGCGGCCCCTCAAAAAATACGCCCATTTGCCAAGATATAAACAATTTTCAAACATATAGGTAGTGAATTTTTCACTCACTTTCTTCTTCACTTGCCCTCTACCATCCAAAAAATCTACCTCTCTTCAATACCTCATCAACGTTATCCTTTTTGTATCTGTCTGAATTTCACTTTCTTTTTTTCAGTATCAAGTACAGAAAAATTTACCTTGTCTTCCCACCTCTCAATCCAAACGGTATTCTACTGCCGGAGTATAGGATACCGTACTGTGCTTTTGTTGTAAACCGTTTTGAAAATACACTTGAATAACTGACCCTATTTCGTTTTTTTTTTTATTCACGTTAAAACGATAAAGACCTCAATATCGCCACATGTTATCCAGAATTTGCCGCGACAGACACCCAAACAAGCAATTAATAATTCTCTTCCATATTATGTCGGAGGTGATATTAGAGGCGATGATCTTTCACAATGAAAAACCTTTATCTATTCAAGTGAGAAAGGGACAATCCCTTCTTGTACTAAGAAGTAAACGGTTCGAATGCTGCAATAATTCTTTTATGATCGTTGATAGGCACGCGACGGTGACGTAAGACCAGGATTATACTTTTCGCAAAACGATTCACATTGTTATAGTAAACATGAACGAACGTAAAATGTAGACAGTCGCGTTTTTTCCCTTGCTCTTCAATGCACAGATCCAAGCACGCAAAAATCTCTAGTTTATCATCAACCTTTTTCTTGAATATAGCACGTGTCAGGACAGACTGCATTACGTGAAAGGTACATAATATTTTCCTTGGCTGCTCGATAATATTCATCTTCTAGATAGCCACACAGAATGGACAAAGTGATAGATATGCGAAAAAGGTCAGATTATAAACACTTTTATCTAATGTTACACAAATAGAAAGAGGTTTCAAATTATCTAAATTTCCGACGGTAGGTAGGTAATAAGGATCAGGAAATTGTATTAGATTTTTTTTTTCATCTTTAAAGATTTTAAAAGCTTGACTGGCGGTCCGTACAAATAATAAAATCAGTTCTCTTCCCTTGGAATCAGTTTTTCAAACTATTTTTTTTTTTCCTATACACAAATGGAACGAAGGTTGTAATTCCCGCTCCCGGTTGAACACCTAAGGAGAAGTATCCAACCTTCACGACCTCCGACCTACATGAATACCTGCATGACGAAGGATTGATAAAAGCGTTTGGTAACTCATTTAGGTAGAAGGATCTTTATAAAATGATATCCCTTATAGCGTTGCGAATTCAGGTGTGACAGTTTGCTGGCTACAATTTGATTCAAGACTCAGGGTGCAACAGAAAGAAAGGCAAGCGAGGTCAATACTGTTTGTGAAATGGCTGACCAGACAAGAATATTGTCTCGGCTACTGTAAGTTATAACCACTTCCTTCTAAGACCTTTTTTTTTTTTTTTTTTTTGCTACTTAAGATTTAAAAAAAAGGCAGGCTAGAACAGCGGTTTCCAACCTGTGGTACACGTAGGCCTACCACTGGTGAGACGCGAGGAGTCTGGAAAAGGTACGCGAGAAAATGAATCTGGATGAAGATTACAAATAAATGAAAAGAATGAAGTAGGTAGTTTCATCTTACAACAGCACAGCTCATGTGTATGTGCATTGATCATCATAGCCTATTTTCATTTAATCAGTCCGTCTTTTCATTCACTAATTGTGTTTCTTCATTGTTAAATTCTTGTTGTAAATGTTTTCAATAAAAAAATGGGTAAATGCAAATAGTAATAACGATTTGGATTCTGAAAATTCCGCCGAAAATGAGTTCTATGCACTCATTGTTTTTTGATTTTTTTTTTTTAATTTAAAGAATATATATGTTATGCCTAATTAGCGCAATTGAAGACTGCGCGCATTAAGCTAAAATTTTGTAGAATGCGCGCAGTAGTAAGTAATCATTTTGTCAAATGCGCGCATTGTGTAAATGTTTTTGATTTTGTGACACGGAGTATGCGGGTTTCTTCTGGCGAAAGCGCGCAATAAGCTATGCGGTTACGATTATTGAAAAGTTTTAGGTAATGCTCCCATTTTTGTGAAAAATAGCTGTAGTGCTCATAAAGAATATATCAAAGCGAAGAAAATGGTCTATTTGTTGTCGGTATACAGAGCATGGTAGGTTGAACCAGCGCTCGGAACAAAATGCTCTCGAGGCATCCAAATGCAAGACATTAGCGGTGGTCGACGGGCCGGATGTTGCGTATTCACTGCGGGAATTAGTCCGTCTTGGTTCTGTGGGGAAAGGTCAAGGGTATAGGAAATGCAACTGCCGACAAAAATGTGATTCTTAGAAGTGCTCTAGCAAAAAAGCAGGACACGAGTTATCTATTAGACACATTGGTCTTACACAACAAACAGAAGTTTGGTGATCTTGATCAGAGGCGTCGATTAATGAAATCAAAGAAATTTTCCACCAAAAATACCGACGACATAACGAGCCACAACATGAAAAGTAGGTAACAAAATGCAAAATAGGTACATACAGGTACGTTGAAAATTTTTTATAGAGGTACAGCGACGGCCGGTTTTGATGTGAACCACACCATCATCAAATCGCAAAATCTTCACTCTACATTAGCCTGGCTCTGTTTCGCCAGTCCATAGCTCATTCATTAGTGCTACCTCAGTGCACCACATCATTTTGCTGGTGCTCCAAGGTTCATTTGTTGGTGAACCATTCAAATTTCTTAGTACTTAAACCCTTATCGAAGTACAGTCTTGGAAAGATAGCGTGTGGGAGAAGAAAAACCTGTCTTCTGTATAGTACCCAAGGTGCAAGAATGGCTTATCTATTAATACTTCATTAGTGCAGTACAACGCAACAAAAGGGTAATAGTCACTGGACATAAGGAATGTGTTCAGAGGAATGTAAAGCCACTAATGAAGGATAAGTGTTTCCATGGAAAAGAATCCATAATTGTGTCTAGCCTCTCTCCTCGTTTCCGTCGTGCACTCATGGAGCACCAACAAATGAGCCTTTTAGGGGATCCAGTGACCACTTTGTGAAGGGAGACTGGCACCAAAATTGCATACACCGTGTTTTCTCAGACTTTGGGGCACTAACAGAAGACTAACGTGCGGTAACAAAGCACTGAAAATGTGCTGAGTTTGGTTAAGGAACATCTAGTCTTGAGAAATATACTCAAAAGAGTAAACCGAGCCAAATACAAAAACCGCAAATATTTATTTTCATTTGTTTATTTTTTGGGTGGTTCCCACGACTGCTTTCAGGCCAATTACCACCGACACCACCCTCACAAGATAATATGAATTTATAGTTTATCAGCAGTACCATAGGGAAATTCCCCCCAAAAAATGTACACTTACCCAGAGACTCTACATAAGCGATGAAGGTCGAGAGCGTAGGTACAATGCTGTGGACCTGGCCGCGAAGCAGTCACTGCGCTCACCTCCGACAATTCATCCTCTCTCTACCTTTTGTATAATCTAGAATTTTATCACTATTTTTTCGTTTTATGGTCCTCTTCTAACAAGCTCCAATTTATCGAAAAATCTGCAATTCCTTGGTCTACTGCAAACCGCTATTCCTGAAGCAAAAATGTCATCCTGACCCTCCTTAGAATAGGTCATACCCATCTTACCCACTCTTTTCTCTTTTCACGCCTTTGACATCCCCCCTCCCTTATGCCTATATTCCAATGCTCCAATACTGATGAATGATGATCTATCCGTCTCTTGTACAGCTCTCGAAAACATTTGGTTTCACCATTATGTCTCTCCCTTCATCATAAACTATCTTCCAAAGGTTCATGAGAAAGTCATTAGCATGATGAACTACCTTCCACTCTCCTGTTTCTACTATCACCATCTTCTTATTCATATCAACCTTATTGTCCCCATCTACTCACTCCAAGCCCACATGCGTAAGTGTAGTTGCAAGGTTTGTTAATTTAATGAAAAAATATTGAAAACAAAGAGAGAGAGAGAGAGAGAGAGAGAGAGAGAGAGAGAGGGGTAGACGAAAGTAGAAATACTCTGACAGATTCAAAATTCGAGGTGAGAGTTACACTCTTCTTCTCTCATCCATCAAGTCTGAGCTTTCATTACTCATCCAAGGCTGAGATTACTTAGACTAAACTTGGTATGTGCTTTGCCAGACCGCAAGTGCCAACGACTAGAAATTTTGGTTATGTTTCATTTGACATGTTTCACGTCTTTTCCCAACCCCTACGCCAATCTCAAAATAAGCGTCCGGGCGTCCGCACGGATGACCTTGGGACTTGAAAAATTTTCAACGTCGAACCTCAGCCCTACTCCTAATTCTGGAAACAAGTCTAAAAGTGATATTTCCATAATTTTACGTCTCTAGCTAAGTACATCCCTCATTCTCGATGAGTTCCTAAATGCCAAAAATTTTGGGAAAACGACCTGAGTCCTTGCAAATGTATTTATTCAAAGTTTCCCCCTGCGGAATAGTCGAAAACGATTATTCCTCGGTACCAAAGGTGCCTTTTTCCTGGTATAAATTCAGAAGGAGAGACAGCTCTTCCTTCACACCCTTTCCACGGATCCTCGAACGTAAGGCTCGCGAGGAATTTCAATAGGCGACGAATCGACCAAAGCTAGGGTAAAGGCTACGCAGCATAGGCAAGTATACTCGCGTCGAAGCGTTCTATACGCAAGCATTTAACCGCACGTTCTACGTTCCAAGCCGCACTGACATCTGACGTTTCATCCGATCCTAATATGCAGAATATGTAGCGCGATACAATAGCGAAATTTTATGCGTAATGTCATTTCGATAGCGGCGACATCTTATTTTAAAAACAGGAAGCTGCAACGGCCTCTAGCGACATCGATATCTCTTAATTGCAAGTAAAAACCCACTCAAAGAAACGCACCGATCGCCGCCGATACGACGAGATCTCGATACGTCACGCGTGCGACTCGTGAGTAATCACACGATCAATCGCGTGATGAATAATACCGGATAAAAGTATGGCGTGGCGGCATCTGTGTTAATGAAATTTAAATATCGAGACGAGAGCTAAATAAAAAATTTTGGCAATACTACCTGTGAGGTGGAACGAAAAACTTTCGCTGGTCGATAAACCCTCAGAAATGCAATTAGTTAATTTCATTTTCTTTTTTTCAACCCTATGAATGAAACCGAGTACCTACGAAATTTTCGTATTTCCGATTCTCGGGATTGAATACATCTGGAGAAGTTTTCGGTTCCGACTTTAGACGTTCGCAAATAGTTTCGTTATAGCGAATTTCCCGAAATTTCGAAACAAAAAGTGTCAGAACAAAAAGTATTACAGAGCGCGAGCGGGGAATTGGGCGAGAGTGAAAATTGAAGTATCTCGGAAAATTTGTTTTTCCTCCGAGTAGAATTTCAACTTACGTCGAGGTTGCGGTACAAAAAGCTTCTATTATTTCTCTTCTCTTTTTCGGAGGGAAATAACGATGATGATGACGAAGAAGAATAAAAATCGTTATTAGGCTAGAGCGCAAAGTGCCGCAGGTTTCCAATAGGGCACTACAGTACACAGAAAGTATACTGTGACAGTGTAATGCTGTAGCGGAGTAGTGCTGTTCTGCTGCACAGGCCTACGCACGAGCTCTCGAGGCCTAATTTTTTTCTTTCATTTTACGTGCGACGCAACATATCTACTATTATACAAATTCGCCTTTCGCATTCACCCCTGCACAGAATTCGCAAACGTATTATTTCATAAACTGACCAGAGCACATTATTTTCTGTGTACACAGATCGTAATATTCGAAGTAAAAATATATAATTTTGGCGCCAGACTCCACAGTATAAACGATTCCGTGCCAGATTACCGTGAGCAGAAGGCCATAGAACGGTACGGATACGGTCTTATTCGCTGCTTTCTCCCGCACAGTGTTGCACTCGACGCGAGAGGAAAAAGAGTAAATCGTCGTATGGCGCACGGCTCCGGTATTGTCGGCATCGGCATCCATGAAAGAAAAGAGAAAAATCGTAAGAATGTAGGCTACGTTATTATGGCGGCATTTTTAAATGCCCGCGTAAAACGTGAACGTAACACGTTCGTTTCAGTTCTTGCGACGGTCTTCGTTTGTGCCGGAGAAGTCTTCGGTGAAATCTTGTTTCATTTATATTGTCGTCTATCTTATTTTCTTCAAGATAGGAAGCTTTAATAACTCAATAACGACTCGGGTTGACGAGTCGCCTTCTATTCGCAGGCGCGAGCGTGAAGAAAAATTTACGGGATACAGTTTGCCATTGCCGAGTTAGAAAAGAAAATCTGAAACAGACCTACTCTCATTGTATGTGTATTAGAGAGGAGAGAGTTGTCGAGAGCGGCTGCCCTCAATCTAGCATTGTATGCGAGCTTATATACACGAGGTATACAGTTGTGGAATTGCGCACCAATTTCTGTACGATCCCCATTTTGCACAGAACAGAAAATCCTGCCCTTTAAATCATGAAAATTGAGTCTATGAAGATCGACGTAACCACCCTCTCCATCCGCTTTTGGACTAAAAATGCGGTGAATTGATATCGGCCGTTTGCATTCCTTTCTGTACTAATTTTGTTTTTCTCTGTATCGTTAGTGCCCACAGGAACGCGAGCTAGCTCCAAATGTATGTGTTCCATCTTTATCCAATTTTCGACAAAGCAACATGATGCAAAATCGTGTACACATTCACTTTTACGAGGAAATCTGTTTCAGGCCGGCTTATTATCGCTTTGACAAGCTGTGGGTCCCAGGCGGACAAAACCTCCAACTTGTTTGAAAAGGTGAAGAAATTTTGGACCTACAACTTAAATATATGAATAGAAAATTAAGGAGAAGGGAGAAAATCCAACTTAGATCCTCACTCATAAATTCGAAAATAGCGTATCTTTTACCTTTTCGAGAGGAAAGAAGAGTGGTGAGGCGAGGGGTATAGAAGAAGTTCGACTACTGCCGTTATCTGTACTACCAATCAATTGTACATAGATCCGAAGAAAAAGAACGATTTGATCTGACTCAGCGACTTGGAAGTTCTTAAAGATAAGAGGAAAAACTCATACAGTTGAGAATATTGGAAAAAAATTGACTTCGAGCACTATTAATTGCCCTTCAGAATGCAGATCTGGTTTCTCTCACGCCAAAAGAGTAAACTTGCCTATAGTAAACGTGAAAAAGCAGACGTACAAGAAACTGTTATAAATCGAAGCCATAATCCGAAAATCAAATGTCACTACGTACAGCTGTATAGGCGGTGTAAGGACAGCGACCAAAGATTGGATATAACTTGTACCATCTTTGGAATTTAAAACAATTAATTTTCATAGATATTTCATGTGTTTACTGGAGCTCTGCCCCCTATATTTCGAAAATTCTCAAGTTCCCCCTTCTGATATCAGACTGGAATTGTCTCTCTTTGTTTCATTAAATAAACGAGCTTTTCATTTATTGACAGGGTTATGGACTCAGAGAGTGGGCAGATAAGGGACAATAAGAATGAATTAATAGAAACCTGATTTCTAGGCAGAAAGACCGTCGCAACCCTTAAAACTCCCCCCAACTATACACTAGTCCGATCCATCCTAGCTACAAGATCACCTATATATGAACGCGCTCATCTCTGACCTCTAAACACAGTTCAAAATTCCGCCGTTCGCATTTGTATGGACGCTCTTTGCACTGCTCGAAGTCTAGTCGAATCAGGTTATCCACCTCAACATTTCCGTCGACTTTACTCAACTGCCAGATTCCTAACCTCTATTTTACAACTTCCTCAAGACCCGGTTCACAACATTCTTTTTATGCCACCCTGAATCGTCCCTCTGATCGCAATACTTTCAACAACATGCTCTAGTTTCTTAGTCATTTCCTTCACAAAAAAATTCACTTCCATTGCATTGCCTAGTCTCCGTATTTCCTCCTACTCATCAGGCCTTAACTACACCTAAAATAATATACAAACTATGTCAACTCGCCAGCACCTCGAAATTTACCGCTCCCTCTTTTTAGAAATATTTGACACTTGTCCAAACACTACCCTTTGTTTCACAGATGGATCGAAAATCGAAAACCTAGCCATTTTTAAATTTTCAATTGGCACCAAAATCTTTTCTCATCGACACCGCAAACGGCCGAAATCCAAGCCATCTTTCCATACTTGAAAACAATACTGAAGTTCTCTTTCCCGTCAAAACACACTTCTCTGATCGCCACTGACTCCTTAACCGTCTTGACGGCAATCTAAAATGTACACTGTGCACATCCACTTGCCTCACGTATCCATTGACTGTTCACGACATAACTTTCATCTGGGTTTCCAGCCGTATGGGGATCGAAGGTGGTGAAAAAGTCAATTTACCCGCCAAAGCTGCACAAAACTTCCACGGTTCAACTCTCGTCTTCTTTTTATCAAAAGAGTGAAAATTATCTCAACCACACCATCTACCTCAAAATTACGAACGAATGGATCTTACTCCGGCAAAATCAAATCTCATCAAACAAATTATGCCTCAATAGAAACCATGACCATTCGCGTGGTCTTCATCAGACCAAGAGAACCACCGTCACAAAATTTATTTCACTTGTCTCCCAATCGGTCTCACGCGACTCACATGCGCTCACCTTCTTTCGAAGCTCTTCCCGCTCGCATGCGAACATTGTAGTCTCACATACTCATCTATAGCTTCTCTCCGCTACATCCACTAAATTTCACCATCCATCGAAACAACTCTCACCCATGACCTCCCATCCATCCAAAACATCATATTCTATCTAAAAACAGCAAATTACATCCAACCCATCTTAAATCTATTTACCATCAAGCTTGTGACCCGAGTGCAAT
This sequence comes from Aspidiotus destructor, assembly GCA_035079395.1. NCBI lineage: Eukaryota > Metazoa > Arthropoda > Insecta > Hemiptera > Diaspididae > Aspidiotus > Aspidiotus destructor. Next base: position 39,818,517 of record JAVHKZ010000003.1, on the reverse strand, counting down.
TAAGAGCTCATAAAAAGGAAATGACAAGAAATTTAAAATTGTCGAAGGAGAGGAACGAAAGTAGATCCCAAATTATTGAGACTCTTAAAAGAGAACAAAGACGAATGACCAAACTCGGAAAATCAAGATTGATGGTCGAGATTCATTTTCATATTTCATCTTTCATTTGAGAGCTACGTGGAAACTCCATCTTATTTTTAGAATTCTTTACTGTGCATTGCGAAATTTGGTTTCTGCATCTTCTGAGAAAAAATCCGTTCACGATTTACGATTAAGTAATTGCACGTTTGGTCAAATGATAAAGAAGGAATTTGAGAGATAAGAACGATTTAATCATCGCTGAAATTGACTCGAACGTCTTATCCTATCTCCAAATCAACTTCTCGTTTTGCCAACAACTTTTTAATCAGCCTAAAATATAATGCAATCAAGTTCAAGTGGTGAATTCTGTTCAGTTTGCTGTCAGAAAATTATAACTTTGTCTTCACGCCACCCATAAAGCTGTGCGTGCGGTGCGTCATTCGATTTCCAAATGGCTTCGATTTACAGCAGTTTCTTGTTCGTCTGTTTTTGCACGTTTACTATAGGTAAGTTTACCCCTTTGGCGTAAGAAACCAGTTACTCATAAATGGAAAGAACGAGAGGAGATGGTGAAAACTTGAACGAAGAAAAGCTAAATTTTTACGATACAACCAGTGATAGAGTAATGACTAACTTTCAATAGTAGAATAAACTTACAGGAGAAGACGAGAAAAAGTATTCCAAAATCCCGATGTCAGAATAGGGCTAAGAGGTTGACAGCAAATTCCGAAATCAATGACCCCTCCTCGAAGTGTAAGTATTCATAGATTTTTCGATTTTTGATTACTACAGGTGTCCTTTGTGATCAAAACCCCGCACTCAAAGGTGTAAAAGAAGATCTTGAGAATTTGCGGTTGGATGAATTTACCCAAAAAGTGAACACTTATCTGTCGACGATCAAAAATGAAACCGTAGACTTTTTATCACACGTCACCAAAGGCTTGGAGGATTCTGGAATAGAGGTTGATACCGATTCACCAGAATGTTTCAATCAAACCGATTCGTTGTTGGTAGCGAGTACTGAAAAATATGTCTTCTTCTTCAAACTGCCTACGCCCGCCGACTCGTGTCCTCTTTCCAAAGCGATTAAACTTTTCGAAGATAGACCACCGTTCCACGGAGTCCGCCATAAAGGTAGAGATTATGTCTGCGTCGGTTTGAAATACGATTCCTCCGCACACAAAATCACTCATTGGAAGGCAGCTCACTTCTCGAAGGACGGCAAGGAATTGAAACGGTTCGAAGCAAAAAAGGAAAATTAATGATATAACTTACGAGGATTTTAAATTAATTTGTTATCAACTACTAACAGATTATTGAATTCACTGGATTTCTCACGTGAACCTTTCTTTCAATGTCGTGCTCTGCTAGACTGACACATCCTATTTACCTTAGCATAATATGAATTTCTTTTGGCTTTACGAAGCCTATTGTCTAATTTTTTCTTGAAGTGAGAAATACATTCAAGAATCGTACTCCGGAGTATGTCTCAGGCTCCCCTTTGAAAAACCGTCCTCTGAAACTTGGGAAGTTTTTTGTGGTTGAGGTGTTTTATACTCTCGACTATATTCTTGTGTAGGATTTGCTTTAGCCGTGCGCATTAAAGCTCCTGTTTTAGAGACGCTTTTGAGTCATATACTTTTCGAGTGTATTGGAGGTACAATTCTTCGGTAACATTATGCGCCACGGATACAAAGATACCCTCTCTAAGATCTTAAACAACTTCCTCTACTACAGATTTCTCTAAAAATCAATCAAGTACCTGCTCCTCTTCTCTCAAAAATATAGAGGAAAGTTTCTTAAGGCAAAATGTATACTTGGCGTTCTCCTGTTTCTTGTGGTCGTCAAAGACACCCACGAATATCACTTTTTCTCTTTTCTAATCCAGACAAAACTCACCGATTTCTTCATTATATTCACCAGACCTCATCACAATAAGTTCCTCCCGCCTGAAAACCGCAAGCTTAGTTTTTGTTTCAGAAATTCCTCTCCCTCCCTTCCTCCATTGCGTCTTCGAGGGACCTTAAATCAATTACAAAACGCGATGAAACTTTTAACCTCACTTTGATTGTATAGCTAATCGATGGACGAGGGGAGGGGGGATGGTATGTGAAAGTTGGTTAGGTGTAAGTGACATATTCTGAGTCTAGTCTCCAGAAAAGGAATTTTTTTCGCTGTTTGACAATAGAAAACAAAAATGGATTGGAAGGAGAGAGGGCCCGTGAAAATTTTCCCCAGACCCGCGCTTATTCTCTCTACAGGACTGCGTCTGGAACTTCAGTTCGAGGTTGACCAAGAGATGAAAGTTTTCATGGTGAGGAAAGGTTTGTGGTAGGGCCGATTTTTCCGGGATGTACGCCATTATTGTGAAATGTTCAAACGGAAGTGATTTTCAAGTAGTAATTTGACAATGCTTTTTCGGAAGACGGTGGAATTTTTAGCCAGCCACATTGTCAGTGACGTCATGTTTTGATAGATCAGTGTGTGCAGATATCCTGAGAGAATTGAGTATAGATTGAACGAGAGGATGAGAGCTGGTGGGCGCTGTTATGAGTAAAGTTAGGTCAATGAGTCAGAAAAAAATAGGAAATATTTTTTGATGGAAATGGAATTGGATGGCCATAAAGTCAGCGGTAAGTACGGAGGCTAAATTGTGAACATGATGGGTCGTTAGAAGGTCGTTGACGGAATGAGGTCGGTGGATTTGTCACAATTGGGAACTCCTGTGATATCAATGTAAATAAAGGTTCATTATAAGTACATAGAGGTGAGAGTGTGAATCCCGTTGAACATTTGATGTCCCCATGGCAGAGACACCCGTTTTATGTCTTCATTATGGATGTAAAATATCCCCTTTTGCCGGAACATGTTGGGGGCTCAATGTTCAACAGGTAGATTGCAAGAAGTCAACTGGAAAGAGTTTGTTGAAGAAGGATTGCTCAAATTGAGAATGAACTGGAGATGGTTTTCTTTTACCGGAAAAATTTGCTGTAGATGGGAAGTTGTAAGAATTTAAAAACTGAGGCCAAGGATAGGGAGGTCAGGATGATTTCTTGATAAAGAGGAGGCGGTTTGATATTCCTGATCCTAGGCCAAGTTTGGGACTTGTATGGGAAACTCTCAAGGCTAGTCTCAAAGAATGGATGCAGAAGTTTTAGAATTTATTGCACAAAGATCACGCTCGTTCAATATCTTGGAGCTAAAAGCCTCTGAATAATATCCATCTCGTAATTCTTGACATGTCATAGCTTTGCGCCGTAAAGGAGATTGTAATCCAGTTTCACAAGTACTCATTCTATCCCTAAGTGGATTCTAGAACCTAGCAAATCCATCCAAGCCAGTACCCATCGTTACCCGGTCTAAATGCTAAAACCACTGAGCGCTTTACTTTTCTGCTGCTAATCTTTCAATATTCTCGATACAACCCTCCAACTATTAATATTTTATCGCATGATCGATTATGCTTCATGAATGGTTGCAAGACTGATGCTGAAATAGTTCATACAAACCCTGTGGCTGGATTGATACAGACGTTTGGCGCATCTAGCTCAGTCTTCATCTTCGCGGCAAAAATAACCACCATCTACTCCTGTCCCCTCTTCCCCTATTCACAAAATCAAATAACTCATTCTCATGGACTCTCTGTCATCTCTTGATTGCTTATTGAACCACCTCTATCTATGGATCCAATCACCAAACGCATATATCCCTTTCTTCAACGTAGGATGTGCCAAAATTACCCTGAGCCAGAGACTTTTCCCATTCGCCCAAGATTAAAACATATCCGACTCACTCACTTCCATCTTCTCCAAGTTTCTCTCTCTTACTTCCAGTCCTTCGGACAGCTGCTGCATGCACCTATAGGCATACATTCTTACTAGAATCACCCACACTTGGAGTTCGGCTCAAGCGGAGAGTCATCAATCAAACGAGCATGGTAACGAGGATAAATTTCAGTTTGTGCAGCTTTGTAGCTATTAGTGAAGCAAGACTATGATTCAGTTATTTTGGGCGAGAGGGTTGCGCTCGGGAGTTTATCACAACCGTACCCACCAATTCTCATTGATTATTCCGCACAAAACTCTTGTTCTCCGATGAAAAATGATAATTAGGGAAACCAGAAAATATTTTCTGCTCCATTTGTGATCCTAATCTCCTGAATTCAATCAGTTCTAGCTCGCAGAATCTCAATTTTCTTCGTTCTCTTGGGTCATCAATATCTTTCGAGGTGAGCTGTGTGAAAAAATTTACTCTCAAAAAAATAGAGGCTACAAAAATTCAAGCATGATGTAGAAGATAGATAGGAAGATCAACTTCTTTAAATTTTGCACATCCGATATCAATCTTGCATCATTATGCACCACATACCTAAACTTCAACACTAATTACCATAAATATCACATGTATACTAAAGAGATAAGGGTTCCACAAGTAAAATAATGTCCCATGATGAAGTCATGTGCATAAGGGTTAATCATTGCCACGACATTTTGATCATTCGTAGTTTTTCCATCTACGCCTCTTCAGCCAACACGTACCTAGTTTTCCTTCATTAACTTAACATTGCTCAAGTACGTACAAATACACGACAAATTATAAACGCTATTACCATAAATAAAGCTGCAAAAGAAAGAAAGTGAATGACCGTGTAGTATCGTGTTTCGAGTCGGGTGTACGGTATGCACACTCGAACGACTGTAACCCGAACGAGGAAAATTCGCTCGACTCTACAAAATTCCCCTCGCGTAAGAAAACTTGATGACGTCATTTCCCCTCTGCGTATGTCGCAGAACGTGGGTCATGACGGAACGACTGCGAGAAGAAGCGGAGAAAGAAAGAAGAAGAAAAAAACCAGAGGAAAAAGGAAAGAGAGGTACGTTTTGAAACAACGCTCATTTCGAGCGGGGGTTGGGGTTATTATCAGCAGAACAAAAAGTAAAATAGAAAACACAACCCCTATAACTCGAGTTACTCGAGCTGCCACCCCCTCAGAGCGTTTCATTTTAACGAGAATTTTCTGCGCTACCCTTTGTATTCTCTTCTCTCGATGTTAATGTATTACTGTGGACTTTTTCTCTCATTTTAACCCTCCTCTTCGTACCCTTACCTCGCTCGTCGTATTTTTTTTCATCAAAATTTCTGATACGGAGACTGCGATCTCGAATTCGTTGCGTACACATTTTCTTTTGTATTAATTCGAAATGAAAGTATATTCAAAACTTGTTTCTTCTTCGGGCTTTGTGTGCTCGTCGAGTAGCGAAGAAAATTATCGAAAATAAAAAATGAAACAAATTTTTATTAAGAATCTACGTCCAACGCCTGATTTGCTGTCTGATGCTACCAGTATGGTATTTTTGTGTTGGCGGTCTCTCTTGTGAATCTGTATTATCCTGTGTACGTCTTGTTCGAGTTGAACTCGGGAACTATAGCATCCGAACGACGAATGAGGGAAAGCTGGTTCGCCGGCGTAGGCCGTTAAAATATATGGAAGGTAGAGAATATTGTGTGAGTGTGTACAGTGGAATGAGAAATGAGCGCGGCACAACGTGAGATATAAGAACTGAAGCAGGTTTCATAACGGTGATGTAGCAAGGTGCAGAGCACATTGAGGTTGCGAGTTTTCTTACAGAACCCGACTATCGCCTGTTGTATTTGTTGATAATTAAAAAAAGCTGCTAACTATTTTACAAGAAATGAACCCGAAGAGGGCTGAAATTTTGGCCTTTTGGAATCGGGGGTACCGAAGAGTCCAGCGCCCTGACACTTGATGAGGACTTCGAGCTACGCGCAAAAGTAACGAGACTATCGATTTAATGAGGACGAAGGAGAACATTCAATACAGAACCATAACCCGATGAACATTTGCAAATTTGTCCACAAATTTTGAAATTTTCACGCCACTTCTTCGCACACGTATAAAATAAAACCAGTTTTCGGTCTTCCCAAAGAATTAAATTTTTTTTTGAAAACAGCGATACGAAGAATCCGTGCCAGAGGAACCAACCGCGTTAAAGAGACAGAATTATTTCGAGTGATCAATTGAATGAATATAATATTAGATAGGTACGCAACCGGTTCCGAGCTATGAAAATCGTTAAATCGTTTTCTTTTTTTCTCTTCTTATCTTCGTAATTTCGTAATTCTATTTTTCAGTTTGACGTATGCTAAATTAGAAAAGTTGATAATAATTAAAAAGACAAAACCTCTTTTACCAATATTAAAAAACTGAAAATGTTCTTTTTTTTTTTTGCGATTACTAATGTGGATAATCGAAAGAAACATTTTCGTGAGTGCGGAATCTATCTTTAAAAAGCTCATATTAGACAGTTCATGATTGGATAACGGTTTAATTTATTATTAAAAACAAAAAACAATAGAAAAGTAAACATACGAAAAAAATACTCGTATAATCCGCGAACATTGAAAATATTACGGGACTTAATTTGCCCGCAGCAATATATATTCGCTTTGATCCCGAAAATTTAAATCTCGACAATTTTGCATAATTTAAATATTCGCATCATTTTAAGGTAGGTCAATTGAAGATCAGATCAGTCATTAGAACAACGAAGAAGTTGTAATCGCCCGATGGGATAGAAACAGCAACGACAATCTGTAGACTAGAAATTTGAATATAATTCAGCTACGATTTTATCAGTACACACAGTAGATATAAGTACATGAACAAATTTACCCAAATCAGATCGAATAAACCGTTTGACTGCTTTGCCCCAGAGTGAACGGGTATAAAAGCCAAATGTAGGTCAATCTGAATAGCCTAAGATTTTCACCTCGCCTACATCAGGCTTGTAGCCTATATTGTTTTCTGGTTGGACTTTTCGATAATCTACTGCAGTGTGTTCGGCTTTTTATATTCGATGCAATAACTAGGGAATACGCGGAGCCTAGATGAGGAAGGGAAAATTATTTTTTTCAGCTTTGAAAACGCAACTCAGCGATCAGCAGTCAGCGTTATGAGCGTTCAGCCCAGATGCGAGCTAAAATAAAAAACATGTTCGAATAGTAACGTTGGTTTCTTTCTTGTTGTAACACGTCGATGTCTAGCAACAGCCACAATGTTACCTTCAACTGTGCAATGCGCTTTCATTATATTCTCCTTGGCCAGTCTTGCGTCTCTTCCATATATATTACGCCTTGTAATACTCATAAAACTATACAACCTTGATTAAATCTTTGCCAACATATTCAGTATATATGACGTATACAAACTGAAGACGGACAGAGAGTCGAGATAGACGCAGTAATTTACTCGCTCGTACGAAGGATATGACGAAAAGTTGAGGATACCGCGAATTTAGGTATCAAAATTTCATGTTTGTTACTCAGCCAAACCTTCAACCTTAGAAACACAACAATTATGTGTGCTCGCAGTGACGCAAAATTATCAGAATCTTTACAACGTGTTCTTGTTTCTCGAAATTGCAGAAAATCACTCTGAAAGGACGTATTCCAATTTTTCAGTTTTGACAACGTACAAATGAACCTGTAGTGAAAAAATTTGCGCTTTCAATTTTTAAATTAAATGGAGAACAAACTACAAACAAAAGACAACTACGATTTTTCATTTCAGAAGCAGATTTTTCCAAAGGAAATTTATGACTAATTTTGGAACACTTCGTCTCATTTCTTTTTCGAAGTTACTATTTTTAATAAAATAGATCAATTCAAAAGTATCGAATAATTATACCAAAATGAAAGCCTAAACTTTTGAAGAACATTAGAGAGAGGCCATCTTTGAAATACTTGCCTACATCTTCGAAAGAGATTCTTTGACACTGTCGATCTAAAAGATGGTGTTTTATGAAGAGACTGAAAGTTCATATGCCTTCTAAATACTGAAAAAAATTTTATTCCGAAATTCTTCAAATCTCTCGCCTACGCTTGGAAATTTGAAAGAAAAACCATAAATTTGAATCAAATCCATTATAGTCCGGTAACTCGGTAAACAAAAACTACCCATATTTTTCCCACTTGAAGTTCTTTTGAAGCTCCCTTGAAGCCCTGATCAGGTCTTAAACTGGGCTTCAACCAGGAAAAATGTTTACTGGGATACATTGTTCCTACTTGAAGCCCTCGAATACAAAGAGCTTCAGGGATTTCAGAGAGGAGACGGGGCTTCAAATGGGAATTACAAGGGTAGCGTTTCCCTAATGGAGCCCGGGAATCCGAAGGGTCTTAAGTTTGTCCCTGTTGAAGCTCTTCGAGACCGAAAATTCAAAAGGCTTCATTTGGGAAAAAAACGGGAACAAGGGGATCAATGGGACTTCAAGCTCTGGTCTCATCTTTGTGGGAATTTTCACTGCGAGTCCGAGCCCCCCCCCTCGGTAGTTTAGCTGAACCTGATCTAATAAGAAAAAATGATAAGATAATATACAAGGCATGTGCTAGATTTATACTAGGCTTTCTTAGGAGTGATTCTGAAATTTGCAAGTCCGAGTCCACGAGTCCGACCCCCCCCCCATAGTTTCTAGCTTATCCTAATATGATGAAAAGGCGTAGGCCAGATTTATACTAGGCTAAGAAAACGCTGAGAACCATTAGCCTGGGACGTCATAAGTACGGTGACGTCATAAGTTCGGTGACGTCATAAGTCGATGATTTCATTAGTCGGTGACGTCATAAGTTCGGTGACGTTATAAGCCGTTAATCCTGGTCCGCTTACAACATCTGAAATATACTACAGTAGACTTACACTAGGCCCCCTAATCTCATAAGCCTGAAATATACTAAAGTCGATTTATACTAGAGCAAGAAGCGGGACGAACGATCGGAGCGAGCGAGGCCCCCTGATCCCATCAGCCTGAAATATACTAAAGTAGACTCATACTAGACCAAGAAGCGGGACAGATCAAGTGAGTGTGCCGCTCTAAAGCCTTAGCCTAGAACTGTAAAACATTTTTGTCTCGCATTATCCACAACATATCTGATTGGGAAAAATATTGAAAAGACATGGAACATGATCTTCATCTTTTTGGCTGCGCCAAGAAATCCAATACTCCTTAATCATACTCTCTCCCTCTCCCTCTCTATTTCCCATGTTTACTGGGAGCACACAACTTAAATGATGAACCGGAAACAAAGTCACTCGCCTAATGAGTTGCAGATAACGACACAGGCTAGCCGCATACAAAATTATCATCTTTGTCAATTTGCATACACGCACACGGCTCAGAAGTTAGTCTTTATAACTCGATGTTTCGGAAGTTCCTTATGCACATAAGGAAGCGAAATGACTCCGATTTTTCTGTATCAACTTCATTGAACCCATCAACCCATTCAAAACGTTTTCTTCAGAGGATGCTAATCGCTATAAGTGGCAGCTGTCCTCTTACCAGCCGCCTCTGTACAAATGACTCCAGTATCTTCATATACTAAGCTTCAACCCACAGCGAGCAGCAAGACTGATTTCCTTCAGAATATTTCGAGCTACCAGTTTTTTGGGGCTCACTCGCTCCGTTCGTTCTCGCCCTTCTCTCTTGAGGGTTTATTTTACTGGACCTGATGTAATGTGTATATACTAGGTTTATACGAGCTGAGCTTTAGCCTAGTATGAAGGAGGTTTAAGAGTATAAGAAGGAATATACAGTATACAGGGTTCCTAGACCTATGGTGTTAGTTTACTGCATAGATCAAAGAGAGATCTCGTATGGACGCACGCACATTTTCAAAATATTTAAAGCTGACAGCTTCCAAACCTACCATAGCAGCTTACTTTAGGCCCAGTCTGACAAGGCTAATAGTTAAACTTTATAATGAAGGAATAACCAAAATGGGAAACCATACAAGGTGTACTCGCAGATTTCCGAATTTCTGACGTTAGTTTGCTCCCCCCCCTTCTTCGTCCATTCAAGACAAGTATAATTTTAGTATAAAGTAGTACCGGTATGAAACTAGTATAGTACAAGGGAGGCAGTCGCCTAGTTCATCTCCAGTATACTGTATATAATTATCTTTGTGATAGTATAACATCATTTCCTATACTAGAGAACTGTACAGACGCCCGGACGCAAATTTCGGAATAAGGGGTAGGGCTGAGGTTCGACGTTCACAATTTTCCAAGTCCGTAGGTCATCCGTGCGGACGCCAGACGCCCGGATGCATTTTCGAGATTGAAGGGGGCAGAAAAAAGATATGAAGCATGTCAAAAGACACTCAAACACTTTACCTCCTCTCCCTTCTCTGTGTCAACAGAACTTTAAAATCTTCATTCAATCTTCTAAGAAATTCCCCGGTCTCACCTTCGACTCCCAAAACTCTTAGTCACCCTAAATCAAAATCTTTAAAAGCAAAATGACTATATTTTAGGAACTTTCTCGAATACCAATCAATCCACCATACCAATTGTAACGGCAAATTCTTTCTCAAATTCGACAGTAGTCTAATCCGTTTCCAATAGCTCAACTCTGTTTCTACAATTCATACCCACTCCATTAACAAGCAACCCTAAAATTGCTGGATTCAGTTCTATCTTTGGGACTTTGATTAGCTCCGGCCCACTATGCAAACAGCCCGCTTTTTCAGTCCTTGCTCATTTTCTGGCCTCAACAGCCCAGTACACAAATCTTAGCATCCTTTAAAATGTTCTCGGACCACATGATTCACCATTTCTTTCGCTTCATTCTATTTTTTTTTTTTTGAGCGGATTCAACATAGGGAAGGAAATTGTTAATCAGTATTCAAAAAGTGAGGTCATATATTAATCCATCATTCACCAAAATAGGAATGTACAAGAAAATTCTTCTTAAATTGCACCCAGTTACCTCCTGCAGGCTTGAAAAGCAGAAAAATCTGCAGTTCGCTCTTTCGCTTCTATACGTAGAATATAAATCATCTCCAGGATTAGCTCGATTTCAAAAATTTCCTCCACTCATCCTACTCGAATTTTAGGCTCAACTTTAAAGTCGGAAATTTTTCTAATTTCACAATGGCATTTTTTCAAATTCTTTCACTGTTTTGAAAGTACCAGCAAAAGCACTTGAAAGCTGTTTTCGTCTCTCAAGTTAACGCTCTTGGTCAGGATGAAAATTTTTGTGATAGATTTTTTATCTCCCCATAATATCCTCTCCTAATCCTTATTTACCTTATTCGTATCATTTTCTTTGGTTCAGTTTTTTCATCTGTGATTCCGTCTCTCTAAGCAACGTATACTTCAACGTGAACGTGAATAGAGGTTGACTTCAGTTACAGTATAATGATTATTTTTCTCGGAAATTTGTGAATGGTGTTTACAAAGCTGTCGAGAGTTGTTTATGATTTGCAGTTGAATGATTTGTCACGTGTGGTCGTTTCATTTTTCTGACACGACTGACTTCAATTAGAAACGTTGAGCTGGAGAATTTTTCGTTAACTTACTTTTGAAGCTCTTACTTATTACTTCAGAAAAAAAGAAAAAAAAAAACATGAGTAAATATTCCAATATTATCAGTATTTTTTGACTCTGCGGAAAGACAATATTTGTTTCAGGATGAGGAAATGATGAATTTACTACAAAGGATGTCAATTAGTTAAGACGTTCACAAGGAAGCGCTTTCCGGCATACTTCCTTACCTTCCATATTCATAGGAATCTCTTTGGATACAACAATGCATAGGATGGCAGGGAAAGGAAGGGTACTCGCCCCCCGCCCCCAGAGAAATTTCCATGGAGGGAACTTGGTATCTATTTTTCTAATTTACTTCTTCTGCTGTATTAAAATTGAAGTAATATTTTTGATTGGTCTAGTTAACGTCTCAAAAAATTAATTTCATAATTAGCTTCTCTTGTTTTTCATTTTTCATCTATTTTGATGCGTGCAATTTTTTACCTTCTTGATGTGTGCAAATTTTTGTGCTGAGGGTCAGTCAAAAGTTAAAAACCCGCATGACATCATTTATTACGTACCCTAATTAACTCAATTTAAGGACTTGGGTATGACGTCATCACTAACCTTGACCTACTTCAAAGAGAGCTTAACAGCCTGACTTAGGTTAAAATCGTAGTCTAACGTGTAAAGTATAATGAGCCTATAATACTTTATGCTAATCTAGACTAAAATCGTTGCTCAACCTACAGTATACAGGGCTTACACTAGGCTAGGAAATACCGGCGAAAGGGCAAACGGTCGTGACTCAGTCATGCTCGCCAGCTAGTCAGGCTAGCATACTCCTATAGTAAGTACTCACTATACAAGAAACTAGAATGAAGAATATATAGTCTGTTCAATGACGTCATGAAATGAGCATTTTTTTGGATCTCGATCCTGGGGGAGGCGTAGGAGGGAACGCCGGAAGATTAAACATGATCCGGAGTTCTTCTATTAGGTCCATTCCCTCATAAAGAATTCGAATGGAAAACTTAAGACCCTGCTGAATGAAGAAAGGATTGATACTCTATTTTAAGGAGTAACTAAATACAAAAACCGCAGAAAATACTAAAATAACAAAGCGCTTTCGACTGAACAATCATCCTCAGCAAAGACAAGAACACAACTCTTTCTTCATAATAAATAGGCCTAATTTAGAATCTAGCATTGATCCGACCCTCCTGAATGTTGATACGGCAACAATTATGCCAAAAATTTATCTTCCTTCTCATCACACTCATTCCATTCCAAGAAAACGACTGAATCTTTTTCAATTTGATTGCAGATCAGATTTGTCAATTATTCTTCTCCTTGAGGAATGAGACCGACTACTCACCAAGACATCCATATCGACCTCCTGTTAGCAATTACTTCATAGCTCTCTCACCTGATCTTTGACACTTTAAAAGCTAAATTTACAACTTTTAGAATTGGTTTCTTTCATTTCCCATGATTCTTGAAATTTTCATGAACCGTCTTAAAAGAGAAGTACCTACTAACCTCTAACAGCGTGAATTACCTGTACTGTCTGTGAGCGATTAATTGCCGGCTATCAGGAATGCGTTTTTGTTCGCCTTATTGCTGCTATATGTGCACGCAGACCCTGAGCGCCAACCGCCAACATACGATCACGGACTGTAGAGGATGTCTTCTGTCTACGGACCGGTTCAAGAACATGAAAATGAGTGTTTTTTGAGCTCTCCATTCTCCATGTCCCCACAATATTTCAAGACCTTTTTTGGTAAGGAAGTGAATACGAATTTGGTATTTTTCAAGAAGCTCACCTAAGCAGATGTTACCATCGGTAGCTCCTTTATCATCGCCTCTTTCTCATAAACATGCTGTGAAGGTAGACACTGTCTAAGTGTCTAGCTCATCATAGCAGAGAACAATAAGTTGAAATTGGATAATGACAAAACTTTTCCAGGAATCCAAGAAGCCATCCGCTAAACTCGATTTTCCTTAGTGCTGATCGGTTCTCGGGCGCTTCAAAGTGGCAGGTCATACAGCGGAATTGATACACCGGAAACTGAGTTTTAGAACTCCCTGTTCATTAACAAAAAAGATTCCAACTAAAGAATAGACATCTGCGAGCTAGTTTTCTCTTGCGCATTTTCTTTCCTCAAACGTTTCCAGCTCAGACCAGTCTTTTACAACGTAAATACTTTTAAGAGCTCCCGCGATTCTTGATGGAGTTAAATAAGGGGTACACGGAAAACGAAGGAATTGGAAATTTATACTTTCGAGCTATCCTTGGACTTTTGAAAATTTCAACTTCCGTGCCATATTACATGATAGAAGACTTAGAAATCAAATTTTAGTCCTCGTGCTATGTATGGTTGGAAGGGCGCTTGAAAAAATGTTGACTTTCAAGCTAGGTATATTGAAGAAGTTTTTCCAAGTCTGTCTTCTATCATACATAGCTCGGAGGTCAAAATGTTCCTCCAAGTCCCCCTATAATCGAGTTAGGCCAGGTTGTCAACCGACTGGGTGGCAAGCGGCAGACATTTTTCTCGAAATAACTTGTATTTAACAGGTTTCCTGTTAAAAAGTCTCCTCCATATCTCAGTGAGACGTTTTCTGCCAAAAAGATGGCACTCTAACCGCGAGTGAATCCTTTGACAATGAGCATTTTCTGACGTCCGGGTTTTTGTTTTCCAGAACTGAAAATTGGGTCACACGGGAAACCATCAAATAATCAAATCGGAGTGAACAAATGACCCTGTTTTCCCACATTATTGCTGATATTGAAAACGAGAAATTGCAAGCCAAATAAATGAGATCATTTTTAATGTATTTTTAGAGTTCCTCAATCCATCAGCTACCAGTTAAGAAAAAAGATTTTCGATAGCGTAGAAAGGCACAGTAAAGACAACAACCAGCTTAAACCTTGTTGTGACGTCCCTAATATATATAATTTGAGCTAAGTAGCTTTTGGAGACTCACTCGCTCCGCTGTTCAACTTTTTTGAATCAAGTCAAGGATTCTTTGTAAATTTTCTGTGAGGGGGAAGGGGAGGAGAAGATCAACTCAGACTTTGACTCGCAAATTTCCAATGGAGTAAAAGACAGGAAAACTTGTCCAGACAGTATAATTAATGTTGAAATTATTTTTACGGCTACCTCGATCCCAAAGATGTCATAATGTCTACGTGTAAAACGTTGGCCCTCGAATATATTTTTCCTCATCCACCTTTTCAACAATTCTGTGAACCTTCAAATAAAAATTATCTCATCAGACGGCAGTCCGATAGAGTTGAACCCAATAGCCGACTGGGGTGGCGATGTCGGTAAAGCCATCAAAAGGAGGAACCAAGTCCCACACTTTCAATAGCGGATAGAAGTAAAGTAAAGACATAGAACAGTTTGAACCTTTTTGTGGTGTCATTCTCCTTATGATTTGATTGGCCTGCAATGTCATCGTCATCAACATTCCTCTCTTCTTCTCTTTCAGACTAGCAGATTTCTACACTAATGAAGTGCGAGTTTGCATGCAAGGATCAGTATAGGAGCAACTCGGTTTCACAGATTTCAAATAGCAGCCTATAGTTTGAAGCTAGTAACAGACTAATATACTACATTTTTGGATAGGGGAACTCAATCAGACTCGCATATTTCTGAATGAAGTAGCAAGGACAAAATCTAGCAATCTACTACCGGTATATTTTAGGTTAATTTTAGCATAGCATAAGCCCAGTAGGCCTATGAAGTAGGTAGATATACTCTAAGTCTAGTATACTACATGTGACGATTTCTGAGAAAACCGGGCCTAGGGTGAGAAAAAAAATTGACCTCCATATTTTGACGGATTTTGATTCTGCGTTAAGAATTCGATCCAGATCCGTCAAAATATGGAGGTCGATTTTTCTTCACCCTAAGCCCGGTTTTCTCAGAAATTGTCACATATGCTAAGGCATAGTAGAGTAGGTCTAGTATAGAGCTAATTTTTATGCTAGGTCTAGTTTCAAAATAGTATAATCAAAATGCAAGTAGTTTAAATCCAGTTTATGGTTTGTAGCAGATTTAGTTTATGTCCAATATACTACTAGGCTAATTGAAGAAGTCTTTACAAATGTACAGTTCTACAGGAAACCAGTTAGCCATTAGGAACACCGTATTTAGCTTTAGAATGAGAACCAATCACTAAGCACTAAGCAGCATGTTTTAGCCAATAAGAACGCATTGTCTAAATAGTGTAAGAATAAGCCTCTGAGTGAACCAATCACAGCACAGCATTGTTACAGCCAATAAGATCACAGTGTTATACTATAAAAACTCTTGTTTAAGGCCTTTTCTGCAGTTGCGACACAACTGATGATGGGATAACACCCAAAAGTACTTTGGTAAAAGCAACTATTAAAGTAGAATTGTAGGGTACATTTGAAAAGACTTCTTCAATTTTAAACGCTCTACTTACACCTTTTTTCACTCAATATGAGTTTCAATACTAGGCTAAGCCACAGTAGGCTTAGTTCAAAGTCCAAACAAGCTAGTTTAGGCATGGTTCACAACTAGTATAGCATCATGAAGCGTATTTACCACTGAGAGCGATGTATCTGAACTCTGGAGGCAGAAATTGTAATTTGATTAAGATATGAAAGAGGTACATTACCTCTAAGGGGGGAAAACACAACTCCATACCATTGCCTTTTTTTACAATTTCCAGAGCACTACATTAGAGCAGTCTGCCGGTGCTCTGAATGGCAAATACTAAGACTGAGAAACTCGAACTCAGCCTAGCAGATTTCTGGATTGGGTCAAGAGTTACAGGTTCCAAGTCCATCAACGGAGTCGGGGGGCAAAACGGCCTCGCGGATTTCCATTAGTGGAATAAAATGAGGTGCAGGTAAAAAAATCTTAAAACTGTCAAAATTGATGAGTTCAATTCTGTTCGTTGACTTTGTAGAAATTTTACTCCTCTTGTCAGTTGTAGGGAAAATGGCTATCATGTAGATAATTTTACAATGAATACTTGTGATATTGGAAGTTTTTCTAAAGAAGAACTCAGAATACTGGCAAAATACTGTCTTCTTGGGGAGAGGGTACAGATGTACTAGCGGCGTAGGTGGTGATCTGAATTTTTCAAATCTGTCCAAGATAGAAGACAGGAATTGTGTTGACGAATTCAGACTTTGAGGAACTCGAAGAAAGGGAGGGGGGATGAAGCATCAAAGCGTTCAGTATTGTCAGCGACGTCATTGTTTCCATTTCGTGGGGGTTGTGGACCTCTAATTTCAGATTTTTCCACGACGTTCAGCTTTCTCTTCCCTACAATACAAAGCTTGACCCACTATCGCCACTAGGAGGTTTCGACGACCATTCCCAAATGATAATACCATTGTCTATATTTATACTGTTTACTTCACTCTCTAATACTGATCGCGTATGGTCAGCATTTGCGTTGACCATTCGCATTCCTGTATTTTAATTCGGTTCATTGCGTGGCTACGACCTTTGCAGCAACGCGCGTTCAACACGCACTGCTTTTCGTTCGCTCAGAGGAAAATTGGAAAACGCGATGAATCGAAACACGGCCACCGAATAGCGATTGGCACGAATGCCTTGCGAATGTCATGAAGTGCCACAGCACTACAGCATAACGTATTCACTCAGAAACGGATGTACAACGTAACTTTTTCAACGCGTATCATCGCGCTGCGGTGAAATTCTTTAGTACTTTTTTTTTTTCGATGATAATTAATGAAACGAGTACTGGGTCCCGATCCCGTTCGATTCACTTTTCTGACAGTTCGCTCAAACGTGCGTTCATTCGTATAATGTATCTAGATCTAAGCACCCTATATTCGAACAACTCACGGACACCGCCCGAAGAGAATCGAAATGTCCATGGGAACTGGCGACGTTTTCTCTCTCACATCTTTAGTCTCTTTTATTATCATTACTAATCGTTCATAACGAACGAGATTTCTCACATATATATATAGGGCGGCGGAAATTCGTAATTCGCGGACAGGTAAAAGCGACTCGATTCAATTCTCGTCCGATGATGTAAAAAGGCGACCTTTCCTGCACCACTTACTATGACAGACTGACCACAAGTGGTGGCGCTTCAAACTTTAAGACACATCATCAGCGCCGACTGGCGACGAGTATGTAAAAAATGCGAAAATGTGTGGCGCGCTTTAAAGAACCTGCATTCGGTAGTGAGAAGAAGAAGAAGAATATCGCCATCGCGTGAAGTTAGACGTTTCCAGCTCGACAACAGAGAAAGATAAAATGACAAGCAGGAGCCATAAAGAAAAAAAAGACGGGTCGTGAACGCTGTGCGGGAAGGGACTGCGTAGTACCAGAATAAGCGTTTTATCCATCGGGAACGGTTCGCCTGGTACGAGTTAGACGCCGTTTCACTTTATGCAGCTGCTAGATGATAACAATAAAGAACTATAGGACGGTGAACTAAGAGCTGGGGAAATGCCAAAAGGACTATAGGATCGACTCGAAAGAGACGGAGAAGCTGATCGCCGCTACATTAGCTCGGCGCGCGAAACAGAGAGAGAAATACATTTCGAGCGAACTTTTTATACTTTCAGCTTTTAGAAAGGGACTAAATAACGAGGTTTAATACACCATGAGTCTCTTCTCTCGCTGGTGCTCTACCACGATTCTCTCTTATTCTCTTTCTCTCTCTCGCTCATTTGCTCTCTTTATCTCGCGCGCGCTCCATTCTCGATATTACTTTAGTTTTATCAGCGCTCTAGTTAGCTCTTTTTCAAATTAAATCTTGCAGCCTAATTAGCGAATTACTTTGTAGACGGCGCGTCATCCTGGATCGCGGATGGAATCGGTTTCAGTCATCGCAAAAATGTATTTACCATTTTATTCGATATCATATCACCGCACATTTCAATATTACACAATTGGGTATTTTATTTGGGCATGTATATTTGTAATGATAATTCTTACGTGTGGGTCAAGTTAAAATCTGAGGAACCGATTTTATTATTTTTTTATTTTGATGAAAGAGAATAACACGAGAACGATCGTATTTTGGACCTTGATATTATTGAAGAAAAATTTTTGGTCCAATTTTATGGGCTAGGTTTTAGGATATGGGTAGAGGGCGTGTGTAAGAAAATGCTGCACGAGCATGAAGCAAGATCAAATTTATTATAGCTACAATCGAGTATACAACTCTCTGTGGTTCCTCGATGGTGCCTCAACGTTCCACCAGTGTATTGTGTTGATTGGAAAAAGTGTGTGCGGTGAAAGGTGGAAATAAAAATAACTCGGGATCTACCCCCACCTAGCTAGAAAATGATAATTCTTTTTTTTTTCTTCTTTTTCCTTCAATAGAACTAAGTACCTATTTATATAACATTGCTTTATTAAATTGGGTTCATATCAATGATTTTTTTTTATTTATTATTAGATTATTTATTCATTTTTAAAAAATTCTATTTCATGATGAGGAATTTCAGTAATGAAAAAATTATTAGAAAAAAATTTAATAACTTAGAAAAAAATATGATAAAATGAATAATAAATTTTAGTTTTGTTTATTGCTTTTTTTTTTCTTTCAATTTTCTTGATAGAACTGAGTACCTATTTGTGTAACATTGCTTCATTGAATTAGGTCCATATCAATTTTTTTTATTTTATTATATTCATTCTAAGGAATTTCATTGATGAAAAAATTATTAAAAAAAAATTAATAAAAAAAAAATATGATGTAAAATGAAATATGAATTCAAGCTTTGTTTTTCACTTCTGAGTATACTGATTGATACCAAAGTGTTGATTATTATAACTCAATAAAATAATAGTAATTTTTGAATTATTTTTTCAGTTTTATATTCCCTAATTATACAGTCTGTAGATTTTTACTCTTAATAATTTGATTTTTTTTTTTTTTTAAATAATGAATCAAATTTTATAATCAGTGTATCTCAAATTCAAGTAAATTATACAGTTCTATTATTCTTGTTTCCATCTTTCCCTCTCTCTTTCTTCAACCTTTTAAGACAATATTAAATTGTACAAAAGGATTAAATATAATTTAAATTTAATTATTTAATATTTAAATTTAAAATTTAATATAAAAATCATTTAAATTTCAATTATTTTCAAAATGATTATTTATACTCCATTTTAATAGTTACCCACCTAATAAAAATATCCATTTTTTATTCTACATATTTCATAATTTTACATTTTTATCATTATTTTGAGAAACTATATGCATGATAGATATTTGCAAGTGGGTAACAAGAATAATGGTGATAATAATGAGCTACAAGCATTTTCAGTAATTCTGTAAAGGAACATCAAATTTTGATTGATTAGAAAAATTATTTTGATTGAGAACGCTACCTAGGTTTTCCTCTGTTTTTCTTGAATACAATTTTTGTAATTGACGTCCAATTTTTAGAATCCCCATAATAGTTATTTATTATACAAGGTCGTAAACCGAGTGTTTTAGTCACGAGTCCGAATTTTTACAAAACGAGCTGAAAGCGAGTGATGTAAAACGGACGAGTGACTAAAACATAACGAGGTTTCAGACCGCGTATAATACAATATTTTTTTTCATACTTAAAAGCTCGTGGAAGATGGTGGTGGATTAGCTAGAAAGTGTAACGGCATTTGATTGTAGTCAACTGGCAACCCTGGAGTAGGTAAACGGCTGTTTTACCTACTCCTGTGACTAAAACGATGAGTTAAGACCCGCGACCACCCCGCGACTAAAATAGATAGTTTATCTACTGAAAACGATCGATTAATCACCTGATTTACCACCAAGTATGGAAAAAAATGAATTAATCAATCATATTTATGTATTACATTCTTATTTCCCTTGTTGCTCATTTGATAGTCCAGATTTTGACTTGACCAAAACAGTTTGATAATTTGTTTACTCTTGGAAGACTGGTTGACCTAGATTGCGCTATAGTTAGTAGTTACAAGGGTAATCTTGGATATTAGTCCTGAAAGACTAAATTGAAAGCAATAGCTTAATATGTGCATTTTGTGCAAGTGAGTAATATTTATGAAGAAGAGTGTAAGAATGAATTACAGTCTTCTCAACTTAGGATTAAAAAAAAATGACGTCTCTGAATAGGTGTAAAGTAATGCTTATGTGTTGATGCATTATTTAAACACCAATATGGTTCATAATGCACCAACACATGAGCTATACTTGGACGCTTTTAAAGCAAAACTCAATCAAGTGACATGATAACAATCTGGAGAACTGGAAAAATGTTTGTCATGGCGGCCACTTGATATCAAATACTCTAAACAACAATACTGGAAACTCCTATCTAAATACATTGAGCGCTTTTGGTCACGCAGCGCAGCGCATCCAGCGGCATGGGGTGTGCAAATCTCGATCTCGGGCTGTTTGGACTGTCAAACAATGAACGTCCCTACTACACGCAAAAAACATACACAAATTCATAGTCACAACTCTCACAACTGATGTTAGTTCCATCCACTGCCGCTAGTCGCTTGCGACCATAAAATTGAGGAGAGTTTCCAGTATTAGTACCTATTATTATTATATTTGTTGATATTCAGCAATGTAATTTTTTTAATCTCAAGTTCAATAGACTACTGGTTGGGAAGAGTTCTCAAAAAAACATGTTTTGTTTCCAACATTTTTCATTCTAAACTTCATTCAAAAATAGGAAAACAGAATTTAGAAACTGTTTAAAGAATACAGACTACATTACAAAATCAAATCATGTTTATTTTGTTTGCAAATTTCTACCAACTCTGGTAATTGAGCCAAACAGCGCTAGATTTTCCTATAATAAAACCAGGAAATTTGATGGATTGTGCGGCGGGAAACAGCTAGGCGGAAGGTTTCCTCAATCAATCTAAACCAATTTTTAAGATAGAGAAGTTGATTTGTCAAAAATTTTAGGCTTTACAAATTTTGTTTAAATCTTAATTTTTCTCCAAAATTGTTCAAGTTATTCTGACATTAGGCCTACTCACTGAACATTTAAATGAGAAAATTTCCCTGGTCTCGCATTTTTTGCTCCTAATAGCGGATAACCAAGCCAAATTAACAACTGAAGATATTTATATTAGATGATTCTCATACCACCTTCTCAATTCCTTCATAGGTATGCTCTGATGCAAGAGATAAGACTGGGACCAATTACAGGCTATATATTTTACACATGGTACTCTATAACGCGAAATTTTTTCTCAATATACCCGTTGTGCAAAATGCCGTCACAGTTGGGAACAGAGGAGAATTGTGACGCTTGTGACGGTAGTTTGTGACGGCGATCACCCATTTAAAAAGTACAGTGATCCCTCTTTGTGACCCAACTGTGGCGCAAATGTGCGCCGTCACAACCGCGTCACGTGACGGTATTTTGCACAACGGGTATCTTCGTCAAAAGAATAAATCAGATTGAGTGAGGCCATAGCAACTTTTTTGTATCATATTATCATACATTCAAGCAGATCTACCTCTTTAGTACCTATGTAGGTACTGAGAAAAAAAGAAGCAAAAAGAAACTGATGGAAATAGGAGAATCATCATTGCAACGATACCGGTAATCAGATTTTTAAATGTGCACTCAGAAAGAGATGTGGCGCAGGATTTTCTTGTTTTTGTGTCAATTCGTACGTCATACCCACGTTCAGAAAATAAAATGCAGCGAATAGGCTCTAATTAGATTCTATCTGAATCAGGTTAATTTCAACTTGATAGTTTATTTTTCCAATAAAAACAATAAGTTAGATGATAATATTTTCACATTAGGTATGTAGTTGTGAATTTAAAACAGAAGCAATAATAATAATGATTTAAATTTGAATTATTACAAAATGAGCTTGAAGAAT
The DNA here is from genome assembly GCA_035079395.1 of Aspidiotus destructor. Taxonomy (NCBI): domain Eukaryota; kingdom Metazoa; phylum Arthropoda; class Insecta; order Hemiptera; family Diaspididae; genus Aspidiotus; species Aspidiotus destructor. The sequence continues at coordinate 39,796,254 of JAVHKZ010000003.1, read as the reverse complement.
TTTGTGAGTTCAATTCAACTATACCTAACGTACATCTGAAGAAAAGAACAAAAATAATGTAGGTAATGAGATTTACAAAATTTTAAACTCTGAATTTTTTTTTACTACTTATGTACATACACATGGAATTAACAACGAGAAGAAAAAATTACCAACATCCTCACATGCGGTAGAAACTATCAATGGATAAAAATAGGTTCTGCGTGTATTTTTACTTATTTAGTAGGGCCAATTATATTTCTATTCGAGAGGAAATTGATATCGATGCCTTTCACGTGCTCTTGATCCCACTTCTCAAATCTTTCGGCCATATCAGGTGTCATCATTTCTTTCCAGCTTCCTATTTTGCCACATCTAATAAAACTACCATTTAAATCCTTATCAAATATTCCGTTTTTTTGATTGAGTTCTATCAATGGTTCGTAATTGACGGCACGATTATTCTTCATATTTTCGAAAGACAAATGATTCATCAATTTATCGACTTGTTCTTCCGAGAGAGATTTATCCAGGAATTTGGCTGTTCTATAGATAACGTTCCGCAGGTCCTGCAATAACAGATAGGTACAAAGTATTTATCAATAATTATGAATTTCCTAATCACACGTAATTTGGTAACGTGTAAAATCAGACGTCGTCCTCGTTAGAGAGATACAGGAGAGAAAAGAACTGAGCTCAAATATAGTGAATGGTCTCCATCAAGTTTAAATTACTTTCATACTTTTTAAATTGATACAAGCTGAAATGACCGCAAAAATGAAGTTCAAATAATAAACGTGAAGTACACCTTCGTACATTTTAGATTATCAAAATAATGCGCAAATGAATTTGTGAGAATCCGAATGAATATTAATTTCTATTCAATTATTTCAGTTATACCTTCACAATTTGATTCTTCTAAAATCATTTTTTAATAACATCTCATGTGAACTTTTTAATGAAACAGGTATCGACTCGGTAAATGTGTGGCAAAAAGAAAAATAAAAAAACATTTTTTTTTCTGTTATTATGGATGTTCCAGATTTAAATATTTTTCGAAGAAATAACGTTTCTTAATCACATAACTCGAGTTCGAAAATTTTCAAAGTTGATGATGATTAAATGTAGGTGTTCGATATTATTTATTATACAGTTTAATCATCTAATTTTGATCAATAATTCAAAAGCAGCACTACACTATGCATTCATAAGTAGTAGGTACGTGGAATATACCTATAATACTGATTCGCATTCGTTTCTTATTTATCGAGACATGTTTTCTATCGATTTTTCATTTAAAAAAAAAAAAATAGGTATTGAAAATTGATTTTTTGATATTCTTATTATCAGAAATCTTGGATTTCCCATTAGTCGCTGTACTGTTCAGAGTACGCTCGGAGTTGCCTAATTCAATTAAATGTGAATGAATACGGATAAATATAGATGCCGAGTACAAATTCATCGTATTTCACCTATTTGACCAGCGTGAAAACAGATGTCGACGGGTTGTTGAAGGATCGTAGAATTCGTTGATGATGAAAGATTTTTAGGATACTTATCATCTTTATCCATCTTGAGAACAAGTGTCGACCAATAAAAACTCAAGATTTCTAGGCAAAATATCGGAAATCAATTTTCTTAAATGAAGAATGCTTTTGAAAAATATACATTGATCCATGTAAGAAGAAAAAAAAAAGTGAGTCAGAATGAAAAACGCATTGTATGACAACAAAGTTCGTTTTTTTTTTTTTTTTTTTTCAATAAAATTTATGAGAATAAAATTTAATCGGACGAGAGTAAAAAAGAAAAAGTCAACGTGATTACTTGAAAGGATTTCTTATTTTTAAATACAGTCGTAATTCAACAACAAGAAAAAGTGTAGATCGTCCACTTCATCCTCCTCTTAATTTGTAATTTCATTTTATACTGGTAATTCCTCTGGACCTTATGAGAACATTTTATTCTTTAAACAATCATCGTCAATGTAATCCTACTTTTTCCTACTTTTTCCAACTTTTTATATTTATTCTCACCTTCAATGAACCATCATTTAATTTCAATACAATTTCACGAATGCTTGTTTTATTGTCATTTACCGCGACTCATGATTAACTTAAGATGATTTAAAATCAATTTACATTTTCCAAGAGGCTGGCAAGTTTATAATGAAGGCATTTTTTTTTATAAATTGTAATATTTACAGGGGACCAAAATTGATATTGATGTAAGTTACTTAGTTAGGTGACCCATATCACTGTAAGAAATCTATAACATCTATACCAATCATTTATAAATCACTTGAAGTAGAAACATTCGAAACAACGTAAGTAAAATGACGAAAAAATATCAAAATGAAAACATATTTCGAATTTATGCTCGCGTCAAGTGTCGTGTGAGTTTGACGACAGTCCAAATGATTGATCGTCTGAAAACAGAGCTGCGCTTTTATCAAGTGTAAGTATATAATTACTGCTCTATTGTAACCGTTCGTGTCATAATATCAATTGAAGTTCGTTCGAAAATACTATTAACGAGGCAAATTCTTGCAAATTTATTTCGTAGTCAAGAGCTCAAAATAACAATGACGAGTTTATTTGTACTTTACCTTTTTCATTTCCTCATATGTAATGAACAAGAAATTCGGATTGTCTTTGTGTTTCCAATATCCTAGGACGTGTTCCCAAAATGGCAAGCTGCATACTATGCAAATGCAAGGGTAACAAATACAGTTTTTATGTTTATTTGAGAAAATTTTAAATAAAACGTACATGGAAAAATTGCCCTAGTCAATGGCTAGTACAATTGGCTCACTATTCAATAGACTACCGAGATATAGTCAATGACTACCTATTTTCAGAGAATATGATGCTACTACAGTTCGAGTAATTGGTTGGCTAAGCAATTGAGGAAATTTCCCTCAGGAGAGGTAAAACAAGCATAAAGATATCAAAAAATTGCAATTTTTATCTTCATCCATCATACATTGTGGAAGAAAAGTCTTCTTTCAAAAAGCTTATTTCGTTATCCGGGTTGATTCGGCTGGTTCAGTGGTTGACGGTGTGTCATAAAGAGTTACGGGAAAGAAGTATTAAGTCTGATACCATTAATAAAATCATAATAATACGATGAAAAAAAAAAAAAAATGTCTGAAGCTAGTTGAAGAAATATTTTTTGGTAATATAGATAGGTATCTAATTTGTACCTCTAGAAAAGATTTAAAATCAAAACCATAAAACCAGCTTTTCTCACTTTAAATAAACATCCACAATTTATTAAATTGATCAGTGACCATTATTTCCTTTTTTTTTTTTTTTTTTTTTTTTCAGATTTTTTGTCTCATTTGTTTTCAAATTACCCATTACTTTAATTCTATTTTCCTCCAAGTTCCGTCGAGCTGATGACCCACAGATGCAGTCACATAGCTCGTAAATATAAAAAAAAAAAAAAAAAATTATTTTTGATTCAAGGAATAATGATATTTTCAACCTTGTTTCCTAGTTCAGATAATGTCTTCGGTTTTCAATTACATATTTTAATCAGAATTACACCAAGCAGTAGCCATTGAGTACGTTCCCGATTTGTTTGAAAAATTCCCAAATAATTAAATTTTATACAATTTTATACGTACTTGCTCCACTCAAGAAAAGCTCACAAAATTCATCAAAATCTCCTTTATATCCTTCCAATAACTTACAGTGATGGTAGTAGGAAACGCAAGTATCTCGAGAATTTCTAGTGACATAAATTATCTGAAATAAAATGATCGTAATGTAAATACATTTGATGAACAAAATTTACTGGCTGAAAATATTCTGAAAGTTTTAGTTGATTGTAATAAGGCTAGTAAAAAGATCCTTTCCGTGCAAGTATTCAACAAACCATAAGAGTGAGGATATTATGTTCTTCACGAATCATGTCAGCTCCTGAAGAAAATTCTAAGATGTAGGTAGTTGTAAATTTTCTCACAACAAACAAGTTTTTATATAATATTTTGATTTTTGAGAAATATCTTTCCGACCGAGCAAGTTCATCTTGTGTTGTATTTGAGTAAATAGTACGAATTCTAATTCTTTTAAGGAATATTTTTGACTGTTTGTGGGGTGAGATATTTTCTTCGCTTCGAACAAGAAAATTATTTTTCGATTGAATTGCGTAGAAAGTCGTGATTGAATCTTGTTTTAGTGACATATCCTACTTCAATATGAAAACCTGAATGACATAATTATTATTTATTCGTTCACTTTTTTTTTTTTTTTTTTTAAGTATGATTGAAGTTTGAAATCCTCCTTTCAATTTTCTAATAAGCCCTAACTGAAATTCCCGATTTTTTCTCAGTATCAGGCCTACTTCTGTCAATCATTTGATCTGATTTAATCTCAGAAAAGCTCGAATTTCCGGAGGTAGATTCTCTACTGATGAATAATTAGAATGAAGTGTCTACCCGAACGTTTCTATTTTCAACATCTAGAAAATGATATTCTACCTTAGTTTTCGTTTCTTTCTGCTGCAACTTTTGTGGCAGCAAAGTAAACGGCAAATGTGTTTTTATGAACCTGGGAGATGGGTATCTCTTTATGTAGCCGATTGAGTCCAAAAAATATTCTGGAAACTCCAGTTCCGGTCTTTTAGCCATCACGATACGATAATCGCTCAACGGTGTATGACTGCAATAGTAAACTCAGAATCACGTTATCGTATTCAACGGCGGGGAAATTCGTAACTTTGATCAAATTTGAGTTAGCTTATTTTTCTCACGACTTACTCTAAAAAAGGGAACCTCTGCATAAGTAATTCTTTCGCAGCATCCAAATTCACATTATTTGCAATACACCAAACCATCTCTTGTGTCCATGTTGTACCTGCAAATTGAGCTTAATGAGATCAGGTTTGAAGTCAGAATTTGTCGAAGTCCCATGATAAAAAGCTCATATAATCGAACTTGTTATTCGCTGCTTAATTGTGCTGTCTGTTCAGGAGGAGGGAAGGGTGAGGATGAACATTCCAAAACCTAGATCCAATTTACTGCGGACTTCAAATTTCTTCAATTCTTAAAGTAGGTCAGGCCTCCCAAGTCACTCTCCACATGTACAACTCCTTAGTCAAAATTTTTTCAAGTCCCTTTTTCGATATTTATAACTTTGAAAAAAGAATTTCTCCAAGTTCCTTAAATAGGTTAGGGCCTCAACCTTCCTCGAAGCAAAAGTTTGCCAGAAGAAATCTCCTGAAAAAGACAGAAAAAGACTTCTTGAAACAGGGAAAGAAAGGATAAGCTTTAAGAAGAACGATTAGGGACACAATAGACGATGGAAATGAATTTCAGAGGCAAGGTTTCAAAATGGTGTATTTTCCCAAAATTTTCGGAGAGGGTTAAGCTCCTCAACAACACGTATGGCTAATTATCTGGAAAATTGTTCATGAATTCTCTTTTTGGGGGCTTAGCCGCTTCTTCACCTCTCCCCCTCGGAGTCCGCTAGAGACTCTTACGTTACGGAAAATTTTAAACGATCTTTTCTTCTTCGACAATAGTCCTCCGTAGAATTTACCAATAAAAATAAAACTATATCTATTCTCAAGCACTCGTACGTACCTGTTTTAGGAACAGAGCACACCCATACATCATCCGGGCGAACTTCCAGTTCACGAATGCTGTCTCCAAACTCACAAAAGTACTCCGGTAACGTGAATCCTTTACATTTTACGTATCCGCGGCGGAAGTCGGAGCAGAAATATTTTTTCAAATACTTGGCGGCATCACCCTCGATTTTCTCGTATTTGAGTAAGTCCGACATGTCCCAGCGTTTTCGGAAACACTTTTTCAGAATAATAAATTTTGGAACAAAACCCGACGTCCAAGTCCAACACAACAAAACTAATGAGTCGTTTAATCGAGAAAGATGTACCCGCAATTCTCCAACAGATACTCATCCCATCCAAATTATGTTCGACGATTAGGTTTAGTCCATAAACACGAACCGAAACCGGTCGTGCTTTTATGTATTTAACATTTGCAAATTCGTACTTTTTTCTACTTTCACAACGTACAAAGTTTAACGGTCTATATAGGCACCAGGTATTGTATAAGACTTTGTATAATTTTTTCCAAAAACGTGTCGCTTACTTAACACTTCTATGTTCAAAAAACTAATCGTAAATTCTCCGGATTGCCCCTGGCTTCTCTTATAGGAACCAGGAATATTTGTACCTACATCTTAAAAAGTCGCACGCTGATTGACGGACCAGTTTATAAAATACAACGAGTATCTCGAGTAGTTTCTCAGACCTCTCTAGCGAGCGTAGAGTATCAATACTCAGAAAAAAAGTCAAGAGGGGAAAGAAGTAGCCTCTTCCTCTTAATTTGAAGTCCATAAAAAAGTTTCATAGGAAATATTGTTTTGTAACACTCGATAAGCAGGGCTCAAAGTTCGACTTCAAATTCGCTCATATATTCTTACGATTCTATCTAGAATTCTCTCGAATCTTTCTTCGTTTAGATCGATTCCAAAGCTTCTTTTGGGTTCAAAAATAAGTATAGCTCGCTTGTTAACTTTTTTTTTGTTTATTTTCTGAAGCTGTCTTCTTTGAGCATTACTATCAAAAATTATTCAAGGTGTAAACCAGAATTTCTTCAAGTCTCCCTTTTCAAATCTCCAAATTATATGGAATTTGCCTTCGAGGCATTTACCCAGACTCCTAATATCCTTCTTCCATGACAGATCTCTATAATGATTAGAATTCGATCAATACTCTTCTCACAAACGCACAAACCCATCCAAAACGGTATCCCGCTAGGAGAAATTGATGTGTGTCCTGAACTCCCTCATGCTTAAGACCTCACATAAGGTCACCTTCCCCCTTACCAAACGTCTCTTCGCGGATGCCCATATTCTTACTAACCTCTCAACCTCAGCAAGCAGCGAAGCCCGCCTCGGATACAAGTAGTCACGTTGAAGAATTTTTTCAAGTTTTGACTTAGACAGCCTTTTACCATTTGCATAACTCATCTTTGAAAACTGTTTCACGGGAAGCTTAAAGTCCCAAACCAGGTCGTAGCCCTCAATTCTATTGTCAATTCCATTTTCTGTACGAAAAATACACATTTTTTTACTTAATAACCCCTTATAAAAACTTTTTCGTCAACCTCAAGCTGTTTCTTCGTTTTATTCCCTCCTTGAGTTTTGGCAAAGTTAATGAATGCCGATGTGCAAGTATTTACTGTTGAATTACCTCCTTCAGCAGCATATCAAAACTTCATTTTGACTTCAAGAAGTCAAATTTTTATTGGACGCTTTAAACGAAATACAATAAATTCGAAGGCACTGACGTCCTAATTCACGCGTACAAAGTTTTGTATTATAACCGACGATGTAAAAATGAAAAGAAGGAATGGTTATGGTAGATGACTATAATTCATCCATAGATTTCTGGTATTATAGAGACAAACATAAGACGAAAGATGCGTAAAATATATTTATTATAAAACCCTAATTGGAATCAAGGTACGCCTAGATTACATTAAAAAAGGAACATTAAAACAGTCAAACATGAATAGTGGTAACTCACACATAATATCAGTGATAAGAATAAACTACGACCATTGAAAAAGAACTCGCCATGAAAATAATTACTGTGTCTTCAATTACTTGCATATTTCTCAATAGTCGATACACAACAAATAAATATAAAAACATTATCAAAGAGATACAGTAAAAAATAATAATAATATCACTCATTTCAAGTATTTTTTCTCTTAAAAACTTGAAGTTGTTACTTCAACTGAAATCGATATAGTGTTTATAATGAAGATCTTCGAAGAACCAAAAAAAATGCAATTTTTCAGTAAGCCGATTGTAGAATAGAGCACTTACTGGGCTAATAGTAATCCAACTTAAAAATGGGCATGCAACAAACAATTTTTCAGTTTCTTCCTGCAACAATAATCAATTAATTAACAACAAAAAGGAAAAAAGTAACCTCGGTCAAATAGAAGCACAGGAGGTATGTTTCCTAATCTGGTCACTTACGTCCATTAATATACCACTATCGTCAACAATGAATCGTAGGTATTTCAGTCTTTTGCAATAATGGATGAATAATGAAATCATTTCTTTTTGTCTACAGTCTGAAATTTCCTTATTGAATGGCGCCAATCTAAGAATTTCTAGGCGTGGAGCTCTTGTTGATATTGCATTGAGTAATTTATCTAAAACCTGAACGAATAAGATAAACTTGAACGAAAGCCGATAGTTTGGATTTTTTCGAATTTTTGAACTTATTCTCTCCATACCTCTTTATAATGATCATCATTCATATCAATCGAAGGATAACTGACTTTGAGATGAAAATATCTCAAATTCGGAAGGTCTAGCTCCGAGAAGAAGGCATCAATTAGATTATGCGAAAGTCTTCCAATTTCTAAATGCAACAAATCTGAAAAATATAATCATTTCTAATTATTCACGTTTAGGATTTCTATCATAGGATCCCTCTTGTACCAAAGATTAAACTACGTTTAAAATTTCCAGCAGAAAATTGGAGGCACTAAGCGGTCATTCAGTTGTTCACATGAATAATGAGAATCTAATTCAAATGTAGAAAAAGTTCAACTGCCAGTTGAACTTGGTTTAAAATCTACAAAAGGTGTCACGTTTTTTTGGTACAAGTGGTCCAGAGGTGTTCATATTGCGTATGATATTCACTCAAAAGTCTTCTAGGTGAATGCATCACGTCATTGGACGAAGCATTGTCCCTTTCGAATGGTATGGTACTAATCAATGGTTCTAGATCTTCACCCAAGATTTGCAATGTTTCCAATTCAGTCTGCAAGATTTCAATTTTTAAAAATTAAAAAGGCCCAATATCTGGACGTTTGTCAAGATATCATTGAACTTACCAGCGTACCAATTATTTTCTGTACCATTTCATGGTCAATTGAAGGTGGCCTCAATCGCAGAGATCGTAGACAAGTAGAGCACCGCATCAAAATTTGAAAACAAATTTTTTCATCAACACGAGTCAATTGTAAATTTTTTAAAGCCACGTATTTTGTTGTTTGTAACGAGGGTTCATTGAATGATTCTTGACTATCAAATGTTAAAGCAGGGCACTCGGGGTTTGACCTCTCAATACTAGGGCTGAGTTCTAATGTCAGTGTTTCTAAGTGACTAATATTCGTTAAAAATGTACTCAATTCCGCATTGGTAGAAGAAAACCCACCACCAATGAAGTAAAGACAAAGACACTTCAATTTCGGTACATGTATTAAAATGTGAAACAATAACACTTTGGCTTCATCAGGTACAAGGTTCCAAAAAGCTAATCGTAATTCTTCTAGGTTGGTTTGATTTTGAACAAATTCTAAAAAGGCGCCCAATTGAAAAAATGTATTGAAATCAATGATAGTTTCAAATTCTTTCAATCTGAAAAAAAAATCATCAACTGTAGAGCTTTTCATGACTACAATATCAACGAAGTTGAAATAATTTTTAAATTAAAAGCTTATTTCAATCTACAATACAACTCTGACGGGCTCAAGCTCCTCTTCGTTAATGAAAAATTGTCAACCGTCGGCGGTAATACCCATACATCGGAAGGATATATCACGCTACGCACCAATTCATGTTTTGCCGGGATTATTGACGGCTTAAATCCTCGACTAAATGTTCGGATACAAGGAAAAATTTCAAAAATTTTTCGAAACTCTTCAGTTGATAAATATGTACACAAAAATAGTTTCAGAGAAATAAGGCTCTTTCGTTCAATTCCCATTCCGATCAACTCGTCCAGGGTCTTTTCCAAGCAGAATGCGCCACAACCAATTTTAGGGCTGTAATCTCTTGTGAGCTGTACACGTAAATGGGTTAAATTCACGCAGTACAAAATAATACGCTCGAATGTATCGAAAGTTGGAGTACTCCGAAAAACTGCCCTACAATTGTTGATGAACAATGATCGCAATTTTGGGCCACAATATTCCCAGAATTCCATACTCAACAACCATATGCTCAATCCATGAAACTCGATAGTGTCGCGCAACTTTTCACCGACAGCCAAGAGAAATTTTGTCACAATTCCTATGTCGAATCCATTATTGTCTCCACCACCATGTCCTTGACGGAAGACAAACTTTTCTCTCGCGATAATTTCACGACGAGTGCATGCATCGTACCATAGGCGACAAGAAAGTCAAACACGTTTCCGATCTTCTAAAGGTAAAAACTTGAATATATTCGGGAGTACCTAAACAGTGCCCAACACACAGAGAGTGATAAAGTATCAGAAAATAAAGGATCATCTGTCATTACAGAAATAAGAGAGAATTTTACTACGCACGTACTTCTTCCGGAAGATTATTCATGATGATTCAAAAGTCAAAACCTTATATCCTCCGTCGAAGTCGATTGTCGAATAAAAAATGCCATGCATCTGTGTTGTAATGATGGACACAGAGGAGTAGAGAAGTACAATCGAATTGAACCCCAGAATTTTGTAGCATGATCTGAACTTTATTTGTCTTTAGCTTGTGAGAGAGGAGAAGTAGCTGGAGAGACAATAATGAATTTCTATTCCTATAGCTACTTGTTAGTTGAAGCATCATTGCCTGTACTGCCTGGAGTTTTTTAAAACCACTGCGAATGGGTAAATTGATAAGAATGAAAAATGATAAGAAATGAGTACAACAAAAAGCGTGACTGTGATGTCACGTGAGCTACCGTACGGACCATTTGTATTGAGATGCTCCACTGGGAGCGCTAACTTTTCACCTTTTTGGATTTCACTTCTCCTTCAAAAATTTCCATTTTTAAAGAAAAGATCATAGTTTGACTTTCTCAGTTTCTTAGTCTTCTTGTGCTAGAATTGCAATTCTTGTCTAAAAGAAAGGCGCTACATGGAAACTACCTATATGAGATAAGTATGCGTAAGTGATAAGAATAGGTCTCTGCCACGTCGGTCCATCAAAAATAAGAATTCCAAAGTATAAAACTCACTTATTTATAATTATTATTTCTATTGATATTATCTTTCTCATAATCTCATATCAACCAGAATATGATGTTCGAGGTTTAAATTTCCCTCCCGGTACAGGAGAAACTGCTAACCACACGGCGACAAACTTCTTCTTATCACAGACGCATACCTATCTGATATTTCTTCAGCAGAAACTCTTGTCCATTGTGTTTGTGGTCGCAAGCGTCCAGTGTAGTGTCTAGTGGTGAAGGGTGGAATCAACGTTAGTTTTAAGAGTTGTAACTTGTGACTATGAATTTATGTACATTGTTTGCATGTAGTAACCAAAGCTGAAACCACGGTGCCTGAAACCTCCCAGAATTTGCACACCCCTCGCCGCTGGATGCGCTGCGTAGCGTGACCAAAAACGCTTAATCGTTGGCCTAGAGTCAAATGAAAATTGTAATTCCATTTTACATATGTGCTACAGCAGTCTACACTAACTCTACAGAAGTAAAAAACTGCATCCTTTTGGAGAAGAGTATTTACTCCATCAATTGTACTAACAAGCTACAAAGTCACTCCGTCAGGATTCCAAAGAAGTACCTACTCAAGCCTCAAGCTTACCACAATGCAGAAAAAAGACCTCTTTGGGAGCTCCAATATTTTGACTGTAGGCCAACGCAGTGCATTTAGATAGGAGTTTCCAGAATATTACATTAGTTTATAAGAATAATTGAATATTACATTAGTATTCCAAAATGAAAAATAAATAAGCCAAGTTTTGTGGAAGCCGGTCAAGCAATAACCCAATAATCCATAGAATAAGGTCTATTGCACAATGACAAAAGGTTTCTTCCTCCAAACCCTTGTCTTGTTGCTTGGCCAGCTTTTACAGAACTCAATTCACTATTCAGGGAAGAAATAAAAAGTTCATATTTATAAATAAGAAGCTATCCAGTATTTGAATATTAAATTTCATTTCTTATCTTGTAATCCTGATTTTGGAAAACTGATAATTATATGATTCAATGTACTGGAAGAATTGAGCGTAATATCGTTTCCAAGTACATATCACAGTGTGACGTCACCGGTGATGAACTTTACACTCTTCATTTGTGACAAAAATATTCATCTTCCCTGCTGATCACAGGTCCTTCACAACTTAAAGAAACTTTGATGACAAAAAATAACGTGGATCACGGCCGTGCGTGGATACTCTTCGTTTTTTTTTTTTTTTTTTCTCAATATACCTTAAATTTAGCAGAGACGTTTTGTTGTATCATTTGAAGATTGCAGGCCAAACTATAATTTCAATTGCACTTCCACTTTGGTAATGCATGCATATGCCTACACCTTCTTTGGTAGTACATCTGGATGGCGCTACACATGATTAGGCGCAACTGAAAAGAGGTTTTTTGAAATACAGACCAATATTATTAATTGATGGTCATTGCAAATGCTAATGCAATAGGAAATTGTCGTGTGTGCAAAACAAATGGTAAAATACCTAATTCTCCGGTATTGGGTTTTATTTAGGGATAAAACTTCTGCGTTTGTACGTTCGCCGGTCAGAATCCTCCCACTAAAACTTGTTATTTGATAGCACGTACCATTGTACAGTCCTTCATGAAACTTGATAAAGATCTGATTTTTTTTCAAACCCATTTTCGATTCTTTTTGACCCCATTTCCATAATCATAGTTCCGTAGACGCATCAAACGTTGTACGGTAGAGCTTCTACCTCGACTTTATTCAATCATTTCCGAAGCTTTTCATCATCTCAAATAAAAAAAAAATTTAAAAAAAACAATATTTTCAGACAAACATTTAATTCAAAAATAAATAAAAAAAAAACTTCAAATCAAGTTTATAGTTTCATAATAGTATTATATAAATAAAAAAGAAAGGCTTAGGAGATAAGAGTATCAATACTATATTGAAGACAAGTTATTCGTTCCATTTGGTAAACGTTTAGTGGTATTCAACAAACATTACAAAATAAACTTGAAATCCTGTATCCATTTATAAGTTAAGCAAAAAATTTCTTCGTAAATGGGAAACAAAACAGAAGGGAAAACACCCGTGAAAATATGGAATCTATCAAATGAGGAAAACAGATACTTTCTGAAATATAATGCAATCTTATTTGATTATATCGATGAAAAAAAAAAAAAAAAATCTATCTCAAAAAATGCAAAGGAGACGTCATCTTTTATGAATCTTGAATCGTGTCAAATACCACCGACATTGTTATAATAACAGAAAAAATTGCTTATAACACCTATCTTAATATTTAAGGATGGACAAATTACAATCATACTATCATTTTTTGATTCCGCTGCGAGAAAATAAATCAAAAATTTTTATAAAAATCTAATTCGATTACATTAAGCACTAATGCCCGGAAAATATTTTTTTTATTTTCATTTCTCGCATTTACTTTCGCATATCCCATTTCTCTGAATCAAAAAAAGAAGAAAGTTCATTCAGGATGCACGAACGAATTCAAAATGAGCAAAGTACTTTAGAAAGGACATTTTCCAGAACTGGATTTTCGTATTTTTTTTTGAAAAAAGAATAGAAAGAACGATTTATAAAATTTGTGAATACAAAAAAATCACAGATCGAAGGCACCGTACCTTTTTACCAACCAAAGGCGAGGAAAACATGAAATGTTGGATGGAAAACACTGATGTAATGCACGTGCAAAAATTTCATTAGTTTATATGATTTTATGTTTAAGTTGTGAAAATTTGAACAGAGAATGAAGATTTATCTACAACAACCGAAGATTCTTTCGAAGACCAAAATCTCCGTACATACTAAAAACATGCCACAAAAACTGGTAACGTACAATAAGATGAAAAAATACTTCTTCTTAGAAAATAATTCAAAATAAAAATAAAGGAAAAGATGAATGAATAAAAATAAAATTCAATAAACAAACAATAAAATGATTATACAAGTTTCAGAAAAAAAAAAAAGAAAAAAAAACATGAGCTATACAAATCATAATTATGCTACTTGAACTTAAAAATATTCTTTGAACTGAATTTATTAATATCTTATTATAACGATGATAGTAATATATTTTACTTTTTTGTTTCAATTTAATCAGAAATTCTGAATATAATGATAAAAGAAGAATGATTCTTAATACGCATTATTCATTAATGAGATGCAAAAGAAAATTTAATGAGGAAAGGAGGAGAGAAGAAAATAATCGATGGCAATAATATCACAACGAAAAATATTAACTAAGAAAATTAAAAATCCATTATAAATTACAAATAAAAAATATTGAAAAACAAAAAAAAAGAAAGAAAAAAGAAAGAAACAGAAGACGTAGACGAAAAAATAAAAGGTTCCCCTCGGTTGTACACACAAAAGAAGCCAATAATCAGCATCAAAAGTGGTGGACAGTCGGGCTACAAAAACACTACAACATTAAATTGGTTTCGAAGTCACCTATAAACCAACGAAGAAAAGGGAGCCGATTAATAAACTACTGGCGATGGTGATAAGTCTAGTCATAAGGAAACTAATTTCGTTACGTTATTAGCGTCCGGACTAGAGAGATCCATCCCGGTTGAGCTTCTCAGCTGCGTCGAACATGAGGCGGACGAAATAGCCGAGGTGATCGGAGTGAGGCCGGTGCCACCTTCCTGCAAGAACGCGTCCATGAAATCCGCCGACGGCGTGGTAATGGAAACGCCGAGAGTTTTCGACAAAAATGAACTGGTCACGGGTAAGAAATCGGGCCTACGTTTCACCATTCCCGTCATTCCGGGATTGATCGTCGTTGGAAGGGTCGAGCCACCGCTGAGATGCGGAGTTATGGTACACTCTTCGGAAGAGTAGTTTCTCGGTTCCATTTTTATTCGTTTCTCATTGTTTAGCATTATCTGACTGAGCTCCGGATTCAGTACGAATGGTTTCACATCCTCCGGCGAGTCGAGCGGTATTTTACATTCGTGCGTGTCCAACAATTCTCTTAGTTTATTAACCTCCTCCTGGAACTTGGTAACTTGCTCCGCTAGCTCCATTTTCTTCCTTTCTAAATCTTCAGTTTCCTGTTGCGAGCAAATGAGAAAAAAATTCTAATTAGAAACCATTAGAAACCATTAGGACTAAAGAGATGGCAATTTGTTTAAAAAAAAAAAACTTGTTAATACAAGTACGATAAAAAATATCATGACGAGAAGCTACGATATGAAGAATGTGAACGAACAAAGACAACCGAACTGGTAGATGAGGATTACGTTATTTTACGCAAATTTTCTGATTACGTTCAATGGTCACTTCGAACACGGTGAAATAATTTATTTGTTTAAGAATATTTCGTTTTCGTGGAGGTATTCTGAAAAAATACTCCCCTCCCCCCATACTACATCTCTGAATAAAATTCAACCTCAAAATGCTTGAAACTTGAGCAATCCACGACGTATACCTACATTCTCATTTTTCATCAACACGAATAATTTTTTTAAAAAAAGGACCTACAACGAAAACTACACGTATAAGAAGAATGAAAATTTCGACTAAAAAATCAACACACACCTGAATAGGTAAGTCCAAATGATATTCAAAGCAATAAAATTATGAGCACGCCACGCGGTAAAAGCATGTCGCTAATGTTTTGTTCGGCACGAGCACTCGAACATCACTCAACTCGTAATCGTTTAGTCATCGAGAATGGTAATTAAAAATTCTCTTCTAGTCTAGGCACGCTGACTGAAAAATATTATGGTAAGTATCTTGTATAAAACTACTCGAAATATCATTTCCCGAACGCATCATTCGGGATTAAATAATCAGAAAAAGTTTCAAGAAACTCGTCAAGCTTGAATTCGGGTACGATTGATTCGGTTTTCGACGTGGAACAATTCCTGAGAGCCTCGTCAATGTTTCGAGTGACAGATTAGATTAAAAAGTCAACGGAATTCCGAAGTCGAACATCAAAAAATCGAATACCGGTATTTAGATAAGGTAAATGAGTAATTGTTATATTTACGTTCTTTCTTGTCTGTTTGACTAAAATTAGCAGTAGGTACTTTGTAACATACGTAGGAAGAAAGCGATGAAATAATTGACTTTTAATTAGTTCCTAGCATGTGTTGCCAAATTCAAATTTACTTCTCATTGTTTCCTAATGTGAGCACGTAATTGGAATGAAGTATGTGAAGTTTTCACCAAAAATAAAATATTGTTCAAGGATTCCAGCATGACAATATGAATTCTTCTTTCACTTTAAAAGAAAGTAGTGATGAACCTAAATTTCTGTAACAGAATACTCTTTACCTTGATATCACCCAAATTTTCATTTTTCAACAGAATCCTTCCCCCTTCCTTTTCTTTTACTGTATTAGTATTACTTCTTTAAGCTGAATAAACGCTGCAAAACTTCTTATCTGCGGAAAAGCCAATAAAAGTGCTGACTAGTAAAAAATTACTTCCAGTCCAGTTCTTCTTTGATTTTAAAGATAAATCACAGGAATTCATACGTAAGCAGCAATATTCTGAATGAAAAGTATGAATGATGATCGAACTCAACCTAGGTGAAATATTAGTGAAGTACTGAAGAACTTCGTCCACTACCTCGAATCTCGATATTCGTCTTTTGGATACTTATGTTCAAAAGAGACTGGAGGCAAATATTGAAGAAGTATCTGACAGAAAATATTTCATACACAAATTGATAAAGGTTTATAATTCACATAATATGGACTTTTCCATAATAAAAAAAAATACTTGAAAAGAAGAATAATTATCAGTTGGGAACAAAAATTCCGTTTTAAATACTAGGCCTACCTAGGGTACTTCCACATCCTCATTATCAACGTTCGAATCCTTAGATTTGATTTCTTACTTTTGTATTTTGACAAATGATCGAATTGTTCCCTGTCTATATTCTTATGGGAGTCGTAATGTTCTAAGCACCATCGCATTGAAACTAACGTAATCGTCATAGCGCATTTACACCAAATGTTTTCTACATGCTGGGATGAAAACATGCCGGGCTTTGTCGGCATGTTATCACGCAGAATGTTGCGAGATTCATGTTGCTTGGTGTACATCCAACATCAAATATCCGATTCGAATCGGTTCTGTAGCGCTATGTTCATATGTTGCTTACAATCATGTTGAATAACATGTTCTGTAACATGTCGGCGTCATTTTGGTGTAAATGGTTTTGCGGCAAAAAGTCAAAAACATGACGACGGCATGTATCCAACACCAGTGTAAATGCGCTATCACGTGAACGTCGAACAAAGAGAATTGATTCTGTATTGAAACATTGAAGCCGAACAGCGCTAGCGTCGCACTGGGCACTGCATTCCAAGTTCCAACAACTTCCAACAGAGTAGAGCAGCTGAGGGAAATCATCATGAAATTTTTGAAAATCAGAGCGGATCGATTTCTTGTGACGTCACAGTACTGATAACTGAAGGTAAAAGACTTAAAAAAGCAGTCCATCACAATTTCAAGCAGCTTTACAACAGGAATAATGTATAGGATCATTTTGATCATTCATTCATACTAAAAAAAAAATGAGCTTGAGAGTTGAGAATGTAAAACGCATTTTTGTATACATAGGAAAGCTTAAAGATTGTGAATAGTCTACTTTTTATCCTTAATTTAGCCTTCTTTTTGAAGTACTGATGAATGATTAAAACGTTCTTGTGGTAATCTTATGGAAGTCAATATGCCATTTTTTGGCATGTTATCTGAGGAAACTAGAAAATCAGTCTCGGAGAAAAATAGAAAATTGGAGACTTGAATGAAACAAATTTGGACTTGAATCACAAAAAAATAAAAATAATCCACAAACACAATTCTCTAAATGAGATGAGACAATGACTATAAACTATGAAGTTCATCACTGGTGAATTCGCAATGCGATATTTGAAAACAATATCACGCTAATTTCTTCCAGTGAATAATCTATTCTTATAAGAATAGCATTGGTAACATTCAATCATACACCAGTATTTCAAAATAAAAAATAAATAAGGAATGAAAAGTTGATTCTCAATTAGTACTGGATAGCTTCTGGATTACAAATATAAACATTGCTTATTCGCAAATTTGATTAAGGAAGCGCTGCATACGGCAAAATGAGGAAGTAACACCAAAAGGTGATGACTGATGATGCACTTTTGATCCTAAAAGGTTATACAAATAAAATAGTTTCTACTGCCCTAAATATCGTTTTATTTGAGAAAATGAAGAGAATGAAAGTTGTAGCGCTTGTAATTATCTTTCAGAAAAGTTCACCTTTGGACAGTTTTGTATGATTTTTTCACATCTTCACCTTTTGGTGTTAATTGCACCAATCAGCAAACAGTATTTGTTTTGCCGTCAGAGGGCAGTTCCTTAATCAAATTCGCGAATTATTCTTCATTTTGGAATACTGACGTATGTATGATTGAATGTTACCAATGCTATTCTCATGGGAATCAATGTCTGCTGAGAGCTGCTGTACTGCATTTTTACTCTGTTATCAGTTGATGTGACGTCAGGGTGATGAACTTTTTAAAACTCTATTCCACACTATTCAAGAGTCAAGTATTCCAAATTTTTAGACCACCATAGTATTGTTCCAGTTTTCAAAGTTGAAGAAAGTATGCTGGTCTTTAGTTGGTACTAAAAGTATTTTCAACGCTGAATTCCAATCTGTTTTCCATTTTTTGCAATCACGTCATTTTCTGAGAAATTGGGTGAAATTGTTATACTTTTAGAGAATTACATTGTAGCACAGATGAGTTTAACAGCGGGAATTGACCGAAGAGATTAACTGTTTAAATCAAAAATTTGAAATTAAGTAACAAGGATTTTATTTCATCTCACACTATATCATGTTGAAAAATTAGGTTTGAATCTTCCCTTATCACACATCAAAAGATACAAAGTATTTGATAGGTACTTATTCTTCAAATAAACAATGATAGCGTTATTATTGTCCTAGTTCAAGAAAATTGCAAATTACTTTTCTTTCAAGGTTAGAATATTGAACCTTTCTGAATTTTTGATCTGTGATGAAGGAAAGATATTCACGCTAGATTTTCACATTCAAGTTTAGTATCCAATCATCACCTGTTTTCAATATAAGTCTATAACAATTTTTCATATTTTTTGTAACTAATTGAAAACATGATAGATGGCGGACAATGGAGTCAAATTCAGCGTTAAAAATACTACTAAAGTCACCTCCTCCAAAACGTGATACAAATAGAAAATTCCATTTTATTCAGTAATATTATTGCCACACTTGAATGAGATCGATTGTATTGTTTTTGAAATAGTATTGTTTTTCAGATCTATCACGTCATTGGTTCCCATGAGAATAACAACAGAACGTTTTGATCATTGTTAAAATTTAAAAATCGGAAATAAATGAGTAATTACATAATACATATTCATATTTGGAATTAGGAAGTTCTCGAGGATTTGAAAGTGTATCTGCGGTTCTCTTTGGTCAAAACGTTCCTGTGTATTTCTTATGAAGCGTTTCTTGTTTTTTGCCAACAACCCAAGAGAAGAGTAAGATTAACAATTTTAAGTGAGCCATAGGGTAGGTTGGGGTAAACGGATGTGAAACTTGCCGTGACGTTCCGATAACTTGGTCCCATGGTATATCAAGTATAATATTTTTCTAATTTTTTAATATTTTCAAGTTTCTTCCAGGATGATAGCAAAATTTCGAGACTTTTCCATGATTTCGAGCACGATATTTGAAATTCTCGACTTTTCAGGCCCAGTAGACATTTGGAAATATTCAAGATATATCTTTAGTGATAGAAAAAAATATCTTTTTCTCCCTCTTCTCTGAATCTTCAAAGTATGAACAAATAAATGTTCGGATGACGGGTTTCCGCCATGTATTTTCTTCAAGCTTCTTCCACTCAGCCTCATATATTTAGCTCAATGATCGGAATTTTCGGAGCCATAAAACAATCCCGCTATCAGTATCTTGAGAAGGGGGGGGGGGGGGGTGAAAAAATAATTTCTACTCGACCTCATTAGGAGGGAAGGATCCATTCTCACAAAACAATCTTATCTTGCCGACATAAAGTCCCGTCAAAAGGGGGAAGACCCACATTTTTCATCATTCATCGTTCTAAAAATGTTCGAGCCATATCAAATATCGAAATAAGAAACCATTATTTATAATATTTAACGCTTTCCTACCGACCTTGGTAAGCAAAATCAAAAAGTAAAATATATCGGAACAATTGTTTACAAAAGGGGAAGATAGCTGGAAATAGGCTAAGTCTCCGACCCTGGCCGGAAATATGGCGGACAAGGACGTTCTTCCCGAATGAAAATAGGTTCCCCATTAAAAAAACCTACATTAGAATGCGGGTGGCCCAGTGGATTTTTGAAATGAAGACAATTTTTTGTACATCAAGCTTTTCTCCAACCCGAGAAAAACAGCAAAACATATCAAATTCACATGCAAAATTCCTCACGCCCCCCCCAGAAAAACTGAAAAAATACTATTCAAGGTCAAACGCTTCTATCAAGATACTGTCAATTGAAGAGTAATATTTGAAAATATCAGCCAACCCTACGAAGTATCTCCAAGCATGAAAATCGAGTGACACAGTTTCATCACGCTGTCTCGAAGTACAGACTATTTTTCCACGAAAGAAATTCTCGACCACCGGTTATGATTCTCGCTGTCCCAGACAAAATTACGACGTCTCCTTCCAACCCACGCTGAATACCGCTCGAACCGTTCAAGAAAAGAAAAATGATTTCGAAATTCTAATTCGACGTGCGAGGTAATGAAATCGAAACAGACCAGACGGAATAAACTATGTACCTATAGGTTGAACTTTCTTTAAAAATTCCCCAAACGTAAATCGGCGATGATCTATTCGCGAGTCTCACCTACACGACGACGACGTTCCGCATTCAGAACTTGTTGCGCCGATATTATTAGAAGAGTTCACGGCGAGCTATTTACTCCCGATCGCGGAAACACGACGACGAACCCACAAACAGAGAAACTACATACATTTTCTCGATTCAGTTTCGATCGCGTCATTGAAATTGACCCAATTTTTCCCAGAGTTTAAGTTCGCCCGCCCGTTACTAAACGCTGACTTTCTGCCGCCGATGTTTATATCATACTTGCAAATTAGCACAACTTGCCGTGAATGAGCGAACGAATGAATGAATGAATGACTCATACTACCGTCGTATGAGTCATAATCTAAACGAATAAAAACCGGCAAAAAAAGAGCTCAAGAAGCGAATTACATTATTTTCTCGGGCGAAATAAACGTAAATTATTGTCGTCATCTATATAAATATTCGGTAGTCTTTGCTCGGTTAATGACAGATTTAGAAAAAGCAACATTGATATACTAACGAGAATCAATTGATTGGTATGATCCATTCGTCTCTTTCGACAACGAGCTGCTGCTTGTTTATTACGCTCTCTTCGAAGAGTTCTTCGATGCTCCTCTTCCGGAGAGATCTGAAAAAAATGAGAAACAGATATCGAGAATTAATATGACAGCGCGCGTACAAAAACTAGGCAAAAAAAAGAAGCTGAATCATGCACACGAGAATAAACATACACTGTATCCTACTGCAGTCTTTAGAAAATCATCTTGACAACGTGACTCATCGAGCGAGGAAAAATTTTTATTTTGTCAAACTTTGAAATTCAACATCCTGTCGTCGTTTGAAATTGAAAATCTTTGTTTTAAGACCTAACATCCGGCCATATATCAATTTTTTCCACCCTACTTCAATAACACCTTTTGGTACTCGAAAAATTTTATCGAGCGCTCCACTCGACTCTCCTCACTAAAGAAGCTTTGTATCGTAATTAACTCGACTTTATTACACTCGTGTTATTACGGAAGTTTATGGCTCGCTTTACCCAACTATTGCGTAAGAATATTTCTCAGAATTTATTCCTAAAATTTCAGCATTAAACGCGCGTATTTTACAACGACAAAAAAACACGCGCACACATACACACTTCAGTCAATTAGGGCTCTTTTCATTAATAAAAAACCGTTCACATGGCGATAGAAAAAATGAACAGGCAAACGTTTACAGTCGAGGAGATATTTGTTCCTCTTCCATTCATCAATTCGTTCATTCATTTACGCTTTGTGAAGGAGAATTAGACGTCATTCTTCGAGTAACTAGTTGTCTTATCCATGTAAATAAAATTCTTTCTTTGCACAAAGATGACGAGTGCGCGCGACACTCTTCTACACATACAGCATCACGCACACGTCTATCACGTTAATTACCTTCGGGATATTGTCTTCGTATAGTTATTTTTAATCGATATGGATCTCTCTCTCGAGTTTTTTTTTCTACCTAATTCGAATACCTACACTCGTACCGCTCGTCTAACCCTGAAGAAATTCCACACATTTCGATGAGGCGCGTTAAGTTTTTTATGATACAATCTGCCCTGGGTTTTTCTATACCACCGAGATAAGTTGAAATCTTTGCGACTTATCGCACGGAGGGGGGAAGAGGGCTACACCTAGCGGTGTTTACCACAGGCTCGACGAGCGACGCGTGTCTCCTCTCAAGGACAAACCGAACGCAAATTTTAGCTCGCGGATTCACACATCACGTTGCATCATGTACGACCTTCACCGAGTCAAGACAACGAGCCACGAACAGGGCCCGTGGCGAGAACCTGTAAGAAGGAGAGTGTATAGTGTGTACGGATACCAACCCCGCTAGATTTATTTGGACGTCTGCCACCGATATTCTTGCGACCGCTACTCGAAGAACTGGAGCTACTGCTGCCGGAACTGCTGCCGATTGCGATCACGTGCGGAGGAATTGGAGGCGAAACACTGTCAGAATGATGATTGTCGTTCAGATGCAACAACGGTGGCAGGTCAGTGGTCGTCATGGAGCCTCCTTGCCACATTTTCGTGTCCACGATGTTCATGTGCATTCTAGTGCCATTTCCGTCTGTAAAAAGGAAGAAAACAAAGGTTTTACAAAGGTAATTACGACGATTTCAGGGACTCTAGATCGATGAAAGATCAAATACTCAAATATTGAGGCGGGAAATATGAGAAGATTTAGCAAGTGGGGCGCAGATAGTCAATAGGGTTGGTGACCGGATTGGAATTGTTACGGAAGGCAGATGGAAAGTGTGAACAAGGGCTGGACAAGAAGAGATGAACAGATAAATAATGACGCAATTGGCAAGAGAGAGAAGAGAATAACCTTAGAAAAATATAGGATTGGGCGACCGATTCACAGGTGAGTGAGAATGATCAATTATTGAAAAAGTTTTCCAATTATGCAATTCTAATTAAACAAATACGATCTTGTAAGTTACAGTTATCAGCTTCCCTTATCAAGTTAAAGAAGTTAGGAGGGTCATCAACAAGTGTGAGGCTAATGTCAAAGCTCCAGCGATGAATAAAACCCTCTTTGTTCCTATCCCCACACCTCCCCTCCTTTACAGGTTGCCCAAGTGCATAAGACCCGTGGTCTCTTTACTTTTTCATTTCTTCTCCTACCTACTTCAACCGTTGGTCAAAGTTTTCCGTTGATTTCAGTCTCGAACTCGGCCTCTTTGGCAGATGTTCTGAAGGATGTAACTCTTCCCCCGAGCAGGACCCAGCACGACACTGATCCCATGTCCCGCATATTATTAGGAAGTTGAAATGTTTTTCAAGTTCTCCATCCCTCTTATGATATCCACCAATCCACCAGCGATATTTTTCAAGTCGTATTTAGAAATTCACGATTCTTTCAATTTCTTCCTATGTAAAAGTTGGAAGCTTGGAATTAGCCAAGTTCCTCATGTACATGATTTTAGAGCACGGAACTTTTTTTGAAGAGGGGGGGGGATTCAAACAAGAACGTCCGTTGTCTTCCCGGCTTGTTGAGATTCGGAGGAAGGCGGAGTACATTGGGGAAAGGCGCGAGGACTATTTGGCTTGCAGCAATTTTCACAACTGAGCTAAACATAATCCATCACAGTAAAGAGCTGGAAAGATTTTGACATTCTAGTTTCATATTCGAGGAAGGGAGGAACTACTTCAATAATCCCGATCGTTGAGCTGTACGTGTGAACAAGGGTGACGGAGGAGAAGAAACTTGAAGAAATAGTGACTGCCAAATTATGTAGACAAGGAAGAGGACTTCAAAAAACTTGACGTTCTATTTTCATTGGAATGCCAACTTATGTCTACTTTTCCTTAGCCAGGCCTGTGGGACCAAATTCAAGAGTATTCTTTAAAACTATATCAAGTACTCAGTCCCGTAAAATTCTCGCTCACAACAACCAAGAGGCTGCTCCTGTACAAGGGAGACTCTTTACAGATTATTTGGAGCCTCTTCATCAATCTAAACCCGTTTTTGAATGCCCCTCTCTCCCAGTGCTGCCAGATCTACGGATTCAAGTTTCTCGCTCGAAAAAGATATGTAGTTTTCTACGGATTTCTTGCGTTCAGGGAAAAAGTACCTTAGTCATTCAAATAAAAGATAGTTTTCTCCTGATCGTTAAGGGCTGATACCGCAGTCCTAAGTAACATTGAGTCGATTGAAGGAGAAGTACCTCAGTTTCTGTATGAGAGATGCCTTTTTCCTGATCGCTATTGATAGATCAGTTTCAAGTCTGTAGGAATTAGATGTCAGGTTGTAGAAAAAATGGCGGACACGGATTTCTGATGATATCATCTGGCAGCACTGCTATAGACTTTTACCAATAACAGTCAGGAGAAAGGTAGCTCTCAAACATATGACTGAGATACTTTTTCCCGGATCGTGTAATGTGAGACAGCGGTCCACTTTTCAACAACCAGGAGAAAAGTATCTCTTGTATATGTGTCTGAAGTACTTTTTTCTTGAGCGCAAGAAATCCGTATTTCACGCAAAATCCGTAGAGAAATTCAACAATCAGGAGAAAGGTAGCTCTCACACATATGACTGAGATACTTCTCCCCGGATCGTGTAATGAGAGACAGCGGTCCACTTTTCAACAGCCAGGAGAAAAGTATCTCTTGTATATGTGTCCAAGGTACTCTTTCCTTGAGCGCAAGAAATCCGTATTTTTCGCAAAATCCGTAGAGAAATTTGTATCTTTTTCCAGGACCAAAAATCCGTAGATCTGGCATCACTGCTCTCATACAATCGCTTAATCGGGCTTTGATGATGGGTAGGATTTTTGGGCGTCGTTCTCAAAGACGTCACTTTCATCAACGCTCGATCAAGCCAACGTCTATCTTCCTCTTCTTCGCTCTATGAACGACTTCTTGGAAAATATTCACTTCAAACAGATAGTATTTCCCGATAAGACGACTCAATTCAAATCGAGGCTTAGATTTCCTAACGAGTCCAAATAGATTCAGAAGAAAACGTTTAATACGGAAACCAAGATTAAATGATGTCACGCAATGCGCAGGCTTCTATTTGGAATTTTCGCATTGATCCCCTACAGGATCTTTGAAGAAAGAATCACGATGAATACGAATGGAAGAATACTGTTTGAAGCCAACATTCCTGACCCAGCATTCGGTGCCGACTACATTCTGCCGTATCACGCTGCCCCATTGCGAAAACAAAGACGACCTAAAAATGGGGTGAAGTCAAAGAACTATTGTAAAGAAAATCACACTCAGACAGAATGATGCTGTTTTCATATTTCTTAAATTAACTTCCACGTGATCATAAATTTTACGTAGATAAGTCTTTAATGCAGGCTAAATACTCTGGTATGTTTCATTGATGATCAATTTCACGAGAAACGTGGCTACAGTCTTTACTTGAAGGTCACATATTCAAAACAAGCGCGAGAGAAATCTCTATTTAAAAACTAGAATTTTAAAAATTTCATTGTTTGGCGAGAAAACTGAAGGTATTCATTTTTCTGCAATTAAGGCTCCTTTCAAAAAATCTTTTTCACGACAAGATCTAGGCCACGTTTTCAAACTAAGTCATTTTGTGGAAAATTCTACGAGTATATTTTCATAAAAATTTCCAGAGGTCAAGTCATTTTTTGTGGCGCAGAACGACATTACTAGGCCAATTAGCCAGCTCGTCGGGCCCCCAAAAACTTCCATCGTCAAACTTTCAAAAATTTTCTCGCGGGCGGGCTAGCACGACACTGCTTGGAACACTTTGGCTGACGGGCTAGAAGTATCAGCAGAGTATCTCAGCAGATAGACGGACAATGAGAGGACTGATAGACGACAATTCTAGAAAATTTTGGGCTTATTGTCCTTATTATGTGAACATTCCTACCTGGTAGACGTACATACGCTATTTTTTTAAAGGAAATTATGGAGTTTACAAGGCCTACACCTCAGCGAGGACAAGGCCAACACCTCAGTGAGGATAAAGAGCCAACATTTCGCAGCAAAGAGCCGTTGATGGCTCTCTTCCATTTTTTGAAGCTGTATATTTACTGGGCTAAGGCATAGTTTGTTTACGTGGTCAAGTCCGTTCTCAAACCCGGCCTCAAGCACGATAACGTTGACTTGTTTGTCCAATTGAATACCTTTCATCGGTCCCGGTCATAGAGCATTCATCGAGTTTATCTTTGGAGTTAAATCATGCTCCAAAAGTTTGATTCATGTACCACGGCAACCAAAGCTTTCAAATGATGTAAATTCCATGAATTCTTAAACTTGACTCTAAAGAGGCACTGAATTTACGAACATCCAAA
The DNA here is from genome assembly GCA_035079395.1 of Aspidiotus destructor. Lineage (NCBI taxonomy): Eukaryota > Metazoa > Arthropoda > Insecta > Hemiptera > Diaspididae > Aspidiotus > Aspidiotus destructor. Next base: position 39,769,649 of record JAVHKZ010000003.1, on the reverse strand, counting down.
AACTTCATATAAGGTAGCGAAAAGAACAGCCCGTATTTCGGGTCACTGAAGAAATTGCGGGAGGGCGGAGGAGGAGGAGAAGAAGGACAAGAAACATTCGGATTCTTCTGCAAAAAAGTCAAAGCCTCCATCTTTCAGCACAGGCTGAAGCCTCATATAGCCAAATTTTGAAACCAATGAGAGCGGGCCGGCAGAGACGTAAAACACAGATTTTAGATCCTACGCCGCAGGGAGATCTACACCGCGATAAAGAAAAAGGTCGAGAAGCTAGATTCATTCACAACCAACGCCCCTGCGCTCCTTCGATCTCGATTACCATTCAAACTCAGTAACTTACCGTTCGTGTAAGTAGTGGACACCGATAGCGAGCTGTTATTCGAATCCGAGGTCATTGGCTGGACCAGCGGCGGTACAAAGCGGGCTTCGTTGTGATGCGATTCGCCTTCCAGGTGGTAAGTAGACATCAAAGTTCGATCCAAATTTTCGCATAGTGTAGTCGGCGTAACCGGCGTGATCGTCGGCGTCGTTCTGGTAGGTACGCCACAATTCAATCCATCCAACTGTGTAAGACAAAAAAACAAAAGTAATAACGTTAGAATCGATTTACCGATATAAAATTCATAAACACATGTGACGCCGATAAATCACAAGAGTACATAATACAGAGAAAGGAAAGCGCAGTTGCGTTGGAAAATCCTTGGAAACGCGTTAAAGGAAAAGAAAGATGTAATCTGCATCGTTTTGTTTCAGCGATGTCGTCATTAATGACTGCCCATCGTGTAATTGTAATGTCTTTTCAGCACGAGTTTCCTTATGCGTATTTTTCATCAACGTTTAGGAGTAATTCGCGCGCCACACGCGGCACTCCAAGAGCGTTTAAGCACCCGTCCAAGATCGTAGTAAGTTGTGGTCGTGAGAAAAACCAGGAAATCGTATGCCTATACGTATTATGTACATACGTATTAAAGGTCGTGCATTGCGATGGAAAGATCGTGAAATTCGCACACGCCGACACGGCCTTGAAGGGGGCGCGTTATACACATTCCACAAAAGCACAACAAAATCACAACGCCTTCACCTTTCCTATGTATAATATTGCCATTCCAAACGCGCATAAATTATTGTTCGTAATAATGCCGCACGAGACAAAAAAAAAAAATCATTAGCATGCCCTCCAATTTTTTTCATCATTAATAAAAGGTACGGCGAGCCAATCGTATAGAATCATCGAAAAATAATAAAATCTCAAAAATTCATCATGTTGATTCGATTGACAAAAGAATGAAATTACACCGGAAAAAAAAAATCTCGGTATTTATGCAACATTAATAATAATGAATTCGGACATAGGTACGTACGAACAAAAAACAAAATTGAAAAGAGAGAAGAAAACAATAATTATTGTACTGTCTGCAAGTCATGACTTGCACAGCACAGCACCGTTAAATGTACTCCATTTAGCGCTTTCAGTTCAGTTAACTCTATTGTGATATTATTATTATGATTAACATTTTTTTTCTATATTGTAGACGGGAAAATTTTTTGCGCGCATTCTCGGACAAGAAAGAGAAGTACACAGGTGTGACTCGCACCGAAACTCGATAATCCATCATCAAACCAGACAACAACGAGAGATATCATCGACAAAGAGAAATTGGGCACAGCCACAGGAATGGAGACGGAAAACAAACAAACAATTTAAATCGGCGACCGACGGATATTGTAAATCAATTTTCTTTCTTTAGATTCCGAAGGGAGAAGCTTCAATAGAGTCTCGGAGCGTGAGTGAAGAGAACTTCAGAGAAAAGAAAATTTGAATGAATACAGACTTAGACCTGAATCGGTGACACCAAACTTCCTTCACAGTTGAAATAAGTACCCAAGATGGCGAAAAGCCTTGACCAATGGATAATACGAAGGGTGTGAAGTGGAGTCTCGAGATTAGAATATGTGTATGTTCCAACTCCTAAAGTCTGCGGTTGCAATTCTCGATAAAATATTAGTCTGTTCTATTTTCGGAAAATTTACATTCTTTGACCATGCCAGAGATCAGCACAATCGGATAGGAGGGCGATTTATAATACTTCAAAATATGCAAAAATTCTTCACAATACTCGCAAACACAAAAGGTCAAAATAAAATTTAGAAGACGACCTGAAACAACTTTCGACAAATTAAGAAATCCAATTCACAGCGTCAGATTTCATGCATAAAGCGAGGAAATGGACGCTAATTACGGCGACAAAAGAGACCTTGAGCAATGGAAAGTTACGGGTCTCAGATAGTGCAAATAAGGACACAGAAAATAGATGCTAATTAAGGTGGCGAAAAAGACATTAAGCAATGGAAAATTACCAGTCTCTGGGGAGAAAGAAAGTGAATGCTAATTGATTACGGTGGCGAAACAAACCTTGAGCAATGGAAAATTACGAGTTTCAGATGATGCAAGAGGGAGAGAAAAAATGTAAGCTCATCAGATGGTGGAAAGGTCCTTGCATGGTGGAAAACCCATGATTTTAAGATGATGCAAGAAGGACAGAGAAAACGGATATCAATCAAGGTCGTGAGAGAAACCTCGAACGATGGAACATTATGAGTTTTAGATGATGCAAGTGGAAGGTCGCGAAAAAGACCTTGAGCAATGGAAAATTGAGAGTTTCATATGATGCAAGAATGAGAGAGAAAATGGAAATCAATGAAGGTGGTGAGAGAGACCTTGAACAATTGAAAATTAGTAGTTTGAGGTGATGCACGAGAAAGAGAGAAAATGAATGCCAGGCGGTAAGGTGACCTTGAGAATAGAAAACTGAGTTCCAGATTTTGATTGATTTGCCCTACCAAAGCGGGCAATGACGCCAAACTATCTCAGGGTTTCAGACAAGCCTAGGCTCAGGAAACATCACGAAGTTTCGACTGAGCCTGTCATCCACTAGGAACGCTACTCTCGAAAAAGAATGACTTGTCAGCCATATAAATGATTGAAAACTGCAAGTTCCAGATCCACGAGGAAGATGGAGGAATTTGAATGACTTGATCTACCGAAGCAGGCAATGACGCCAAACTATCTCAGGGTATCAGACAAGCCTAGGCTCAGGAAACATCACGAAGTTTCGACTGAGCCTGTCATCCACTAGGAACGCTACTCTCGAAAAATAATGACTTGTCAGCCATATAAATGATTGAAAATTGCAAGTTCCAGATCCACGAGGAAGATGGAGGAGTTTGAATGACTTGATCTACCAAAAAGGGCAATGACGCCAAACTATCTCAGGGTTTCAGACAAGCCTAGGCCATGGCCATGCCTAGGCTTAGGAAACATCAAAAAGTTTCAACTCATTCGGTCATCCGCTAGGAGCGCTATCCTCGAAACATAATGACTCATCAGCCATATAAATGTCAGAGAAAGAATATTTTCGGAAGTGGAGAGAATTTAAAATGCAAGAGAAGAAAAAGACCTACTATGATAAGGTGGCCATTTTCATTCAATAACATAACTCCCGGACTTTCCAATGCATTCCTCCTGATGGAGTGCGTTATGAGATATTCCGGGAGGAAAGAGATGATATTACGTCTGAAAGAAAGTTTTCCCGTGGGTTATTCGATTACGATTCAAGGAGAGGAACACGGCAAGAACCATCTGTCAAAAAACGGGAAGCTGGAGTCGGTAGAAAGAGCCTAGGATTGAGCCGGAGCCGGGAGTGGCTCTTCAAGAGAAGCAGCTAGCTTTTTGCCAGCAGAGCCGCTCCAAGCAGACCTAGGAAGGAAATACTCTCAGCTCTACTGACTCCCATGTCGTTTCTGGCTACTACACGCAGCCTAATGTAATGAGCTTGTGACAGAAACACTCAAAATGTTGCAGAAAGAATTGAGAATTCTAAATCTTCATTTAGATACTCAACTTTCCAAGTGTAAAATTGATACCTCAGCCATGAGGCCAATCGTTGAGTCCGCAATTCAGCTCAAGCTAGCCAGATAATTGTGCAACAACTGCTTTGAATATTTTTCGATGTTTTTCCACTCCCAAAAGCGTCAGAAGCCAATCACTGGAAAGCCGATGGAATAGTTGGACCCTACAGTTTCAAAGAATTAAAAGTAAAGAGCCAATCAAAAGTGTTTGGAACTTTTCGGCTGTATGACAACCAGAAGTACAGGCAAGTTTGTTGGAGCGCTAGAATCGACAAAATTAGGAAGAGAATCTGAGAACTAGAAGCCATCAAAAAAACGGCTTCCAAGCCGGAAACGGAATGCTCTTCTGGCAGCCAGCTTTCAACTTTTAGATGTTCCGACACCAGAAGACAGTCCTCCTGAAACTGGGTAATGGCTTCTTTGGCATCCATCACTAGAAGCGCTACAATCATCTATTTGGACCGGGTAGCGCAAGAATCGCACATCTGGAAAAACTCATTTAACACACTCACACATCAATTCTACGCAAAACACATTCCAAGTATAATTTACCCGGCTTTTCACATGCCCTAGCTTAATGTAAACAAAACAAGGCACTACTGATTTAAATCTCCATTTAAAATAATGAAAAAATAGAATCGGGTGACGTCATCTGGTCCCGCGTCCCATGTATTTTTAAATATGCACGCGGGTTGTATTTTGTTTACAATCCAACTGAGCACACCTCTTTCCTACAAGACAAGTGCGCGTAAAATTTCCACCAATTTATCATTCAACGTCAACTTTAGGCGAAGTAATTAATAACTGAAGAAGGAAGAGGGCGATTTCTATAAGAAAATTGGAAAATTCCAAAAAATTCATCACAGGGAGGGGGTGGGATTAGGTAGCGAAAACAGAAATTTTTTTCAATTGAGTTCACGATAAGCGTCATGAAGAATATCTTAATCCATCAAGAGAAAATTTGAAACAAGTTTTCCATCGTCAAATGAATCCTGACTCCAAATTCTTTTTTCCAAGGAGTCATCAAAATGAGGCGAGATGGTCTACTTCAAATTACGGATCAAGGACGATAAATCGACAGAGCTGAATTTGGTTACAAATTTCTCGTACAAATATTCCATTCAAATCGCATTCAAGATTCACTTTTGTTGATGCTAGCGATTCTTTGTTCAAATAATGTCAAACCTGGGCTCGATGTCTGTTTTCGTAATTTGTTCCCAGTATAATCATGCGCCACGCGTAGCAGCATTTCGATTTTGCAGAAATTCGATCCCCTACTCCGACAAATCAAATTCAGAATTTGTTGCGACTGCGATTGTCCGTAACACGAACTTCGCAATTTTTTCTTCCACCTCGCAACAGGCCCCTTTTCGCGCTCCTCCGACGAGATGAAGTTAATGACTCGGTAACAACAAAATGAGGAATATACACGACGGCGAAGTAAAACCTCTAATTTGTTTTTCGCGAGTTTTTTGAGCCGAAATATCCGACAAAAACCGGAAAATAACAGACAATGCGGCCAACGCCACACACACACACACACGTACGTAAAAGTACACAATGAAATATTTCTTTGTGTATACGGCGAGGAGGAGTACGTCGATGCGATTATTTTTCCTGTTCATCGAAAATCATTTCTTGATTTCGGTTGCGGCGAACACATATTTGAAATTTTTCCTACCCGAGAGAGAACGACGACATTTCATTAGCTGTACTTGAGAGCGCATAATTATTATTATTATCGCCATCAAAAGATAATGCGTACAGTAATATTTTCTTCCTTTCCGCTGGAGTGCGGAAAATGAATAGAATACTCGACGTTTGTTTGTTTCAGAACGGTAAGATTTTTTTTTTTTTTGTTAAATTGAAGAAAATTTCGAGTAACTTGCGCGCCAATGTATACGAGTTAAAACAAATAGCTTTTAATGCATTATTTATCGCGTATTTCTTATATCGTTGCGAAATTTTTTGTTCCACCTCTTTGGTACCATTAATGTCGACGTTAATAGCCGATTATACGAGCGTTAGGTGAAAATTTTATAGCCCGGTTGAAAACGCGTGGAAAAAAGCAACAAGCGTCGACCACGAACATGAACGTTTCATAATATTGCGCTGGTATGGAAAATCTGCGAATTATTTCACCAGCAAACAAAACGTCCTTTTTTCCGAAAAAAAAATTTCTATCAATTCGAATTTATTTATTTGTTTGTCAAGCGCTCGTACGGTAGGCGAAAGCCAATGAAAAAAATTGACCAAAATCGTCTCGTTGTAAGATCCAATGATTACTTTGCGTGCACAGTAGAGTAAATACGAGTATACACGTGATCCATTCGAAAAAATTCGGCGCAAAAAATATCCGGATGTGTCTAATTTACCGCAGTTAACGACGAAATGGTCGTGAAACACCCGACACGCGGAGATAATTTCGCGATAAGTGAAGACAAAGGCGAGAGGAGAAACAAAAAAATGAAGTTTATCTCGATGTGTAAAAATAAAAAATATCGGGCACTACGGATTTTTATAATCAATTATCGAAACCAAACACAATCATTGTTTGTTATCTGATACGATAACGTGTGTATTGTCTGAGGAACAGGTGTACGCAAAACGTGATGAGTCATAGCTGAGAAAAATTAGAAAGAAAGAACAATGAATCTCGTGCAGAATAATAAAAATCTCAAAATACACAACAATGGAATGGTTTTCCAGTAGCAAAAACCATAAGTCAATCATTCACGAGTGAGATTGGAAACAATTAGAAAGCAATACTCGTTTAAAACCAAGAAAGCTGACATAGGCTCGAAATATCACAAGAACTCTTACGATTTTTCCTCTGAGGAACTCTTCTCATCTTCATTTGCAGACAGAAAGTATCTCACCTATCGTCAGCCTTTGATTCGATATGGAAAACTATGTATAGAATTCCATCGCAGATTCCTTATATCGAACTTTCGCAAAATCTCTCCTCTTTATAAGCTTCTCATCCAACTCCTGCTCCGGAACCATCATCTAGGTCCTCAGCCACAGCGGTATCAGTGGTGGCGAAGAAGTCGATTAAGCCGTAAAAGCTGTCACGATACTTATCCTCCCTATATCCAACTCCGGATAACGAACCAGAGGATTGCCCATGGACAAAATCAAGTCCCGCAGAATGAATTAGCGCGAATGAAAGCATTATCCTTCTCATGGTCCTCGTCTCACCAACATTACTGCCGTCACAATATTCACCTCCCATATCCTCGAAAAAGAAAGGTCTTTCAATATGCGCGGAGCCCAACCTTCTTTGCTAGTTCTTGAACTGAAATTGTCAGGACCCACGGACAGTGGCTCCTTCTGCACTTTCGTTAATCCGACCCTGTCAAAGTGGAAGAGAAATTCTAAGAAATGGTTGTGTTGATGCGTTGTTTGTACATGAACTTAGCTACTACAAGAATTTCAGTAAGATTGAGATCAAGGTTAGGATCAGGGTTTAACCAATGTAGGGGGAAAGGGGATGACTGAAAAAATGTGTCATTCCACATGAAAAGGTCCCACGTTGTCGATCCTAGTTTTTGAGCTACAGCCAATTTAAGGGAGTGGGGTCAAAAATATCAATTTTCGGTTTATGACAGATTCAGAGAGAGAGAGAGAGGAGAGAAAGAAAAAAAGGTACCAGCACGTATTGACGAGTGAACGAAGGTTCAAACACGAAGGCGAAAGAAGGAAGAGTCGTCATGATTTTTCAGGAGCGTAGCGGCCGAGTTTTACCTACTGTACGAGTATTTTTTTTTCGTCCGAAGAATCATCCACTGTTACCACATTGAAGAGCATGAAATTACGAATTCAACAAGCCAACGACGAGCTCTGTAGCGTTCGTACAACCCGAGAAACGCATTGTGAAAGAGTGGGAGAAAAACGCTACGCCTCTTGTAGTGTTACCAGAACTTCAAACGCGTATTTCTCGAAAACTCGTTTTCGCTAACGTAGACTTCGAACGCTCGTATCTCGGCAAGGAAACACCGTATTGTGCTCGACCATGGCTTGTTAGATTCGTATTTTTATGCTGTATTACGTCATGTACACAACTCAATACCGACAAAGTGGGACCTTTTCATGTGGAATGACACAAATAGGAAGTGAGGCTCCAAGTTGAAGATGAGTGCCTCGATGGGATTGAAGCGAGAATGGGTGGTTTAGAGTACCTATGTGAAAAGATGAGATGATTTGGGTATTGAGCTGTTGAGGCCAGAAAGTTAGCAGATGGTAGAACGTGGTGACACAGACATCTAGCCTTAGCGCGCAGGTTGAGTGAAGAGGCGATGCGTGGAGCGCCAAGCGACAATCGAAGCTTGAAAGATTGCGTGGAGTCCAGCAATTCGGTTGAAGTGGATGTAAATTGGAGAACTGTGATCAAGTTGGGAACGGATTAGACTATTTCCTGCTTCGATAGGAACGTATACCACAAATCATCATTTATAGAGATTAAAACTACTGCTAGACTGGAATATCGTCCAATGCGTTTTTCTCGGGACACTTCCTTTACTGAAGCTTATTTGGTTCCGATGAGGGCAAGGCTCTTCCTAAGCAAAGAATGTGACTGCTCTCCTCCACAATAAAAAACGAAAAGCTGGCCGAACAAGGGTAGAGAAGGAGGTTTCAATTGAACGAACTAAACCTTCAAACGTTTAAAAAATTCGGATAGAAGAAAAATCAGAATAAATTTTTCCTAGCTATTCATGAATACCACACCATATGATCGTTATTTCACCTTGATAGTAATGAACCGCGCTCGCGTACATTGTTATGAATGAAACGAGTCTCGACACACTCGGACGATTTTTCTAAAATATTGACATTATAACGCGAACGAGTGAAAGTTACATAAGTAATCCTTCCATACTCAGGTGGATATGAACGTGGATCCACGTGCACTTAATGTACACACAAGTGCCAAGTGCGATCGATATTGTCTTCATTTCATTTTCCCCGTCTTCTTAATTGGCGGCGGCAATATTTCAAGCGAGCGAACAATAAAATTCCTCTTTTATCAGCGTTTTAAAACGTTTATATCAGATTTTTTTTTGTCATTTATACGACGTTACACAGTAGCGCGAGAATAAAACGAAGAACGCGCTACGATAAAGAAAAATGATTTAATAATGGCTAATTAAAAAGCGAACCTCTAGATGACCACTTACGAGAAATTAACTAATCAGTCGATGCTTCGTTAGCTGATGTTGATTGTCTGATAGAGTGCGTTATCGACACAAAGAAAATCTTTTCCAGAAACGTAGAAAGAAAGAAACATTATGGAACGTTCCGACGCGTTTAATACCTACCTATACGTAATCAGAAACTGAATCAAACCAGAATCCGAGGAAAAGATTCTCAGATTTAGAATTTCGAACGGAAGTCGTAAATATGGTATTATTTTGTACGCGGATTCCACGTTCACACGCTCTGCGCTTTTTCCAATCTTTCCTAAAAATGTGAACATAGTACCTATTCGTTCGGCTAAATAAATTTTCAGTATTTTCTATATAGGCGTACGAAAAGAAGAAAAATTCTCACATCGATCAACTAATAACTGGGAGTCAACGAACTTATCGTTCGTGGACTAAGTTCATTGAAGAATTCGAAAGCGATCAAGTCTAACTCACTGTGAGATCTCTCAGATCGTTAATTTGAATACCATTTCATAGGACAGATCTATAGGATAAAGAAGTTCGAAGATGGGAGAATACCTGAAGATATCTCGAGGAAAAGCAGCCGAAAATTGGATGGTGATTAGAAGGCGATCAAATCAAACTTACTAAGAGTTCTTCTTTTAAATAGTTGATCACTTCACAAAACAGTCTAGTATACTCGGCCAGCGGATAGTGCGCAAATATTTGAGGATATCACAAGGAGAGGCAGCCGGAAAGCGGCTATTGATTAGAGGATGATCGAATGCAACTTATGAAGAGATCATTTTCTGAATCAACTTTATAGGACAGGCGTTGGATACAAGAGCCCGAGGACGAGTATTCGGGAGAATATTTGAGGAGTATATCACAAGGAAAGGCAGCCGGATATTGGCTGGTGGTTGGAGGGCGATCCAGGCCCGTAGCCAGAGTCCATTTGTAGCGGGGCCTCCATGAAAGTCAGGGGGGCCGAAATTTCTTGTCAAATAATAATCAAGGCGTGTGCACAAATACAACACGTGACGCTACCAATAGTAGAAGAGGATGGTATATCCCTCCTAGGTATCGAGGAGGTGGATGCAGCAGTCAATAGACTACGGGGAAAGTATTGGAAGGCTCCGGGCCCGGATGAGATTCCAAATCCAGTCTGGAGCGCCATACATTCAGTTGACCCAGCACTGCTTGTTGATACATTTAATGCGGCAGTTACTGGGGGACTATTCCCTGTGCGATGGAAGAAAGTCAGGCTAACGCTGATCGATAAGAAAGGATAAACCACCAGGGCTACCATCCTCTTATCGTCTACTTTGCCTGCTTGATAACGTGGGCAAACTCTTGGAGAGAATGATAGCCAATCGCCTTGAGAGCTATCTGAAGGGAAGAGATACAATCTTTAAGTAGCCAGTACGGGTTTCAAACTGGACGCTGTGCGTCATATGCTGGGATCAGGCTGAAGAGAATAGCGAGTCAGCGATAGCTACGCGTCAGTTTTGCGCAGCCGTCAGTCTCGACATGAGAAATGCGTTTAACTCGATTCCATGGGAGAGAATAATAGAAGCCCTCATGGACGTTTAGAGCTTACTTTGTAGTACTGAATCTTTTTTCATTAAGCTTGTGCTTTTGGCTAGGAGGGCTCAGCCCCCCTCCGCCCCCCTGGCTATGGGCCTGGGGCGATCAAATCCAACTCACTAAGTGATCTTCTTTCAAATTATTGATTTGAATGCGAGTTCATCAACTCTATGGGATAGAGGTAGGGAACAGAAGCCTGTAGATGAATACTTGGGAACATACTTGCGGAGGACATTACAAGGGAAGATGGCTGAAAATTGGTTCAAGGATCACTTTTCGAAGATACACACTAAAAAAATAGAAGAAAGATCGATGGAAGATTAGCTACGAGAGGAATAAAGATTAAAACGGAAGCACAATTGTCTGCTTCTTTCCAGTAAGATTTGAACCACGCTTGACATCAGTACAAGAACAGAGCGTAAGAAAGGCTTCAAAAGTAGATTGTAATCAAAAACGTATTTATACAGAAGAATCATATGGAGTATCGCTGTACAAGATAAAACATATGAAGATTTTTCGGAAAGAAATTCAATACAATATTCCACAAATGGTAGGCAATATTGCAATCAAATACAAAAGAAAAAAAATATGACGTGATTTCATATTTGGAATTTGAGATCGGAATGGTCTTAGGCAAGACAAAGAGGATTTCTACTGGTTTAAAAATCGTGACTGTAAATATACCAATTACTCCCTATATGTGAACAAAAAATAAGCACCTTGTCTTCTCATCTGCCGGCAACAAAAACTAAAACAAAGTATGCGAATTACAGCAAGCCATTATTAATGAGGTAAAAACGATGGACTCCAAATATTTATGTTACAACGTAACATAGACTAACAGCACTCTGTTACAGACTGGTAAAGTTTTTGTCCATTAGCTGAGATAGGCCACTTTGACTGCACAGCAGTTCCAGTTACCCCTAACGCGTTGCAAATATCACACAAAGAAGAATACCCGATAACCGGCGGGTGAGAGGCAGTAAGTCATTTCATAGCACCAAGTTGCGGCTAAGGTTGATGAGCCAATTGTCATTGGCTTAAGCTACAGCAATCCAGTTGACAACCGTTCGAAATTTCAATAAGTTGTTGATTGGCTTTTTGCCTAAAATGTAATTGGCTATTGAACTGCCTCAAGGCCAAAAAACCTCGCTGCTGTCAAGCCCTTCATCGGCCGTTGGTTTAGACGAAAGAAGCCATGAGGTGGAAAGCTGTTCAAAATTTTGATTGGCTGTTGATTGGCTTTTTGTTCAAAGTGTGGTCGGCTATTGAACAGCTTAATAATATGGAAAAACTTGGCTGCTGCTACGACTTTGGCTCTTTAACCAAGCAATACTTCTACCTTCATATCAACCGTAATCCGCATGTCTATATCATGTATGTATGCCTGATTTTCACCTCTTCGCGTCGAATTTAGGAAAACCCAACCTATCAACTAAAGCTCCATCCCACCTCGATATACTTCCGAACAAGAGGCTCGTGCGGATCAGAATAAATACAGCGCAACCTCCGCCTACAGCAAGCATTTTTTCCAAGACTTACAACTAGGGGGGGGGGGGTACATTCTTTTTAGAGCCCGGATTCATGAGGAAATCAACAGAGGGTTTACTGACACCAAGCCCAATTTGGATCTCGGTGGCTTTAAATTCATATCGAGAAATGCATGCTATCTATTAAAAAAATTGGAAATTTACAGGACTTTGTGGTTTGCTCAAGTTGAAAATTGTCAATAAATAAATATTTTTCTGTGTATTGATATCTGAAAGCACCATCACCTTCAAATAAAAATGGAGAACTTGGACGATTTTTCCCGGAAATTTCAGTACTTTTCAGGACTTTCAGCACCTATTTCCAAAATTCATGACTTCTCATGACTTGAAGGACTCTTCAGCACCTGTAGACACCCTGGAAAGCCATCGAAACGAGATTAAAAGATACAAAGGGCACCAATTGATGCTGTTCCTGGCTGATACTTGATACTACCAGATAGACGACCATGTCATAGTCGACATTTGATAGATTTCCAATTTTTAGAAGCTCATTTTCGCCAAAATTTTCATAGTTACGAAAAACAACTAGAATTTCAGACAGCATACTCGTGATTCAAATTTCCGTATCAACTTCGAAGTTCCAATCTTCCAGCAACTCAGAAATAAAATCAAGTCTTCCGCTCACGGGACACTGCTTCGAACACCCTTCAATAAAACAGGCTTTCTATCAAAGTCACAACCAGTCGAATTTAAAATCATCACCACTGGAATTTGCGCCCCACAGAAAAATCTTATTATCTGGAATAAAACAATCATGACCAATTTTATCACTTGTTCCAGGCTTTTATGATTTGTAGACACTTCAATCTCATTGGGAGGAAGATCAACGACTTCGAGTCTGCCTAGACTCATAAATACCGAATTGATCGGACATCTCGATGCGCACGAAAGCAGCGATTCAAACCAACAAACCCGCGAATCATCGAAAAAATGTCAAGATCCATCCAAGCTCTAGACCAGAAACTGTATCGGTTATAAAACCTAAACGATTTTACATTAAATTACGCAAAAAAGATGCTATAAATTCGACTTAACAAAACTAAAAAAAGATCAGCATATAATCAGTTCCACGCACGTGATTCGAGAAGACTAATTACGGTAATATTCGCGAGAAATCACAACGGAATTACGAACACGTGTTCGACTATGCTCTATTTATTACCGCATCAAGTTCCCTACTCAGGATTGATATACGTTTAATAGAATCGAATACCTGATAGGGAAATAATTCCTGAAACAGCATACTCAGCTCGGCAGGTAGATCCATTATTTCAACTTCACTCGCGCACGATTATTGATGGTAAAATTAAAATCGCGATCGTGGACGAGAGACGAAGAGAAAGGAGAGCTTTGACGACAACCGTGAATTCGCTCGTTCGTTCGCGGAAAAGATAAGTTTCGTACGAAAGCATAACGAACACTTCGACGAAGGCGATTTCGGAAGCCGGCTTCCAACGATTTTATTAAAGTGCAGCGAACGCTCACTCGGAGTTTCAACCGATGCGAACGCGAAAAACGAACTGAAATTTCCTTCCTCGTGGCTCACAACAACGCGTACATTCCGATCACTTTCTTCTTTCTCCCGTCGTTGGTACAACAATTACATAAAACTCACCCCTCCGAATCAGAGAATGGTCCCTCCTCCGATAAACTAAATCTCAATTGAAAAACAAGTTGCTCGTTCCTTGTTTCGGAAGATATTTTTCCATAACGAACACGTCAAAAATTGTGCGCTTATCGCGTGCCGATTTCATAATGCGAAATCTTGGTTCCATTCGAGATTGACAATTTCGTCGCAGCGCAACTTTCCTCCCACTCCATAACCGACGGTGTTTTCAAATGTGTATTGCTGGTTGCAAATTGTCAATCTTGAAAGAAGGTCTTCAAATCACGACGTCCAGGGTTCGAGGCTAATCGTAACAAGGTTCCTTGAGGCAAAACAGAATATCAGCTTCCTCACCTAGAACCCGCACTAATTCAAAAAAAAATTTCTTTTTTGGCAAACTTAACTAGCGTGCTAATGATCCAAGTTCATCGTCAGTCACACTTTCGCTGTATTCTGAAACGCTATCCGGTAAAACAGTACATGTACCTCACATATGCGGTAAAGGGTGAAGAGAGGAAATGGGTTTTTGACTCATCAACACAAAATAAAGAGCTCACATACTGACAACATTCGCTTCCCTCCACACATATAATGTACACATTTTCTTCCTCTTTTTTTTTTTTTTCGAATTACAAACATATGTTTCGACAAACTAAAAACGGTTTCAGACGACATTTTAATTAACCAAAATAAAAACGTCGAATGAGGTACAATAATAATTATACAGATTTGACAGACGACGTGAAACGGTGACATCCAGAGAGGCATATTATGTACTCGCTAAACAGTATATCTGGGCAAAGCTGTTAAGAATAATTTTGCAAACGAAATTAGAGTCGCGAGGTTAGCGAACAGCGGAGCCGCGGCGGCGAGAAAAACATATAACGGAAATTCCAAGCTGAAATATAAAAATGTAAACCGGGGAATTTGAAACGCGAAAATAGAATTTTTTTTCAATTCAATATTCGCGAACATAACGGTACCAAAATTGAGAAAAACACGACACCGACAAAACAACAACGATACCACCACTATAATACGTATGTCTGCGCGATGTTCAAAACCTGTCTGATTTTTCCTGTACAGCAGCGCAGAAGCCCACACAATATACATACGAGAAAAATATCCACAACGTCCGAACTTGAGAACCAGAATACGCCGTCACTATAATAATATACAACGACAGACAATCCAGATTTTCAGTTTACGACAGTTTTTTTCCTCAATTTTACGACGCTCAATTTAGAAAATTGGCTCGTTATATATATATCGAGAGAGAAAGACCGCGATATTATTACTGTTTGATAAAAATGGTACCTAGGAAGACTCTCGAGCAGAGATCTACAAGAATTGATAGACCAATTATACTTCAAATTTGAAAGTTCGTAGCGTAACGGTTCAAACATACGTTTCACAAGACTCTTGGTCCCTCAACTCTTACGCAAGTACATTCACTTGACTCAATTAGGCTTCATTAGCCACAAGAAAACTCATGAACCAGAAACCCCGACAAGGATTGGTTTACCCTTCGTAGAATAGGCCATGCCCGCCTCACCTACTCTATTCTATTTTTTGTTTGCAAAACTAACAATCTATCCGTTGGATACCAACTTCTCTTGTCCAGCTCCGGCTTTACCATTCTAGCTCTCATGTATGCCAAACTTCCTCTCAAAAGATCAGAAGAAAATCTTCAGCACGAGAAACCACCTCCGATCCACCTGTATGTGCAACACCATCTAGTTCATATTTCTTGTCTACATCTGTCAACTTCGAGCCCATAACCGCAAATTCAGTCGCAGGGTCCTCAATTCACTTGAACTGTCTCCCGGATCCTCTACTGTATTGTGGTTGGCTGCATGGCGAGGCGAAAGTTTTGACCCTGGTGAAGATCGTATGAAGATTTGGAGAAAGAAAAGAAAAACGCTCAAAAGAAGAGCGCTGAAATTTTTCCTTATTTTATTATGAGCTGTGGGTCGTGTTATGACAGGCGCCTCCAGAAAAAAAGAATTTATAATTCTCATTTGGTCAAAAACGAATTAAACGTGTGGAGTATAACAGCACGAATTTCGTGCACGTCGGCACCATGTTTGAAATTCAGTCAAGATTATAAAAATTCGCATCATAACTTATTTAGGTGGTGGGTATATGATCGTAAAATTTGTTCTCCAATTGACGTTACTTGTCCACTTATCGCCGTATCGAAAATGCCATCGGTCGTCAGCTATAACATCGTCCGTAAACAGATCTCGATTTATAAAAATGCACTTTTCATAGATTTGCTTTTATACATTATCCAGTTAATGGTCACACTGCGAGAAGAACTGTGAATCCGTGACCTCGATATGAAATTGGTGTTATTGAGATAGAGGAATAGCGAGGGCTATCTGACTCAGGAGGAGATGCCGACTTGTACCTCTGATGTCGAAAATATAAAGATGCATCTTACCGACTGCGCTATCTCATGTGTCTTCTCTCCACACCTCTGGTGAAGGTGAACACCTGCAATAAGTCTTGAAACTAGGATTTTCCAGAACTTTTATGTAGGTACCATGAAGTAGAGAGAAAGGAGAAGCGAAATAGCTACAAGGATGAACAGCAATTGCTTCGATTCGTCGCAACTGCGCTCCCCCGCGCTTCACCCATAGTCAGGATAAAGGATAGGCGAATACCCTCTGAAGTCGCTTCAGAATGCAGAGTGGGCGAAGCTAGCGGCGAAATTTGGAAGCTGCCCAATTATAAAATAGCCATAAAGAATTGCAATTTCAAAGTGATTAAGAACTTTCCAGGATGAAGTGTCTCATGCACAAATATACCTCAGCGTCTTTAGTGGAGTAACCTCACACAAATAACAAGGATCAAACTTTCCGAGACAGGAGAATCCGTTCGCGAATGATTCTCTTACAATTCATTACTGATGATCTTAATTTGAGTATGATAAGTGACAGGAAAAATTTGCGAACTGGTCGCAAGAGTTTGATTCCATAGTAGTTACTTAACTTTTCTCTCAGCGTACTCAAGTGTTGCTGATAGCATTTAAATCCAATTACCTTCTGATAGGAGGGAAGCGAAATTGGGCAAAATTGAATAAAATTCATCTAAAACCGAGGCCTACCAACACTGAGCATTGAAAAAAATTGTGATATGAGTACGTTGAACTCATCAGCCAAAAAGACGATTTGTTGATCGCGGACCAGCGCGGGCTCAAACGTACCTTCTCCCGCTAACTTGGAACGCGTAACAATGAATACGTTCTCGCGCTTTCTTGTGAGTTCAAACAAACTCCACCTGCTATACTTGGTACTAAGAGGGGAAGAAAAATATGTATTAGCTTATTGAGAAAGAAATATAGTTTCCAACAGTCTCAATTTTTTGAACTTGGAAAAAATTACACTTGAGGAGAGAAGGCCTTGTTTGACCTCATAAGGAAACGCGGTAACAGAATATTTTTCGGTGTGCTCTTGTTACTCACACCTCAACCCAAGACTTGACTCGCTCAAAGTAGTAGCAGAATGATTACAGTACTCGAAAAAAACATACGGAATTTTCCCTACCAAGAAAAACATTGAAGCATGGGTGGTCTTTCAACTCTTGCCAATGCATTATACTGATCCGCTGAATAAGAGCCCTTTCTGTCTTTTCTCTCTTATACCATGAAGGAAGGAGTTTAAAGAGGACCTAGAAGCATCTTTGTAGAATGGGGAGTACGTTGAACTAACCGGGCAAAAAGACAATTTGTTGACCGCGGACCACCGCGGCCTCAAACGTACCTTCTCCCGCTAACTTGAAACGCGTAACAATGAATCAGTTTCTGCGTTTTGTTGTGAGCTCGAGCGTACTCCACTTGCTATACTGGGCACTGAGAGGGAAAGAAGAAAATATTATCTTGCTGGGAAAGATATGATTTTTTGAACTTAAAAAAAATTACTCCAGAGAAAAGGAGGCCTTGTTTGATCTCACAAGGAAACGCGGTAACAGAATATTTTTCGTTGTGCTCTTCTTACTCACACCTCAACCCAAGACTTGACTCGCTCAAAGTAGTAGCAGAATGATTACAGTACTCAAAAAAAACATACAGAATTTTCCCTACCAAGAAAAACATTGAAGCATGGGTGGTCTTTCTACTCTTGCCAATGCATTATACTGATCCGCTGAATAAGAGCCCTTTCTGTCTTATCTCTCTTATACCATGAAGGAAGGAGTTTAAAGAGGACCTAGAAGCATCTTTGTAGAATGGGGAGTACATTGAACCAACCGGGCAAAAAGACGATTTGTTGACCGCGGACCACCGCGGCCTCAAACGTACCTTCTCGCGCTACCTTGGGACGCATAACAATGAATCAGTTTCTGCATTTTGTTGTGAGCTCGAGCGTACTCCACTTGCTATACTGGGCACTGAGAGGGAAAGAAAAAAATATTATCTTGCTGGGAAAGATATGATTTTTTGAACTTGGAAAAAATTACTCCAGAGAAAAGGAGGCCTTGTTTGACCTCACAAGGAAACGCGGTAACAGAATATTTTTCGTTGTGCTCTTCTTACTCACACCTCAACCCAAGACTTGACTCGCCCAAAGTAGTAGCAGAATGATTACAGTACTCAAAAAAATCATAGGGAATTTTTCCTACTGAGAAAAACATTGAAGCATGGGTAGTCTTTCTTCTATTACCAATACTAATGCGCTGAATAAGTGGTAGAACCCTCTTTGTCTTTTCTCTCTTACACTATAGAGGAAGGAATTTGAAGAGGACACAGAAGCAGCTTTGTAGAATGTGGAGTACGTTGAACCCACCGGGCAAAAAGACAATTTGTTGACCGCGGGCCATTGCAGCTTCAAACGTACCTTCTCGCGCTGGCTTGAAAAGCGTGAAGATGAAGATGTTCCCGGGTTTCCTTGTGAGCTCGGGCGTACTCCACCTGCTATATGTACTAGGTACTAAAAAGGGAAGAATTTTTTTTTTTTTGCGAGTAGCGAACTCAAGCTCCGTTCCCAACAAAAATGCTTTTCTAGACTTGGAAAAAATCACTCCTGAGAACAGGAGGCCCGGTTTCACCTAACAAGTTGTGCTCTTGATATTTACTGGATTATAGTTCTCTTTTTTTTCTCCCATTTTTGTTCTCCATTTCATAGAAATAGTGACAAATAGTGACCAAGCAACTAAAATAATGACCCCTTGACAGGCCTGAAAACCATCCTACCGTTAAGTTCACCCCAGAACGGAAGTTTTCTCTCTCTGTCGATCTAGACACTCCATTTTGCTCGTATCAAAGTTGAACAATCAAGTATATGGATGCGTGTTCTCGATATATCAACTGCGCCATAAATTGCATCATCGAGATGTATGCTGAAGTGTTTTTTTTTTTTTTATCGCCGCGTTCTATTTTTATTAATACACTTCGCAAAAATCGTGTCATTGACTGTTCAGAAGGTCTGTGCTTTCTGTTTCTCGAATTCCGTCTTACTCGAATTGATGGTTGGTCAAGTGGTGCGCGGGTGAAATAAACGAAAAAGGATTTCGCTGCCGATATAAAATGTAGACGAAGCGATGATAAATCGCGACTAGTTTCAATAATAATCACATAAAGTGACGCAATTACAGAAAAATCGTTTTTTTTTTCTCAATTCGGGTCCGAGAGACATTATTTTAATAAGTCTGATGTAAACAGCAGAAAATTGAAAAAGTTTGCCGCCGCTTGATATGATTCTCTCGTATTTATGATGACGGTTTCTTCTTCTTTTGTGTATAATACGTCTTGTCGTCAACTGCGAACCACACCTTGAGGAAAAATGTTTCTGTCATAATTATGGTTGTATAAGTCGAAGAAGGAAAAATTTTCACAATTAATACGTACGTTATGTACTCGCGTATTATTTATCGTTTTTTTTCCTCTTCTTCTCTGCCAACTTGTCGTGGTATCGTTTTTTTTTTTTCGTGATGTTATTATTTGTACTTTGTCGTCGAGATCGTATTTTTTTTTTTCGTTTTAAAATTTCGTACATTATATTATTAACTGAAAACGTTCGAAGTAATAGAAAAAAGTAACGTGAGCACATAAATGTTGTACACCAAGCAATCTCAAGGTGCGCAAAAAAACAATTAAGATAAGCTCGCTCATAATTTCTTGTCGAGTACGTATTTCGAATGCATAATATTATTAGTTTTTTTCATTTTTTTTTTTTCAAATGAATCTTGGGAGTTATTACCGACGAGTATTAAATAGAATAATTGAATCGAATCGTACGATGTGTCAAGTTTTGATATAGTGTGTAGGGTATTTAGCGTATCAAATTTACATATACTACGGATTCTACTCTCGCAATTGGAAGAACGAAATAATAAATTTAGAACTCTGTTTTCGAGAAGGGTGACGATGTACATTCGGAAAGACTAGCGAAGAGGGCATTGAATGAATGGTGCTTACGAAGGCGAAAACAATAACAATGATGGAGAGTTACAATACGAGTTTCCTGGATGGGAAGCTTTGAAAAAAATTGAAGACCTGCAGTTTCTTTCGCCGTATATATAGCTTCAAGATACGAGTTGCTATAATATAGTATAGGTCTAGATATCGCGAGCTTTGTGTACAAAAGTGTTGAATGAAATGTAAACGTTCGAAATGTACAATACTCGACGTGTTTATTGAATGAGGAAAAAGTCGTAGAATGCTTGCTCTAGGTAATTCATTTCTAATTAACACTTTACCTTGAAAACAAAATATTTATTTTTTCAATTGTGCAATTGCGAAGTAGGGAATATTATTTCATTTTGTCGAATCGCCTTGTGTAAGCTCGATTATCTCGAGATAAAATTTCCATTATTTCATCGTGTCCGTTTGTGTTGTTCGGTAACCGTTTTTCAAGTCGTTGGTTGATATGATTATTGTCACGTTGAGCTGTGTGGAGAACTTGGAAAACAACGTAGAAACTCATTAATTCATTTTAGCGTCGACGTCGACTTATTTGAGCGAACTGAAGTGACAGTTTGAGGTTGTGCCCCTGTGTGTACACTTCGAGCTCAAAGTTATGCTTATTCCGAGTCTTGATACCTTCAGAGCACGAGCTTTGTCCTTTCTTCAAGTTTATCGAAATTTATAGAGGTTTTCAAGCAGTGTGTAAGGACGTTCTGAAGCAGTCAGCCATGGATTCAAATACATTGTTGGATGATAAGATGGACACCAACAGGGTGGAATACTAGAGCAGCTGAAGAAAATATGTAAACCAGCACAAACAGCGAAAGAATTTTACGAAACAATACAATCTTAAATTTGTCGTACTCGAGAGAGACATGGCGTGCACAGCAGGTGGTTAGTTCAGAGGCAAAAGTGGGATTTCAAAGTATCAAAGTATTGCGGCCAGCTGAAAGCCGAATTCAGCTGAATTCTTACTTATATAAGAGCAGATCTGAAGGGGCAGCTTTATTTAAACCGTTCTAAGCCAAAAGCTTAAATAAGTTAAATCTTTCGCAAAATAGAAAATAAGAATCACAGATTTTCAGCAATGTCTCTCATTTTCACCAGTCACACACAGAAATACAGCAGTGAAGCATTGAAGTCTGCCAAGTCATCAAGTCAATACGAACTCAAGCTAGGGAACTGGTATCTTTCACACAAGTAAAACAGCCCCGATTCTCCTGATCATTACTTCTGTACACTCAATCCTGCATGACATTGATCAGCCAGTAATCAGCTGAATTGAGCCAAAAGCCATATTTTTCAAGGCTGTAAGTTTAAGCTAGAAGCCAAAGCTAAAGTTTCCGGCTGCATATGGAAAAATTATGAGTTTTGAGAAAACCAATATATTTCGCCCTGTCAAGGAACTGGAATAGCTATTAGCCGAGACAATCCTCGAATAATTGAAAAAATTTGAAAATTTCACCGGTAAAAATCGAAAAATGGTCAGGGAGACGAAGTCAAGCAACAGTTGGGGAAATTTGTTGTTGGAAACAAGTGTTCCTATACATCCAAACAAGACATTCAGATTTAGTTGCAAATAATTTCAAGGAGGGAAGCAACTTCAATCTGTTAGGACTTAGCCTCTGGAACTTGACGTTGTTTGATGACGAGACGAATTTCAGAAAAAGATTGAGGTATAGAAGTTGATTGTGCCTAGAGTTATCCTCTTATCCCTTCTTTCTCTTGTCCAGGGTGGATCAAAATACTTGATAACCGTCTGTCCATCGTGCTTTTGAAAAATCTGCTGACGTAAATCCCGCGTCCAAAGAATTCAACCACACTCGAAAGGAAGCAGTCTCTTTCAGAACCCAATGACTGAACTGACATCCGTCATCAGTCTATGCGAAAAACTTTTTTTATTCGATAATCAGTCACAATCCTACGACCGTAGAACAACTTTGCTAATTCCTACTCAGTGGTCAAAATGTTTTCCTGAAATTAGGAATTTTTCCAAGTTCACTGACTTTCATGTATTATACTAGGAAGTTGAACACTCTCTCCACCCTCCCATAAAAGGTTGAAATTTGAAGGCCTTCTCACGAATTTTTCTCAAGAACCCCCTCTCCCACCCTCTCATAATACTGTCAAGTATCGGAATTTTCGTTAGTACCTTTCCTGATCTGTACTGGAAGAAGAAAATAATCGAACTACCTCCCCCTCCCAGCACATACTGAAGTTAGTCTTACTTGAAATTGAAAATCAAATTCTTTTCAAATCTCCCTCCCTCCTCCACCTCAGCGTACATATGTAATCCGGAAGTCGAAATTATTCTCAATCATCCCAGCTCCTCTCATAAAAATCTGAACTAGCCTCCTTCCCTCCTGTCATATGGAATTTCTAAATCTCCCTCTCACTCTGTGCATTGAAACTGACTTACCGAAATTTTTTCATACCTCGGCTCCTCCACCCCTATAGCTCGAAGATCGAAATGCCCAAGGACCTTTCTTGATCTATACATGGCTTGATATTCCTTCAAACACTTCTCTCATCAACAGCTGAACTACCTCTTTCTCTCTCTTTGTCGAAATTCCCAAGGACATGTACTGAAGCTGACTAGTCGGTATTCTTCAAGTTCTCTGCTCCACCCTTCGAAATTCTTTCGATCACTTCTGAAGTAGACATCTTTTCATAGCCTTCTCTCATCCAGTTGAGATTCATCTGTCTCACAAAATTCTCTCTTCTTCTTCCACTGAGTTCAATCAGAAATATTCACTCGGTATTAGAAGTCGGAAAACATGAATTAAGATGGTGAGAATCCGCGATCCAAAGCTAGAAGGCTTCGATGATATTCGATGGAAATGAAAACCAAGTCCTGAGACGCGCAAGACACCTGCGAATACGTGGTCAATTTTGTCCCTATAGGTGAGAGGTTCCATCCATACAAATTATTTAAAATGTAATTGAGGAGAATGGTTCGC
This sequence comes from Aspidiotus destructor, assembly GCA_035079395.1. Taxonomy (NCBI): domain Eukaryota; kingdom Metazoa; phylum Arthropoda; class Insecta; order Hemiptera; family Diaspididae; genus Aspidiotus; species Aspidiotus destructor. Next base: position 39,746,490 of record JAVHKZ010000003.1, on the reverse strand, counting down.
CTATTCGGACTTCAAATCAATTTCTACAAAATGGCGAAAAGTTAATAAGGAGGAATTTCGGTCTTAATCGTTCAATTAATGCATGAAGAAATGAAATTTTGAAATTCCCTTGCAGTAATTAGAAACCCATTTTAATGTTATTATCAACACCTTTCGCGGTCAACATATTCACAAGTAAACCTGCAAAGTAGAAAAGACTGATACTTTCCATTTGCGAGTAAAGAAGTCCAGAAGAACATCGAGATGTCAATCATGAACTGCGATTCTTCCTCAAGCAGGCATTGATCGACAGAGGCGAAGTTGGGACGATTCTTCGGGTTGAGATACATTTTGGGAGTGGATCTCTCTCACGTTCATCCATTCTTCAAAGAATTCTGATGCATATCTCATATTTGTGCATGAATGGTGTCAAAATAATAACTTCAACGTGAAGCCTACGAACGTAATACAATATAGTTCCCTCCACCTCGCATACATACGAGACTAGACAGATGAGATGGGCTTACAAAATACGCAAGAAATTCAATAGCTCGACTCGCAAATAATAAATTGCGAGAAATGAATAAAATATGGTTTCATAGAAAATTGGAGGTCACACGAGGGGGCGGCGTCGCATTAAGTGCAACAAACGATTGTAAAGATGATGAATTTGGTTCAAGAATTCATCCGGCTACAAAGTGATACACACCAAAAACAAGCCTACGTAATATGCAGCGAAAATTCAGATTTCGGACACCCGAACGTACATAATTCGCTCGCTTGTTATTATTATTTGGCTAAATTAACCAGTCTCGGGGCGGCGACGTGACAAGCTGTTCAAAACGTGCTCGGATCACGACTTTGTAGAAGGACTTCGATTCTAAATTCTAACATACAATACATCGGAGATTTTTTTTCTGAGAATTTTCGTTACATACGAGAGTACGGTCTCGTAACAAATAGGGAAGTACTCACTTCATTTATATTTATGACAGAAAATTCTATTCCATGAAAAACCGCTAACCCGGTCCCAACTATTCAGATTCTAGAATTGTAATAGTGATTGACTCGAAATTTTAGTAAGCTCGAGTCGATTGCTTCTAAGTCGTAGTGCAGATATGGTCTCGATATATCACGATGAACATGACTTCTATATTCCTAACGGATTTGAAAACAGACTGGAAATCTGTTGGACAGTTTTGATTGGGTGGAGAATTCCAATTCAATTTGCTATGAGAAGAGAAGCCAAGGACAAAGAAACAAAGAAGTGAAATCAACGTCACTCATTGAGGTTTGATTCTAAACTAGATTTTAGAAACTGGAATCTTGATGATTCCTCTCCAAAGAGAAGTTCGGTAAATTTTGGCTCCAAGATCTTCTTTCTATTCAGACTCAAACCAGAATCGATAAGATTTAGACAACAAACGATCAAGATAAAAGAAATTTACGATACTCCAACAAACAACCCTTCCAAATTCTACCTCACATCTCTAATCCAATCACATTGAAACCGGTTGATCTCCTCCACAAAACTTGCACAAAATATGAAGTACAGACGTCGCAACTAAAATTCAAGGCCGTTTTCACACGACTTATTGGAAAAGCCAGGTAACCCATTTCGTAATACAAATCTGAATATACAAACTAACGAAATACAAAACGGCACACGTTTAATATAATTGACCCGAGAATTTTTTAACTGGAGTCGAGCCAAAAAAGTCGCTGTATGTAATAGAAAAAAAAAAAAAAAAAAAACGTTTAGTGACATATTTTTTCGAAGTAAACAAGAAGAAGTCGCGAAATCGCAGAAATCAGAAAAGATATTAATAAAGAATCGCATTTCCTCGCCTGCTCCAAAAACGTCGAAATTGAAGAGAGATACATATGTGATTTCTGATACTCAGCGACGAGAACGTTCGACGATCGCGAGCGCCGATCATCGTGAAAATAAAACTTCGGAACTCGACGGCATTGATTAATTTATTTTGCTTTTCGCAATAACGTCGTCCGGTCGCTACAGAAAGAAAAAAAACCTAGAAATTAACGATACGATATAGCAAACAATCGTCACCAGCGCGAGAGTTGATTTAAACTGAGAAAATTAAGTATGCCATAGGTAGGCGATGATGAGAAGTGCTGATGGCTGGTGCGTGCTTCGAACAAGTCTTCTCAAATTTCACAGAGAGGAGTGTATTCTGTCACTCATACAGAGATGCGAAAACGAAAAAATTAAGGTGTGAAATTCTTCCGTTGTTAAAAATACTTCATCGTACATAAATAAGAGGAGACTTTGAAAACAACAGAAAACACACAAGTGGGTTTCATTGAAGAAGAGCCCAAATTTGCTTTCAAGAGTAACTCACTTCGGTCTGTGTGCAATGCATAATAGTCTCTTTCATTGACTCCGGGAGCCGTTTTTTGGGACAGATTCCAATCTACAGTATTTCAATTCCGATAGTCGATTAGGATCGATCAATTGAGTGACATGTACAGCTCAAAATTTATCCAAGTTCTTACAGTAGGTCAAGAAGTTTCTGTGCATTGCCCGGATACCCTCGCTCCCAATACGGCTGATATAAATAACAGGGTGGATATACTGTAGCTCGCCACTAAGCTCACTCATATCTGAAGAGTTCATGTCACGATTGAAGAGTGAAATCTTCCAGTCGAGGCTCTCCCTCCGGCGAAGGTATGTCGATGACATACTGAGTGTTTGGGCGAGTACAGAGAAACAACTCCCTGCAGTATCCGGCAGTTTGTAAATTTCGATGAATTTTCTCGCCTTCACAACTCCTCCACTCCCGGACAGCTCCTCTTTCCAGCATATACCGGAGAGACACAACCACGCATAAAACTTGACAACGGGTCTTCCTTCTGCCCTTTCCCACATAAACTAGCACTCCTTCCCCTTTCTCGAGATGCCTAGAATGAGGAGGTTTCGTCATCTTGCCTCCGTTAATTCTATCAACATTCACATTAATGGTTTGATCCGCAAGAAAGAGACTAGAGTGGCCCTTTAGGCCTCCTCAGGCTTCCAAGAGAAGGAAGAGTATTTTCCTACCTTACCTTGAAAACCTTTGATAGGCTTTCCCTCTTCTATTCTTTGATACAACTCGGGAGGCTGTTCTCTAACGGGAAAGATTCGATTCCCCTTTGCTGTAGAAAAGTGGAGTCCAGTGCTGGGATCGTCCGGCGATCTACATATGCGGGACTGCCCGTTCGTTTTGTACACGCATCAAGGACCATTCATCCTCGCTTGAAAATGAATGACCAGAAAAGTCGGCGTTTACCAGACACCTCTAATGGAAAACGATCACGAAGGAGGAGACGAAGAAATACTGCAGAAGGAAAATGCACACGCCATTCAGCTCTTGAAAGTATTCAAATTACTAAAACAACAAACCACCACCGGTTCCAAGTTAGGAATCGTGCTTCACTACCGATCTGTGATCATCTCTCACGCTTGTTCTCGTCTAGCTTCATCGATATCGCTATTCGAGGAGCTATCTGTCAAAAGGGCACTCGTTCCATAGGAATTGCATTGATCAGGTACCCTTCTGACAGATACCTCCTCATTTCTTTTCGTTTTGTTGAATTCTTGTACCCGATGATGACCGCTATGGTCGAAAGATCTTGTGTTATGGTTATGTGTTGCTAAGTCTCAACTGCTGAAGAATAAATACGGGCTAAAGTAGACGAGAACTTCAAAACAGATTCACAGTTCAATTCTGTCACGCCACATTGGATAAAAAGTGACACTTTCAGTCGTTACAGACCTAAAATAAGAGAGTATCGCACGCCCTCATCCAGTCAGACGTCTATCTCAAGCTGTAACAGTTCGCTTATCACTCGCTCTTCTTTCACAGACGTCAAACAAATTCTATTAATAAACCATAAATATTTAATTTTTCCGGTTCACACACGACAGAACGTCCGTTTCATAAAACTCGAAGATAACTGGAAATGTTGTCAAAACGTATACTATCAACACCCCACCAGTCAGATCGAACGATCATGACGAAATAATTCATCAATTTACGTCATTTCATAAAACGCGTACAACGTCAACCGATTGATACCATAATCAGCAGATTTTCATATCGCCTGACGCCTAGGACAATTTTTACAATTCTCAACTCGATATACATGCTCGTTAACTACCATCCACGACTATAATTAATGAGAAGCCGGCCGTAATCTACGTCATCGACGAACGATGTTCGAAAGAATGTAAAAACGGATATGCGAGACGGAAATCGATAGATTTTAAGGGAATATTTATATGCGCCAGAGAAAGTATAAAGCGCATAAATATTACCAACAGACGATAAAGACGGACCATTTGCTCGAGAATTTCTTCTGCACCCTGGCACTGTAATAAATCCACTCGAACTAGGTGGGAAAAGTTACGCAATTAAAGATGTGAGAAAAAACAAACCGAGTCGACACTCGATGCGGCTGCCGCGTTTGCACCGAATGCAAGAAGAGGTGAAAATTCGAAATAATACAGCCGCGATAACGAAAAATACACGCATAATATTCGAAGAAAACTAGTTTTTCCGTGTATAAGCAAGCAAGCGCGGTTCGCATTATTAGTCAAGTTTCGAGTTTATCGGGAGGGGTCGTCGAACCACACACAATGATCGACGATCGTGTGACCAGAATAAGAAAATATTGCAAGAGAAAATAATCTGAAGCTCACAAATCAACGGATGTGTAGAGGAAAATCCAAGATCTAGCAAATTTTTTATAGGCATCAAGGAGGTTGAGATCAATATTCGACTTCGTAAAGCACTCGGGTGATTTGAATCAGTGGTTTTCCCTCCCACAGCCTGTGCTTTACTGATGGATTTAAAACGGGTTCCAAAACTGACTACACGTTTTCTATCGATCTTCCGCATAGAAAATTCGATCTCCATACATTTTGCTGAACATCTGACAGCTACCTTTCTCTTGTCGCCCTCAGCTTTTCCGACTTTTTCCTGCACACGTCAAGATCTTTACTTCCATTTGGCTTCTTCTGAATTCCTGGTCGTATCGGGCTCTCATCGTTCCCCCTCTCCAGCTCTCAATCCCATAGATTAAAAAGTTTATGATGCCCTGGCCTTCTCCAAGTCCTTCCTCCATTAAGACAATGAAGAATTGGATACACGTGCCAGGGCTCTCCGCTTCTTTCTCATACCAATACAGAAGACTGTAAGAATCTTAGTTGCCTCCTTATTTTCATTTCTCACCCTCACAACTCTTCAGCGAGAAACGATCCTCAATTATAGGGTGCGTGCAGATATTGAAAATTGATTCTAAGCCAAGCTCTCGCTCCTCTCCACTCCCTTCCCGAGGCCAAAATGTGTACTTTTTTACAAGGTATGAAAATCCATCCAATGAGAGTTATTTTGAGCAATACTCATATTTTTCCAAGAAACACTATTTCTTGAAAATCGTTTTCAGGCCACACTACCTGACCTGAAAATCGTATTATTTTCATAGCTTCTAGCTTCAGGTTTACAAAACCAATCTCGGTCAGGTAAGTCATGTAATTTTGCTTTCAAGAAAGTTTTCATAAAGCTCGAGAAAACACTCAAGCCAATTCTATAACCATTGTCCGAACTAAATTTGCATTCGAACGCTTTGTAATTATGCACTTCTTTCCAATTATGCAGAAATATAAACATGCGGGTATTCCGACAACACGAAGATTACCTATGCAAAAATTATGTGCATGGTTTTTCCAATTCTTCGTTCCGTTGTCCTCCATTATGTTTACAATGTAACCGAGTTCATCGATAGTCAATTTCTTCTACGTCTAATGATGAACGAATAGTTGAAAGATTTTTGCTTATTTTCGAATGAAGCTTCGAGATTTGTGCAAAATACCTAGATCATAGTTAAAAGAGCAAACGAAATTGAAATGGCTGTCAGACTTTAAAAAGGTACAATTCATGATGCTTAAGGTTTCTCAGATCCAAACATGTTTCAATCATAAGTAGGTCTGAACGTTGGCAACCCTGCATAATGACCTAATCCTCACATCAAACGAACGAAACAAAAATTGTGTAATTACGATATTTTGCCATAAGAGGTAACAAATTCTCGAAGATAGGTTTCTGAACACCGCGTGGAACTCAGAAAAGCTGTGCCGAACTATAGAATCACAGAAACTTGATCGATTATTTATTGACTAGCAACAAAAGATTCATTTCAGGGAGTGAACTTATTTCAAAGAACATTTCGGCCCGAAGAACAATAACAAAATTAAGAAGTAAAGCGAAGATGAGCCGCTTGATTTTCCCTTCGACAAAGAACGTGAGTTTAGGCAACCTTTCTGCACGATCTCTCGGTGCCTTCAAACCTTCAAAAAGCCGGGGATTCCCAGAGGGATGGAAATTCATCTTAAGCCCCGGAAAACCCGGAATTTTCCGAAGGCTCTCTCTGGTCGAGAGTTTTTTCTTTCAAGCTTCGAGAAAGACCTGAATTCTCGCTTTTTATCACCACGTTCACGTGTTGAGTTGAACTTCAAGTTTACATTTGCTGAGTAAGATGATAAAATCTATGATAGGCTTTCGAGCCAGTTGACCTACTTTACTCATGATGATACCTTGCGGTGGCGTATCTTGAACAAGATTTCGATATTTTGAAGCAAATATTTCAGTTCCTGGGAGGAGAAATGGTACCTAAATCCCCCTCCGTAAACTTTGGACCTCGCTTCATATCGGAGCATAGTAGTTCAACTTTCTTCTCTCCTCTATCGGTACGACTTCAGCAGTCATTTACGCCATCCACAATGTATCTGCATCCCAAACAACCTCAGTCAGCTCACCGTTCTTGTTTCCAAGTCTTCTCCTCTTCATTATACCGTAATGTGGCATGTCACCCCAAAATGTACTCCAAGCACTCGATCTCCTCATCTAGATTCCCCTAGTGATCTATCCAGATGCTCAAACCTGTAGATTGAGATTATTTCATCCTTAATTCAACTTTTCATACAATCTGGGGCCGAGCCTTTCGAAGTAATATGATAATCAAAAGGATCTCTTCTCTAAAGATTTAAAGAATGGTACATCGCCAGCCCAAATAAATCCATTAGTTCAAACTTCACTGCCCAGAACTTTCAAGCACTTTAATTACCAGGATCTTACTAAATATTTACAACACCAAATTTTACGATTCAATCTCGTGTTTTCTCATCGTCAATTATAATAATAATCATCGAAAATGAATAAAACTCGAATTAAAAGGTTTGTAATAAAAACCGATCTCGAGATACAACGTTCACACACGTATAAGACAACCGGTTTCTCGAGCGTAGGGTGTTCTCAAAAAATTTAAGAAACTGTCAAAGATGTTATGTATTTCACGCGAATTCTTCGAAAACAATAAACAAATTCGAGTAAATCTCATCACCCGTCATAAATACCGTTCAAACGTCACTGTAATTATATCTAACGAATTACAGTAAACTCTCTGTATTGTTTTATAGCGGGTTTTCCTTGAAAAACAAAAATGTTATATTCGCTATAGTTTTCGACTAATCGGGCACGATTAGAATTAAACCAACACTGCTGTAATGGACGTGATCAACCGACTTTGCCGCCGACGACGCCATCATCACCATCGTCGTCGTAGAAGCATGTACATAACCATTTCACTTTGCTTTTTCGACGGTGTCTCTTTCTCTCGACGTGATAAAAAGCGAGAAAGAAAGCAACGGCAGTAGACGCGCCGAAGATTTCGAGGCGTACAATATATCAGTTTACCCGCAATACTCGGAATTATAGTACGAGTCGAAGCGCAGGCGAAGATAATCCAACGCGGAGAGGTACACACTCGGAGAGATACCGAAGCTCGCACCGCGCGATAATAGCGGGCAGACGTTTACGGATTTCCACGAAAAAAAGAGTTGGGATATCCCGATGACTCATACATAATATATACCAGCACGATACGTACGCGAACTCGCTTGTAAACCGCCCGTCTCTACCTCTCGTCGTCGCGACGCTACGACGAACTCCCGATACGTGCCAATGAAGACGACAACAGCCTGCAGTTCGCTGTGCTGGCGCTTGCTTACATAAATTTTTTCCGAGTCGTAAATGTGCGAGAATTATCGCAATTCATTGTGCTCGCATCAATCTGAAAGTTCACCTGTTTCCTATCTCAGATTGAGGGTGCGAAGAAATTTGCCAATTGCTGACTCTGTCCCATTGATGACGTCTCGAAAGAGTTTGACTTCGGAATCAGCTCGTGAATCTTAGAGCACAAAATACGACTTCGAAAACCACCATGCTTTCAAATCTTTCTTTCATGGAACTCAAGGCTCGTGAAAAACTTGCCCATCTTTCTTCAATGCGAAGCGCAGAACTTGGACTATTTTCTCCCCTCTGGAATGTGGGGTCTTCTTCACCCCATTGAAGTTTGAAATAGTTCATAAGCCTCATTAAAAGACTCTCTGATGATGTCACGAATGTTGAATAAGGACTGATTAGAATAACTTCATTTGGCCTCATTTTCTCGACTTTTGTTCAGCCACTCAACAATGATTCTAAGAAAAAGGGAATAAAACCGGTCCCAAAAAAGTAAAACAAGAGTCGCGAATAATTTGAGCAAAAAAGGAGTAATGAAGGTTCGATAGTGCCCATCTTTCATTGGTGGTCACTCGAATATTCTAGAAAAAACTATCAGAAAATGATTACAAAATTTCTCGATGTTGTATCAAAATTACACTTGACATCCTACTCGCTCTAATTGTTCAATCACATCGATAAAACGCAAATTAAAGTGAATGACTTCTGAACTGGAAAACACCCTGATTCAATACTCTTTCACGGGAATCAAGATGAAGTGTAGTTTATCGAATTCCGTGTCACCATTACTTTCTTGTTTATCTATTCATTACGTAATATATATCATCAACCTAGACCTGTACTGAAGATAAGACACATCGAACACCAGATAAATCACAATTACGCAGTCGATTATTTGACAAACTTCCAACTAAATGATGTGTACTTCAAAGTCGCTCGATGAAGTTCTCGAAAATAAGAATCATTCTAGTGAAATGACATTTCAGAAGTCATGACAGGTTTGGTGATTTTCAACGAAATGCGAGAAAAATTTGTTGAATCCGATGATCGGACAGCAGATCCATCAATTCAGAGAACTTGAAAGTTGGTGATCTTATAATTTTCTAGTCTCACCCTGGCTCATGAGAATTGAGTTTTGGTCCATTAACGAGGATGATTCACAATAGAAGAGTTGCCTAAATTTGCAAAAGCTCGTAATGTTTGAACTCACAGATTTGAAAACGAAAATCGAACTTAGATTAACCAAATTTCAATTATCGAAACAAATACAAATGAGATACAGTTAGTGAGGCCTTTCGACGGTAACCATCATCATCGGACAAAGTACAAAGTCAACATTAAAGAAGTATTATTTTAAAGAGGAGAACCGGTGAAAGAGATCGAGATAATCGTCAAGAAATTGGTGGGAATTCGTTTTTGAATTTTACAATAGCCTAATCCGTTCTCAACCCGTTTGTGGGTTCTCCAATTTACACAAACTCGAACGATACATCCTCTAAATTGCTAGACTCTATTCAATCTTATGGGTTTCGTTTGGCCCTTGGCGCACTACGCGCCTGCTCTTCACTCAGCCTATGTGCTAAGAGAGTTATTCCGCTACCGCGGAGCTTCTACTCGCTGTAGCCAACCACCCAAAATTTACTACCCGTCCACCAGGCACTCACATTCACACTCAGGCCCTTACTCTTCTCACTCTTTCATCCACTCCTCCTTGGTTGGATTCTTTTGACATCCGTCTCCCATTTACAAATACCACATCAATAAAATCATGTCTTCAGACTTTCTCTTCCACCTTCTCTGTTACACAGACGGGTCCAAACCGAGTCCCAGGACTGAATATCCAGTCTTCATTTGGGTTGAGATCTCATCCTTCTCTCTAAAGAACTTCGCGTCCATATTAACCCAACTCTCTCTCTCCCACTCATCCAGGTGTCACTACAGAAGTTTCGGAATTTCAACATTCCATAATGAGTGCTCCCAGACAAATACCTCCTTTTTTGATAGGAAAGTTCAAAATGATTTTCTTTTTCGTTCTGGATTTATTTTACTGCACCGTTTCCTCTCCATCTCGTACCTCACAAAAGCTCGATAAGTACATCATACGAAACTATTAACGCCATTTTCTTCTTCCGAGAGTTCAAATTCGACGTTCCGAATTCACCCAAATCCCTCTTCTCCGAATAATAATACAGCCTTCGGTCAAGAGTTACACATCTCAAGTTGGAGTGATTTTAAATTCTTCCGTCAGCTTAAAACGTCGAGAAAGATATCGTTGAGCCACACGACAAGCGCATACAACATCCTAATTCCCACAAAAAATTTCCAGAATTCGTTTAGGTATACGTGTATTTATGAAAAATGATATTCTTCAAGACGAAGCTACACACAAAGAAGTAAAGCGGATCGCCTACTCGCGGCCAACGAAACGGAGGCAAAGCACGATACACGAAGAACACACCATCGAAAGAAACTCATTTCATTTATTACGGAGTGACTCATACGAAAACAATGTCTTACCGGAAGTCATCGATTTCGTAAAAATATAATATAGGCGCCAGAATTCGAGGATAGATAGAGGCAAAAAAAAAAGAAGAAGAAGAACGCGAATAAATTCTACCATAAAATGAAACCTTCTACACACGAAAGGGGTAAAAAGGGTAATTGACTTTATTAATTGCCTCTCCGAAGAAGATTGGTATTCATAATAATTAGGGCACTGAGCCATCATCTCTATAATCGACGCGGATGCGGCTGTACCAGAAATTATACCCCACGTTGCACTGCTCGCATTTACGTACTTACGGGCGAGCGTGGATCCGATGCAAATCTCGTAAAAGGCAGAGGTGGAAAGACGAACTGTATACACTACTGACATCACGCCCTAAAAATAATTTGCTCGCCGCATTGTATGCGTGGTAATTAATTAAAATGACATTCATCGAGTAATAAATCGCACACGCGGACAGGAAATAATTTGAATTACGCGCATCAATTCGCAGATGATTGTAGCATAATGACAGGTTATAATTGTTTTCTTTTTTAGGCATAATGTATTCGAAGTAGTTGACTAAAAATGATGTGAATGGGCTACCTCAGAAAAGGGAATGCAAATCCTCACGGTCTTGATGCTGATCCTGAACGAAAATTGATTGAATGAAACTCACTGAGAAAACGTCATACGAACACAGTAAGTGGTGCATAATTTCAGGTCAGCAAGTCGAGAATTTAAAGATGTACTGGGCACTTGTCTTTTGTAGAGGACAAAGATCAAAATTGATTTGTATGAAACTCAAAAGAATTTGCAGTACTACAGTCTCATTTCTTCAACGGTTATCACCACTAAAAAACTTGATCATGAAAGTTAGTTTTGGGTATTGAACAGAGGAAATTATGAGTTCGAAGTTATCTAGTCTCAATTTCTCGACAAGTGTCAATACTCAAGAAATTAACCAGCTGCTTCTTAAGACAAGGAAGATCAATTTCGGATGCTCGATAGAGGAAGAGAGAGGAGGATCCTCTAGTCCTGAAAGGACAGACCAGGAGTAAGAAACTAGAGGACACATTTTTTAGGAAACAGATTTTATAACGATGGATGGGCTCGTCCTTGAGTAATTTGAAGAAAAGTATTTTAGGGTAGACGTTGAACCATCTTCAACATTTGGACTAGGTTCTGGACAAAAGATGAACGGTTCCTTGCAGGAGGAGCTGATTTGCAAGGATGTGACGAAGCTGAAGTGAAGACTGTGAAAATTGAGTGGAAGATAAGTCAGTTGAAAGAGTGAAGGTATGATCGGAAGCGGGAAGATGAACGGTACGTTCGTGATCTAAATGTGATAGCTTGGATGATCTGAGAAAGCTTTGGTGATAATGCCCAGATTCAGATTTTGTACCATGAATGGATACTGGGACCAAGTTTCACCGAAGAAGTCAGTAGTTATTGTTGCATGTAGTAGAGTACAACGTTCAAGAGGTGTTCCAAAAAAGGAAATCTAAACGATGCTCTTACAAAACCCAGTCTGTGCAAATGAGATCAAGAATGAGAGCGTTCCAGTGATTATTTGTCTAGACTTACATACTAAACAGGTGAATGCGAAAAATCTGTTAGAATAAATCGAAGTATTTCGAATTTTCGCCAACGCATGTGTAAAAGGCATTAAAAAACATGGAAAAGTTTTGAACGCACGCTATAAACGAGAATACCGACAAAATAAAAATTCGAGTACAACGAGGATATTTAAAATTGCTGAACAAATTTTGAAATTTTTCCGCACATGAAAATGATATCATAATTAAATTGAGATGAGTTATTTGAAACGAAATGCGGTGAAATAATTTTTTTTTGTCCACGTGCATAAAAATCCAGTTAATTTGATTTCTTTCTTCTCGATTTAGCATCGAATAAAAGGTGGCTCTCGAAAATCCGAATGTTTGAAATTTTTTTGTGAAAAAATTTTCTTATTGATCGAGGACAGGATAAACTTTTAATGAAGCGACATTCGTATAGAATATTGAGTCTCTTTAGAAGAATAAAAATTTTTGATATTTTGGCTTTCGTCTTGCAAGATGATTTTCTTCTGTATTAACAAGAATTTTGTTTCATTTAACCAGAAAATCTGAATCTGTTCCAGGGAGGGGGGGGGGGGGGGAGAGAGGAAAGGGGGTAATTTAAAAAAGATTCTCAGTACAACGGGTGATGTTCAGCAAAAACTGAATTGTAACGTCATCAGATCGTGACGTCACAGGATTATAGGAGAGACCTGGTCTCAATTTCAAATTCAATTCTAAATACTCAGGCCGTTGTTTTTCTTCTTAGGCGAACGGAGCCCATTTAGGAAGATTCCAAAAAGTGATCAACCATACAAATTGATGTTATTTCCCATTTCACTTAGGAAATACACGCTAATAAAGTAATGTACGATGGAAGAACCATTCTAGGCACCATTTGGAATGAAAAAAAAAAAAAAAAAAAAAACATCGCAAACATAGCCACATGATCTATATACATTTTTACAAGCGAAAGAAAAAAATCATTTTGCCCACGCCTCTTCATCCGAGTCAACGTCAGAGTCGATGTCCGAATCAATATATTTTTCCACAACGACAACTCCACTTGAATTTGAGCATGACTGCCCTGCGCAGCTCTTGCAAGCAGTCAGTCATCAAACAAGGAGAATAAACAAACGAAACATTTGGAAAGGAGTTGAACTCCAGTTGTCACAAAGGAATAAGAAATTGTCGCAAGAAAGCGGGTGTTGAGGTATAAACGGAAGTCAAGTGTTGGGCATTGATGATCCGCTGCAGAGAACAAGAGAGAGGCTACTTTTGGAGCAGAGATGATGGGTGTATTGGCTAGTGGATACCAGGAGGTCAATCCCAGTCCGTTGGATAGAACAAATTCCCGAGGCAGCTTCTGGATTCAAAGATGGTACGCCCAACAGGTTGTAGGACCGGATGAAGAATGGAGGTGAGGTGAGGGTTTGGAAGAATTGGCCAGTGGAGGCAAAGATGCCAGGCCTATCTCCTAGGAAGTTCCAGCACTTAAGGCACCTTGAGGGCAAGGTGTTGGTCAGGAAAGGCCGAATGTAAACCCCTAGAATTTTGTGTACGTAGAAAACCATAGAAGTTCGTGCGTGCCGTACAGGAACGAGTACATTAAAAAACAAAAAGAGTCTAAATACAGGTAGTGACACTCGCGGATGGCGAGCACTGTTTTAACAATTCTATATTGTCAGGTAACTTTGAAGAAAAGGAAGAAAAGGGTTTTACAACGAACACGATGTGTTTAGACCCACGCGAGCTGACAGCAGTTTCAACGTTTACCATTGTAATCAAGTCGTGGTTGTGTCACTCTACAGTTAAAGAGTCTTACTCTATGCAAAAAAGATGCGGAGAGATCTACACCTGTGGTCGCTGTCTAGGTGACGATGGTTATATCGTGAAGTACATCTGGTGATCCGGAAGGCGGTCAGCCAGTGTGGGCTGCCAGGAGGCCTTTTGAGTTGGATACCGGGAGAGATGAACGTAGTGGACATCGAGAATGGCTTGGCAACGCGGATCTTGTTCTGTGTCTCAGCGGGGATGTGACGAACCCCAGGGACGCGCCCTCAGGTTGGCTTTCGAGCCAGGTGCAGTTGTGAGTCCTGTGTGACTGCAACTTAGGGAGGAAGATAGGACGCCATTGGGGAACTCGGGCTTATTACAGATCGCTGAGTATGGCAGTATTTGAGAACAGATCCCCGCTGAAGGCAGCACTTCCCTTAATTGGGAGTCCGGGGTCTCGGTGGTTGGCAAACTTATTCAGGTACGGCGATGCCGGTCTGGGAATGCCTGGAGTTTGTCTCACAAATCCAAAACAGGGATCTGATCAACCTCTCGTTGCGGTGGTAAAGGGACTCTGCGAGGGAGATGAGCCTCGCGGGGCAAGATTCTGGGAACTCGTAGCCGCGGCATTGTGTTGCAACGCAGTGTCGGCGGGAATCCGTTATTGCAGTTGTTTCCATATACGTAGATGTGTTGAATGGTCAGACAGTTATCTAACTATATTGGATAGTTGGTCCCGAGGGTCGATGGTACCCGTTGGAGTTGGAGTCTGACATATGATGTTTGTGCAGATAGTCTATACTCTGGTGATGTGTGTGTGCTCAGTAGTTAGGTAGGATAATTAGGAGTATATTCCAGGTATGCTCAAACGCGATTTTACAGCAGTTCACAGGTAATTTAGAATATGGTCTAGCTGGTCATCCCACAGAAATTGGTATTGATTGAGTCCTGACAAAGATATCTCGCCAATGAGTTACGATTGGGTTGATGATACATCGAGATGGAAAGACGCCCAGTGTAACTTGGGTTGTATTCTTGTACTGTTAGGCGCATTCCGGCGCCTTGGTGGAAAAATTTAGGTCACATTAATTCAGAAATTACTTAATTAGCGTGTATTTCCTAAGCGAAATGGGAAATATTATCGATTTGTATGGTTGATCGCTTTTAGGAATCTTCCTAAATGGGCTCCGTTTGCCTGAATATGATCCTGTTGGGTACCATTCAATCGGAAATTTCAAGGAGAACAATTTGAAATTTTTTTGTAGGAGGCTTATTTTCCGAGAAAAATCAGAAAAACTAAATTTCGCCGACGTTCGAGCCCTCTTCCACTAAATGCCGGAGGGGTAGGGGAGTAAACTTTTGACGATACACTTCAGGGGACCCTATAGGACATATTTCAGAAGAGAAACCTTTGCCCCTAATTCTTTCCTTATTGACGTGCAATCTTAGCTACATTGCCTGGGCTAAGAAAATATGATAAGAAGAGTAACACTAGCCGGGGCTTTTAAAGAAAAATCGTTGCAGTTTCCACTCACGCTCAACGTTGCGACTTCACTATTACGGAAGTCTAAGATAAATGAGCAGCCCTCAAAGAGTTCAAAATTCTCTAAACAAAGCTGATGTAAATTTCAACCAGCAACCCATCATCAGCGCACACGTAATACCTTGAAAGAACGACACCGAATATCTCGTTGTACCCATTATCCGAAGAGGTACGAACGTTTAAAGAGGTAATAAATAAACGTATGTACAGTATTTCATCTCGGAATTCCGAACACGTGTTAAAAGACTCGCGAAGAACAATTTCGCGCAACTAGCAGCGAAAATTGAGCGAATAAATTCGACCCCTCTTCATCGCGCCGCCACCGCACCTATATGCGTGTATACACAAAAAAATTAACAAAATATGTAAAATAGTACGTCTCTATATGACAGTGCGTAGTATATGGCTGTACAAAATTACTATCTATACAATATTAATAAGAGCGTTCGTTCTTCATTCCGAGTAAATGTGGGAAGGTCGATTTTCTGGCGCGCACGCTCGTTCATTAATATCGCTTTTATCTTCGGCGTGTCCGAGAAGAAAGGATTTTCGGTGCGAAGAAACACGAAAAATAAATAATAATACTATACAGATGAATAGGAACTTCACACAGGAGTCGAAAAGCTTTATCTCTCGCGCGATGTATATGTTCGGTCTATTAGACCCATCAACAGTATACACGAGAGAATTTTTTTTGATAAATTTCATCCTTTTAAGGCTATCGTCGTAGTAGTTTTTTTGTATTCATCATTTTTTAAAGGAATTACGAGCCAACAACTCTTTAAATGTACACCGTTATTCTCCCGTACTTCGCAGATAATAAATCAATTAAGGAGAGGCGAACGATTATATACCTGTGCGCAACCAACTTACAGGTCGCTGACTCGAGATTACAATACCTGACACAAACATATCGCACTGCTGATAAGGCGAACAAAGAAAAAAAAGAAACTATAGTCATTAAGTTTTCAAAAACGTATTCCTAATATTTTTTTCCCAATACGAAAAGAGATTTTTGGTAGAAAAAAAAGAAACAGTGAAAAAACTAACGGTTTCTCGGGCACGACAAGATCTTCTCAAATTTCCTCATTTTCAAAGAAAATACACCCGAACAAGGAGACATTCAACTTCAAAGATCGCACGACACACCGTACTCCAACGTATTTATTTTTTTGAAACGCAAAAATCTTTGATACCAGCATCAGGATAGATGGCGTATCCTCCGAGCGCGTGGTATACAGGCCAACCACCGATCGCACCTTGAGGAAACCTCACCTCGACAATGCATTATAATGTCGCAGTGAGAATGGACGACAAAGAATATACATAAATAACGAACAACAATAATAATAATTACTGATGCAATATACGACGTAGAAAAAATTTCGCTCAAGTCAGTTGAACGCAATAATGCTGCGATAATCGGGGTCTGTATACGAGCGATCAGTCGCCTTCCATTTCCTTTTAATCGTTATTTATTACTAATTCGAAGGCGAAGAAATCGAAAAGAATGAAAATCTACGTGTTCCTATACATAATTCTGCTAAATACATACTACGTATATACAAGAGCCAATCAATGTATAAACAAAAAACAAAGAGGCCACATAATATTTTTCTTCTTCCAGGAAAAAGTATACTAGTTTACATAAATACTTTCCCTCTTTCGTCTTGTAATCACAATGCTCCGGAGAAATACCATCATCGTTTGTGGATTGGAATGAAAAATTCACCACACAAACGAATCAGCATTTTACTCGAATCGCGATCGAAAATTTATCAAAAGAAAAGAAAGAAAGTCGATACGGTCAATAGAATAAGGAACACTACGGGGTGGAATATGACTGAATGACATCACTGGTCGCCAGAGCATTCCTCATTTGGCACAATTTCACAATACAAAATGGTGAAGCGAATGAAAAAGAAGGTAGAAACGAGAGATGAAAAATCGAATTTAATAGATTTGATCCCCCAGTACGAATTCAAGCACACGTACGAATGCACACCTTGTTTCCTACAATGGTTGAAACAAAAAGTAAAAAAAATCTTATAATGATGAGAAAATGTCAAACGAAAATTTGGAAAATACTTTGGACAAATAGAGACGGAAAACGGGGCGGGCGGAATAAAAACCTTCATTCTTTCAATGATAAGTGAACCACTTACTTTGTATTTTCGTTCGCCAGTTATCTAGTACGAACTCCAGAGTGACTCGGGTGCGAATACAGGAAGGAGGGAGGCGGAATGTCCCACGGTTCAGGGAAAAATTAGAGAAAATATCAGATGGAAGCGCAAAAAAAGTTTGTACTGCTCCATTGTCTCCCTCTACCCTCGAATCGGAGGAAAAAATGGGAACATACTCGTGCCGAGGGTTGAACGTAAACAGCTGTAGACTTCACCCTGCCTTTGCTACAGCCTAATGAACTGTGGCCTTTGTACCCTCTCCATCACAAGATGGAACTTCCATCTGAAGGCGAACTATGTCGATAGGGCCTGGTGGCGTAATGGTCATCGCACTCGTCGCTCGCTCTAGAAGTTTTTTGTCATGTCAACTTTACTTTCTTCTTCGTTTTATTTTGGAGCGATATTATTCTACGTTCTTCCTTCAACACAATAGCGAATCATACATCATTTCCATTCAACAAGTCAATTTGTATCTCAAGAGCGCTCCTCAGTTTTACTGAGTATTAAAACGCAGATTCATGATCAATCTGTACACAGTATTCACTCACACACTTTGGAGGGAAGTCACTAAAATTGATGACCAACAATACTGTACATGTCTAACTAATGGAATCACATCATCTCAGCCACTTAAACAAGCACATTACAGGGAACAATTGATCAGACAACTCAATCCTCTCGAAACATGCAAATACCAGTATTTCATGAGAGTTGATGATTGAATATTCCAAGCTTTCTTCCAGAGAATGTTCCAACGTGTCTGTCTTTTATAAATCCGAAGACACTGAAAACTCAATTATCAAACTATTTCCAGAGATTTTTGAAGTAATGATTTCTGATAGACAATTAGATTCAAGTAATGAGTCTCATTATACAGTATTTCTTCTACTCCATCAGGAAGCTATTAGGGAGGAATTCCACACAGTATGACTTCTCGATAAGCAATGGCTAAATAATATTTATCAATGTCAATCTAAATACCAACAATAGTTGTGACGGATATCAGAGAAGAATTCGAAACGGAGATGACGAAAATGCAGCGTTATTAACTTGAAATCGAGCGATAACGAACGTCCATTAGAAGAAAGTATGCAGGAATCTCAGAGACAAATCACTTCCTTTAGAAAACTTTTACAAATTAGAATAGATAGGCGCCAGTTAAACTCGCATTTCAGCAAAATACACCTTTCACCTTTAGACGTCAGCAATCTCACGGAAAGACAATAACTAACTTTTACGAAAAACAAATTGAGGTTCATCGATTAATGATGTTTCAATGCGTATTATTTGGAGTAGTTAATGAGTTTTGGAAAGATTTTGAGTGAATTCCGTGGTCAGCTCTAAAGTTAATTAAGCCAGCGTGAAATGAGGAACAGGATCCAATAAATGGGATGCATTAATGGAGATATCATTTCATCGTTAATCAAGCGTCAGTTGATGTCTACGCGGGCCCTCACCTTGACATTCGCCGCCATATTGAAAATCCGTGAAGTGAAAGAGAACATTCAATAGAGAGAGCTGTGAGAATATAGAGATAAGGAAACATGATAGTCAATTGATGGACGCAAATTGGATCGAATTGACGAAGGAGATTCTCTAATCAGGATAAGATTTTGATTGGAGAAGAGTTATAATATCAGATATTGAAAAAGATTTCCAAAGTCTACCTTAAGGGAATAACTGCAACAGGTTTCTATTGTGAATCAGAAAGCAACGGAAATATTCATGATATTGAAATTAAAAATATTTACACCCTGTATGACGATCAAATGAAACTTGGCCAACAAGGAGAGAAAGCGGCTTGTTACATCTGAAGACAGTTCTCCAGTTTTTGCGAGGCGACATGGTCAAACATTACAATCCGAGTCAAAGGCAAGACAAAAATTTCAGCTTCGGCGTTCAACTTAAACTTACATTTGAAAATTCGGCTGTCTACTTTTGAGAAAATTTAGCTGTTTTCTGGTTCCATTTAGCTGATTTTTGGTTGATCAAAGTTAAGAGTCAAGATGGAACAATCAGGAGAATAGAGGCTCTGTTATATACCTATTCTCCAGTTTGTGTTCATCTCCATTGGATGACCGCACAACAGGCTTCTACGCTGAACAGAAACTGAATCAGAATCAACCTTCCTTATCTATCATCTTCGTCACTTGGTGCTGGTTCCACTAAATAATCGACTTCAACGCCAACTCAGTTTAACTCAGCTCAGCTGAAGTTCTGTTTTACCAACGCTCGTGATCTTAGTTTTGCAACGCAAATCGGAGTTTGCATCAATCGCCCAATTTCGGCCAATTAGTTTCAATTGTAACTTATTTGTCTAAACTTCAAATTAAATCTCAAATGCAGTTTAACCATAGTTGGTAGAATTGGCCCTCAGTTTGAGTTTCAAATTTCGATGAGTTATGGTCTAAACTTTACAAAATGCAAAATATAGTTATAAATCTACAATTTTCATTTCTTTACTTTCCTATTTTGCAAAAAATTGGGAACGCTAGAAAAAACTGAAAAATTTGGTTTATTTCAGCTGTTGAGGTCGGAGGGTTCAGAATGAAGCAGGTTTTCAGCTTCGCTCCCATCAGTAAAAATTCAACCAACTTCAGCTTCTAGCTCTGAGCTGGCCACAATACTCTAGCATCTAGCGAGAAAAGTTAACATTCACAAATTAATAAATGTCAAAAGTCAAAATGAAATTTGAATCGAAAAACCAGTTTAGTCCCAAAATATGAATAGATATTGTTTAATCATGATTCAATCAATGAATACTCAGATGTGATTGACTGATTTCATCTCTCTTTACTCTATTACTCCAAAACTCCGGTGTCGTTTTTGAATTATGGTGACTAGCGGCAAGGATCGGTACTACTTTAGTATTCAAACGGAATTTTCAACTAGCGTCCCGAGAACGCGCTCCATGCGGAATTTCTCCAAAGCTTGCACTCAAAGGAAATGATGAGTGATAATGACTATACAACATATTTTTATCATTTTATTTACATGGAAACTGCCTAGAAGAGTTTGCTAGAGGGGACAGAGCTCCAACTTTTGTACATCCCAATTTTGAAAAAATCGATTGATCAATCAAAAATCATTCCTCATTAGTCATGAGCGTGGAAAGTAACGCTCCTAGCAGAGCCTTTACAGGTGGATTGACATTCCGCTCAAGGTACACATTTTTCTAATTGAAATTTTCCGGTTCCTACTCTTTCAAAACCTTTTCAGACTAATGGGACACGGAAAGAAACCAAACAAAGAAACATCTCAATCACAAGACCTTACAAAATAAAGACCGAAACAGAACCGCTCACTGCATTTTGGTGAAGTTGATTTCGATCAGAACAACAGAGAACGTGATTACAAAAACGTTGTTTTTCACACGGAGCCCCTACGGATATTTTCACCTGGTTCTCAAACTCAAACAGAGCACGTACTCGACGCCTCTTCGATGATAGGCCGCTACGGATTCAATGCACAGCAGGGATTTCATTCATTTCTATAACGGGCCGTACAAACAAATTTCTGCTTTGGATGTCACGTTCGCTGTTTGCTTTTGTCGCAGCGGTCTCTTTTTTCCGGGCACATTGAATTCCAAGTCCTAAATACACTATTGGTTTTCACACACTTTTAACTTTCTACAGGCTACAATATCACCACGCCTCACTCACCAATTCCGATATTTTATCCAACCGAAATTTAGGATGAAAAAGATCAGCCCATGAACGAATCAAAAGTCAAATAAAAGGAAGAATTACTGTCTATTGTATGAGGTAACAACTTGATACGGATTTATAACCGACCATCACCTAGTCTATACGCAGTATGTAATAGGAATTCGACCGTCACACATTCCTTTGGCGAAATTACTTTTCGAAGAACAAGAATAATTATTTTTAGAACTCTTAAGTCTTTGGTAACTACAGAGTATAAATAAAATGTTATCTAATCGGTCATTTACTATATTTCTTTCTTTTTGACAGGGCGGTTGTCGGAAATAGAAATATTTCTCGATATTCCCCGAAGAAGAATATCAAGTGGTGCAATAGTCGAGGGTCGTATTTGCGAGATCTACGCTATCTTTTATGAGAGAAATTTGAAATTTACAGGATTGGAAGAACCTCAAACACGTCGTCCTATAAACAAACAAGAAATATATGTGATTGGCTTGATAAGCATGTTAGTCAAATAAGGACTTCGCTCAACCACTCAATTTATGACAAATTAGCTAACATCAAAGATCGATCTTAGGCGTGTGGACTGAGGGGCTCAGATAAATTTAAAGCTCCGAACTTAGATATGAGAAAACCTTGAAAAAAATTCAAAAAATTCAGACTTCATCATAACGTTATACCGAAATTAGACACAACACACGACTTTTCACCCTCGCCTGAAACTAAGCATTGTGCTTAAATCCTAACTTCAGAACTCCAACTTACTTTACAAATTATTCCCTCTATGAGACTCAGATATTCTTATTATCCCTCGCCCCCTCATTCATTATTGATCATCACCGATTCTCTAGCATCATTTGATGTTATCATCAGCCGCCCTTCTCTTCATCAAGGCATAAGCTGTTGAATTCACGCTCTAATTGCTTTCTTCTATTTCAACTCCTTTTTAATATTCTTCAATTGCATATCTCATCTGGCCACAAGAGCATCCCAAAGAACAAAAAAAAAATTGGACAGCCAAACAGGCAATCAACCACTCATCAGCCGGCTCTCCAAACCACATTCACAAATACATCATCAACGCCTGGTTCAATCATTGATCTAACCTCAAATTACCTCCAAACTAGCTATTCAACTATAACAATATTCCAATCCCTTGAGACTCCTTGAATCAACTCACTCGCAGAGGAGAAATAATCATCACTAGCCTCAGAATCAGTCATTCTAGATAATTATTGTGTTTTACAATCATTATGCCCCGCAACTTATTCCAGCAATTGACCCAGATTCAGTTATTATAGACTCACACTCACCCCTCTCATCACGTATCCTTTCCTGCAACCCTCATCGGACTTCGTTTAACGTTATACCGAAATTAGACGCAAAAAGATTTGAAGTATTTCTAATTTCTAATCTTGACATACGGAAGAGCTTTGAAGAATTTCGAACTTTCAACTCTCATACAGATGAGACGGAGCGATTTCGAAATTCTAGCTGCATAATGAAAGTGGGACTTAGGTTGATGCATCTGAGAAGGCGACTAGGGAGAAAATCGCACTTAAAACAATGAAAAACTAGAAAAAATTCCTCTGGTAGACGAGATAAGTATTGAAAGATGGAGGAGAGGGGAGGGGAGTGGTTAGAGAATTTTCTATGGTGGGTTGTGAGTGAGGACTTCGGGTAATTTCGCTTTTGGTCTGACCAAGTATAATACGAGGGAGGATTCGGCAATGTAATAATTGCTCTCGAAGCTGTTTTTTAATATTTTTGAAGTTATAACGCATGAGTATTTAAGGCAAGAACAGCAAAAACAATATATTATAGACACCATTTGCCACCTAATGATAGTTTTTCCAAGCATTCACTTTTTCTTCCATTTCTTGATACTAATGATCAGTAGTGACGAATGAAGAGCTAAAAAAAAACTCGAAACCACAACACCATTATGCACCATACGTTCTGAATTCATAGTTCTTCTTATTCGTGGAGGCAGAGCCAGAAAACTTACAAAAGAGAGGAGAATTTTGAGAGAAATCGAGTGCAATACTTTAGCCCTCCTATGGAAGTAAGTTCCCGACTCCCGCTTGGTCACGTTACTGCATTTGAACGTATAAATGATTTCTGCAAGACGTAAATTCTATCTGATAGCGCTGTTCTTAAATCACCTCGTCTATACTGTAGAAATATTATCCTGCTTGATAGGTAAATTCTATCAGAAAATACTGTCAACACACGACAAATTCGTGGTATCTCTTTTGAGAAGCTTTTATAAACTTACTACCTCCAATTAGAAAAAACCATTTTCGCGTTTCGGACGTCGACGACCCTACCCAACAAATGAAATAAACAACCCTCGCGTAACCGCCCTCACTTGCACGTAAAAAGATTCCAAAAAAAAGAAAGAAAAAGTCGATACCGTGTATGCACACACGTCGCACTAGTGCACTAAATTGTATAAAAATACAGGATCGAGCGTGACAATGCGCATACTCGCTTTTACTCTTTCTTCTTTTTCAGTGTCAATAACCATCAACTTGATGCGAGAGTGAGTCATCCTCCGACCACAACACGCACGTACGTTTCGTTCAACCATGGGGGAATCCCTGTTTACGTCCTAGTGACCGGTATCCAACAATGCGGCGGCATTTTTAATGGTCAAATAAAAAATCATAACCTTTCTCGAAGACAAAAAGGTAAGGTCGCGATAAACACGACGTATCGACACGCTAAAGAGCGAGAGACAGAAAAAAGAAAAATTCCATCCACTATTAACGCGTACTGCAAAATTTTCACCATCTCGAAGAATTATATCCGATACGACGTTCGCAGAAAAAATAACCCAATTTTCTTACCTGATAGTATTCTTTCGAGAAAGTGTTACCCGAGAAATATTCGTACATGGTCGGGATCTCGTTGTCAAACTCGGGAAAAAATAAATTCGGCACAATTTGTGACATTAAAACGTCGAAGAGGGAGCGATAAGGAACGGAAAGTTAGACACGTTTCAGTCAGGAAAAAAGAAAAAATTCTTGAAAATATTTCGAATTAAAATGAAAATAAATCAACGATTGCGATCATAAAACTCGACGATATTGAACGGCGAAAATATACCGATAATACGATTTTTCGTAGGTAGATTGCCTGTACCGAAATTGCGCGCACGTTTACAAAATTATCTCAAACTTTCCACACATTCGCGCACACCTATCGCCAACAATGATCGTACGTAAAGTGAATACTCGGATACGTTTTATTAAGACGACGACGAACGTAACGTAGGAATGAAATCGCGTACACCACCAACGAGCCACGGTACCTCCTCTTCGGAGTCAGGGCTTAACAAGTCACAAGCCAACAAGTAGTAGTAATAAAGTGTGATGTAGTGGTAGCCAGTTGTATTGTAGTAGTAGAAAACTTCGTGTCGCGCGGTACTGCCGATAAAGTTCCGAGAGTAGGAAGGGGCGCGTATACGTGTTAAAGTGGAACCACTTTTGCTCTCAAGGTCATCGAGACGTACTATTCCGAATAAACCATGACGTCATTAACGTAATTTTAGGTGGTGCTAATGAAAAAAAAAAAAAAAAAAAAAAAAAAAAAACGCGCGCACAAAAAAGAACCGAACATCGAAAAATCTTGCGAGAAAAAAAAAACGTTTAGGTAACACGCTCCCATCGACGAGTCGGAAATTTCATTATCGCAAAACAAAGACGGAAACGAGATCAGAAGAAAAACTACGGGCGCGAATCGCGTATTCAAAAACGGAAAAGGGAAAAGAAAACGAAAAAATTACTGAAATAGTCCTTAATTCTAATTCAATGAAGTCCGTATTTTTTCCCGCGCGAATAGTGTACTTGTAAATAACATCATGTTGTATCTCCTTGTTCGAAATCCAAGAGGACATACTGTGCGACTGCTTACCGGTTCTATCGCAAAATCCAGAGAGTTTTTCTCACGACATTGAGTGCATAACCTACAAACAATTCCCAAATGGCACTAATATTTTTAGAGGTTGTTTCGGTCTCTAAAAGCTTGAGTTCAATTCCGTAGGGAAGGGAACCAGACGAGAAAATGTTCAAATTACGTCTCATTAAAAATGGAAACCGACACAAAAGTTTGGACAATTAGGAATTTTTTTGGATTGAAAATGAATGGAATCATTCTAGTACCCTCGCCCTCCAAATCGTCGTTCTCCGTTGCGTTGTGAGCTTGCGGTGAGACAGCCCCGGTTTTGATTTAGGCGGGCAAACGTGAGAAAATTCTTGTCATTTTAAGCGATGGAACAAAAATAGAAGCACGTCTCTGTTGGGTGTTCGCGGAGAGAAGCCGACTACAGCCCTGTATCTGATCCAATGGGTCAAACTTGCAGAAATATCTCATTTTCATGCATCAACAAGTTGTATAGCATGAAATAGATAATGGCATGCGTTAACGGTCATTGGACTTGGAACGGAAGTCAAACATGTTCCTCTATTTCACGCCGGCCGCAATTCAGACAACTCCCTCATTCTCAATGAGACCCAATTTGTACACCTCATTCTCGTCTTGAGATACAAAAAAAGGCTCGACTACATTGGAAGCAACTCAGCAACCAGGCAATTATTGCTTGATGCATACAAGGGCTGCCTTATAGGAAAAGTGGAACAGCAGAGAACGGCCACGTTGAACAAGGAAGACGACTTTTTCAAATCTTTCTTAAGAATACATGTGGAAATAGGGTCACTCTGAAAAGTCATCTCAAATATGGCCAAATTTCTGCAACTCTCCGTGTGCATCTCTCACTATGATATCAGATTTTCAAGTTCAATAGATACTTATCGCTGTCTAATTTTTGAAATAATATCTTCCTCCCATATAAAAATGAACGCTAAACAACGTCACTCATGTGCGAGGACCAACATAGTGTTAGTGTTTGTTTATTCAAACAGATAACATTTTTCATGCCCTCCTGTGCATATTCCGGCCTTTCTTTGAGGTGTTTATGTGCGCACTCAACTCTGTGTATCTAGATTGCCTTGCTGCCAAGTCGCTCCTCAAGTAGGCGAGCAGTTATGGGAAACAGATTTGGCTCCAGCTTTTGCCTTTGACTCACATTTATAAACTTGGAAAATGGAGCTTCAGCTTTGGCTTTTGGCTTTGAAAAAATAGGGATCATAAATCAACTTTCGACTTCAGCTTTTAGCTGTTTCTCAAACTCACGAATTTGAAGGATATGGTTTTGGCCTCGTCTTCTTCCCCTTCTTGTTGCGCCCGCGCCTATGTACGGAGATTGGAAATCCACATGACCATCTTTAGCTGCGACATTGTCGCTCTGAGGATTCCCGCCAACACCACGAGTTCTGCCGTCTTCCCGGCGATCGTTTCCCGCGAATGCTTTTAGCTCGTATTTACCGCCTCTCATGACGTGGCCCAGGTAGTCCAATTTGCGCTCTTCTACTACCGTCACTCAATAACTCATTCTCCTTCTCGCCGACCCATTGCAAAACCTCTGCGTTTGTGACGTTCTGTGCCCAGGATATTCTGAGTAGTCGTCGGTATATACATTTCGAACGCTTCTATTTTGGCCTCCATTCCTTTACTAAGAGTCCACGCCTCACACCTTTACACCAATACCCAGAGCACATAACACTGTACCATTGGGAGACGCAACCCCAGGCTTACTTCTTTTGTTACGAAGAACTTCTTCATACATTGTTATAAAGGTCGCTCTAGCCTGTTCAATCATCGATCGTATTTCTCTTGTGGCAGTGCAGCTCTCGTCAATAAGAGTTCCCAAGTACTTGAAGACCGACAAGTGTTGTACTGCCTTTCCCTTTACCGTAATGGAGATTGGAGTGTGCTGTTTTGCCAATATCATGACCTTCGTTTTTGATATACTCAATGTTAAGCCCAGCGGTTTATTCTCGGCAACTAAAATGTCCAGCACTTCTGGCAGTTCCACTCTGCTATCCGCGTATCTGACATTATTAATAAATTGACCATTCACTATCACCCCGCCTCTTGCTTCCTTCAATGCTTCTAGGAAAATGGCCTCTGAGTATATATTAAAGAGCAGAGGCGAGAGTCCGCAGCCCCGTCTTACGCCTTTCAGGATTCTGATGTCTTCAAACGTTCGGTTATCGACTTTCATATTTGCTGTTTGTTTCCAGTAAGGCTAACCTAACTTTGGCTCCCAGCTAGGAGAAAAAAATTAGCTTTGGCTTTTGAAGTTTGATTGGCTGCAATGCCCAGATCACACACGACCAAACTGTCTAAAATTTCAGCGCTCGCGGAGCATAATTTTGGCTTCGACAATCTCAAAACGGGCCAGCAGGGCGTGCTCGCATTCAGGATCTTGAAGCATTATAGCCCTATTCAAGGTGGAGACTTTCTTCCGCGAGAGTGTGGGTAAACATTGGCCCTATACGCGACGATGTCGGCCGCGAACGAGCGGACGTTGTACGGCCTTCAAGAGATTAAATCTATCTGAGGAAACTATCAAAATTGGACATAGAGAATTCGAGACTTCTGTGACTTTTCAAGGACCCATGTCAGCTAACCACTTTTCACTGGTGTACGAAAAAGAGAGACTACGTTTCATGTCTGCTACCAGTTTTTGAAGCTCAGAATGCTGCTATACATATACCTCCAGTGTCGTTCCTGTAAGATCATCAAGGGATGAAAGAACACCTACCCTGGACGTAGTCTTTCTCAAAATCGTAGATCAATATACAGAATTAGCATGGTGCACTAGGCCTGACAAAGAAGAGGAAGACATCTCATCGAACTGGCTTGGGCGGAAGGCATATCAAAACTTTTTCGTACCTCTCATCTCATCTCAAGATTAAAGATCGTAAAATTTCAAATTCACAGAAGAACGGCAAACTTTCAGACAGTTTTTCAACGTTTTGGGAAATACCCGGCCCATTTTGAAACATCCACTATTTTTCCGAGGTCGCTGGATTCTCCGAGACTGGGCATCACTCTGCTACTTAGTATGAAACTAAAGGAAAATAGGCAAGGTCCTTGAATATTTCTCCGGTCATTAATGAAGGTTATTTAAAGTCCAATATCAAGACAGGTGACACTCGCAGCTCACTTTGTTCATTCAAGGCTGGTGTAGAGCTTGGGAGGGTAGTGGCGTCCAAAATTCTCTTCTAAGTCCCCGAAGGTCGCCCAACTGTATTGACGGGATTCTGAAAGAAGAGGTGAAGACACAAAGTAGATACGGGAAGACACAGGGCCTGAAGACAGATCGCGGTCAGGGTGCATGGCCCTAGAGAAATAAATGTTGAGCCAAAAGGGGCTCGGTGGATGAACCACTATCAGCGGGCTCACCTTGAAGCTGCCCTCTATGATCTTCTCCGCTCTCCTGATTTCTTTATGGGACCGGGTCACCCTGAGAATCTCAGGCCTCAGGCAAAGTACCTTTCCCCCACTCGTCAGCCCTAATAAACTTCGCATACCATCTCAAAAACAGTTAATTGATACCAAGACATAAATCAGGTTTTGAAGACAAGTACATGATATATTTTTTCAAACAAGCCTTCATTTATAGTTTGTTTTTTCCACAAGAATTTCTCTTGATTTAACATACAATCAGACCTGGATCTAGGGAGCAAGAGGAGATCACAGTACAGGATCCCTTCACACCTGTTGTTTTTTTGTTTTTTTTTTAGGAATTCGAGACCTCGACTCCAATTTTAAAACTTTGGCCCTACTCAAGATGAATCTTCTAGATCCCTTGTCTGATGCAACATTAGCGCTGCATGTCAAGGCTGAGAACTAGAACTAAGAACTGAAAGTAAATTGTGGAGGCTAAATTTTTGGATGCTAATTGCTAAAACTACGATTAAAAAGAACCTAGTAATACCAATACTTCGAGATAGACAACAAAAGAAAACCGGAATCCCTAACCTCTGCGAGGTGAGATGTTTTCATGCACATGATCCCTGAAGATAGTTTTCAAGTATGAAATCTGGGTGTAATGGTGAGAAGAGTAGTCGGGAATGGGTTTATAGGCCGCCGACGACTGCCGTATTCGCAACAACTCCGGTCGCTGGTCTGCGTTAGAGATGGTTGACTTCCATCACGGAATCAGGAAAAGCTCTACGGACTTTTTATAATTCGACTTAGACTATTTTTGTAAATATGTACCATAGGCAGATTTGCCAAGGTAAGATCAAAATTCCCCCAACCGCCTCTTCCCTCCACAGAACACCAAATTTTTGATTTTCAAACAAAAATTATCCCCAAAAATGTTGCAAAAATCTACCAGCGCCCTCGATGACGAGATACTGTAGTCCCTGTAATCTAATACGACGTCCTGCCACCCTCCCTTCTCGATCTCCTGACTGCATGGAGATAAGGAACGTTACCGCGAGTTTTCTCGTCCAGATTCATTTGTGCCCGCGCGAATCTTCAAACGCGCGACATTTTCGAACCGGAAGTCCACGTAGCTGAGCGCTATGGGCAAGAATTTGTAAAGTTTGAAAGTAAAATCGCCATATGCAACGAATCTATGACTGATGTGCGCTGTACACTTCCTTTTTCCCACGCTTGGCGAAATTCCGCTTATGAAACCAAACAAAAACCCCGCTCATCTTCTTAAACGAGTAAACAATTTGGCGGCAAACAAATCAATATTTACAACCTCTATGCGTCGGTTATGGCACCGAAAAAAGTATACTCTTATATTGACCACCGGCATTCCCATATAAGAATTCTCACACATAAAGACAGGTTAGGTAGCCATAGAGTACGATACATTTAAAATACACATAAGCGGTTCAAAGTTACACCTTGAAGAATTTTATTAGCTGATAATACCTATAATACTGTATTTATTTATAATATTAAATTTTTTTTTTTATTAGAACCTTGACATAATTTGGTTAATTAAACGTAGGGACTCTCTTCTTTTTTCTTTCTCACTGAGAACTTTTATACATAGAAAAGTTATTCCTGCTTCACCGCAGAATAATTAAGGCCAAAATCGACCGCCTTCTCACAAACCGAAACGCGTTAATTATTCCTCTCGATCCGGTCTCATCATCCGCACGTCGATACGCGCAATATACTTATTAAGACTACAGGACACCGATATAATAAAATTCCAGCGGGGAAAAATGAATACGTCATCGTTAGCCATTATTCTGCTCGCGACGTTACAACAGCAGTCGCTCAACACGTATTAATTGTGGTCAAGCTTTCACTCGACAGAACCCTGTTGGCGGTTATAGACTTCGACGATGACGACATTATAAGTCAACCTGATTTTACCCGCAGGTTAAAAACTTTCAGCCGACGAAGAGTAATAAAAACAAACGAGTGGTTCTTCCGCGCGGGATTTTACGTCCTCTTTGATGGCCTTGCGTGCGCGGAATATTGACACTTGTTGGCTGAGAATTTGGAACAATGATTTACGGCAGTATCCCGCGATACCCAGGCAATATACAGATTACAGTTTGCAATCTAATAAAAAGTACAATACGTACACATATTCGACGACAGAATTTCGGTGAAAGTTTTTGCATTCAAATTATTGGCTACATGTACCCGCCCTTGTCTCATCTCAAAAATGATAATCGACTTTATCCGCGCGGACACGAACGTGAGATAAATCAAGAAATTATACATGCACATAATTTCATCCACCCACGTACGATCAAGTAGAATGAACCTATTACTTTTATTTTCTTCTAACAAGCCACCTTTTCTCTCTCGCTCTCCCTCCGGAACCTTGATACCAACGATGGGAGCATAAAATTCGTAGAAAGAAACCGATACGATGCATAAAGCTCGAGAATTGTCCGCATAAAAAAAAAACTGAGAGAAAAATCGAGCGATTCGTAGACCGCGGTTGGAAAACTGCCCGGTCGCCCATTACTCTGGCCGTACGCTATATGCTAGCGGGAGATCGCGCGCTACAAATTATTATGAATATGCACGATGATGCACTACACATGTAAACAAGGTAATTCAGTATTATGATTTAATATACAAGAGACAACTGAAAAATTTTTTCTTTCGCAACGTGACAACACTGCGCGCCATGCATGATCCATCGTACCCGCAATCCAGTAATTAATACGTGCTTCGTATGCCAAACGAGAAAGTTTCCGAGAAAAAAAAATCAAATAAAACAAAACAAAAGGCCGCCTACCAAAGTATATTAAGTGGCACATAGGTTGGGGATTTACGTCCAACGATGTTCGAATCCTCTATCCTCGTAAAAATAGGGCGCCGGACCTTACTCGACTCAATCGTATAAAAACCGCGCGTATTATGCATACGAAAACAAGATGTTCGTAAAAGTTGTTTTTCGACGTTGCACCAGTTCTGCACACAACTCGAAGACGCAGACAGCATCGATGATGCTGCCTCACACTAATTAAGGAGAAAGAGATAATAATACGCGTACATAATAGTAGCGAAAAAATATTAATAATCGTAACCGCATGGAACACGCGTACCTGGATGATGAGTCAACCGTGGAGCTTTCATAATATGAACCGCTTAGTCTAATGCGTAACCCTAGCTGATCTACGAGATTTCAAATTTCAAATTTACAGGCTTATGTTGAATAAAGAGAAAAACTCCGAGGGTTAGGATGACGAGAGCAACAAAAATTTCAAGGTGATTTTAGAATTCAAAGGCTTCAACCCCTTTCTCGACACCTAGAGGTAGCCAGAACTCCAGGACTCAGGCCAAGAAAGGGAGAATTTCGAAAATACTGGATGATTAAAACAAAAAAGCTGACTCAAAATGACCAGATAAGTTTGACAGTAATTGAACGCAGCGCATTTGGAAAATGAGATCGATATCAGAAACAACCACGAGTACGAGGAGCCCAAAGGCTAGAGTATGGAGCCGACTCCCAAATAGTGTAGAGTCGAAGCTGAGGCTGTTCGTTTTTCTGGCTCCCTTAGTAATTTTGATTTCCATTGGAGGTATGAGCCAAACATCTTCAGTCCCGAAGCCTGGAGTTTTGATGCTGGAGCCGACCATAGAAGCTGAGAATAAGAGCTGGATGCCAGGAATAGAAAGTAAAGCGGCTTCCAGACAAACGAATTATATAGTAGCGTTCTAAGGAGAGCTGAACAGCGTCCATTTGGGCTCTGAACAACTTCTATCGACTTGAAAAAAATTTCACGCTTTGGACTTGTATCTAGGAGGGAGTGAATCCTGCAAGAAGAGACTTGAAAGAAATTCTGCTGATGAGCTAAATCAGCGGCGTATTTAACAAAAGATTTTGGCGATGCAAAATTAACAACTTTCTAGAAATTTGATAGGAAAAAAAAACTTGTTCGCTCTTCCCTGAATTTACTTTTCTTCCCATCTTACTTTTTAGGTAGAGGGATATGTCCTTGAGACCCCTTCCGTAAATCCGCCATCAGCTAAATGAGTACAACGAAAATGTGGAATTAAGAAAAATTTCAAACCTCTAACTACATGACTTGGAAATTTTCACGTCGTGTTGAAGAAGAATGATGATGGGGAAGAGGAGGTGCTTATGAAGAAATCCTGCTAAAACTCAAAAACTAATTCTACGAAGCCAGATATTTGCACTTTTCAGTCAACTCAGCACTAAAGAAGCCGTAAAGTTTTCCAATTTCCTAAGGAAAACGCATTAATTGGGGACTATTTTTGAATGCAGTACTTCAAAAACGGAAATTTTCACAATCCTCGATTATACAAAAGATCTCAAATACGATACTAGATTGAATTTTTCATTTTACAAATAATTCTTTCAATAAATTTTTTATTAATTATAATTTTAAATAATTCATTTATGTATTATAAATTTTAAATTTATAACTACTTGTTCATTTATTTTATTAATAATAAAAATTAATTTATATCCAATAATTATTTGAATAATTGATATTCAAAAAAACTTTCTTGAAATTTATTTATTTATTTAAATTTAATTAATAAAATTCCTTCTTTAATCATTTTTAAAAAATATTATTATTATTAATAATTCATTTTTATTTATACTTTTCAATAGATTCATTTTAATTAATTTGAATAACTTGAAAATTAATAATATATATTGAATTTTAATAAAAATAAATTTTAATTTTAATTTTTCATCAATTTTTTGAATTAATTATATAATTATAAATACTATTTTAATTAATTTAATCAATTTTTATAAAATTAATTATTTAAATAATATTAATTTATTGAATAAAAATTTAAAATTTAAATTTTATATTATTATATTCAATTTTATTTCTATTCCATTTATATTAATATTTAATTTTAAATGACTAATAATAAAATTATGATTAATAAATTTTATTTTATTAATTTTCTTATTATTTAATTTAATTAATCAATTTTTTTATTTAAAATTTTGTTTAAAAATTTTAATAATCAATTTTTCAATAAATAAATGATTATTTAATAATTATATTAAATTTAATAATTTTATTTTATTTTTTTAAACTTATATAATTATTAATTTAATAATTTAAAAATATTTTCAATTCTTAATTTAAATTAATAATCTTGAATTTCAAAAATTTAATAAAAATAAGAACCTTATTTCTTTTTGTAATATATGTGACCCTGTCTACAGAAACCCACCTTAAGGAAGAAACTTCGATCAGGAGAAAAGTATCTTAATCATAAGAGTCATAGATACCTTTCTCCTGATCGAAGTTTCTTCCTTAAGGTGGGTTTCTGTAGACAGGGTCACATATATTAAATTAAGGTCATCTACTTAACAGCAAATATTTTTGCCGGTCATGAAACAAATTCTGCAGCAAGCAAATATTGAAATTTTTACGAGTCTCAAGGTCATAGCGCTCCTAGGGCTAGTTCGGTCAAAAGACTCTCGCTCTTCTTCATCTCAAGCCTGAGGGGAAGGGGAAGAGTGCTTCTTCTTTCTAGGCCGGGATTATCAGGGGCTTCGGATTTATAAATGTTAAGAACAATTTCACTATAGCAGAATAATTTTCCGCGGGCCCTGCTTGACTCTTGGCAACCCTACTTCTTCTTTTTTTGCTTGTGTAGCAAACTAGCCTGAAGGGCGTGCCCCAATCCGGGGACGCAGTGAAATTCAATCATTAAGATACGGAACTTGTAAAAATCGGGGGCGTTCCGATAGGGGGGAGGGGTGACACCCCGCCAGGCTTTTGGGTCAATCGGCAAAATTGACATTCAAACTTCAACAATTCTCTCGAGTGCAGACTGAAGCTCCTAGTCACTCGGCAAAATACCCCCCCCCCCCGCGCTCTAAATAATTTCCTCTCGGAACGCCCCTGGTAAAAATTACCAAATGCGAGGCACCATGAAATTCCTCAACCTTGGATTTGACCAAGACTGCGACGACACGAACAATCGACACCGCCCGTCAAATACAAATAAAACAAAGTTTTCAATGTTGACGTCATTTTTCAAAATTGTAATCAAATTTTTCACTTTATCTGAAGATTTGAGAAAAATTTTGATCACAGAGCTCGAAGAAAGTTTTTCGAATTGGGGTTATTTTCTAACAGGTTTAAAGCTCGTTCCAAAGACTAGGATTAAATTTTCAAAAGCAAAGCTGATGGTGAGTCAAGAAAAATGAGAGAAAGTCCGGGTTTTGAAACTATTTTTTCCCAACTCTCCAACATCAAACCGGGTTTTCAAAGTTTCGAAAGAGAACCTTTTTTATTGGAGGGAGGGGGAAGGAGGGCGTTATTTTGAAAGAATGTTTTATAAGAACCCAAAAAATTTTGATAATTGAATTATATGGGGTGAGGCCAAATCATGTAACCACTTTTCCGTAAGAGCTGTAGGAAAAGTGGTAACATCATACTGCCTCACCTTAAACTTTTCCATTGACACTCAAACTCCCTAGTTTTCCAGGTTTTTTTCCAGAAACTGGCCACCCCACAGTATAAAACTTTGGACCTCCGAGGTATACATAAGAGGGGAGGAGAAGGGGCTTGAAAAGTGTCGACTCTCAAGTTGTACACAAGAAGGATTTTTGGAAAAATTTCGGACACCGTACCGTTGAAATCTCAATCGAACCATAAAACAGATTACCCGCTTGCCTCAATGAACGGACTTGATTTTCTAAGGATTCGTTATCAGGTAGGTCATCACTCCGATCATTAAAATTTGAAAAACTTAGCTTTTTTTCAAACCCCGTCAGAAAATAAAAACGTAGCTCTAGTTTTTGCTTCAAAAATATGAATTCAATCATTATTTTTACCAAACATATTCAAAGGGACCGACAAGCATGAAGAAATTGAACTAATATTGCTTGCTGCATGCACATAATTTTTGTACGAAGCGATAGAAATTATTTTCAGGGTGCGCGCACTTATCCGTATTAGCACGAGCGCATTTTGAATTCTCAACAGCGATACAAAAAATGCGAATGCGGTATTTAAATATTTTTTCGCGTGACCGAATATTCGGAAATTACGTTTGGCCAAAGACCCAAAACAATGACCAGAAATATTTTATTTACATCCGCGGCGACGTTGCCAATAAGCGCATCAACAGATACACTGTATCGTATCGTCCTTTCGCCTCAAACGCGAAGACATCACTATCTACTACCTGAAATAGTTTGGGGACACACTTCACTCAAAATTTATTATCTACAAACATACCGGCGTCAGATATTCGCCTTCGTTCATATTGTTATCTCTTCTTTTTTTTGGGTCTTCGAAATTTCGCTAACGAATTATTACAGGCACTAGTTTATGGTCAGGAGCCAATTAGCGGTTTATTCCAGAATTCTGATGAAAGCACTACTCAACATCGGTAATATTTTGCCATTAGCGATCAGCCGGAAGGTCAGAGGAATGTACACAGCTGTACGGGCTCGAAGAAAGATCGGGGGGGGGGTAGGAGGGGGATGTGCTGTTTCATCTCAGAGAACCATAATATAATAAACGTAAATTTGCGACACACGTAGCGTTCCTATTATTGAGGTCATAAACGAGTATCATCCACGCTTATTTACATATATACAACACAGCTTCAATAGGCTACATTTGCACTTGAACAAGGAAGAAATGACCGCGAACAAGGGATATTCATACTTGAGGAATAAAAGAGTCAAGACGAATAGTGAAGGAGCAATTGAGCATGGGTCATACGTATACATATTTTTCCTAAAATTCACGTGAAATTATCGCACTAACTTTCAGAACAAGTTTCAATTTCATTCTGACACAGTCAACTTCACTACCTCGTGTCGCGGTGATCATGTAAAGAGAAAAGTTGCATAATGCCAACACGAAATTCAAGATGCGCGCCTTCAACTGTCGACGATGTCGTTTAGAAAAGTTCAAAACGAAGAAAACAATTGTGTTTTTTTTTCATTTTATAGAAGAGGGTTCTCGTTATCGTTTTGGAAAATGAACGACATTATACAGTCAAGAATATAATTTGGCTGCTCCATCTCAATACAGTGGTATGATGCTTCGAGTCAAATGACTTCGCCAATGATCACGATTTTAAATCAAGGTCATCCATGAACTGTCTCGCCCTCAATAGACTAGGCCACCTGCAATAGTGTAGCGATTTTTCGCTCGTTCCATGTATTCTTTTCTCTCTTTATTCCTCGAAGAAATAAAAATTGTTTATGTAAAATACGGACATACGGTGTGCATTCGATTATATAATCTATTTGATTTGGTAATTACAACCAGCAATAATACGCATCCGTTTCTTTTAAATAGAACAATAGAAGAACGTGCTACGAATTGTCACTTATTACTGATTGCTTCGAGTTGTTTTCGCGATCGAGGATGATTTGCGAACACTCATTCTAATTTCTAGACTTGGCATTTAGAATCACAATACCCACAGTTGACTACTGAAGGTATAATGGACAAAGGAGATTCTCTCGGGCATTATGGAATCTTTCATCGATATTGTCACCCAATTCATCTTGAGAACATGCCGCAGCGTGAAGAAATCGTGACCAGAAAGTCAGGCAGTTCAACATTATTGAATCGGTACCAATACAAGAAAATGTACGATTATTTTCATAATTAACGAAGATAATGATTCGATTAGTATTCTCTCAGTAAGATTCTCACAACCTTGCGCACTTCAATCCATCGACCTACGAAGTCGTAATCACTTCGAATGTTTAGATACGATATCTCTCACAAGTAGGATCTGATAACCGATCGGAGAGTA
The DNA here is from genome assembly GCA_035079395.1 of Aspidiotus destructor. NCBI lineage: Eukaryota > Metazoa > Arthropoda > Insecta > Hemiptera > Diaspididae > Aspidiotus > Aspidiotus destructor. The sequence goes on along the minus strand of JAVHKZ010000003.1, from coordinate 39,709,082 downwards.
ATTACGGACGATAAAAATTAAAACGTTTTATTTAAGAACCGATAGAAATGACGAGCAGGAACAATAAAACGCAGGTATTTTATGGTACAGTCACAAATACGTTATGACTGATAACGTTAAGGAAGCATCAGCGAGCATGTTCGATACAGTACATTCTCGTTTATTCGTTTTACGTTGACGTCATCTTGGAGATCAACTAGACAAAATAAATATCGAACAGATGTACTTACGGCTATAAAAGAAATAGTATTTGCTCCAGAATGACTCGTGGCCAGGATTAATTCGGTCTCTGGTGGTTTTGGGATGACTAAATTCCCAACTCGGGTTGTAACAGTGGTCATCTTACGAATAACAATCAAAAAACACGCGAAGCCACAGTATGATGAAAGTCAAATATTTCGTAAAACTTGAAATTTTAGTTGAAGTTTACCCGAGCCAACTTAATTGTACGAAATTTTACAATTTTCCAGCAAGAAATCCGGACTCGCGTAATCTTCTGTTCCAAAAATATTATGGCGATGACTCATCAGTTAGGGAAATCCTTCTGTTGTGGCCATGGAAACTGAAGAAAAAGCTATTAATGGAGGAATGTGAGTCGAATTTCAATAGAATCGATTACAATACAGACCGATAGTTTCGTTGAATTACTATCGATAGTTGGTGACCTAATACAGTGCTTCCTTCATTAAAACATTGTCGAATAATTCGATCGTTCGACCTGCGATAGTGTGACATAATCCTCATCGAAATCCAGTGTTACCTAATTAGGCACTTTTGTACAGTTCTGACTTCACTTTTCGACTGGAATATTTATGTACGTTCTTTCGCGCGACAAATTAATACGTGAAAAGCAGCATTATTTTAAATATGCTACGTAGCCTATGTGAATTCCGAAGAACGTCTGTTTTCGCGGGATTCGTGTTCGTTTCATGTTTTTCCTTTTAGTTTATTCTTTCTGTATTTTGTATTTCGTTGTAATAAGGAGGATCGTCATTTTTTTGTCACAGCGAATGATGATTAATATTGTTTACAACAAAGTATCATCCGATAATAAATCCGATCACCATTATTTCAAGTGAAATAAGAATTTTCTAGATTCTTCGAACTACATTATTCATATTGAAGTTCGATAATATTCTTCTAGGTACTTATTCATACAGGAATGGACTCTAATTGTAGATTATTTGGACCTCGTTAAGAAAGAAGTACAACGACCGAACGAGGAAATATAATTTTCACCGTTGAAACAGATAATTTTTCTAGAACTCTACAGATCGGTCTTCATTGTTCTTTCCTTCTCGTTTCGAAGATTTTAGTCCTGAATGAGTATTCTACGTTTTGTACTCTTTCCGAAAATTATTTGCTTTTCTGATACAGACTGATATATTTTATTTCATTTTCCTATATTCAAAATTTGCTTCCTTCACTCGTTCAATAAAGAAGAAAGAAAAATCTTCGTCCTTCTTTAAACCCGTTCACTTTTCACTCATCTGGGGTGTTCATAATTAGTTTTATATTCTATTGTTCTTTCTACATCACAACTACCTTGCACTAAGGTTTTGATATTTTCAAATTCAGCGTCAATCTTTCATGGTTTTTTTTTGTTTTTGCAAAATTCGTGTCTCATTTCTATATTTTTCCCTCAATCTACTGTTTTCATTATTTTTCATTTTTCTGAGCCATGTGACAGTTCTTGAAATGAATGTGTAATTTTTTTCACCCTCAGTTCATCATTAAACATCACTCTTGGTACCTGATCTGCTCGTTTCGTTGATACGGAATCATAATTATTGAAAGTATCGAATCACTGTCGTATTACAAAATTAATGTAGTAGGTTCTTATACATGTACTTTGACTGCTACGTTTCCAATAAATTCCACTGTTCAACTTTGCACAAAAGTGGAATAGGTACTTCTATCTTTTTTCCAGGGATCTACTGTTTCTATAATTTTTAGTAATTTCTTCCGTACCGCTTTTACAATACCTACTTGATTATTTATATTTCAACACACCTTTACATTACTTTTGATGTATTATTTTTTTATGTTCTCTCTGTAATTCCTGAAAATCCCTAAAAAGTAATACTCAATCTACTTATCATCACCGCCACTAAACGTAGGGAAATTTATTTATTATCCATGATTTCTCATTCCCTCAGTCGAAATTATTTCTGTCGCTTTACTAATTCTGATGCGCATTTTTCTCGAATATTTCTCGTTTCTTCCTCGTCCTCTCTTTTTTAGTCATATTCATATTCTCTTTATCTTGAACGGTTTCGTTATTTTTGCTGTCTCCTTAGCTACAATTTTACTCTTCTTTCGTCCGTATTATACCATCTCCTTTTCGTTTTTTGTCAATTATCTTTGTATCTTTTCATACCTCGCGCTTGTCTCGCCGTCTGAAAATAGTTCACAGATGAAAATAAAAATATTCACACACCATCAATCTCAAAATTGTATCATATTTCTGGATCATTTCAGCTTTTTTTCCCCTCTTGAAAAGGTACACGTTGGGCTCTCAACTTTTCAGTGAATCATCAAATCGCCCGATGTTAAATAAAATCGATTGAACGAAATTTTGAAACAGCATGTCAATTTATAGATTATTATTATGACTGCTGATGCTCAAGGAAGAAAAAGAAATAAAAATCAGGAAGATCATTCAATGTAGGCAGCCAAATCAGTTCAAGGAAAGGAAGACAATCTATCAGATAGGAGAAACTTCTATGAATATGTTCTGATTTCTTGATATTCCATCACTAAGATTATAATTATTCATATGAGTAAATTGCAAGAAAGGGAGATTAATTCGCCAGGTAGATTTCTGCAATGAGTTTTCAATGAAAGAGCACGCTTTCATAATTCATCGCAAATATAATATTCTTCAGCTAACGCATCTTATTTTTGCAACAATTCACATTAAATTGAAGAATACGCGATAGAAAAAGAGACTAAAGCCGTCACTCATCTATTGAAGACTCGAGGGAAATTTTCAATTCTTAACATTGTTAGATGAATAAATAGATTTAGTAATTTTCAGGATCTGCTTCATTAAAACATAAATCTTATTGTTGTATACGATTCACAGAATTGGACTTGGGAAAATCACGAATATGAAGAACGTAGAATTAAATATTTCAGAAAATTGTATTTCTTTAAGTAGTAACCTTCAACAATATAACATCAAGAAGAAACAAAGTACAAATAAAACAAAAGAATAAAAATGACAACAATGAAAATGAATTGATAAAACGAAGCTCGAGAGTCCGAGAGTCTATAATTAAATCACAACTGAAAGTAAGAGACGTTATTTCTTACACACTGTAATTTTCGAAGTTTTTCGACAAAATCGGTCTGAACTCAAGGTTGAAGATTAATCAAATGACTGTATCGGTATACTATCATATTTTTTTTTGTAAAATGCGTAAAATAGAATGTTTTTTAGACAGGTCAAAATCAATTATTTGGTAAGAGCTGATTAATCCAGTTGAACAATGTTTCCATTTCTTTCCTTCTTATTTCGTGAAAGGCACTAGGAACGGTGTGAAACTCTCCTTGCACTCCTAATTTTTTCAATAGGTCAAATGTTTCATGCCCCCAATTTATATATACAAGATCATCTAGGTCACCGTGAGCGTAAAATAAAGGAGGTAGTTGTTGAGGTTTTTTCTCCTCCAGTTCCTGAAAAAGAAGATATATTTTTCAATTATATTTTTGTTTCTCTTCATTTTTTCGTCTGAATAAACGCAGCGTTCTGATGTCCACAATATTGTACCTTATACACAGTAGAATTGTCATTCAAAAATGAGGATAGACAAAAAACTCCGGCAACATCCTGCACAAATCTGTATCCCAAATGCAGAGACATTGCGCCACCCATAGAGAAACCACCTGCAAGTAAGAAGGAGTAAACTCGAGAACACGAAACTGATTCGAAGAATAATATGTGATTCGTACCTATTACAATCCTATTACGAGGAATGCCCGACTGTACTTCCTTATCTATTAGACTGACCAGTTCTTCTGCCATCGGGTTGATAGTTTCTAAATGCTCAGGACAATTTGGCGCTACTTGCACTCGATCAAACCATACATTACTGGGCTACGAAACAATCACCTATTACTTGATAATGAATAAAAAGTACACGGATAAAAAGCGTTCAAATGAGAAATGACACACTCACTTCGCCATCGAGTGGCGTATAAGGTCGCATCGGAGCCGTAGGATACATAATTTTCAAGTGCGGAAATGAGGCTTTCGGAAATATCATTTCTATCCCTGCTTTCGCAAGTAATCCAGTTCCTCCTGTAAGAATTAGACAGCATTTTCAATGATTTTCATTACCTCGTATCCCCTCCATTATCAAAGATAATGAACGCAAATACAAGTTACCTACCCGAGCCGTGTAGAAAAATAACAGTGCCAGTATGTTTACCGCTTGTAGGCCTAACAATATCGATATTTATTATCTTAGAAGACATGGTAGAACGAACGGCTCTATGCAACACTGAAACAATCGAATGAAATAATAGAGAACTAAAATAATATACTTAAAAATTAGCATACGAGAAAATTGGACAGTTTCTCTCTGTATCATTGAGTGATTAACGACGTAGTTACCTCGAAAAATTTTTGTGGGTATTATCTCTGGGAAAGATAGAGAATGTAGGTTTTTTAACATTCGAATGACAAAACAAGGTGGAGTTACGGAGTAAGAAATCGAAGGTACGAAGTAAAAATGAGAGATGGTACTCCTCGAAGTGAAAAAATAAGTTGAAGGATGGTAAAAGTTAGAGGAATGGAAAAGGTAAAGGTGTAGAAGAACCCTGGATCAAAAAATCTTCCCTCTTATCAGCGGCTTGGTTTATCAGCACGTGATCAGTGTTGTCATTGATGATAATTCGACATATATTTCTAATAGTGTCTCGTTACGTCGCAGTGTTGCACCTGTTGCACCTTTGTAACATGGTAACACGGAGACACGGAGTGCCATCATGCGTAAGCGAGTACCACGCGACTCGCGAGTACCATTATTTTTCATTTTGCCGCCGATGAACATTTTATTCTGTCAACAACCCTTCATTTCCTTTGTGAAAGTATGCTCTTCATTGCGACTTGCGAATCATTTTGAAACCTATAGCCATGGATTTTGAACCTCACGAAGAGTTGAAAAGAGAGAACTCGGAGGATGTCGCAGATGCAGAAATTATGGAACCCAAAAATCGGTTGGTCGCTCGTTAATTGCTTTCTCATCTTATTCTTGCTTAATGATGTTCAACCAATTTTATGATTGTTCTTATGAAATTCAGATGTCCATTGTCAAAGATATCGCAGTCAGTGATTACAGACCCCATTTCTACAGCACTTGGAATCCCTGAAGTAATTAAGTCACTAGTACTTGTAACAATGAGTGGTGATGGTTAGTGTCATGATACATACTCTTCTTATTGCAGGTTCTCACTTGCATAGTGAAGCATCTACCCGCTGGCGATCTCATCAATTTCAGGCGTGTATGCAGACTATGGAATGAAAATTGCGAACCTAAATTTGTCTTTCAATTTGACTTACACCCTGAAATAGTTGCTGCCTTACTTCTTAACTCAAGCTGCCGAATTATAAAATTGGAATTTCGATTTTATCATTTGCGAGATTTTCCAGTTGATACGTGGAAGATTTGCGGTCGTAAAATTCGTTCCCTCCATCTTCATCATTGCGACTATGATTTGGACACCCTACAATCTATTATCTCTAATTGTATCGCTCTTGAAGAACTTACAATCTGTAGATGTCTTCATGGATACTCGTCTCAGGTCTCGCCACTACATTGGCTAGAATATTTTATTGAAAGAAAAGAACAACGTGCTCGTTTACGCGCTTTTGCAGTAGAAGGACCACCAGTCACCAACCTCCCGGAGTTCCTGAAGAAAACTTTTACTGTTTTTCCGTGTATTGTGCATTTGAGTTGTATTCTCCACGAAAGATATGGAGAGTCATATTCCGCTAGTCATGGAACCTACGATTACGATATTTTGCGAACGCTCAAAAGTTTTACCATTATGAGGCTTCATGATTACTATTGGTCGACAAATGTAGAACCGATACTAGATTTTCAATTATTAAGGTATCACTGTTTATTATCATTATCAAATATATCGATAGCCTCGCACTTGCATCTTGTTAATGCTTTTATTTTTCATAGGTTGAAAAAATTCAAAACCTCATTGAATTTGGAAGATTTTTTTCTTGGTCTTACGGACAAGGAAAAATTATTTCAGTTTTTCACCGTACATAAAAATCTAGAAGTAATCGATTTACTAATAACTAGGAGTGAATTGGATAAAACGGAACTATTTAGAGGTAAGTTGAACAATTAAAAAAAGTCCGTCTTGCGAAGACAAACGAATTAATTGTTGACAGTTTCGAAAGCTCTTAATGAATTTGGAGTAAACTGTCCGTTTGGACAAACCTTGTCTTCAAATTTAGGAAAATGGAACTGAATGAAAGAGAGGGAAATGCGAATGAAGAGGTCGAGAGAAGTCAAAGAAGACGGAGAGAAACATGCAAAGAAAATTTCTCGAGAATACGATACTTGAGAAGTTTGAATGAGAAATAAGTATATGTTATGCGAGATTGGTCGCGTCGGTGTTCTAGTTTTACAAGTTTTGAAGAAAAAAGTTGGACGACTTGCGGATGATACTCGTAGAAGGATTGAAATGATCCTCTGTTTTTCGGCTAATCCATGTTGTACGACGTGAAAATGACATATAATATCAATTCTGTAACGAACGCATTAAATCTCGCCTTTTCATGCGGTTTCTCGCTTTTCCTGCTTTCATGTTCAGTTTTATTTTCCTGAAAAAGCGTTTAATTCGTGGTCACAGCTTCATACAGACTGGGCTTTGCGATTCTCGCTAAACCTTTCCCTGAACCTGATTTTTATTTCATTAAACTATTCTGGTATACAACCCTAATATGCCTAGATATGGGAAATTCAAAGAGACTTTTCTTTCGCCTTTGACTGTCTTTCGCTTAAATTTTCATAGAACGTAAGTACAAGATTATAACAACGATCTTTCTCTGTTTGTTGAAGTTTTCCTGAAAAAGCTAATGTTTCATGTTTTGAGAACATGTCAGAATTTACGAGAATTTCAACTTATTGGTGATCATGGCTCTATAAAACTAGACAGCGAAGAATCCGAAGAATTTTTTTCGCTTGTATCTAATTTACAATGTCTCAAATTGTCGTATGATCTTATGAAAGATATTCCCGCAACAAAGCGAAAGTCTCCTTCGGAGTATTTTAAGAAACTGTCATTAAACCAAACGGTAAGAGGAATGATGGATGTCTGTATCCTCAACACACGAACATAAGAGCACTGATTTTAGTTTTTATTCCTAATTTGAACAGGATATACAATCGTCGCTTCCAAAGCTTTCATCAAGTGTATTGAGACTGAATACGCAAGATTTATATTTTTTCTCCAGTGTAAAGCTGACTACACGATTGAAGCACTTGTGTATCGACGTTTATTCGGATGTGCAATTGAGAGAAATATTCACCGCGCTGGTAAATTTGTTGATACAAGATAATTCAAGTTATTACGCATTCAAAATAATTTTGTTTTTGCTTTTATTGCAGCCCAATTTAGAAACATTGATAATCCGTCTTCATGGTTGTACCGATCATGGACTTATCGGGGAAAGTGAACAATCCTCCATCACTAGACTGCAACGTAATTTGATTTGTTTGAATTTAATTTAGTATAATTGAGTTTTAAGATAATACTAATTTCGAATTACAATATTTCTTTCAGGATTGGAATATCTTTATATCATTGATTTTCAACAGAAAATTACGAAGAAAATTTTCGATAAATTTTGTTTCCCCAAATTGAAATACCTGGGTTTAATTCTTCACAATGAAGATAATGTAAGTTGATCAGAAATTCTTCCTTTCCCATTGATTTTCGAAGACCTTAAAAACCTTCCAAAAGAGATTCAAGTTATTTATTGAAAATTTTGCTATTTTACGAAGAATAAAATCTTCTTTTTTTTAAAAAAAAAAAAAGCTGTGCCATCGCTGTTTTGTCCCATCGAATTTATTGGAAGACGATTGAAGATTATTTGCGAGTATTTAATTGAGCTCCAAGAATATCCGTAATTTGTTATCATTTTTACAGAAATATTGTTCGGTTCAATGAATTTCTTGCAAAATTTTTGGCTCGAAATTTGTACTGGAAAAAGTTTGTCTGCTAGAATTGTAAACAAAAATCATGGTTGTTTTTTTCCCCTAAGAACTCCATGATGAATATACGATTATTAGAAAATTTCTTTGCTTCAGGGGATGCGCGTATCTTATTTTCTTTTGCCCATCATTATCATCATCATGATTAGAAATTTTCGCAAAAATGATTCTATCCTAAATGCAATTGAAAATTTTGATGGTCTCATTTCTCTTTCCAGCTACCCGAGCGACCTGAAATTTTTTTAAATATGCCAGCTCTAAATACATTTATTATTCGCTTAATCGAAAATAATCGTTGGCCGACCGAAAGGGTTTTTCAATTTTACTCGTCGTTGAGAAATATAGAAAACCTAATCGTGCATGAAGCGGTAAGAACTTGATATAATAAGTCTTCCTGTAATACTTATTTTGTTTCCTCCTTACGGACACTTTAAATGTACAGTATGTATGATTTCAGTTTTATCTAGATGGAACGACGGCGCTCAATATTTTCATGTGCCAACCAAACTTGAAGTTCATCAGTACCTGGGGGATAGATCACGGGCATGAGTATAGAGTTGTATATGTATTTAATAGAATCACCGCGAAGGTACAATGTTGGTTTGAGGATGACTCTCCAAAATTGTCTGAAAACGTATTCTTTGGTAAAATTTGTGGCCCGGAATCGAAGTTGCGTTAAGAGCGTTTCTGTAATGCTGCGTTGTGTAAATGCAAATCTATGTAAAATAAGATCAATTTTGTTTTTATTTTATTGTCTTGAAAGAATTATAATTTCTTGATTTAAGAAAAGTACTTGTTCAAAAAGTCAGCAGCTGACATACCTGTTAGATAAGTTATCTTTATTAAATACGTCCGTGAAAATCCGCTTTTATCGCTCGCTTCGTAGTCTTGTGAGGGAATGAATTTTCTTTTTTAATATGACTACGAAGTCACTTCCCTCGTGAGTAATAGGGCGACTTTCTAATTTGTATTCTATTGTGTCTCATTCTAAGATAAGGTGTCGTCATTTCATAATTGTATTGCATGTTTAACAATACCTCTTTCAGAGACGTAGTGGAGCTTTTCATATGCTCGCTCCCGAGCCATGCTGCCACCGTCTCTCTCTCTCTCTCTAAGGCCCTACTTCGAAACATATTATGGATACTATATTGGGCTAATAAGCCACTCATACTAAAGGCTGACTCATGAAGTTGTGCGCGTCGAAATTCTTTCCAAGTTCCGAAATTACGTCAAGGTCAGTCGCGCGTGTGCTGCCAACTTTCATTATTATTGATTTTTTTTTTGTTGGTCTTCCCAAATATTGGTCATGTATATATTATATAAGGGTGGTGTCGGCGGTAATTGGCCCTGAACTGTTGTCGGCACGACCACCACCCCCCCCCACCCAAAAAAAAAAAAAAAAAAAAAAAAGTAAACCCATTAGATAAACAAATAAATAGGCCAAATACAATCAACATTGGACCTAAAATAATGAAAGCCTACTAGTATATTTTATGTTAGGCCTAGCAAGATGAAAGATTTACTGTAAAACAGGTTTTTGCAGCGGTTTTTCAAGCGTCGCTAAACCCGTGACGGTTTTATCAGGAGTTCTCCAGTCTCATGAACATACAAAAAATGAATTTTCCTTCAGTATCCCTGTTATATCGATGAAGAACAATTTTTTCGTCCTATTCTTAAAAGCGTACAAAATACTAAGCATTCAGATCTGTATATTTGACCGTTTTACTTAGGCCTAAGTGCAGATTCACGGTAATCACGCAGTGGGAAAAATCGACATTAGTTTAGATTTGAGGTTCGTTATTCCATGCTCGATCCAATTCTGTATTCCAGCCAAGAATATTACTTTTATTTCTCGGTTCGAATTTGTGAATAATAAGTGCATAGTCGGAGTGGCTGGGCATTTGATGGCTCCGTAAAATTCTTTCGTATCGCGGAACCGAACCTCGTATATTGCGGGCGCGATGACCTTCTTTCCTAGACTGAAAAAACTCGTCACCAAGCCGTATTTGAAACGCTTTTGCGCGCCCTCGCACATGTCCTCCAATTCTGTTGCGCTTAAAGCGAAAATTGGACTTTTTCGGATATCGGACACGATCGAATTTTCGCCGGAAACTTGAGAAAAAATAATTCAAAATATTTTAGAGTATTTCTGGGTAAGAGGATTACTTACTTAAAATAGGTAGAAGTCAAGAGATTGTGGGTTTAACATTAAGAAGCTCGCGATATCTGTCCTAACTGGAAGATCTCCGATGACCTACCTCGACCTGACCCCGGGGGTGAGATGGAGGGGTCCAGAGGAATAGAATTCTGATGGGTCGTTGTACCTACTTGAGAAGTGGGAAAAATGAAAAAATCCTAGTTTGGCAATTGGGTGAAATAACAAAATGATGAGGAACTGACTAACAAATTTTTCGGAATTTCTTCTGTGCCCTTTTCCCGCCATAGAAAACTTGACTCCACCTCCGCTGCGTCCTGATATATTGAAAAACTTTTTCGTAGTCGATAGCTTATGAGTCCGGAATTTTATGCATTTCATTAAATAGGCCTGCCAATCAATGTTTCCCCTCGAATTATTTTTTAAATTCCTACACCTGGTTAGGGCCTTCCGCACGGGGTCATTTCATAATTTTTGTTGGCCCCTGATCTGGATCAGCCTAATCCTCCCCTCTTCTAGACCAAGCTTCCTTAAAATGAAAAACCCCTCTCAAGATATACCCCCCAAAAAACTAATAACGAGTTTCCCTGTAAGAAATAGCTCTAGCCTGGTAGAAATAGGTCTTTGAAATCTCATTATCAAATGTTGGTACCATTCCCAATTGCCTTGAGGTGAAAATTTCTTGGAAGCACCACCCTGCAACTTTCTTCAATACTCCAAAGAGGAGACTGCGTAGGCTAGTCTAGATAATAGATCAATTTTACCTATTTGTAGTCATCATGTGAAAGAAGAAATGAAGGTATAGCCTATACTGACAAGGATTAACTACCGGACCACAAGTTATCAAACTTACAAGGAACGATGGATAAAGCTGTCGCCAGGCTATAGATGTATCTTTGACTCGAAAGATTTTCATTGGGAACGATTACCACTCTCACGTCGCTGATTGTGGTTGGTAAACGAAGAAACACTTGAGGATACGAGTTTGTCGGGCAGTGGATCGCGATAGAATACGATGTTTCTTTATCCGGGAATTCGAATTCGTACAGATGAGCATCAAATATGTAATTGAGAAGACCCACTTTTTCGACCGAGATATACGCGAGAATAGCGGTGCAGATTTTCTTCCTATAGTTGAAGGGTATATGGGCAACAAGCGATAATCTCCCTTCCTCATACTTCGTCGGTGTATCTAGAGGAGCTAGAAAAAGAAAAACGTTGAAGTGTCCAGGCCACAGAAGTGGATGGTCACACTTTGGTTTTCTAACTTACCCAATGAAACAGTTTTTGCAGTTTCGAACATGGATTTATGCAAATGAAAAGGTAAGTCTTGAGAGGCTCCTTTATTTGTAGGAGGAGACTCGGGGGTACCTTGCAAAGGAGTGTGGGATTCGGGGATGGTTTCCATACCTTCAGCTGCGGGAGGAGATTCTTCCAAATGTGTAGAATGGAAAGTGGAGGTATTTTCAACATCAGCAGACGTCAGGTCTTCGATGGCTTCTTCATTCAATTCTAAAGGTGGTTCGACTATCGTTCCTTCTTTTGGGGATGTCGGTTCAACAAGAGATTCTCCTGGGATCGTGTCCTGGTTACCTTCAGTTCCACCGCCATTATTTCCGGTAACGAGTAAGATGAGAATCAAGCCGAGCAGAAAATTCCTCATTGAAATTGTTCAAACTCCGCGAAGAGCGACGATCAAAATATAGGGCAAAGAATAGGAGAACAAGTTGTGAAGACGAGACAACATTCGTAAGTGAGCAAATAGGAAACAGTCATGTTGACGTGATTCCTACAAACGTCTGTTATTTTGTACAAATATATTTTACGTTAATCAAAGAGAAAAACTTGCCTATAAATTTTAAAGTTTACTGACATCATTCAATGTGGGATATATTTAGCTTACATCAATAATTTTACCGAAAGGCGTACTTACAAGTTTAATTTTTTGGAAATAATATTTTTAACGTAAATGATTGACTCGAGCAATAAAATTAATTTATGTTTTCGGTAATAAAATTAGTAAGTGGGTTCAACCTTTCAACAAACGTTTTTTCGATTTCATCCAGCGTTATTACGGGGAGGCTTACGGAAGTGACTGACAACATCCCAGGTAGTTTGATTTTATGAACTCAAATAAATGGAGCATTATGTTTTTTTTTTTTTTTTTTGTTTTTTCGCTGGACAAATGATGATAACTCGTTCATGCGAAAACTTTTTCTTGACTCTTTCTTTTAAATTTTCTGAGTGAGTTTCGCCAATTTCTATTTTACTTCCTTTATTTTTGCACGATGAGATGACACTTCGAGTTAAGAAATTTATCGTAGGCAGCAATCACTGAGACGTGGATTGAGCTATATAATTTATTCATTCGCAAATTAATCATGATCGAAATGAGTACCTACTAGCCTAGATTTTTGATGTTCGAGATAAGCATCGGTATTTCGCGAAGATACAGTAAGTGATATACTTACCTGATGCCCGGAAATAATTACGTACATTAATCGCGTTTTAAATACTTATCTATCGGAAATATGTCCTACCTTCTGCCGATGTAGATGCAAAAGCAAAAATATTTAAACAAAAAACAATCACGAACACGGCGGTCATCAAAATTAATTCATTCAATCGCATTTCTATAACAGAAATTATCCTCGGCAGTTTATTTGATGTTACTTTTTGAAACTATTTCACAACTAGTACAAAGACCAGCTCTCTAAGGAAAAAAATAATGAAAATCACACTTGCTGGTGAGTATTTTGTACCGACGTCAATTTTATGACTGCGCTTAATCAAAGCAGTTTCAATAGGTACTAATCCACCGATATTTCTAATGATTTCTTAATTAAAGAAAAGCGAAAATATTTTTCTTTGTAATGATGTAACAGACTCAAGTCCGTACGATAAGGAGAATAAGCAATTCAATCTTCTCAAGAGGGGCGTTCATACGAAATTCAGCTGCGCAGGTGAAAATGTCAGGGCACGGTCATAAGTACCTACTTTCGAATCAAACCTCTGTTGTCTTTGAAGTGGGAAAAAACAGCACATGTAATAATTCTTTAGATCGATATTGATTTTTCGGTGATATCTTTATAAACTATTGGACAATTATTTATACTCTTTTACTACCTAGTTAGGTACAATACGTTCAAGTCGATTAAAAAATTCGAATCTCGTCATGGCTTTGCAAACTTTATGATCACATCTAAAATACCGCAAGACTATACCAATCCTTGGACCTCCCAAGTTTAATTGCTCATACTTCTTATGGAGCAAGAATAAATTCATGAAATAATTCAAATATTTGATTATTATAAGATTTTGAATGCGCGGCGTCGAATATCTTTGAAGAATTACGAATAATCTAGGCCTATATTATAGCTTCTAATTCTGTGCTCAAGAAAATTCTGACTTTAATTTTGAATACACACCATCATTTCAAAATTAATTATTGTATGTTTACTAAAAAAAAAAATCAGCAATTGCAATCAGCGTCAGAATTGTACACCTACTAACCGGTTAGAATTCAAGTGAGAAGTACCTACAGAAGATGGAATGAAATTCATTGATGTAGGTAGGTAGAAGTGGAACTTAATAGCCCAGTGGCTGAATTTATTTTTGTAAAAATAAATTCATGACTCTATAGAGTCATAGGTATTGAATAAAAGAGCTATCTATAAGTGAAACTAGTTGACTTGTTCTAAATTAAAGTCGAATATTATCGAAAATGCTTGATATTTTCTTTAAGAATATTCAAAATCAAACTTGCGATCAAGGATATAGCCTAATATCTTGTTAGTAACTTATTTTCTTGGAAGAGATGTAACTATGTCAAGCAGTACATTTTTATAGAACCAAGCTTCAGAAATAACATAGAATTTTAGAATAAAAATCCCAGAAAAAATTTGCCCAACAAGAAATTCACTTCACCATACAGAATAACGATAAAGTTTGAAGATGCTGTCGCCGCTCAGTCAAATTATCATCCTTCATCTATGTATTGACAATTTCTCATCAACAAATACAGCCGTTGTGAGACTTGGAAATCTTTTTTGTTTCAATCTCCCAAAGTAAGGAAATAGAATTGTTCGCAGATGTCGAAATTTTTTCTTCAAAATTGAACAGCAATCCGATCGTGGCTCTCTGCTACCTATCGTGAAATTTTGGCGCAAAATTGGTCCACAAAACGGAAAACGTACAATGAAGCATTTTTCGTTTCACATTTCTTTGTAAGCTTACGAACAATCGGAAGGAATTTTAAATTATGCTCATTCCTACCAAATACTAAATCAAATATTGTTGGACATGTCACTTTCCACAACCCATTTAAAAGCTATTTTCCTGCTAAATAGATACAAGTACACTTGGAAATAAGAAACATGCCAACAAAATTTTATTTAAACGTATTTTATAACACTCGCGATAAGCTACAGAATATTACATCGCATTGGAACATTTATAAACGTTCTAATGTACAAAATTAGAAGAGGTTACGTAGAATTCGTTGTATTCGATTTCAAAGTTCATATCTATCTAGATTAATGACTAGATGAACATTGAAATGACGAAATGATAAAAGGATCCATTTTCCATACAAGCGAATATTCCTCGTCGTCGAGCTAATATCAAACGATGTTCACCAATATTGAAATGTTCAATATGTTGCGGTTCAGGTTTATCATCGTAAATCCGCTTCAGAAATTAATCTGTGCCTCGAAAATGTTTAATCATAAAAAGTCTCATTCGAATTCTCTAAAACATTGATTTTAACAACTACCTCTTCTTTTCTTCTTCTTTCGTTTTGTTCGTTTTCTCGGGAACTTTTTCATTGTTGCCCGCATTACCGGGCGATGAGGTATTTGTCGAGGTCTCTTTTTTGGTAACTTCAACATTTTCTTCCTTCTTAGAGATAGTTTCTTTCTTCGTTTCGACCGCAGTTACATCGGGTTTCTTCGGTATATTTTCCTGTTCTAATGGTTTAACAGATCCTTTCCAAGGAATTCTGATCGTTTTATTATCTAATTCGGCTATCGCGTGTAATAATCTACGTAACTGAGCATCGTGAGTTTCAGTTACAAAATTGAGATCTTGTATTTGACGTTGCATTGAGGAAATTTCTTCGCGACGAGCAATCTCTTTCGTTTCTTCCTTTCGCACTTGGCGTGAGTATTCGAGCAGTAAGACGCCGGCAGCACTAACGAACACAATGGTCTCACCCAGTAGATTGGCTCCGAGTTCGATGGCCATTTGCTCGTTCAGCGGAGGAATGGAGTCCGGTTTGCCCATGTTCAGAAACCACATTTTGACGCGAACTTCACACCAATTGTAAACTAGAAATAAGAGAGTGAGAGTATAGTTTGACTTTACGAGGATGAAAAAGATGACCATGGACGTAGAACGCTATTTACGAATGGAACATGAAATCATTCAAAAATAGTGGCTTCGCCAAATCGATAAATATATTCAAGACATGTATCCAGGTACTCACATTGAGCCGGAGGCATACAGACGTAAGTTCTGAAAAAATAGTTGTGCTTCGCTCGTTCTTTTACGAAATTGGCGACTGGTTTACTCAGCTGCCGGAAAAGTAGAGCTCCCAATTTAGCTATTGGAAACACTCCGACAACCATTGTAAAAAAGATTTACGAAATTAGGGGTTAATTACATGCAAAATGAAAAACTGATTTCGATTTCGTTGACTTTTCAGTCTTTGAATTCGCGTTTGTAAAACGATGTATGATTCAATAGTAGAGTTACTGATAAGGTTTTTCACAGTTATGAGAGAAAATAGACTGCGGCGAAACATCAACAAAGCAACATTGTTATAGTTACACGAGAGCCTTGCTACTGCATAGCTGCGCTAGTATCAACCGAAGACAGGGAGAAGTTACTCCATGTTTATTCTAACTTTCATCAATTTAGAATTTAGAATCTTCTTCGGTACTCGCATGGTTTATGTGACAAGTACGTCAGCGTCAGAGAGAGCGCGATTCTGCCGCCCTACAGCTCCAGTTCCAACCAAGTCCAGCGAAGTACTGTATAGTCAAAGAGCTAAATGAACTTCTTTGGACAAATTCAAATATTGAGCAACATTTTGTCTTTTTTTTTTTTTTTTTTTTTTTTTTTTTGAAATTATGTGTATATGTTAAGCCGAATCCGTCAAATTGCCGATTTTATAAAATCGGCAGAAATTTTGCCGAAT
The DNA here is from genome assembly GCA_035079395.1 of Aspidiotus destructor. Taxonomy (NCBI): domain Eukaryota; kingdom Metazoa; phylum Arthropoda; class Insecta; order Hemiptera; family Diaspididae; genus Aspidiotus; species Aspidiotus destructor. The sequence continues at coordinate 39,692,482 of JAVHKZ010000003.1, read as the reverse complement.
TTATAAAATCGGCAGCTTAAACGCTAATTCTGCTGATTTTATAAAATCAGCAAAAAATTCTACTGGTTTTATGAAATCGGCAGACAGTTGCCGATTTTATAAAATCGGCAATTGAAATATTATGGTTGTATGCTACTTAATCTACGGATGATATTTTTTTCTCTTCCAATTTTTTTTTACCGGTATTCTTCCCAACATGGTTATGAAAGGAAACTGAATCATCGCAATTATGTGATATTTCTTTTTTTTTCAAATTGAATTTTCCCATTCGTTACATGTTATTGTGATTATTTGCTCTACAAAATTTATTTCATGACTGGGATCTTTTCAATCATCATTTTCTACTGTCTTAATATTGAACATATCATTGTGATTATTTGCTCTACAAAATTTATTTCATTTGTAGATATCATCATTTCACCCTGGCCAACTAATAAAATGTTATCGGGTTAATTAACCTTAATTTACTTCAGATGTGCTCACATGAATTCGTTCGCAAATATTCTCAACGTTTATCATCAGGTACTTCAGACCAAGTAGAAATTTTGCCTATTTTATAAAATCGGCAACAAATTCTGCCGATTTTATCAATTCGGCGGGCGATTGCCGATTTTACAAATTCGGCAAAATTTGTTGCTGATTTTATAAAATCGGCAATTTGACGGATTCGGCTTAACATATATATCAATAAAAAGTAATGAATGAGTAGAACTTGAAGGAAAAACAGAAAACGCAGAATGCAAAATTGAGAGAGTTGTACTTAATAATTTGAAAACTAGCTGTTGTACATATCACATAAGACGTTGGAGGGGCCAACATTCGGAAAACTTCATTGAATTCATTATGTTTGAGTTATTGAAAAATTCTGGTTTGTCCGACCTCGTTATTATAATCTTATTCTTTGAGATTGATGAGAGAATTCAGAAACTTAATTCTCGGCAGCTTTGCCCGCACCCGACGAACATTTTGTAACCCTAAAATCACCACCGGACTATTAACCCTCCATATTCCCCGCATATTACCCGAAAGGAACCCGCGCAAATCTTGCGCAAACCGAAAATATGGCAGTTCCCCGGGGAACTTCAGGTATACCCTGGGGTTCCTTTACACGAGTACACCCTGTCTTGTTCCCCGAAAATCTCCCTCTTTCGACCCTTGTGTTGCTCACGTGTTTACATTATCGGATCCCCGTTTATCGCCCGGTACTTTCACTTGGCTCCCCTCTTGTTCCCAGTCCATATACCCTCGAATTGCCTGGTAGTTTCCATCGGTTCCCCGTCCATATACTCGTTGTATACCCTCGAATTGCCCGGTAGTTTCCATCGGTTCCCCTCCCGTTCCTCTGTTCATATACCCTGGTGATACCCTCTCGAATAGGGCAATAAAAGGGGAACTACTGTAACCCCCTCTTGGAAAGGTTCCCCTCTCCAAGAGAGGGCTACAATAGGGTAGTCAAAAACCCCATTGCAGTCCTCCTCTGGGAGAGAGGTCACTGGCCGCTCTTCCAGAAAAGGACTGCAATGAGATTTTCGAGAATCCCATCGTAGCCCCAAAGGTGAAATCACAATACATGTTTACAAAGGAAATGCTGTGTATTCTTAGAAATTATTTAAATCTAATACAATTCACAAAATATGACGAGATTTAGGTTTTTCAAAAAACAAAAGGTAAGAAAAGTTCACAAAGGTAACTTACAAAATACAAAGAAAGCTCGAGAAAATATAATATTTTCTTAAAATCTATAAGGTAACGAAAGAAGAAAATGAAGGAATGAAAACTAACGTGACTTGGTAATCTAAGAATAAGTGAAACTTTGAAACGGCGACGGAAATGCGACGTTGAAACGAAAAAGAAATGCAAGTAATTTTTAAAAAATTGACGGAATTTGAAAAGAAACGAGAAGATAATTTTGATCTCGTTTTTGGTACAATGGAATTACATAATATTATAGCGAGTGAATGAAAACCACAATGATACGATAAAAGCCGAGAAACGACAAATGAAATGGCGACGTTAAAATGAGGCAGAAACTTACGCGTCAACAGCATCATCCGATTCGATAGTAGCGCGTATCTCTTCCAGCTTCTGTAATTCTAGTTCGAGAGTTTTTTCTTCATCACCATCAGGAAGCGGAGGCTGCAGACGAGCTGTTGATGATGTATCACCTACGAACGAGCAGATTAAATGATAATTTAGTTTTTAGTTGGGCATGATATTAAATGAAAACGATAATGATAGAGCAGTAACGTTCGTACGACATTTTTTTCTTACCTTCAAATACATCGAGAAGTTCTTGTCTGTCAGAATCAACTATATCCAGATTTTGCTCAGTCGCGCGGCGATCTTTCTTCTTCCGCTCAGTCTGATTTTGCTTCGTTGAGCCGCTTCTGTTTTTCTTCAACCATCGACGTTTGTTAACAATGCGATTTGCCTCCACTGCTTTCCTCTGAAATAAACGTAATTGAATAGGCTTCAGCTAGACTCCGTGGAGAGAAAAAGGGAGAAAAAAAATTCTTCAATACTGACCGACGATTATTGAGAATATTTCAGTGTGTTGGATCCACTCAATGTAAAACATTTCATCTTCACGCAATATTTCACTCGGGTGATTCTCATTGCATCCTTTATGAGCAGGTCTTGTAGTAGGTAGTTGGAAAATTTGTTTCGATTGCGACGATACAGCAGAAATTCGTTTTTCTCAATACAGATCATACATTCTAACTGCGTTAATCTGCGAACACAATATAAATACAGAATTGCGAGCGGATATAGCGGCAAATGTGAAAACATTTGAGAAAGAAGTACCACTTACAAATCGTTCTCGCAAGTTAGCATCGTAGGAGTCATCGGAAGGTGTCCTGACCGCGTATATTTTGGCAGAAACGATGAACGAAATTTTTTATAACTGCTAGAGTAATCACAGTTGGCACGACGATCCGATAATGGCGTTGACGTAGAAAGCAAACTTTTGGATGACGAGAAAGGCAAATCAGTTTGCGACGCTAGTCCCGAGTCGTGAAATGGAGTAGTGCGGACGGGAGAATGGAGAGTCAAAGTCGACGACGATCGACGAGGAGTACGAAAGAGAGTTAATTCGTCCGTTGTTGAGGACAACGACTGAAATAGGTTGACATCGGAGTCTGAAAATATAACTAGGTTAGTAAGGTACGCACGCAATTAAAGTAGAAGAGCAGAGAATTAACAGTAATAGAGAAATACTTAACCACAACTCGGTCCCTCGACCAGTGACGATGGTCGCCTTTCATTAAGAGAACAGAAGCGGCGTCGTCACCATCATCCTCGCTGCGTCAAATTTGTGCCTGAAATGATAGGTCAGTTGAGATATGATGTAGGTATACCATCAACACGAAAGAATGCGTACTTACGGAACATTACTTTCACCGCGATTCAGATTCGTTTGTTGTCTTCATTTTCGTCTCCAGTAGGCAACGTGGACGCGAATCTGACAGGCGCTTTGGGTCGTTTTTTCACACAGTCCATATACTGGGTATTCGGTTCAGGCAACGTAAATATTTGAAGCAAAGTTTAGCTTGGTGCGACTCGATCCATTCTGTTGCTTCATCAAACACAGAACACGTAAGGAACAGAATTTTGACGGAGTGAAAAAAACATAAAGAGTTCATACGTCATGAAATTACTCACAGAAATCCTTCAACATCGCTTTGAGAAGATAAATTTTCCTGATTATCATCATTCCGCGGCACATCGAAATCCACTCGACTTTTGAGTACGTTCTTTGTCAACCTTCCAATTTCACCATCGATCGCAAAGGTTTTTGTCGTAAACGGGTCGTACCGACTAGTACAAGTCGTAAGATGGGCTTTATGCGCGTTCACAGGACAGAAACAATACTCGGCGTTGGCCGAAAAATTTCGTCGTTGAAGATGAATTTTCTCCAGCATCCGTCTACCTAAATGATTAACAAATCTCAATTGTTGATGGGGAGAAATCGACAGCAAGCTATCAACAGTACACAAGAATCTCAGCTCAATTGTTGATTGGAAAAATTGTACAGCAATCTATCAATAATACATCTCTCTCGTCATACAAGCTGTACTCAGATGTATGCTACCTCCTTCGATAGAGAACAGGAAATAACGAGGAATAGGGACAGATAACGCGAATAGAAATTGATACGAATGGCGACGACATAGAGGAACGAGAATTCAAGAACAATTGTCAGAGATACAATTCATCATCTTGAACGTAGTGATCCACAGCGATGATACTGCATAAGAGTGATACACAACACAAAAAATTCATACGTTACTACAGGAAAACAGGTACGGTTCGAATCCACGTAAATAAAATTCAGTATTTGAGCTTACGATGTGAATAAACGTTCAATCGGTGAGAACCTTTGATAGCGAACTTTGTTTTAGAAGATGAAATTATCACGTACTCCGACTACTATCCACGGTAATCGTATAAAATACGGGTTCATTGAAAACCCAACGAACTGAACTGCAACAAATAATTGCCGGAATTTCAAAAAGAGGAATACATAAGCAGCTGTGCGGAGAAATACGGAGAATGATTTGTGTTCGGCTGTTCGCTCAATTAATGTATACTTTCAAGAAGGCGTCAGCATACAGACGATCAATGCAAAATGACGAGTATATAATATCGATTGTACGTAAAAAAATTTCAATATTTGTGCTTACCATATGAATCTAAGTTGAATCGGTGAGAACCTTTGATAGCGAACTTTTGTTTCGGAAGATGAAATTATTACGTACTCCGACTACTATCCACGATTATCGTATAAAATACGGGTTTATTGACAACCCAACAAACTGAACTGTAACAAAGAATTGTCGGAATTTCAAAATGAGAACACATGAGCAGCTGCGCGTAGAAATATGGTGAATAGTTTACCGGCAAGTCTTCGGCTGTTCGGTCGATCAACGGATACTTTCAAGAAGGCGTCAGCACACAGACGATTAAAGCAAAATGACGAGTATATAATATCTATCAGAAACAGCGAGCTGGATGAGAGAAAAATATTGACGGGGATTAATACCGTAGCGTGCGAATATGATAATTCGAAAACAAAGACATACGTACTTGTTACACAGAAGGAATGCAGGCAGGTTTCAATCAAATTCCATAAATGAACGTACAGCCATCAACACACGTATAAATCCGCGGCCGTAAAATAAAAATCGAACTCAAGCATCGTAATACGAAACGAATTTTGCATTTCGCGGCGACCAAGATGGCCACCCAATTTCAACATTGAACTAAATTACACCGGCTCTCGAACAGTCGAACTGCGAACGGTCCCGTAACCGTTAAAATAAAAATCCGCACTTTTTTGTTGGCTTTCTTGTGCTTGTTGATACCATTGGCTAATACTCGATCACGTTGTTGGCTGATGGCTTCATTTGAGGCAATCCATTGCTCTCATCGCACTAGTAAACAATTGGGTAACATTGTCACCCGTTAATCAACCTCAAGTATCCTTATCGAGATGGTCAACTTCAGGGTATCTCGAGACTACAGATGGTAAACTTTCAGGGAACACTTGTTTCCCTTTTACTCCCCTAAAAACACCTTCCTCAAGCCTGGGAAACAAAAGGGCAACTGCAAGGTGATTTGCGGGATTCTTGCAAACTTTTTCGCACAGCCCTTTAATCGCCCAGATGTTTCCCGCTTATCACTCACGTAAACAAAGGGAACACAAGGGTAGACATGTTCCCCTTCTGTTCCCTTACAAAAACATTGATGAGAAGTGAGCAACAGAAGGTTGATAAGAGGGCAATTTGCGGGATTCTTGCGAACTTATTCGCACAGCCCTTTAATCGCCCAGATGTTTCCCGCTTATCACTCACGTAAACAAAGGGAACACAAGGGTAGACATGTTTCCCTTCTGTTCCCTTACAAAAACATCGATGAGAAGTGAGCAACAGAAGGGTGATTGGAAGGCAATTTGCGGGATTCTTGCGAACTTATTCGCACAACCCTCTTATTACCTACTGTCACCCATTTATCACCAGGGGTACAAGGGGAACAGAAGGTTGATAAAGAGGGAACATGCGATGACGACCAAGTTTGCGCAAATTCGCAGGGCAACTGCCGGGTGATAATCAGGTAGTCGCGAAAAACGCAAACCGCGAACCCACAAATTCCCCTGTAACCCTATTATTCCGAGGGGAATTCGTGGATTCATGTTCGTCGGGCAGCTGTATTCTCAAGTGAATTTCTATTTTTTACCTATTCCTGAGATCATGAAATGGAATATGCCACATGAAACTCAATAATATTCTAATGATCACTCCAACTTGGAGTTTGAAGTCAAAAACAAAACATTGCATAGAAAGAGCAACTGTGGCGCGCTCCTACAACGTTTACTCTAAGCTCCTTGTATTGTAAGTGCGCCCCCCCGTTGCGCCATTCTACCGATTTTTCAGTCCGATTCTGCTGAATCAGTGATGACAAGCCGAAGCCGATGAACGGCTTAGCAGAAGAAGAAGCCGATTTTGATCGGCTTTTAAGCCAGTCGATAGCCAGCAGCTGATAAGGCATTAAGTTGATCACTAGTCGATTGTAATTGTAGGAACGGCTTACAGAAGAAGTAGAAGAAGCCAAAAGCATAACAGCCAACGATTTTTTTCCCTCTTGTGTTTAAATAATGGCGAAGGTGTAGCCTGAGGCGTGAGGAGAGAAGAGAGAAGCGAGCATGCGAGAACCGAGAAGCGGAGGGCTACAGAGTTTTCCAATTGGGACCGGGCAGCGCTAGCGTCGCGCAAAAATTTTCGAATTTTCAAAATCTTTTGAAAATATTACCATCTGAAAGGAAATTTTCCGCTCTTCAATTTTGTTCCTTACAAGTACACGTCTAAATTCATTATTTGCGGAGATATTTAGGAAAAACTAAAAAATTACCTTTAGTTTTGAGCCATGATCACCGTTTGATCACCGTTCGCTTATCAGTATTTTATATGTATTTTACACAGGCGACGCTAGCGAATCTACAATATGCCCGGTCCGAATTATTGTGCCGTAAGCTCGTAACATCAAAACCCAAATCCAAACACAACAAACTCCTCTTACTTTGGTTACAAACATGAAATGTATTCTATTGAATTTCTCCGACTTTAGTAACTGAGAATTCATAAAATATCCAGTCAATTTTAGTTTAATCAATTGATCAATGACGTATGAGGTATGATGCGAAAGTTTCACATTTTAGAACTCTACAGTTCATTCTATACTGAATTGACATATAACTCGAAAATTAAGCAGCTCATAGCCGATCACGAACGGCTTCAAGCGCTTTAAGCAGCTGGAAGATTTGGAAAAAGCCGTTCGCAAGCCGATTGAAGTTGGGCCAACGGCTGCAAGCCGAAGCCAAAGTTTAAGCCGATGACGATCGGCTTGTCATCACTGTGCTGAATTTCTGATGGAGCTTTAAGGCAGACTGATTAAGGACTGCAAGACTGATCAGTAGTGAAGATTTTCTTGGTATGAGTAAGTAAGAGTAATCCTCTGCTGACAGTTTGATTTTTCAACCGTTTATGCTTCTCTTGCTTCTGAGTTCTGAGTCATTTTCTCATCTCATATTGTTCCTTAGCTTAGTGCTGTGATTTGATCAACGCTTTCTATTGGTATCGCGTTTAGTTTTTAGCTGCACCGTTGATTGTTTGATCCTGTTATTAATTTGTCTACTATTTTAACTGCTTGACCCCAATACCTTCGGTGTATTTTTTGAATAAAAGACTGTTCTAAAATGATACCAAAAGATAAGAAGAAGATCATCAGTGCCTACAATTTGTGCATCAATTGGTCATCAAGAAAAGATCTTTTCAATCAAGAAAAAGAAGATTAAGGTAGGTACGTATGTGAATTTATCGATCTTATTGCTTACGGTCCGTTACAATTTATCATCATTGCGAAATTGAGGGGATAGGCACGATTCAGGTCAGGTGACAAGAAATCAAGTGAATGAAATAGAAAAGAGGTAAAAAATTTAAGCACAATTGGTTCCACACAATTTTGCTAAATTTTCAATTGCCTGTACATAATTTTCTGGAACCTGAAGCTCAATCAAACGATTTAAATAGGTTTGAATGTTTAGTCGGTTCTCCCTGAAGACTCGGAACGGGAATCCAGAGGGAAGAAGTCCTACGTTGAAAGTTTTACATTCGGCTGATTTCAGTCCTTCAACTCTCGTTGATAAATCTGCTACAAAGTACGACTGTTCACCACATCTGAAAGAAGAAAATGGTAATCTAATCATACCTTCTATCCTACTGGATGGAAGCTAGATGAATAAAATCGTAGTTTACTTGAAAAAATTTGGAAGATTATTTCTATCAATTAAGTATGCTGCACCCCAAACATTATCAAAACCTTTGTTTTCGACAAATTTATCTGGTTGCGTTTGGCCGCCTAACGCTATAAATTGATCCTGTAAAAGAAAATGAAATTGAACCGAAGAGAAAAACCGAATCGTGGGAGTTTTCACAGTAATCGAAATTCTTGGGCACAACGTTGATGTTGTAATCTCCTCAAATGACTTGTTCCCTTCAACCTCTCTTCTATTTTGTGTCAATTGCCTCAGCTTGCCGTACCAGCTTCATAATTATTGTACCAAAATATTGAATATCAACCCAGTGACATTTCAACTCACTTCCAGCATTGCGCCTCCAATAAGGGTAGCTGAAGGAGCTACTTGTGTCATAGCCTCTTGAAATATGAGCTCGTCGGTTACAAATACGCACAATTTTTCGCATGGAATTTCGTAAGGTGTTACAACTGGTCCAGGTCCGAAATCAAAAGAGGTAGTTTTAGGAAGTATGCCTGGTGAAACACAAGAAGGAGACGCCAGATACGCAGGTGGGGGACAGTCGTCGGCGTTGGCGGGTAGCGTTTCTAGCCAGCTCACGTAATCTTGAGGTGCTCCAATCTCTATCAATCGTTGCAAATAGTCTCTCACGTCTACGTCTTGAGGAAATCCCGTGTAAATTGGTATTGGAAACGCTTGTGGTAAAACACCCACATTCAAGGTTTTACACGACATGGATGATGTTTCTTGGAATGTTATGACGACATCGGCTAGTTGCATTTGTTTGAGAGCTAATCTAAACAAAGAAAGAATCATGATGCGATATCGTCTCAGTTATTAGTCTAATCTTATTTTATTATGCTTGACGAAACTTACTCGTCAATTTTCTCTTGGTCATTCTTTGATATGAAGTAAAAAGCTCCCCACACATTTTTTGTTTCCCAAACGTCTGTATTGGGAAGATGTACGTGAATTCTCTGACGGTAAATTTGAAGAAGAACAATAGAATGATATAATTCTTTGTGCTCTATCTGTGACTTAATTTTTCTTACCTCAAGTCTTGCAGCTCCTTGAATTTGTGCTGTAGGAGCGATTTTCGTCATTCGTTCCTCGAAAATGAGTTCGCTTGTTGTGAAAAAACATGACATTTCTTCTGGGGGAAAAACGTAGCTGGTTCCCACGTTTACAATAGGTTCATCGAGTCGTACCAATACAGCCTGTAATAGACATAATAACACTTGAATTCCAAATAGATACATCGTGCTGTTTTATCGGAAGTGTGTTTGAAGAATGAGCCTCAAAATTTGTCAACGTCTGCTAGTATCATATTTTTATGAATTAATCACTTTCACAAGTGAGGGGAGGAAAGTACGTTTTTATTTAAATTTTACACCTGTACTAATTGCTTTTCAGTAATTTTATTTGCGCACGAATATCACTGGGGACATTTCATTTAATCAAGAGATGGATTTGTGAATATTTGATTCTATAAAATACTTTGATGTACATATTTTTGTTACTGTGACCCTATTATCGGATGTATACAAAATTATGAATTAATAATTGCGAGGAAAATGAGCATTTGATGTACTTAGAGCTTCTATTTCGACGTGATTGTTTTTGATAGGTATACCTATCAAATCAATGATGTAAATGAAATAATCTGTATCAGGAAAATCCATGAATATGACCTCGATTCACTCTTTTCTTTGAGAGTGAGTTGAATTTTAAGAAACTTGAATTCCAGTCTGTTGATGTAGCAGTAATTTTTCATCAGTGGGAATCAGGTCTAGTATTTTAGTGTACAATGACTAGCCCATGTCTGATGGTCACGGGAATTCTCGGAAGAGACTTCAGCGATGAAGAAACATCTGTGGTGGAAGTAAGAAATCAACATAGATAGGCTATGCATTTGATAATTTTTGTTCAGGTTTTATCTAGTTTTAAGAACCTATTTTTCACATGCAGAGTTATCAGCATTGTATACAACAATATAAGGACGCTAATAAGACTGCAGGTGACAAGTAGGGAGAACTAAATGGAAGAAAAAAAATATCGACTGATGAGTAATAAGACCTAATTGACTTAATGGGAGCAGATTATTGCAGTCGCAGCTGAAAGCCAAAAGGCAACGGCCGAATTTTTACTAGATATAAGAGCAAAGCTGAAAGGCTTTAATCAAACTTCCCTAAGCCAAATAAGCCTTTGCGACTGTAATACTCTGAATGGGAAAAGCCTCAAGTCACTTCCGTCAGGTGGAGAGGGAAAGTGGTACATTTTTTAAAGACAATTTTATTGTAACGCTCGTGTGAGCAGCAAATGCATAACCTGAAACTAGATATCCTACTACTTACTGTCAGCTACCTCTTTTCTGGTGACTCACGGACATGATCTAGAACCAGAGCTGCATCTTTTGTGGTTCGATATACTGGTTGATGAGCCAAAAGGGAATTCAATGCCCTGCCTACAAACAGATAGGTTTTAATTAGAACTTCTAATGGTAATAAAAAAGAGCACAGTTATTGGAGTGGTACTTTGTTGGTTCTTCTCCAATAGTATACTTTTTATAGGTACTCAATAAAGTAAGAAGACCAGAAACCCAACTAATACTATAAAAATAGCTTTCAAACAATTCGCTGTTCTGATTCAGTCCTAAATAAATATTAACACCAATGTGAATCATATTTGAACACATGCAGTCAAAATTACAAAACAAAGCTCAACTTTTCATGAGCGTTAGCAAGTTCATGCTTTGAGTGCGTCAATACTTGGATGTGAAGATGGAAAATTCAAACTTGATTAATGCAGTTTTGATATCTTTGTTATTTGGCAGCCTTAGCGTAGTTCTAATAAATTATTTGAATCGAGTAAAAAATCAATTAGATTGTGAAGAAGAGTTTTTGAAGCAACATGAAGATGTTACCATGAATCAGCGTCAATATCCACAAACTACTGGACCCACATGTAAATATTCTATTAAATTTAAGTCATTGAAATATGATGTTTTTCCACGAGCTTCTCCAAAAGTTATTTGCCCATCATGTAGCTATGTTGCTTCTTGCTTGCCAGCTTAAAATTCAAGTAGTCCTCTCATTCTATACCATGAAATTTTTGTAGAAATACAGGATGGATTGGCCCAAAAAATTGAACTTTCATCATCGTAACCTGGGCCAGGTTGAAATTCTTTCACTAGCTTGAGTTGAATTCCAAAAAATATTCCGACAGATTTACAGATAGGATTTATGAGTGTTTGATTCCTATTCTCCCCCCTCCTTTTCCGACTGTTACTCCTCAAAAACCCTATCCAAAGTGTCAGAAAGTTATTTTTAGGTCCAGATTCTTATACAATGATGAGGCTAATTTTAGAAGCATGACTGTTCTATGTACATAATGGCAAAGTTTTTCTTAGGACTGATTACAATTCTATTGATGATAAGGATAATGAAGTACAAACATTCGCTGTACTGTAAAACTTAATGGTGTTTTCAGTGGAAAATATTATACCGTTAACATTTTCCCAACGAGAACCCGAAGATTTATCGAATCTTTGTAGACAATCCTCGAGCAAATGGACAAGACAGTACCTCAGTGTTCAGAGACCAAAGATACCTCAACCAAGTATAGAAGTACATCGTCTCGGTTTTAGAAGACTGATGAAGGTACAAATTAAACCTGTTCTGATTGAAATTATTCGATGCAGTGCAAAATTCGCCATAATAGGGACTGGAGACGGGATATCGGGCTATGTATTGGAAAGATACGAGCAGAAGGTATCTACCTCCAAGAAGGATGATGAAGAGTTATTTCACATACAAGCAAAATTTTACTTCCGACTAGAGATAGAATTGTTCAAAAATGATCAATCTATTTCCGGCCAGCCATCTCTAGAAAAACAAACTACGGGTCAAGATTCAACCGAATCTTCTCAGTACCGTTCTCAGAGGGCTCGCCGGTCGCGTCGACGTCGAGCCGATTACTGAAAGAGCAAAAGTCGTCCATTTTATTTTGGATGCCTTCTACTGTTGTTGAAATCATGATAAAAACTACAAGTTGAAGGCAGTGATTTGTGGAGGTCATCAATTACAACTTGACAAACATTGCGTATAATTCTTTCTTTCCTTTTCTCTCTGTAATTTCAAAAAAATCAGTATTTACTCTCTCTAGGAGTTCTAGGTGGAATCCAGTTCTCCAAAATTGACTTTGACTGCATCCACATCATCGGTGGAAATATCTGCTGCAGATGAGACGTAACGTGGACGATTACAGTATAGGAGCGCTAAATGGTTCACAATGGGCACACTTTGGCCGGTCTGTCCAAGTTCCTATTAGGGCGACCCACAGCGAACGAATTACAGACTTGAACCATAACCAAAATCATACCAATTCAAACTACCAACCTAAACTGAATGTAACTCCAAACTAAACTGAACCAAAACTCGAACTGTGCCAATTTAAACAGAATTTTTTTTCCTACTTTGTCCATAGCCCGGGGGTTCCGCCTTCAACCTAAACGAGACTTTTTTTCTTCTTTTTCGATTGCTCGGGGGAAAAGGTACTTCACCATTAAAACCTCCGCCACTCGGCTCCTAACCTAACCTCATCTCACCGACCAAGTGCTCATGCTACCTTAACCAGTTTCCAGGTGCTGCTTAGCCTTCGGGGTAATTTTCCCAGACTTAGCGCCAATGAGACCTCCCTACACTACCTCCCTCTAAGCCACAAGGCACGGGCCACAAAAGGCGCAATACCCGTAAAGCTCACCAGGATTGCTCCGGGCCTTCGTCAGCCCTGGCAGCCCCGTCAATTGACTGGGGCCAGAGTTCAGGCAACTGCTTGTAGTCCCTTTGCTCCAATAAACCGATTGCAGCCTCCCAATCCCACCACCCACTCCCCTGGTCCCACCCATACAGCACTATTTTGGTGACCCGACGCTATCATCTCCCCTCCATCTCACCTCATCAACCCATCCCTCCATCCCTCGGCTTCATCCCCATACGACTTTTGGCCTCCTTCACCCCCTCACATCTACTCTTCCCCTACCTCCTCGTCCCATCTTACTTCTCTTGGCCCCACCAGCGCCGGCACGCTCTCCACTTGTTCCTCTTGTACCATCCAACCCTGCCCTAGATCGGTCTAAGTCCCATTTGGGGTATTTATGTCGGGCTGGATGGCCCTGTGCGCTTATACTTGAGAGTCATACCAAGTTTATCCATGTTCCCATGGCTTAGATTGCGTGATCCGATTAGCTACCTGGAGGCTAGGTTACAGCAGTTTGTCAGCTGCCAGCAACCCTCGGAGATGACAATATGAGTTGAACTTACGCGGTTTTACCCAAGAGTGTTGGTTCCGTTTCAGGGATGCATCTCTACCACCATTTTGCTCCTCCATCCCTAGGCTCCTCACTGGACTATCTCCTCACTAAGTTGATCTACTACATATGTCACCTCCCTCCCACATGTTTCATCACAAGTACCGGCTATCCAGGAAAGTCCTCACCTTTCTCCCCTCGCACGCCAACTGCCCTATCTCAATGTGCTCAACCCCATATCCCCTTACCCTAGCCTCAAATAACAAACATGGCCGGCCAATGTCATTCCCCTCTCCCTCCTCCTCCCTCCTCTCCCCTTCCCCGTACACCCTTTACTACTAGCTGCACCTCATAGGCGCACCTAAACCTTCTTCATTTTGCCAGCCCGGCTCCCATTCCCTATTAGTGTTCGCTCGGCACGCCCAATAGCCGCACCAAGCCTTCTTCGCTAGCACTGCTCCTGATGGAAATCATTTTGTTCTGGCGGAGCAACCTTTTTGAACGCAGGAACAGACGTTCCTGCAACTTGCCTGCTGGACCGGAACTGCCTAAACTAAACTATACAAACCGTAACTAAAATGTACTAAACTACACTACACTAAACAAGAACCAAAACCATACTAACTCATACTAAACCAACCTAAACTAAACTAGACTGAACTGAACACAACTAATTCAATAAACTAAACTGAACTGAACTGAACTACACTAAACTACAAATCCAAACTAAATTGAACTAAACTAAACTAACCTAAACATTTTTCCTTCTTGCGCAAAACCGTATATAACAAACTTTACTTTAAGTTAAGTTGACTGCCAATCGGCCAACCATGGGAAGCATCGACTCTATATTCTTCCCTAGAACTGTGACCATTCCAGTTCAGACAGTTCAACAGAGGAGAATGTACCTGGGCTTGCCATTGTCATGCTATAGTTTTACAATTTTGCTCTCAACTTCTAAACCAAACTATACCAGCCTAAACTAAACTAAGCAAAACTAATTGAATAAACTAAACTAAAAATTAAACTCAACTAAATTTTGTCTGGTATTCTACAGAAGAAGTTGATAGACGAGGGAGGTCGCGAATCATTTTGGGTGGAGTGAAGAGCAACAGAAGGGTTCAGGGAATGACGTGATTAAGACAGCGGAACCCGAAGGAGCGTGTTAATTGAAGTTCGAGATTGGAACGTAGGTTGGTCTCGGAGTTTTGGTTGTGGTGTGGGTGGAATATGCGATGTTGTAATTTTCAATGGTTGAATATTGCCTCATTCTCTAATACAGATGGTGAGTTGAAAGCCGTGAAAAAGGATTCACTTGTAGCGCCTTCATTAGTTTGAAATGCAAATCTCATACTTCGAAGTAGGCGGAGTAGTCTATATCGCTCTTTGCAGGAAATGTTACATAACTAGGTACGCAATGAGTCGGGCAAGAATTTTTTTCCAGCATCATTTACTTCGACAACATTTCCCCTACTAAGAAGACAAAAATTTCTGCGACAGTTTATCCCTAAGTTAAAAAAAAAAAAACAAAGAAACGTTCATTCAAAAGCAATGGGCAGCTACTTCGATTATGATGTCTAGCTTCGCAAATTACGAGAGGACAACCGCTGAGTTGTTCATCCTGAACGAATGTTTCCAGCGGCGAGTCTTAAATGCGGTGACACACGTTGTCGACTTCGCGACGCACTCCAATTAACGCCTCAAAATAACTTTGATTTCTAAAGAAACCAATTTCTGTTTTTTTTTTTTTATCAACTTTTTCACCGTATCTGTCGAGTACATCGTACGTGAAAGGACGGAGATGCTGTTAAAGCGTTACTCTTCGATGCACATCGCGTAAGGAAAAGCTGGGTACTGCACAACACAATCATTCTTTTTCGCTTTACGAAATCGACCTACCAATAATTTACTCTCTTTTATTTTTGTCTGAATCTGTTCTGCGAAAATTTTCTGCATCTTCGCGCGAAACACGATTTAACGAAAGCATTATCGGATGTGCGCGTATATAGTTTTATCTGGAAATCGTATTTGCGCCAGGAAAGAATGGGGAAAAAGAAACTAGTGAGGAAAAACTCTCGCTATAAACTGTCCCCAAGAAAGAATGAAATAGAAAATGAAAGGCGAATTTTCGAAATAACTCTAAAAGGTAAAGTGTTACCACGTTGCTGAGGAAAGCCACTTTATGTACTCGAACGCGCTCTCGATTGAAATTGACTATACAGCTCATTTAGCCATCGTTGCTGAACGTATTGTCGAGTAAAAAAGCCGACAAATTGGATTTAAAATGAGTTGTCTTCCCTTCTACTTTTCGCCTCCCGTTATTTGATGTTTACCCTATAACCCGCTCGCACGCGTGAATTCTCGATGCATTCTATCGTGTCGTCTTTTTTCGCGCGTTCAAAGTTACCAATTTTCGGGGGAAGGTGACGACGACTGGAAAAGTATTAAAGATTTTCCGTGAAAGTCGAATTCCACCATTGACGATGGTCAAATGGATACCAAAATTTTCTTACCGATAGAATCGATAAGGCAAAAGGATGAGCACGCGAGCACTACTACAGAACGTAAATTAAAGTACGTAATTCGATATTAGATCTTTCGATGTAAACTGATGTACGGAGTAAGAAAGATCCACTTCCCCTATTGTCAGTAAAATATAGTTTGAGAATGGTTGTCATTCAATAGGACGCGAGCACGATGTCGAATATGTGACGAAGTGCATTAACAAATATTTGTTTGCTTGCTTTTTCCTTCCTCTTTGTTTCCCCGCTTGATTTTGGCGCGATAATGCCCGAAAGTCAGACTCTTTTCTTTTTAGTTAGGATGTACCTAAGGTTTCAAATTTCAACCAATATATCGAGGTCGTCGGAATTAGCGGATTCGGGAACAAAGGAAGGAAGAATATGACGAGGTGTGCTCTATCGTAGGCTTAATACGGGATTATAAAGAAGATGAGAACGTGTCGATACGACATATCTCAACTGTACAATACGGAAAAGAAATGACGGACTTACCGGCGAAGAAGTCTACTTCCTCAAAACAACTCACATTACACGTTCGGTTGACTCACTGTTTGCGAGATTTTGTGCTGGAGATACGTCATAACCTTTTATAAAATTGTTTACTAGTTTCATAGCTATACGAAAACATTGGGTCGCAATCGAGTCGTAGGGCAGTGGTGGAGATGCAATTTAAAGGGAGGAATCTATTGGTAAAGGGGATCATTGACGAAATCAAGAGTGATATTGTTGGAGATTTCTGAAACCAGATGATGAGAAGAAATGTTGTGCGGATAAATCGCCGAAGAGAGGTAGCAATATTGTAAGAGGGGTAAGAAAATACCGAGGAAGAGGTAGAAACTTTCTTGATTTCATGAAAATTTCCATGTCTCAGTTTTAGTATTTTGATCAATCACTAAAAGTCTCCCGACTCCCTTCCCCTCTTCTTCAACTGTAATTATAAGTCAAAGTCGAACTCTTTCAATCCAGGACTCCCATGCGACCTATAGTCTTTTATATTCCCTCTTCCGTTCTTCTCCTTTCGAAATACTTGGACCAATGGTTCAAATCGGAGTTGATCTAATAACATTCACTCTAGCACGAGTTCCATATCAAAGATGAGGTCAGTATCAGCGCCGTCGCCAGATTTTTTGATGCCTGAAGCGAAATTTTCACATTTTCAATTTAGACAATTTTAATTTTTTTCCCCTCGCTGGCGCGAGGCCTACAGTAGCTTCGGACCTAAAGCGGTAATACCTACTCGCCACCCATTGCGGCAATGGCCCTGCTCGAGCCTGAGACTTGAGTTTGAGACTCGAGCTTCAGACTCGAGACTGAGACTCAAGCTTGAAAAAAGCGGTTCGGGGGTTTCTTTACATCGTACCATTCTATTTGCGGACAGACCAGAGATCGAGACTCGAGATTGAGACTTGCGCTTGACACTCGAGACTGACCCTTGAGCTTGAAACTCGAAAGTGAGACTGACCTTCGAGACTGAGACTCGAGGTTGAGACTAGAGGAGACTAGAGGTTGAGACTCGAGACTCGAGACTGACACGCGAGACTAAGATTCGAGCTTGATACTCGACTCTCGAGCTTGAGAATCGAGGCTGAGACTCGAGACTAACACTCGAACTTAAGACTTGAGACTAAGATTAGAGACTAAGACTCAAGACTGAGACCCGAGCTTGAGACCAAGACTCGAGCTCAGCGTCGTCGCCATACTTTTTGAGACATAAGCAAAATTTTCACATGAGCCTTTTTTTCAATTTAGACAATTTCATTATTACAGTAAAATCCACTTAAAACGCTCCCGTTTAATACGATTTCCCGCTTGATACGCGTTTTTTGCTCGGTCCCTTGATTTTCGAGTCATTTTACACGTAAAACATCACGTCTAATACGCTCTTGCATCTCCGGGTAAAACGCTCTTTTTTAAACAAGATATCATGTCAGAACATGCCTTCAGAATAAAAATCTTCACTTTCTATCCACAATTTGAAGAAATTGCTATCTTCATTCAATGATTCTGAAGCCCTCCTTCGAAGCCTCAATAGGGTTGAAAAATTTTAGTCAAGAGAGGCTTCAAAAAAACATGTAACTCAAACTATTGATAAATTTATCGTCACCACAGTTGCTTAACTGCATATTAGGCTGTTTATATATGTAGAAATAAAAATTGCAGACTTTTTTTACATTTTTTGTTTCCCGGGTAAGACGCTTTCCCGCCTAAGACGCTTTTTTCTACTAGTCCCTTGAAAAACGTTTTAAGCGGATTCTACTGTATTTTTTTCTCCTCGCCGGCGCGAGGCCCACAGTAGCTCGAGGCCTGAAGCGGTAATACCTTCTCGCCACCCCCTGGCAACGGCTCTGGTCAGTATTCAAGTCGTCTGATATCGTAACATGCCTAAAGGAGCCACTCCTGCCTTGCTGGTCAAATCTCTCACCCTTCCGGAAAGACCGGCGAATTCTTGAATCTCTTCCACATGTATTGGTCTTCCTACACTTGTTTCTTCTGGGAGAAACTCTACTCCCTTCCGAAGAAGGTCGCTTTCCTTATTGACTCCTCTCTGGCTTCCACTATTTCCAAAGTATCCACGCTATGATCTTTTTTCTTCACCTTCCAACCTGATCACTCACACTCGTCTTGGTATGAGTACGTCAATGGTCCGGCCCTCCACCTATTCTTCAAGACTACCTTTTATACTTCCATAACGATCGCCATGGAGAAAAGGTGACATTGAAATTAATTTCTTTAATCTTAGCATTACCAAAGAAAATGATACTAAAACGATTATTTACGGTACTTCTTGCTGCTCAAAATCCCACAAATTTGCCGCCATCAGCACTAAGACTCCTCGTTCGATTAATATTCCTGTCTTTGCCGAAACTTTAGTGTCGTACAGGCTCACATTTTTCAGGCCAGTTGGGCTCCGAAAACTCTCATCGTCAAACTTTCAAGAAAATTCTCACTCGTTTCATGAAAACCTTCGTAGGCCTTTTTTGGCTGGGGATCCATGACCGCCCTGTTGGGCCAGTACGACACTGGAAAAGATTGCTGTCATCAAACACCTTGCTGTTTCTAATAACATATGTAATATTGATATCGATATCGATCGCTTGGTCCCCAATTAGTTGAACCGCCAGTCTATCGACCTCGTGAGCATGGTTCGCCAAACAAAAAAAGGTGGATATAGCTTCTCTGTTCTTAGACCAATTCTCGAGCGCACACAGTTCCGTCCTTTCATCTTGGGCGCGTTCCCAGGGCTGAAAAGGGAGGAAAGAAAGCAAGGGAATTCATCTACTCGATTCACGCTGCTTACATTCAGCATACTCCGTTTATGAAGAGTGACCAGCTTATAGTCTGTCTACAGGACTGAAAATTTTTCTCAAAAGTCTAAAATAAAAGTCTTTCTTAATAAGTCGGATCATGAGTTAAATAATGCAGTCTACTTCTAGATTATTGTAAGGGAAGTTGCAGCCACTTTTTCTACAATCGGAATTATTTTCGCTAGATATCCTCCGACAGCTTATATACATTATGATGGCACTACGTGTAGGGCTGTACCAGGGCATTATATTCGGAAATATCCGCAGCAACGTATAAAAAAGAAAAAATAATACGACGAGGGATTACCGTTTGTCTTAGAACTAAAGAGACCGCGGTTACGATACAGTAGCTTTCCTAATAAAAGAATTTACTCTAGAAAAGAATACTGTTAAGCGCAAAACGGTTTATCATCCTTCTTTTCTTTGAACTCGCGTTCGGTAAAAGACAATCTCGGTCTGTTCCACGCACGCATGCATGGCGTACGTAGAAGGCCACCCGAGCTTTTATTGTAAGCTTTCTAGCGTCTTTGCTGGTCTCGTTTGTCGCATTTTCTTCGGACAGGAGTTCGTAAACTGAGTTATCTGTAGTCGACTGTATGTTTCCATTCAATCTTTTACACCTGCTTGAGGAACACTTTAAAAGTTTCCGGGCTTATTAGATTTAACCTCATTTGAATCCTGAAATCTATTTACATCAGATCAAAAATACCATGACTCGTCACGTGTGTCCTCCCCTCACGGTTTAGTGAGGGCATGTGGGGTGTATTTTTGACTGTAAATGAAGCATAAAATTACTTCGAAATGAAAATTTTTACTCATTTTAATGAGTAAAATTGCAACCCCGTTGGGGTATTGAGCGCCTTTTCTCGTTGAAATGACTCAAAAATTCCATGATTTTCTCTGAATAGCTTTTGTTTTGATTCTTCAATCGATCTCTGATCCATTCTTCGGTTTGAATCTTGTATCGACCTCAACATGGCTTCCAACGTTCCTGAACGGGTTACTGACCAGCAGTTTCAAGGTGGATTCACTCATCATAATGTGTCCATGAAGAGGCTCGTAAATTTCTAAAGATGTGCGGGTCCTCCGGACACATGCCTTCTCAGAAGGAAATTCTATTCCTTTCCTGAAGACTCAGTATCCCTATTGGTTCCCTTCTGGGATCTTTGATTGCATAAAATTCGAAAATCACCTGCTTTCGTCACTTTTTGATTTCCTCCACCGGGTTACCTGTTGGCATACGTTGGTGGCATCCTTTGTCTATGGTCCAGCCCTCCCTCCGGGCTATAGTTATTTCTTGTCCACCTAATTAACCTCTACCCCTTCATCACTTTCACGATGGAGGTAGGAAGCCAATTAATCATTCTTCTGGCCTTACCATCTCTATGGAGAATGGAGTCCTTGAACTTGTTATACTTAGGAAGCACACAACGACAGGAACCCTTATCCATTGGTCTTATTTCTGCCGGCATACTCACATCATCAGCTGCGTTCAATGCTATGGCACACCACCTAGCTAGCCTTTCCCTAAATGCCTCGAATGTTAGGAAAGAAATTGAAGTATTTTGCCTCCTGAGACCATGTCGACATTGATATTAATCGTTCGGTCCATGAGAAATTTATTAGAAGATGTCTTGATGATCCTACTTCGCTTCCTCCGCCTCTTCCTTCCCACGAACTGATAATTATTGGAACTCATATTGAACTGGAAATACTTATCAAGGAGGTCGGAGCAGCGATCAAAGCCAGTCACGACGATACCGAGGCAGAACTACTCAAAGCCTTAGGAGAAGACGCTGTGGTAATAATGTGAAAAATCTACAGGGAATGAGGGAGCACAAAACAGTGGCCAGAGGATCGATATTGATTCCAATACCTAAGAAAGAAGAGACCACGCACTGTGGCAACTACCAAGCACTCGCGTTGATCCCGCACGCAAGTAAAGTGCTGCTGAGAATCATAAACAATGGACTGAAAGCGTTTCTTTAGCACAAATTCCACCAGAGCAGGCAAGGTCTGTGGCAGGATGCGGTACCAGAGAACAGATCCTGAACCTACGTATGCTAATAGAGAAGAACCGTGAATTCAACGTCCCAATGGTCCTGTGTTTTATAGACTACGCTAAGGCATTCGACTGCGTCCAATGAGGAAAACCTTTCCAAGTGCTGGAAAAGATGGGCGTGCCTGCTTACTTAATGGAGCTGATCAGAGCACTGTACAAAGATTGCGGAATGACAGTGAGAATCAATGAAATGGAAAGTGCGCCCTTCAAAGCAGAGAAAGGTGTGCGGCGAGGATGCACCTCTCGCCTCAGCTCTTTAATCGTGAAAGGTTATGGATGGATGGGTCGGAGGAGTGAAAGTCGGCGGACGACACAACACTGGTGTAAGCCAATGGAACTAATAGAAAGGATCAAGAAAGCAAGCGCAAAAGGAGGTCTATTCGTATTTTAACATCGAGGGAACAAAACTAATGATAATAGACCGCGCACATGTAAACGTATTGAAAGGTATAGAATGAGTAGAAAAGTTCATACGTCTAGGAGCGTTGGTGGAATCCGCAGGCGGAGCTCCTGCAGAAATGAGGAGACGGATTGCTCTCGGGAAAGCCGCGAAGGTGAGGATGAGAACTATCACTTGAAACAGCACATGGCCTGTAAGCCAGCGGAAGAAGGTCATATAAAAACGCTGATCCTTCCAATCACGCTATATGCAGCGGAAACATGGGCCTTAAAGGCAGAGGACAGACGCCGCATAAATGCCTTCGAGATGTGAGTGTGGAGGAGGAGGCTGCGAATCCCATGGTTCAAACGCAGAACCAACCAGTGGGTGATGGAGGCAGTTGATAAACCGGAGAGACTGGCGGTAGATGCGAGCGACGCGCGCTTGAGTTCTTTGGTCACGACGGACAGAACCTGGAGAAGGCGATACTACTTGGTCGAATTATAGGAACCAGAGCCAGTGGCGTGGAAATGTGGGAAATTTCGACATCAATTATGATCGACTGCAAATCTTTTGCCGATAAATGATGTATAATTGACCCGTCGGCATTAATCTAGAATCAGGAGTCAACTGAAATTCGACGTCGAGAATGAGTCGCGATGGAACAAAACTAGCGATCAAGTGTAAATAGATTTCCAGTCGTCTTAGGTATTTGTCGGTGTTCCTCTCATGCTCTCTACTTTTAGTGCTGATGAGACCCTCGTATCGTAATCGGCGAAATTTCGAGAAAATGAGTCATGTTGGGATTCCTCGTTCTAATGGGATAAAGATACTCGGATAAGGAGATTCTAAGTAAATAGTTTCACATTTTTCCAACACACAAAGAGAACTGCGCGCCACCGAATATAATCTACATCTGTATTAGCCTTTAACGAATGCAAAATATTGGTTATCAATTTTCTATCAAGAACGGAGTATACGCGATGAATGAAAAATCCTTTACAAATCCGCGAAGCTTATTTCTTTTTTCAATATTCCGTTTCGCCCCTTTTCTATTCGTCTGTACGGAAGTTAGTAAAAATACTACACAGTACAAAAGTGTGAGAGGTCACGTTCTTAGTGACTTACCTTTAAAAAATGGGGAAAAATCTGTTGCTCGCTGCGAGGATTATTGAAATACTTACGCGACGAAGGGCCTTGAGAGATTTAAAAAGTTTCGAAGAAGAATCTCAGACCGCTCTGCTACCAATAATCTACCTTACTTTAATGTCGGTTTTGAAAGATTTATAAAAATGTACGTACGTACATTAAAGTCTCATCAAAAATGCATAAAAAATACGCGCTTAAACTCGTGTATTCATTTGAAAAGGCTCGTCCCGTGACTTTCTTCGTAAAACGGACGCAGACCTTTCGTTCGAAATTCTTCGACAACGGCCCTCGAAGCTACACAGCAATCAAGAATGAATCGAGGCTTTTGAAAAACATGATTATACAACTACAAACGTTATTGTGCGAATTAAACGATAAACAAATTCTACATCTGCTATTCTCGCTATACCGGAGAGAAAATATTACCCTTCTGTATAAGAGAGAACGTACTAGAGTGTCGCTCCGCGTAATTCAATAATAATTTCACTTCGTATTGGAAACGAAGTGAAATATCGCTTATCTGTCTGAGATATCTTGGAACTTCGCTCCCGTTAAATGCGAGAAAATCAGTCGCTATGAACAAAATTACGTTTATCAATAGCTTTTAATGAAGCTGTATCATTAACTGTTTACTGCTCGACGTTGTCGGTGCTCGCTCTATTGCCCCGTTGATTCAATTATACCAAATTAACGCCGAGTTCGAAGAAATCATTTTTTCTTTCTCGAAACAGAAATCTCATCTACTGGTGACGACTGTAGGTGAATGTGATCCTGGCACATCGTGGCGTGTAGACAACCAGCAATTCCAATACCCTCAACAAGAATAGCTATAATTGACATCCGTCAAGGTTCGAAGGGATACCTTTCGATCAGCCCAAGATTTAAAGGCTGGATCGAAGATCAATTTTGGCTTCAACCGAGTGATGCGACGAACAAAAATTGTTCCCAGCGCGCAAAAATGACATAGTAGAGTTTAAAGACCTCGATTTTTATTCTTCCATTATGTTCTCCGATTCATCAAAAAAGAAAAAACTTCCGAACTACTCGGAACGTCTTATAAAATCTAACGTGAACGAAAAAAGTCATTACTCATAGATAATATCGGTATTAGTCCCGGCAGCTGGCGAAAAACTTGTATAATAATTTTGGCGTACATCAACACTAGCCTATGAGTAATTGTTGGCAATGTGTGCAAAATGAGCTGAGTAAACTGAACACCACGTGAGAGGCGCCTATATCGTAATAAATTGTTTCCACTCGCTTTGCAGCCCAGAGCTCGTCTCCGCGGTCACGCGGTCACCGCGCTCGCTCGAAATTAATAATATTTAATGATTGTTTGTCCTCGAGTATTATGATTCAGAAGGTGTCTGTGACGTCATAGGTTCGCCGCTACAAAGCACTCCGATACACGATTTCTGAGTCAGTGTGTTAAATCGAGTTTTTTTTTTTCGAGCTCCAACGAGCTTTTTGGCCAAAATTATGAATGTTATAGAATTACACTCACGGAGAAAAAAAACAAAATCAATTCTCTCTTCCGAGTTATGGTTTTCCATCATGTTAGAAAATTTCAAAGCAAAATTGCGACACCGTAGAAAAAACAAATAATTATATTGCAAAGTACTTTCGTTCAGTAGACCATTATCGACATTGAAAATATTACAAGTTAGACAGGGATGAAAGAACCGTGAAAAAATGTAATTTAAAAATTGAAGTTGGGATGCTGTGATCAAGAACATTTTTGTCTAGAAGAGTGAGGTGATTCATGTGGCTAAGTGACGTGTGATTTCCAGTTCCCCTAAAGCAAGCTGACACCGGTAATTATTCTCAACGTGCAGCAATTCTTCATATCCTCGCGCGTGGCAGCATTCCCACATTCTATTAAATAGTCTGCGTAAACAAAGAAACCAATTTTATTTGAGACCCAGACGCCGATCTGCCCCTCGATCCTCATAGTTTATCTGTAAACATCACTTTTCTCATGTCTAGGGATCACGTCCTCAAGGTTGACCAAAAGTTTGCTCAGAGAGGTTGAGTCGTTGTAAACAGGTCAAAACCCATTATGACGCAATACACGACTGGGTTTAGTGGAAAGAGGGTTTAAGAAGGACAAACGAATCCATTTGAAATTATCAGAGTGGCGACACAACTGATGATGGGGTGACACCCGAAAGTACTCTCGCAAAAGCAATTAACGGAGTAGAATTATACACTTGGAAAAATTTTTCAATAATTTTGCTCTACTTACACCTCACTCATCTTCTTCTTCTCATCTGTCAATCCTGACCGCTGTGACCCGATTCTGAATGAGGGAATCTTCGCCATTCATTCCTATCCTGCGCGTCTTTGCGATGGTTCCGAACCTTGATCGTAAATGGTCCGTCAACCGAGTGGGTGATCTGCCTCTTGCTCTGGTTCCTATAGTTCGTCCAAGCAGTAATGCCTTCGCCAGGTTCTGCCCGTCGCGTCTCACTATGTGACCAAAGAACTCGAGCGCACGTCGCTCGCATGCTACCGCCAGTCTCTTTGGTTTATTCACTTCCTCCTCTACCGACTGGTTGGTCCTGCGTTTGACCCTTGGGGTTCGCAGTATCCTTCTCAATACCCACACATCGAAGGCATTCATGCGGCGTCCGTCCTCTGCCTTTAGGGCCCATCTTTCCGCTGCATATAGTGTGATGGTACGATCAGCGACAGGCCATTTGCAGTTGCAAGTAATGGTTCTCATCCTCATCATTGCGGTTCTCCCCATAGCAATAAGTCTTCTCATTTCTGCAGAAGATCCGCCCCAAGATGCACAAACTTGTCTACCAGTTCTGTACCTAGGAATAGAATTTCTCTCTGAGAGGGCATGTGTTTGCAGGACCAGCAAATCTTCAGAAATCCACGAGCCTCTTCATGGGGATATTATGATGAGTTAACAGACCTTGGAAATGCTGGCCAGTAACCCGTTCAGGAACGTTGGAAGCAATGTTGAGGTCGATACAAGATTCAAACCGAAGAATTGATCAGAGATCGATTAAAGAATCAACAGAAGAGCTATTCAGAGGTAATTTTGGAATTGTTGAGTGCACCTGAAATTGAACCTTTTTTTCCCCTTGTGGCTTATCTCTCTAGAACCAGCTCTTCAGCTCCAACGCCACTCCGATGGTCCGGCTCTTTGATTTGGCTCTGATCTTCATTTTTTGGGAGCGGCCTTGGAAGCCAGAAATCACTTTGCGGCTTTAGTAATCGTTTTTTACCTTACTCTTTTGAGTAAAAAATTTAATCACTGGCTTCTCAGGCTTTCAAAAAAAACTTTTCAAGATGAGTTGAGTTATTTTGATTTGCCTCCTGTTGAGTCGGACGTTTCTTTGATCACAAGTGATATTCGATGACACGCAGAATACGCGAAACTAAACGGCATACTTTCACTTGACGGTGAGGTCAGCGTCTTTACTTGAGACAGAGAAGAATATAAGGTACCCAGTTAGGTACCCAGCTGTCCACAATAAGAAACACAAAACAGCCCAAAACACAATATATGCATCTAAACCAACAAGTGTGCTGTGGACTTTGCCTGGCATGAGTGACTGAAGTAAGAATAAGAAGCAGAGTATTGTGGCCCAAAAAGGCAGTTTCACCTTTTGGTTTTACAATCTCAAAAAATTTAGCGTTTGGTTCAGTTTGATTAGTTTAGGTAATTCAGCTGACTTTCGGCTGATAAGGCTATGAAGAAATGTAAATTTTGATGAAGAGATCAGGAGAATTGGGACTTGGGTCTGCTTGCGGGAGATACATATTCTCCAGTTTGTGTTCATTTCTAAGGCATGACTGCACTACTGGCCTTTATGCTGGACGACTGAACAGCTGAACTGAACGAGAGCTAATCTTTCTTATTTTTGACTTTGTTATGTTGTTTGACTTTCAACGTAGTTTTAAAATCAAAATATCAAGGAAATTTGACTCGGCTCAAGAAGGTTTGAATGAAGCTGCCTTTCAGCTTTGTTCTTATCTGTGAAAATTCTGCCGAATTTGGCGTTTCGGCTAAATATGGCTTTTCCAGCATTTCAAATTGCATACTCATTTTCCTACGTGTTATCAAATTGGTAGTGTTTCTGACATTGCTCTTATGACAGACTGCTGCAGAATAAAAATTAGTATGCAGTCCAGCAACACCCATGAGATCAATGATAGAAACATTTCCAACTTGAAACATGTAAGAGAATAAAGTATACTCTACTCAGTTGGCTTAGTTAATTCAGCTGATTTTTGGCTGATCAATGCTTTTGATGAAGAGATCAGAAGAATTGGGGTTTTATGATGGTTGTGGATGATACCTATTCTCCAATTTGTATTCATCTTCACTGGATGACCGCACTACACTGCCGTGTTAAGGAAGAAGACCTCATTTCCGCAGTCATTGGAATAGAAAAGTGGCTCTGGTTTCCTCTTTGCA
This sequence comes from Aspidiotus destructor, assembly GCA_035079395.1. NCBI lineage: Eukaryota > Metazoa > Arthropoda > Insecta > Hemiptera > Diaspididae > Aspidiotus > Aspidiotus destructor. The sequence goes on along the minus strand of JAVHKZ010000003.1, from coordinate 39,665,011 downwards.
TAGTAGTTCTCATTTTGTGATTCTGTACAATGCAATGCTAGAATAATAATTGGTGTTCTGGCTCGGTACTGACAAGACATGAGACCACAATATTCTCGATCCTTTATGAAAGATTGAAAGTACCCATTTTGCGATTTTGAAGACTAATGATTGCAAAGATGAGGATTCTTCTCTAACGACAGTGCAGACCTCTGTGCTGAACGGCTGAACAGCTAAACTGAGCCAAAACCAATCTTTCTTATCTTCGACTCTGTTACTTGTTTCAAGTTTTAAGGTGGTTTCAAAAGTTGAAAAAAAAACAAAAAGAAAAATTTGACTGCCAAAGAAAGCTGCCTTTCAGCTTTGCTCATCAGTAAAAATTCAGCGAAATTTGGCTATTGGCTATCAGCTGACTGCAACATTCTGCTAAGAAGAAAGAAAATAAAATGATTTGAATAGCGTCGGCTAGCGGGTGTTCGTTGACCCTAAAAACCAAATATCAAAAATTCAGTGTCAACAACATTCACGAAGGCTGAACCAACGTCGAAATTGCTGAGAAGAGCCGACGAGTGTGGATTTCTACCCAGGAAATACCGGTACTAATCGTAGAATTATTCCTAAGAAAAATTGACTGCCAACATTCATTATTTCGAGAATTGTCAATCGAAAAGAGAATTTGGTTTCGCACTCATCTTCCGTGTGATGATTCCTCCTCAGTTGGCGTAAATTTAGTCCTGCAATAGTATTGTCACTTTTTTGTATCGAGATTTCTTTTCTTCGTGAATATACGCAGCGTATACTCCAGAGTTGTCGAATTCATACAGACGCTAATGAGAATGTCTCATCCGGGTTAACGTGCGTTCGTCCGCCGTAATTCGCCTTACGTCACAAGGTATTAAAAGAAATGACATCGCTATCACACACATAATATCATTATACGTTCTAGGTCGGATTTGTAAATTTCAACCAAAAATATTGAAATACAGCCAACCCACATTACGTAAACATTATTTCTTGGACAATAGTTCGTATTGTGCCGTCGAGATGAGTTCCGTTCAACTAGTGGCAACAAAGTAAATGCACGCTATCGAATGTTTTCAACGACAGGAAGTTTTGCCGTCGATTTCTCTCAAGTATACGCGGTAGGAAAAAAGGCGGAACTAATTCTCAGAATTTTAGCAGAAATACCTTCAGTTTCAATTTTTTGGCTTCGTTCAGGCTCGTACGTGAAGACGTATAGGCAGTTTTCTTCTTTTCACCCCAAGTCGAGCTTGAATACGTATCTATCTCGTTTTCCTGCACTACCTCAACGTAGAATGAAATCAACCCTTTATTCTGTACCGGTCCATTTAAAAGGCTATTTTTCATTTGGCCGGTGGCATTTCGCGTGTCACATAACGAGCACCGACAACTCCTGTCCGTAATTTATGGTCTCGCGACGAAGGAAAATTGCATAAAAAATTAAAAGAAGCGAGTAATTTCTCATTTCGCTTTCGTTGGGCGGCGATCGGGGTGGCGCGGGTGCAACTAAAATTTTATGCATCCGTATTACAGTTGACGGCTATGCGACGACTGTGGGGTAGCGTAATTGACGTTACAGTTATGTCGTCGTTCGGAAATCGCCAAACTGCACTACAGAAACGCACTGCGTAGACGTATGTATGTGTATACGGAGAAATAAAGGTGAATGAAATACAGTTTTAGAAAGAGACGACCGCGCGGCGAGAGAGAGAAAAAAGTTACGAATAAGCACGCGACTTTTGAGCAGCGGCTTGCCACCCTCAATGTAAAGTCCTTTACAAAAACCATTGTTTGGCACGCGACCTTTGCAACCTCCTCGGATCAATTTTTCCAGTTAGACAAACAGCCAGAACTCCGCTAACTTCAAAGGGTGATACGAATGTTTTTACTTAAAAACGGACAGCTGTTCTTTTATTGATAGACGAAATGTAAACGCATGTTGACATTGTGCCGTTGCATTATTTTTCGCAACGTACCGTACCGTTCGCTGTGTTACGATCTTGTATACCAGATATTATACCATTAAATCCGGCGATCGCGTTCGATTATTTTAAATCGAGAGGCCTGTAGTGTGAAACGGTGAAATTATTCCCTGCCAATACGTTAAAAAAAGAGGGAAATTGAATTATGTATTGCCTACTGTATTGCATCGATGACGATCGTAACAAGCATGCTTGTTGAAAAGGTTCCCAAAGAAGAAAGTGAAATTAGGTCCTCATTCGAAGCTGTCAACCTTGAGGGAATATTGTATTAGATCTTGTCAAAGGAGACAATATACCTCCGTCAAAGAGTACCTTTAATGGGAGTGTTTGCCCAAACTTTCATTTTACTGATTGATAATTCATCAGGTGATAGCGATGAACGTTGAAGTTAATGGAGCATACAAATAATTCAAATTAGTGTAGACATAGCCGTTGACTATGAAAAGCGTCAAAAATGAATCGGGGATGTGCTCGGGTGACAGAACTTTGAATTAAAACGGAGACTTGATGAACTACCATAAGTCAGTTACTTATTGGTCAGATGTGTGACATGATTCATGTGTTGAGGGTTAATCTGCGAGTGGCAGAATATCAAAACACGTCTTATCCACCCCATCGCAAAATCAAAGATGGGAGGTGACTTTGACCTACATCAAAGACTGGAAAACTTTCAACCTTGAAATTCAACCTGTGTACATAGGAGGAAGAAATTCGGTGTCCGGCTTCACCTCTTCTTCCTATTTCAGAATTCGCAATCGATACAGTTGTTCAGGCGTTGGATCTCGAATGACCTTGAATTGGGCTCATCGAGGCCTTGAAGAAATTTTGACCTGTGAACTCGACCTGTAAAGTATACATGTTACGCCTGATTTATGAAATCGGCAACGTATTTGCGAAATGCGCGTACTCAACTTCAAGAAACCTAACGTCACTCACCTTCGAGCGAAGGACAACAAAATCTTGAGGTTACCTTACCTGCTTGAATTTCGACTTCCCGCGTTTGTACGTGAGTAGGAGAAAAGAACTAAGAAAAACGCCGGCTATTGAACTATGAATATCAAGAGAAGGACTTGGAAAAATTTTGACCTTCGAGCTGTAGTGTACCAAGGGCAGGAGCCTTACGAAAATTCCGAGCAAGGAAGTAAGATGTGGTTACAAGGAAAATAGAGGTTGCAGAAGGTTTCCAATTCAACTACAAGTATGTAAAAATCGGGTGTTTGTTCACCATATTCGGCATTCCGTTGTCCCTGTCTGACTCGCATGACGGAGAAATCAACCCACAACCAGCTAGAACAATACTGTTCCTTATATTATATGTATTTTATCAAGTATTTTGTCTGCGAGTGCCGCAGTGCAAGACCTGGCGATCCGTGTAGGTCTGCAAGAACGAATTCTGAACGCGCGCTTGCGCGAACTATGAGAAAAACAATCCAGTCAAATGCACCTCCCGGAAGGAAGCAGCTATTCTCGAGGGCCGGAAGCAGAAGATTTCAGCAAGCAATGGTGTCTTGAAAAAAGCGGACAAGGGCAACACGGTTGTCTTTATGGAGCGAGGGACTCATGGCGATGAAGTCTATGAGTATTCGCGGTCCAGTGGCGCTACTGGAGGGCTTCTTACCTCAAAGTTCTCGAGTCACGTCCGTGAATTAAGAAAAGTTATCAATAATTCGACTAACATATTCTCGAGTACTGACGAGGAAAAGCCCGTCCTCATCTTCAACCTTACGCTTCCGAGACTCTACAGTCTCCCGAAAATTGATGAAGTAGGGGCACCAATCAGGTCTATCTTTTCGGTCACATCGTATCCTTCTCACCATCTGGCAGCGTTTCTTGATCACTGGTTCAAAGCCCCTATCCTACTCTAACCGGAACATTCTGTCTTAAGTTCTATTGACCTTGTTGAGAAATTCTGTGAGGAGGATCCATCGCCCAGGTGTGGCTCATATCCTTCGACGTTGTAGGTTTGTTTCCTAGACTCCCTCTCGAGCCTACCGAACAATATACCCTCCTAAAAATCTCAGAGATGAATGTTCACCCCAACCTCAACAATGAATTCGAACTCCTCCTTCAGGTTTGTCTTAAACCTAACCTCAGTTGTTCAAGCTCCCGGAGGATGTGAGAGTTCCTATCGGCTCCCTCATGGGAGACTTTTTCATGGACCTTTTGGAAGGGCAGGCTTTCGATGCAGGGAACCGTCACGTTCTGGCTGGCACAGTACGTCGTTGATGTCCTATGTGTGTTATACGGCTCTGAGTGTTCCTTGGTTGACTTCCTCTCGCTCCTTGACACCCTCTAACTCGAGGTGAAATTTACGCTAGAAATTGGAAAGTCTAGAATAAGTTCCCTTGCATCACCTGCACTCCCCAGGGATACAAGAACAGCGTCTCCAGAAAACCAACTTCAATAGACTTATACATCGATTCTTCCTCCTTTTGCCATCCGCTACCCAAAGAGGCCTCCTACAACTCTTCCGATTCATCGACTTGTGCCCCCCCCACCCTCGACCGCAGTGCGTTCTTCACTGAGATACGTTTCATAGGAGTCTTGGCCAACCTCGACGACATCTGTTCAGACATCAATTAGATGGTCAACAAAGAATTTAGAGACCATTGCAGGTTTGCAATAGCAGCGGGGGACCCGCAGCCTCCCGCGCTCACGATCACGTTGGTGCAAAATTCCCCCTCAGAAAATGAGTTGGCTGGGCTCTCCTCAGTATACTGTATACTAGGCCTGATATAATGAAGGCTGGAAGTTGAAAGTTTTTCAAGTCTCTAAAGTAGGTCAAAGTCATTGATGACGTCATAAAGCGTCACAACTGGAAGTTGAAAATTTTTCAAGTCTCTAAAGTATGTCAAGATCAGCGGTGGATTAAGGCACAATCATCACATGCAACTGCTTGTGTCCGCGCGCGAAAAATTTTCAGAATAAATAAAATGAAAAGGAAAAAGAAAAGAAAGAGAAAAGAAAGAGAAAAAAATTGGAGGCCATTGCAGGTTCGCCATTGCAGGTTCGCAATGGCAGCGGGAAACCCGCAACCTCCCCAGCTCGCAATCATGTCGGCGCGAAAATGCCCCCTCAGAAAATGAGTTGGCTGGGCTCTTTTCAGTGTACTGCATGCTAGGCCTGTTATAATGAAAGCTGGAAATTGAAATTTTTCCAAGCCCCTAAAGTAGGTCAAGGTCAAGGTCATTGATGACGTCATAAGGCGCCACACATCACGTCACGTCACGCAGTTCACAAAAACTCCTGGACGAGGACGTTTTCTGAGGATGTAGTCTCACTAACATTACTAGGCTTAATATAATGAAGGCTGGAAGTTGAAATTTTTCCTAGTCCCTAAAGTAGGTCAAGGTCATTGATGACGTCATAAAGCGCCACACGTCTTGCAGTTCACAGAACCTCCCGGACGCGGACGTTTTCTGAGGATGTAATCTCCCTAACAAAATGGATAGCGTGTTCCCCGCTAGAAAAAGGTCAGCGCGTGAGTGTGCTTGTGTCCGCGTGAACGCCAAGTCCGTCGTTGGTCAAGGTCATTGATGACGTCATAAAACGTCAAATGTTGCGTCACGGTACGGAACGTCACGGCACGTCACGTTACGCAGTTCACAGAAACTCCCGGACACGGACGCAGACGCGGACGTTTTCTGAGGATGTTACCCCCCTGACAAAATGGATAGTGGGTTCCTCGCTAAAAACTGACCTCTAAGACCCTTAGCCAGTTGACGTCGTTTCCTAAACATACTCTCAGTCCACCTGAGACGAAGTGGATACAATTTCTCTTCTTGGAAAAGTTTTTTTACAGCTTGACCAAGATTCTCAATTTCTATCAACTTAAGCTCGGATACTGCAATCTCCGCTTTCTGAGAGGCTTCCTGAGGTCACCAAAAGACCTTATCACTTCCTTGGTTAAGGACGGAGCTTATAAATTATCTTGGCCCGATTGTCTCGCGGTTTTCGTAGGGGAGACCGAAAGGGGCTATTCTGTCCGCTTTCAAGATCACAAACAGGCGTTCGACTCCTTGCTCCAAAAAAGGCTCTCGGTCTCTGCTGAACACCTCAACAAGACTGGCCAACAATTCAACCAGCCAGTGCGGATTGAAGAAAGCTACCATCGGAGGAAAGCATTGAAAGATTTTGAAGTAGTTCATAATTTGGAGAAACAAGAAGAAACTGTTTTCAATAAAGTCTTTTCAACACAGACTGATCACCCCGACACGCCAAGTTATCATTGTAGGAAAAGGAAACCGGACCAGCCAGAACCTCATCCCTCCCTCGCAGTTTGGAACTAACGATTCCAAATAATGAATCTTGATTTAGCCGCTGAAATTGCGACTGACTGAACTTGCTCGGCTTATTCATTCTCTCCAAGGTGGCAAAAACTTGAATCATGACCATTAGAGACTCTTTTTTACTCGAGAATCTTATTGCTGACAAACCAGCTTAACATCAGTTTCGGTCAAGACCTTATTTACAATGTTTTTCTTGAGATTAGACCCAAAACAGTCAATCGCGTACGTGAATGGCGTTTTGACAATTTGCTAATTTCTATGATAACATAAACTGGAACAAATCAGGTGAAGGTTTTTACGAGGTTCACGTCGCGCAATTTTCGACTTCATTTTATCTCTTTATCACCGGTCCATTAACCTTGTATTCATTAGTCGATCGGTACAACGTTACCCTGAATACCCTAATTAAGGCGCGACGATATCTATTAAATGACCCTTTTGTAAAAAGTCTAAACGTCTGATTTTCGCGAGAATTAAATCGAGACGGCCGCGTCCAATTCATACGGACATAAAGAAATATTCCTAGTCTGAAAATGGGCCGCGATACGACGCATCCCTCGCTGCGAACTTTTGCAAAGGGGTCGATCCTATACTGCACACATGCTAAAGCGGAAGAACGTGGCGTATACGAGTATAATAATTAATTTGTGGCTCAATGACACAGACACTGCAAACGAACGCGGAAACCGACGAGGAGCAAGACGTTGGTTAATTCAGATTAACGAAAGCGTGCCTTTTCAATGATTCTATTCGCTGAGGGATTCGAAGGACGCGATCTTCGCGAGGGTGCTTTACACCGTACATGAACTTTTGTTTCGGTATCTCATTGAAAAGCGTGGGAACGGTTTTTCACGGCCGAATCCACGGAGATTTGACGACGTTGAAATCGCGAATATACGAACTCTTTTACTACGTATTTGCGGATAATTTTTTTTCCCTCTGTATAATACGATATGTTGCATCGCGTACTTGACCGCATTCATGCACTTGACGAGTCTCTGGAGCTTCGTGTGAAAATGTTCGATAGAAGAGGGCGCCCAATCAATATTCATTCGGAATGATGTTTACAAGTTACAATCAAAACATGTGTGGCTGGAGAGTGGCCATATTTTATAAATTGAAATGATAGTCGAGCACTTGTACGATTACGAAAAAAGAAAACTTGGCAGTGGTTGATCGCAAAATTGTACTCCCGTTGAACATGTGCGTACGTATACGCTTCTTCAAGGTACAATGATTATGGAATTATGGACTCGTTGTCGTATAATTTCTTGCGCGAGAATTTCCGGTGCCCGCTTCGAACGAAATTTCTGAGGTGACGAAGCGGCGCGTGCTGCGCGAATTAGAATATAAATTATTCTGGGGTATAATAAAAAATTATAAAAGGGGATTTGTTTCTACGATAGGAACGCGTGAACTCCCTAATTTTAAAACACTCTTTAGATTTAGCTCGTAGGTCTCTTTTTTTTTTCTATACATCCGCCTATTCAGAAGCCAACCTTGCGGAATGAGTCAAGCTGTTCGCTCGCTGCGAAGCGAAGAAAGGCCTGTCCAATATTAGAATCTTGATTTTACGAATTGGAAATTAGCAGTTGAAATACTACGAAGTTGTTTTTTTTTTCTCGTATGGACGGGTTTCATTTTTTGAGATGACGGAGATTTGACTTTCACGGGCGCGTTTACATGCACGTAATAAGCTTATTTAGTCGATTTACCGCCACTCCCAAATGCACGAAGGGGGAAAAGTCGTGGAGCAGAATCTGGGAGGACACTTTAAACCTCGAAAGAACCTTTTCCCGTGTACACAGCAGTAAAATAGCCTGCAGAAAAATAATCCGAACTAAACCATATTAGCCGACATTCATACCACTTCCATTACTCTTTAAAGACTTTATTTCACTCTAAGCCCTCAATTAATATTTAAATAGATGAATTTTCAAAATTGGCTGCAGCCTGCTCAGTGTTTAGAATGAGTACTGTTAAAACGCTTATCCAGATAGAACGTGAGTGCTAATAAGTCGTCTGGCTTATTTTGCGTTACGAAGTACTTCAGCAAATGTCGCACGAGTCGTTTTTTGAGAGCCTGATGAACGCAAAATTCATGTCTCGTGATATTATTTTCTTCTTATGGAGAATCGATTTAGTTACAGAATTCGCCAACTTTAAACTTGATATTTTATTGGCCTGATGACCTGCCGTCAAGCTGTGCTTGCTGAAATGAATGGGTCAACGATGGTTCTTGCGTCTTCATGAACCCCTCAACCCTCTACGCACCGCAGTAGAGTAAATGTCCTCCTCCAAAGTTTCTATCGGAGAACGTGTTTTTTTTTGGGGGGGGGGGGAAAGAGGGGTCCTCAAAAATGTCCCCACTCGACTTTTATGACGTCATCGAGAACTTTGAACTTGTAAAAGTTGGGGAAGCCCGAGTGAACTTTGAGCAATGAACCTCAAATTTTGAACTCAAAACCTCTGGAGCGTTTCAAACGTTCCAAGCAACAAACCTAAATTAAGTTTAGATATTACTTCGGAGTCTCAGAGCTATAGGATGGAATCTAGGCCCGGAGGTACGTTTCAGGCTAAGATTCCTCGAGCTAAAAGGGTTTCATCCTCAGAAAACCTATGGACGTCATAAACGGGAGTCTTCCCCGCCCGAACTCCTTCTTCGCGGGTACTGAATGAGTTGAAGATATTGTGGCTTTCAAGTAACATCAATTACCTTCCTCCGGATTATCGCTCATTTAAACGAGCGAGATATGCTCTTGTCTTCAACTCACTATCACAGGTTTCAGGAGTTAGTGGGCGTGAGACTAGACGGTGGATCAGGCCGCCAGCTTAAGGGCAGTACGAAAACCTTTGGGTGGTGATATTAGCGCTGGTTTTCTCAGGGACTACCTCAACCTTGCCTCTAGAACAGGCTGAAAACTACTGAATGTCTCAATTTTTTTCTTCTTCTCTACATTGCGTTGTTCAGGAAAGAAATTTCTTGATTGTGGGGGTGACAGTCATATAAGATGATGGACGATGGTACCGGTGTGCGTCGGCCTGGTGTAGATTTTGTATTCCATCTTGTTGTTCTCTAGTGTGTGTCGGGTCGAAATAGTTGACGATTTCATTGCCCCTTTGCAGTGTGAATTTGATGCTCTCATTCATCACATTCCCTTCCCAGAAGTGCGATTGGTTCATCTGTCCAATCGTGCCTGACCACACAATTAAGATGTCATCTACGTGTCTAGCCCAGAGTTTGATCGAGTTTCCGAACCTATCGTCTTTCAATATCTTGTTTTTCATGCCATTCATGAATATCTTCGCCAGTATTAGCGACAGTGGTGATCCCACCGCTGGCTCTTTTTCTCGGCTGCAGAGCAACTTGTTATTGAATCGACAGTAATTCTGATCTACGATCTCTTCCACTATTCTTACGTACTTTAGCCCGTCAGAATTTCTTTGATATCTGTTGTATTGCAGTAGTTGCTAGAAGTTCCTTCTTTGGTATGAGACCGCGACCATCAGCCACCGAGAGCTTGAGATCGTAACTCATCGGAAGATGGTTTAGAAAATGGCCCGTCAGAAAGCTACATAGCGAGCGACTGTCTAAAGGTTAGCTATCTCGCTCCCTCATGAGACCAAGGACAAGAGCAAGAAAAAAATGCAACGGTGGAAGCAGAGAAGATGATAGACTGTCACCAATGCATACGATTCAGCCACGCCCAGGCAAGGTCCACCAAGGAAAAGGAGAACCGTCTACTGGTGGACCAATAATAATATTTCCAAGTTTGGGAAAGAGTGCAACCGTCAGCGTAATAGAAGCCGCGAAAGGCGTAAGTGGCTGCCCTTGAATACTAGCAGGCTCGTGAGTGGCTTAAGAAAGCCATCTACATGGAAAGAGCTGTGCGAAACGGCAGAGGAAGACCCCACAAGATGGTGCTGAAGAAGCTGGAGAGCCTCTCAGCAATGAATCGAGCATTGATTTCTCGCTGCCACAGCTGCCACTATCAATGTTGACGCTACCATCATTAGAAGAGGGTGGTATCTCTCTTAAGTGCCAAGTAGGGGGATGCAGTAGTCGATAGACTGCAGGCTGAATATTGTAGGTCCGGACGAGATCCTATCCCGAGAGCAATACATTCAACTGACTCGGCTCGGATTGTTGATAAATTTAATGCGGCAGTTGCTGGGTTACTTTCCCCTGTGCGGTGGTAGAAAGCCAGACTAGAGTTGATCAATTAGAAGGATACACCACCTTGCCTGTCATCTTCATGGTCTTGGGCAAGAACCTGGAGAGAGTGATACCCAATCGACTCGAGAGCTATCTGGAGGAAAGAGGTATAATCTCAACTGGTCAGTATGGTTTCCAAACTGGACGCTGTACATCAGATTCTGGAATCAGGCTGAGAAGGAAGGCCAAGTCAGCAATAGCCACGCCCCAGTTTTGCGCCGCTGTCAGCCTCTACATAATTCCATGAGAAAGGATATTGGAAGCTCTCATGGACACAGAAGTGCTCGCATACCTACTCAGGATGATCAGAAGTCATCTTGACTGTTGAGAAGTCCAAGCAGAGACGTCTACTGACAAAGTAAAGCGCCGAGTTACTTGTGGAGTACCTCAGGGGTCAGTCCTAGGCCCGCTCTTGTGATACGTTGCATTCGATGGAATTTCTAAGTTGAAATTCCCACCGGGTGTGAAGCTTATCATCTATGCGGATCACACACTACTAGTATGCACTACTGAAATAACTGTAGCGGAGGAGATCAGGGTAAACCGGGCCAGAGATGTGACACGTTGGATCGAGTCGGCCAGACTGCGCGTAAGAGGGAGGCCATGTTGTTTATGACTGGTGACAAGTTCAGTCCATCCTACTTTTGCCTGCTAGGTGTTGAAATCAAACCAAGAAGGTAATAAAGGACCCAGGCGTCTAGTTTGATCAGAGCTGAATTGGAAGTACCATTTCCTGATGACAGTGGAAAATGCGGGTAGGGTACTTAAATATCAAAACCGTATGATGAGAACTCTAGGAGGGCCGAGAGAAGGAAGAAGAAGGATCCTGATGAGCACCGCCTGGTCGATTCTCTTTAATACTACCCCCCATGTAGGCCGATTCTCTGAAGATACCCTAGAGAAAGAGAGATAGTAAAGATCTGAGGCATCAGCAGGTTAACCACCGCTAGAGTTCCTTGCTGAGGAGGGAGCGAGAACGACCGACCAAGGAGCTTTAAGGGTCAAGCAAGAGGCCAGGCGCTTCTCAATTGCTTCAGAAATTGAAAGCAAGAATTGAGCTGATTAAATGGACAACCCGTGTGTTAATGTGCAACCTTGATGAGTGGATGAACTGAGATCATAGTAAGCTGAACTTTCATCTGACGCGGCTGTTGAGCGGCCTTAGCTGCTTCAACAAGTCCCTTCTTGAGAAGTTAAAGATATTTGAGCTGGCCACGTTTTGCACTATGGCTCACAGCACATCTTGTTCGAGTATGAGGCGTGGAGAAGTGTGTGGGGTAAGCTAAGTCGGCATTTTTAAGGAAGTGGGGTGGATATAACCCTTGATAGCCACCATACTAGGTTCCGAAGAAGGAAGGAATCAGGTGTCTGCAATGGTAGCCTCTGTCATGAAGAAGAAGATGGACCATGAGCAAATGTAGAGGCACACTACGACCTCCACGTCCATATGTGCAAGAATAGAAGGAAGATTACTCGAGCCTGAAGAAAACTTTCACAGCAATCTACTATATCTGAGGTAGTGTTGTTGTTGTGTGTTGTAATGTTTTGCGGATCCCGAGGCATTGCAGCTTGGGGGTTGGTTGTTAAGAGGAAGAGGGGGTTCGCCGAGGAGATACGGGTAAATTTTGTTTTGGAGGAAACAAAATTGATAGATACGCAACCCGCACCCACTCCACCACAGAGGCAGGGCGGCGCTGCTCATGCGACAAAGGCGAAATTATATCTAACGTGTTTGTCATGTACCAGTCTGTAGTCATCCTCAACTTCCACCTCTTCTACTCGCTCCATCAATCGCAGGTTGGTATGGTATTCTTTCAAGAATTCGCTATCTAGTACATATGACTTAGTGATTGGGCGCTCTTAACTAAAGGTAAACTCCTTCCTACCTAATGATATCTCGCCTTGATGACGTAATGAACGACTACATACCGGATGTCGGTGGTGGACATTATCACGACTCTCAGACTAGGTTCTCTGTTGAAAGACAGATCCGAAACCGACAAGGAGGAAAAGGGTCGTTTTGCGTCGAGAAGGTTCTTTTCTCTGTTCAAAATTTCATCTCAATGAGTCATCTGAACTTAAGACTTGCCGATTTTCACTGAAATTCGAAGTATGTGTTTTGAAATCTGTACAGTTCGGCCTGAATAAATCTTACTAATCTTCACAAAAAGTGAATTCAGGAGCGTACAGCTATGCAAAACTTCAGAAAATTCCAGCTATAGAAGACGGTCAAAGCAATAGGAAACTCTCCCCTGCTTCGTAGAACCGTTCTCCAAATTAATTATTCATTAATCGTTCTAGTCAAATTGTTTGTAATGGCATTTAAAGTTTCCGGATTTTATCTAGCAAATTCTGCTGGTGTTGTATTAGAATCCGCATACATTACTTCAAGTACCGGTAGGCCTTAACCATATATTTAAACACAGAAGAGAGAACAGTAGCGCGAAAACTTATCATTTTTCATCTCACTCACTTCCGTATTTGGTACCTGAACAATGAGCAGATACGTTCCGAAAATTCCGCTATTCTCTCTCCGGTACCAGGCTCAAAATGAATACCTACAACTATTTTGTTGATTATATTTGCATCAAAATTCCGGTATTTGAATTTGTAATTCGACATACGCGCCGTATCTTTGATAAATAGCCATTCATGCGAAACATACCCTTTTTTTTCCTCTTCTTCTCCGCGTTCATTTATTCTTAGTCATTACTTTCTTATACGATGTCGTGTTTGTTGTACGACTACTTTACTGTATTACTATTCTAATTCATGTCACACATTTTTCCGTACCAGTGACTTCGGACCAACTTTCTGTACCTATCTCGTATGGTTTTTAATTAATTCCAACATCGACACGTGTGCAAACCTGGTGAGTCATGCATGGGGTGCTGCCATGCAGGTGTCTTTATCCATTTTTATAATGCACTCCAAGTACCGTATTGAAGTTGCGTCCTTTTCTAACACGTCTTTTTCTTCGTTAGACTCGTGGCGTTCGCGATGAAGAATAAATACCGAACCCCGAATGCATTTGAATTCACCTTTTTCGGCGTCGCGTGCACGATTCGTGATTATGTACAGACGTAGGTATTGGGCGTGCAAAGTACGCAACGTAATTATCTTATCGGCAGGATCATTAGTTTGAAAATCAGCGGACGGCATACAGTGCTATTAAAAAATTACAGAATGGTACGCCTATCTATCGAAGCGGTACCGAGCGTGCTAATATACGCAGCTCGGTTTATCTGTAACAATATTATGAGCACATACTCTAGCACATGTCAAATTTTGTAATTCGGTACAGCTTGTGCACTCGAATTCGCGGTAGGGAATGTGTACTGGGCGATAGAGAGCGAATGTGTTTTCTTCGATGTTTACTAGTCTTTGAGTGGATATGCGTATTTACTCGTAAACTTGGAGAAATAAGTACTCGGTATACAGGCTACAACACTATAGGGAGATGCGCATGTTCAAAGGCGGTGCCGTATTTCCCTTTTTCGTTGTTCATCTAAAAACACTCTCGAAAGGTGTGTAATTGCGCGTAATCATCGGGTTTTAGAAAATTATCAACGAAGTTAACCCATCATCATTTCGGCGTAATTTATCATTTTGCCACGATTAACGATGGGGTTGATGGTCGCGTAAACAATATAATTTCGTTACACCTTTTTAACACATTCCAACGTACGTATCGATTAATTTACCCATTGTCTGAAGGCGGAGAACAGCTGTACTTTCGTAATGAAACCGGCCCTTCGGTGTTTTCCTTAAGATATGGACGATGTTGACATGGTTTACATAGTGCTAATTCATCAAACTACGTATAATTTAAAACATGTCTATTAATAATGACTTGAAAGCGAGTGAGTTTGGAGTGTAAAACTCATTGCATCATGATTCTTACCAAGGAAACTGCAAAGGTGTGAAGTGCAAGTGACATTGTTCTCTTTCGACAAAAGCTCACGGGATTCCTTCTATTCCCTTACAAAAACTTCTGGCTTGAAATCTACGAAGAAAAAGACAGGCTTTTGATAGAGCGATTGGAGGAGGTGGAAATCGAGATTGACTGCAAACTAGTACACTTCGACGTGACAAACATGTCTGGTATCTTCCTTTTTATATGGTTTGTATCTGCTGGTTTCTGAAATGTAGATATAGTACAAGGGGGTTGTAGATCAAACGACTGGCGAAGGCCGACTCTTCCAAGTTACCTTTCGCCCACGCTTCTTTATGGAGCTGGCGGTGGTCAGTCATCCCTATATAGACTCCCGGGCAATTATTGAAGCCTACGCTTTATACGCCATTCCTCTTGCCCAGAAACTATATAGGAGTTGTAAAAGGCCGGCCATAATCCAAAAGGGCAGAGGACGCGACCCAAGTGCAATGAAAATCTAGCGTTTTCTACTATCAACGTGCGAATCCCTGGGCAGGGGGGTGGGGGAGTCGAAGTATTTTCTAGTAAATCTCCTCCGGACCATAAGCTCAATGTCCAACGTGATCTGATTCACTGTGGTCAGGTGTTTGATCGTCATGAATTCTTTATGGATAGCAGCCTCACTCAGGGGGATATAAGTCAGCTGATTAACTGAGCTATTGGATGCTTCTTTCCTATATGACGCCGTCTCCAACAGAGATCGACAAATCCAAGGAGTTTATTGATGAACCACCAACTTCCAGAGTGAATTTTGTGAAGGGATATCGGCTATTCAAATACGCAAGAAACTCACTAGGAGTTCTGCAGGACAGATCCATACACATAAAACGTCGGCTACGTACGTGTGCCAATAGTAAACGTGACTCGAAAACGCCCGACCAGAGTTTGACAGATCAATCTCAAATTTAGACATGAACACTTCTGAAATAAGGGAACCCGAGGAAGAACCAATAGGGATTCTCATTTCTTCGAAAAAACTCGAAAAATTTCCCATCAAAATTACAACAATTGGGAGACCAACATAAATTCAATGCCTCCAATATTGATTCAAGTAGATATGGGTGGTGAAACAAATATGTACAAACCCACATCTTCACTCCTTGACAAAACCAAAGAAGAAGAAATGAGTAACGCTGCTAAAAAAGGGAGCATCAAGTATGACGAGCATTGAAGAGATTTTGAAAGGCGATGTATAGACAAGAATTAATTATGTTGAAATTTCACCTCTTCAATCCGTAAAGGAGGAAGATCGCCTTCTAAGAAACTCTGAAAGGATGCGGAGTGGAAACCATTAGAAATCTATACTCAAATGTTAGTGACAATAAACATTAGGCCGGCTGTACCCTTGGAATGCGATGAAATTCTACTGGTTGCAATCGGCTCAAACCGCCGCACTGATCGATACTTTATTCAAACTTGAAGATACTCGAGCCAGGAAGGAAGGTTCAAAGGAGAAGAGTCCTCTGTTGGCTTCAAAGAAAGTTATATAGGATAGCTCTGCATCAGAAGTATCTACAAACACGGAAGAAAGAGATGTACTTGTGGAAAATGTCAGCAATTTCACGCCATGTTGAAAGGAATAACCAAGTACCAGCCGGAAGAAGAGGACAAGAAGAACTTTAACGGAGTGTTGGAACAGTGTGGAGTCATCCACATTGGTGAGACTGAGAGAAAGCTCTATATAAGGAAAAAGGAGTTTGGAAAAATATATGGAAAGTAGAACAACACAATCGTGAAGGAATATTTAAAGTCAAACACGTAGAAAACCACTCAAGGAGGAGCAAATTCTCGAGATAAATGGAGGTATCTTTTCTTTTTCTATTCGCAAGCCATCAGCAAAATGGAAAACTATGTTTGCAGGTTAGTGTGATCTTAAAATAGATTACCTCTAAAAGAAGAAAAGATATCATTTCCTGGTGTTCACATTCATTTTACCGCCTGCAACCACTACCGCCACTATTACTCACCCTCAGCCGCAGGGAATTTTCATAGAACCAAAAACTAACGACTCATTCATTAACTTGAGAGCCTCAATTAAAACTACAGAAGAAATTAGTCTCCTAAGGCCCGAGGTCCGCCGGATCCACAAAGAAATCATATGCGCCATTATTATCGCATATTTCTGCGTAGACCTACCGATATGAAATTTTCTCATGGGCTCCGTCTGGCTCTTGGTGGCTCCGACTTCACTCATAATAACTTCTAGTCGACCCTTAATAAACCCTTCCAAGCAGGAAGTCGCTGCCAGTCACGATCTTTCAATCTCACGAAGTTCAGAAACTCACCAGAGTGTGTATAGCGATCAGATACCTTGGCCAAGGAGGTGAAATTATGTATGTAAGATTGGAGTCCCGCTCGCTACTGATCCAAAACTTTCCAGATGTATCGTTTATCAGATGTTTTACGATTGCGATCGATTTGTTACCGTACGAAACAAGATGTAAAGAATGGTTTTAGGGTATGTTGTAAGAAAATTCAGATTTTTCTCAATTATCGAACTAAGAACGTAATTTATTGTTTCATATCTTTCTTAGGCGGATACGGAACTTCAACTAGAAGTCGCTGAAGCGAAATTAGATGCGCGGCCATTTTTGATAGAAAGATAGCTTTCCAAAATTCTCTAATTGATCTCAATAGAAATAAAAATCGTTTAGATGAGTCAACTACCAAGATCTTGTATTCATGGAAAATGGAAACAAGCTAAACCGCTCAAAGTTAGATGAGATAAGAATTGGTCCTTTTCCAATCTCAAAAAAAGTGTCAAATAATCTTTTCCTCATTGACGTGGGCAATAAAAAAAGAAAAACGCATCTTTATCACATTAGTAAATTAATTCCATTTACATCCTCCAACTCTGAGGATATTTCTTTGGACTAAACCCTCATTGCTGTCGAACTTACTTCCCAAATCATGAAAAAATAGAAGTATCCTGTGCCGATGGTCATACTTGAACTGCTAAAAAATCTCTAGTCAGCCTTACGGTGCTAAAAATGACCATAACGGTTGAGCCCATCGAGCTAGGAAGAATTACTTCATGCGTTTGCCTCCACCTAGTCTGGTTCTGCTAGGAGTAATTAGTTTTCGCAACGAGCTATGTAAACGTCCCGCCAGCAACATTGGCTCCCGAATCAAACATCGCCGTCACGATGAACGAGTTTCATTACCGCGTGCTGACCATAAATTTAATCAGAGTGGTTCCACTCTGATAACACTCGTACAAAACGAGTTGTATCGCGTCAAGATAAACGCGCGTCCAATCCGGAATGTACACCTCGTATTTGAAATGTATCGAAGAACCCTTTCGTCTAATTAGAATTTAGGGAACTCTGTCAAGAGGGTTCCTTGTGTGTACCTTTAGTATTACTATTTCGTAGATATATATGCACCCAGTATGCGCGTACGAATAGGTCTATGTACACGTTTGTAAATGAACATAATATCTGAAAAAAAAGAGTGAATAAGACAGCTGCAGATTCGTCCCAGTGACGTACGATAATTCACCTGGTAATGTACAATGTACAGTACTCGCTGCATGGGCGTCGAGAAAACAATTGCAACATATGGACGCGAGCGAGCGAGCTTATTAAAAACACAGTTCAATAGCCTTTTCGCATTTTTCAACTGCGAGGGATGAAGAACTGATTTACAATCGTACCAATTTACCTCAATTATTGTGGTTTCACTAAAATGGGTCTGTTCAATCGATTATTAGAGAAATAAACTAACAGCTATTTAGACTAAAAACCAGAAATGTATTTCAAGATCTTGGAATGTTTTTATACTCATCATTAGGTTGATATCATAATGGCTAGATCATCTTGCAGAATTTTCAAAGTTGCTCTAGCTGTGCTCGTATTTGTTCAGATACCAAAATCTTTCCTTGGGATAACATCGGAACTTCTTTCTATTGTCAATTCTCAGTATTAATCAGTTCATTGCTTTTATTTCCCTGTTATTCTACCCGTGAATTTGAAGAAATTTTCGACAGGAACGATACGATCCAGATATCAAGAGCCAGGACAAAGAATGACATTACGGACAAAAAGAAACCAGACCCCTGACTTCCTAGACGGTATCCAAAGGCACACCAACCTCACTCAAACCCTCCACCGGTATATTGGTATACCTGCCCGAGATATCAAATGAGATATGCGGAGGAGAGCGCGGCAGAGAAGGCTGAGCATGGGTCAACTTTTGCACTAGGCCGTACAAAATCTTTACGTGCCTCTAAGGTAGCTATGTACTCTTGTTTCATGTGTGTTTCAGTTTCTATTCAGTGACCGACTTCTATTACATATAGCTTTTATTTTATCCTACTTGCAGAAATCGCCTCTCTCGTAAATTTCGACTGTACCACGTTCAAGAGATGCAAAATGTTGAAATGAAAATGTTATGAAACTAAAAATCTTACTCCCTCTTCCGGATCGGCGATCTTGTATAAACGAGCTATCGTTGTGAAAGAGGACTTCTTCAGAATCTATGATGGATAATTTCCTCTCAAAAAAGTAAAGTCAGGAAATATGAACTGACCAAGGACCAGCAACTTTGAGGATCTGATTTGTTCACCACTGGTTATTAGGTGGTCAGCAGAGGCTGATTCACCCAAATTTTCCTTTTCCCAAGCCTTTCTATGTTCATCCACTCCGATTTTGATTAAATACCTTTACAGTCTTTACAAGCTATGCTACAGATTTCGCTCTTCTCAACGGGTGGGACGAGAAGGAGCTCTTTTACAGTAGTTGGGCTATAAAAGACCGGCCGGAAGCCAAAGAGGCGGAGAGTGCGTCCCAACTTTGAAGAAAATTCGCCCAAAAAGGGAAGTGTTATAAAACGAGCTCTACTATGTCGGCAGGGATCGCGGGGGAGGAAAGTGGTTGAATCAAGGAAATTCCGCGTGATCTTTCTACGGACCATAAGGTCAATGTCCACATTGACCTCATTCACTCCAGCCAAGTATTTTATAATTTGGAGTTCCTTTTGGAAAGCTTGCGGGTCAACCGATGAGCTTGAACGCTGCGAACCTGTGGACAACAGGGCAGAATGACGAGCCGCGGACGACTTCATCGGTCAAAGTATCTTTTCTATACATGTATTAAAAACTCATGGACACCATCTTTTTCTGATATAGTGAGGTCCAATCGGCACAGGTATGTAGATGACGTTCTATGTGCGTGGACCAGTCCCCAAGATTCTTAAGTATCTTAATATTCAATATCCCTCCATTGAATTTACTTGGGAAATTGAAGGCTCTCCATTTTGGTGGACCCAAGTCAATCAATATTGATAACAATACTGCATTTATCGTCATTAGTGTCCGGATAGGGTATACGATCTCACGAAATTTTTGCAAAACTCAAGGCATATACGGCTTACACTTTCAAGAACCTAAAATCCTTAGTATGGCGGGAGGAAAGGGGGAAATTGGTGTACAATTAAGCAGAGCCGGATTTAGGTCTGCTGCCGCCCTGTGCAAAATTCTTTTTGCCGCCCCTCAAACAAAACAATTTTTGCTCGCGATTTACCGTCCAAGGTGATGGGGGGGGGGGTTGGGCAAAAAAACGGTATTTTCGAATAATTGAAATAATTAATGAAACCAGTATACCGTTTTTTTTGAGCTTTGAATGAACCGGTTAAACCAGATTTTAACGGGAGCTCAAAAATATTACATTTTTGCCACCAGGAGCGCTAAAAGCGTGGCTTCATAGCGGTTCCAGAGCGTAATGAACCGGCTTTGGAGCGTAATAAACTTGTGTCTTGTGGTCGTACACTCGACTTTTTCACTTCAAGCAACAAGATTAAAAAAAAAAGAAAGACAAAAAACGATTAAAACAGAACAGCGTTAAAAACAAACGCCAAAAGTCGAAACATGAAAGTTGCAGCCCAGCAGCCTTATAGTTTCGACGCTCCGAGTCACTGACCGTCGCTCTCTATCAAATCAGCAAAACAGGTTCTTAGGCCTTTCCTAGATCTCCAAAAGTTTTGGAGATCTAGGAAAGGCTGAAGAGGTAGTCAAGATTGTAAGCTCTCCCCCCCCCTCAAATGAGCTCAATGATCACCACCTGACGGAGTACCCCTGATCTATATTGACTGCTCTGATCACGTCGTAGACTGAGCAGTCATTAGTGTATGCTATCCTGAGGCGTCCACACTGGGTTTCAATGAAGATGATGGGAGCAAACTAAATCGTGACTTCCCCTCTCCTGCGAGTTTTGTACATGCCACTCTGAAGGATCTAGAGTGAGTGAAGGGAACCTCAATCGAGTCAATTAAACACAATCACTGATCACACAACAGTGCTTCAGCTTCTTTGTTTCGTTTTCTTTCATTCCTTTTTTTATTTTCTTTCGTTACTCCTTTGAGTATCATACAATATGTCGAGCCGTAACGTTTCGGACCGTATTAATTCGTTTCCATCTTGTTTTTGTATTTTGACTTTTCTTCTCCATTTCTTGTAGTGTAAGGAAGTATTTCAGCTGAAAAATTGCCGCCCCCAAAATTTTTGCCGCCCTGTGCATCGGCTCAGGTCGGCTCAATGGTAAATCCGGCACTGCAATTAAGAACCATCAGAAGTATGAGGAGACATTAGCGTATACTCTCAAAAATTTCCTTCGGGACACCACTGCTTATCGTTGGTGTGAATAGGAAGACTGTTTACTGTTTCAATTTTTCGTGAAATTATTTTCTTTATATCTTTCAGATTCCTTTCCTGAAAGCCAAAAAGACGCGCGTATCTTCGCCTTCCAGATCTTAATATAGAAAAACCTAAATCAGGGTAAAAAAATCTAGATCTTGCAAAAAATACAGAAAGATAAGTCAAGGAGGGGAAAAAGCGAGAGACCCGGATACTGAGGCGCACAGCGACTCTGTCTTGTTTCCCTCTGAAAAATCGACAGAACAATTTTTTCTTTTACTCGCAGAAAAATTTTCTCGCTAAAATAATCCTTTTCGCAGGGTGACAAACGACTCAGAATTTGAACTAAAAGCTACACAAAGTTTCTTTCGAGAGAAACTTTTCTAGTTAAAATCTTGATTACACTCCGCCCCTCTAATAAAAAGCCTATCCTCTAGATTAATGCTACTTGAAAAATATTTCTTTGTAGGTATTTTCGTTAAAGCTCATTTCGAAAAAGTCTCCAGCCTATATCAAGTAACATACGTTTCATAATTTCATTGTAAGGATGACTGAATTTTGTTTGTACCGTGATAACACCCACGAAAAAAAGTGGATTTCGCGAAAACATCGCATTGTTCTATTGGCCAGTGCGTAGGAAAACTCATCCGTATAGTCTCGAGTGGAAAATCGTTCACGAGGCTGAGAGGGCGTGGAATGCACGAAAATTCCACAACGCAAGTCGAAGGCGTTTTCCTTTCATTACAAAGGCTAATGAATATCGACGCGCGTTCTCCTGTCCAATTGAGCCTTTTTGATTCGACACGCACGTGAAACGTACGACGAATTCTACTCGAGATCGACCTTCTTCGAACGCGACTTCTCAAAACTGGGTCGTGTACTCTCCCGAGTTCTTCCGGTGCCGAGAAGGCTATTCACGATGACGTCAATGTAACGCGTCACCGAATTCTCCCGTCTTTTTCAGACCTTTAGTATTTTCTCCTTCACACAATTACGTGCACTCATTCATTCAAACATTCTTACGTATTGGGTCTCTCTACCTTCTTCTTACTACGGTCTACGTGAAAAGATTAGGAGTTCATTCACATCTTCGAAATCGTATCTTCACCTTAGAATCTTGTACGCGCTCATTCAGAACCTTTATGCAGGCGCGTGCAGTTAATGCGTAAGAGCATATTATTTATGCCTGTAAGGGTACGTCCCGCTCTACCCTTAACGGTACATTCATACGGTGTAAATTCAAAATATCCGAATGTACTGTTTCGTCGATGATCGTATCCACGGTGATCGAGACTAGTGCGTTCGATAAATAAGTAAACGAGAGGGAGAAAAGTAAGTGAGAGAGAGTACGCAAGATAAAAAAAAAAAGGGCTAGAAACAGTAAGAACCATGCGGTAAGTACACCTGGCAATCCGTCGTATACAATGGTTCATGTCGCGTGCTATAGCTCCTAGGTCGGAGCGACCGATCTTGCATGGTACAACAACAACAAAAAGAAAAAATAGGGACAATGTTCTTACACCCTTCATAGTTTTAATGCTTCGAAAAACTCCCTTTAATAATGTACAATCACAGAGAGAGACCAGCTGAAAATCCACCCTAAGGCTGTATAGTGTCTGCTTCCATAACAATAATAACAATTACAGTGCATTTATCACGATGGGCGAGAGAGGGAAAGTTTAAGTATGTGTTGGGGTTGATACCTTTTATATTCCGGTCCTCAATGACCGGATCTTATCGAGGATATATGCGGAAATTCGCCCGCTTGTTTGAACCTTCTTTTCTCTTTCGCTGGCTTATTTTTATTCCAATAACGTATTTTTGGCGCGAAATCACTATACGCACGCATTTATAATAATATGAATATGTCAGTCTGAAAAAAAAAACGAGAACGTTCATACGGGCTCATTAGATAAGCACAGATGGGCGCTACTCGTATCATCGTCTTGTACTCGTTCTAGAAGACTCGTCGAAGGAGTTGATTTGACCTACTTTTGAGAGAAACCTACACAAAATATAGGCCACGTATCCGTTTCGGTATCGTTCTTTTTTCCGATAGAAGAGCCCTTCTAAGGAGGATTGCGTAAGACGCGTTCACTTTCTTTAGCGGTCGAGCCCATAGAAATGGAAGCGTGGACATTGAATAGCGCACCTGCGAACGCGAGAAGCAAGTGATTTCGAGAAGACCAAGTAGCGGAAACTCCGTCACAATGTACTTCTCCCTTTCGAGTAAAACGATTCGAGAAACCTTTGTATATTTCCTTTCATCAATGGTTAAGATTATTTCACTTCCTTTCTGAATGATCGCTGGTTACGTACGCATTATGCACGAGTTCGCTCGTGACGTAGACAGCAGACCTCTGACGCTCTAAACTATTGTTGTAGACGAAGCGCTTCTATGCAAAAGAAAGCGAGAAGGCGTTTCGCCCTTTCTTCGTCGGGACCGGTGTAGACTTCATTATTCCATAATATACCCTACCTACTGTAGTTACGTAGCCTTTTCGTGACGACACGTATTCGTGTGCGTATTTTACACCTGTGAAGACGTCGTGCGTCTCTTTTTTCTGTCTCGAAACGTGGGGAGAAACTTCTTAATGGTTTCCACGAATCATTCACCGTCGCGTATTGCGATTGTAAGATATCGAGGGGTAGGTTTGTTTACAAAATGTAGTATAAGGTGTAGGTCTGTCGCCAGCGGTATACTTACGTATTATTCTTTCGAGTTTCGTGTTTCCGCATTCTTCACTACCGGTGCGAACGTCGTCAGGTTTTACAAGTATATGCGACCTTGACTGATTTTCTAATAGAAAGAAGACGCATAAATGCTTCTTTTTTTCGTATTGCGCGACGGTGTGGATGGATGAGAACGACGTTTTTGGGGATTGCGATTTCGAAAGTTGGATTGTATCCCAAAGCTCATGAGAAGTATAGTTGTAGCAGTTGCGTCCCAATTTTGAGATCCGATAGAAGGAAAGAGGCGAGGTTTGATTTTTCAATATTTTACTGAGTAGGTGGAGACCAGTCGTGGCTGATATGAGAATCATCTGTGTCGTGAATCAAAAGCCAATGGTTAGCAATCTGTTCAAGGTTGTGAAGGATACATTGTTTATTGTTGACGGATGCAGGAAAGAGAGGACAAAAAACTTCATGAGAAACGATCTTTCAGCATTACGCATTTAATAAATAGACGGCAAGTCTAGCCGCTGCAGGTTTCGGTGCCACGCCTGGACAAGATGAAAGCGACAACCAAGTAGAGATATTTTGGACCAAACATTATGTACTGCACCATGAAGAGCTATTTTTGAAGTCTACACACTCCATAGCGGTAGGGTTACCATAAGTTGAAAACATAAAAAGAGTACCGTGGGAGTGGAGAATTTTTTGGGGAAAAAGAAGTAACAGAAAATACAAATATAAATGACGAAGTCAAAAAGCCAGTCAATAGGCTACCACTTCTTATGACTTGAGCAGTTAATTCAGCTTTTGATTGATGGGTTGCCAGCCTATCAGCCACTCAGCTGCAGCTCTTGATTAACTGAATTTCATGGGTAGAAAATCATTTTACATGAATGGTCTTTCTTTTTTCTTCATTCCTAGCTCAATGCTGATTGCTGAAAACGTGGACTAGGCGACCAGCGAGTACCAATACATGTCAATCTTGATTTAATCAGTTTATCTAATCAAAATATCTGATTTTGTATTACGTGAGCGTATCATTTACGATTTACATTAAAAATGCATTAACTTTTCCTTATTGTCGAAAAAGAGTACATTTTGCCTATTTTTGAGAAAAGAGAGAGTACCACTGTTTGGGGGTCGAAAAAGAGTACATGTACAGGAAAAAGAGTACCAATGGTAACCCTACATAGCGGGAGAAAAGACCAAAGGTGCCACATTAATCATCCCGTCACAGAAGGCTCAAGTCATTCCTCATGACGAATTGCATGCCAAGGGAGATTGACCCATTGCGGTGTCGAATATTTTTCGTGCAAAAAATTTTCATTTAGTTCGCTTTGTTTTCAGCAGTATCTATCGATTTTTTTTTTTTTTCAATCATTCATTATTCTTATTTATCGTTATAGTTCTTTCACAACTTTTACCATCATCCCAAATGACTCCTACCACCACCCTAAGCACAAGCTAGCGGCAATTCAGAACTACTGCCATCGAGCTATTTCTGTGCTAAAGAACAATGAAGAGAAGAGGAAAGAAATAGAGCTAGTAAAGTAGATCGCAAAAACCAATGGCTACCGTAGTGGTGTGGTGGAGGCAATCTTTAGGAAAATGGAAACTAAAAAGGGAACCCATGAGAGCACGGTGAGAAAGTACTCCGGATCAATACCATACGTAGGAAAGTATACAAATAAAGTGATAAAGGCGTTCAATGGCTATGAAGTAAATGTGGGTATCCAGAATAACCTACCCATGGTGAAAAGAATTAGCAACGACCAGACGGAAGCCAAGGACGAGGGGAGCTTGAGTGGAGTTTACAGGCTCAGTTGTGATCAGTGCGAGGGCATACACATTGGCGAGACTGGGAGAAAGTTTGAGATCAGGAAGATGGAGCACGAAAAGTCAAACGAGAAAGAAGATGGCAAATCACTGTTTGGCAAACACTGTAATGAGGAACACCACAATGGAGATGGGATATTTGAAATCATACGTGTAGAGAATCACTTGAAAAGAAGAAAACTCTGGGAGCAAATGGAGATTGCAAAAGCCAAGAGGAAGAAAGCCTTCCTTTTGAACAATGTAGTCACATTCGACAGCGAAAAAATATTCTCTTAGAACTGCTCCTCCTTCAACATTATCAGCATGGTGACAAACCAATTTTTACCTATCTTTTATAGATCCTTACTACAAGAAGAAGGCAATTTGATTGAATTAGCCATGAAGCGAAAAGGGGTGCTAGTTCGGTATACTGGTTTGTATATTGTCAGCGGAGATTCGAAAAGAAGATAGCTCGAGAGTGGAGCAAGGTTGATATTTCGTAAGATCACCCCGATTCCTAATTGTACTGGCTCAAAAATCAGCTGGACGCACACAGACTCAAATCTAGGAAATGAGATATGAGTATCATAAAACTTAACATTTGGACTTCATGGTCAGAAGCCCGGCTAACTATACGCAAATTCCAAGAAATCACTTTTGTGACATGCACCGCTGCCCGTCGACCATGGTAAAGTGGGTGTGGGTTGCGTTAGCGCAACAATTGTGTTTTCTCCTACACCGGAATTGACCTTCTCGGACATAACTTCAGTGTTAAAACAATCTCCTCAGCGCAGCCCATGTACTTCTTGGCAAGCGCCAATCTGCAGTGCCCTCAGACATGTAGGAAATAGGTAAGAGATTCTCTCGCCCGAAAACACGAAACGTCAGGAAAGATTTCTAGAGCGATCAAAACAGTTGACTTTGCTGAGGTCTCTTGAAATAATTCCCATTCCTCAGTCATCTTTAATATTTCCTGCTGATTCTTTGCACTCAGATGAAAAGGAGTAGGTAATCACGAGAATGAAACGTGAAATAACGCCGATTGTTCCCTCGATGATAAATTTGTTAAAATCGACGCAAGTCCACGTGATACAAATTCAGTTGTTGAAACACGATATTCTCCGATTAAAATTTCGCCGAATATTCGAGCTGCAATAACGAATTAATTTGTAGCCTACAATAAAAAGGCTCCTACACTGATGAAACTTTCATAATCTAGCGCGTGCTATCATTGTTAAAAATCTGCGCAGATCTTAAGCCGTCCACTTCAACATAAAACAGTTGGAAGCTCAATCGCTCGTGCAGGGACGATTAAATCTTATAGATAACGACACATGTATTTTTTTTTTCACTATCGTGATTTCCATAACGCGTCGCCGCTCTATTCTAAAATATGTATTGTTTATAGAGGGTGAAAATACGTTATTTTCCAAGGGGGGAGTTAAAAATGTTTAGAAACGTCGTCGTTGGGAGAAAAAAATCATTTCGGCGCTCGTCGATTCGGCGGCTTCTAAAACGCGCTTTTAGGTCACAATTGCGCGATGTGCGTATGGAAAATTGAACAATACCACCGTCGACGCGGTAGGTAAATTCATTTTTCGTACATTATTCAAATTTATAACCCGCTATTTTAGTTCGCGTTTTTTTAAACGATTAACAAACTTATGTCGGCCTGTACGCGAGTTTCTGAAGAAAAAATGATGGAGACTGCGACAAGGCGGCATAAGTGGCGTCATCGTCGACTCGATAGTGACAAAATTTATGTAAATTAGAGATCATCGTATTCCTGAGAGGAATGACGAGTAAATCAAAAAATAAATAATATTATGCAAACTAGAAATAATTTTTAATATTACATTTTTACGTAGCGAGTTAGCGTAGCTCGAATGAGGAGGAAATATTACAAGTCATGGAGAAAAATGTGGGTTGGTTTTTTTTTATCCACCAGTTTCTGTAACATCATCATTGAAACGATAAGTCACTTCGGTCTAATTTACAAAGAATTGATTATGTTGTTTCCGAGGTTTTCTGATGTTTTAGAAGTGCATTTTTCCAATCTGCTGTTTCATACGTCAGTGCTGGGATATGTGCGACAGTGGAGAGCAGGATAAATAAGGCATTCGAAACTATAACGTGTTGGATTGGCCAGTTTGGAACTCGCAGTAGAAAATATGCAGGTCATATTATTCACGACCCGTCGAAAGTCTAGTCTACCTATCTTCCGCGTGCAAGGTGTGAAAATCTCAATCAAGAAAGAGTATCGAGACGTGCGTCTTGTTTGAAGCCAACATGAGGTTTAGGCTTCATTTCCTGATGGCAGCGGGAAATGTGGGCAAGGTAAAACCCTATTTAAGCCGCCTTATCACAAACCTAGCAGTGTCAAAAGAAGCAAGGAGAAGGATACTAATGAGCACCACGTTGTCGATCTTCCTGTGCGGTGCCATCGCATGGATCGACTCCATGAGAAAGGAGAAGATATAACAAAGAGTTGCGCTGTGTTTTAGATTCAGTTGTTTAATTGAAAAACGTATGCGTTGGCCCTTAGTGTCTTGACGGAGGCTTTGCGCATTAGCGCGTTCGCCACCAATCAAGCTCCTCGCTTAGAAGAGAGCGGTGGTGTTCAAAGCAAAGAGAAGGACAAAGACTGATTGAGGAACTTATAGGTCAAGCAGGAAGCCGAACGCTCTTTATTTGAAAAATGAAAAGCGAAAAGTGCTCAGAATGAGCTAAGAAGATGGACGACCCGAGACGATGGTTAGCTGAAATTTCACCTTACACAGGCGTTGGCGTGATTGCATTGCGATGCAGCACGCCTTATTTAAGAGTGAGGCGTGAGTGGGGCAAGCTGGATCGGTCTCGTTTAAAGATTAGAATTGATGAAGCGCTTACCCCAAATAACCTTGTGGCCATCATGTCTTCCTCCAATCATAAAATGAAAGAAAAGTTACGAACGTCCAAGTTTATTAATATGACGTGTTGTCGATGGTTGTCTCCTTGGGGTTTTGAATTTGGGAAACTAGAGAAGGAAGAAAGATAGGGAGTTGGGAAACTGGGCCATAAATGCAGGAAAGTTGGAGGTAAGCGATAATGAGCAAAATTTTAGGAGAGATTCCGGCTTCAGCGCATAGGTTAAGCGTAGGAATGGTGCGCAGAGGACCAAGGGCTAAACGTTTGCCAAGAAATTGTTCAAATTGATTTTGTTTTTTGAGTTACGATTATCCGAAACAAGGTTAGAATGGGTAAAAAATTAGGCCTACTTGGTCACCTGGGTTCTTGCTACAGAACCATTTGAGATAATGTCATTAGATACAGTGGTTGGGTTTGATAGAAGAAGGTGAACTAAACGCTGTCTACTTTTACTTGTGGCCCATTTTCCGCGATTCGCTTATACTCGTATCTCCACATGCAAAACACAAAACATTGAGGATTCTGAAAGCACATACATGGAATACTGAAATGTAATCAACAAAGTTCAAAATATACAAAAAAGGGAAAATTACAATGCAAACATAATTTAATTTAAACAGAGACTGGAGGACCAGGGCTGCTCCGCAGCAATAATAAAATCGCAAGTGCAAATAATTGGGGAACACTGAAGTGAGGCACTAAGTAATGCTTGATGGCTAATCTAGAGGTCATTCTGAAGAGAATAAAATAAAAAATGAAGCAAATCCGTCCAGTAGAACGGCCAGACAAACTCTGAAAGCGTTTTTTTTTTCCAAATTTTTTTAATACATAGATTTATATGCTTGTTTGTGATCGGTTGGAAAAGCAAGAATCAATAGGAATGCAACACATAATGCTGTTCTCAATTCATACTAAAATTTATATGTTTGTTTGTCATTGGTTGAAAGGGCGAGAATCAATAGGAATGCAAGGAGTGATGATTGTAATGAAAACTGAAGTTGAATGTCCGCGCCTAGCTCCGTTCTAGTGCATCCAATTTAAAAGTTTAATAGCTCAATTGAAAGGTCCTGATTCACTGAGTGTTCTTAGACCAAAACCAATTCCCTAACTCAATAAGAACAGGACTTATGAGGAAAAGAGTGTATGCAAACAGTCACCAAAAGACACGCAAAACAGCATTTTTGAATATGACTTGGGAAATACAAAAAACTGATGAAATTGAATGGTCCTTGCTTCATCTAGGCATCAATCTTTTTCATTTAAAAAAAAAAAAAAAGAAGCAAATCGGTTGAGTAGAACGCCCAAACAAACTCGGAAAAGATTTTACAAATTTTTTTAATATATGTATAGATTGTATAACTCGAGGAGTTGCATTTATCGGTACGCAAAGAAATAATGAATGCACGCGAAAAATGAGAGAAAATCACTAACATGTAATTGAAATAAACACAAAAAAAATGGATACACGCAAATAAAATAATGTTTTTTTCTTATTTATTAAATTTTTTTTATTTTATCAATTTTTTTATTTTGTTCATTTCATTTTATTTTTTTCATTTTATTTTTTTATGGTATTTATTTTATTTATTTATTGTTTTTTATTTCATTCTATTTTATTGTTTATTATAATTTTGAACATTAGAATTGCCTGTTGGGCGTACACCAATGACATTGATATAGTTAGGAACGTGTTATAAAGTCACCTTTTGAGCAAACTGCAACTTTATTTACAATACTATGTATACAATAAGCTAGTTGATTTGGTCAAACAGCTTGATTTGCAAAAGTCGCCTTGTGATCCTGTTTACATCCAGGAGTTGGATGGCTTTTCAACGTTTGGATGTTTATGCAGTCGTTGATGATAGTTGTTAAAAATTTTCTTGGCTACTATGTCAACTCACAACTGTGTCAATTTGAAGGTCGTTGTGCAGTTGGGCGTTGGATACAAACCAGGGCGCATTGGCAATGAGGCAGGCAATGAGGCAGATGGTCTTGTTCTGTGCTGTTTGTATGATTTTCAAGTTGGATTTTTTGGCTGTGGCCCAAAATTGTATACCGTAAGACCAAGCTGTTTACTAACTAGCAATTACTGTTATCAATATTGTAATGTTACCAGGGAATTATTCCATGATTTAAGTTATTTAATGCGATAATGCAATGTATTCACCTGTGCAGAGGAGCAGATACAGAATAGCAGACCAACAAGCCAACAACCAAAAGGCAAAGTTTGATCAGAAGAACTGTCTTGTGTAATACCGTATTAGTTGGAATATAAATTATGGTTCCACTGATCCATTTCCCTTTGTATTTTACCCAATCAATACTTCAATTTGTATGCTGAATTTCTGAATGTTTCACGCTGTACCTAGACTTTTCAAAAATCAGCGTTTCTACTATCGGCTAAAAGCTATACTCATCTGCTATAAAGGAAATTCCATTTGCTAGCTAAGTGCCAGCCACTCAACAATAAAAACATCAACCACCTGCTATTGCTAGTCATTTGCTTGACCATTAATACTCAATCCTCTTAAAAGGACTATATGACTTGGGTAAGATTAATTGTTCAATAAGTAACAACATAGATATTTGATGGAAAATTCAAGACTGAGTAGCGACAAAAAATTGTTTCGTCAAAAGTGGTGCTCCTATACTGAGTCAAAGTTATTCGATGATAGTGATGTATTTGTGAGTTTGCGGAGATTATCATATTTCTTAGGAAAACATTTTCACCGGAAATCTGTTATTCTAGTTGACGAGTATGACGCCATATGCTCTCAATCATTGTTTCAATTATCATCTTTTCAAAAAAAAAAAAGAACAATAAACCCTAGAGTCTGTCCCAGATAAAATTGGTAATTGCTGTTTTCCGTGTGGTGAGCTCCAGGGTAAGAAAACTATAGCAACACATACTGAACGCAACACGACGCAACGCACATGGTTTCTGTTGCTCGTTGTGATTGGTTGCTGATTTACGCGTTCCTCCCAGCTGCATTAGATCAACGTTGGAAATTACCAATCCTAATTGGAACAGACTATAATTGGAGTTATCACATGTAACCTGCTGGTTCTGACAAATGGACATGAAGCTTGCCAGTCTTTGATATGTATCTTTAAATACGTATACCTACTGCTAAGAAACTTCAACCATCAGAAACTAAGGACCAAGCTCGCCTGCTAAGAAAGAGTATACAATACCGCGCTGAGAATTAGAAGCTGCGAAGTTGGCTTCAGACTTATATCGGAGTATCGTACAGTCAATGGAGCTGTGTCATGAAAGAGTTTTTGCGTGGTCAGATTCGACGATCGTGTTGTCGTGGTTGTCGCGCCCAGCTACAGACTGCGGAGTGTTTGTGGTCCATCGCGTGTCTCGAATTGTTGAAGTTCTTCCGCGAGAAGTCTGGTCGTACGTGCGGTCGGCAGACAATCCGGCAGACATCGCGACGCGTTTGGTTGAGAGAAAAGACTTTGAGGAGCATAATAAACGATGGTTTGAAGGGCCTCAGTTTTTATATAAAGACGATCTAAATATTCAGACAGATGTCGATTTTGATGAAAATTCTTTAGAGGAAAAAAGTGTAAAAGCAAAGATTTCGTTTTTATCGGTTGCAATAAGCAAAGATTTGTTTGATATAAAATTTATCAACCTGTTCTCAAGTTATAATAAATTGAATAATGTTGTAGCTTACGTTTTCCGATTTG
This sequence comes from Aspidiotus destructor, assembly GCA_035079395.1. Lineage (NCBI taxonomy): Eukaryota > Metazoa > Arthropoda > Insecta > Hemiptera > Diaspididae > Aspidiotus > Aspidiotus destructor. The sequence continues at coordinate 39,632,862 of JAVHKZ010000003.1, read as the reverse complement.
TATCCAATATTCGGCTTTGGCAAAAAAGAGGAAAGAAGATTTTTTTCATCCTGTTCAAAAACAACAGATACCGTGGGAACCCCGATGGGCCAAAGTACGCCAGCATAGTGGAAGAGATTTTGAAGCAACAAATGTTACCGCTTCAATGACAAATTCTACAGTAAGGAAAAGGGACTTGCAATGGGATCACCGCTGTCACCAATACAGACGGAGATATTTATAAATGATATGGAAAACAAGATATATGAAAGGCTGGGAGTTCAGAAACTCGATCAAACACTGGGCCAAATGTAAATGATATCCTAGTATCGTGGTTAGAATGAGAAAATGGTGGAAAAAGGCAAGGAGACCATCATCTATTTGAACTTTACTTCAATCAAACCTTATTGGAAAAGACATGAAGATATTTTCAGTTTCAAATGTTGCTGTGCTGCCAGTGTCACCAGTCTGGTTATCTTCGGAGGGACGCAGACCAACTTCTTCAATTTTATTATTTCGCCACCTCAAATTAAGATTGTGACAATGGGTGGTATAGCCTCAAGTCGGGCTATGTTTATGTCGATCAACAAGATCGGTATGATTATGGATGAGGACTCAGATCGACGCCAACAGGGTTTTCTAGGAACCTTGGCATACGCCAGTCTGTTTTTATATCATCGAGAAAATAATTTATTTCATGGGATATAGACTGTATGACTCATAGCTGGGCCGATAATGGCAAACGTGTTGGCGAATTTGGATCGCCAACACAAATTGATCGTTATGGACAACCTTTCGCTAAGTTATGTAGAGACTGCGCCTAGCATCGTTTCCAACCTCTTGGAGCATCGACCTTCTTTAGCCGTCAACAAGGCTTACAACAATTCACAAGGATGTGCTCCTCACTAGCCTGTAACATGTAACTATGCTGATGCTAGACTTGGCGAAGCAACATGCCATCTCAATGGTTGGCCACATTGAACGGAGGCAGGGAGAATGGAAAAACTGATCGTCCAGGAGAAGGTTGAAGGAAAGCGGAAACGAGGAAGGTCTCCAAGTCGTTGGATTGACCAAGTGGAACAGCACACAGGCCAAAGCCTGAGCATGGCTATACGGATCGCCGAGGGCCGGTGCACATGGAGGAGCATAGTAGCAGATGGGCTGCCGAACCTTCAGGCATGAAGGAGGAAGCCGTGATGATGATTCTTCAAATACCGTTAACAAACTCCAATCGGAAATCTGTTTTGAGATTTGAAGTGAAGCTCATAGACTATACAGGATACAGCATTTGTTCTACAATCGTCAAAATCCCAAACAAAAGAAGTGATTAATAATGTATAATATGCTGGGAAAGATGGTCTCTGTCTTATACCATCGAGCTTCAAATCGTAGTTTTGGCCTGAGTCTTGGAGAGTATCAAAATCTGGAGAACATTGAAATCACGTTTGAATGTAGCGGACAAGAATTATTCCCGTTTTCTTTCCAGGACTCCCGACTACATCTATAACTTGTCAAACGTTCTACATTTCTACCTCTTCTCTGGAAATATAATCAGAACACGACCGGTTTCAAAACGGTGAACGCAACTTCATCAGGTGTGTACAGAGAATGAAATAAAGAGCGTAAGGCGATGATAAATTTTTTTCCAGGTTAAATCAGATTGAGTCATCTGGATATCTGTAGTTCAGCACGTACCTAATTAGCGGGTTGAAAGAGTGTCGATTCTATATCATTTGAAGAATTGTTTTGGTCTGACGTGTAAAACTTGATGGTTTCGATTTCTTCGAGTCTATTAAATCTCTGACCCTTGGTGCAGGAATGAAGGAGTTTTGCACTGTTTCTTTCGGGATCGTGTTCAAATGCAATGCAATGAAGGCTTACGGCCGATTTAGAGGGATTTTGTGAGAAGGTAACAGATATGTGTTCTTGAAGACGTGTATTAAAAGCTCTTCCAGTCTGCCCGATGTAAGTGGCAGGGCACTCGCCACAAGTTATTTTATACACACCTGATTTATCAGCAACAGGAATTCCATCCTTAAGCGAAGAAATGATAGGGTATAGAAAGCAGGTGTGTAACCTAAACGACGCAAGTTTCGTCCCAACATTTGCGAAGGTCTACCGAGGGACGGAAGACGTATCCATTGCTCTTACTTTGTGAGTGGGAGGGTTGAAGATTTCGTTCTGTAAGTAATTTCTTCTGTCTTTTTCTTTTCACAAGTTGTTTAACATTAGGATTCAGATCATTCAGTGCAGCAATTTTCTCAATTTGAGAGACTTCACGTTCAAAAGAGCTCTTAAATAATGGAATAGAGATGAGTCTGTGTATGGCAGACATAGTGAATGCTAACTTATGAGGCCAGGTGTGATACGAGGGAGCGTGTATGGCACTCCAGAGAACGTCGGTTTTCTGATTTCGTTCAACGGTTCACCGGAACTTTTTTTCGGAATTGGTACAACTAAGGATGCCTAGGCAAAGTATTACGCCGCCCCCAGTGGATGATATTGAACCAGAAGTGAATTCCGCAATGCTAAGCTTCAAAGATTTGGACCAAATTACTCAAAGAAGAGTGGAATTCGTTGTGCGCGAAAAAGTTCGTGTGGATCACCAAAAAGATTATTGTAAAACAAGAGCCGAAAAACTATGTTACAAAAAGGAGAGTAATGCGTATCTAAAGTATTGCGAAACTGTAAGAAATAAAATCGCTTCTTTCGATGCGTACGTTTATCATCCCGGAATGCCGGTCTTTAAAATCGAGCAATCGGACCTGGACCATTTCCATGACTATAATTCAAGGAATGAGGAGAAACGTCGACTACGCTGGTTATTTCTCTTAGAAAATCATATTCCTGACGTCCATCCTGACATAGGGCTTCTAAAGAAGACGTATGGTGAATTTAACTGATCAGTAGTTTGCCTTGTGTGTGGCCAAAGCCTACTCCAAGTTATCGGACATGTTTGTCAGAATGTGGCAGATTGTGGTCAGCGTTCGGATTATGTGACCGATTATCCATGGGTAAATTTTGCCATTAATATTTTGGCTGGATTAATCGAATTTAAAGTCGGAGAAATGAAGATTTTGAGAAAAAATACTTTCCTCGCTTAAGGATGAAATTCCTGTTGCTGATAAATTAGGTGTGTATAAAATAACTTGTGGCAAGTGCCCTGCCACTTACATCGGGCAGACTGGAAGAGCTCTTAATATACGTCTTCGAGAACACATACCTGCTACCTTCTCACAAAATCCCTCTAAATCGGCCGTAAGCCTTCATTGCATTGCATTTGAACACGATCCCGAAAGAATCAGTGCAAAACTCCTTCACTCCTGCACCAAGGGTCAGAGATTAAATAGACTCGAAGAAATCGAAACCATCAAGTTTTACAAGTCAGACCAAAACAATTCTTTAAATGATATAGAATCGACACTCTTTCAACCCGCTAATTAGGTACGTGCTGAACTACAGATACCTAGATGATTCAATCTGATTTAACCTGAAAAAAAATTTATCATCGCCTTACGCTCTTTATTTCATTCTCTGTATGGGTACACACCTGATGAAGTTGCGTTCACCGTTTTGAAACCGGTCGTGTTCTGATTATATTTTCATAATTATATTGTTACGTGCCTAGGTATGTGTTTATATCTTATTTCTGATAATGGTTCGTACCTATGAGGAAAAAGTTTAAATGATCTATGAATTTCCGGTGAAAATAGCACCAGTCAATTTAACAGTCATGTGACCCACTAATCGCGTGACTCGCAAAGATATCCTGCTCGGAGGAAACTGTCCTCATCTCAATCTACCATACTTCATACTTATTTCACGTATGCTTTTTAATCAGGGAGCATTTCAAGCTGTAGATATAATATCGTATGGTGTCTCTGAACTGCTGGAATAAGTTAAATTCGATTTCGGAAAAGAATAAAGAAAAGTTTTGTTCGCTCTACCGGACCATTAGATCCGGAATGAACAGATTTCCACACGCGACGAACAAAACTAACGAAATAAGAGCTAACATTTTCATATAGAATTTCCTATAACATGTTGAGTAGTATTTCCGTCAATAGGATCTATCAAACAGTGATATTGTTAAAGGCGAATGACGAAGGGGCGAAGGATTCTGGGGAACGCGAGTGCTGCGGTAGGCGTGGGGTAGCGACGCGACGCTTTTGTAATGTAACGGTACGGCGGAGATGTGCTTAAGCTTTAAACCCCCGTAAAAATGGGAAGTTCTGTACATGTCATTTTGGCAGCTTTAAGTCTATCCCCGCATTCATTAGCCTTCGTCATCGTAACCTAAAAATGACGACAAATAGCCAAGATAATAATCTGACACCCCATTATATCGCGTACAAAGCCTTTCAACAAATAATTGCGAGGTATTTTCGCATTGTATGTCGCCTATGTACCGCGCATTTTCTTCCAACGCTGCTGAGGGATCTGCGCGCACACAGTATGCTATTGAATAAATATTATATCGGTTTTCCGAGTACGAAATATAAATTTGATCGCATTTAATGAACATAAAGTTGCTTTAAAAATAATATCAAAAATACAGTATACCCTCCTCCTTTGCGATATGACGAATGATTAAAGGGTGGAATTAGGTGAGGAAATTTCCTTGAAAGAAAACGAAACTTTCGTCGTCGCCTCATCGCGAATTTACGAGACTTCATAACTGCATAGTGCATATTCTTGCTAATTGCTTTTGTAAATTGATGCAAAATATCTTCATTTCTTCTCATTACGCTTCCGTCCACCTCGAAAATTTACAATATCTTAATTTATAAAGAATTCGTTTTAATTTTCTTGGGTCTCGCGCGTTTAATTAAAAGTAACGTTGTACCTTTTTTCCAATATTGAGGCACGTGTCTTTTGAAGTTGATGAATTTTATTTTAATCAAAAAATTCTTCACTTTTCATCTTTGAGCGATGTCAGATCTATTTTTCGTAATAACTTGTCGAGCTTTGCTTCATACCCGTGAGAGCCTTAGTGTAACCTTTCCCTGCGCCACTTGAGAACGTAGATTCAATGTTATTTTTCGTATTTATCATTTTTCTGGAGTTGCGTGACAATGTGACAGACCATCTCATCGTACCACTGTCTGTGAGAAACAAAGCTGTCACGATCGAAAGAAGATTTCCGAGTATCAAAGGGGTAATGCCAAAGATTCGAGATCTAAAATCTGAAGAAAGAAGCGTTTTGTGGAGGGTATCAATTTATGAGAACAAATTTTATCACACCGCGATGATCTCTGTGTCCATAAAATTGTCGAATTCTTAGATAATCCATTTGAAGAGGGAAATAAAATAGACGTAGTAAAATCGAAGGGCGCACAATATAAGCTGTATAATTATTTAAACCAATTTTGCGAATCCTTAGCACGGTGTATAGTCGAAACGGATGATTTATTGCACTTTTTGAATTTAGAGGGCTTGAGGAGTCGTCAAAACTTCACATTTTCGATGAAGCCATCGACGAATACGTCTAACCTAACCTTTTAATGCATTTAGAGCATCTTATTTTGGCTACTACGTATTTGCGTTCTTTGTCATTTGTCAGTGTTTCTTTTCTTCCGTGGGTATGCCTTGGAGGAGTGGATTGCCTACAATCAACTGGAAACGGTTAACGTGGGCAACACTCCTACCCAAATGCATCAAGGATACGGATCCATCATTGATGTCACCTTTGTTTTAGAGAGCCTAGCCCGGAGAATAGAAGGTTGGACGGTACTGGATAAGGCAGGTGCGGATCCAGAACGTCATTTTGGAAGGGGGAGTTTGTTTCTTTTTGTTTTTTCTCTTTTTTCATTTTTTCTTCCTTTTTTCCCTTTCTTTATTCTTCTTTTTCCTTTTTCCGTTCTTTTTTTTTTGAGTTGGGGAGGGGGAAATTTTCCCACAAACCCCCCCCCCCCCCCCGTGGATCCGCACCTGATAAGGTGCTTTCTGGAAGCGACCATCGGTGTACCAACTTTTCTATCCACTGAGAAGTTGAGTTCGCTGCTCCACAAAAGCTGGTAAAAAAAATTTAATAGAAAGATGAAGTAATTTTGAGAAAGATATAGCACTTTAACTCGCGAAGCCAATTAGCGAATTGACGAAGAACGCGGAATTTAAATTTAACGTAGTCGTAGCGATTTAGTGGTTGTGCAGATACATGGTGAACGTGGAGAGTGACGATGCATTTCTATATTCAAAGAGAAGAAATATTCTAGCCCTTTCAATTTCCTATCGGGTGAGCCAAAAAACAAAGAACAGATTTTTGTCCTCCCATGAAACCTCTTGAAATCTTCTATTCCGATGTTGCTAAATTTCCAACTTTGCGGCTCTTTCTCTAAAGAACCATAATTAGACGATTTGTGACACCTTTTTACTCGTCACCACATGACACAATTTTACTTGTTATTACAGGACCCAAGATTTGAATAAAGGAAGAAGAATAAGCGACCAAGTTATCGTTTCGGATTCAGATGATGATTCCTCATCATCACCATCTATAGAGGATTCGGATTCATCAGGTGAAGAAGGTCCGTCTCGTCCAAAAAAGATGAAAACCAACTTAGTAAACCTCACCGCAAAACAACGATCTTTGATAAGACGAATTGAGCGTCGTTTGAAACTGTACATTTTGAATGATACTTCCGTCAATGTTCAAATGAGACAAAATCGTGCACCGACTCCGATTCCGGCCAGATCAATGTCTGAAAAAAGAATCTTCTGGCGGAGCCAAATAGAAAAAGATCATGTTTCATGTCTTCTATAAGGTAGCATGCTCCGATCGTTCGCCCCATCTTGGTCTAGTACAAGTCCACCTAAGTATATTCCAGACTGATGAGATTAGGGGGACTCACTCGCTATTCCTACTACAGCATACTGATTCAGGCTTAGTATAAAGAAAGCTTCAGAGACCCAAGGTCATTTGCATACGGCGAGGTGGTACTCGCAAACACGGTGAGTTCACTGCACCCATCAAAGGAAGATCTAGCCTAGCTAGTAGAGACTAATAAAAACTTCCCCTTGGTATGAGCCTATGGTATAAAGAAGCTTAGTTTGGAATGAGCCTGTGGTACTCCTAGTATAAAGCTAGTTTAAACTAGCATGTAAACTAGGCAAGGCGAACTATGAAGCTTCTCTAGGAGTCAGAAGATTTAAGCCTTCATAGAGTGTATATTAGGTTTAGTATAATCAGGGTTTCGCTAAGAGTCAGATGACTTGAGAAATCTTAGTATAAAACTAGTATAAAGCCACCATAAAGCTAATATAAAAGCACCATAAAGCTAGTATGATGAGGCGAACTATGAAGTTTCTCTAGGAGTCAGAAGACTTGAGCCTTCATAAAGTGTATATTAGGTTTAGTATAATCAGGGTTTCGCTAAGAGTCAGACGACTTGAGAAATCTTAGTATAAAGCTCTCGAATATAAACTAAGCAAGGTGAACTCGCGGGGTGAACTCGCGTTAAAAAACTCGCAAATTTTCGAATCACCCACGGGGTAATGGGGGGTGGGAGGGTGGGCCACTTGCGTTAAAAAGACTCGCAAAATTTCGATAGGGGTCAGGGGGATCAGGTCAGCGTAAAGACATGAAACATGTCAAAATGGGCAGTCAGGAAGCTGAATAACGACCGCCTGGAAGCTACTTACCTCGCTCTCACATAGGATGAAGGACAAGAGCAAGAAGGTAATGCTGAGGTGGCAGCAGAGAGGATGATTAAGACTGTCACCAAAGCATGCGACGCAAGAAGAGGAGAGCTGTTGACTGGTGGACTAACGAGATTGCCGAGCTAAAACAAGAGTGTAACCGTCAGCGCCGGATATACCAGCGTAGTAGAGGCCGCAAAGAGGCGCGGGCGGTTGCACCTGAATACCAGCTGGCTAAAGGCTGGAGAGAGCTATAAAAGACAGAAAGTGTGCTGCTTAGGAAAAGCTATGCAAAATGATGGAAGAAGACCCATTTGGCAAGCCTTACAACTTAGAAAGTCTCTCAGCAATGAGCCGAATGGAGCCGGATGTTGTGGGACAAATCATTGATGGCTTGTTCCTGCAGCACCCACCACCAATGGTGACGCTACCATAGAAGAGGATAGTATATCCCTCCTAAGTGCCGAGGAGGTGGATGCAGCAGTCAATAGACTGCGGGGAGAGCATTTAAAGGCCCCGGGCCCGGATGATATTCCAAATCCAGTCTGGAGCGTCATACACTCAGTTGACCTGGCACTGCTTATTGATACATTCAATGCGGCAGTTGTTGGGGGACTGTTCCCCTTGCAATGGAAAAAAGCCAGGCTAGCGCTGATCGACACGAAGGATAAACCACCCGGCCTGCCACCCTCTTATCGTCCACTTTGCCTGCTTCATAATGTGGGCAAACTCTCGGAGATAGTGATAGCCAATCGCCCTGAGAGCTATCTGAAGGAAAGAGATATAATCGCAAGTAACCAGTGCAGTTTTCAAACTGAACGCTGCGCTATACTCCAGATGCTGGGACTCGGCTGAAAAGGATAGCTGAGTCAGCGATAGCGACGCGTCAGTTTTTCGCAGCCGTCGGCCTCAACATAAGAAATGCGTTCAAGAGGATCTTGGAAGCTCTCAAGGACGCAGAAGTGCCCACATACCTGCTCAGGATGATTCTTAGCTGCCGAGAAATCCAAGCAGAGACGTCTACTGGTACAATGAAGCGCCCAGTTACCTGTGGGGTGTTGCACGGGTCAGTCTTTGGGCCGCTGTTGTGGTGCGTCGTATTCAAGGTGAAGCTGCCGCCGGGTGTTGAACTTATCTGCTACGCGGATCACACACTGGTGGTATGCACTGCCGAAACGACTGCAGCTGTGGAGAGCAGCTGTGCTCTAGAGGTAGTGACGCGTTGGATCGAGTCGGCCAGACTAGAACTGGACGGAAGTGATACTATTCACGACCCGTCGAAAGTTTAGTCGACCCACCTTTCGCCTGCAAGGGGTGGAATTTGAAACTAAGAAGACAATGAAGTATGTGGGCATCTGATTTGATTCAACGCTGAGCTCCAGGCACCATTTCTTGATGGCAGCGGAAAAGGGAGGCAGGGTAGTTGGATACCTAAGCCACCTGATGAGAAACCTAGGAGGGCCGAGAGAAGCTAGAAGAAGGATCATGATGAGCACCGCTATGTCGACCCAGTATGGGCAGACTCAATGAAAATACCTTTCAGAAGAAGGGAGTTAGTAAAGATCTAGCTCTCGCTGCGCTGTGGTGTGTTACTGCGTAATGCACTGTCTCGACAGAGGCTCTTTGTGTATTAGCAAGTTCACCACTAATCGAGCTCCTTGCTGAGGAGAGAGCGGTGGTGTCCAGAGCAACAAAGACGACGACGACCAACCGTGAGACTTACGGGTCAAGCAGGAGGCCAGGCGCTCCTTGCTTAAGAAATGGAAAGCAAGAATTGCCCAGAATGAGCTGGGTTTCCCCTGACGCAAGTGATTAGTAGCCATGGCTGCTTCAACAATTATCTTTGCAAGAAGTTGAAGAAAGTTGGGCAGGCAACATGTTCGCACTGTGACCAAGGGCGGCATGATAGACGAGCATATCTTATTTCAGTGCAAGGCGTGGAGGCGTGAGCGGAACAAGCTTGTATGAAGCGCTTGTTCCAAGTGGCCTGGTATCATGCTAGGTTCCAAAGAAGCATGGAAGCAAGTGTCTGCATTTGTAGCCACCGCCATGAAGAAGAAGATGGACCGGGAATGGAATAAGCAAATGCAGAATCACGCTATGGCCTACTGCCTCCTTAAAGCCTTAGCCTAAAATATTCTAAAGTAGAGGGGGGGGGGGGGGGGGGGGTTGAACGAGCGGAGCATGCCATAAGAGACATGAGACCTAATCTTTATCTATTTGGCTCTGCCCCAAAATAAGTCTGAGGAATCGCAAGAAAAAGGAATGTTGAGAGAGAGGCCTTGAAGAAATACGAGAAGAGGAATAAATAATTGGAGAACGAGAGCCGTGGTTTACTCCCGGAAAATCGAATAACGAGATTTTGTCGAAAGTTTGTTAACGCAGTCGCGTTGCTCTGTGAGAATTTAGGGCTAAAGCGAGAGATAGAGTAACTATCGGCAGAAAGTGTAGTGTAGGAGGAAAAGAGAGACATGAATTGATGGACCAAAAAAGTGGGACGCCGTAGACTTCTTAGTATTGCAAAATAGTCAAAATTCTATTGATAGTCTTCATGAGGAATAATCATCGCGAGTTTGGGCTTCAAGCTTTTTTTGTAGTGTTTTTTACGTTCTGACGTCGGTATTGGCTACAACTTTTTGTCGTTGGGCCTAAAAATCACCAATAGTCTCTACGATCTAGTAAGATGTGTTCTGATGATTACGAAGCTCTCCCTTGTGTGAGAAATTTCTGCACGTTCTACGTAAGAACGAGAAATCGGCTGTTCATCATGTATTCTTTTTTCAAGCCGCTTAGAGAAAAAAAAAGTCGGTAATACCCCCTTCCACTGCAGTCTGGCCATCACCGTAATTGGGAGTCGCTGAAACGTTGGCGTGTTATTGTCAAACCTTCTTTCTTCTCTTTCGATAAACTTCACCATGCTTTCAAATGAGAGTACCTATTGCGATTTTCACAGTAAGTCAGATATTCGTTTGCAATCAAGTAAAGCGAAAATGAATTGCTAAGCAATGCCATAAATTTTACATGCTTTCGTATGCTTGTTGCGAAGCGTTAGTTGTTTATCTTAACGCGTAGATAAGAACGTGTTTGTGTTCGTAGTAATGTGTAGCTCGTTTGATCTTGATTAGGTAATGAATTTTTCTACGTGAGATAGATCTCATACTATTTTTCATTATTGTAGATGCGATGAAACCACTTCTTGAGACGTCAGTTCGACGCAATTCTCGAGTTACATCAATTTCAACACCGATTTCCCATACTTATTAATCAATTCTCATATCCTTGAAAAACCTTGTTTTCGAGAAAGAAAACTCGTCACTGTCTGTGTACGTCGTCGATATTTCATTTTCTACGCAACAAAAACTATCGAAAGTATCGCACACGAGGGGAAAAGAAATCAAATAACGGACCAAGGGTAATAATTGCACCGTTGTTGGTGGTTGCGCGGTTTTATTTATTTTTTTAGGTTTATTTTTTCGTTTCTATGCCAATGCACCCGATAACGAATTATGCTGATCGGGAAAATTAGGTTTATTGATTGCTTCGCTATTCGCACACCAACTCATATTGTACCCACGATCTCATCACGTAACTGTGAACCCTTCTAGGAAAATTCCGTCCATCACCTGTCTCATCACTTTGGTGTACCGCGGTAGCGCAAGAAGTTTACATCCCCTTCAAATATAAAATGATGTACCCTATTATCTTATGGGCGCGAGAATACGGGGTCGAATTTTTTCTCGCACGTATACAAATTATGTGTATTACTCGTAATGGGATAATTGAGGAAATTGCGAAACAAAGATGCCACTCCGAACCCTATCGTCGTGAATGAGGTGGCTGCTCGCGTACATGCTAACGAACAATACCGGAAACAGAACGAAACGTAATCTTCGGTTTCTCTCCTCTATAGGAGGACTGTCCTCGTACCTAGTGAAAATACACTATACAAGTACATAGCGTGTGTAATTGATACAAAAAGTACAATTCACGCAGATCATGACGCCCGAGAACTTCCACAGGTTCACATATTTGTTAACTAGTCGACCAAGAGAAATAATACGTCTAACTGTTTTGACAGACGGATATCCAGAAACCCTAACCAGACGGAAAGAGTACCTGCATGCTAGCATCGTGTTATTCGCCGCCTACTGCCCACTCAATCTAAACTCGATGAAGCCTAAAAGATAACATGTACGGGTGCTGTATGTAGTGCTCGATATAATCTTTTTATTTTTTTATTTTCACCTTCAGGAAGTATTGTATCGTATAATAAATAATAGGCGCAATGACATTCCGCTGTGGCCCGTGGCATGACCCTCCGGCTAGAAAATTATTTCGTTGGCGGACTAGACGAAAGCACTATCGAAACGAGCAACAGAGGAAAATATTTTCGACTCTATCGTACTCTAAAAACAAAAGGTGACAGATGTTTTATTACGAGCAGCTGGCAATACTGACACTTGATAGTATGAATATGACACATCAAGTACTTTCCAATAAGTCTGCTCTTATCTCTCTCATATTTCGTAATTCGCGATCATTAAGGCTCGAAATCGATTAATAATATAGATCTCCTGAAATCGTCCTTTTTGTGGAAAAAGAAAACGCATTCAAATCGAATGATCAACCCTCAATTTTCTTACAAGTCGCAGATTTGAGGAAGACTTCTCATTGTTTTATAGTTTTCCGCTCACTCTATTTTGAATGTGTCCGGTGTCGGATGTAGAAGAAGCGTCTTCCTGCGAAAGAATCCGTTATTAAAAGTTAATTCTGGTGACTTCCGAGCACGAGACTCGGGGTCTATTGATTCTCGGAAGCTGGATGGGGTTTTAAATTACAAACAGAGACGTCGCACGTGTTCGTCAGCAACCATTGTAATGGAATGACTTCACTTTAACCGCAAGCAAACAGTCGCCAAAACCTCCGAGATATCGCGAAAAGTTGGAAGACAGCTCGATTCAAGTTCACCGCAGAATACTGACGCATTCAGAGTTTATCGACCATGAAAGGGTCGATTCGAGCGAGATTGAGTAAGTTTTGGACGAACTCGAGCGTTTGACACGTTTGCAAAATTTTCTCACACAATTTCGGTAGAAAACAGAGTATGGTTGCGGAAAATTTCAGCTTTGGTATCGCAACGTAAAAATATTTTCTGAATCATCCATACTCATCATTTGAACTTATGACCTCAAAATATGAATGGTTTGTGGCAGAATTCAGCTACGCAGAATATAAGTCAAGATGATTGATCAGGAAATTGGGGATCTGTTACACTTGTGAAATATACCTTTTTCCAGTTTGTATTTATCTTAATTCGATGATCGCATTTTGCTATTCGACGACTGAAGTGCAATTGAAGTTGTGTGAAATCATGGATCTCGTCTTCTTAAATCTGTATGTGCGGTTACAGACTGGTACCTATTCTAAGTGCCGGTAATTTCTAAACGGAAAATGATTATCACAACGGATCAATCAATACACACCCAAGCTATTGACATGTCCCAATCATTTCTAGACCATTTTTGCTAACAAATGTGAATGCTGTTGATCCCTTCGTCGCATTCCTTGATTTGTACTTACAGCTTACACGTGAGTCTGGACTGAGAACAATAATCGGCTAACTATGACGACAACCTGCCTCGGTGGAAATAGCGTGGAATCGCGAATGCATGCTTTAGGACCATCGGCAGAGGTTATGACGAGCATTGATGTGACCGGATCGCTCATGGAGGTTGAGGATTGCATCGTCCGGCAATGATCCAGCCAGCAATTGTATTTTGAAGAGCCATAATGGGTGTGAGGTGTACCTATCCAAACGAGAAGAAGAAAATCCAATTCATAATCCGCACCTATTAATATTTGAACTTCCATATTGTTAGCATTAGGGGCGAGTGGTAATTCTTGAAATTGACCTGTTCTTGATGCTGATGAACTTTGTGTGGATACTTGATATTACAAGAAATACGAAAGATGCCAAGGATCTGTGTATCACAGATGCAATGATGAACAAAAGTATCAAAGTATCTACTGGGGTCCCATTTGGGCAGTGTTAGTGTTGCAAACTACAAACAAACTTCCAGCAAACACTGGATGACTTCAACTTGAATGAAAAAGTTGGAGGACACCGATACTCCTGTAATGAGAGCAATACAAAAAGACAGGAGATGGTACGAGTACTATTCGAAAGATTAGAGCGAATGTTTTTCAAGACCTATTATATACTAATAATACCTATTTAAAATCCTTGACCAATCCTTGAAGGCTTGACTCAAATCAGAAAGAGAACAGTACCTGTAGAAGATTTTGATTTGAGATACTCTATCTATTATGATCTTGGAGATCGATTTATGGCGAGAGCTGGTGCTCAAAGTGCTCGCATGAAAGAAATAGCTGTTCTCAGAGGTCAAGAAAGAAGAGCAACTATCTACATCCCTGTTCAGGCGTCATGTAGGAGTGAAAAAGACTAACGCTTGCGATTCACGTCGGTCTTTGGAGCTGCGCTGAACAAAATTACGAATTTACGGTACTAATTTCTATCTTCTTCATTATAAGAAAAGAACTGTATGAACGTTGGCCACCGCAAACTTTGTATGCGAGTGGCCTCGATACAACATTGTTGGTACATCTAGATTATATTCGCTCCGCGACAGTCAACCGTGCATATGTTGTATGTTCTGCATCGAAGTATCTTCTACGTGACCTCGAGTCCTGCACGAAATTGGGAGTGAATGGATCGAACCATATTTGATTTCAGGTAGCTTTGGAACTCCTTTCATTCATCGCCCGCCATTCTCACTTTTCCTCCTTCCAATGAAATACTCTCATGATTGGAAGAATTCAGTTCTACGTCGCCTTTTGATTTTTATGATGCTCCTCGTCGTCGGGTCAATATTGTACTCGTACTTATAGTCATACTAGCATCTGAGAGATGGGGATGCTCCTTGAAACAGGGACGAATCCAGAGGTTTTTTCCTAGGGGAGGAGGGGAGTAGAGGTTATGAGAACCTTGAAATTTTGCGCCTTCGTTTCGCGTTGTGGAGGCTTCATTTTGGTGGGAGCCCGGGGCCATGGCCCCCTTGGCCCCCTTATCCGGCCCTGCTTGAAATCTCCACGGAGTCCTGACCAAAAATAAGACATGTAAAATATTTGCTGTGACCCGGACACATTATGGCCACTCAGATACAACCGTCACATAAGAGTAGATGGCAGGACACATTCAAGTCACAATATGACCTCCATGTCAGGTACGCCCACTTTTCATAAAGCTCAACTGTGACTTCATGGAGTAGGTGGTACTATATGGTCATACTTCAAAATTTTAACTACTAGGTACACTGGTTCTCAGATGAGTAGCTTATGTGACCATAGGAAGCAACATGTAGGGTCATTATTTGGTCACATAGGAGGAACCCTTTTGCATCCGCTTGTAAGGAGACTTGGTGTACATATACTCGCGAGTTTTGTAACAAATTAAGAGCCCTTTGCTACCTTTACTTCAATCAACAGATTGTAGGAGGAAGGACCTTTTAATAACTTATTGAGGGAAGAACCAGTTATCGCAAGAAGGTCACTCCATGATCACAGACCAAAATGTTGCCCTTACAAACCAGTAATAATGTGACTGAAATATACTTCTTACAAGTGACACTTGAATGTCTCATGTCACACGTGTAACTCAGCCTACCTAAAAACTCACCTCATGTGATCTAGAAGTTACTAGCTTGACGCTGGAATCTGCTCTTTTGTTTTCTGCATTTTGATTGGCTGATTACCTGACACAATAAAGCCACATTTCACGATACGGCTCTGTTCACAAACTTTCTGTGTTATGACTTCATTTTGTAGGTTAGGTATTATCAATATTATTTACAGTCAGTGATCAAACTTCAAGTTCTAGGGGCAAAAAATTTCGTAATACAAGCTGCAAAAAATTTCAACTCCTCTTGGATACTAAGTCAACTCCTCCGAAAGTTTAATTTTATTGATAGAAAATTTTAATCGGAGCTTTGCGTGGTGTACATTGTGTGCTATGTAGTCGGAAAATAAACCTAATGGAATTGTGAATTAATTTTTGATTTTACTAGAAAATGGTACTGCAAAATATTATTAAGTCAACTCCCCCGAAAGTTTAATTTTATTGATAAAAAATTTGAAACAGAGCTTTGCGTGGTGTACATTGTGTGCTATGTAGTCGGAAAATAAACCTAATGGAATTGTGAATTAATTTTTGATTTTACTAGAAAATGGTACTGCAAAATATTATTAAGTCAACTTCCTCAAAAGTTTAATTTTATTGATAAAAAATTTGAAACAGAGCTTTGCGTGGTGTACATTGTGTGCTATGTAGTCGGAACATAAACCTAATGGAATTGTGAATTAATTTTTGATTTTACTAGAAAATGGTACTGCAAAATATTATTGAGTCAACTCCCCCGAAAGTTTAATTTTATTGATAAAAAATTTGAAACAGAGCTTTGCGTAGAGTACATTGTGTGCTACGTAGTCGGAAAATGAACCTAATCAAATTATGAATTAATTTTTGATTTTAGTAGAAAACGGTGCTGCAAAATATTTTAAACTCTTCTTAGATGTTGAGTCAACTTCCTCAAAAGTTTAATTTTATTGATAAAAAATTTGAAACGGAGCTTTGCGTGGTGTACATTGTGTGCTATGTAGTCGGAAAATAAACCTAATGGAATTGTGAATTAATTTTTGATTTTACTAGAAAATGGTACTGCAAAATATTATTAAGTCAACTCCCCCAAAAGTTTAATTTTATTGATAAAAAATTTGAAACAGAGCTTTGCGTGGTGTACATTGTGTGCTATGTAGTCGGAAAATAAACCTAATGGAATTGTGAATTAATTTTTGATTTTACTAGAAAATGGTACTGCAAAATATTATTAAGTCAACTTCCTCAAAAGTTTAATTTTATTGATAAAAAATTTGAAACAGAGCTTTGCGTGGTGTACATTGTGTGCTATGTAGTCGGAAAATAAACCTAATGGAATTGTGAATTAATTTTTGATTTTACTAGAAAATGGTACTGCAAAATATTATTAAGTCAACTCCCCCGAAAGTTTAATTTTATTGATAAAAAATTTGAAACGGAGCTTTGCGTGGTGTACATTGTGTGCTATGTAGTCGGAAAATAAACCTAATGGAATTGTGAATTAATTTTTGATTTTACTAGAAAATGGTACTGCAAAATATTATTAAGTCAACTCCCCCGAAAGTTTAATTTTATTGATAAAAAATTTGAAACAGAGCTTTGCGTGGTGTACATTGTGTGCTATGTAGTCGGAAAATAAACCTAATGGAATTGTGAATTAATTTTTGATTTTACTAGAAAATGGTACTGCAAAATATTATTAAGTCAACTCCCCCGAAAGTTTAATTTTATTGATAAAAAATTTGAAACAGAGCTTTGCGTGGTGTACATTGTGTGCTATGTAGTCGGAAAATAAACCTAATGGAATTGTGAATTAATTTTTGATTTTACTAGAAAATGGTACTGCAAAATATTATTAAGTCAACTCCCCCGAAAGTTTAATTTTATTGATAAAAAATTTGAAACGGAGCTTTGCGTGGTGTACATTGTGTGCTATGTAGTCGGAAAATAAACCTAATGGAATTGTGAATTAATTTTTGATTTTACTAGAAAATGGTACTGCAAAATATTATTAAGTCAACTTCCTCAAAAGTTTAATTTTATTGATAAAAAATTTGAAACAGAGCTTTGCGTGGTGTACATTGTGTGCTATGTAGTCGGAAAATAAACCTAATGGAATTGTGAATTAATTTTTGATTTTACTAGAAAATGGTACTGCAAAATATTATTAAGTCAACTCCCCCAAAAGTTTAATTTTATTGATAAAAAATTTGAAACAGAGCTTTGCGTGGTGTACATTGTGTGCTATGTAGTCGGAACATAAACCTAATGGAATTGTGAATTAATTTTTGATTTTACTAGAAAATGGTACTGCAAAATATTATTAAGTCAACTTCCTCAAAAGTTTAATTTTATTGATAAAAAATTTGAAACAGAGCTTTGCGTGGTGTACATTGTGTGCTATGTAGTCGGAAAATAAACCTAATGGAATTGTGAATTAATTTTTGATTTTACTAGAAAATGGTACTGCAAAATATTATTAAGTCAACTCCCCCGAAAGTTTAATTTTATTGATAAAAAATTTGAAACGGAGCTTTGCGTGGTGTACATTGTGTGCTATGTAGTCGGAAAATAAACCTAATGGAATTGTGAATTAATTTTTGATTTTACTAGAAAATGGTACTGCAAAATATTATTAAGTCAACTCCCCCGAAAGTTTAATTTTATTGATAAAAAATTTGAAACAGAGCTTTGCGTGGTGTACATTGTGTGCTATGTAGTCGGAAAATAAACCTAATGGAATTGTGAATTAATTTTTGATTTTACTAGAAAATGGTACTGCAAAATATTATTAAGTCAACTCCCCCGAAAGTTTAATTTTATTGATAAAAAATTTGAAACAGAGCTTTGCGTGGTGTACATTGTGTGCTATGTAGTCGGAAAATAAACCTAATGGAATTGTGAATTAATTTTTGATTTTACTAGAAAATGGTACTGCAAAATATTATTAAGTCAACTCCCCCGAAAGTTTAATTTTATTGATAAAAAATTTGAAACGGAGCTTTGCGTGGTGTACATTGTGTGCTATGTAGTCGGAAAATAAACCTAATGGAATTGTGAATTAATTTTTGATTTTACTAGAAAATGGTACTGCAAAATATTATTAAGTCAACTTCCTCAAAAGTTTAATTTTATTGATAAAAAATTTGAAACAGAGCTTTGCGTGGTGTACATTGTGTGCTATGTAGTCGGAAAATAAACCTAATGGAATTGTGAATTAATTTTTGATTTTACTAGAAAATGGTACTGCAAAATATTATTAAGTCAACTCCCCCAAAAGTTTAATTTTATTGATAAAAAATTTGAAACAGAGCTTTGCGTGGTGTACATTGTGTGCTATGTAGTCGGAACATAAACCTAATGGAATTGTGAATTAATTTTTGATTTTACTAGAAAATGGTACTGCAAAATATTATTAAGTCAACTTCCTCAAAAGTTTAATTTTATTGATAAAAAATTTGAAACAGAGCTTTGCGTGGTGTACATTGTGTGCTATGTAGTCGGAAAATAAACCTAATGGAATTGTGAATTAATTTTTGATTTTACTAGAAAATGGTACTGCAAAATATTTGAAAGTTTAATTTTATTGATAAAAAATTTGAAACAGAGCTTTGCGTAGAGTACATTGTGTGCTACGTAGTCGGAAAATGAACCTAATCAAATTATGAAATAATTTTTGATTTTAGTAGAAAACGGTGCTGCAAAATATTTTAAACTCTTCTTAGATGTTGAGTCAACTTCCTCAAAAGTTTAATTTTATTGATAAAAAATTTGAAACAGAGCTTTGCGTGGTGTACATTGTGTGCTATGTAGTCGGAAAATAAACCTAATGGAATTGTGAATTAATTTTTGATTTTACTAGAAAATGGTACTGCAAAATATTATTAAGTCAACTTCCTCAAAAGTTTAATTTTATTGATAAAAAATTTGAAACAGAGCTTTGCGTGGTGTACATTGTGTGCTATGTAGTCGGAAAATAAACCTAATGGAATTGTGAATTAATTTTTGATTTTACTAGAAAATGGTACTGCAAAATATTATTAAGTCAACTCCCCCGAAAGTTTAATTTTATTGATAAAAAATTTGAAACAGAGCTTTGCGTGGTGTACATTGTGTGCTATGTAGTCGGAAAATAAACCTAATGGAATTGTGAATTAATTTTTGATTTTACTAGAAAATGGTACTGCAAAATATTATTAAGTCAACTCCCCCGAAAGTTTAATTTTATTGATAAAAAATTTGAAACACAGCTTTGCGTAGAGTACATTGTGTGCTACGTAGTCGGAAAATGAACCTAATCAAATTATGAATTAATTTTTGATTTTAGTAGAAAATGGTGCTGCAAAATATTTTAAACTCTTCTTAGATGTTGAGTCAACTTCCTCAAAAGTTTAATTTTATTGTAAAAAAATTTGAAACGGAGCTTTGCGTGGTGTACATTGTGTGCTATGTAGTCGGAAAATAAACCTAATGGAATTGTGAATTAATTTTTGATTTTACTAGAAAATGGTACTGCAAAATATTATTAAGTCAACTCCCCCAAAAGTTTAATTTTATTGATAAAAAATTTGAAACAGAGCTTTGCGTGGTGTACATTGTGTGCTATGTAGTCGGAAAATAAACCTAATGGAATTGTGAATTAATTTTTGATTTTACTAGAAAATGGTACTGCAAAATATTATTAAGTCAACTCCCCCGAAAGTTTAATTTTATTGATAAAAAATTTGAAACACAGCTTTGCGTAGAGTACATTGTGTGCTACGTAGTCGGAAAATGAACCTAATCAAATTATGAATTAATTTTTGATTTTAGTAGAAAACGGTGCTGCAAAATATTTTAGACTCTTCTTAGATGTTGAGTCAACTTCCTCAAAAGTTTAATTTTATTGATAAAAAATTTGAAACGGAGCTTTGCGTGGTGTACATTGTGTGCTATGTAGTCGGAAAATAAACCTAATGGAATTGTGAATTAATTTTTGATTTTACTAGAAAATGGTACTGCAAAATATTATTAAGTCAACTCCCCCGAAAGTTTAATTTTATTGATAAAAAATTTGAAACAGAGCTTTGCGTGGTGTACATTGTGTGCTATGTAGTCGGAAAATAAACCTAATGGAATTGTGAATTAATTTTTGATTTTACTAGAAAATGGTACTGCAAAATATTATTAAGTCAACTCCCCCAAAAGTTTAATTTTATTGATAAAAAATTTGAAACAGAGCTTTGCGTAGAGTACATTGTGTGCTACGTAGTCGGAAAATGAACCTAATCAAATTATGAATTAATTTTTGATTTTAGTAGAAAACGGTGCTGCAAAATATTTTAAACTCTTCTTAGATGTTGAGTCAACTTCCTCAAAAGTTTAATTTTATTGATAAAAAATTTGAAACGGAGCTTTGCGTGGTGTACATTGTGTGCTATGTAGTCGGAAAATAAACCTAATGGAATTGTGAATTAATTTTTGATTTTACTAGAAAATGGTACTGCAAAATATTATTAAGTCAACTCCCCCAAAAGTTTAATTTTATTGATAAAAAATTTGAAACAGAGCTTTGCGTGGTGTACATTGTGTGCTATGTAGTCGGAAAATAAACCTAATGGAATTGTGAATTAATTTTTGATTTTACTAGAAAATGGTACTGCAAAATATTATTAAGTCAACTCCCCCGAAAGTTTAATTTTATTGATAAAAAATTTGAAACAGAGCTTTGCGTGGTGTACATTGTGTGCTACGTAGTCGGAAAATGAACCTAATCAAATTATGAATTAATTTTTGATTTTAGTAGAAAACGGTGCTGCAAAATATTTTAAACTCTTCTTAGATGTTGAGTCAACTTCCTCAAAAGTTTAATTTTATTGATAAAAAATTTGAAACAGAGCTTTGCGTGGTGTACATTGTGTGCTATGTAGTCGGAAAATAAACCTAATGGAATTGTGAATTAATTTTTGATTTTACTAGAAAATGGTACTGCAAAATATTATTAAGTCAACTTCCTCAAAAGTTTAATTTTATTGATAAAAAATTTGAAACAGAGCTTTGCGTGGTGTACATTGTGTGCTATGTAGTCGGAAAATAAACCTAATGGAATTGTGAATTAATTTTTGATTTTACTAGAAAATGGTACTGCAAAATATTATTAAGTCAACTTCGTCAAAAGTTTAATTTTATTGATAAAAAATTTGAAACAGAGCTTTGCGTGGTGTACATTGTGTGCTATGTAGTCGGAAAATAAACCTAATGGAATTGTGAATTAATTTTTGATTTTACTAGAAAATGGTACTGCAAAATATTATTAAGTCAACTTCCTCAAAAGTTTAATTTTATTGATAAAAAATTTGAAACAGAGCTTTGCGTGGTGTACATTGTGTGCTATGTAGTCGGAAAATAAACCTTATGGAATTGTGAATTAATTTTTGATTTTACTAGAAAATGGTACTGCAAAATATTATTAAGTCAACTCCCCCGAAAGTTTAATTTTATTGATAAAAAATTTGAAACAGAGCTTTGCGTGGTGTACATTGTGTGCTATGTAGTCGGAAAATAAACCTAATGGAATTGTGAATTAATTTTTGATTTTACTAGAAAATGGTACTGCAAAATATTATTAAGTCAACTTCCTCAAAAGTTTAATTTTATTGATAAAAAATTTGAAACAGAGCTTTGCGTGGTGTACATTGTGTGCTATGTAGTCGGAAAATAAACCTAATGGAATTGTGAATTAATTTTTGATTTTACTAGAAAATGGTACTGCAAAATATTATTAAGTCAACTTCCTCAAAAGTTTAATTTTATTGATAAAAAATTTGAAACAGAGCTTTGCGTAGAGTACATTGTGTGCTACGTAGTCGGAAAATGAACCTAATCAAATTATGAATTAATTTTTGATTTTAGTAGAAAACGGTGCTGCAAAATATTTTAAACTCTTCTTAGATGTTGAGTCAACTTCCTCAAAAGTTTAATTTTATTGATAAAAAATTTGAAACAGAGCTTTGCGTGGTGTACATTGTGTGCTATGTAGTCGGAAAATAAACCTAATGGAATTGTGAATTAATTTTTGATTTTACTAGAAAATGGTACTGCAAAATATTATTAAGTCAACTCCCCCGAAAGTTTAATTTTATTGATAAAAAATTTGAAACAGAGCTTTGCGTGGTGTACATTGTGTGCTACGTAGTCGGAAAATGAACCTAATCAAATTATGAATTAATTTTTGATTTTAGTAGAAAACGGTGCTGCAAAATATTTTAAACTCTTCTTAGATGTTGAGTCAACTTCCTCAAAAGTTTAATTTTATTGATAAAAAATTTGAAACAGAGCTTTGCGTGGTGTACATTGTGTGCTATGTAGTCGGAAAATAAACCTAATGGAATTGTGAATTAATTTTTGATTTTACTAGAAAATGGTACTGCAAAATATTATTAAGTCAACTTCCTCAAAAGTTTAATTTTATTGATAAAAAATTTGAAACAGAGCTTTGCGTGGTGTACATTGTGTGCTATGTAGTCGGAAAATAAACCTAATGGAATTGTGAATTAATTTTTGATTTTACTAGAAAATGG
This sequence comes from Aspidiotus destructor, assembly GCA_035079395.1. Classification (NCBI taxonomy): domain Eukaryota; kingdom Metazoa; phylum Arthropoda; class Insecta; order Hemiptera; family Diaspididae; genus Aspidiotus; species Aspidiotus destructor. Next base: position 39,610,014 of record JAVHKZ010000003.1, on the reverse strand, counting down.
TACTGCAAAATATTATTAAGTCAACTCCCCCGAAAGTTTAATTTTATTGATAAAAAATTTGAAACAGAGCTTTGCGTGGTGTACATTGTGTGCTACGTAGTCGGAAAATGAACCTAATCAAATTATGAATTAATTTTTGATTTTAGTAGAAAACGGTGCTGCAAAATATTTTAAACTCTTCTTAGATGTTGAGTCAACTTCCTCAAAAGTTTAATTTTATTGATAAAAAATTTGAAACAGAGCTTTGCGTGGTGTACATTGTGTGCTATGTAGTCGGAAAATAAACCTAATGGAATTGTGAATTAATTTTTGATTTTACTAGAAAATGGTACTGCAAAATATTATTAAGTCAACTTCCTCAAAAGTTTAATTTTATTGATAAAAAATTTGAAACAGAGCTTTGCGTGGTGTACATTGTGTGCTATGTAGTCGGAAAATAAACCTAATGGAATTGTGAATTAATTTTTGATTTTACTAGAAAATGGTACTGCAAAATATTATTAAGTCAACTCCCCCGAAAGTTTAATTTTATTGATAAAAAATTTGAAACAGAGCTTTGCGTGGTGTACATTGTGTGCTACGTAGTCGGAAAATGAACCTAATCAAATTATGAATTAATTTTTGATTTTAGTAGAAAACGGTGCTGCAAAATATTTTAAACTCTTCTTAGATGTTGAGTCAACTTCCTCAAAAGTTTAATTTTATTGATAAAAAATTTGAAACAGAGCTTTGCGTGGTGTACATTGTGTGCTATGTAGTCGGAAAATAAACCTAATGGAATTGTGAATTAATTTTTGATTTTACTAGAAAATGGTACTGCAAAATATTATTAAGTCAACTTCCTCAAAAGTTTAATTTTATTGATAAAAAATTTGAAACAGAGCTTTGCGTGGTGTACATTGTGTGCTATGTAGTCGGAAAATAAACCTAATGGAATTGTGAATTAATTTTTGATTTTACTAGAAAATGGTACTGCAAAATATTATTAAGTCAACTTCCTCAAAAGTTTAATTTTATTGATAAAAAATTTGAAACAGAGCTTTGCGTGGTGTACATTGTGTGCTATGTAGTCGGAAAATAAACCTAATGGAATTGTGAATTAATTTTTGATTTTACTAGAAAATGGTACTGCAAAATATTATTAAGTCAACTTCCTCAAAAGTTTAATTTTATTGATAAAAAATTTGAAACAGAGCTTTGCGTGGTGTACATTGTGTGCTATGTAGTCGGAAAATAAACCTAATGGAATTGTGAATTAATTTTTGATTTTACTAGAAAATGGTACTGCAAAATATTATTAAGTCAACTCCCCCGAAAGTTTAATTTTATTGATAAAAAATTTGAAACAGAGCTTTGCGTGGTGTACATTGTGTGCTATGTAGTCGGAAAATAAACCTAATGGAATTGTGAATTAATTTTTGATTTTACTAGAAAATGGTACTGCAAAATATTATTAAGTCAACTTCCTCAAAAGTTTAATTTTATTGATAAAAAATTTGAAACAGAGCTTTGCGTGGTGTACATTGTGTGCTATGTAGTCGGAAAATAAACCTAATGGAATTGTGAATTAATTTTTGATTTTACTAGAAAATGGTACTGCAAAATATTATTAAGTCAACTTCCTCAAAAGTTTAATTTTATTGATAAAAAATTTGAAACAGAGCTTTGCGTGGTGTACATTGTGTGCTATGTAGTCGGAAAATAAACCTAATGGAATTGTGAATTAATTTTTGATTTTACTAGAAAATGGTACTGCAAAATATTATTAAGTCAACTTCCTCAAAAGTTTAATTTTATTGATAAAAAATTTGAAACAGAGCTTTGCGTGGTGTACATTGTGTGCTATGTAGTCGGAAAATAAACCTTATGGAATTGTGAATTAATTTTTGATTTTACTAGAAAATGGTACTGCAAAATATTATTAAGTCAACTCCCCCGAAAGTTTAATTTTATTGATAAAAAATTTGAAACAGAGCTTTGCGTGGTGTACATTGTGTGCTATGTAGTCGGAAAATAAACCTAATGGAATTGTGAATTAATTTTTGATTTTACTAGAAAATGGTACTGCAAAATATTATTAAGTCAACTCCCCCGAAAGTTTAATTTTATTGATAAAAAATTTGAAACAGAGCTTTGCGTAGAGTACATTGTGTGCTACATAGTCGGAAAATGAACCTAATCAAATTATGAATTAATTTTTGATTTTAGTAGAAAACGGTGCTGCAAAATATTTTAAACTCTTCTTAGATGTTGAGTCAACTTCCTCAAAAGTTTAATTTTATTGATAAAAAATTTGAAACAGAGCTTTGCGTGGTGTACATTGTGTGCTATGTAGTCGGAAAATAAACCTAATGGAATTGTGAATTAATTTTTGATTTTACTAGAAAATGGTACTGCAAAATATTATTAAGTCAACTTCCTCAAAAGTTTAATTTTATTGATAAAAAATTTGAAACAGAGCTTTGCGTGGTGTACATTGTGTGCTATGTAGTCGGAAAATAAACCTAATGGAATTGTGAATTAATTTTTGATTTTACTAGAAAATGGTACTGCAAAATATTATTAAGTCAACTTCCTCAAAAGTTTAATTTTATTGATAAAAAATTTGAAACAGAGCTTTGCGTGGTGTACATTGTGTGCTATGTAGTCGGAAAATAAACCTAATGGAATTGTGAATTAATTTTTGATTTTACTAGAAAATGGTACTGCAAAATATTATTAAGTCAACTCCCCCGAAAGTTTAATTTTATTGATAAAAAATTTGAAACAGAGCTTTGCGTGGTGTACATTGTGTGCTATGTAGTCGGAAAATAAACCTAATGGAATTGTGAATTAATTTTTGATTTTACTAGAAAATGGTACTGCAAAATATTATTAAGTCAACTCCCCCGAAAGTTTAATTTTATTGATAAAAAATTTGAAACAGAGCTTTGCGTGGTGTACATTGTGTGCTATGTAGTCGGAAAATAAACCTAATGGAATTGTGAATTAATTTTTGATTTTACTAGAAAATGGTACTGCAAAATATTATTAAGTCAACTTCCTCAAAAGTTTAATTTTATTGATAAAAAATTTGAAACAGAGCTTTGCGTGGTGTACATTGTGTGCTATGTAGTCGGAAAATAAACCTAATGGAATTGTGAATTAATTTTTGATTTTACTAGAAAATGGTACTGCAAAATATTATTAAGTCAACTTCCTCAAAAGTTTAATTTTATTGATAAAAAATTTGAAACAGAGCTTTGCGTGGTGTACATTGTGTGCTATGTAGTCGGAAAATAAACCTAATGGAATTGTGAATTAATTTTTGATTTTACTAGAAAATGGTACTGCAAAATATTATTAAGTCAACTCCCCCGAAAGTTTAATTTTATTGATAAAAAATTTGAAACAGAGCTTTGCGTGGTGTACATTGTGTGCTATGTAGTCGGAAAATAAACCTAATGGAATTGTGAATTAATTTTTGATTTTACTAGAAAATGGTACTGCAAAATATTATTAAGTCAACTTCCTCAAAAGTTTAATTTTATTGATAAAAAATTTGAAACAGAGCTTTGCGTGGTGTACATTGTGTGCTATGTAGTCGGAAAATAAACCTAATGGAATTGTGAATTAATTTTTGATTTTACTAGAAAATGGAACTGCAAAATATTATTAAGTCAACTTCCTCAAAAGTTTAATTTTATTGATAAAAAATTTGAAACAGAGCTTTGCGTAGAGTACATTGTGTGCTACGTAGTCGGAAAATGAACCTAATCAAATTATGAATTAATTTTTGATTTTAGTAGAAAACGGTGCTGCAAAATATTTTAAACTCTTCTTAGATGTTGAGTCAACTTCCTCAAAAGTTTAATTTTATTGATAAAAAATTTGAAACAGAGCTTTGCGTGGTGTACATTGTGTGCTATGTAGTCGGAAAATAAACCTAATGGAATTGTGAATTAATTTTTGATTTTACTAGAAAATGGTACTGCAAAATATTATTAAGTCAACTCCCCCGAAAGTTTAATTTTATTGATAAAAAATTTGAAACAGAGCTTTGCGTGGTGTACATTGTGTGCTACGTAGTCGGAAAATGAACCTAATCAAATTATGAATTAATTTTTGATTTTAGTAGAAAACGGTGCTGCAAAATATTTTAAACTCTTCTTAGATGTTGAGTCAACTTCCTCAAAAGTTTAATTTTATTGATAAAAAATTTGAAACAGAGCTTTGCGTGGTGTACATTGTGTGCTATGTAGTCGGAAAATAAACCTAATGGAATTGTGAATTAATTTTTGATTTTACTAGAAAATGGTACTGCAAAATATTATTAAGTCAACTTCCTCAAAAGTTTAATTTTATTGATAAAAAATTTGAAACAGAGCTTTGCGTGGTGTACATTGTGTGCTATGTAGTCGGAAAATAAACCTAATGGAATTGTGAATTAATTTTTGATTTTACTAGAAAATGGTACTGCAAAATATTATTAAGTCAACTCCCCCGAAAGTTTAATTTTATTGATAAAAAATTTGAAACAGAGCTTTGCGTGGTGTACATTGTGTGCTACGTAGTCGGAAAATGAACCTAATCAAATTATGAATTAATTTTTGATTTTAGTAGAAAACGGTGCTGCAAAATATTTTAAACTCTTCTTAGATGTTGAGTCAACTTCCTCAAAAGTTTAATTTTATTGATAAAAAATTTGAAACAGAGCTTTGCGTGGTGTACATTGTGTGCTATGTAGTCGGAAAATAAACCTAATGGAATTGTGAATTAATTTTTGATTTTACTAGAAAATGGTACTGCAAAATATTATTAAGTCAACTTCCTCAAAAGTTTAATTTTATTGATAAAAAATTTGAAACAGAGCTTTGCGTGGTGTACATTGTGTGCTATGTAGTCGGAAAATAAACCTAATGGAATTGTGAATTAATTTTTGATTTTACTAGAAAATGGTACTGCAAAATATTATTAAGTCAACTCCCCCGAAAGTTTAATTTTATTGATAAAAAATTTGAAACAGAGCTTTGCGTGGTGTACATTGTGTGCTATGTAGTCGGAAAATAAACCTAATGGAATTGTGAATTAATTTTTGATTTTACTAGAAAATGGTACTGCAAAATATTATTAAGTCAACTTCCTCAAAAGTTTAATTTTATTGATAAAAAATTTGAAACAGAGCTTTGCGTGGTGTACATTGTGTGCTATGTAGTCGGAAAATAAACCTAATGGAATTGTGAATTAATTTTTGATTTTACTAGAAAATGGTACTGCAAAATATTATTAAGTCAACTCCCCCGAAAGTTTAATTTTATTGATAAAAAATTTGAAACAGAGCTTTGCGTGGTGTACATTGTGTGCTATGTAGTCGGAAAATAAACCTAATGGAATTGTGAATTAATTTTTGATTTTACTAGAAAATGGTACTGCAAAATATTATTAAGTCAACTTCCTCAAAAGTTTAATTTTATTGATAAAAAATTTGAAACAGAGCTTTGCGTGGTGTACATTGTGTGCTATGTAGTCGGAAAATAAACCTAATGGAATTGTGAATTAATTTTTGATTTTACTAGAAAATGGTACTGCAAAATATTATTAAGTCAACTTCCTCAAAAGTTTAATTTTATTGATAAAAAATTTGAAACAGAGCTTTGCGTGGTGTACATTGTGTGCTATGTAGTCGGAAAATAAACCTAATGGAATTGTGAATTAATTTTTGATTTTACTAGAAAATGGTACTGCAAAATATTATTAAGTCAACTCCCCCGAAAGTTTAATTTTATTGATAAAAAATTTGAAACAGAGCTTTGCGTAGAGTACATTGTGTGCTACGTAGTCGGAAAATGAACCTAATCAAATTATGAAATAATTTTTGATTTTAGTAGAAAACGGTGCTGCAAAATATTTTAAACTCTTCTTAGATGTTGAGTCAACTTCCTCAAAAGTTTAATTTTATTGATAAAAAATTTGAAACAGAGCTTTGCGTGGTGTACATTGTGTGCTATGTAGTCGGAAAATAAACCTAATGGAATTGTGAATTAATTTTTGATTTTACTAGAAAATGGTACTGCAAAATATTATTAAGTCAACTTCCTCAAAAGTTTAATTTTATTGATAAAAAATTTGAAACAGAGCTTTGCGTGGTGTACATTGTGTGCTATGTAGTCGGAAAATAAACCTAATGGAATTGTGAATTAATTTTTGATTTTACTAGAAAATGGTACTGCAAAATATTATTAAGTCAACTTCCTCAAAAGTTTAATTTTATTGATAAAAAATTTGAAACAGAGCTTTGCGTGGTGTACATTGTGTGCTATGTAGTCGGAAAATAAACCTAATGGAATTGTGAATTAATTTTTGATTTTACTAGAAAATGGTACTGCAAAATATTATTAAGTCAACTCCCCCGAAAGTTTAATTTTATTGATAAAAAATTTGAAACAGAGCTTTGCGTAGAGTACATTGTGTGCTACGTAGTCGGAAAATGAACCTAATCAAATTATGAAATAATTTTTGATTTTAGTAGAAAACGGTGCTGCAAAATATTTTAAACTCTTCTTAGATGTTGAGTCAACTTCCTCAAAAGTTTAATTTTATTGATAAAAAATTTGAAACAGAGCTTTGCGTGGTGTACATTGTGTGCTATGTAGTCGGAAAATAAACCTAATGGAATTGTGAATTAATTTTTGATTTTACTAGAAAATGGTACTGCAAAATATTATTAAGTCAACTTCCTCAAAAGTTTAATTTTATTGATAAAAAATTTGAAACAGAGCTTTGCGTGGTGTACATTGTGTGCTATGTAGTCGGAAAATAAACCTAATGGAATTGTGAATTAATTTTTGATTTTACTAGAAAATGGTACTGCAAAATATTATTAAGTCAACTCCCCCGAAAGTTTAATTTTATTGATAAAAAATTTGAAACAGAGCTTTGCGTGGTGTACATTGTGTGCTATGTAGTCGGAAAATAAACCTAATGGAATTGTGAATTAATTTTTGATTTTACTAGAAAATGGTACTGCAAAATATTATTAAGTCAACTTCCTCAAAAGTTTAATTTTATTGATAAAAAATTTGAAACAGAGCTTTGCGTGGTGTACATTGTGTGCTATGTAGTCGGAAAATAAACCTAATGGAATTGTGAATTAATTTTTGATTTTACTAGAAAATGGTACTGCAAAATATTATTAAGTCAACTCCCCCGAAAGTTTAATTTTATTGATAAAAAATTTGAAACAGAGCTTTGCGTGGTGTACATTGTGTGCTACGTAGTCGGAAAATGAACCTAATCAAATTATGAATTAATTTTTGATTTTAGTAGAAAACGGTGCTGCAAAATATTTTAAACTCTTCTTAGATGTTGAGTCAACTTCCTCAAAAGTTTAATTTTATTGATAAAAAATTTGAAACAGAGCTTTGCGTGGTGTACATTGTGTGCTATGTAGTCGGAAAATAAACCTAATGGAATTGTGAATTAATTTTTGATTTTACTAGAAAATGGTACTGCAAAATATTATTAAGTCAACTTCCTCAAAAGTTTAATTTTATTGATAAAAAATTTGAAACAGAGCTTTGCGTGGTGTACATTGTGTGCTATGTAGTCGGAAAATAAACCTAATGGAATTGTGAATTAATTTTTGATTTTACTAGAAAATGGTACTGCAAAATATTATTAAGTCAACTTCCTCAAAAGTTTAATTTTATTGATAAAAAATTTGAAACAGAGCTTTGCGTGGTGTACATTGTGTGCTATGTAGTCGGAAAATAAACCTAATGGAATTGTGAATTAATTTTTGATTTTACTAGAAAATGGTACTGCAAAATATTATTAAGTCAACTTCCTCAAAAGTTTAATTTTATTGATAAAAAATTTGAAACAGAGCTTTGCGTGGTGTACATTGTGTGCTATGTAGTCGGAAAATAAACCTAATGGAATTGTGAATTAATTTTTGATTTTACTAGAAAATGGTACTGCAAAATATTATTAAGTCAACTCCCCCGAAAGTTTAATTTTATTGATAAAAAATTTGAAACAGAGCTTTGCGTGGTGTACATTGTGTGCTATGTAGTCGGAAAATAAACCTAATGGAATTGTGAATTAATTTTTGATTTTACTAGAAAATGGTACTGCAAAATATTATTAAGTCAACTTCCTCAAAAGTTTAATTTTATTGATAAAAAATTTGAAACAGAGCTTTGCGTGGTGTACATTGTGTGCTATGTAGTCGGAAAATAAACCTAATGGAATTGTGAATTAATTTTTGATTTTACTAGAAAATGGTACTGCAAAATATTATTAAGTCAACTTCCTCAAAAGTTTAATTTTATTGATAAAAAATTTGAAACAGAGCTTTGCGTAGAGTACATTGTGTGCTACGTAGTCGGAAAATGAACCTAATCAAATTATGAATTAATTTTTGATTTTAGTAGAAAACGGTGCTGCAAAATATTTTAAACTCTTCTTAGATGTTGAGTCAACTTCCTCAAAAGTTTAATTTTATTGATAAAAAATTTGAAACAGAGCTTTGCGTGGTGTACATTGTGTGCTATGTAGTCGGAAAATAAACCTAATGGAATTGTGAATTAATTTTTGATTTTACTAGAAAATGGTACTGCAAAATATTATTAAGTCAACTCCCCCGAAAGTTTAATTTTATTGATAAAAAATTTGAAACAGAGCTTTGCGTAGAGTACATTGTGTGCTACATAGTCGGAAAATGAACCTAATCAAATTATGAATTAATTTTTGATTTTAGTAGAAAACGGTGCTGCAAAATATTTTAAACTCTTCTTAGATGTTGAGTCAACTTCCTCAAAAGTTTAATTTTATTGATAAAAAATTTGAAACAGAGCTTTGCGTGGTGTACATTGTGTGCTATGTAGTCGGAAAATAAACCTAATGGAATTGTGAATTAATTTTTGATTTTACTAGAAAATGGTACTGCAAAATATTATTAAGTCAACTTCCTCAAAAGTTTAATTTTATTGATAAAAAATTTGAAACAGAGCTTTGCGTGGTGTACATTGTGTGCTATGTAGTCGGAAAATAAACCTAATGGAATTGTGAATTAATTTTTGATTTTACTAGAAAATGGTACTGCAAAATATTATTAAGTCAACTTCCTCAAAAGTTTAATTTTATTGATAAAAAATTTGAAACAGAGCTTTGCGTGGTGTACATTGTGTGCTATGTAGTCGGAAAATAAACCTAATGGAATTGTGAATTAATTTTTGATTTTACTAGAAAATGGTACTGCAAAATATTATTAAGTCAACTCCCCCGAAAGTTTAATTTTATTGATAAAAAATTTGAAACAGAGCTTTGCGTGGTGTACATTGTGTGCTATGTAGTCGGAAAATAAACCTAATGGAATTGTGAATTAATTTTTGATTTTACTAGAAAATGGTACTGCAAAATATTATTAAGTCAACTCCCCCGAAAGTTTAATTTTATTGATAAAAAATTTGAAACAGAGCTTTGCGTGGTGTACATTGTGTGCTATGTAGTCGGAAAATAAACCTAATGGAATTGTGAATTAATTTTTGATTTTACTAGAAAATGGTACTGCAAAATATTATTAAGTCAACTCCCCCGAAAGTTTAATTTTATTGATAAAAAATTTGAAACAGAGCTTTGCGTGGTGTACATTGTGTGCTATGTAGTCGGAAAATAAACCTAATGGAATTGTGAATTAATTTTTGATTTTACTAGAAAATGGTACTGCAAAATATTATTAAGTCAACTTCCTCAAAAGTTTAATTTTATTGATAAAAAATTTGAAACAGAGCTTTGCGTGGTGTACATTGTGTGCTATGTAGTCGGAAAATAAACCTAATGGAATTGTGAATTAATTTTTGATTTTACTAGAAAATGGTACTGCAAAATATTATTAAGTCAACTCCCCCGAAAGTTTAATTTTATTGATAAAAAATTTGAAACAGAGCTTTGCGTAGAGTACATTGTGTGCTACATAGTCGGAAAATGAACCTAATCAAATTATGAATTAATTTTTGATTTTAGTAGAAAACGGTGCTGCAAAATACTTTAAACTCTTCTTAGATGTTGAGTCAACTTCCTCAAAAGTTTAATTTTATTGATAAAAAATTTGAAACAGAGCTTTGCGTGGTGTACATTGTGTGCTATGTAGTCGGAAAATAAACCTAATGGAATTGTGAATTAATTTTTGATTTTACTAGAAAATGGTACTGCAAAATATTATTAAGTCAACTTCCTCAAAAGTTTAATTTTATTGATAAAAAATTTGAAACAGAGCTTTGCGTGGTGTACATTGTGTGCTATGTAGTCGGAAAATAAACCTAATGGAATTGTGAATTAATTTTTGATTTTACTAGAAAATGGTACTGCAAAATATTATTAAGTCAACTCCCCCGAAAGTTTAATTTTATTGATAAAAAATTTGAAACAGAGCTTTGCGTGGTGTACATTGTGTGCTATGTAGTCGGAAAATAAACCTAATGGAATTGTGAATTAATTTTTGATTTTACTAGAAAATGGTACTGCAAAATATTATTAAGTCAACTCCCCCGAAAGTTTAATTTTATTGATAAAAAATTTGAAACAGAGCTTTGCGTGGTGTACATTGTGTGCTATGTAGTCGGAAAATAAACCTAATGGAATTGTGAATTAATTTTTGATTTTACTAGAAAATGGTACTGCAAAATATTATTAAGTCAACTTCCTCAAAAGTTTAATTTTATTGATAAAAAATTTGAAACAGAGCTTTGCGTGGTGTACATTGTGTGCTATGTAGTCGGAAAATAAACCTAATGGAATTGTGAATTAATTTTTGATTTTACTAGAAAATGGTACTGCAAAATATTATTAAGTCAACTTCCTCAAAAGTTTAATTTTATTGATAAAAAATTTGAAACAGAGCTTTGCGTGGTGTACATTGTGTGCTATGTAGTCGGAAAATAAACCTAATGGAATTGTGAATTAATTTTTGATTTTACTAGAAAATGGTACTGCAAAATATTATTAAGTCAACTCCCCCGAAAGTTTAATTTTATTGATAAAAAATTTGAAACAGAGCTTTGCGTGGTGTACATTGTGTGCTATGTAGTCGGAAAATAAACCTAATGGAATTGTGAATTAATTTTTGATTTTACTAGAAAATGGTACTGCAAAATATTATTAAGTCAACTCCCCCGAAAGTTTAATTTTATTGATAAAAAATTTGAAACAGAGCTTTGCGTGGTGTACATTGTGTGCTATGTAGTCGGAAAATAAACCTAATGGAATTGTGAATTAATTTTTGATTTTACTAGAAAATGGTACTGCAAAATATTATTAAGTCAACTTCCTCAAAAGTTTAATTTTATTGATAAAAAATTTGAAACAGAGCTTTGCGTGGTGTACATTGTGTGCTATGTAGTCGGAAAATAAACCTAATGGAATTGTGAATTAATTTTTGATTTTACTAGAAAATGGTACTGCAAAATATTATTAAGTCAACTTCCTCAAAAGTTTAATTTTATTGATAAAAAATTTGAAACAGAGCTTTGCGTGGTGTACATTGTGTGCTATGTAGTCGGAAAATAAACCTAATGGAATTGTGAATTAATTTTTGATTTTACTAGAAAATGGTACTGCAAAATATTATTAAGTCAACTCCCCCGAAAGTTTAATTTTATTGATAAAAAATTTGAAACAGAGCTTTGCGTAGAGTACATTGTGTGCTACGTAGTCGGAAAATGAACCTAATCAAATTATGAAATAATTTTTGATTTTAGTAGAAAACGGTGCTGCAAAATATTTTAAACTCTTCTTAGATGTTGAGTCAACTTCCTCAAAAGTTTAATTTTATTGATAAAAAATTTGAAACAGAGCTTTGCGTGGTGTACATTGTGTGCTATGTAGTCGGAAAATAAACCTAATGGAATTGTGAATTAATTTTTGATTTTACTAGAAAATGGTACTGCAAAATATTATTAAGTCAACTCCCCCGAAAGTTTAATTTTATTGATAAAAAATTTGAAACAGAGCTTTGCGTGGTGTACATTGTGTGCTATGTAGTCGGAAAATAAACCTAATGGAATTGTGAATTAATTTTTGATTTTACTAGAAAATGGTACTGCAAAATATTATTAAGTCAACTCCCCCGAAAGTTTAATTTTATTGATAAAAAATTTGAAACAGAGCTTTGCGTGGTGTACATTGTGTGCTATGTAGTCGGAAAATAAACCTAATGGAATTGTGAATTAATTTTTGATTTTACTAGAAAATGGTACTGCAAAATATTATTAAGTCAACTTCCTCAAAAGTTTAATTTTATTGATAAAAAATTTGAAACAGAGCTTTGCGTGGTGTACATTGTGTGCTATGTAGTCGGAAAATAAACCTAATGGAATTGTGAATTAATTTTTGATTTTACTAGAAAATGGTACTGCAAAATATTATTAAGTCAACTCCCCCGAAAGTTTAATTTTATTGATAAAAAATTTGAAACAGAGCTTTGCGTGGTGTACATTGTGTGCTACGTAGTCGGAAAATGAACCTAATCAAATTATGAATTAATTTTTGATTTTAGTAGAAAACGGTGCTGCAAAATATTTTAAACTCTTCTTAGATGTTGAGTCAACTTCCTCAAAAGTTTAATTTTATTGATAAAAAATTTGAAACAGAGCTTTGCGTGGTGTACATTGTGTGCTATGTAGTCGGAAAATAAACCTAATGGAATTGTGAATTAATTTTTGATTTTACTAGAAAATGGTACTGCAAAATATTATTAAGTCAACTCCCCCGAAAGTTTAATTTTATTGATAAAAAATTTGAAACAGAGCTTTGCGTGGTGTACATTGTGTGCTATGTAGTCGGAAAATAAACCTAATGGAATTGTGAATTAATTTTTGATTTTACTAGAAAATGGTACTGCAAAATATTATTAAGTCAACTCCCCCGAAAGTTTAATTTTATTGATAAAAAATTTGAAACAGAGCTTTGCGTGGTGTACATTGTGTGCTATGTAGTCGGAAAATAAACCTAATGGAATTGTGAATTAATTTTTGATTTTACTAGAAAATGGTACTGCAAAATATTATTAAGTCAACTTCCTCAAAAGTTTAATTTTATTGATAAAAAATTTGAAACAGAGCTTTGCGTGGTGTACATTGTGTGCTATGTAGTCGGAAAATAAACCTAATGGAATTGTGAATTAATTTTTGATTTTACTAGAAAATGGTACTGCAAAATATTATTAAGTCAACTTCCTCAAAAGTTTAATTTTATTGATAAAAAATTTGAAACAGAGCTTTGCGTGGTGTACATTGTGTGCTATGTAGTCGGAAAATAAACCTAATGGAATTGTGAATTAATTTTTGATTTTACTAGAAAATGGTACTGCAAAATATTATTAAGTCAACTCCCCCGAAAGTTTAATTTTATTGATAAAAAATTTGAAACAGAGCTTTGCGTGGTGTACATTGTGTGCTATGTAGTCGGAAAATAAACCTAATGGAATTGTGAATTAATTTTTGATTTTACTAGAAAATGGTACTGCAAAATATTATTAAGTCAACTCCCCCGAAAGTTTAATTTTATTGATAAAAAATTTGAAACAGAGCTTTGCGTGGTGTACATTGTGTGCTATGTAGTCGGAAAATAAACCTAATGGAATTGTGAATTAATTTTTGATTTTACTAGAAAATGGTACTGCAAAATATTATTAAGTCAACTTCCTCAAAAGTTTAATTTTATTGATAAAAAATTTGAAACAGAGCTTTGCGTGGTGTACATTGTGTGCTATGTAGTCGGAAAATAAACCTAATGGAATTGTGAATTAATTTTTGATTTTACTAGAAAATGGTACTGCAAAATATTATTAAGTCAACTTCCTCAAAAGTTTAATTTTATTGATAAAAAATTTGAAACAGAGCTTTGCGTGGTGTACATTGTGTGCTATGTAGTCGGAAAATAAACCTAATGGAATTGTGAATTAATTTTTGATTTTACTAGAAAATGGTACTGCAAAATATTATTAAGTCAACTCCCCCGAAAGTTTAATTTTATTGATAAAAAATTTGAAACAGAGCTTTGCGTAGAGTACATTGTGTGCTACGTAGTCGGAAAATGAACCTAATCAAATTATGAAATAATTTTTGATTTTAGTAGAAAACGGTGCTGCAAAATATTTTAAACTCTTCTTAGATGTTGAGTCAACTCCCCCGAAAGTTTAATTTTATTGATAAAAAATTTGAAACAGAGCTTTGCGTGGTGTACATTGTGTGCTATGTAGTCGGAAAATAAACCTAATGGAATTGTGAATTAATTTTTGATTTTACTAGAAAATGGTACTGCAAAATATTATTAAGTCAACTTCCTCAAAAGTTTAATTTTATTGATAAAAAATTTGAAACAGAGCTTTGCGTGGTGTACATTGTGTGCTATGTAGTCGGAAAATAAACCTAATGGAATTGTGAATTAATTTTTGATTTTACTAGAAAATGGTACTGCAAAATATTATTAAGTCAACTTCCTCAAAAGTTTAATTTTATTGATAAAAAATTTGAAACAGAGCTTTGCGTGGTGTACATTGTGTGCTATGTAGTCGGAAAATAAACCTAATGGAATTGTGAATTAATTTTTGATTTTACTAGAAAATGGTACTGCAAAATATTATTAAGTCAACTCCCCCGAAAGTTTAATTTTATTGATAAAAAATTTGAAACAGAGCTTTGCGTGGTGTACATTGTGTGCTATGTAGTCGGAAAATAAACCTAATGGAATTGTGAATTAATTTTTGATTTTACTAGAAAATGGTACTGCAAAATATTATTAAGTCAACTCCCCCGAAAGTTTAATTTTATTGATAAAAAATTTGAAACAGAGCTTTGCGTAGAGTACATTGTGTGCTACGTAGTCGGAAAATGAACCTAATCAAATTATGAATTAATTTTTGATTTTAGTAGAAAACAGTGCTGCAAAATATTTTAAACTCTTCTTAGATGTTGAGTCAACTTCCTCAAAAGTTTAATTTTATTGATAAAAAATTTGAAACGGAGCTTTGCGTGGTGTACATTGTGTGCTATGTAGTCGGAAAATAAACCTAATGGAATTGTGAATTAATTTTTGATTTTACTAGAAAATGGTACTGCAAAATATTATTAAGTCAACTCCCCCGAAAGTTTAATTTTATTGATAAAAAATTTGAAACAGAGCTTTGCGTGGTGTACATTGTGTGCTATGTAGTCGGAAAATAAACCTAATGGAATTGTGAATTAATTTTTGATTTTACTAGAAAATGGTACTGCAAAATATTATTAAGTCAACTCCCCCGAAAGTTTAATTTTATTGATAAAAAATTTGAAACAGAGCTTTGCGTAGAGTACATTGTGTGCTACGTAGTCGGAAAATGAACCTAATCAAATTATGAATTAATTTTTGATTTTAGTAGAAAACAGTGCTGCAAAATATTTTAAACTCTTCTTAGATGTTGAGTCAACTTCCTCAAAAGTTTAATTTTATTGATAAAAAATTTGAAACGGAGCTTTGCGTGGTGTACATTGTGTGCTATGTAGTCGGAAAATAAACCTAATGGAATTGTGAATTAATTTTTGATTTTACTAGAAAATGGTACTGCAAAATATTATTAAGTCAACTCCCCCGAAAGTTTAATTTTATTGATAAAAAATTTGAAACAGAGCTTTGCGTGGTGTACATTGTGTGCTATGTAGTCGGAAAATAAACCTAATGGAATTGTGAATTAATTTTTGATTTTACTAGAAAATGGTACTGCAAAATATTATTAAGTCAACTCCCCCGAAAGTTTAATTTTATTGATAAAAAATTTGAAACAGAGCTTTGCGTGGTGTACATTGTGTGCTATGTAGTCGGAAAATAAACCTAATGGAATTGTGAATTAATTTTTGATTTTACTAGAAAATGGTACTGCAAAATATTATTAAGTCAACTCCCCCGAATGTTTAATTTTATTGATAAAAAATTTGAAACAGAGCTTTGCGTAGGGTACATTGTGTGCTACGTAGTCGGAAAATGAACCTAATCAAATTATGAATTAATTTTTGATTTTAGTAGAAAACAGTGCTGCAAAATATTTTAAACTCTTCTTAGATGTTGAGTCAACTTCCTCAAAAGTTTAATTTTATTGATAAAAAATTTGAAACGGAGCTTTGCGTGGTGTACATTGTGTGCTATGTAGTCGGAAAATAAACCTAATGGAATTGTGAATTAATTTTTGATTTTACTAGAAAATGGTACTGCAAAATATTATTAAGTCAACTCCCCCGAAAGTTTAATTTTATTGATAAAAAATTTGAAACAGAGCTTTGCGTGGTGTACATTGTGTGCTATGTAGTCGGAAAATAAACCTAATGGAATTGTGAATTAATTTTTGATTTTACTAGAAAATGGTACTGCAAAATATTATTAAGTCAACTCCCCCGAAAGTTTAATTTTATTGATAAAAAATTTGAAACAGAGCTTTGCGTAGAGTACATTGTGTGCTACGTAGTCGGAAAATGAACCTAATCAAATTATGAATTAATTTTTGATTTTAGTAGAAAACAGTGCTGCAAAATATTTTAAACTCTTCTTAGATGTTGAGTCAACTTCCTCAAAAGTTTAATTTTATTGATAAAAAATTTGAAACGGAGCTTTGCGTGGTGTACATTGTGTGCTATGTAGTCGGAAAATAAACCTAATGGAATTGTGAATTAATTTTTGATTTTACTAGAAAATGGTTCTGCAAAATATTATTAAGTCAACTTCCTCAAAAGTTTAATTTTATTGATAAAAAATTTGAAACAGAGCTTTGCGTGGTGTACATTGTGTGCTATGTAGTCGGAAAATAAACCTAATGGAATTGTGAATTAATTTTTGATTTTACTAGAAAATGGTACTGCAAAATATTATTAAGTCAACTCCCCCAAAAGTTTAATTTTATTGATAAAAAATTTGAAACAGAGCTTTGCGTGGTGTACATTGTGTGCTATGTAGTCGGAAAATAAACCTAATGGAATTGTGAATTAATTTTTGATTTTACTAGAAAATGGTACTGCAAAATATTATTAAGTCAACTCCCCCGAAAGTTTAATTTTATTGATAAAAAATTTGAAACAGAGCTTTGCGTAGAGTACATTGTGTGCTACGTAGTCGGAAAATGAACCTAATCAAATTATGAATTAATTTTTGATTTTAGTAGAAAACAGTGCTGCAAAATATTTTAAACTCTTCTTAGATGTTGAGTCAACTTCCTCAAAAGTTTAATTTTATTGATAAAAAATTTGAAACGGAGCTTTGCGTGGTGTACATTGTGTGCTATGTAGTCGGAAAATAAACCTAATGGAATTGTGAATTAATTTTTGATTTTACTAGAAAATGGTACTGCAAAATATTATTAAGTCAACTTCCTCAAAAGTTTAATTTTATTGATAAAAAATTTGAAACAGAGCTTTGCGTGGTGTACATTGTGTGCTATGTAGTCGGAAAATAAACCTAATGGAATTGTGAATTAATTTTTGATTTTACTAGAAAATGGTACTGCAAAATATTATTAAGTCAACTCCCCCGAAAGTTTAATTTTATTGATAAAAAATTTGAAACAGAGCTTTGCGTAGAGTACATTGTGTGCTACGTAGTCGGAAAATGAACCTAATCAAATTATGAATTAATTTTTGATTTTAGTAGAAAACAGTGCTGCAAAATATTTTAAACTCTTCTTAGATGTTGAGTCAACTTCCTCAAAAGTTTAATTTTATTGATAAAAAATTTGAAACGGAGCTTTGCGTGGTGTACATTGTGTGCTATGTAGTCGGAAAATAAACCTAATGGAATTGTGAATTAATTTTTGATTTTACTAGAAAATGGTACTGCAAAATATTATTAAGTCAACTCCCCCAAAAGTTTAATTTTATTGATAAAAAATTTGAAACAGAGCTTTGCGTAGAGTACATTGTGTGCTACGTAGTCGGAAAATGAACCTAATCAAATTATGAATTAATTTTTGATTTTAGTAGAAAACGGTGCTGCAAAATATTTTAAACTCTTCTTAGATGTTGAGTCAACTTCCTCAAAAGTTTAATTTTATTGATAAAAAATTTGAAACGGAGCTTTGCGTGGTGTACATTGTGTGCTATGTAGTCGGAAAATAAACCTAATGGAATTGTGAATTAATTTTTGATTTTACTAGAAAATGGTACTGCAAAATATTATTAAGTCAACTTCCTCAAAAGTTTAATTTTATTGATAAAAAATTTGAAACAGAGCTTTGCGTGGTGTACATTGTGTGCTATGTAGTCGGAAAATAAACCTAATCAAATTATGAATTAATTTTTGATTTTAGTAGAAAACAGTGCTGCAAAATATTTTAAACTCTTCTTAGATGTTGAGTCAACTTCCTCAAAAGTTTAATTTTATTGATAAAAAATTTGAAACGGAGCTTTGCGTGGTGTACATTGTGTGCTATGTAGTCGGAAAATAAACCTAATGGAATTGTGAATTAATTTTTGATTTTACTAGAAAATGGTACTGCAAAATATTATTAAGTCAACTCCCCCGAAAGTTTAATTTTATTGATAAAAAATTTGAAACAGAGCTTTGCGTGGTGTACATTGTGTGCTATGTAGTCGGAAAATAAACCTAATGGAATTGTGAATTAATTTTTGATTTTACTAGAAAATGGTACTGCAAAATATTATTAAGTCAACTTCCTCAAAAGTTTAATTTTATTGATAAAAAATTTGAAACAGAGCTTTGCGTGGTGTACATTGTGTGCTATGTAGTCGGAAAATAAACCTAATGGAATTGTGAATTAATTTTTGATTTTACTAGAAAATGGTACTGCAAAATATTATTAAGTCAACTCCCCCAAAAGATTAATTTTATTGATAAAAAATTTGAAACAGAGCTTTGCGTGGTGTACATTGTGTGCTATGTAGTCGGAAAATAAACCTAATGGAATTGTGAATTAATTTTTGATTTTACTAGAAAATGGTACTGCAAAATATTATTAAGTCAACTCCCCCGAAAGTTTAATTTTATTGATAAAAAATTTGAAACGGAGCTTTGCGTAGAGTACATTGTGTGCTACGTAGTCGGAAAATGAACCTAATCAAATTATGAATTAATTTTTGATTTTAGTAGAAAACAGTGCTGCAAAATATTTTAAACTCTTCTTAGATGTTGAGTCAACTTCCTCAAAAGTTTAATTTTATTGATAAAAAATTTGAAACGGAGCTTTGCGTGGTGTACATTGTGTGCTATGTAGTCGGAAAATAAACCTAATGGAATTGTGAATTAATTTTTGATTTTACTAGAAAATGGTACTGCAAAATATTATTAAGTCAACTTTCTCAAAAGTTTAATTTTATTGATAAAAAATTTGAAACAGAGCTTTGCGTGGTGTACATTGTGTGCTATGTAGTCGGAAAATAAACCTAATGGAATTGTGAATTAATTTTTGATTTTACTAGAAAATGGTACTGCAAAATATTATTAAGTCAACTCCCCCGAAAGTTTAATTTTATTGATAAAAAATTTGAAACAGAGCTTTGCGTAGAGTACATTGTGTGCTACGTAGTCGGAAAATGAACCTAATCAAATTATGAATTAATTTTTGATTTTAGTAGAAAACAGTGCTGCAAAATATTTTAAACTCTTCTTAGATGTTGAGTCAACTTCCTCAAAAGTTTAATTTTATTGATAAAAAATTTGAAACGGAGCTTTGCGTGGTGTACATTGTGTGCTATGTAGTCGGAAAATAAACCTAATGGAATTGTGAATTAATTTTTGATTTTACTAGAAAATGGTACTGCAAAATATTATTAAGTCAACTCCCCCAAAAGTTTAATTTTATTGATAAAAAATTTGAAACAGAGCTTTGCGTAGAGTACATTGTGTGCTACGTAGTCGGAAAATGAACCTAATCAAATTATGAATTAATTTTTGATTTTAGTAGAAAACGGTGCTGCAAAATATTTTAAACTCTTCTTAGATGTTGAGTCAACTTCCTCAAAAGTTTAATTTTATTGATAAAAAATTTGAAACGGAGCTTTGCGTGGTGTACATTGTGTGCTATGTAGTCGGAAAATAAACCTAATGGAATTGTGAATTAATTTTTGATTTTACTAGAAAATGGTACTGCAAAATATTATTAAGTCAACTCCCCCGAAAGTTTAATTTTATTGATAAAAAATTTGAAACAGAGCTTTGCGTGGTGTACATTGTGTGCTATGTAGTCGGAAAATAAACCTAATGGAATTGTGAATTAATTTTTGATTTTACTAGAAAATGGTACTGCAAAATATTATTAAGTCAACTCCCCCAAAAGTTTAATTTTATTGATAAAAAATTTGAAACAGAGCTTTGCGTGGTGTACATTGTGTGCTATGTAGTCGGAACATAAACCTAATGGAATTGTGAATTAATTTTTGATTTTACTAGAAAATGGTACTGCAAAATATTATTAAGTCAACTCCCCCGAAAGTTTAATTTTATTGATAAAAAATTTGAAACAGAGCTTTGCGTGGTGTACATTGTGTGCTATGTAGTCGGAAAATAAACCTAATGGAATTGTGAATTAATTTTTGATTTTACTAGAAAATGGTACTGCAAAATATTATTAAGTCAACTCCCCCGAAAGTTTAATTTTATTGATAAAAAATTTGAAACAGAGCTTTGCGTGGTGTACATTGTGTGCTATGTAGTCGGAAAATAAACCTAATGGAATTGTGAATTAATTTTTGATTTTACTAGAAAATGGTACTGCAAAATATTATTAAGTCAACTCCCCCGAAAGTTTAATTTTATTGATAAAAAATTTGAAACAGAGCTTTGCGTGGTGTACATTGTGTGCTATGTAGTCGGAAAATAAACCTAATGGAATTGTGAATTAATTTTTGATTTTACTAGAAAATGGTACTGCAAAATATTATTAAGTCAACTCCCCCGAAAGTTTAATTTTATTGATAAAAAATTTGAAACAGAGCTTTGCGTAGAGTACATTGTGTGCTACGTAGTCGGAAAATGAACCTAATCAAATTATGAATTAATTTTTGATTTTAGTAGAAAACGGTGCTGCAAAATATTTTAAACTCTTCTTAGATGTTGAGTCAACTTCCTCAAAAGTTTAATTTTATTGATAAAAAATTTGAAACGGAGCTTTGCGTGGTGTACATTGTGTGCTATGTAGTCGGAAAATAAACCTAATGGAATTGTGAATTAATTTTTGATTTTACTAGAAAATGGTACTGCAAAATATTATTAAGTCAACTTCCTCAAAAGTTTAATTTTATTGATAAAAAATTTGAAACAGAGCTTTGCGTGGTGTACATTGTGTGCTATGTAGTCGGAAAATAAACCTAATGGAATTGTGAATTAATTTTTGATTTTACTAGAAAATGGTACTGCAAAATATTATTAAGTCAACTCCCCCGAAAGTTTAATTTTATTGATAAAAAATTTGAAACACAGCTTTGCGTAGAGTACATTGTGTGCTACGTAGTCGGAAAATGAACCTAATCAAATTATGAATTAATTTTTGATTTTAGTAGAAAATGGTACTGCAAAATATTATTAAGTCAACTTCCTCAAAAGTTTAATTTTATTGATAAAAAATTTGAAACAGAGCTTTGCGTGGTGTACATTGTGTGCTATGTAGTCGGAAAATAAACCTAATGGAATTGTGAATTAATTTTTGATTTTACTAGAAAATGGTACTGCAAAATATTATTAAGTCAACTCCCCCAAAAGTTTAATTTTATTGATAAAAAATTTGAAACAGAGCTTTGCGTGGTGTACATTGTGTGCTATGTAGTCGGAAAATAAACCTAATGGAATTGTGAATTAATTTTTGATTTTACTAGAAAATGGTACTGCAAAATATTATTAAGTCAACTCCCCCGAAAGTTTAATTTTATTGATAAAAAATTTGAAACAGAGCTTTGCGTGGTGTACATTGTGTGCTATGTAGTCGGAAAATAAACCTAATGGAATTGTGAATTAATTTTTGATTTTACTAGAAAATGGTACTGCAAAATATTATTAAGTCAACTCCCCCGAAAGTTTAATTTTATTGATAAAAAATTTGAAACAGAGCTTTGCGTGGTGTACATTGTGTGCTATGTAGTCGGAAAATAAACCTAATGGAATTGTGAATTAATTTTTGATTTTACTAGAAAATGGTACTGCAAAATATTATTAAGTCAACTTCCTCAAAAGTTTAATTTTATTGATAAAAAATTTGAAACAGAGCTTTGCGTAGAGTACATTGTGTGCTACGTAGTCGGAAAATGAACCTAATCAAATTATGAATTAATTTTTGATTTTAGTAGAAAACGGTGCTGCAAAATATTTTAAACTCTTCTTAGATGTTGAGTCAACTTCCTCAAAAGTTTAATTTTATTGATAAAAAATTTGAAACAGAGCTTTGCGTGGTGTACATTGTGTGCTATGTAGTCGGAAAATAAACCTAATGGAATTGTGAATTAATTTTTGATTTTACTAGAAAATGGTACTGCAAAATATTATTAAGTCAACTCCCCCGAAAGTTTAATTTTATTGATAAAAAATTTGAAACAGAGCTTTGCGTAGAGTACATTGTGTGCTACATAGTCGGAAAATGAACCTAATCAAATTATGAATTAATTTTTGATTTTAGTAGAAAACGGTGCTGCAAAATATTTTAAACTCTTCTTAGATGTTGAGTCAACTTCCTCAAAAGTTTAATTTTATTGATAAAAAATTTGAAACAGAGCTTTGCGTGGTGTACATTGTGTGCTATGTAGTCGGAAAATAAACCTAATGGAATTGTGAATTAATTTTTGATTTTACTAGAAAATGGTACTGCAAAATATTATTAAGTCAACTTCCTCAAAAGTTTAATTTTATTGATAAAAAATTTGAAACAGAGCTTTGCGTGGTGTACATTGTGTGCTATGTAGTCGGAAAATAAACCTAATGGAATTGTGAATTAATTTTTGATTTTACTAGAAAATGGTACTGCAAAATATTATTAAGTCAACTTCCTCAAAAGTTTAATTTTATTGATAAAAAATTTGAAACAGAGCTTTGCGTGGTGTACATTGTGTGCTATGTAGTCGGAAAATAAACCTAATGGAATTGTGAATTAATTTTTGATTTTACTAGAAAATGGTACTGCAAAATATTATTAAGTCAACTCCCCCGAAAGTTTAATTTTATTGATAAAAAATTTGAAACAGAGCTTTGCGTGGTGTACATTGTGTGCTATGTAGTCGGAAAATAAACCTAATGGAATTGTGAATTAATTTTTGATTTTACTAGAAAATGGTACTGCAAAATATTATTAAGTCAACTCCCCCGAAAGTTTAATTTTATTGATAAAAAATTTGAAACAGAGCTTTGCGTGGTGTACATTGTGTGCTATGTAGTCGGAAAATAAACCTAATGGAATTGTGAATTAATTTTTGATTTTACTAGAAAATGGTACTGCAAAATATTATTAAGTCAACTCCCCCGAAAGTTTAATTTTATTGATAAAAAATTTGAAACAGAGCTTTGCGTGGTGTACATTGTGTGCTATGTAGTCGGAAAATAAACCTAATGGAATTGTGAATTAATTTTTGATTTTACTAGAAAATGGTACTGCAAAATATTATTAAGTCAACTTCCTCAAAAGTTTAATTTTATTGATAAAAAATTTGAAACAGAGCTTTGCGTGGTGTACATTGTGTGCTATGTAGTCGGAAAATAAACCTAATGGAATTGTGAATTAATTTTTGATTTTACTAGAAAATGGTACTGCAAAATATTATTAAGTCAACTCCCCCGAAAGTTTAATTTTATTGATAAAAAATTTGAAACAGAGCTTTGCGTGGTGTACATTGTGTGCTATGTAGTCGGAAAATAAACCTAATGGAATTGTGAATTAATTTTTGATTTTACTAGAAAATGGTACTGCAAAATATTATTAAGTCAACTTCCTCAAAAGTTTAATTTTATTGATAAAAAATTTGAAACAGAGCTTTGCGTGGTGTACATTGTGTGCTATGTAGTCGGAAAATAAACCTAATGGAATTGTGAATTAATTTTTGATTTTACTAGAAAATGGTACTGCAAAATATTATTAAGTCAACTTCCTCAAAAGTTTAATTTTATTGATAAAAAATTTGAAACAGAGCTTTGCGTGGTGTACATTGTGTGCTATGTAGTCGGAAAATAAACCTAATGGAATTGTGAATTAATTTTTGATTTTACTAGAAAATGGTACTGCAAAATATTATTAAGTCAACTCCCCCGAAAGTTTAATTTTATTGATAAAAAATTTGAAACAGAGCTTTGCGTGGTGTACATTGTGTGCTATGTAGTCGGAAAATAAACCTAATGGAATTGTGAATTAATTTTTGATTTTACTAGAAAATGGTACTGCAAAATATTATTAAGTCAACTTCCTCAAAAGTTTAATTTTATTGATAAAAAATTTGAAACAGAGCTTTGCGTGGTGTACATTGTGTGCTATGTAGTCGGAAAATAAACCTAATGGAATTGTGAATTAATTTTTGATTTTACTAGAAAATGGTACTGCAAAATATTATTAAGTCAACTCCCCCGAAAGTTTAATTTTATTGATAAAAAATTTGAAACAGAGCTTTGCGTGGTGTACATTGTGTGCTATGTAGTCGGAAAATAAACCTAATGGAATTGTGAATTAATTTTTGATTTTACTAGAAAATGGTACTGCAAAATATTATTAAGTCAACTCCCCCGAAAGTTTAATTTTATTGATAAAAAATTTGAAACAGAGCTTTGCGTGGTGTACATTGTGTGCTATGTAGTCGGAAAATAAACCTAATGGAATTGTGAATTAATTTTTGATTTTACTAGAAAATGGTACTGCAAAATATTATTAAGTCAACTTCCTCAAAAGTTTAATTTTATTGATAAAAAATTTGAAACAGAGCTTTGCGTGGTGTACATTGTGTGCTATGTAGTCGGAAAATAAACCTAATGGAATTGTGAATTAATTTTTGATTTTACTAGAAAATGGTACTGCAAAATATTATTAAGTCAACTCCCCCGAAAGTTTAATTTTATTGATAAAAAATTTGAAACAGAGCTTTGCGTGGTGTACATTGTGTGCTATGTAGTCGGAAAATAAACCTAATGGAATTGTGAATTAATTTTTGATTTTACTAGAAAATGGTACTGCAAAATATTATTAAGTCAACTTCCTCAAAAGTTTAATTTTATTGATAAAAAATTTGAAACAGAGCTTTGCGTGGTGTACATTGTGTGCTATGTAGTCGGAAAATAAACCTAATGGAATTGTGAATTAATTTTTGATTTTACTAGAAAATGGTACTGCAAAATATTATTAAGTCAACTTCCTCAAAAGTTTAATTTTATTGATAAAAAATTTGAAACAGAGCTTTGCGTGGTGTACATTGTGTGCTATGTAGTCGGAAAATAAACCTAATGGAATTGTGAATTAATTTTTGATTTTACTAGAAAATGGTACTGCAAAATATTATTAAGTCAACTCCCCCGAAAGTTTAATTTTATTGATAAAAAATTTGAAACAGAGCTTTGCGTGGTGTACATTGTGTGCTATGTAGTCGGAAAATAAACCTAATGGAATTGTGAATTAATTTTTGATTTTACTAGAAAATGGTACTGCAAAATATTATTAAGTCAACTCCCCCGAAAGTTTAATTTTATTGATAAAAAATTTGAAACAGAGCTTTGCGTGGTGTACATTGTGTGCTATGTAGTCGGAAAATAAACCTAATGGAATTGTGAATTAATTTTTGATTTTACTAGAAAATGGTACTGCAAAATATTATTAAGTCAACTCCCCCGAAAGTTTAATTTTATTGATAAAAAATTTGAAACAGAGCTTTGCGTGGTGTACATTGTGTGCTATGTAGTCGGAAAATAAACCTAATGGAATTGTGAATTAATTTTTGATTTTACTAGAAAATGGTACTGCAAAATATTATTAAGTCAACTTCCTCAAAAGTTTAATTTTATTGATAAAAAATTTGAAACAGAGCTTTGCGTGGTGTACATTGTGTGCTATGTAGTCGGAAAATAAACCTAATGGAATTGTGAATTAATTTTTGATTTTACTAGAAAATGGTACTGCAAAATATTATTAAGTCAACTCCCCCGAAAGTTTAATTTTATTGATAAAAAATTTGAAACAGAGCTTTGCGTAGAGTACATTGTGTGCTACATAGTCGGAAAATGAACCTAATCAAATTATGAATTAATTTTTGATTTTAGTAGAAAACGGTGCTGCAAAATACTTTAAACTCTTCTTAGATGTTGAGTCAACTTCCTCAAAAGTTTAATTTTATTGATAAAAAATTTGAAACAGAGCTTTGCGTGGTGTACATTGTGTGCTATGTAGTCGGAAAATAAACCTAATGGAATTGTGAATTAATTTTTGATTTTACTAGAAAATGGTACTGCAAAATATTATTAAGTCAACTTCCTCAAAAGTTTAATTTTATTGATAAAAAATTTGAAACAGAGCTTTGCGTGGTGTACATTGTGTGCTATGTAGTCGGAAAATAAACCTAATGGAATTGTGAATTAATTTTTGATTTTACTAGAAAATGGTACTGCAAAATATTATTAAGTCAACTCCCCCGAAAGTTTAATTTTATTGATAAAAAATTTGAAACAGAGCTTTGCGTGGTGTACATTGTGTGCTATGTAGTCGGAAAATAAACCTAATGGAATTGTGAATTAATTTTTGATTTTACTAGAAAATGGTACTGCAAAATATTATTAAGTCAACTCCCCCGAAAGTTTAATTTTATTGATAAAAAATTTGAAACAGAGCTTTGCGTGGTGTACATTGTGTGCTATGTAGTCGGAAAATAAACCTAATGGAATTGTGAATTAATTTTTGATTTTACTAGAAAATGGTACTGCAAAATATTATTAAGTCAACTTCCTCAAAAGTTTAATTTTATTGATAAAAAATTTGAAACAGAGCTTTGCGTGGTGTACATTGTGTGCTATGTAGTCGGAAAATAAACCTAATGGAATTGTGAATTAATTTTTGATTTTACTAGAAAATGGTACTGCAAAATATTATTAAGTCAACTCCCCCGAAAGTTTAATTTTATTGATAAAAAATTTGAAACAGAGCTTTGCGTAGAGTACATTGTGTGCTACATAGTCGGAAAATGAACCTAATCAAATTATGAATTAATTTTTGATTTTAGTAGAAAACGGTGCTGCAAAATACTTTAAACTCTTCTTAGATGTTGAGTCAACTTCCTCAAAAGTTTAATTTTATTGATAAAAAATTTGAAACAGAGCTTTGCGTGGTGTACATTGTGTGCTATGTAGTCGGAAAATAAACCTAATGGAATTGTGAATTAATTTTTGATTTTACTAGAAAATGGTACTGCAAAATATTATTAAGTCAACTCCCCCGAAAGTTTAATTTTATTGATAAAAAATTTGAAACAGAGCTTTGCGTGGTGTACATTGTGTGCTATGTAGTCGGAAAATAAACCTAATGGAATTGTGAATTAATTTTTGATTTTACTAGAAAATGGTACTGCAAAATATTATTAAGTCAACTCCCCCGAAAGTTTAATTTTATTGATAAAAAATTTGAAACAGAGCTTTGCGTGGTGTACATTGTGTGCTATGTAGTCGGAAAATAAACCTAATGGAATTGTGAATTAATTTTTGATTTTACTAGAAAATGGTACTGCAAAATATTATTAAGTCAACTTCCTCAAAAGTTTAATTTTATTGATAAAAAATTTGAAACAGAGCTTTGCGTGGTGTACATTGTGTGCTATGTAGTCGGAAAATAAACCTAATGGAATTGTGAATTAATTTTTGATTTTACTAGAAAATGGTACTGCAAAATATTATTAAGTCAACTCCCCCGAAAGTTTAATTTTATTGATAAAAAATTTGAAACAGAGCTTTGCGTGGTGTACATTGTGTGCTATGTAGTCGGAAAATAAACCTAATGGAATTGTGAATTAATTTTTGATTTTACTAGAAAATGGTACTGCAAAATATTATTAAGTCAACTTCCTCAAAAGTTTAATTTTATTGATAAAAAATTTGAAACAGAGCTTTGCGTGGTGTACATTGTGTGCTATGTAGTCGGAAAATAAACCTAATGGAATTGTGAATTAATTTTTGATTTTACTAGAAAATGGTACTGCAAAATATTATTAAGTCAACTTCCTCAAAAGTTTAATTTTATTGATAAAAAATTTGAAACAGAGCTTTGCGTGGTGTACATTGTGTGCTATGTAGTCGGAAAATAAACCTAATGGAATTGTGAATTAATTTTTGATTTTACTAGAAAATGGTACTGCAAAATATTATTAAGTCAACTCCCCCGAAAGTTTAATTTTATTGATAAAAAATTTGAAACAGAGCTTTGTGTGGTGTACATTGTGTGCTATGTAGTCGGAAAATAAACCTAATGGAATTGTGAATTAATTTTTGATTTTACTAGAAAATGGTACTGCAAAATATTATTAAGTCAACTCCCCCGAAAGTTTAATTTTATTGATAAAAAATTTGAAACAGAGCTTTGCGTGGTGTACATTGTGTGCTATGTAGTCGGAAAATAAACCTAATGGAATTGTGAATTAATTTTTGATTTTACTAGAAAATGGTACTGCAAAATATTATTAAGTCAACTCCCCCGAAAGTTTAATTTTATTGATAAAAAATTTGAAACAGAGCTTTGCGTGGTGTACATTGTGTGCTATGTAGTCGGAAAATAAACCTAATGGAATTGTGAATTAATTTTTGATTTTACTAGAAAATGGTACTGCAAAATATTATTAAGTCAACTTCCTCAAAAGTTTAATTTTATTGATAAAAAATTTGAAACAGAGCTTTGCGTGGTGTACATTGTGTGCTATGTAGTCGGAAAATAAACCTAATGGAATTGTGAATTAATTTTTGATTTTACTAGAAAATGGTACTGCAAAATATTATTAAGTCAACTCCCCCGAAAGTTTAATTTTATTCATAAAAAATTTGAAACAGAGCTTTGCGTAGAGTACATTGTGTGCTACATAGTCGGAAAATGAACCTAATCAAATTATGAATTAATTTTTGATTTTAGTAGAAAACGGTGCTGCAAAATACTTTAAACTCTTCTTAGATGTTGAGTCAACTTCCTCAAAAGTTTAATTTTATTGATAAAAAATTTGAAACAGAGCTTTGCGTGGTGTACATTGTGTGCTATGTAGTCGGAAAATAAACCTAATGGAATTGTGAATTAATTTTTGATTTTACTAGAAAATGGTACTGCAAAATATTATTAAGTCAACTCCCCCGAAAGTTTAATTTTATTGATAAAAAATTTGAAACAGAGCTTTGCGTGGTGTACATTGTGTGCTATGTAGTCGGAAAATAAACCTAATGGAATTGTGAATTAATTTTTGATTTTACTAGAAAATGGTACTGCAAAATATTATTAAGTCAACTCCCCCGAAAGTTTAATTTTATTGATAAAAAATTTGAAACAGAGCTTTGCGTGGTGTACATTGTGTGCTATGTAGTCGGAAAATAAACCTAATGGAATTGTGAATTAATTTTTGATTTTACTAGAAAATGGTACTGCAAAATATTATTAAGTCAACTTCCTCAAAAGTTTAATTTTATTGATAAAAAATTTGAAACAGAGCTTTGCGTGGTGTACATTGTGTGCTATGTAGTCGGAAAATAAACCTAATGGAATTGTGAATTAATTTTTGATTTTACTAGAAAATGGTACTGCAAAATATTATTAAGTCAACTCCCCCGAAAGTTTAATTTTATTGATAAAAAATTTGAAACAGAGCTTTGCGTGGTGTACATTGTGTGCTATGTAGTCGGAAAATAAACCTAATGGAATTGTGAATTAATTTTTGATTTTACTAGAAAATGGTACTGCAAAATATTATTAAGTCAACTCCCCCGAAAGTTTAATTTTATTGATAAAAAATTTGAAACAGAGCTTTGCGTGGTGTACATTGTGTGCTATGTAGTCGGAAAATAAACCTAATGGAATTGTGAATTAATTTTTGATTTTACTAGAAAATGGTACTGCAAAATATTATTAAGTCAACTCCCCCGAAAGTTTAATTTTATTGATAAAAAATTTGAAACAGAGCTTTGCGTGGTGTACATTGTGTGCTATGTAGTCGGAAAATAAACCTAATGGAATTGTGAATTAATTTTTGATTTTACTAGAAAATGGTACTGCAAAATATTATTAAGTCAACTTCCTCAAAAGTTTAATTTTATTGATAAAAAATTTGAAACAGAGCTTTGCGTGGTGTACATTGTGTGCTATGTAGTCGGAAAATAAACCTAATGGAATTGTGAATTAATTTTTGATTTTACTAGAAAATGGTACTGCAAAATATTATTAAGTCAACTTCCTCAAAAGTTTAATTTTATTGATAAAAAATTTGAAACAGAGCTTTGCGTGGTGTACATTGTGTGCTATGTAGTCGGAAAATAAACCTAATGGAATTGTGAATTAATTTTTGATTTTACTAGAAAATGGTACTGCAAAATATTATTAAGTCAACTCCCCCGAAAGTTTAATTTTATTGATAAAAAATTTGAAACAGAGCTTTGCGTGGTGTACATTGTGTGCTATGTAGTCGGAAAATAAACCTAATGGAATTGTGAATTAATTTTTGATTTTACTAGAAAATGGTACTGCAAAATATTATTAAGTCAACTCCCCCGAAAGTTTAATTTTATTGATAAAAAATTTGAAACAGAGCTTTGCGTGGTGTACATTGTGTGCTATGTAGTCGGAAAATAAACCTAATGGAATTGTGAATTAATTTTTGATTTTACTAGAAAATGGTACTGCAAAATATTATTAAGTCAACTTCCTCAAAAGTTTAATTTTATTGATAAAAAATTTGAAACAGAGCTTTGCGTGGTGTACATTGTGTGCTATGTAGTCGGAAAATAAACCTAATGGAATTGTGAATTAATTTTTGATTTTACTAGAAAATGGTACTGCAAAATATTATTAAGTCAACTCCCCCGAAAGTTTAATTTTATTGATAAAAAATTTGAAACAGAGCTTTGCGTGGTGTACATTGTGTGCTATGTAGTCGGAAAATAAACCTAATGGAATTGTGAATTAATTTTTGATTTTACTAGAAAATGGTACTGCAAAATATTATTAAGTCAACTCCCCCGAAAGTTTAATTTTATTGATAAAAAATTTGAAACAGAGCTTTGCGTGGTGTACATTGTGTGCTATGTAGTCGGAAAATAAACCTAATGGAATTGTGAATTAATTTTTGATTTTACTAGAAAATGGTACTGCAAAATATTATTAAGTCAACTTCCTCAAAAGTTTAATTTTATTGATAAAAAATTTGAAACAGAGCTTTGCGTGGTGTACATTGTGTGCTATGTAGTCGGAAAATAAACCTAATGGAATTGTGAATTAATTTTTGATTTTACTAGAAAATGGTACTGCAAAATATTATTAAGTCAACTTCCTCAAAAGTTTAATTTTATTGATAAAAAATTTGAAACAGAGCTTTGCGTGGTGTACATTGTGTGCTATGTAGTCGGAAAATAAACCTAATGGAATTGTGAATTAATTTTTGATTTTACTAGAAAATGGTACTGCAAAATATTATTAAGTCAACTTCCTCAAAAGTTTAATTTTATTGATAAAAAATTTGAAACAGAGCTTTGCGTGGTGTACATTGTGTGCTATGTAGTCGGAAAATAAACCTAATGGAATTGTGAATTAATTTTTGATTTTACTAGAAAATGGTACTGCAAAATATTATTAAGTCAACTCCCCCGAAAGTTTAATTTTATTGATAAAAAATTTGAAACAGAGCTTTGCGTGGTGTACATTGTGTGCTATGTAGTCGGAAAATAAACCTAATGGAATTGTGAATTAATTTTTGATTTTACTAGAAAATGGTACTGCAAAATATTATTAAGTCAACTCCCCCGAAAGTTTAATTTTATTGATAAAAAATTTGAAACAGAGCTTTGCGTGGTGTACATTGTGTGCTATGTAGTCGGAAAATAAACCTAATGGAATTGTGAATTAATTTTTGATTTTACTAGAAAATGGTACTGCAAAATATTATTAAGTCAACTTCCTCAAAAGTTTAATTTTATTGATAAAAAATTTGAAACAGAGCTTTGCGTGGTGTACATTGTGTGCTATGTAGTCGGAAAATAAACCTAATGGAATTGTGAATTAATTTTTGATTTTACTAGAAAATGGTACTGCAAAATATTATTAAGTCAACTTCCTCAAAAGTTTAATTTTATTGATAAAAAATTTGAAACAGAGCTTTGCGTGGTGTACATTGTGTGCTATGTAGTCGGAAAATAAACCTAATGGAATTGTGAATTAATTTTTGATTTTACTAGAAAATGGTACTGCAAAATATTATTAAGTCAACTCCCCCGAAAGTTTAATTTTATTGATAAAAAATTTGAAACAGAGCTTTGCGTGGTGTACATTGTGTGCTATGTAGTCGGAAAATAAACCTAATGGAATTGTGAATTAATTTTTGATTTTACTAGAAAATGGTACTGCAAAATATTATTAAGTCAACTCCCCCGAAAGTTTAATTTTATTGATAAAAAATTTGAAACAGAGCTTTGCGTGGTGTACATTGTGTGCTATGTAGTCGGAAAATAAACCTAATGGAATTGTGAATTAATTTTTGATTTTACTAGAAAATGGTACTGCAAAATATTATTAAGTCAACTTCCTCAAAAGTTTAATTTTATTGATAAAAAATTTGAAACAGAGCTTTGCGTGGTGTACATTGTGTGCTATGTAGTCGGAAAATAAACCTAATGGAATTGTGAATTAATTTTTGATTTTACTAGAAAATGGTACTGCAAAATATTATTAAGTCAACTCCCCCGAAAGTTTAATTTTATTGATAAAAAATTTGAAACAGAGCTTTGCGTGGTGTACATTGTGTGCTATGTAGTCGGAAAATAAACCTAATGGAATTGTGAATTAATTTTTGATTTTACTAGAAAATGGTACTGCAAAATATTATTAAGTCAACTTCCTCAAAAGTTTAATTTTATTGATAAAAAATTTGAAACAGAGCTTTGCGTGGTGTACATTGTGTGCTATGTAGTCGGAAAATAAACCTAATGGAATTGTGAATTAATTTTTGATTTTACTAGAAAATGGTACTGCAAAATATTATTAAGTCAACTTCCTCAAAAGTTTAATTTTATTGATAAAAAATTTGAAACAGAGCTTTGCGTGGTGTACATTGTGTGCTATGTAGTCGGAAAATAAACCTAATGGAATTGTGAATTAATTTTTGATTTTACTAGAAAATGGTACTGCAAAATATTATTAAGTCAACTCCCCCGAAAGTTTAATTTTATTGATAAAAAATTTGAAACAGAGCTTTGCGTGGTGTACATTGTGTGCTATGTAGTCGGAAAATAAACCTAATGGAATTGTGAATTAATTTTTGATTTTACTAGAAAATGGTACTGCAAAATATTATTAAGTCAACTCCCCCGAAAGTTTAATTTTATTGATAAAAAATTTGAAACAGAGCTTTGCGTGGTGTACATTGTGTGCTATGTAGTCGGAAAATAAACCTAATGGAATTGTGAATTAATTTTTGATTTTACTAGAAAATGGTACTGCAAAATATTATTAAGTCAACTCCCCCGAAAGTTTAATTTTATTGATAAAAAATTTGAAACAGAGCTTTGCGTGGTGTACATTGTGTGCTATGTAGTCGGAAAATAAACCTAATGGAATTGTGAATTAATTTTTGATTTTACTAGAAAATGGTACTGCAAAATATTATTAAGTCAACTTCCTCAAAAGTTTAATTTTATTGATAAAAAATTTGAAACAGAGCTTTGCGTGGTGTACATTGTGTGCTATGTAGTCGGAAAATAAACCTAATGGAATTGTGAATTAATTTTTGATTTTACTAGAAAATGGTACTGCAAAATATTATTAAGTCAACTCCCCCGAAAGTTTAATTTTATTGATAAAAAATTTGAAACAGAGCTTTGCGTGGTGTACATTGTGTGCTATGTAGTCGGAAAATAAACCTAATGGAATTGTGAATTAATTTTTGATTTTACTAGAAAATGGTACTGCAAAATATTATTAAGTCAACTCCCCCGAAAGTTTAATTTTATTGATAAAAAATTTGAAACAGAGCTTTGCGTGGTGTACATTGTGTGCTATGTAGTCGGAAAATAAACCTAATGGAATTGTGAATTAATTTTTGATTTTACTAGAAAATGGTACTGCAAAATATTATTAAGTCAACTCCCCCGAAAGTTTAATTTTATTGATAAAAAATTTGAAACAGAGCTTTGCGTGGTGTACATTGTGTGCTATGTAGTCGGAAAATAAACCTAATGGAATTGTGAATTAATTTTTGATTTTACTAGAAAATGGTACTGCAAAATATTATTAAGTCAACTTCCTCAAAAGTTTAATTTTATTGATAAAAAATTTGAAACAGAGCTTTGCGTGGTGTACATTGTGTGCTATGTAGTCGGAAAATAAACCTAATGGAATTGTGAATTAATTTTTGATTTTACTAGAAAATGGTACTGCAAAATATTATTAAGTCAACTCCCCCGAAAGTTTAATTTTATTGATAAAAAATTTGAAACAGAGCTTTGCGTGGTGTACATTGTGTGCTATGTAGTCGGAAAATAAACCTAATGGAATTGTGAATTAATTTTTGATTTTACTAGAAAATGGTACTGCAAAATATTATTAAGTCAACTCCCCCGAAAGTTTAATTTTATTGATAAAAAATTTGAAACAGAGCTTTGCGTGGTGTACATTGTGTGCTATGTAGTCGGAAAATAAACCTAATGGAATTGTGAATTAATTTTTGATTTTACTAGAAAATGGTACTGCAAAATATTATTAAGTCAACTCCCCCGAAAGTTTAATTTTATTGATAAAAAATTTGAAACAGAGCTTTGCGTGGTGTACATTGTGTGCTATGTAGTCGGAAAATAAACCTAATGGAATTGTGAATTAATTTTTGATTTTACTAGAAAATGGTACTGCAAAATATTATTAAGTCAACTTCCTCAAAAGTTTAATTTTATTGATAAAAAATTTGAAACAGAGCTTTGCGTGGTGTACATTGTGTGCTATGTAGTCGGAAAATAAACCTAATGGAATTGTGAATTAATTTTTGATTTTACTAGAAAATGGTACTGCAAAATATTATTAAGTCAACTCCCCCGAAAGTTTAATTTTATTGATAAAAAATTTGAAACAGAGCTTTGCGTAGAGTACATTGTGTGCTACATAGTCGGAAAATGAACCTAATCAAATTATGAATTAATTTTTGATTTTAGTAGAAAACGGTGCTGCAAAATACTTTAAACTCTTCTTAGATGTTGAGTCAACTTCCTCAAAAGTTTAATTTTATTGATAAAAAATTTGAAACAGAGCTTTGCGTGGTGTACATTGTGTGCTATGTAGTCGGAAAATAAACCTAATGGAATTGTGAATTAATTTTTGATTTTACTAGAAAATGGTACTGCAAAATATTATTAAGTCAACTCCCCCGAAAGTTTAATTTTATTGATAAAAAATTTGAAACAGAGCTTTGCGTGGTGTACATTGTGTGCTATGTAGTCGGAAAATAAACCTAATGGAATTGTGAATTAATTTTTGATTTTACTAGAAAATGGTACTGCAAAATATTATTAAGTCAACTCCCCCGAAAGTTTAATTTTATTGATAAAAAATTTGAAACAGAGCTTTGCGTGGTGTACATTGTGTGCTATGTAGTCGGAAAATAAACCTAATGGAATTGTGAATTAATTTTTGATTTTACTAGAAAATGGTACTGCAAAATATTATTAAGTCAACTCCCCCGAAAGTTTAATTTTATTGATAAAAAATTTGAAACAGAGCTTTGCGTGGTGTACATTGTGTGCTATGTAGTCGGAAAATAAACCTAATGGAATTGTGAATTAATTTTTGATTTTACTAGAAAATGGTACTGCAAAATATTATTAAGTCAACTCCCCCGAAAGTTTAATTTTATTGATAAAAAATTTGAAACAGAGCTTTGCGTGGTGTACATTGTGTGCTATGTAGTCGGAAAATAAACCTAATGGAATTGTGAATTAATTTTTGATTTTACTAGAAAATGGTACTGCAAAATATTATTAAGTCAACTCCCCCGAAAGTTTAATTTTATTGATAAAAAATTTGAAACAGAGCTTTGCGTGGTGTACATTGTGTGCTATGTAGTCGGAAAATAAACCTAATGGAATTGTGAATTAATTTTTGATTTTACTAGAAAATGGTACTGCAAAATATTATTAAGTCAACTTCCTCAAAAGTTTAATTTTATTGATAAAAAATTTGAAACAGAGCTTTGCGTGGTGTACATTGTGTGCTATGTAGTCGGAAAATAAACCTAATGGAATTGTGAATTAATTTTTGATTTTACTAGAAAATGGTACTGCAAAATATTATTAAGTCAACTCCCCCGAAAGTTTAATTTTATTGATAAAAAATTTGAAACAGAGCTTTGCGTGGTGTACATTGTGTGCTATGTAGTCGGAAAATAAACCTAATGGAATTGTGAATTAATTTTTGATTTTACTAGAAAATGGTACTGCAAAATATTATTAAGTCAACTCCCCCGAAAGTTTAATTTTATTGATAAAAAATTTGAAACAGAGCTTTGCGTGGTGTACATTGTGTGCTATGTAGTCGGAAAATAAACCTAATGGAATTGTGAATTAATTTTTGATTTTACTAGAAAATGGTACTGCAAAATATTATTAAGTCAACTCCCCCGAAAGTTTAATTTTATTGATAAAAAATTTGAAACAGAGCTTTGCGTGGTGTACATTGTGTGCTATGTAGTCGGAAAATAAACCTAATGGAATTGTGAATTAATTTTTGATTTTACTAGAAAATGGTACTGCAAAATATTATTAAGTCAACTCCCCCGAAAGTTTAATTTTATTGATAAAAAATTTGAAACAGAGCTTTGCGTGGTGTACATTGTGTGCTATGTAGTCGGAAAATAAACCTAATGGAATTGTGAATTAATTTTTGATTTTACTAGAAAATGGTACTGCAAAATATTATTAAGTCAACTCCCCCGAAAGTTTAATTTTATTGATAAAAAATTTGAAACAGAGCTTTGCGTGGTGTACAT
Source organism: Aspidiotus destructor (assembly GCA_035079395.1). Classification (NCBI taxonomy): domain Eukaryota; kingdom Metazoa; phylum Arthropoda; class Insecta; order Hemiptera; family Diaspididae; genus Aspidiotus; species Aspidiotus destructor. Next base: position 39,572,863 of record JAVHKZ010000003.1, on the reverse strand, counting down.
TGTGTGCTATGTAGTCGGAAAATAAACCTAATGGAATTGTGAATTAATTTTTGATTTTACTAGAAAATGGTACTGCAAAATATTATTAAGTCAACTTCCTCAAAAGTTTAATTTTATTGATAAAAAATTTGAAACAGAGCTTTGCGTGGTGTACATTGTGTGCTATGTAGTCGGAAAATAAACCTAATGGAATTGTGAATTAATTTTTGATTTTACTAGAAAATGGTACTGCAAAATATTATTAAGTCAACTCCCCCGAAAGTTTAATTTTATTGATAAAAAATTTGAAACAGAGCTTTGCGTGGTGTACATTGTGTGCTATGTAGTCGGAAAATAAACCTAATGGAATTGTGAATTAATTTTTGATTTTACTAGAAAATGGTACTGCAAAATATTATTAAGTCAACTTCCTCAAAAGTTTAATTTTATTGATAAAAAATTTGAAACAGAGCTTTACGTGGTGTACATTGTGTGCTATGTAGTCGGAAAATAAACCTAATGGAATTGTGAATTAATTTTTGATTTTACTAGAAAATGGTACTGCAAAATATTATTAAGTCAACTCCCCCGAAAGTTTAATTTTATTGATAAAAAATTTGAAACAGAGCTTTGCGTGGTGTACATTGTGTGCTATGTAGTCGGAAAATAAACCTAATGGAATTGTGAATTAATTTTTGATTTTACTAGAAAATGGTACTGCAAAATATTATTAAGTCAACTTCCTCAAAAGTTTAATTTTATTGATAAAAAATTTGAAACAGAGCTTTGCGTGGTGTACATTGTGTGCTATGTAGTCGGAAAATAAACCTAATGGAATTGTGAATTAATTTTTGATTTTACTAGAAAATGGTACTGCAAAATATTATTAAGTCAACTCCCCCGAAAGTTTAATTTTATTTTAAAAAATTTGAAACAGAGCTTTGCATAGAGTACATTGTGTGCTACGTAGTCGGAAAATGAACCTAATCAAATTATGAATTAATTTTTGATTTTAGTAGAAAACGGTGCTGCAAAATATCTTAAACTCTTCTTAGATGTTGAGTCAACTCCCCCAAAAGTTTAATTTTATTGATAAAAAATTTGAAACAGAGCTTTGCGTGGTGTACATTGTGTGCTATGTAGTCGGAAAATAAACCTAATGGAATTGTGAATTAATTTTTGATTTTACTAGAAAATGGTACTGCAAAATATTATTAAGTCAACTCCCCCGAAAGTTTAATTTTATTGATAAAAAATTTGAAACAGAGCTTTGCGTGGTGTACATTGTGTGCTATGTAGTCGGAAAATAAACCTAATGGAATTGTGAATTAATTTTTGATTTTACTAGAAAATGGTACTGCAAAATATTATTAAGTCAACTCCCCCGAAAGTTTAATTTTATTGATAAAAAATTTGAAACAGAGCTTTGCGTAGAGTACATTGTGTGCTACGTAGTCGGAAAATGAACCTAATCAAATTATGAATTAATTTTTGATTTTAGTAGAAAACAGTGCTGCAAAATATTTTAAACTCTTCTTAGATGTTGAGTCAACTTCCTCAAAAGTTTAATTTTATTGATAAAAAATTTGAAACGGAGCTTTGCGTGGTGTACATTGTGTGCTATGTAGTCGGAAAATAAACCTAATGGAATTGTGAATTAATTTTTGATTTTACTAGAAAATGGTACTGCAAAATATTATTAAGTCAACTCCCCCGAAAGTTTAATTTTATTGATAAAAAATTTGAAACAGAGCTTTGCGTGGTGTACATTGTGTGCTATGTAGTCGGAAAATAAACCTAATGGAATTGTGAATTAATTTTTGATTTTACTAGAAAATGGTACTGCAAAATATTATTAAGTCAACTCCCCCGAAAGTTTAATTTTATTGATAAAAAATTTGAAACAGAGCTTTGCGTAGAGTACATTGTGTGCTACGTAGTCGGAAAATGAACCTAATCAAATTATGAATTAATTTTTGATTTTAGTAGAAAACAGTGCTGCAAAATATTTTAAACTCTTCTTAGATGTTGAGTCAACTTCCTCAAAAGTTTAATTTTATTGATAAAAAATTTGAAATGGAGCTTTGCGTGGTGTACATTGTGTGCTATGTAGTCGGAAAATAAACCTAATGGAATTGTGAATTAATTTTTGATTTTACTAGAAAATGGTACTGCAAAATATTATTAAGTCAACTCCCCCGAAAGTTTAATTTTATTGATAAAAAATTTGAAACAGAGCTTTGCGTGGTGTACATTGTGTGCTATGTAGTCGGAAAATAAACCTAATGGAATTGTGAATTAATTTTTGATTTTACTAGAAAATGGTACTGCAAAATATTATTAAGTCAACTCCCCCGAAAGTTTAATTTTATTGATAAAAAATTTGAAACAGAGCTTTGCGTGGTGTACATTGTGTGCTATGTAGTCGGAAAATAAACCTAATGGAATTGTGAATTAATTTTTGATTTTACTAGAAAATGGTACTGCAAAATATTATTAAGTCAACTCCCCCGAATGTTTAATTTTATTGATAAAAAATTTGAAACAGAGCTTTGCGTAGGGTACATTGTGTGCTACGTAGTCGGAAAATGAACCTAATCAAATTATGAATTAATTTTTGATTTTAGTAGAAAACAGTGCTGCAAAATATTTTAAACTCTTCTTAGATGTTGAGTCAACTTCCTCAAAAGTTTAATTTTATTGATAAAAAATTTGAAACGGAGCTTTGCGTGGTGTACATTGTGTGCTATGTAGTCGGAAAATAAACCTAATGGAATTGTGAATTAATTTTTGATTTTACTAGAAAATGGTACTGCAAAATATTATTAAGTCAACTCCCCCGAAAGTTTAATTTTATTGATAAAAAATTTGAAACAGAGCTTTGCGTGGTGTACATTGTGTGCTATGTAGTCGGAAAATAAACCTAATGGAATTGTGAATTAATTTTTGATTTTACTAGAAAATGGTACTGCAAAATATTATTAAGTCAACTCCCCCGAAAGTTTAATTTTATTGATAAAAAATTTGAAACAGAGCTTTGCGTAGAGTACATTGTGTGCTACGTAGTCGGAAAATGAACCTAATCAAATTATGAATTAATTTTTGATTTTAGTAGAAAACAGTGCTGCAAAATATTTTAAACTCTTCTTAGATGTTGAGTCAACTTCCTCAAAAGTTTAATTTTATTGATAAAAAATTTGAAACGGAGCTTTGCGTGGTGTACATTGTGTGCTATGTAGTCGGAAAATAAACCTAATGGAATTGTGAATTAATTTTTGATTTTACTAGAAAATGGTTCTGCAAAATATTATTAAGTCAACTTCCTCAAAAGTTTAATTTTATTGATAAAAAATTTGAAACAGAGCTTTGCGTGGTGTACATTGTGTGCTATGTAGTCGGAAAATAAACCTAATGGAATTGTGAATTAATTTTTGATTTTACTAGAAAATGGTACTGCAAAATATTATTAAGTCAACTCCCCCAAAAGTTTAATTTTATTGATAAAAAATTTGAAACACAGCTTTGCGTAGAGTACATTGTGTGCTACGTAGTCGGAAAATGAACCTAATCAAATTATGAATTAATTTTTGATTTTAGTAGAAAACAGTGCTGCAAAATATTTTAAACTCTTCTTAGATGTTGAGTCAACTTCCTCAAAAGTTTAATTTTATTGATAAAAAATTTGAAACGGAGCTTTGCGTGGTGTACATTGTGTGCTATGTGGTCGGAAAATAAACCTAATGGAATTGTGAATTAATTTTTGATTTTACTAGAAAATGGTACTGCAAAATATTATTAAGTCAACTTCCTCAAAAGTTTAATTTTATTGATAAAAAATTTGAAACAGAGCTTTGCGTGGTGTACATTGTGTGCTATGTAGTCGGAAAATAAACCTAATGGAATTGTGAATTAATTTTTGATTTTACTAGAAAATGGTACTGCAAAATATTATTAAGTCAACTCCCCCGAAAGTTTAATTTTATTGATAAAAAATTTGAAACAGAGCTTTGCGTAGAGTACATTGTGTGCTACGTAGTCGGAAAATGAACCTAATCAAATTATGAATTAATTTTTGATTTTAGTAGAAAACAGTGCTGCAAAATATTTTAAACTCTTCTTAGATGTTGAGTCAACTTCCTCAAAAGTTTAATTTTATTGATAAAAAATTTGAAACGGAGCTTTGCGTGGTGTACATTGTGTGCTATGTAGTCGGAAAATAAACCTAATGGAATTGTGAATTAATTTTTGATTTTACTAGAAAATGGTACTGCAAAATATTATTAAGTCAACTCCCCCAAAAGTTTAATTTTATTGATAAAAAATTTGAAACAGAGCTTTGCGTAGAGTACATTGTGTGCTACGTAGTCGGAAAATGAACCTAATCAAATTATGAATTAATTTTTGATTTTAGTAGAAAACGGTGCTGCAAAATATTTTAAACTCTTCTTAGATGTTGAGTCAACTTCCTCAAAAGTTTAATTTTATTGATAAAAAATTTGAAACGGAGCTTTGCGTGGTGTACATTGTGTGCTATGTAGTCGGAAAATAAACCTAATGGAATTGTGAATTAATTTTTGATTTTACTAGAAAATGGTACTGCAAAATATTATTAAGTCAACTTCCTCAAAAGTTTAATTTTATTGATAAAAAATTTGAAACAGAGCTTTGCGTGGTGTACATTGTGTGCTATGTAGTCGGAAAATAAACCTAATCAAATTATGAATTAATTTTTGATTTTAGTAGAAAACAGTGCTGCAAAATATTTTAAACTCTTCTTAGATGTTGAGTCAACTTCCTCAAAAGTTTAATTTTATTGATAAAAAATTTGAAACGGAGCTTTGCGTGGTGTACATTGTGTGCTATGTAGTCGGAAAATAAACCTAATGGAATTGTGAATTAATTTTTGATTTTACTAGAAAATGGTACTGCAAAATATTATTAAGTCAACTCCCCCGAAAGTTTAATTTTATTGATAAAAAATTTGAAACAGAGCTTTGCGTGGTGTACATTGTGTGCTATGTAGTCGGAAAATAAACCTAATGGAATTGTGAATTAATTTTTGATTTTACTAGAAAATGGTACTGCAAAATATTATTAAGTCAACTTCCTCAAAAGTTTAATTTTATTGATAAAAAATTTGAAACAGAGCTTTGCGTGGTGTACATTGTGTGCTATGTAGTCGGAAAATAAACCTAATGGAATTGTGAATTAATTTTTGATTTTACTAGAAAATGGTACTGCAAAATATTATTAAGTCAACTCCCCCAAAAGATTAATTTTATTGATAAAAAATTTGAAACAGAGCTTTGCGTGGTGTACATTGTGTGCTATGTAGTCGGAAAATAAACCTAATGGAATTGTGAATTAATTTTTGATTTTACTAGAAAATGGTACTGCAAAATATTATTAAGTCAACTCCCCCGAAAGTTTAATTTTATTGATAAAAAATTTGAAACGGAGCTTTGCGTAGAGTACATTGTGTGCTACGTAGTCGGAAAATGAACCTAATCAAATTATGAATTAATTTTTGATTTTAGTAGAAAACAGTGCTGCAAAATATTTTAAACTCTTCTTAGATGTTGAGTCAACTTCCTCAAAAGTTTAATTTTATTGATAAAAAATTTGAAACGGAGCTTTGCGTGGTGTACATTGTGTGCTATGTAGTCGGAAAATAAACCTAATGGAATTGTGAATTAATTTTTGATTTTACTAGAAAATGGTACTGCAAAATATTATTAAGTCAACTTTCTCAAAAGTTTAATTTTATTGATAAAAAATTTGAAACAGAGCTTTGCGTGGTGTACATTGTGTGCTATGTAGTCGGAAAATAAACCTAATGGAATTGTGAATTAATTTTTGATTTTACTAGAAAATGGTACTGCAAAATATTATTAAGTCAACTCCCCCGAAAGTTTAATTTTATTGATAAAAAATTTGAAACAGAGCTTTGCGTAGAGTACATTGTGTGCTACGTAGTCGGAAAATGAACCTAATCAAATTATGAATTAATTTTTGATTTTAGTAGAAAACAGTGCTGCAAAATATTTTAAACTCTTCTTAGATGTTGAGTCAACTTCCTCAAAAGTTTAATTTTATTGATAAAAAATTTGAAACGGAGCTTTGCGTGGTGTACATTGTGTGCTATGTAGTCGGAAAATAAACCTAATGGAATTGTGAATTAATTTTTGATTTTACTAGAAAATGGTACTGCAAAATATTATTAAGTCAACTCCCCCAAAAGTTTAATTTTATTGATAAAAAATTTGAAACAGAGCTTTGCGTAGAGTACATTGTGTGCTACGTAGTCGGAAAATGAACCTAATCAAATTATGAATTAATTTTTGATTTTAGTAGAAAACGGTGCTGCAAAATATTTTAAACTCTTCTTAGATGTTGAGTCAACTTCCTCAAAAGTTTAATTTTATTGATAAAAAATTTGAAACGGAGCTTTGCGTGGTGTACATTGTGTGCTATGTAGTCGGAAAATAAACCTAATGGAATTGTGAATTAATTTTTGATTTTACTAGAAAATGGTACTGCAAAATATTATTAAGTCAACTCCCCCGAAAGTTTAATTTTATTGATAAAAAATTTGAAACAGAGCTTTGCGTGGTGTACATTGTGTGCTATGTAGTCGGAAAATAAACCTAATGGAATTGTGAATTAATTTTTGATTTTACTAGAAAATGGTACTGCAAAATATTATTAAGTCAACTCCCCCAAAAGTTTAATTTTATTGATAAAAAATTTGAAACAGAGCTTTGCGTGGTGTACATTGTGTGCTATGTAGTCGGAACATAAACCTAATGGAATTGTGAATTAATTTTTGATTTTACTAGAAAATGGTACTGCAAAATATTATTAAGTCAACTCCCCCGAAAGTTTAATTTTATTGATAAAAAATTTGAAACAGAGCTTTGCGTGGTGTACATTGTGTGCTATGTAGTCGGAAAATAAACCTAATGGAATTGTGAATTAATTTTTGATTTTACTAGAAAATGGTACTGCAAAATATTATTAAGTCAACTCCCCCGAAAGTTTAATTTTATTGATAAAAAATTTGAAACAGAGCTTTGCGTGGTGTACATTGTGTGCTATGTAGTCGGAAAATAAACCTAATGGAATTGTGAATTAATTTTTGATTTTACTAGAAAATGGTACTGCAAAATATTATTAAGTCAACTCCCCCGAAAGTTTAATTTTATTGATAAAAAATTTGAAACAGAGCTTTGCGTGGTGTACATTGTGTGCTATGTAGTCGGAAAATAAACCTAATGGAATTGTGAATTAATTTTTGATTTTACTAGAAAATGGTACTGCAAAATATTATTAAGTCAACTCCCCCGAAAGTTTAATTTTATTGATAAAAAATTTGAAACAGAGCTTTGCGTAGAGTACATTGTGTGCTACGTAGTCGGAAAATGAACCTAATCAAATTATGAATTAATTTTTGATTTTAGTAGAAAACGGTGCTGCAAAATATTTTAAACTCTTCTTAGATGTTGAGTCAACTTCCTCAAAAGTTTAATTTTATTGATAAAAAATTTGAAACGGAGCTTTGCGTGGTGTACATTGTGTGCTATGTAGTCGGAAAATAAACCTAATGGAATTGTGAATTAATTTTTGATTTTACTAGAAAATGGTACTGCAAAATATTATTAAGTCAACTTCCTCAAAAGTTTAATTTTATTGATAAAAAATTTGAAACAGAGCTTTGCGTGGTGTACATTGTGTGCTATGTAGTCGGAAAATAAACCTAATGGAATTGTGAATTAATTTTTGATTTTACTAGAAAATGGTACTGCAAAATATTATTAAGTCAACTCCCCCGAAAGTTTAATTTTATTGATAAAAAATTTGAAACACAGCTTTGCGTAGAGTACATTGTGTGCTACGTAGTCGGAAAATGAACCTAATCAAATTATGAATTAATTTTTGATTTTAGTAGAAAACAGTGCTGCAAAATATTTTAAACTCTTCTTAGATGTTGAGTCAACTTCCTCAAAAGTTTAATTTTATTGATAAAAAATTTGAAACGGAGCTTTGCGTGGTGTACATTGTGTGCTATGTAGTCGGAAAATAAACCTAATGGAATTGTGAATTAATTTTTGATTTTACTAGAAAATGGTACTGCAAAATATTATTAAGTCAACTTCCTCAAAAGTTTAATTTTATTGATAAAAAATTTGAAACAGAGCTTTGCGTGGTGTACATTGTGTGCTATGTAGTCGGAAAATAAACCTAATGGAATTGTGAATTAATTTTTGATTTTACTAGAAAATGGTACTGCAAAATATTATTAAGTCAACTCCCCCAAAAGTTTAATTTTATTGATAAAAAATTTGAAACAGAGCTTTGCGTGGTGTACATTGTGTGCTATGTAGTCGGAAAATAAACCTAATGGAATTGTGAATTAATTTTTGATTTTACTAGAAAATGGTACTGCAAAATATTATTAAGTCAACTCCCCCGAAAGTTTAATTTTATTGATAAAAAATTTGAAACAGAGCTTTGCGTAGAGTACATTGTGTGCTACGTAGTCGGAAAATGAACCTAATCAAATTATGAATTAATTTTTGATTTTAGTAGAAAACAGTGCTGCAAAATATTTTAAACTCTTCTTAGATGTAGAGTCAACTTCCTCAAAAGTTTAATTTTATTGATAAAAAATTTGAAACGGAGCTTTGCGTGGTGTACATTGTGTGCTATGTAGTCGGAAAATAAACCTAATGGAATTGTGAATTAATTTTTGATTTTACTAGAAAATGGTACTGCAAAATATTATTAAGTCAACTCCCCCAAAAGTTTAATTTTATTGATAAAAAATTTGAAACAGAGCTTTGCGTAGAGTACATTGTGTGCTACGTAGTCGGAAAATGAACCTAATCAAATTATGAATTAATTTTTGATTTTAGTAGAAAACAGTGCTGCAAAATATTTTAAACTCTTCTTAGATGTTGAGTCAACTTCCTCAAAAGTTTAATTTTATTGATAAAAAATTTGAAACAGAGCTTTGCGTGGTGTACATTGTGTGCTATGTAGTCGGAAAATAAACCTAATGGAATTGTGAATTAATTTTTGATTTCACTAGAAAATGGTACTGCAAAATATTATTAAGTCAACTCCCCCAAAAGTTTAATTTTATTGATAAAAAATTTGAAACAGAGCTTTGCGTGGTGTACATTGTGTGCTATGTAGTCGGAACATAAACCTAATGGAATTGTGAATTAATTTTTGATTTTACTAGAAAATGGTACTGCAAAATATTATTAAGTCAACTCCCCCGAAAGTTTAATTTTATTGATAAAAAATTTGAAACAGAGCTTTGCGTGGTGTACATTGTGTGCTATGTAGTCGGAAAATAAACCTAATGGAATTGTGAATTAATTTTTGATTTTACTAGAAAATGGTACTGCAAAATATTATTAAGTCAACTCCCCCGAAAGTTTAATTTTATTGATAAAAAATTTGAAACAGAGCTTTGCGTGGTGTACATTGTGTGCTATGTAGTCGGAAAATAAACCTAATGGAATTGTGAATTAATTTTTGATTTTACTAGAAAATGGTACTGCAAAATATTATTAAGTCAACTCCCCCGAAAGTTTAATTTTATTGATAAAAAATTTGAAACAGAGCTTTGCGTGGTGTACATTGTGTGCTATGTAGTCGGAAAATAAACCTAATGGAATTGTGAATTAATTTTTGATTTTACTAGAAAATGGTACTGCAAAATATTATTCAGTCAACTCCCCCGAAAGTTTAATTTTATTGATAAAAAATTTGAAACAGAGCTTTGCGTAGAGTACATTGTGTGCTACGTAGTCGGAAAATGAACCTAATCAAATTATGAATTAATTTTTGATTTTAGTAGAAAACGGTGCTGCAAAATATTTTAAACTCTTCTTAGATGTTGAGTCAACTTCCTCAAAAGTTTAATTTTATTGATAAAAAATTTGAAACGGAGCTTTGCGTGGTGTACATTGTGTGCTATGTAGTCGGAAAATAAACCTAATGGAATTGTGAATTAATTTTTGATTTTACTAGAAAATGGTACTGCAAAATATTATTAAGTCAACTCCCCCGAAAGTTTAATTTTATTGATAAAAAATTTGAAACAGAGCTTTGCGTGGTGTACATTGTGTGCTATGTAGTCGGAAAATAAACCTAATGGAATTGTGAATTAATTTTTGATTTTACTAGAAAATGGTACTGCAAAATATTATTAAGTCAACTCCCCCAAAAGTTTAATTTTATTGATAAAAAATTTGAAACACAGCTTTGCGTAGAGTACATTGTGTGCTACGTAGTCGGAAAATGAACCTAATCAAATTATGAATTAATTTTTGATTTTAGTAGAAAACGGTGCTGCAAAATATTTTAAACTCTTCTTAGATGTTGAGTCAACTTCCTCAAAAGTTTAATTTTATTGATAAAAAATTTGAAACGGAGCTTTGCTTGGTGTACATTGTGTGCTATGTAGTCGGAAAATAAACCTAATGGAATTGTGAATTAATTTTTGATTTTACTAGAAAATGGTACTGCAAAATATTATTAAGTCAACTCCCCCAAAAGTTTAATTTTATTGATAAAAAATTTGAAACAGAGCTTTGCGTGGTGTACATTGTGTGCTATGTAGTCGGAACATAAACCTAATGGAATTGTGAATTAATTTTTGATTTTACTAGAAAATGGTACTGCAAAATATTATTAAGTCAACTCCCCCGAAAGTTTAATTTTATTGATAAAAAATTTGAAACAGAGCTTTGCGTGGTGTACATTGTGTGCTATGTAGTCGGAAAATAAACCTAATGGAATTGTGAATTAATTTTTGATTTTACTAGAAAATGGTACTGCAAAATATTATTAAGTCAACTCCCCCGAAAGTTTAATTTTATTGATAAAAAATTTGAAACAGAGCTTTGCGTGGTGTACATTGTGTGCTATGTAGTCGGAAAATAAACCTAATGGAATTGTGAATTAATTTTTGATTTTACTAGAAAATGGTACTGCAAAATATTATTAAGTCAACTCCCCCGAAAGTTTAATTTTATTGATAAAAAATTTGAAACAGAGCTTTGCGTAGAGTACATTGTGTGCTACGTAGTCGGAAAATGAACCTAATCAAATTATGAATTAATTTTTGATTTTAGTAGAAAATGGTGCTGCAAAATATTTTAAACTCTTCTTAGATGTTGAGTCAACTTCCTCAAAAGTTTAATTTTATTGTAAAAAAATTTGAAACGGAGCTTTGCGTGGTGTACATTGTGTGCTATGTAGTCGGAAAATAAACCTAATGGAATTGTGAATTAATTTTTGATTTTACTAGAAAATGGTACTGCAAAATATTATTAAGTCAACTCCCCCAAAAGTTTAATTTTATTGATAAAAAATTTGAAACAGAGCTTTGCGTGGTGTACATTGTGTGCTATGTAGTCGGAAAATAAACCTAATGGAATTGTGAATTAATTTTTGATTTTACTAGAAAATGGTACTGCAAAATATTATTAAGTCAACTCCCCCGAAAGTTTAATTTTATTGATAAAAAATTTGAAACACAGCTTTGCGTAGAGTACATTGTGTGCTACGTAGTCGGAAAATGAACCTAATCAAATTATGAATTAATTTTTGATTTTAGTAGAAAAGGGTGCTGCAAAATATTTTAGACTCTTCTTAGATGTTGAGTCAACTTCCTCAAAAGTTTAATTTTATTGATAAAAAATTTGAAACGGAGCTTTGCGTGGTGTACATTGTGTGCTATGTAGTCGGAAAATAAACCTAATGGAATTGTGAATTAATTTTTGATTTTACTAGAAAATGGTACTGCAAAATATTATTAAGTCAACTCCCCCAAAAGTTTAATTTTATTGATAAAAAATTTGAAACAGAGCTTTGCGTGGTGTACATTGTGTGCTATGTAGTCGGAAAATAAACCTAATGGAATTGTGAATTAATTTTTGATTTTACTAGAAAATGGTACTGCAAAATATTATTAAGTCAACTCCCCCGAAAGTTTAATTTTATTGATAAAAAATTTGAAACACAGCTTTGCGTAGAGTACATTGTGTGCTACGTAGTCGGAAAATGAACCTAATCAAATTATGAATTAATTTTTGATTTTAGTAGAAAACGGTGCTGCAAAATATTTTAGACTCTTCTTAGATGTTGAGTCAACTCCCCCAAAAGTTTAATTTTATTGATAAAAAATTTGAAACAGAGCTTTGCGTGGTGTACATTGTGTGCTATGTAGTCGGAAAATAAACCTAATGGAATTGTGAATTAATTTTTGATTTTACTAGAAAATGGTACTGCAAAATATTATTAAGTCAACTCCCCCGAAAGTTTAATTTTATTGATAAAAAATTTGAAACACAGCTTTGCGTAGAGTACATTGTGTGCTACGTAGTCGGAAAATGAACCTAATCAAATTATGAATTAATTTTTGATTTTAGTAGAAAACGGTGCTGCAAAATATTTTAGACTCTTCTTAGATGTTGAGTCAACTTCCTCAAAAGTTTAATTTTATTGATAAAAAATTTGAAACGGAGCTTTGCGTGGTGTACATTGTGTGCTATGTAGTCGGAAAATAAACCTAATGGAATTGTGAATTAATTTTTGATTTTACTAGAAAATGGTACTGCAAAATATTATTAAGTCAACTCCCCCAAAAGTTTAATTTTATTGATAAAAAATTTGAAACAGAGCTTTGCGTGGTGTACATTGTGTGCTATGTAGTCGGAAAATAAACCTAATGGAATTGTGAATTAATTTTTGATTTTACTAGAAAATGGTACTGCAAAATATTATTAAGTCAACTCCCCCGAAAGTTTAATTTTATTGATAAAAAATTTGAAACACAGCTTTGCGTAGAGTACATTGTGTGCTACGTAGTCGGAAAATGAACCTAATCAAATTATGAATTAATTTTTGATTTTAGTAGAAAACGGTGCTGCAAAATATTTTAGACTCTTCTTAGATGTTGAGTCAACTCCCCCAAAAGTTTAATTTTATTGATAAAAAATTTGAAACAGAGCTTTGCGTGGTGTACATTGTGTGCTATGTAGTCGGAAAATAAACCTAATGGAATTGTGAATTAATTTTTGATTTTACTAGAAAATGGTACTGCAAAATATTATTAAGTCAACTCCCCCGAAAGTTTAATTTTATTGATAAAAAATTTGAAACACAGCTTTGCGTAGAGTACATTGTGTGCTACGTAGTCGGAAAATGAACCTAATCAAATTATGAATTAATTTTTGATTTTAGTAGAAAACGGTGCTGCAAAATATTTTAGACTCTTCTTAGATGTTGAGTCAACTTCCTCAAAAGTTTAATTTTATTGATAAAAAATTTGAAACGGAGCTTTGCGTGGTGTACATTGTGTGCTATGTAGTCGGAAAATAAACCTAATGGAATTGTGAATTAATTTTTGATTTTACTAGAAAATGGTACTGCAAAATATTATTAAGTCAACTCCCCCAAAAGTTTAATTTTATTGATAAAAAATTTGAAACAGAGCTTTGCGTGGTGTACATTGTGTGCTATGTAGTCGGAAAATAAACCTAATGGAATTGTGAATTAATTTTTGATTTTACTAGAAAATGGTACTGCAAAATATTATTAAGTCAACTCCCCCGAAAGTTTAATTTTATTGATAAAAAATTTGAAACAGAGCTTTGCGTGGTGTACATTGTGTGCTATGTAGTCGGAAAATAAACCTAATGGAATTGTGAATTAATTTTTGATTTTACTAGAAAATGGTACTGCAAAATATTATTAAGTCAACTCCCCCGAAAGTTTAATTTTATTGATAAAAAATTTGAAACAGAGCTTTGCGTGGTGTACATTGTGTGCTATGTAGTCGGAAAATAAACCTAATGGAATTGTGAATTAATTTTTGATTTTACTAGAAAATGGTACTGCAAAATATTATTAAGTCAACTCCCCCGAAAGTTTAATTTTATTGATAAAAAATTTGAAACAGAGCTTTGCGTGGTGTACATTGTGTGCTATGTAGTCGGAAAATAAACCTAATGGAATTGTGAATTAATTTTTGATTTTACTAGAAAATGGTACTGCAAAATATTATTAAGTCAACTCCCCCAAAAGTTTAATTTTATTGATAAAAAATTTGAAACAGAGCTTTGCGTAGAGTACATTGTGTGCTACGTAGTCGGAAAATGAACCTAATCAAATTATGAATTAATTTTTGATTTTAGTAGAAAACGGTGCTGCAAAATATTTTAAACTCTTCTTAGATGTTGAGTCAACTTCCTCAAAAGTTTAATTTTATTGATAAAAAATTTGAAACGGAGCTTTGCGTGGTGTACATTGTGTGCTATGTAGTCGGAAAATAAACCTAATGGAATTGTGAATTAATTTTTGATTTTACTAGAAAATGGTACTGCAAAATATTATTAAGTCAACTCCCCCAAAAGTTTAATTTTATTGATAAAAAATTTGAAACAGAGCTTTGCGTGGTGTACATTGTGTGCTATGTAGTCGGAAAATAAACCTAATGGAATTGTGAATTAATTTTTGATTTTACTAGAAAATGGTACTGCAAAATATTATTAAGTCAACTCCCCCGAAAGTTTAATTTTATTGATAAAAAATTTGAAACAGAGCTTTGCGTAGAGTACATTGTGTGCTACGTAGTCGGAAAATGAACCTAATCAAATTATGAATTAATTTTTGATTTTAGTAGAAAACGGTGCTGCATAATATTTTAAACTCTTCTTAGATGTTGAGTCAACTTCCTCAAAAGTTTAATTTTATTGATAAAAAATTTGAAACGGAGCTTTGCCTGGTGTACATTGTGTGCTATGTAGTCGGAAAATAAACCTAATGGAATTGTGAATTAATTTTTGATTTTACTAAAAAATGGTACTGCAAAATATTATTAAGTCAACTCCCCCGAAAGTTTAATTTTATTGATAAAAAATTTGAAACAGAGCTTTGCGTGGTGTGCATTGTGTGCTATGTAGTCGGAAAATAAACCTAATGGAATTGTGAATTAATTTTTGATTTTACTAGAAAATGGTACTGCAAAATATTATTAAGTCAACTTCCTCAAAAGTTTAATTTTATTGATAAAAAATTTGAAACAGAGCTTTGCGTGGTGTACATTGTGTGCTATGTAGTCGGAAAATAAACCTAATGGAATTGTGAATTAATTTTTGATTTTACTAGAAAATGGTACTGCAAAATATTATTAAGTCAACTTCCTCAAAAGTTTAATTTTATTGATAAAAAATTTGAAACAGAGCTTTGCGTGGTGTACATTGTGTGCTATGTAGTCGGAAAATAAACCTAATGGAATTGTGAATTAATTTTTGATTTTACTAGAAAATGGTACTGCAAAATATTATTAAGTCAACTCCCCCGAAAGTTTAATTTTATTTTAAAAAATTTGAAACAGAGCTTTGCATAGAGTACATTGTGTGCTACGTAGTCGGAAAATGAACCTAATCAAATTATGAATTAATTTTTGATTTTAGTAGAAAACGGTGTTGCAAAATATTTTAAACTCTTCTTAGATGTTGAGTCAACTCCCCCAAAAGTTTAATTTTATTGATAAAAAATTTGAAACAGAGCTTTGCGTGGTGTACATTGTGTGCTATGTAGTCGGAAAATAAACCTAATGGAATTGTGAATTAATTTTTGATTTTACTAGAAAATGGTACTGCAAAATATTATTAAGTCAACTCCCCCAAAAGTTTAATTTTATTGATAAAAAATTTGAAACAGAGCTTTGCGTGGTGTACATTGTGTGCTATGTAGTCGGAAAATAAACCTAATGGAATTGTGAATTAATTTTTGATTTTACTAGAAAATGGTACTGCAAAATATTATTAAGTCAACTCCCCCGAAAGTTTAATTTTATTGATAAAAAATTTGAAACAGAGCTTTGCGTAGAGTACATTGTGTGCTACGTAGTCGGAAAATGAACCTAATCAAATTATGAATTAATTTTTGATTTTAGTAGAAAACGGTGCTGCAAAATATTTTAAACTCTTCTTAGATGTTGAGTCAACTTCCTCAAAAGTTTAATTTTATTGATAAAAAATTTGAAACGGAGCTTTGCGTGGTGTACATTGTGTGCTATGTAGTCGGAAAATAAACCTAATGGAATTGTGAATTAATTTTTGATTTTACTAGAAAATGGTACTGCAAAATATTATTAAGTCAACTTCCTCAAAAGTTTAATTTTATTGATAAAAAATTTGAAACAGAGCTTTGCGTGGTGTACATTGTGTGCTATGTAGTCGGAAAATAAACCTAATGGAATTGTGAATTAATTTTTGATTTTACTAGAAAATGGTACTGCAAAATATTATTAAGTCAACTCCCCCAAAAGTTTAATTTTATTGATAAAAAATTTGAAACAGAGCTTTGCGTGGTGTACATTGTGTGCTATGTAGTCGGAAAATAAACCTAATGGAATTGTGAATTAATTTTTGATTTTACTAGAAAATGGTACTGCAAAATATTATTAAGTCAACTCCCCCGAAAGTTTAATTTTATTGATAAAAAATTTGAAACAGAGCTTTGCGTAGAGTACATTGTGTGCTACGTAGTCGGAAAATGAACCTAATCAAATTATGAATTAATTTTTGATTTTAGTAGAAAACGGTGCTGCAAAATATTTTAAACTCTTCTTAGATGTTGAGTCAACTTCCTCAAAAGTTTAATTTTATTGATAAAAAATTTGAAACGGAGCTTTGCGTGGTGTACATTGTGTGCTATGTAGTCGGAAAATAAACCTAATGGAATTGTGAATTAATTTTTGATTTTACTAGAAAATGGTACTGCAAAATATTATTAAGTCAACTTCCTCAAAAGTTTAATTTTATTGATAAAAAATTTGAAACAGAGCTTTGCGTGGTGTACATTGTGTGCTATGTAGTCGGAAAATAAACCTAATGGAATTGTGAATTAATTTTTGATTTTACTAGAAAATGGTACTGCAAAATATTATTAAGTCAACTCCCCCAAAAGTTTAATTTTATTGATAAAAAATTTGAAACAGAGCTTTGCGTGGTGTACATTGTGTGCTATGTAGTCGGAACATAAACCTAATGGAATTGTGAATTAATTTTTGATTTTACTAGAAAATGGTACTGCAAAATATTATTAAGTCAACTCCCCCAAAAGTTTAATTTTATTGATAAAAAATTTGAAACAGAGCTTTGCGTGGTGTACATTGTGTGCTATGTAGTCGGAAAATAAACCTAATGGAATTGTGAATTAATTTTTGATTTTACTAGAAAATGGTACTGCAAAATATTATTAAGTCAACTCCCCCGAAAGTTTAATTTTATTGATAAAAAATTTGAAACACAGCTTTGCGTAGAGTACATTGTGTGCTACGTAGTCGGAAAATGAACCTAATCAAATTATGAATTAATTTTTGATTTTAGTAGAAAACGGTGCTGCAAAATATTTTAGACTCTTCTTAGATGTTGAGTCAACTCCCCCAAAAGTTTAATTTTATTGATAAAAAATTTGAAACAGAGCTTTGCGTGGTGTACATTGTGTGCTATGTAGTCGGAAAATAAACCTAATGGAATTGTGAATTAATTTTTGATTTTACTAGAAAATGGTACTGCAAAATATTATTAAGTCAACTCCCCCGAAAGTTTAATTTTATTGATAAAAAATTTGAAACACAGCTTTGCGTAGAGTACATTGTGTGCTACGTAGTCGGAAAATGAACCTAATCAAATTATGAATTAATTTTTGATTTTAGTAGAAAACGGTGCTGCAAAATATTTTAGACTCTTCTTAGATGTTGAGTCAACTTCCTCAAAAGTTTAATTTTATTGATAAAAAATTTGAAACGGAGCTTTGCGTGGTGTACATTGTGTGCTATGTAGTCGGAAAATAAACCTAATGGAATTGTGAATTAATTTTTGATTTTACTAGAAAATGGTACTGCAAAATATTATTAAGTCAACTCCCCCAAAAGTTTAATTTTATTGATAAAAAATTTGAAACAGAGCTTTGCGTGGTGTACATTGTGTGCTATGTAGTCGGAAAATAAACCTAATGGAATTGTGAATTAATTTTTGATTTTACTAGAAAATGGTACTGCAAAATATTATTAAGTCAACTCCCCCGAAAGTTTAATTTTATTGATAAAAAATTTGAAACAGAGCTTTGCGTGGTGTACATTGTGTGCTATGTAGTCGGAAAATAAACCTAATGGAATTGTGAATTAATTTTTGATTTTACTAGAAAATGGTACTGCAAAATATTATTAAGTCAACTCCCCCGAAAGTTTAATTTTATTGATAAAAAATTTGAAACAGAGCTTTGCGTGGTGTACATTGTGTGCTATGTAGTCGGAAAATAAACCTAATGGAATTGTGAATTAATTTTTGATTTTACTAGAAAATGGTACTGCAAAATATTATTAAGTCAACTCCCCCGAAAGTTTAATTTTATTGATAAAAAATTTGAAACAGAGCTTTGCGTGGTGTACATTGTGTGCTATGTAGTCGGAAAATAAACCTAATGGAATTGTGAATTAATTTTTGATTTTACTAGAAAATGGTACTGCAAAATATTATTAAGTCAACTCCCCCAAAAGTTTAATTTTATTGATAAAAAATTTGAAACAGAGCTTTGCGTAGAGTACATTGTGTGCTACGTAGTCGGAAAATGAACCTAATCAAATTATGAATTAATTTTTGATTTTAGTAGAAAACGGTGCTGCAAAATATTTTAAACTCTTCTTAGATGTTGAGTCAACTTCCTCAAAAGTTTAATTTTATTGATAAAAAATTTGAAACGGAGCTTTGCGTGGTGTACATTGTGTGCTATGTAGTCGGAAAATAAACCTAATGGAATTGTGAATTAATTTTTGATTTTACTAGAAAATGGTACTGCAAAATATTATTAAGTCAACTCCCCCAAAAGTTTAATTTTATTGATAAAAAATTTGAAACAGAGCTTTGCGTGGTGTACATTGTGTGCTATGTAGTCGGAAAATAAACCTAATGGAATTGTGAATTAATTTTTGATTTTACTAGAAAATGGTACTGCAAAATATTATTAAGTCAACTCCCCCGAAAGTTTAATTTTATTGATAAAAAATTTGAAACAGAGCTTTGCGTAGAGTACATTGTGTGCTACGTAGTCGGAAAATGAACCTAATCAAATTATGAATTAATTTTTGATTTTAGTAGAAAACGGTGCTGCATAATATTTTAAACTCTTCTTAGATGTTGAGTCAACTTCCTCAAAAGTTTAATTTTATTGATAAAAAATTTGAAACGGAGCTTTGCCTGGTGTACATTGTGTGCTATGTAGTCGGAAAATAAACCTAATGGAATTGTGAATTAATTTTTGATTTTACTAAAAAATGGTACTGCAAAATATTATTAAGTCAACTCCCCCGAAAGTTTAATTTTATTGATAAAAAATTTGAAACAGAGCTTTGCGTGGTGTGCATTGTGTGCTATGTAGTCGGAAAATAAACCTAATGGAATTGTGAATTAATTTTTGATTTTACTAGAAAATGGTACTGCAAAATATTATTAAGTCAACTTCCTCAAAAGTTTAATTTTATTGATAAAAAATTTGAAACAGAGCTTTGCGTGGTGTACATTGTGTGCTATGTAGTCGGAAAATAAACCTAATGGAATTGTGAATTAATTTTTGATTTTACTAGAAAATGGTACTGCAAAATATTATTAAGTCAACTTCCTCAAAAGTTTAATTTTATTGATAAAAAATTTGAAACAGAGCTTTGCGTGGTGTACATTGTGTGCTATGTAGTCGGAAAATAAACCTAATGGAATTGTGAATTAATTTTTGATTTTACTAGAAAATGGTACTGCAAAATATTATTAAGTCAACTCCCCCGAAAGTTTAATTTTATTTTAAAAAATTTGAAACAGAGCTTTGCATAGAGTACATTGTGTGCTACGTAGTCGGAAAATGAACCTAATCAAATTATGAATTAATTTTTGATTTTAGTAGAAAACGGTGTTGCAAAATATTTTAAACTCTTCTTAGATGTTGAGTCAACTCCCCCAAAAGTTTAATTTTATTGATAAAAAATTTGAAACAGAGCTTTGCGTGGTGTACATTGTGTGCTATGTAGTCGGAAAATAAACCTAATGGAATTGTGAATTAATTTTTGATTTTACTAGAAAATGGTACTGCAAAATATTATTAAGTCAACTCCCCCAAAAGTTTAATTTTATTGATAAAAAATTTGAAACAGAGCTTTGCGTGGTGTACATTGTGTGCTATGTAGTCGGAAAATAAACCTAATGGAATTGTGAATTAATTTTTGATTTTACTAGAAAATGGTACTGCAAAATATTATTAAGTCAACTCCCCCGAAAGTTTAATTTTATTGATAAAAAATTTGAAACAGAGCTTTGCGTAGAGTACATTGTGTGCTACGTAGTCGGAAAATGAACCTAATCAAATTATGAATTAATTTTTGATTTTAGTAGAAAACGGTGCTGCAAAATATTTTAAACTCTTCTTAGATGTTGAGTCAACTTCCTCAAAAGTTTAATTTTATTGATAAAAAATTTGAAACGGAGCTTTGCGTGGTGTACATTGTGTGCTATGTAGTCGGAAAATAAACCTAATGGAATTGTGAATTAATTTTTGATTTTACTAGAAAATGGTACTGCAAAATATTATTAAGTCAACTTCCTCAAAAGTTTAATTTTATTGATAAAAAATTTGAAACAGAGCTTTGCGTGGTGTACATTGTGTGCTATGTAGTCGGAAAATAAACCTAATGGAATTGTGAATTAATTTTTGATTTTACTAGAAAATGGTACTGCAAAATATTATTAAGTCAACTCCCCCAAAAGTTTAATTTTATTGATAAAAAATTTGAAACAGAGCTTTGCGTGGTGTACATTGTGTGCTATGTAGTCGGAACATAAACCTAATGGAATTGTGAATTAATTTTTGATTTTACTAGAAAATGGTACTGCAAAATATTATTAAGTCAACTCCCCCGAAAGTTTAATTTTATTGATAAAAAATTTGAAACAGAGCTTTGCGTGGTGTACATTGTGTGCTATGTAGTCGGAAAATAAACCTAATGGAATTGTGAATTAATTTTTGATTTTACTAGAAAATGGTACTGCAAAATATTATTAAGTCAACTCCCCCGAAAGTTTAATTTTATTGATAAAAAATTTGAAACAGAGCTTTGCGTAGAGTACATTGTGTGCTACGTAGTCGGAAAATGAACCTAATCAAATTATGAAATAATTTTTGATTTTAGTAGAAAACGGTGCTGCAAAATATTTTAAACTCTTCTTAGATGTTGAGTCAACTTCCTCAAACGTTTAATTTTATTTATAAAAAATTTGAAACGGAGCTATGCGTTGAGTACATCGTATGCTACGTAGTCGGAAAATAAACATAATCGAAATATTTGATTTTTGTAAAAAATTATGACTATTTCATTTTCAATGAGCACTCAAAGGTTGGTGACAATGCTGTTCCGATTCTCAACCAAAAGTGAATGAATTTTTAAGAGCGCACTTCCAGAGTGACCTAACTGCAAAATTACGTTTCTGTGAAGAACCGAAAAAACATGGTACAAGTCCAAGAAAACCACTAATCGACGCGACGGCCCATAAGCGGGTATTGATGAGGTCATTCCTGTCCAAGACAACGCCAATGTCTTGTTTTGCTTGAGTGAAGCGCGTGACGCTACGGAACAAGAGCACAGAAAGAAGGGTGTGAAATTTTGCAGTCAGGTCTCTCTGGATGTGATATCAACCCTATAGAAAATTTGCGGTTAAAATCGCAAGACCCTGGTTAAAATTAGTTTCCTGTCAAGACCTCTAGACGTGGGTGGGGGTTAAGCAATAAGCTGTAAGTCCAAAAGCTTAAATTATTCCGTTGTCGTCTAGTGCACTTCATTCTTCAGTCGTTCCAAAGTTGCACCAAGTGGAGATCATTATAGATACTCCCACGCCATCTGAGAAGTAGTATACGTATCTCCACTGAACTTACAGAAATTTGCAGACAAACATACTTATAAGAGTTCCATGAACTCCGCAACTATGAATTAAGGCACATGAGCCCCGTTCCAATATGCTGACAATGTGGTCAGTGCTGGCTCATGAGGCACGTTTGGAAAGAGACCGTCCGTCAAGAGATATCAGAAGTGAATCTTTTGGAGCTTCAATGTTCCTCATCTTCTCTACAAGACTTCAGGAATTATTTTTTAAAAAAATAACTTCACATTTGTGGACAAAAAGAGAGTGCGAGCTGGTTTTATTATTTACAGAGGGAGACAAACATTACTCTAATAAACGAGCTGGTGAACTGAAATCGACCGACAGAATTTCATACTCTATCCTTGTGTTGATAATCGAAGAAATATTACGTCCGTACGCGATCCTTCTCCTAGGATCTATTTCACCAAAGGAACCGGTACTTGTAACAGGTTCACTTCAAAAGGATCAATGACTACTCGACTGTACTGTATCTCTTTGTATACGCGCAGTAATTTACGAAAAACTTACGAAAGAAAATCCCGCGGGAAGGATAAGTGGGTCGTTCGAAATTACATCGAGGGTTCGTCGTCGTTTATAAAATAAATTACGAGACTCGTACACTATTCAGCCGAACAAAACTGAAGTGACGAATCTTGTCGCGCGTATTGAATTTCGTGCAATATCATTATCCGATAAACAATACTCTCGTATACTTTTAAGTATACTCGCAATTTTGTCAATGATACAGGCCGCGTACACAATGAGTTAATGAGAAGAAAAATTATGAGAAAGATAAACAATGTTTCGCAAGAATTCGCACGAACTAGGTATTTTTTCAAATGTACAGTAAAATTTTATACTCGTTTAGATTTAGAAGTACCCTCATCTCGGAAACGTTAGACATAATAGACTACCGTGTACTTGCATTATACAGGTAATTTGTAGAGCCGGACTCCGTGGGGAATCCGTTGTTGTCGATATACCTTATACATTATTGTTCTTCCGTTATGTGCATCGTGAAGAGGCTATTTGTGTCCGCAGACAAGGTACCAAAAACGAAGTCATGATGGTAGTGAGGCCTGATCGTCTACTCTCATCCCTATCGTACGGGCTGTTATAACCTGGAGGCTAGAGTCTAAAAATAGAACCGTTAGAGGAGTTTTCCAGTCCTTACGATATGATTGCAGTACAAATAAGCTACTCGAAAATCCACCCTTATTAGCCTTAAAAGTTTCTAGAATTGGTATTGAAGTATTTGTTATAGAAGTCGTACAGCTCGTTACACTATTCGAAGAAAAACCATACCTTCAGTGAGTATTCGCGTAGGTGCATCGACTGATGCGTGTTCAATTCCATGTAGCGTAACCATTCCTTCGTTATGCACTTAACGCAAATGCGTAAAAGGCATTTCTTTTTTATGACTGTTTAATTTTGCATCGCGTTTTCTGCGATTGGCGCCGTTATTTCTTCCCTTTCTTTTTCCTAATGAAATATCGTTTGGGTAGTTCGATGTAAGGGGTAGAAAACCATACGGTATTCTGAGACGTGTACATACTGAAAAAAAAATATATATGGGGTCATTGGTGTTCATTGGATGGTTAGTAGGCGTTCGCACGTCGAGGGTCAACATAATCTTCCTTGTATGTACAATTGTAGACAGCTTTTTTCACACGAGAGTATTTTGGAGTGACGAAGTCCCTTCCCTTTGTATAATGTGGAAGAAATGAAGGACATAGTTACTGTTTCCATATTATTTTAAGATTAATTGTAGAATTGTTTTAGAACTTTAATTCAACGAGAAAGAACTAAGAAAACGTATGTGATATTTACAAAGAATAACGGGTCATGGAATATAGTACTTGAAAAAGAGAAAAAGTCATATCCCTAGGACACTTACTAAAAATGTAATGAAGAGGATTTTGCATTCAATGGTATTACTCGTCATTATAATTGTAAGGTGTTTCTCCTTACAATTGGGCGTATGTAATCTGCACACACTTTTGAAAATTGTATGAAATGTTTTGAGTAATCTGCACACAGTGTATTTTCAAATTTAAATCAAAATAAAACGATTAACATTACTTCATTACCCCGTTTAAACATATACAAGTATGTGTGTGATACGAGTCATCATGAATTTGGAGAAATTCCTTCAATTGAAAACATTTATTCCGGTTTCTTTTTGTTTGTTACTCTCTCATATGGTAGTTTGTTTACTTTCAAGGATTCATCATTTCCTTTAGTATAACAGTGAGTGTTACAGTGATTAAGTGCAGCGCGATTTAAAATGTCATTGAATTTTGTTCCGAGTAGTCGTGGAGACAAATTGCTGCTTGTGGTCAATAATCATACTACAAAGTTTGTATAGGGCTTTTTCAGATCAAGGACTGAGACAATTACAAACTTGTTAGAAACGTGACAAGGTTTGAACCTAATTATTTCACTACCATAATATGGACTAGTAGCGGGTCGTTGAAAAACGCTATGACATGAAGGAGCCGCATTTAGGCAGTTAGACGTTCTCCTTGGCTATAATCTAAAGCTATCAAATGACAACTGCCTTCTCCCTGCCAATTATCGAGCATTCTTCTCTGTGCAATATTCACAACACGTTCCAGTAACTGCGACCAATGTAGTCAAAATAGCCTACGTCAGCTCCTGCATCTGATGTACAAAAACTTTCCACTGCTTCTATTGAAAGCTGCCAGTCCTTGATTCAAGCCTTTATTACGCGGATGTATGAGAAAATATACTCGAACAGTGCGAATTACTTTATTTTAGACAAAAAAAAACGTGGGTTGAACCATTTACAATACACTTGTTGCTCAAATACATGACAAAGCGTATCAGAAATAGGGCGGAAGTAAATCGGAACGCGGTCGATGCGGTTCTTTTGATCATCTGCATCGCCAATCAATTATCTTGTTGGCGCTGTTTGGCCCGACAATGAATTGGACTATTGGACATCTGGTTCACTGTGTAACATCAAAGGCTAGTCATGCAAATTTTTTCCCGTATGCCTTCATGATTATAATAACTCAAAGGTAAAATATAGTCATTGTAACTGAACTACTGATATAGTCACTTGTCCACGCGGCTATAAGAGCTCAATCAACGAAAACCGGCGCAATGACGCTCGGCTGCTAATATGAACGGCAATGCGTGCAACGCTACATCACAAAATGGTAGTGAGAATGCGTGCCGTGGCGGATTTATCGGTCGAGCCGCCTCTGGTAAGAAATTTTTCGTTTGCGAAGCAAAAAAAAAAGGAGCAATTTAACAATTTGCCGCCCTAGGCGGCCGCCTACACCGCCTGTACGTAAGTCCTCCACTGAATGCATGCGTTTTTGCATACTATTATTTGTAGGCCAAAGCTCGTGGTTTTTCTTGAAGCCTCTTCTCTACTCTAGCTCTTACATACGGCTCTTCTTCAGAGCCAGCTACTGGCTTTAAAGTCAAAAAATGGCTGGCTCTGTGTTTTTGATTTTTGACACTCTCTGAGTTCTTTGAGCGCATACCTTATTTTGTTCTATTTGCTCTGAATACTGGTAACTTCGCTCAATAGATCGAGATGAGCTCATGACAATTACGTCCATCTTAATTTCTGCCCCTGACGCAGTGCCAGACGAGAAGGAGATGAACGCCGTCATTAAATGTTGAATGTGTAAGAGAACTTTTCAAATATTTTGAAGAATTTACTGGAAGTTTAGGATAAAAATCCAACAACGCCGTACAGGTTATTGATTGTTGATTTTTGGACACGACTCAATTAGCAACGGTTGAATCGAGGCAATTTCGTCGTCAATTTTCAGAAAAAATCAAAATTTATTACCAAGTGTCGATTCTCTTAGGTTTACACATCGAGTCGACCTCAAGTGTCGCCTGGAGATTCTTAATTCTTACCTAAAATCAATCATACGTCGACCTCGATCTTAAATTGACATGAAGTCAGATTCTTGACCTGATGTTGACTGATTAGTTGCGTCAATTTGCTGTCAACTTGGAATCAACTTTTTAAAATACTAGATAGTCATCATACCTACGCTTGTCAGAAGAATAAGGAACTGCTGAGCAGTGTTATCACCACTTGACCAACGCAGAAGCTCACTATTGAGAAACTTGGAAAGGTTGAATTTCGAAAGTCTGCCAAAGAGGCGTGACGAGTTGAATGGGTCGTCTGAAGTGAAGGCCGGAGAGACACAAATTTTAATGCCTGCAGTGAGAGAAGAAGGCGAGGCACTATGTCCCGGCTGGTCCAAAGGCTAATTAGGTATGAGGTCTTTAGCAAATATCTCTAAGAGATGAAGAGGAAACCAACTTACACATGCAAGAGCGGCGCTAGTCAGGAGATAGCTGAGCACGTAATAATCGAATGTCCAGGTTTCAAAACGGGAAACCCAATACATTTAGGAAGTCTCAACAGATACATAGTAAAGAGAAGAGAACCTAGTACCACTGCGAGTAAACATGCCCTCAAAGATGAAGACTCTGAGTTCATTAAGCAACTTCCTAGGCCCCTCTTGTTGTGAAAGTTGGACCCAAATCCCCAGCAGAGTAGTATTTCCTAAGAACCGAATTATCAAACCAAAAGGGGATGGGTCTAACTACAACAATAAAGAAAAAAGGGGGGCGTGGATCTAATTTTACATGCAATGCGCAGTGGAATAATATTCATCAATACCGATCAAATACAATATATTCTTCTATAACATACGTATAAACAAACAAAACAGCAGATAAATACTCTTCTTAAAGTAGCTCACGGCTCTTCTACTTCTGACCTGTGGACAAAGGAACGTCCATTAATAAAGTTAGTAATTATAACCTCCGTCGTGAGAGGCCTTCGAGGCCTTTGGAGTGAGACCTAAGTAAAGCTCTGAGGTGCTATCGTTTCTTATCCGACCGACCGAGACTTCAACTGAGAAATATATCAATGATTAGGTAAGAAACCGCCTTAACCGACCGCCGAGAAAAAAGATGTTAATCAACCGAAAAACCGTAACCGCCGAATATTAATATATTGACTAACCTCCAGATGGATACATACTCAAACTTGTAACACAAAGGAGTACCTTGAAAGGTAGCCACAGAAACGAAAATTTTTTGCCGGAGCGCTTTCGATTAAAAAACCATTGTCAACGACGACATGAAAGCAACTAAACAATCTAACGGCTAGAAACAATGAACCACCGAGGAAATCATGATTGAACTAGCGAGTCATCACGATGTGAATCACTCTCATAAACTAGCTCAATCAAACCCTCATCAGGTATGTACCTGTTGAGCACGTTAAGGTTATCGTTATTCAAATGGCGAATAATTTCAATATGTTCGAGAGCTTTTCGTTTGAATTCTGAGGACTCTCTATGGAGGAGGGTTTCAGATCCCGCTATATAACCGTGGCCAGTAGCCAAAAGGTGGTCCGCAAATGCCGACGGACCTATTTTATTTAACTCCCACTTCTTAATATGCTCATCTACACGAATTTTGAGCTGGCGGCTAGTCTCACCTATGTAAACTCCATTACAATCATTACACTCCAATTTATAAACCCCACATTTTTCGTTCAAAGGGATGGGATCCTTCAGCTTGATAAAAAGACTCCTTACAGTGTTAAGATTGTAGTACACTGGGCGGAAACCGAAGGGGTGGAGGATACGACTTAATTGGGAAGAAAACTTACCCAAAAACGGGAGCCTGATCCACCGCTTCCGGACAACAGCCGTCGGATTACGGGGGAGGGAGGTAGTAGAGTCAAGGCATTTCCTAGCTAGCTTCCTGCGAACCATAAGATCAATATCTAAGCGGACCTCGTTCACTCTGGCCAAGTGCTTTATAGTCAGAAGCTCATTATGGAAGGCGAGCTGACCCAATGGAATGCTGGTCAATCGATGAATGTGACTATTGAAACCAGCGTATTTGTGAGCAACAGGGCAGAAAGATTTGCCGTGGACCATAATATCGGTCGAAGTATCTTTTCTATGTATGGCAAATTCATGGACACCGTCTCTATTAGAGATAGTAAGGTCCAAAAAATTAATGGATGAACCGCCTACTTCCAATGTAAATTTAATGGAAGGATATTGAATATTTAGATACTTGAGGAACTCCAAGAGAAGATCCTGAGGACCGGTCCACGTACACAACACATCGTCGACGTACCTGTGCCAGTAATAAATGTAATCTAAGAACACCTGACCAGAGGAAAAGAGGTCGGACTCAAATTTAGACATGAAAACCTCCGAGATGAGGGAGCCCAGAGGAGAACCAATCGGGATGCCTACCTCATCAGGAAACTCAAAATATTTACCATCAAATTTACAGAAATTAGGGCACCAACAAATATTAAGTAAAGTAAAAAATTCAGCAACTTCTTCATGGCAGATATTAGATTGGATGAGGAGGTCACCTATGTGTTTCATGGCCGTAACTTTTGGAATACTAGGAAATAAACCCACCACATCAAAGGAGCATAGGATGGAACCTGGCGGTAGAATATCATCCTTAAGCTTATCGGCCAAGGAAACAGAATTCTTTACAGAGTAGGAAGATTCAAATTCTACTCTGGATTTAAACCAGCGATCCAAGAACTTCGCCAGGAAATAAGTAGGGGAAGATACAAAAGAAACGACTGGTCGCATTGGGATGTCCCTTTTATGAACTTTCGGCAACCCGTATAGGAGGGGGGGGGGCGCAGGATTAGGCTCAAGAAGCCGCTTTTTAAGCCTGTCGGTTTTAATAATAAATTCACAATTACCGACTACCTCTCTGACCTCAGCAACATGGCTAGAGAAATTAAAATCGGCATTTTCCTTGGCGCCACACTGGTTAAGAACGTCGTAGACCTTGGAGACGTAGGAGGACTTCTCCATTACAACAATGGCATTACCTTTGTCAGCCTTAGTAATGGTTAAGCCCTCCTCTCTAACCTTCCTCTTAATCCCTTTGATCACCTTGGATGCATGATCATTTATTCGGGGGAGGGGGGTGTTGAGGATAAAATCGGCACAATCCTTCTGGGTATTTACCCCAGGCCCAATTTTTATTTCCAGGTCCGCAACCACATTAGCTAGTGTATCAGCATTATTAAGAGGGGGTAACCCAAATTTTAACCCCTTCTCCAAAAGATTTAACTCATCGCTCTCGAACTCAACATTAGTATAATTTATAATACGGGGGTGAAACTTTTGGATATCGCTGGCGTCAGTTCTCACTTCCTGGACAGCGGAGGCATTCAAATTTTGGAGGGAAGAAATTTTCTTATTTTTCTTCCGTTTCAATTTAGCCTCAAATGAACGGCATTTAAGATTAACAGAATTAATGAATGAATCCAACTCACCCGGGTGGAGTAGACCAGAGAGCCTAGAATGGACCAGCAAGTTAAGTCTTGTAGTGACGTTCAGCTTGCCGTGCCATCTCCTCAACTCAGTACGGATCCACTTACCGGTTAGAAATTTCTCCAATTTTGAGATGGTCTCATTACAGTCGGAGAACAACCGAAATTTAACAAACTTGGGTTTTAAACGAAATTTTAAACACTTGTTAAGAAACCAGATGTGAGACGAAAACGATAACCTTTGTTTACGAAACTTCACGAAAAGGAACCGTAAAAACGCCTCATCAGCGTTATTAATGCAATTAATACGGTTCTCTAAATTATGACCAAAGACACCAGATGGATACATACTCAAACTTGTAACACAAAGGAGTACCTTGAAAGGTAGCCACAGAAACGAAAATTTTTTGCCGGAGCGCTTTCGATTAAAAAACCATTGTCAACGACGACATGAAAGCAACTAAACAATCTAACGGCTAGAAACAATGAACCACCGAGGAAATCATGATTGAACTAGCGAGTCATCA
The DNA here is from genome assembly GCA_035079395.1 of Aspidiotus destructor. NCBI lineage: Eukaryota > Metazoa > Arthropoda > Insecta > Hemiptera > Diaspididae > Aspidiotus > Aspidiotus destructor. The sequence continues at coordinate 39,543,029 of JAVHKZ010000003.1, read as the reverse complement.
CGATGTGAATCACTCTCATAAACTAGCTCAATCAAACCCTCATCAGGTATGTACCTGTTGAGCACGTTAAGGTTATCGTTATTCAAATGGCGAATAATTTCAATATGTTCGAGAGCTTTTCGTTTGAATTCTGAGGACTCTCTATGGAGGAGGGTTTCAGATCCCGCTATATAACCGTGGCCAGTAGCCAAAAGGTGGTCCGCAAATGCCGACGGACCTATTTTATTTAACTCCCACTTCTTAATATGCTCATCTACACGAATTTTGAGCTGGCGGCTAGTCTCACCTATGTAAACTCCATTACAATCATTACACTCCAATTTATAAACCCCACATTTTTCGTTCAAAGGGATGGGATCCTTCAGCTTGATAAAAAGACTCCTTACAGTGTTAAGATTGTAGTACACTGGGCGGAAACCGAAGGGGTGGAGGATACGACTTAATTGGGAAGAAAACTTACCCAAAAACGGGAGCCTGATCCACCGCTTCCGGACAACAGCCGTCGGATTACGGGGGAGGGAGGTAGTAGAGTCAAGGCATTTCCTAGCTAGCTTCCTGCGAACCATAAGATCAATATCTAAGCGGACCTCGTTCACTCTGGCCAAGTGCTTTATAGTCAGAAGCTCATTATGGAAGGCGAGCTGACCCAATGGAATGCTGGTCAATCGATGAATGTGACTATTGAAACCAGCGTATTTGTGAGCAACAGGGCAGAAAGATTTGCCGTGGACCATAATATCGGTCGAAGTATCTTTTCTATGTATGGCAAATTCATGGACACCGTCTCTATTAGAGATAGTAAGGTCCAAAAAATTAATGGATGAACCGCCTACTTCCAATGTAAATTTAATGGAAGGATATTGAATATTTAGATACTTGAGGAACTCCAAGAGAAGATCCTGAGGACCGGTCCACGTACACAACACATCGTCGACGTACCTGTGCCAGTAATAAACGTAATCTAAGAACACCTGACCAGAGGAAAAGAGGTCGGACTCAAATTTAGACATGAAAACCTCCGAGATGAGGGAGCCCAGAGGAGAACCAATCGGGATGCCTACCTCATCAGGAAACTCAAAATATTTACCATCAAATTTACAGAAATTAGGGCACCAACAAATATTAAGTAAAGTAAAAAATTCAGCAACTTCTTCATGGCAGATATTAGATTGGATGAGGAGGTCACCTATGTGTTTCATGGCCGTAACTTTTGGAATACTAGGAAATAAACCCACCACATCAAAGGAGCATAGGATGGTTTTTTTTCTTATTTTTCTTCCGTTTCAATTTAGCCTCAAATGAACGGCATTTAAGATTAACAGAATTAATGAATGAATCCAACTCACCCGGGTGGAGTAGACCAGAGAGCCTAGAATGGACCAGCAAGTTAAGTCTTGTAGTGACGTTCAGCTTGCCGTGCCATCTCCTTCCGTAGTCTCCGGCATTATAACGAAACGTAAAACAAAACGTAAATTATTATAACGAAAGCAAATTATGCAGCAAATACTAGAATACGTTAGAATACACAAACGAACAAAGCAAGAGGCAAGCGCGAACAACCGTTCTGTTCGAGAAAAACATATCCTTTCGAAGGAAAGGTGAGTAAGGGACCGTTTTCACCTGCAAGCAGGTACCTGCTCAAATTAAGGCTCACCCCCTGCTGCTACTTGTTTACCAAGTCGAACTTATTTTCGACGGGAGGAGGATGGAAGAGAAACTTTCCAGCTGGCACCTGCTACAGTGCGTGCCGTGTAGTAACTTTCCCGCTACGGTATTAGTGGTTGAGAGTTCTCTATTCAATAAAGTCTAAACGGATATGCGCTGCAAACTACTGTAACCTCCTTGATGAAGGTATGAGTTTGTTTGCAGTCGCCCTCGGAAACTCTACATGGCTTCTACAGTTGAGGTCGCTGGCTAGGGTGCCATTCTTGAGCAGTGATGCACTTTATGACGGGGTCGGATACCTCAGTGTGAAATAATGCTCAAGATGATCTATACAGCTCCTAGAGCTACGGATCGCCTGGCGCTTGCGGTGGTGCCGGGGTTAGTTAGGGATAGTGGGAACACATCACCTAGTGATACTTCCCAGTTCGGATGCGCATTCTGTGACAATCTATGGTTCCTGAGTCATAACAGTGAGTTCTTGCTCGGCTAGACACTGGACAAAATGGCAGTACCGGTGTTTATTACAACTGCTACAGTACATGGAACGGCCAAGTGCGGATCACTTGGTCATGCGGTTCATTAAGGAGGCCTCCGTCTGTTCCGATAGTATGGATGTTCTTATATCTTCCTCCCTATCCCTCATCTCGGTGACATTTTCTATTTGCTAATCATACAGTGATCGGCAACGGTACGGCTACGGAAGCCTTCAAGTCGGGGGCATGGCAGCAGATAGGCCAACTCATGGAAACGGCGGGAGATCTCCATGAGATCTATAGCTTGGTTCCGGCAGCCCAGGCAACAAAATCGGCTGACTGTGCATGTAACTCTAAGGACGATCCGCTCCATATGGAGCGCCTCACTATCCAGACCTTTATGGAAGTTATGGTACGAGGCACCTGACTGCCATTCATAACAACGAACAAAGCAAGAGGCAAGCGCGAACAACCGTTCTGTTCGAGAAAAACATATCCTTTCGAAGGAAAGGTGAGTAAGGGACCGTTTTCACCTGCAAGCAAGTACCTGCTCAAATTAAGGTTCACCCCCTGCTGCTACTTGTTTACCAAGTCGAACTTATTTTCGGCACCTCTTCGATTTACTTATAGGTACGTAGGTGCAAGGGTTAGGCTATCAGAATAGTAGGTATTATTATCCCCTTAAGCAATGCATCCCCAATGGTAAGAGGCAAGGACACTGTCCGAAGAAGCATGTGCCTGAGGAATGAGAAAAAAAATAAAAACAAAGAAAAAAACAAGGTAGCAGTTTTTCGTAAATTTATTTAACACGAATGAATTTATGACGTTTAAAAAATACGCGGTAGGAAGTTTGGCACCATGTACGCTGCAAATATAAATTGATAGCCTACTCTATTTGCATTAAATGATTGAATCAAACTAGTTTTCCCTTTTCATCTGTCATCATTCCTTCACTGTCCAATCAATGATTCATGAATACCGAATTGCTGGAATTTCTGAGGAAAGTGATGAATGATCGTGATTATCACGATCTTAAAAGAATGGTACTTCGTCATTTTCTTCCGTTTCCCACGACTTATCTTTGTGAACTTGAATTTTCTGCCACGACCACTATCAAATTAAAATATCGGAATTTCCTCAATGCCAACGCGTATATGCGCGTGGTACTTTCGACACTAGCTCCGGACTGAGAAAAGCTATTATCCAAGAGTCAACAGCAAGTATCACATCAACCTTTTTTTTTTGTACAATTTGTACAGAAATGGTTGCGATTGAAAATTTTTCGAGAAATTAGGGGGTCCGCGAAAATTTAGAGTTATTCCTCAGGGCTCCGCGACCTCTGAAAGGTTGAAAAGCACCGGTCTAACAGAAAGTCTTGGCGACAGTTTTGTAAACTTTTGCGTGATTTTGTATCTTAGTACTTCTTTGAGTTCTGTATAGTTCTGATTCTGCTTTCGTACTGTCAGTATGAAAAGGAGTGATAGAGTGAGGATGGGGCTTATAAAAAAGAAATTGAGTGAAAATGAAGACTTCAAAATGCTCAAATAGGACTGGGAAGGGCACGTATACAGACAATCAAAGGAACGCTGGGCTCAAAAAGTTACTCTTTGGTATGTAGTTGGAAAAAGAAGCAAAGGGAGATAAATTACGCGTTGGAGGGATGCTATGGATAATTTCATGATAAATAAAATGCAGCATTGACTTGCTCATGACAAGCAGGAATGGGTAAGACTGAGGGAGTTGTAAATTTTATACGAATAAAGGCTTATTATTATTGTATTATTACTTCTTTGAGTATTCCCCCTTTTTATTATGCACAACCCGAATTGATTTGGTGTAATATCTCTCATTTCTTGAACATCCGATTGATGCAATGAAATCGTGGAAGTCATAAAATCCTAGAAATTTCCATTAACACTTCTTTCCCCGCCTTCACTATACCTTTACTCGGAATTGTGAGAATCTCTTACATCTATATCAGCTTCAAACCAATACCACGTACAGCAATCAGCATTGTGCACACGTACATCGATTAGACTGAATTGAGTGCACGTGATGCGGAGAGATGAGCGTCAATTATAATTTCGAGCGCAAAACCAAAGGTGACCTTTCTATATCACGCCATAAGTCTCTTCAACGTATAGAATAAAATCGATAGTAATTCAGATTCCCGTTGTAGAATGTTTGTGTAACGAAGTGATCTTATCGGTCGGCCGACGGAACTTTATACCAAGAAGACAGACGAGTCATAAAGTATAACTCTCTGATGTCAGAGATAAAGTTGTAGGTAGAGGCAGCGAGAGATAATATTGTTTGTCGAAGCAGTAAAGCTGATTTTTCGCGATCAGTGTTTCGATCTGAGAAAGTGGAAACTAGACGTGGTTGTATTTACTCCGTTTCAATTTTTGAGCTTCCATTTCCCAGTGATACCTAGGTCTTTAGCAGAACGAGAAAGTTATTACCACTAATTGCTTATTTCAACCATGGATGAAGTCGCTAGCTGTTTGCCTACGTCAGAGAACAAATTCCCGAGCCATGTTTTCAACTACGATCGTTTTAGTGACGTACTTTTCTTTGTCGGCAAAGATTTACCAAAGAAAGCGATTCCTGCTCACAAGATAATTTTAGCGATGAAGAGCCCTGTTTTCAGTTCAATGTTCGAAAGCCAATTATCTTTAAAGTCTAATGTGGTAGAAGTATCGGACATAGAACTTGTACCTTTCCTAGCGCTTCTAAGGTAAGTACATGAGTATATTTCTTAATTGTCAGTTTTGCCTACCCTCAAACTTTCGACTGCAAGTAAGCAAATACGTTGTCTATTTTTGTTCAAGGTTTTGTTACCTAGACGTAGTAGACCTTTCTTCAGAGAATGTAATGCAGATTCTTTATGCTGCGCGAAAATACGCGATAACAGATTTACGGACCCGATGTGTCAAATTTATACGGGCTAATCTTTCACCAGATGACGCCCTTTCGCCGGATACCGCCTTCCGAACTCTACTGCAAGTAAGCAATCTCCACAAATTGTACTCAGTCCGCACAATTATAGAAATTCAAAACAATATTCTTTATTCATTTCAGGCTCGTATATTGAAAGATGTTAATCTGGCTATTAAATGCTTACGTACTATCGACCTGAATTGTGCCGCATTTGAATCCGCCGACTTCCTTGACTTGAGTTTTTCGACCCTGTGCAATATTATCTCTCGGGATACATTGAAAATAAAAGAGATACAAGTGTTTCGCGCTGTGATGAGGTTAGATGAATAGCGTTGTTACTTCGACGATCTAGGTTATCGATTAAATTTAATTTTTTCCTTATAGATGGAGTGAAGTAGAGTGCAGACGAAGGAATTTACAGGTGCAGACGGGTTACCAAAGGAAAGTGTTGGGGCGTGCTCTTAGGCTCATAAGATTTCCGTTGATGAAGGTGGAAGAATTCGACGAAGTAGTTAAGTCAAAAATACTTCGCGATGGAGAGATGGTGTCGATATCTCATTACATTTGTACAAACCAGAGACCACCAATACATTTTCCATATCTACCGCGCTCGTCGCCTGAATTTACCGTGAGTCGATTTGGCAAAAACAGTTATAGAACGCTCATGACGCTGAACAAAGGAATCACGCTCACTCAACACTGCATCGAGTAATTTTTTCGGCTTATTTCCTCGTTAACTGTTTTCAATGTCGTTTTAATGTTTTCGAATAGTTTTACAGTTGATTATCCGATAGCTGTCGTCGGGTTTGGATTTTATCGTTGCGAAGACTTGCCTTCTTCATACAATGTTAGTATCAAGTTTTGTTCGGAGGATTCCTCTTTGTCTGTGGAGAGTAACAGATTGCCCATCAAATTCGACGATCCTATGAGTAGTCACATTTATATAGCTACACTCGAGGAGCCGATCGAATTACGCGAGAATAAAAGATACAGAGCTACCCTGAGCATAGAGGTAATTGTTTAATTTGTTCTATGTGTAGAAATACCTGGGCCTTAGTCTTATGTTATCGATTCAATCAATTTTCAGGAAGAAGAGTTGTGCAGGATGTTCTTCGGATTTCGGGGTAAAAGCAGAATCGTGGTGGATTCCCTGCATGGGCCTATAACCTTCAATTTTTTCAATTCCAACTGTAAAAGTGATGGCACTTCGGTAGAATTTGGTCAACTACCGGAATTTATATTTAAGCTTTGGTAATTGTACTGTTCTCGAATATTGGATGAGTATAAGGCATATGGTAGTATTTAGAAATTAAGAAAATGGCCCATTTTTACAAAACTTTTTCTTTCTAATAGCTTATCTAGCTGACTTTTCCATGGCCGTAGATTTACTGTATTTGCTGGTTGTCACGCTACAAGTGACTCACTAGAAGTTCTTAAACGTTTTTGACATCGATTCTCTGTAAAAAGTTTTTTAATTTGCAAAGCCCATGTGGACAAAAGGAAGTTTTTGAGCACCTCAGCCTACCAAATTTTTACTAATTTTATGAATTTGTTTGCTTTCAATTTCGCATGTAGTAGGCCAAAAGATTTTATTGTTTTTCGCAATTTGTGAGAGAAATCTTGAAGGTGTACTGAGTGAAGGTTTTATGTTAAATGTTTTGCAGCCTCTCTGTGCTCCCTAAATGTCTGCCTGACTTACTGAGCCATTTTGACGTATTTTACGGCTTCCTGTACGCCCTCCTGTCTCGCTCTCACTCTCCTAAATCCTTGGTTTTGCGTCGTTCTACTCAAAGCTGGGCTCTCTGTGCTTCACAAAAGTTTCACTGACATTCCTTTGACATACTCTACGTCTTTCTCCCCCCCCAATCTTTGGACTTGGGTCGGTCTATCCGACACTGTAACCTCGTGACTTGGAGAAAACTTTTTGATGACCCGTGCGAGATATGATTGTAATCGCCCAAGATGACGTCATCATTTAACGTTTAATACCATTTAAAAGTTCAGATCTCTTCAAATTTTTTGATGGATTTTCTTCTTCTAATCTTACGATAGAGGGAATTTCTCTTCGTTTTCCAATTTATATTTTAGAAAAATCATCTGGCCTACACTGAAAACTAGCGACGTCCAGTCTGCCCCATTGCCATGATCAAAACTTGAGTTATGAGCACTAATTTGAGATAGAACAAAGATACGTATGTTTTAGCACGCCAAAGCACCGAGATCTACGCATAATTCCACTCTTGAATGCAGTTTTTGATTATGAAGACTTTTTTCAGAACGGAATGACAGCCGTGGCGGTTGTAGCTACTTATGATCGACTATAAATAATTCCAACTCAAAATTTTTGATTAATCGAGATAGTCATAATTCTAGGGGCTGACATGTGCGATCGCAAGTGAAATTCAAGTCCTTGAAAATTTTAGGATCCCACCAGAACTTGAATGCTTCAATCGTCAGAATTTTGGTGCCATTTCCACCGACAGAATTTGCCTTATCGCTTGTCTTCCTTTATTCTTGTGCATTTGTTTTTCAATTAAGTCAATTTTATTCTGTTGATCAATTTTCATATGATTCTTTTGAATCTTTATTCAATCGTTTATTAAAATATTAGTCAGAATGAATGAATCGCGTCGTCTTTGTTTTTGAGAGCCCTGGAGATGGAGTTCCTAAATCGACGAACGGGTGCGTTGTCGATGTCTTTCCTGCGAGCATTTGGAATCATTTTAGAATCAACATAAAGAGAAGAATATTCATTATCGCGCCCAATGGCTACAATGTTTCGTTTGTGATACTTTAAACTGAAAAATTCGCTTGCCGAAAAGCCAGAATTAGACCCGACACCCTGGAACTCATGCAAGAGACCCTATGATTTTTCTTACCAACGTAGGAAGAAAATCTCATAAGAGTAGCCCAACAGTGGATAAAAAGAATTGCTCCTGACCCTCTTATCGTAATTTCATGCCGTTCACGCCAAATGATTGGATAATATCATCAACTCCATCTCATACCTCGGATCATTTAAAGGTGAGCCGTATCCGATCAACTTCTTATGGACTTTCAGAAATGAATCCTGTGAGTCCTGTGCCTTATTACAAAACTGAACTTACGTTTTGTGATTCTCAAATTTATGTAATATTTTCAAATTTATTCCTATTTTCGAACTTTTATAGCCATATAACGGAAGTAGGCAATTATAAGTTAGGCATCATGGATCCATCGCTCCATCAAGCAAATAATAAGCGCCCACGGTTTATAGAGCGAGTATGTGACATCTGTGTTCAATTTCTATTGACTTCATTTAGCTAATTTTGTCTTGCTATAGCATTTAGACGAGCCGAAAATTCTACCCACCGCTATTTCATATACCATAGCTAGGCCTACCATAGCTCGCAAGCGAGCCAGTTCTCTTCTATGTTTCCACATTTCCGCTACAATACGCTGGTGAGCCTTCTAGCAATACCAATTGTTTTGAGATTCAGAAGTTCATGAACCTGCCGAAACATCCCAATGTTTATCAATTCTGAATACCTACCATAGTATGAACATGAATCTCACACTACTCAAATTCATTACCAGCATTCGTGCGCTCATTTCAAGCTGGTGAACCTATTATCGTAATAGGTCGCACTACGTTGGTCAGTCTAATTATCTAAATTAGTGATGTGTCAAAGTAGGCCTATTCAATCTATGCGCAAAATGTGAGAAACCGAGGAAAAATTCAAGGATTCTTATCTCCAGAAAAACTATTTTTCTTATAAATAAATAGGCCTGTATTTTTGACTTCACAAATTTTGAAGAGTTGCTTTATTCGATATTGATTGTGTCGTCTCTCAAAGTCAACTTTTTGCAATCATCATAATTATTCCAAGTAAATTTTAAACATAGGAGTAAATAACTAATGAATGTTATTCGAGTCAAATCTCGATGTGAATAGACTTGACACGAGCCAAGTGTGAAGCACACGTCACGCAGCACTACAAACAAACACATGTACGTCGCTCGTGTCAAACAATCGGTTCCCAGGAATTTTTTTTTATCAAAAACTCGTGCACTGTATTGCAACCAGCTGAAAGCCAGAAGCCAAAAGCCAAATTGAGAAAAATTTTTACTGATTTGCATGAAGATGCAAATGTAGGTAGCGCTAGAGTCGTTCCTGAAAAGGTGATGCGTTGAAAATGCCATAAACTTGTAAGAAACTAAAATGGGCTGTAGCTTTGTCTATGTTGAAAAATATTAAAATACAGAAAAGTCGTAGGAGCATCTTTTCATAGAATATACCTAGCCTGAAAGAAGAAAAATTAAGATTTCAACAATTTTCCTGATGGGATGTCTAGCTTGAGCCACCAATCGCTTAAGCCAAAGCGTAAGCTGATTTTTGAACAGCTTTTAAGCCGCTCAAGCCCGAGTTGTTGGCAATTTCATGAGGCCAAAAGCTAGTCATTCGGAAAATACTTATTGGCTTGACTCCGGAGCCGTTTCTTTCTTATTTCTAGGTTGAATTTTGGTTCCGGAAAGACATACTCAAAAGATTAACGCAAACGGAGTACTCGATGGAGTAAAACTTACGGAGTAAGTTGAATAAAGACACAAAATGCACACACACCGGAGCGCTTTCGATTAAAAACCCATTGTGAACGGAGACAAAAAAGCTACTAAACCAACTCTGGCTAAAAACAAGAACGACCTAAGAAGTCATGACTGAACTAGCGAGTCATCACGATGTGAATTATACTCGTAACCTAATTCAATCAATCCCTCATCAGATATGTACCTGCTGAGCACATTTAGGTCGTCGTTTTTTGGATGGTGAATAATTTCAATGTGTTCCCGCAAAGGTCGAATCACCCAAATTACCCTTCTCCCACGCCTTCCTATCCTCATCTATTCTGATTTTAAACTGCAGACGGCTGGTCTCACCTATGTAGACTTCATTACAGTCGCTGCACTCTATTTTGTAAACACCGCTTCGGGGTCCTTTAACTTCACAAACAGGCTTGTTACAGTATGAAGGTTATTTACACTGGGCGAAACCCAAAGGAGCGTAGGACATGACTCAACTGAGACGAAAATTATCCCAAATACGGAAGCCTAATCCAACGTTTTCTACTGTTGGAGGTCGGATTGCGGGGGGAGGGAAGTAGTGGAATCAAGAATTTTCCGAGTTAACTTCCTTTGAACCATAAGGTCAATATCCAAACTGACCTCATTCCCTCTGACCAAGCGCTTTATAGTCAAAAGCTCGTGTTGAAAAGCGAGCTGACCCAACAAGATACTGGTTAATCGGTGGATATAACTATTAAAACCGGCATATTTGTGAGCAACAGGGCAGAAAGATCTGCCGTGGACTGTAATATCGGTCGAAGTGCAAATTCATGGACACCGTCTATATTGGAGATAGTAAGGTCCAAAAAATTGATGGATGAACCGTCACTTCCAGTGTGAATTCAATGGAAGGATACAAACTATTCAAATACTTGAGAAACTCCAAGAGGAGGTCTCGGGGACCGGTCCACGTACACAACACATCTTCAACGTACCTGCGCCAATAATATATATGACCCAAAAACACCTGACCAGAGGAAAAGAGATCGAGTTCAAATTTAGACATGAAGATCTCAGAAATGAGGGAGCCTAGAGGAGAGTCAATAGGGATACCTACCTCCTTCGGGAATTCGAAAAATTTGCCTTCAAATTTGCAAAAGTTGGGGGACCAACAAATATCGAGTAAATTGAAAAATTCTGACAATTCCTCATGGTAGATATTTGATTGAACCATGTGGTCGCCCATACGTTGCATGGCAGTGGCTCTAGGGATATTCGGAAATAAATCGACAAGGAGTAGAGATTGGAGCCCGGCGGAAAAATGTCATCTTTAAGCCTATCAGCCAAAGAGACCGAGTTCTTCACAGAGTAGGGTGACTCAAATTCTACTCTGGCCTTGAACCGACGGTCCAAGAATTTCGCCAAATAGTACGTGGGGGAAGAGACAAAGGAAACGACAGGCCTCATTGGGGTGTTCGCAATCTTTTGAGTATGTCTTCGTCAGATGATTTTGGCCATAACTTGAGGAATCGAATTAATTCTATATGATTGAGCTGTTGAGCAAAGCAGAAATCCGGAAGTGGTCTTCCAATTTTGTTGAACAACTTATAAGCCTAAAAAGCCCAAGATGTTGACAAACCGCTTGACATCCCTGCAATTTTCTGAAACATCACATTTTCAGGCAGCTTCCGAAAATGACCACCACAGTTCTTATATACGGCACCTATTTTGCGTTCTCATGCGAATAAGAGCAAACCTAAAAGACAGTTTCATTTAAACCTCTCTTAACCCAAAGCAGAAATAAATTAAATTTTTTCGGGTTTCTTAGCTAAGCTGTTAAAACCAAATTGAAACTCAAAGTAAACAAAGTCAAAGATAAGAAAGATTGGTTCCAGTTTAGTTCAACTGTTCAGTATCAAAGCCTGTGGTGCAATCATCCAATGAAGATGAACACAAATAGGAGGTGTCTTCTTTAATAATGACTACGGTAAGCTCCTATTCTCTTTATCGTTTTATCAAAATTTATATTCATCCATGGCGTTGATCAGCCAAAAGTTAGCTGAATTATGTAAACCAACTGTATTGAGCCAAAAGCATAATTTCCCAAGGTTTTAAGTTAAGGCTAAGAGCCAAAGCTGAAATTTTTGGCTGCAATACTCTGATGGGATAAAATTAATTTATCCGCAAGGAGCGGTAGCCTTCAGATTGGTCTAATTTTTGATTCAATAACCAGCGCTAACTTTGCACCAAAAAGATGAGCGTTATGCATTGAGAACGTGATTTTTATTACTTCTGAGACAGTTGTTTAAGCCGCACAGCGATAGTATTGTACAAGCAAAAATGGAAAAAATGATGGCTGGTGCGGGTGATAGACGGAAGGTTTCCTTGAATCGATCTCTTTCAAAAAGAACCCGGAACACTACTGCTGGGACTATTCTCGCCACCTTGAGAACAGGAACCAAGAATGAAACCTGTTTCTGATTAAAATTGAGGAGGCAACGCAGGAATAGGAATAACAAGACCTTTCTAGCAAAGACCAAGATACTTTGACTTTCTTATAGTATGAACTTTCAACTGGCATTAGAAGCCACATTAAATTCCCCAATTGTACCGTTCTGCTTGACTGCAGTAAGAGCAATACCCTGAAGGATATCAAGAAAACTGCTGAGTCTTGTAATTTGAAAACCAAGTCAAATAAATCTTTGTTGCCAGACAAAATTTGCAATATCCCGCTTGCTGTGAATGAAAAATCGGTTATCTAGTCCATTACTAAGCACTTTTGAATTGAACCTATTTCATCTTGTAAGGTGCTACCTATGTTGAAACAAGGTAAACAAGTGATTTTGTTCAATCAAAGCCTTCACTTAAGTTTATAAGAGGATTTCAATGGGTAGGAAACTGTCATTTGGATGGCAATTTTGCAGCATTGACAGATCGTTGTCATCTTTAATGACAAAAAGAAAAACATTGCTCCAGGGACCCAAAACCAGGGGTGTGTTCCAAGATAATGAGTGATATACGACTGCTGATTCCACAACAATGCTGCTATGGAGAGAAAAACAAATCATAAAACCGGTGATTTGAAGTACTCAACGCTAACAGCGTTTCAAAGTAAGTGGAAATCTCGGTATTCAGGAGCCAATGAGGACGTTATACTTGGTAACTAGTCTTACTAAGAATCACCAACACCGAGTCGTAGAGCTGACTCTCAGAACTTTGTTCTGAAAATCGGTCTAGAAGATGTCAACCATCCAACTTTTTCTCCAGCTAGAGTACGTTCCCAAAGAGAGAAAAAAACCTGTGCAGTTGAGTGCATCATGAAGAAACTTTGCATCAACAGAAAGTACAAATGTCTGAATGAATGAGCAGACTCCCCTCTCAGGTGGGTACTACTGAAGGAACAGTTTCATCTGTCCTGATAAGACCGGCCCAAAGTGCATTTCCCAAGGATGCGTTGACACGAGGCTAGATTTATTTATACACATAATTACCAGTTGATAGTGCGATAGTTACGCGCTAGTGTATCAACTCTATAAAGCTATCCATATGGGATGGATAGCTGGATAGACTATCAGCTAGTGAAATAGCGTACAGAGCTATCCTCGTGTCAACCCGTATTTACTGAATTCGGGGAAGGCCTAACTGCAGACATGACTGCACTGAAAAAATCCACAGCCTACACGCATATGTATATGACTATACTAAATGGTCTCCTGTGGGCACCATCATTCTTGCTGGTGGAATTGCTGCGAAATATTTCAGAAATGATCTATTGAATATTGCTCAAAAGGCCATGAACAACATTTTATTTATTTATTTTCGAGGGGATCCCCTTTTTTTATATTACAGTAGACCAATTAAAGGCGACACCACTTTACAAAATTAATGATAATAATAAAACGCACAAAAAAAAAAATGAAAAATGAAAATTAAGGTAAAAAAAAAAAAAAAAAAAGATAAATAAATAAATAATAAAAATATAATGAAAATAAAATGAAAAAATTTTATTTTTATTATTTATTATTGACCATGTACTTTTTTTCAGCTCCATAATCAATTCTTTGATGACATAGGTATTAAATTCCGAGGGGTTGATCAACAGAAAGAAGTAAAAGGAGCTCTCTGGGCTTCACCTTATCTTATGCCTTTTCTCTCCTTGTTTGAAAAGGAATATGTAAGTAAATTACTGTATCAGTAGATGATCGTCTCTACTCGAGAGAGTGAATTATTAATTGATTTTGGAATTAATTAAGAGTGTAAATGTTCAAATCGAGTGGAGCTAAGGTTCAAGTATCCTATAAAACTTACAACGTGCAGATTGGTTCGGTGTTCATTGAATAATCGGTGTTTGAAAATTCGATGTGCATTTTGTATTATCATGTGTGGTGCTGCTCTTCGAGTTTCTGGGATAAATAAATACCCCTTTTTGCATAGAGTGTTTCGAATACGTTTCCTTTATGAAAAACTAAGAACGATTATGCGCAAGCTTTCACTTAATACTTCACTGCATCTTTAAAACAGTTTAGTTTGGGAGTTTTTGTTGAGTTTCGAGTTTGCTTGCATTTCTCTTATCATGGCCGGTGATAACACGACTGCGCCAAAAAAAACAACGGAGCCAATTTCTCCGTTGAAAACTCGCGGGCTTAATGTGTAGAATGCAAGGAAGAACTGCATCTCACACCTAATTGTTCTGGTCTGAAACCTACTTCCTGGAAATCTAAAGGTACAAGTGGACAAGCCTCATGGGTGTGTCAGTCCTGTAGGCGCTCAAACGGTATGCCTCTCGAGCAGGATGATGATCGAAATATTCTTCAGAGCCAAACCTCTTCCCGTTCGAGTTCCAGAGAGACAGCTCGCTCGAACGGAATGCAGCCAAGCAAACGATTAAGAACTGAAGACGAAGATGAGCATAGTTCGAGCCAGGAACCGAATGCCCCTTTAATGAAGCAACTAGGAAACTTGCTCGATAGAAAATTTGCCGAGCAAAGAATGATTATGCAGGAGTCGCTAGAAGAGAGCATACGCGAGCAATTTGAGGAGGTCAGAAAATATGTAGAAGAACAACGAGAGGATATCTCTGCCCTGAAAGAAGAAAATAAATGGTTGGAGAATGAATTGTGTTCTCTACGTAGCCGTGCAGATAATTTCGACCAATATGGGCGAAGGAACAACCTACTGATCTCAAATGTGCCTGAAATCGTCGACGAGAAACCAATGGAAACAGCTCTTAGAATTGCTCGTTGTATGAACCTCAATTTTGCAGAAAACAACATTGATGCCTGCCACAGGCTTCCTAGTAGAACCAAAAATAAAGACCGTCCCAGGACCTTGGGTGATCAAATTCATCAGTCGCATAACAAAGATAGAGGTATTGCTGCTAAGCAAGCAAGGAAAAAGCAGAACGTTTTTGGAGGAGATAAAGATGTCCCAATTTTTGTGAATGAGCATCTCATAGCATCAAATATGGAGATACTTGCGTTAGCCAAAAAGCTTCGAGCACAGGGTTATAGAGTTGAAACAAGAGACTGCGCAGTTTGTGTTACACCTAAAAATGGGCAACGACAGAGAATGACATCAAAACAGCAGGTAATGAGTCTTCTTAATGATCTTCAAATTCCCTTTGATAGGAGAAGTGACCGGATATGCTGATGATACCTCCCTGCAGTAGTGCAGTCACTGCGGAACAATTCAACTCCATTTTCAACTATGACCAACACATACTAAGTGGTTCAGGGACAACTTTCTCCACTTGAATATTGATAATTGCTCCAGTATAATATATTCATACATGCAAATTCAGAGGGACAAGCGAGATATAATTAGAAATCGTACATCAAAAATTGCAAAAAGTGGAAAAAGTAAAATATTTAGGACTAATTTTGGACAATAAATTAACTTGGGAGGAGCACTCAATGGAGCTCTAGGCTAATTTTCGGAAACTAAATTTCTCATTCTATCATTTGAAAAAGTACTTCAATGATCGACACCTAAAAAAGTTATATTTGCCGCTTTATGGATCAGTATTTAGGTATGGGATTGCTTTGGGGAGCATCAAGGCACACATTAAGCCTCTAAAAGTGTTACAAAATAAAGTGTGCAGAAATATACTTTCGCTGCCTCCCCGAACCACAGAAAGTGAGGTTTACAAGAAGATGAATGTACTGAGGCTGGAGGAAGTCCACAGAAACAATTTATTGATGTTCTTATTTAAGAATCAAGACTTCTTCCAGCTTCACTACAACAAAAGAACAAACACACGGTCTACTGTTTCCAGAGTGGCTGCATATCCTAAATGGAAGAAAGAGCATTGGAGAATGCAAGGGAGGTATCAAGGGGCAAAAATATTTAATAATGTATCGCCTGGGATTAGGGACGAAGTAAGATTGTCTGTTTTTAAGAGACGGATTAGACTCTCTCCTATTTAAGTGATCTCTCCTACCAGACAGGTTCATACTGACTGGTGTGCGGCAGGCTCCTGGTTTCCCAGTTTCCTATACTGTCTGTGCTGTGATTATTAATGCTCTTTATATTTATATTCATATTTCTTGCATTGTTAGTGTACCTCTTATATTATTATTGCTGTGATTATTCTTGTTGTGGTTGTTCTTGTTGTATTGTTATTGCAAATTGTGTATTCTGCTCATTTTTCTTCTTCTTTTTTCTTCTTCTTTTTTCTTTCATTTTCCTGTTATTGATTGATTGTTCTCTCTGCCCCCCATTCCCATTACAATTACAATTATATTTATCTAATAATAATAATCACGCCTGCCACTCGCCCCACAAGGGGCATCGGCATTTCTTAAAAATTAGAAGGTGAATTTTATTTTGGAATAAATAATGAAAGCGTTTTTGAATTGAATTGAATTGAAACGGCCAAACGTTAAATATATTAAAAAGAGAATCATAATACTATTTTTTCAGCAATGCTTCTTCAACCAATTTATTAAGCTTATTTTTAACTTTAATTTAATTACTAGAATGATCGTATTGTTCAGAAAAAAAAACCATCATCGAGATGCTTTTTCAACCAAATGATTCTTCTTAGTTAGAATTCTATTCGAAAATTATAACGTATTTTTCTGTTTTCATTCTCGCTAAACGATTTTCATTCTCCACTTTTTCACTCCGTCCGGGGGTGGTTTAGTGACCATTCGTTCTGGTAAGAACAAAATAAACGTTTGTTTATCCACAGCATTCTTTTAATAGTGATGTAACATAAACCACGAGGGATGTTTATTGAAATTCCCCGTGAAATTACTTTTAGAGGTCTATTGAACTTACCCGATAATTCGCTCTCTCTCTCTCCCCACGCGCCTTATTCGAAAATGCAGTCCCTCGTGCACTGAGGGAAGTTCACGCTTCGGTGTCTCGCACGACAGATTCTGGACAATTGCTGAAACTATGCCACGTACGCCAAGAATTTTCCGACTTACTTATAGTTGTCGATTTTATGAACGTCGAGAACAACGATAGAGACATTTTATTCTTCATTGACACGATAGGTCGTATAACTTAATTCGGGAGATGATCTTTGCCTACTGTATTTGTACAGTATACACGTTGATATGAATGGTTCGTGTTTGTATGAGAGAAACGACAAACATTTAATTATCTCTAAGGCCGTTTCGATATTACATGAGCTACTGTATTTGTATAATTATCATCTATATACGTTCTGTACACCGTGCGTCATGCTCGTCATTAATTAATAAAAAATATAATTTTCTAAACACGAATAATCTTCATCTGTTTTTATTACTTGTTCGAAAAAAACTACGTCCATTAATTTATAAACATAGTTTACACTAAAATGAAAAAGAGAAAAGTGTTGTATCTGAGGGAGAGTCATAAAATTCTGACAAAAATAATTACGCAGCGGAATATTACGTTCTTTTCTCACCTCAAAGAAGTGGTGTCCCGATAGGGTACAGGCCTACTCTCACGAAATTTTTGCAAAACTTAGGATATACGGCGTATACTCTTATTAAGAGCTTGAAATTCTCACTATGGTGAGGGGAAGGGAAGATTCGTGTAATATTAAGAATTATCGGAAGTATAAGGTGACATTGGCATATACTCTCAAAAAATTTCTTCGGGACACCACTGGGAATGACTAGAGTTGAAAACAAAAATTCTTTGGAAGCGCTTCCTCCTCGCCGCAATAATCTCTTACTTCTCTTGTACAGAAGACTGAGACGAATTAGGATTTGAAATTTTCTGCAAGATCGAGAGGTCATTTGGATTGAGGAAGAGTCTACGGGAGCAATTCGAGTTTATGGGCTGTAGGAGATTTGCTATGAACGGTTTATTAAGGTAATTGCATTGGAGGCGAATGTGTTTGATGGAGGTTTGGTTGTTGTAAAGGAGAAAGAAGGAAGGTGGTTCTGAAGCCTCTGCGCATAGGCCAAGTTTTGGGCTAGATGATAAGCTCTCAAGAAATAAATAGAGAGGAGGTTTGGATGGGTGTTAACTAAGTTATAATTTGGGGAACCACCTCATTAAAAGCCTAGTGTAAGACTAGTAAAATCCTGAGAGGGGAGGGGACTTCTCCATCTATCTATATATCGTGACGCCATAACTCGGGAACGGCTGGACCGATTTTGCTAATTTTTTTTTAATGTATTCGCAGTAATCCAAGGAATGTTTTTAAAAAAAAGACCACAATCGGTACAGCCAATCCCATGTTATAATGAAAAATGTTAAATTTCTCCTACAGTCGCAGTAATCCAAGGAATGTTTTTTAAAAAAAAAAAAAGACCACAATCGGTACAGCCAATCCCAAGTTATAATGAAAAATGTTAAATTTCTCCTACAGTTCTTCAGTGTTCGTTGTTTAATCGAGCATCTCTACTGACCACGTGTTATCTACTTAACACGTTACAACAGAAATTGATAGAAAAAAGACCACTGCACGTGACTCATTGCGAACCCGAATGTTTCTATTTGCGTTTACTGTTAGTTAATGTGCGAGGACCAAAGTCTTTCCAACATCTACAAACTGTTGATGGTATATTGTGTGGTACCTATAGAGAAGCCTGTCAACGTTTGGGATCGTTAGAAAACGACAGTCACTGGGATCACACTCTTAGAGATGCTGTCATTTCATCATCTGCTGAACAAATACGAACATTATTCTCAATAATTCTTTCCACCTGTTTCCCAGCAACACCCATTGATTTGTGGAACAAGTACAAATATCACATGTCTGATGATATTTTAAATAACATGCGCAATAGAACATCTAATCCACAAATGGAAATAAGCGATGTTATTTACAATGAAGCATTAATTTTAATTGAGGACAAGTGCTCAATGATTAATAACAAGGTACTATCTAAATTAGGGATGCCATCACCCATAATCGCCCAATGCACGACGCATTTAATAAAGAGTTGAAGCGGGAAACGCAATACAATGTGGAAGCATTGAAAGATATTCTTCAAAAAAATGTTCCTCTGATGAATCAGCAACAAAGAAATGCGTACAACACCATTATGCAAGTGGTTAATAATGGAACTGGAGGGATTTTCTTCTTGGATGCCCCTGGTGGAACCGGAAAAACGTTCTTGATATCCTTAATTTTGGCAACAATTCGATCACAACTTGAAATTGCACTTGCCCTCGCTTCTTCAGGAATAGCAGCTACATTATTGGAAGGCGGGCGAACAGCTCATTCGGCTCTGAAGTTGGCATTAAACATGCAACTAAATGAAACTCCAACGTGCAACATTTCAAAAAACTCTTCAATGGGCAAAGTGTTACAGCAATGCAAATTGATTGGGTGGGATGAATGCACAATGGCTCACAAAAAGTCTCTCGAGGCATTAGATCGTACATTGCAAGATTTAAGAAACAATCGAAAACTGTTTGGTGGTGCAATGATTCTGTTGGCAGGTGATTTTCGTCAAACATTACCAGTGATACCACGTTCAACGCCAGCCGATGAACTTAATGCTTGTCTAAAGTCTTCCACTTTATGGAAATATGTAAAAAACACTCACATTAACCATGAATATGCGTGTCAAGTTGAAAAACGATCAATCAGGAAAAGTTTTCTCAAAACAATTGCTAGACATCGGCAATGGTAAAATCCCTGTTGATCCTTTGTCTAGATGCATTACATTTCCCCCTAACTTCTGCCAACTGACCGAATCAAAGACCAAATTTATCAATAAAGTTTTTCCAAACATCGATCAAAATTATAAAAATCATACATGGTTGAGCGAACGTGCTATCTTGGCAACAAAAAATGTTGACGTCAAAGAAATGAATTTCCAAATTCAAAATGAAATTCCTGGCACATTGATGACGTATAAATCGGTTGATTCCGTTACAAACCAAGATGATGTCGTTCACTATCCAACGGAATTTCTAAACTCGCTGGAATTGCCAGGATTGCCACCTCATAATTTAAAATTAAAAATCGGCTCGGTTATCATTATGTTACGAAATATCAACCAACCACATCTTTGTAATGGTACTCGGCTGGCAGTTAAAAAACTCATGCAAAATGTCATTGAAGCTACCATTATTAAAGGAAAGTACAAAGGTGAGGATGTCTTAATACCACGCATTCCCATGATTCCCACCGACACGCCATTTGAGTTCAAACGATTACAATTTCCAGTGCAGCTTGCATTTGCCATGTCCATTAATAAATCGCAAGGACAGTCCTTAGAAGTTTGTGGTATTAATTTGGAAAATCCATGTTTTCACATGGCCAGTTATATGTCGCCTGTTCCCGCGTGGGAACACCAGCGCATTTATTTTTGTTTGCACCAAACCAAAATACAAAAAATGTTGTGTACCAAAAAGCACTTGAGTGATGAGTTTTTTTTTAAATGTAATTTTTTATTAATTCTTTCATTATTTGACATTGCATTTTTTATTAATTTTTGATATTTAATTTATAAAATTTTTGGTGCCTTATCTGTTAAACAACAATACTTATTTGTAAAGACAGGACAACGTCTGTCGGGTCAGCTAGTCTATTATAATTCTAGTTTAAGACTGCTAAAATCCTAGTATAAAGCTATCAAAAAGCTACTATAAACCTAGTATATAAACTGGGCAAGGTGAATTCGCGGGGTGAACTCGCAAATTTTTGAATCACCCACAGAGTAACGAGGATGAAGGGGGGCCCACTCGGAAAATTTCAAATTAGGGGTCAAGGCAGAGTAAAGACATGAAACATGTCAAAAAGTAAAAAACTAAAAACTTCGCCTCAGGGACTCCGATTTGAAGGAGAAGGTTACGTTGAAGATTTTTACTGAAAAAGTTTTGTCGTTAAAAAAAGTTGGAAGGTGGCCTTGGAGACCAATTTCGTGGAGTTTGGCGGAGATAAGTTGTCTCTAGACTCGACTCTGGAAAAGGGCTTCTCAGAGGTTGAAGAATATACATTTTATGTGACCTGTTCCGAAATAAGGGCTATTAGCATCAAGTAACTGTTCCAGGGAAAGAGTAGCAGTGCTGCCAGATATTTTCAAAAATCCGTACCCGTTTTTTTTGTAAGATCTAAAAACAGATTTCGACCGAATTCGAGAGATTTATCACTACCGATCAGGAGAAAGGAATCTATCATAAGACCAACTGAGGTACTTTTCCATGGGAGACAGCAGTATCAGTATATGACGACCAGGAGAAAAGTATCTCTCATGTGAGTGTCTGAGGTACTTTTCTTTTGAGCACGAGGAATTAGTATTTTAAGCAAAATCCTTAATTTCGAGGACCAAAAATCCATAAATCTGCAGCAGGTTTACGAACTTTGCGTTAAGAAGATAGCGATCGTTAGCTAACGGCATCTCTCAAGGTGTCGTTAAGTAACGATGGCTAACGATCGTTAACTCGGAGTTCGTAAACCTGCTGCTGGCAGCACTGAATTGAACTCCGTTTTCGCTCTCCTGGAAGTCCTGGAAAATTTGCGTTTGTTTTGCTGCTAGTTGCCCTTATCTAGGAACACATGCAAAATTTGTTGGTAGCGTCATAAATTCGGAAATTGAAGGCCAAAAAGGGGTTGTAAGGTGTTCCTTCCTCTTTTGAAACAGTATTGGAAGGGGAAGAGAATGTTCTTCGAGTCTGAATACTATAGAAGTCTTTTGTTGAGGATTTTTTGGAATAATTTGCCAAGAACACTGAAGGGGGCTATAGGGCGGTATGAGGCAAGGAGGAGAGGTTCTGCGTTGGATTATACTTCAGGGAGGATGATAACTGTTTCCCAAGAAGTGGGGTAAGTATTATGAATGAAGATGGGGTTGAATAAGGAAAGGAGAAAAGATGAGAGAGTGAGTTCGGATGGAGATTTTTGATGATGTGAAGTCCGCGAGAGGTGTCAAATTTTTGTTCATAATAGCCTCGAATTCAAATTAAGAAACAGGGACGTTGTACGCGATAGGTCGATTGGGGAAAGGGGGTCAAAAGTTATATCAATAAAAGATATATCAATTTCTTCTCGCTGGAGTTCATAACTTAAAGAGGTTCGGATTGTGAATTGAATTGAAGGATACGCAGGTGTATATTGTTTGGCTAGTAATTCCAGAATAATAAGAGGATCTGGGATAATTGTCTTGTTTTGGGACGGAAAGAACCATGGCTTGTGAGTTTCTTGATATCTCTCCCAGTGGCGGATTACCCTATAGAAGCACAGGAAGCAAATTTTTGGGGGCGGCAAATAGAAGGTAAAATACTTGGGGAAATGGAGAATGATGCGTGCGAATAATAGAAAATTGAACAATTTCTAGAAGGTGCTTCTACGCAGCAAAGTGCTTAATCCGACCCTGATCTTACCCCATGGTAGAGATACCCACAGGGTGTTTCAATCTCGCAATCAATGAGCTCCAGGATTATTTCCTACCGGAACGGGCTGAAGTTTTGCTTTGGCGCAGGCCTTTTTTGTCAAGCCAAGGGACTGGATTTGGTTTCTTCTTACCTGAAGAGTGTGGTATGGAAGATTTTGCGGTATCAGTCATGAACTTGGTAAATAGGTCAAGGTGGGTGGACCATGTAAGTTTGAGTGAGGAGAAGGAAGAGAGGCAGAGGTCGATGTGGGTATGGTAAGTAGGGGTCATAATTATGAATTGTGAACGCTCGCGAATAAAGATTTTTTCCGAGAGTAAATTAAATTATTTCCGTGAGCCTGCGTTTCTTTCCATTTCATATAACACAGGATGCTACATTAATTCGTAACAATAATTAAAATCATATGTTGAGTGCATTTTAAAAGCGTTAGCCGTTCGTTTGCGGAAAATTATTACCCGACCCTCAGAAACTTATCAGCTAGAACACACATAACATCAATTTAATAGGTCTTATATTAATTAGCGGTACAATATGATAGATAGCGTGCTCATCGAATATTTTATTCGAAACTCACGCGAATATACGTATTCCGCGATTGTTTTTCAAATTGATTAAATTTTTTCCTCGAGTTTATCAAATGTACATTTCTCGAGGACATTCGCGCATTCGGCATTGAAGTTAATTAATTGAAGGATATGATTAACATATAACGTATGGTCGTAAAAAATACATTCCCTTTTCAAACAAGTTGTGAAGTAAGCCTCTTATTCTTTAGCGATAATCTCCGAGCAACTGGATTTTGCAAAGCTACTCTGTCAGCTTCTTTTCATGATATGTCCCTCCCCGTCTGCCTGTCTGGATTTTTTTTCCTGTCTTACTACAATCGGGCCCGATAATCTGCATCGCAAAGAGTATGCAGATGAGTTATTTAGTAACTTATTATGTACTTTTCTGAATTGAAACGTCTTTACAGACAGTTAACCGCACCCTCGAAAATTGTCCAAGATTTTTGCACTCGCAATATAGTGTTAAACGATACGAAAGAGCGAGCTTTTATCGTCGGTTAACGATAACATTACACCATTGTTCTTAATGATCGTCGTCGATTTTTAACTCGTATACGCTGCGCCGATAGTCGATGAAATCAAATAATTTCGACGCACTGAATTAAAATTAAACAGATTCAAAAAGAGAGATAGAACGAGTGAAAGGGCAAGAAAAAAAAGGGTGGCAGATGTGGTTGCGTACGTAAAAATTACCCGAACAAAAACAGCGCCCGTCTCTACGTACGAAAAATAGGGTGACTACGACCAGCTGTTTTATGCAGGCTTCACCGCGACCAGAGGAGCAGAGATTTTATCGGAAATTATTTTATTTGCGTGCCGCTGACCATATCTCGTACATCGGTATTGTACGTACAAGTAATTTCTCCTCGTACGGTGCGAGGTTATTGAAATTATCACTTATTTTTCGCGCGCTCAAGAACGGCAATTTGGTGCCTCTGTAGCTCTGCTCGAGCTTCGGTCGTCATCATTTTACGTCAGTAATTTGTATCGCGAAAATAATCGAAATGATTACTCAACGACGCGTGAAAGCGATTTGTACTCGATAAAAGAACTAAATTGGTTGGTCGAGTGAAACGACTCCGGCGGTGTTAATGAAATGGAAGTTTGGCACCAAAATTTGAAACGAATAAAGTTCTAATAGCTACGCATTTCTATAAGCATTCATATTTATGAGTTGAAATCGTCAAGTGCGGGTACAATCCAGATCGTTCAGTCCAACTGTACAGCGAGAATTCGCGGGTATACCTATGTTCAAAATCCACAACGCGGGGTCCTTTTTATAACTCTCATCGATAGAATTTTCAAAAACATACCAGCTTCAATCATAGTCATCAGACTCTTCAAAAATGACTTGCAGTTCTTGCATGGATAGCACGGAAGATGTCTCCTCCAGAGACACCTATACTAGTCCATCTCTTCTCCTCTCTCTCGCTCTCTCAATTTCGGCCAGCCGCACGTGGTTTCATTTTATTCATGTGAACTTTACCCATGAAATTTTGTATGCATTGTAAACGGTTGATGGAAATCAGATTTGGAATGGGTGTGCGATCAACTTAGTCGTGTTGAATTTACCTAAATTGAATAGCGAATCACGACTTTGAGTTGGTGGTCTGGTGGAAGTTGTACAGAACTGTAGCAGAAGTAACGTTGATGATGGCGAAGAACGATGTTTTGAAAGTTGAATGCTTAGGAAAGCATCCGGAGAAAAACTGTAATATGAGTAGTTGTGTAAATTCCATTTTAGCTCCAAAGATGAGGAAGAGCTATGCAATGTCCTTGGTAGTCAGAAATAATGGGGAATGTGGCTTGATAATATGAGTGGCCTCATCAACCACAATTAAGAATCTGTAGTATCGACTTGGATTCGCCTATGTCGGTACCTTGATTTTTGTGCAGCGCCTCTTTCTGATGGTATAAGACCAGTAACTCCAAGTATGATGAGTTGGATCCGAAGCTTTGCCAATTTGACGCATTTGTCTATTCCCACACTTCTGTCTGATGAAATTCTTCAATGTATATTCCAATATATCGTACCTATACAATACTTTTGACTTGTCAACGTATTGAAATTATCCTATTGTTCTTCTATAAAATGAATTATCATTGCATATGGAACTTCAGTAAATGGAATTCCAACTTGGCGTGACGGGTTGTCTGAGTGAATGTAGATCCGTCACCTAGGGTAAAATTTTATAAACGATTCTATCTGAAACATCGACTTTTGATCGTCTATCTCGATCATGATGAAGTCTTATTAATGCTCCCACCTTTAGTATTCCTTAGCTTAATACAATCTATAGCACTTGTATTTTGTGGGTGAAGTTGATTGTCTGACGAGCTCACTCTTAGCCTTATGCAGGAGTAATAAACTGTATGTCAAGCTCAATGGCTCACAGGCTCACTCATCCAACTCGTTCACCCTAACAGGGTATATATAGGCCTAGTTTATGCCTAGTTTAGGCCTATGATATCACATTAAGCTTCGTCTTCTTCTTTCCTGACCCTACATTATATTAAGAGTATGCTAAGCTAAGTAGGGTAGAACTATATCCCAATTTCTTCAAGTCCTTGTGGTAGGTTGAGAGGGTCTCTGGCATAACCACAATATAATGTGAGGACGGTGGATAATTTTCACAAGTAAAAAGTTTCCAGTCAAGTCTTTTTCTTATCATATGTGACCGGCTGAGCGCAAAGGTACCAATTGGGCCAGAACAGAATTGTACAGGAGAGCGAAAAAACGAAAAAAAGTTGCTTCACAAAGCTTGTCGGCGCTGAAGTTGGTGATGAGACACTGGCTTTAGGAAGGTGTCATGGGTTAAATGCTTTACATTTTCGGATTCAGCGATGTTTTTTAGTTTTTACATACAAATCAATGCCTAACTCATTTCATTTTTCGGCCCAAATGGTACCTTTCCGCTTAGCCGGTCACATATATAGCTCTAGGTCGAGCTGAAGAATCAAAATTTTTTAAATTTCCCATCCTATCATGCATTATGGCTCGAGCGTCGAAATTTTCCCAAACCCAATCTAAGCTGCACATGATAGGAGAGGGACTCAGACCATTTCCACAGAGAACCTGTTTTATTTGGGGGGGTAAATTAAAGAAAAATGACGGGTGCCGAGCGCCGTTCGGCAGGCTTTGGACTTGGAAAGTGGGGTTGTCTGGCAAAACGTGGGGCTTAGAGAAATCTCAACCTCCGAGCTATAGGTGATAGGAAGAGGACTTGGAAAAATTTCGACCTCCGGGCTACAGGCGATATTTTGCAAATAATGTTGGACTTGACCATTTTTGTTTCCGTTAGACACGGCCAAATTTTTCAAAATAACCCCCATACAACAGGTTTCCAAGCTGTTGCAATTGAGCAAGAAATATCGGCACCAAAGTCAACTCCAAATGCTACACTCTTACAGCTTTTTAAAATCGACCCTCGATCATCAGCAAGGCTCTGGAATTTTGAAGCACAAGAAACACCCACCAAAAGCAAATATTCAGCACCAAGGCACAACCTTTGTATACTCGAACATGCATTCTGCCCAACCTCTAAGTCAACGACAAGTGCTCTTACTATCTCTAAATATATAGTCCGTAAAGGATCTTACCGAATTTCGAAACGAAAGATGTACAACGAATCGAATTCCCATCGAACAACTCATGATGTGGGCTCAAATTCGCTGAAAATATCCGAAACACAACATTTCACCACGTGATATTCGCCCGCATGAATTGCATTAGAAGCTGTTCTGACAACTTATTCGTTGTTTTTTGTTTTATTTATTTACCGTCGATCTTATTGTTTTAAATTAAAAAGGGTTAATCGTACAGTCATCGATATATGAAATTGAAATAAAAATTCAACGTTTTCACCACGTCCGTATATTTTTGGACAATTTAATCGAGCGCGTGTAAACATCGCGGTTGTTCGGCGGACACGCGACCTCAAAATTTTCAACCTCTCGCTGTTTTCGTAATCCTCATGCCGTGTTCTTGTCGTACATTACAAATGAATTACGAGGACTTTTTTTTTTTTTCAATCGACGACAAGCTCTTTATACAGAGTCAGAACTCATAACGCGTAAAAGTTGAATGCGGTATAATTACTTTAAGGACAAGTTTTTCCAGATGGGGATGACGAGCAAGAAGAAGAAGAAGAAAAAAAAAGAGACAACAACAGCCTGCAGACTCGACTTTGTATACATTCGGCGTCGACGAACGAAAACCTGTTTATAAAGTGGAGCACATTAAATATAAGAATGACTTTCTATCATTTTAGGGTCTACGGATCGGGAATACGATCCGCAACACACGACTCGAATCATCATTCCAAGTATGCATTTTAGGTGAGTTATGTCAGTGTCGTTGACCATCATCATCACCTGCCTTGCCAGATTCAACATTTCAACCCCGTCGGTATACCTTTTTGTATACAGCAAGAATACCGTATCACAATAATAGTAGTAAGTCTGCATCGTAACCCCTTAATCACTGTATGTTGCATCCACGCGACCAAAATGAAAAATCATTTTCACGCTCCTGTATCAAAATGCAATCGTCGTGCAGACGAGTGTTTCTAATTTATAGCGAACCCTTTTACCATCAGCCGCATTCATTCGACTCTACCTGCAATTTTTAAATTTCATTGAATACTTTTTTCGCGTTAACCGTATACGCGAAAAGGAATACCTTTAAACGGTACGCGCGCGAGCTACCCCCTTGTTCGTAATTTACATTTAGACAGCATACAGAGACCGATTTCCATTGTCTTGGGTACAATCGGATATTTAGGGGACGTCAAGCGTAATCCGCTACGAAATCGGAAACAAAACAGATATTCGTATCAGTGCAAAGCCACATTTTCCTATAAACACGAGTCCCGGAAGGCGGGCGTGTGCTCAGGTTTACCGAAAAATCACTTTCTTGTGGTGAAGAAATATAATATTTCCACTCTTTTTGGACAAAGGAATACAGAAAAGTTGCCGATTTACTTCTAAAACCTTCAAAGATAAAATAAGGACAAGCCGAAACGCCCTTCTTCTGGACCGAACCCTCAAACTTAAGCCTGTAATTTCAAGAAGTTCGACGATCCTCCTCTACTCGTCCCATTCCTCATCCCCAAATGTTGCCTTCTGATCTCTGCCCCTCCTTGAGAAGCCCTCTCCATTACTTCAATATTTTCTTCCATCATCAACGCTTATTCTCTATGTTCTTTTCAACTCACTGGATCTATAAAAATCCAGCACTTCCACTTCACTCTCTATACTTACTTATCAAATGTCAACTGTGAACTTATTCATATCCATCAATCCCCGACTAGTCCCTGAGACACCTCACTCACCGAAAAATAAATTTATCTGCAGATCACATGCCGTTACTGATCATATTCCTATCTCATTTCATGAATACGTTCCTCCAAGCTACGTTTATCCATTATGCGAAGGAGTACTCAGAGGAAGAGTGAACACTGAAAAAGAATGAAAAAATCCAGAGGAAGTTGTAATTGACTTAGACGGGAAAGGATGGTCAGTTTGTGCCTTGGTAAATGGAATCGTGAGCTTACACGGAGACGAGTCTGATCGAAAACACGAGCGTGCAATTTTACCAGATTTCATGGAGCCTGAATTTGATACATTGTGTGAGGATCTCTGCATCAACGATGCGATTAAAAATTGTCTAAAACTTCTGATGGAAGTGTTCCAGAACGAACAGAGAAGACAGGCGTGTAGTGATCCCCTTGGTTCAGTGAAGAAACCCCCCCTCAAATTTTGCTTTCTTGTAACTAAAAAAAACCCTGTGCAAATGGCCCTCCCTAAAACGACAAATACGAAGAATCGTCTCGATCAAAATGAGTCATAGACAAGTTCAATTAAACCATCTTCCAGAATGTAGGTGCTTAGGACGGTAATGTCATCGGTGTTCGGATGACGAATTATCTCTATGTGCTAGAGGGCGGTACGTTTAAAATAGGAATTTTCCCTAAGTAGGAGCGTTCCCGAACCCTCACAAAAATTATGTCCACTACTGATCAAATGATCAGGAAGAGCTAATTCGCCCAAATGACGCTCATCTACTCTTGTCTTCATCTGACGGCCGATCGGTCTCTCCAATATCCGTGCATTCCAATTTATAAAAACCACTCCTCTCATCCACGAATGTATGATCTTTCAACCTGATGAACAACCTTTCAACAGTGGTAGGAAACCCAGCAAGCGAAGAGCACGACCCAAGTGGAGAACTTTCCTGAAAAAGGGAGACTAATCCAACGTGTCCTACGATCACGCTTCAAATCTGGAGGGAGAGAGGTGGTAGAATCAAGGCATACCGTCACGTCAACATCCTTATTGCTAATCCTCATTCACTCTCGCCAGGTGTTTTATTGCCTCTTTTTTGAAAGCAGTCTGACTGAAAGGAATATGAGTCAGTACGTGAACTGAGTAATTGAAAGCTGTCATCCTATGAGCCACAGGACAGAATGACTAACCGTGGACTAAACTATCGGTCGAAGTATCTTTCCTAGATATTCAAAACTCAAGGATGCCGTCCCTTTCGAAGATTGATAAGTCCAAAATGTTAATGGAAGATTCCCCTATTTCAAAAGTAAATCATATGAAAGGGTACAAGGAATTGAGATATTTCAGAAACTCACCAAAGAGATCTAAAAGACCAGTCCACGTTCATGAAACGTCATCAACGTATCTGTGTGCCAGTAATCAATATGACTAAGTAACGCCTGATTCGAGGAAAAAAAGCCTCATCAGGCAATTCGAAAGATTTCTCATTAAATATACAAAAATTAGGGGACCAACAGATTTTCAGCAAGAAGAAAAATTCTACAAATTCATTGTGAGGAATATTGACATTAACATGTAGCTCACCCATATGTTTGATAGGAACAGCTTTTAGCAAATTCGGGAACAGACCGACGGTATCAAACGAACAGAAGGTCGTGCCTCCTTAAGGGCATTAGCCACAGAAATCGAGTTCAAATTCGAGTAAGGAGATTCGAATTCAATACGAGACTTGAACCAACGGTCCACAAACTTAGCAAGATGGTAAGTGGGAGAGGAGATGGAAGAGATCACGGGTCGCGTCGGGGTATTTTCCTTATGCACTTTCAGCAATCCGCATTCAAGAGGTGGGGGGGGGGTGAGTTTCATGACTGGGGTTTTGATAATAGCCTCACACTTGTTGATAGCACTCCTAACCTCCTTAGTGTAATTAGGGAAGCTGAAATTTGCGTTCTTTAGCACCACATTGCCGGAGCGTGAACCTTTTCCATCACTACCACTGCGTTATCCGTAACCCTTCGATCACTCTCTCCATATAATTGTTCACACGAGAGAGGGAAGTATTCCAAAATAGTTCAGCACAAGTCTTTTAATAACAGGACCAATTTTGACCGTGAGGTCCGCAACGACATTTGCCAAAGTTTCATCATTCTTGAGAGGAGGTAGGCTATACTTCAACCCTTTCTAAAAGAGGGCCGTTTCATCACTACCAAACGCTACATGACTATTATTTAAGAGGGGGGGTGGAATTTTTGAAAAGTAACATCATTCTTCCCTTTCTTGACCAGATCAGCCTTCAACTTATTTAGGGACAATAATTCCCTATTTTTTCTCTCCTTAAACTTGCTACACTTTATGTTGATATCTCGTAAAAACTCATCAAACTCATCGGGAGGATGGGTGGCAGACCAGAGAGTTTCGAATGTACCATATTACGCATGATCTACCCACTTAACACTTTGCTATCCACTAACTACGCTAAAACTCAACAAATTTATCATCTGTTGTTCTTCAATAGTAAACCATACAACTCTTTACTGTCTGTCAATATATTCGCAAAT
The DNA here is from genome assembly GCA_035079395.1 of Aspidiotus destructor. Taxonomy (NCBI): domain Eukaryota; kingdom Metazoa; phylum Arthropoda; class Insecta; order Hemiptera; family Diaspididae; genus Aspidiotus; species Aspidiotus destructor. The sequence continues at coordinate 39,512,204 of JAVHKZ010000003.1, read as the reverse complement.
CAAGCCTTCGACGCACAACGACCTAGCCCACCTCTCAGCCTCTCAAATGCCACTTCCTGACTCTCCTTGCCAATTTCCATCCGCAGCTAAATTCGTCCTGACAAAATCAAATTGCGACGATGGAAAAGAATATTCTAAATCTACGTCGCTAAAGAGTAATAAATAAGAATCAGCGTACGTTACCAGAAGAAAATTTGCTTTATTTACTATTTGTCAGCGTTCTCGGCCAGCCTTGATGTAATGAATGCACTAGATCTTGCACAAAGTCAACCAATATGAACAACTGTCGAACCGGACGAAGCCCACCACGAAAAGAATATAACAGATCGCGGTCATGGCGAACAAATCTCACCCGAACCAATGGCGACTCTTTGCCTTCTTGACCGTTACACTGGACAAATTTCATCTTTTAATGAAGAGAGAGGAACACGGCGCTACGAAATTGAGTCTCGGTTCATTCGAACTATGAGGAATTCACGACCAAACATATCCAAATTTAGTTGATTCGCGAACTTTCAGATGGTCGGGAGTCGGCCCCAAGTATCCACGAAGACCGCGACACGAGAGAGAAAGCCGTCACGTAAATGAAAACCCGTACCTCGCTCCCAGGTACCAACGTCAAAACGAAGCGCGATAACTAAAATCTTGATGGATGTACCAAATCTTGTCAAACAAAAAATATCTCACCTAAAGATAAGATGGGGAAACAGACGAATAGATATGCTCAAATCGTACGGTACGAACATAATTTAATTCGTAGAAAAGAGAAAGAATTGAAGAAATTTACCAAACGTTCCCGAGTAGACAGGAAAGGAGAGAAACGACTGGAAATTTCAGAGGAGATATCGAATAGAAATGAGATAAGCAATACAACTTCGAAACTGGTCAATATCAGTCAGTTTAAATAATTTGGAATTCCCCGGGTGCCCGTAAATTTCTTCCGATAGTTTTTTAATCAACGTTGCGTCGATAACTCGTACTGTGAAGGAGTCGAATAATGTCGACTCTATTTCAACCCTTTTATGATTTCAAGTCGATTTCGAGTCAGTTTCTGCAAATTTTTTTCATCGACTTGAAATCAACAGCTCTATTGCGTCGATTGATGGTCGGAGTTTAGTGCTCTGGAAATGTGTATTGTACGCCCTGCCTTTTTCCCCGGGCTCGGATTCATGAAGAAAATAAATTTGGAATAATTGAAGGGCGATCTGAAATGAGAGCAATTTCTGTGTACATTCCGAGTGGGAGAATTGCCTTTTTTCCGCCCAGGCCTTCGATTATAATCTTCAACTTACTACCATAGATCGAAAAAACGAATTTTCTCTTGGGCCCGGTTTGCTTTTTGGCAGCCTGATTTTATTTCTACATCAAACTTACATCGAAATCTTCTGTTCTTATTCAAAATCGACTTCACGTCGACGTAAATATCAAGCCGATTCATTGACTTGATTTAAGACTAATCAGTCAGGTCGATGAAGGCAATAGCTTTAAATACTTGATAGACTTTGTACCAAGTGCTTGTCGACCTAAAACGGAAGCACGTTGACTTCGAAATGACCTGTTGGATGTTGAAAGTGATATAATTTTCGTATTCAAGAGAGTCACTCTGAGAACGTTGATATCGCTTACCCCATTTTATGACAGAGCTGATCCCGATGAACCTTGTCGACTTGAGATCAAGTCAAAATTGAGTTCCGTCCGATTCCGCCCACAAATCGACCCAGAAAGATAGGATGTTGACTCGAATTCGACCTTTCCTCTTCACTGTTGACTTATTGTCGAAGTTAGAATTGAGTCGACTCCTGATGGTTGTATTCTATCAAGTCTTATCTGACATAAACCTTCGAGTCGCTGACACTCAGAACTCCACTTCATTTTCTTCGACCTTTAGGAAGCGTTTCCTCGTGTCTGGCGTCACTACATTTCCGAATTATATGACATTGGCTTTTGAGGCAATTCACGCCAATACTTCCAATCCTTCCTCGATGACTGGTCTCTAACGGTTAAAAATCAAGACGAATGCTTTTCTCACCGTCCCATCTAGAATGGTATTCCGAGGGAGAAGTATAAATATCGCTACATCAGTGTCAGTTTTTCGCGCCACTTTGTTGGTAACTTCAGTAACTTCCAATCGCCAACGAGCAGTAAGACCACTCCAATTGACCCTTAACAAAATCTCAAAATGATCATCTGGTCGTGGATTTCGATTTTCAGATGAGAAAACAGTCTTGGTAGTGTTCCAGATTAGATACTCTTTGACAGACGCCTCCTCCTTCTCTAAATGTATTAGACTTCATAATGACAATCCAATCCTCTGTCAAACTCCTTGGTCTCAGCTTCGACTCCAAAATATCTTGGACTCCCCCCCCCCCTCTTATGAAATTTTAGGAGCAAATTGCCTGAATTTCTTGAACGTTCTCAACCGGGTGTAATATAGGAAACTCCTTATCTATTTCTATTGAATGGTAATTCATTTTCTATTTGATTACAATTTTCCAATTTACTCCCGCTCCAATAGAATAACCTCGAAACTGTTTGATTCGAGTTAATCTTCCAAGCCAAAACTATCCCTCAGCACACGACATACCAGTCCTTTACTCAGTCTATGAGCTGAGGCAGGTGTTCCTCTTTTCCACGAGCGCGCTGTGCTAACTTTCTGGCCTCAAGAGCTCAGAACTGAAATCTTCCCATCTTTTTAAACGCTCGATCAGCTCCCTTAATTCATCTCTTCGGTCGCTCCTATCCTATCTAGGTATTCTTCTCAACTTGAGGCACTGGTTTCTATTTTTTCACATTCTATCTCTGATATCCGTCTCGATTTTACTTAATTCCAGAAGAGCAAACTTCATATACCTACGAAAAACACATCAACAAAATCATTTCTTCAGACTTTCTCTCTAACTTTCTCTGCTGCACGGGCGGGTCCAAATCGAAACCCAGAACCGGATATGCAATCTCCATTTAGGGTGACATCTCAACCTTCTGTTTGAGAACCATCCCCTAATCCTCACGCGCTTTTCTCTTTCCCGCAAATTTCTCTTACTGTCTGATTCTCTGTGAGCCTGGAGACTCCTACCAGTCCTACCATTCTACAGATCCTCATTCTTGCATACTCGTCAAGTTCTTCCTTATCATACCTTGAACATTACGTAGTAGTAGTAGACCTTTCCGCAAAGCAACCATTGCGATAGCTGACCTTTCTCCCTCTCCCTCGTATTCCATCTCCCCCCCCCCTCCGGTGAGCCATATCGATTTTGCGTATAAGACTTTGGGTCAGATATGTGGACGATATTATTTGTATACGGTGTGGTCCTGACTCCAATTTCGATTATCTACTGCGCACCTTGAACGGCTACTTCCGAATTAGGTAACCAACGCCTGAACTAAGTGGACCTCACCCTCTCCCTAGTCGAAAAGTCCAACATACTACGCATTAGGTTTGTCAAATCCTCTAGCGGAACATCTATTCATAATAGATCACTCCATCCAACGATTCACAAGATAGTCGTTGTAAAATTTCCATATACATCGCCTCCTCACTCTTCTTCTTTCAACTTTAATAGCTCAAGATATCGAAGTCAAAAAGAACGAAAGTATTGCCAACTCAACATAAACGTTGGACTCCTCATACGTACAAAAAAACTGCTTCGTCTCCTCGTACCTCAAACAGCTCCCCTCTCTTCTCTCAGCCAGGCTAAAAAGAAAGAAAAATGGCTCCAGCTCCGTTTATACCTGTCTTGGCCAAACTTTCAGAAGCCTTAGCTGCCGAGCTACGTCGTCTCGACTACAAGAACACACAACAACAACATCACCTTAAGATATAGTAAATTGCTGTTGAGGTTCCTTCATCTTCTATCTTCAGGGAAGATCGTCGTCCTCTCCTTCCTGCAAATCTGGGTGTTGATGGTACACAGGTGTTGAGTAGGCCATAGCGTGGTTCTGCATTTGCCTATTCCATTCCTGGTCCATCTTCTTCTTCATGAAGGAGGCCGCAAATGCAGACACCTGGGTCCATGCTTCTTCGGAACCTATCATGGATACCAGGCTACTCGGCTCAAGCGCTTCATCTACCCTGATCTCTTGAAGAGACCGACTAAGCTTGTCCCGCTCACACCTCCACGCCTCGCACTCAATTAAGGTGTGCTCTGGTCCATCATCCCGCGCTTGGTTGCAGTGCGAACACGTTTCCTGCTCAACTTTCTTCATCTTCTCATGAAGGTACTTGTTGAAGCAGCCATGGCCACTTAGCACTTTCGTCAGATGGAAGTTTAGTTGACCATGGTGTCGGACTGTCGGTTCATCCACTCATCAAGGTCGCGTATTAACACACGGGTTGTCCACTTGCCCAGCTCACTTTGGGCAATTCTTACTTTCCATTTCTCAAGCAGGGAGCGCCTGGCCTCCTGCTTAACCTGTAGAGTCTCACGCTTGGTCGTCGTCGTCTCTTTTGCTCTAAACACAACCGCCCTCTCCTCAGCAAGGAACTCGATTGGTGGTGAACGTGCTAATACGCAAAGAGCATCCGTCGAGACAGTGCGGTAGGCACTAACACCCCTCAGCACAGCTCTTCGTTGAATCTTTACCATCTCTCGTCTTCTGTACGGTATCTTCATGGAGTCGACCCCTACTGGTGCACCATATAGGAGGAGGATCGACAAGGCCGTGCTCATCATGACCATTCTTCTTGCTTCTCTCGGTCCTCCTAGGTTCCTCATCAGGCGGCTCAGGTATCCAACTACCCGGCCTGGCTTTTCCGCTGCCATCAGGAAATGGTGCCTGAAGCTCAGCATCGAGTCAAACCAGATGCCCAGGTACTTCATCTTCTTCTTGGTCTCAATTTCCACACCTTGCAGGCGAAAGATGGGTGGACTGAACTTCCGACGCGACGTGTCGTGAATAAAATGGCCTCGAGACGGCGAGGAGGGGTTGAAATCCTACTTTGTGTTTTCCTGCGTGCTAGGGGAGCACTGCAGCTTGGCGGTTGCCAAGCAGAAGAGGGGGTTCGCCGATGAGATTCTTCCAACCCTGAAGTTATACCCGAGAGGGTCGATTCCGGTACTGGAAGAAACAAAATCAAATGCATAAGCAACCTCCTCACCGTCTCCAATTTAATATCCATCGATGATAAAAGTCTGAATTTGGATGCTGCTGGAGTTTACCGAAAGATTGCCCAGCCTCGTACATCGACGATATCTACGCCGCGCCAGTGTCCGAGTGAACACCGAACGAAAAATTTAGCTATCCTCAATAACTACCAGCAGGAAGACCTTGATCTAAAGGAGCTATCAATATCGCCTCTCCACCACTGCGAAACATGTCTCGAAGAGACCAAAGTAATCGCTGCAAAAGTACAGTCGACTCCCACCTGTTACACGATTTCGACGCTACTTTTATCAATCCGTTCGTTCGATTTTATTGCAATTTTACCGGTGACTAATTCCTTTATTTTGGCAAAGTTTCTCCTGCGTTTCTTCCTATTCCTATCTCTTATAGTCAGTGGCGCGTTTAGGCTATGCCCCCTTGAAGCTAACTTCAAATCCACGCCCCTAACTTTGGAAATTTCATATAAAAAGAATACTTTATTTCTTAGAAAATTTGCCGTCCCAAAATTTTGCCGCCTGAAGCTTCAGCTTTCTAAGATTGTCGGTAAGGTCGTCTCTACTTATAGTACCTGATGATGACAGCCCCAACACGCGGTTGGAACCGGTCGTGATTTGTTCGTTTTGAAAAAACGATGGTTTTTACTTTCGATATTTTAGGAGAATAAGTACCTATGTAATGTGAAATACTGGAGAAGCCCTATTAGTTACGTGCTTGCCTACTTCGGCACGTGGTGTAGATGAATTCATTGATTGACCTCTTCCTTTTTATCATTAATCTACCCTTACTCACATCTTCGTCATAATCAATATTGTAGCGCTGAGTTGATAACCGTATGTTGCAGTTTAAAAGCTCGACTCTTTTGTTGGCCGTGTGTAAAATTCTCTGTTCGGCGTTTCGAGCCAATTGGCCTTTCGAACGCTTGTACCCTTTACCTCAAAATTTCATCATCAGAAAAAAATTTACCCATTCAAGCATCGCTTCTCTCGATATAACATTATCTGTTGCAGATGCGGATGAGTATACGCCGTTAAAGGGTGCGCGTGTGTAGAAAATAGATTTACGCGGCGCTATTTCATCGTCGGCATCAACCTGAATCCAGTGGCATATCCGGGAGTATACCTATATTATTTGATACAAAGTGCAGATCTAATGCATATTACCGTTAGTGCTTCTGTGTTCGTACTATCGCTATCGTTTAGCTACCGTTGTCGCTGCTAAAAGGGTGATTCGACGACCAATGAGAGCTGATAGAAAGGACGCTACGAGAACGCGACGATGTAACGGGCGGCGCTTACCTGCTTATTGGATCGGTGCGCCGGATCGACACCCGTTTTCTCGTAGGAGGGAGCATAGTCACGCGGCGCTCATCGTATCCGCATTCGCTCGACTCGTTACCGCGTCTCTTCGACGAGGCAAATACGCATAGCGTTAGTAACCTCTCGTTCAGTAGTATAGTCGCGAAGTTTGCATGAGAACGCGTTCGTTCGCGCGCGCTTACATTATAAGTTCGTATATGCGATGTCACGTGCGTTATTGTTAAAACGGCATATCATCGATTCGGAATCGCAACAAATTTTAGATTTCGCTTCCAGAATCAAACCGGATCCCGATGCCTACTATCGTCTTTCTAAATCCACCGCCGAGCAGCTTCGTCTGTACGGAGAACACCAACTTTATCCGATCGAGCCCATCTATACGGAGCCACTTTCGCTCTCCGCACCTCTGGATCTGTCGCTAAAGTCGAGCAGTACACCGATTACACCGCCATCAACTCCGTCTCCTTGTTTATCGTTCCGTAAGTCGAAATCCGAAGATGTTACCCCCGCCAAAGTACAACCGTCGCAACCAGCGGCTACGCGTAAACCATCCTCGACCAAGTCGAAAAAGCAGAAAACCCACCGTAAGTTGAACTTTGACGAGGATAAATCGTCGCCCGTGTCCGGTACCATAATACGCGACAGATCCGAATTAAGTAACATCATGGTGCAAAAAGGAGACATAGATCCGATGTACAACGTCGTCGTCGTGACCGAACGAGCGAAAGCCGAATTAGCGAAAATCGAGAATAAAATCGGTGATTACGTTTGTAAGTTATGTAACGAAATTTATAAAGACGCTTTTAGTTTAGCTCAGCATCGGTGCTCATGTATAATACACATAGAATATAAGTGTCCGGAGTGCGACAAAGTGTTTAATTGTCCGGCAAATTTGGCTTCGCATCGACGTTGGCATAAGCCGAACAAAACCACCGGCCAGCAACCTCCGCAGCAGCACCACGCCAAAACATCCGACGATCTGATTGTGGATTTACAAATGAAAAACGTCTACCATCACCATCATCATCACACGCATCGTTCGACGACGTCCGATAGTATGGACCTGGACGTCTATGATTCGCATCATGACGACTCAGGATCGGAGGGTGATATGCAGATACCGTGTCCGATATGCAGAAAACTTTTTACGAAACAAAACTACCTGAGGAAGCATTTGAGTACGCACCATATTTCTGAAATACAAGATCTGCAGCATAGTATGAGGCCGACGTTTAATTACCATCATATAGCGGCCAACTGACCTTTGCTGTCTCCGGAGTGCTATCCGTTGACGACGGCGGCAGCACTCTGGTTCAACTACCTACCGGTGAGTGAAAATCTACCTAATCTCACTTCGCGTCTGTACCACGATTTCTATATCTAGTCGTTAAATTCTAGTCTTAGTTGTAAACGTAAATGTAAGGTTTAGCTTTATGTCTCCCTTCTAGTCTCACAAATATTCATTTTATCTAGTCGTGTGAATCTAGTCCGTGTCTACGTATTGTACGTAGGGAATCTCGTCTAGTCAAGGTTCGACAACAAATCTAGTCTAAATTTTCTAGTCAACGTCATCAGTCATTATCATCTAGTCAGCTTTTGAAACGTCTCTAGTCAGTGATATCTAGTCAGTGATATCTAGTCAGTGATATCTAGTCAGCGAAGATGTAAAGTAGAATGCTCGAGCGGTAAATTTTCAAAAATTTTGAATCTTCATTGGGTACATTACGTACCGAGGATCGTAAAGTGAAAATTTTGCTAACAAGTGGCTCGTTTTGTGAACGCGCAGATAGCGAAGTTCTCACTCAACGTTCTTGGTTTGTAGAAGTATACTTCAAAGCAGTGGAGAAAGATTCCGATTCATCGCTCAGAAGGGTTAATGGTTCTGAAATTGTGGGCAAAATTGATAATAGGAATTCGAACTTCAGTTCAGGTGTAAAATCTTTCGCCAAAATTGATGTCATCACTGAGGAGGGAAAATGAGGCGATAATAAATTGTTTAAATTTTGATGAAAATTACCTGTTGGAAAAAATAAAATACTTAATAGAAAATTCAAAGCATAGAAAAAGATTATAAATATTCTAAAAAAATCGAGAAAACTACGTTCAAAGAAAAGAAAAAAAAGTAATTTGAATTATGTGGACGCGTGTTCGAAGAAGGGCAGTAAAAAATGATTCTCTGGACTTCGTTTCCATACTTTCGAAATAATGGTGACCCTGAACCAACTTTTTCACAGGTTCGTATCAAGCTCTAGAATGAAAGTCAAAATCTCTGAAATTCTCGATTTCAAAATTCATTAAAATTGCCTCCAACTTTTCCCGCTTTGCTCCTCTATTAAAATCATTCCAGTACTCTAATTTTTTTCTAGTATAGCTCCTCAAAAGCCGATTGAAAGTAAACGAATACTCAAACGAGGGCTTGCTGAAAGTCCTCAAGAGCACTTCCTTGCTCTTTTTTTTCACGAAAATGTACGAAATTATGTTTTGATAACATCTAAACTTGTTCCATATCTCCTCAAATAATGTTTTCATCTAGCTTTTCTTCAAGAAGAGAAGAGGATAGTAAGTCGTTTTGAAATTCGACTTTCTGGCCTCCACTCTCCTTCGGTTTTCAGTGATTTCTGTGTCATCTCTCTATGAATTTCAGTCTGTTGGCCCTCGCTTTGAGTTTTCATGAAAATAGCGGTACAAATTTCAATAGAAGGAAATCATTACTCAAAATATAAGATTTCTATTTGTCGAATGCGTTTATTTGAAACTAAAATGGATTACGGGAGTCAAGATTTACTTGGAGTTAGTATTTTGAGTAACGTCAGTTTACAATTCTCCTCGTTGCTTCATAAAAGAAAAATTTTTCGAAAAAATTAAATGCGTCACTCCCTTTAATACTCTGTTCAAATCACAAATTTCGGAATCAAAAAGATGGATAAAATGAAACGAGGGTGTAGCCAGAAAATTTCCTTTGGGTTTAGAGGAAAGAGAAGTTGATTCCTCTCATCCTTGACCACGCCACCAGATGGAACAAGACAGAAGCATTTAAACTTCTTCCACTTCCCATTATACGAAAATTCGGAGGTTTGTTCTTCAGCGGTTTAGAGCAATAAAGGGAAATCTAATGGTAAATTTTTAAAAAATTGATTCTACTCGGAACTTCTGGGTATTCTAGATAAAGTTTGAGATCGTTATTATTGATGCTCATTTTGGAAAATTTGCTCATTTCCGAATTATCTCGGATGTAGAGACTAAATTTTTTTCCCCGAAACTCAAGTTTTGGTAATATCATTCGCTCAGTTTGGAAAAACCTTTCGAAAAGGCTGAAGAACAACTCCTAATTGAATCAATATCAAAAATTCAACTGCAGAAAATTTTTGAACCATTCGATAACTTCGAAAATAATTTGCGAAATTGGTCGGAGGAGGGGGGGGGGGGAAGAAATCTTTACAGAACACCGAAAGAAAGGGAGAAAACGAAATTCTGCGTGTAAAAAGAAAATTTGGCAAAAATATTTCGAAGCCCTAAAATTTCCCGCCGAAGGATTGGGATGGGAATAGCGATGGTCCCCATTGTCAAATTGTTCTCTTCAGATGCAAAACAGAAAGTTGACCCATACCATATTTTGTTTGAAACTTCCTCAAAAAAAAAAAATTTCATGTTTTTCCTTTCCTAAAGAAGTTTTTAATATTTTTTCAGAAAAAGTCCTTTTCCAAAACACGATTGTATCAAACTTTTTTTCTTTTTTTCACGGAGAAAAGCTTTTCTATTATATTTTGGCAGCCCTAATAAAACACCTACAAAATTTCGAACAAGGTCGGCGAATTTTTACAATATTAAGACTTAGAGCCCTTCGGAGGACCCATAAAAGAAAATCAATTTCAATATTTGAGACAGGAAATTATTTGATGAAATTAAATTTTAGGTTATTTTACACGAGTAAGGGAGAGATGAAAGTTTTTGAGATAAGGGTGATGATTATGAAGGAATGTTTGGCGTAGGTCGACGTGCATCAAATAACATCTTTTCGTTGTATTTATCGAGGGCTTACGATTTATTCAAGAGCGCACATAAAAGAGAAAATCAAATCGGGAACTATTCTTTGTTATATTTTCTAGTTGCTAGAGGGTGCAGCGGACACTCCCGCTATACCCTGCCATCTTAATTCTGTGTCGTGTCTCTTTTTCATTTGTACTCGGATGTGAATCCGATCGTAATTAATTTTTCCTCTTTATTTCTCCTGTTTCGTTCTGTAAATCACCAATCGAAATACATTCTGCAATTCTTTTTGTTTTGAACGGGTTATTGGCCGTCATGAAGCATGGTAAACTCAAAAAGAGGAAATTTGTTTTTTTTCGTCAGGATATCATTTTCATTCATTTTATTTCGATCGCTAAATTTAATCAAACTATCATGAGTAAAACGCGTTTTTTTTTCTTTTTAGAGAAACTTTAGAGAAATAGGTAAGAATAATTTTTTCAAATCAAATTAAATAATTTCAAAAATATTTTTACTTTCTTAGAAAACAAAAAGATTGATTGGAACTTCGCACAAGATACATCGAAAATTGAAATTTAGTTGTCGAAATATAAATCAGAACTCTATCGGATTTAATTTCTCTAATAACGCCTAGCATTTCAGTACCTAAATAAAGTTCATGATACAATTTGTTCGTAGTTTTTCCGGCAAAAACAAGAAAACAAATTCACATCATTTTGAATAATACAGAATTTTAGTCATTAAAACAAAAATCACGATCTGTCTCATGTTGTTTTGGTCGTCTGAAGTATCAGACAATTTTCAAGTTTTATTTTCACGATAAAAATATTCTTCCATGTGGAAAATATTCTATGTCGATAATCCGTTGGTACTTGAGTACCTATCCCAAAAATGATGTGAAAATGTACCATCGACTTCTTGAGAGACCGCGTTCCCGGAACGAGAGGAAATCAAAAATAATTACTTTGGAGTGCCCCTCGAATATCGACTAGAATAATTTCTCTATCAAAAACTATTTTTGTAAAAGTTGACAGGAGAAATATCTTACTCTTGGAACGACCGAAACAACTCTTAGAAGGTTATTGTTTTTCTTAATATCGTACAAAATTAAATTTGCTCCCTTTCACTGACTTCTTTTTCTTAAAAATCTTCAAACAGAATACAAAATTTGCTTCATTTTCTGCAATTAATAGGTAACACAAATGTGTTATGAAGTTCGAAATTATAAAAACAATGTTTTACTACGCCTCATCTTATTTCATTCCTCTTTCAACGGCCGATACCTAAGGTTTTGGGAATATTCTTACTTGAAATTGGTCGGTCGCCTGATGATAAAATAACAATTTTAAAAAAATAATCATAAATAGGCCTATTGAAAGTGAAGACCGACCAACATTCTTTCTCATCGATTATCTATTTGACTAAAAGCCTCCTCAATTCTTCACCTCATGATTGATCCATCTCATTTTTTTCTCGCCTTGGTAAATCAGTGAAACACAAAATTATTCGTTTGCTTTGATCTATTTGAAAATCAAAATTCAATTAAAAATGATCAAATAAACTTTTGTTCTGTCATAGTAAATTGAAAAAGTTTTACAACATTTTGTCGTAATTCCTTTCATTTAGGTTTATTTTGATCCTGTGTAACTTCAATCAAAATTTTCGAGAGAATCGATCAAAATCTTAAGTAGGTAATGAATCTAATTTTTCGTTCCGTAGAAAACATTCTACTTTACATACTTTACTAGTCAACAAAATCCTTCTCTAGTCTCGCTAGTCAGTAAAATATTTCTAGTCGTTAGGTAGTCAGATATTGAAAATCTCTAGTCATCTCTGGTCATTTTTTTCTTTACTGTCTCTAGTCGTTATGTAGTCAGATGATAAAAATCTCTAGTCATCTCTGGTCATTTTTTCTTTAGAGTCTCTGGTGTTGAAATATTGCAAGCGAAAGTTGATGATTCATCATCTATTTTCACATAAATAGATCCGGAATTTTCTGTGTATCTAGATCATCCTTATTTAAATCTGGGGATTATTCACCGATTTTCAGTATACTTCATTTCGATTACGAGTGCATTAGTCTGTCAAGGATATCTTTATAGCGAATTAAGCCCGTTCTATTGAATAAGTTATCGTTTTTTCAAAAATAATTATTGGTTATGTGCAATTTTACCGACTAAATTGATCGAATTACTCGTAAGCGTAAAAACGTTTATTTTCCGAGTGAAAGAAAAAAAAAAAAAAATCCGTCAAGTTTAGTCCACCAATGTAGAAAAAAAATCATGCGATACACGATTACGACATAATCGTTTATAACTACGCGTAACAGTTGGTCGTCGACGTGAAGTACGCACTTTAAAGTTGAGCTTTCACGTCGGTTCGCAAACAAAGACAAAACAACTGGAAAGCTTTCCGCAGGACCTGTTGCATAAAACAACAACCCCCGCTATGAAAGCTATGTTACGCCTCGTTTTGGTTTACTATGCAATCCTGCTTCACACGGACGTTTAAGTGTTTGCATTGTCGTGTCGTCGCGTTTTAATTCTTCGGAATGAATGAGCGGGTAATTCGATCAGTGGTACTTAAAAATTTTTCCCCCATTTCTCCTTTTTTTTTTCTCTCTCCAAACTATCTAGTCTGTTATTTTAATTTTAGTATATAAGAGAAATATTATAATTTTCTTGCGGGACGATGGTCAGTATTAATTTAATTCTTAGCGTAAGTTAATTCATCTAGTCCGTCATATTGACGTGTTAAATTCCAAACTCTAGTCTGAAAATCGAATAATTTTCGATTATTTTTGAAAATTATTTGGTTTTTTACAGTTGCAAGGAATGAAATTACCATTAATTTTAGCGTATTCTACCTAGTATTTAAGAAGTCCAACTAACGAACGAGTGGTTTTCTAGTCAATCTGTATTAATTCATTATCGATAATAGTCTACTTATAATTAATAAACTTTACCTAAGATTTTACTTATTTATTTATTCTTTCTTTTTTCATCTTACCTACAGGTAATTAATTCAAAGATTATATTTAGTCATTATATTTTAATCATCCTATATTATCGAATATTTTGGCGTACGTCTTGTTCAAAACGAGTACCTATGTTTCAATTTTTCAATGGTGTATTTTTGTTTTTATTATAATAAAATTATTGTACACAACAATTCAGCCGCAGATGTTGGCTAAAAGCCTTATTATTTTTTGTTCATTGTTCACATTCTTCAACTGTTGAAATTATAAAGTTATTTCGATTTCTGTTAATGAAGAAAACTTTGAAAAAAAAAGAAACGAAAAAAAAAATTATCTCTTAATTCACTTAATACTTTAATCTTTTTTAATTTTTAAGTAATCTCATTTCAATGCATATCTTTAATACGCCCATTTTCTTTATTTTTAACGTAATATAGTACTACTGGAATAATTTTTTTTCCCTTCTTCTAATCTAAGCGATGTGTATATTTTTAAAATTCAATCGTTATACCTACTCTATTCTAGTGTCTTTGTGTGTTTATTTCAAGTATTATTGTGTACCATGTTTTGTTTTCCATTTTAAACCATGAATTCATGTTTCATATGTACCTATGTATAAATATTGCACGTATAATATTATTAATAAATGTATTCGTTAATTCAATCTAAAAAGTACAATTAAACTCTACAAATTCATTTGAAACTTTATTCTAATGACTCGGAAAGATGACAAATTCATCATGATCAAGTGCGATTGATGTGAATTACTCACGTTCAAATTTCTATTTTGAAGAGTAATTAAGAAAATTCTTTGCCTCAAGATACTTGGATGTTGCACACACGATAATAACTTTTGATTGGTTTCAAAGCTTGGAGAAAAGGTAATGTAGCAGTTTGCAAGGATTGAAGGAGGAAAAAGAAAAATAAGGCGGAAAATTCCTCTAGTTTACGTGGGCTGTTGGTTCTCTTAGGGGAATTCAATACCAACAACGCTATCACTGTGGTAGATTGGGTAATGTAATCAGTTCGACTTCGGTCTCAAAATATACGCTTACTTCAAAGTCTACAGCCGTTTATCGTTTCAGATCGCGCCCAGTTATAGTGGTTTGGAAACAGTTTTGAATCGTTCAGATTTAAATCTGGACTTCCCAGCAAAAAAATCGCCCGTAACAATTTCCCTAGCTCGAAGACTGGATAAAAAAGTAACCATTGAGTACTCTCTCTCTAGGCTGCGTTACTTGCTCCGCCTTACTAAATAGAGTTTACCGTACCTGTATCAAAATAACCTAGGTAGTCATGTGCAGATTGATGATCAAGCTAATTGGATCATCTTTCAAACAACCGGTAATTACAAAGGTATCTCCTTGTTTTCATAAATGCAGTTTTGCCAACATCCAACAAAACATTCAAACTTATTGCAACAACTGTTGCCCTCAAGTCCTCTGAATAATTGTGCTCAAAATCAATAAGTCGGATTCTCACCTTCCGCTGGTTGCGGGCAAACGATCACATCACTTGAAAGAGATTGCGGCCGCAAGTCCATTTTGGATAACATTTATCTTTTAAGGGATTGCTATTGTATTTGTAATCAAAGGGCTGTCTGGTAACTGGTTCCTGTTTCTTCAAGGGTGGTCCAATGGTGAGTTGATCTTTGGAGTGAACATCATCTTCGCGTTACTAAAACAAAAAATTTTAGAGCCTCATTTCCAAAAATGAAAATTTGAGAATTAGTGCAATCATCAGTATAAACATGTTCCAGAGGGGCAATATTGGCCTAATTAGACGAGGTATAAATTAACTTACGTTGGCCGACGTTCTTGTACATTATTTTGTTTCTTCTGAACGGATGGATGAGTCAGAGAAGAGTAGGACAGTTTCGTTGCCGGCAATCTAGGTTGTACTTAGGCCTACACTTTCTATAAGTTGGGTAATGCTTCTTTCATTACATGCCATATTGGAAAACTGCTTCTTCATAGTTTTTACAAAGTGAAATTTTGAAAAATTCTCGTCTCCCATATCTTTTCTTAACAGAAATCAAATTTTAAAGAACGGATTCGGCAGCTGTACTTTGAGTTCTCTTCAGTCTTGAATTATTATACTCGAACAGTGCAAGAACGAACTACGTTACGCACCACTATAAACATACACATGAGGAGTCATCTGTCGAAAGGGCACCCGTCGAAGGGGGTGCCCTTTTTGCGGGTAACCACATTTTGGAATTCTCGAGACCATTTCCTATCAATAGGTATACAAAATTTTTAAAAAATGAAAAATTACATGTACGCTCATGGTCTTTCAACCCCATTTGTTATTATAGATTTTTTGATAAAATGAATGTGGAATGAGTAATCTGAACATGAAACTTCAAAGACGTATTTTGAAAATCAACTATCGCTAACGGGTGCCCTTTTCACAGATAACTTCTCCCATATACGTCTCTCTTATCTGAGTAAGATAGCAAACAACGCAAACTTATGAAAACAGTGAAATTTTCGAGGATTTTTAAATCGGTTTCAAAAACCTTTCCAGCAAAAACTTGTCCCAGAAATATTATTTTTTGTTACTAAGCTAGGTATTCTCAATTCAATTGAGATTCCCAATGAATTTCTGACGAAATTGTGAAAATTACAATTTTTCTGTCAGAATGTATGGTGAGTTTGGAACTATCTACTATCCTATATTCCTATCCTATCATTCTTATGAAATGAATCGTGTGAAAGATCGTGTGGTGCGACTATAGATAGGTGCGACAGAGGAGGAAGTCTCGACGCGACGCTAGCGCGACACTGCTCTGCACGCGGCAGGTCCAAATTGAAAAATGTCGTAATTTAATACGTAATTATTTGAAATACCGAATAAATTATTTTCTCATCAAATATCAATTCTGTAATAACAAATGTGATATTAAACTTAGTTTCGATTTTAAATCAGGGACCTGTTTTAAAGTGTTTGAAGTTTGAAATGCGACGCTAGCGCTTCTATCTGACTATGTAAGCGTCAGACAACTGCTGTTTTTAAGAGGTCGTTCGGTCTGTCTATCTATGTACTTTTAGTTTCTAGGAAAGTCTTAAAAATCGCGGCAAATTAAATGTTATCACTCTTATCAAAAGTTTTTTTAGTCACTCTTTTGACTCTTACTGTGTTTGTATTGTGTTTTCTAAATTCCATTAGGTTTTCAATCAAAATCTACTTGTGAAATCTGCGAACATTTGCGATTCATTCGCTCTCAGACTCTCAGTCTTCTTTCATAGAAGTGTTGGTGAATAATCATGTCTAAAACGATTTGTATAAATGATTTGGCTGAATATTCGCTTCTCAACGAATTTCGTTCTGGTGGAAAATTTCCCGACGTTGTCATCAAAATAGGTAATAGATGTTTTCCGTGTCACCGTATAATCCTCGCTTCAACTATGAAATTCTTTCAAAGCATGTTCACCGGAGATCTTGCAGAAGCTTCTACGAGAGAAATATTGCTAAAATGGTCAAATGCTGACGATTTTGAGCTCTTAGTAACCTATGCGTATGGCGGTTCGGTGTCAGTTGGTTCAAACAACATTTATCGTCTGTGGAGAACCAGTCATTATTTCGGATTCGGAAAAATGGAAGAATCGTGTACAAAGTATATCGCTCAAGACGATGGGATATTATCGCCAGATTCCGCTATAAATATTTTCATGTACGCAAGTATTATAGGGAACACCGTCGTAATAGATAAAATGATCGTCTGGATGGCCACAAATTTCTTACGTCTTGTCAGGAACGAAAAGTTTTTCAATGTCTCTGCGAGTGACTTGATGAAAATCTTCACTTCTCCGTCATTCAAGAAAAGTTCCTCCGAGCAGTTGGATTTTCTCATGAACTGGGTAAAATATCGTTCTGAGGAGAAGAGAAAGGGGTCATTGACGCAACTGATGGATACGATCGACCAGAGGACCATACCGAAGAACTGGTTTGTACAAGTTCTAACCGGTAACGCCAGCTCGAAAGGTGATAAAGAAGATGAAATTACGTCCTCTGAGTCTGGAACGAGAGTGCAGTTTTCAGTTCTTGATTTGGATGAAAGCGATTTATATACCAGGCGTGAAGAAGAAATGAAGTTGCCATTTGTGCTGTTTGTATCACACGAATTCTCTATTTTATGAATGGGTCGCCAACATCTTGGAAAATACAGACTCGTAAATGAAAATAAGCTGGTGGAATTGATCAGGAATTCAACGATTATCTTACTATTTATGGTATTGAAAGAGATCATATTCCAGAACTTGGTACCAATTTTACTTTTCAGGAAGTCGACTGCAATAGTGTGCGTATCGCTAATGTGGAGTTCATAATCCTCTCTTCCCTATTAGAAGAAAATGAATCCGTACTTTCAAACAAGTGGCGAACTAGCTTGAGAGTTTATGTGGAAAATGATCCAGATGATGGTGCAAATTTACTGCATCGACGTTTTAGTAAACGATTTGATCTCGAATCAATAGCCAACGAAAACTACAGAAAATTTCTCCAAACAACTACTTACAACACCGACATTGTTGCTTATGATAATGTAGACTTCATCGTTTACAATTGTAATAGAAATGATTGCTTCAATGTGAATAAGGAAAAATTTGAACCCACAATTTGTCCAAATTTACTGTCCCGAGATAGCAATAGTATTTATATGATCGGCGGAAAATGCTTGCGTTCCACTTATGCGAAAAAAAATTCGGAATATTTCCATGACGTCGCAGTTGCTGAGAAGGAAGGCAAATTACTCCAACATTATGATATTCGTCAGAAAAAGTGGATGCAGTTACCTCGAATGAAATATTGTCGCTACCGATCAGCTTCTTGTATTTACAATGACAATTTATATGTTTCGGGCGGCGATTATATGACCTATTTCAGAA
Source organism: Aspidiotus destructor (assembly GCA_035079395.1). Taxonomy (NCBI): domain Eukaryota; kingdom Metazoa; phylum Arthropoda; class Insecta; order Hemiptera; family Diaspididae; genus Aspidiotus; species Aspidiotus destructor. The sequence goes on along the minus strand of JAVHKZ010000003.1, from coordinate 39,493,935 downwards.
ATGATAATGTCGAATATTTTGATTTAAGAGCCGGTAAATGGAATGAATTTGAAACACCAATGCCTAAATCAAAGATGGATCATTTTCTGGTTGTGTACAACAATCGGCTCTATTTCTTTAGCGGAGTATCGTGCGGACTCGAATTCTCTGACGACCTCACTTGGTTTTCATATGATTTTGGAACAAAAAGTTGGTCGGATATTTTTCCTATTCACTTACCAAAGGATACATTAGATCCTAGAATTTTAGATGTAGTGGTTGAATTATGAAATTTGATGAGTGACTCATGCAATGCACGTTTTCATGAACTATACCGCTTGTTAATTATTATTATTGTACTTGAGTGTAGAATTTTTTATACCTGTGAACTAATTACAAGGAATTCATGTATGATCAGAATATTTTTGAAATTGTTGACCTTGAAATTTGTAGAACTCATTGTGATTTGTGTAGCCAAAATCTTTAACCCTTAGGTATGGTTTGGACTTGAGAAGACTTATCTTCAATAATTGTTATAGGTATACCCAGTGTACAATAATCCTACGTTCATATTGAGGAAATAAGTTTTTGTCCTGATAAGAAAGCGAGTAGGCCTGAGATTCTGGAGGCTTAGGCCAGAATACCTGGAAGCTCAGGGCCAAGTAAGTAATAAGAGTTGATTCAATACAGACAGGTAGACATGGTTTTGAATTTTGACCTTTGGGTTCTCCAATGAATTTCAAGTTTTGACCAAAGCAACAAACATAATATGAACGCATCAAATCAAAGCGCGCTAAAAATTGGATAGAAATATAATGAACACATTTATCAAAAACGCCAGTCATTTTCTTAATGATATTGCTACCTTGTTGCTTGGCTAAATACGTTCCCACAAGTTATGCTTATGAGGGGAGAGACTAATTGAAGCGTCTAGATAATTATGAGGTTAGAGAAGATACAGATGGATAAGGATAAGTGTGTGATACAAGGGCTCTCTAAAAAAAAAAAAAAAAAAAAAGAATATTATATCCAACGATACAAGTAAAAGAAAGTCATCGATTTTGAGACTAAGGCTGCCCCCCCCCCCGGCAGCAAGCCTGTTCGAGCATCCCTTGGGAAAATTGTAAGTTGCCACCTCTGGTGTGATATCATTTTAAGGGACAATGTTCGCTTTCTACACTCGAGAATGGCTTATTAGCCGAAAGCGCTCGTGAATTTTTAAATACATTGCGGCTTTAGTAATCGTTTTTACCTTACTCTTTTGAGTATAAAATTTAATTATGGAAAACCGTAACATACAAAAACGGATATCTACAATGTTCAATATTTAAAGCTGAAAGACCTTGAAGAACTTTTAATTTTCATCTCTTTCTTTTCCAATACTACAGGGTATATAGGTACCCATTTGAAGACCTATCTGCAAAAAAGGCGTCTGTGAAGAAAAACTGGTTACAGAGAAATCAGTTTGATGTTTCAGCTCAAAGTATCTGCGCAACAAAAACTTGTAAGAATAAAAATTAAAGAGCAACTCTTCTATGTTGATTTGTTCACGTTGTTTTACCGCGTGCGGCGCGGCGCATGGGAGAATAGTGGAGCAAAATATACATTCTCGAGTATAAGTAAATTTTTAATGGTAGTTGACTGCCAAAACTTTGAGATTTGAATATTTGATTCTAGAATATCCCTTTTGATACATTTGTAAGACCTATATAGCTGCGTATGTTTGCAATATCATACAATACTTGAGTTTGAAGATGGAATTTTCTGCTAAAAATGGGTAAAAACCACGGTTTTCTAGGACAAAAATGAGGATTTTTCAATTTCTACTAGTTCCAGAGCGTTCCAGCAACTAGAGAATTTTTTGACCGTTTTTTTTTTTTTTGTGATTCTGCGGGTAATTTTATATAGGAATCAATTTACTTTGAATGGAAATTGGTAACAATCAGAGCCTCACACAATTCTCCAGATCTGGAAAAGTACATATTTTTCGCATTATGGCATTTCCAGCAATTCCCAGTAGGTACTCCGAGAAGTGTTCGCGTATTTTTTTTTCAAATTCTGCACATAAGAAATCCATCTAATTTGGCGAGAGAAAATGGTGAATTTCATTTTTTCCAGCAAAATCTTTGACTATACATAGGGTACTTTGAATCATTGACTATATATACTTTGTAAGCGAAGTATAGTCAATGGTTTCAATCCACAGTGTAGTGTGCCTAAACTCAAAAGCGGTAAAACTGTCATACACAGCCACGACACAGCCACATATAGCAACTCCTTACCACTTCCCAATTTTTGCAGACAACAGCTTCACAGCGCCCGTATGATATAGCTTGAAGCCATAAGCCGTTCGCAGAATTATTTGATTTCAGCTTTTATTAGCGAAGCAGCTCGCAAGCTGTTAGCTGCTGAGCGTCTTCCCATTTTCCGCTCTCCCCCACACTCCTATTCATGATGAGAGGACTTTGACTCCAGAATCCGGATAGAAGATCATTTTTCTCAAGCCGTGCTCATTCATTCCCGCTTTGAAAGTTCGTATAGTGTTGAGAAGTAAAGTTGATTACGATCTCTGTTCGGCATGTAGTGAGGGAGATATTTTCCCGTGTTATCTGTATTCGTGAAAGTTGATTGAAAATAATTAGGGGAAAAAAAAGTTATCTGAACTACCATGTGGACTGGCCTATATGTTTTCACTTGTTATTACTTGTTGATTTACGTTGTTGATTTTCTGAAAGCTGAGGAATGTTTGAAAAGTAGCGATTGTCAATGCGTCCTTGAGAGTACCGGAATGGGAATAAATTTGAACGGTATTAAGTAAGTAAGCATTTCAATTTCTTGAATTTTTTGTGTTTTCCTTTAGAGATATTATTATAATATTGCGGTACATCTTTCAGCACAACGAGCACGAGCCTTGATCTCTTTGATGAGAAGGCACTCAATATTATCTTCAATCCTTGTGAAACGGTGAACTTGACAAATTCTACCGAATTTACAACATTCAGAAACAAAACCTTAGACTCTGTACTTGATGAATGCAATGATAAAAGCTCGGTACGATTTTTCTTTAGGTTGAATCATGTTTTCCAAACCGATGCGTTTGAAATAAATTGAGATGACGTCTTCTTGTATTACAGATATGTCTCACTGAAGTGGCAGTAAAACGTGTGAATATCGGAAATTTCGAGAATTTGGAATTCAAAACCGACGCCAATGGTTCTGTTTATCTGGGTTTTTATTCGAAGGAATGGTAAGCTTTTTTAATTAGATAACTAGCCTGTCATCGACAAAGTATTGAGTAAGGCTGTGTTGTTATTCAGGACAACCACAATCAGATTACATTGTGATAACACTAGTAGAACGGATACACTCGATCTTTTGAATTACGACAAACTTCAGAAAAAAGTCGTAAGTGTATAAAAAATCATCGTTGGTTTCGAAACATTTACTGAAAATGCCGATCTTGATGTCCATCATTCTTAATTTAGGAATTACAGTTGAGCTCGAACAAATCCTGTACAACTTCGGACGTCACGCCATTGAATGGAAGCAGCGGCTCGAAAACTTTCTTCGTCATAATTTTCATTATAATATTCGTTTATTTCGTCGGTGGTATACTTTTCAAGAAAATTTTCTTAGATGCGTACGGTATGGAAGTACTGCCGAATCATTTGTTTTGGATTAACATTGTCGAAAGCATTATGGTAAGCTTTGATATTCTACGTAGCAGATTTGACTCTTTTGACGCATTTTCCGTCTCAACGCGAATTGATTCTTTTTCAGGATGCTGTGCAATACGTTGCCAATGGCTGTAAACGACCCAGTAGTGTGTATAATGAAATTTGAGTCTCAAGTGGTGAGAATTGTGATACTTCTGGATCATATCACCATCGATACGTGTAACGGAATTTCGATCAATTTCGAATTCATTTTCGCGATAATGAGAGGAGAAAAAAACGTTTCGTGCAGTTGAAGTACTGCGTTAGCAACTCTCTAGTCTCAGAAATTGATCAAATTTCTTCGTTCCTTCACTATGTGTTCTAATGGCGAATAATTTAGAGCTTGTCCTGCTGTGTTACCTTATAATTAATATTATCATTAATTAGGCTTCCCGTTATTATAATGATGAATTACAATATTTGAAAATACTCTCTACTAATCCAGGATAAGACGGAGTACTTCTCATCCACGAAGAATGAAATTCTCGTTCATACGATAATGTAAATTTGTTTAAAAGGAAAATAATTTTATCGAAGATGAAAACTTTTCAGTATGATTAAAACATCAATAAAACACACGATTATAATTTTGAATAAATGAAAACAGGTAACTAATATCGCATAATGTGAGGTACAGTTGGCACTTCGCTCTGAATTTCGCCGTCTGTCACAATCCAAATCTTTTTTCCATTTCCATAGCCAATCGCTAAGCTATGAATTTTCTTGTTGTAAGAACATATAGTGTCTAAAAGAAAGGTGGAAAAAAACAGTCAGAATTTCTGCAAAGTTATGAACGTAGTGAGAAGGTCGAAAGAATGATTTACTTATGGCTTCAGTAGGGTTATCTGACAACGTGCTATAAATTTGCAATTTTTCAGATAAGTGTACTGTCGCTAAAGGAAAAACAGCATCATTTAATTGGAGTAGATAAGGAATGCCATCAATTACAGTTCCTAGAACAAGAAATGAGCCTGTTTGTATTTTTTTTTTTTTTTTTTTTCCATTTAACTCTCTAGAAAAAGATCTGAGAAACTTACCACGGATGGAAACAGGTGGTAATATTTCGCTGTGGATTGAAAGTTGAATAATATTCCGAATAATTCCTCGCCCTACATCCATGGGGTCTTCATTGCTGAAAACAAACTTCAGTCCGGCCTCTTGTGCGAACAGTGGACTATTGATCAGATTGTATCCATTTTGAACGTTGCCAGATAAAATGCCAAGTAAAACTGAAGTGCTCAGGAACTTCATGTTGGAGATATCCGGACCTTGATTAAACATTGAAAGTTTCTCATCTATCGCGAATGCTTCTCAAAATGTATAAAAAAAAATATTCTTCGCACCTGCAAGGCAAATGTTTATGTCAGCCCCTTCCAACGATTCGTTGCATCGTGAAATACGCGATAGAATACGACCCAGTTGTTCCGACAGATTGATCCACTGGGTATTATTAGGCTGTCGACTTGCAAGGAGAGCCGGAGCGTTCAGAATTCCAGAAATAGTGTAATCAGAAGTGAGATCATTTAAAGAAACGAACTGTTCGGCGACTTCGACAGCTACCTGAAATATAAAAAAATTACATAGGTTGTTCGTACAACAGCTGGAGGAGAAAAACTATTGGATGATGTACTCGAATTTGCGCTTCTTTAGTTGAGGCACCTATGTGAGGAGTAACGACAACTTTTGGGTGCGATATTAATTTGTGCAATATCTCATTTTTCGGTGGTTCTTCGCTGAATACGTCGATCGCAGCTCCAGCGCAAATTCCATCCTTCGAAAAAAGCATCAGGTATTTAGAAACTCGAATGTGAAATTCCATTTTTTCTCAATTGGTACTTCTTTTGTTGAACTATTTGACGCTATATAACATTTACTTCGCTAGCAATTATTCTCTCACCTTCTTTGCTCACTCAACTCGTATCCATGCTTTCAAAAATAAGGATACTTATCAATCTCGAACATACTTCTAATGCCTGTAAAAGATCCGACTCGTTTACAATGCCTCCACGAGCTGCATTAATGATTCTTACTCCTCGTTTGCATTTGGCGAAAACGGAACTATTAATCAGGTCTGCGAAAGTAACATGTGACAGTAATGAGTTTGATTACAGTAATAATTGGTGGTGAATTTATTCGTCATTACTTCTAGTCTGAGATATAAGAGGTGTATGAACGGTTATGTAATCTGCAATTGGCCATATTTGTTCCAACTGTAAGAGTTCAATGGAGTATTTACTGGCCTCTTCTTTGGTGACAAAAGGATCATAACCCAAAATCTACGGAGAATCTAGAATTATAATTTCTTAAAGATGTTTACGCAATCACCTGAGCAGAACTTACCCGCATCCCATAAGACTTCATTCTCGAGGCGACTTCCTTGCCTATTCGGCCCAAACCAATAATGGCCAACGTTTGGCCCAACAATTCCGAGCCTCCAGCAAACGCCTTTCTGTCCCATTTACCCTCCTTCATGGACTGGCAAGCCTGGGTCACGTTTCTGCCGGTGAAATCGACTAATGAAACTCAAGATACACAGTACAGGCTTGTAAAGAGAATAAGATCGATATTACCTCGCCAAAGATGATACGAAGGCGCAGGCAAGCTCACATGCACTGATCGAATTACCGTTCGGAGCACTGAAAATATTATTAAGTTATCACTCATTGAGAAATTCAGAATAAATCTTCAAACAGTAGGAGAATCGCGCACTTGAGCACAATGATTCCTTTTCTTGTCGCCGCATCCGTGTCGATATTATCGACTCCAGTTCCTGCACGTCCGATCACTTTCAATGATTTAGTAGCTTCAATAATTTGTTTCGTTACTTTGGTATCTGAGCGAACAATCAATCCTTGGCAGTTCTGTAATGGAAAGGAAGAGTGGAAGATTACGGATGAAACATTCCAAAAACAGTGCATACACCTAGAACTTACTTCGAGTGCTTCTATAAGTTCAGCACCAGACAAACCCGTTTTTGTAATTACGTCTATGCCATGAAGCTTGAGCAAATCTCCACATCTCCGGTCTACGTTATCGCTTATTAGAACCCTCTCGATTTTGAGCGACATCTTGCAGCGTGAATTTATTGAGAAGTGCGATTTGTGCGCGTCAACACCCTACGATACGGAAAATAATGAGAACAATGAGAACCAAACCTTTACTTCTTTCTTCCGAATACGAATGAATAATGAAGAGGAATTTCGAATCTCAACAAGAATGAACATTGAGTAATAGTGAAGATAACATTTGTGTTACGAAATGATTATGACAAGCCGAAACTAGTTGTAATAGGAAATGCACCCCGCGATCGAGTAAAGAAGATATAACGTAATACTTCACGAACGAAAATCAAACGATAGGTTCGTATCTTATCGGTAATTTACAATTTATTGAGCGAGAGGGACTCACCCAATCCAGTTGAGTTACGTAGTAGGTACTTACTTCGACTCGGACAACAGAATACTGTGATAGTAATGTTTATGTAATATCTTCGAGGAGAAGGGTGTCGAACGTCGATGTATAGCTTGTCGATTCACGAGTAATAATAAATCAAGATCCTGATTCCTGTTCGCTAATTGAGTTGAGCTCGGCCTGCAGATGTAGTCCTCCGCATTAACTGCCCTCAGTTTCTGGTCTCTATACCCTTATCGGTGCACGGTGTTTGTGCCGGTTCGGAGTTCGGACTGAGCATTCAAAATTTGAAGGTCATTTTGATAAGGAAACCGGGGAATTGTGTATGTGTGGTAGGCAAGTATGTACCTATACCACGAGCCGACGAGCGTACTACTACACAGCTATCGTCAACCGGGGAGTTTAACTCAGCGGTAAATATATGGGAGATTTTCAGTTTTCAACAAATTACTCAAAATCTAGAGATTTTACGCAAAAAATGAAGAGAACAAAATCGAACGGGCGTAAAATTCTCTTATGAAATAATACCTATTTTTGCGAAAGATTTTTATGCTTCTCTTTTCGTCCTTTGATTCGATTCAAATTCCAAGTCATTTCAGATGATGAATAATCAACGTAAATGACTAAACGAGAAAGTAAGACCGATAATCGACGGCTTATGCTCCCGGCTACAAATCTGCGATGTGAACAGCTTCCCTTCCCTGCTTGTGTACATCACATAGCGCTTTAATATTTGATATTCTTGAGCAAGTTATTTGGGGGAAAACCGAAGCCAGTTCATTTTCTTCCTTTCTCCAGATGATTTATCGTATTATATTCACAACTACCCAACAGTATTTTAATTTCCATTATTTTAAAAATTTTCGTTCCTATTACGTAATCTACTGATCAGTTTTGAGTTCTGGGTATGTTTGACGTTCGAAGAAATTCTGCTGAAATTCCTGCTCATAAATTAGCAATTTACTCAAGTAGAAAGACTGATTTGAAGGGTGCTTACGTCAGGCACGTTTTCTGGCTTGATTTAGACGGAACTCGAACATCATCAATAATTTTCAAGAACCTGAATAGGCGACGAGTGGGATCATTGGGATGGTGAAGGGTTGTGACGCGAGAGCGAATATTTGAAGTAGTGTTGAACTTGAGTTTTGTTCTAAAATACGATCAATTTGAATGCTGCATTCGAACTAAGTACACACCGCACATTTGAGGACAAAGGGTTGAATCTTCATCTGAAATGTTTTGAAAACGATGAACGACACTCGACACTGAAACAGTGATTATTTTGCTGAATACGACGTATGTTCGAAAATCGATGTAATGATTGGAGTTTAATCGAACTAGTCAACTAGGAAATGACGACTCAATTCAAGATACATTTTCGAAAAATCGAACATTAGTATATTCAACATAGCATCAGTAAAGAACAATAGTTGAATGGTAACGAAAATATATTGACGAAGATGACAAGGGTATAAATACATCGAGGAAATGAATATGTACGAAAATAGCGATATTTCCAGGGATCACATCAATTGATTCTAGGAAAATTTTAAAAACTAAAACTACCTTAAGTTAACCTGCATCCAAGATCAAAAATCACATTACATTGATATGAACCTCGTAGTCCAGCATCATAGCGAACAAATTCATTGTTCTTCGACAAGAAGAACTAGAATGGCATCTAGAGGAAAAATATGTTTTGCTAATATCTAGGGCATATCTTATTCGTTGAATTAAATACATAGGCTTCGTGTTTTTTCTTCCTCTCAAGGTGTCTCTAGACACCGAATGTGAAGAAATCGGCTATATTATCCTTTAACTTAATTACTAAAAATTAATACGAATAAAATCACATCAAGATAAAATACAATCAAAAGTGCAGATTTTAAAGAGTATTTTAAATTTCGTAAATCACAAAAATTTGATTAGAATGACGACTCATAATGCCCCACAGTATTGTTTTTGTCAAGTTTTGAAACCGAACGATAATCTTAGATGCGAAAGTGAATTTAATAATTGAGATTTTGATCTTTTTATTTAATCAATCAAGATAGTACCGACAGGGACTCACTTGAATTGTTAAGAACGCAAGTAGGATGGTTTCAAAACCAATCAATTTTATAAGATGGGGTGAATTAATCCGAAGAAAATATATTAAGTACTCTGAACAAGCAATTAAATAAACCTTTTACCCTAAGATTAGCTTTTATTTACCTGCAGTCAGCAGATTGAGATTTGCGAGAAAGAATTGCCAAATTACATCAATTAAAAATACTCAAACGAAGAATATGGCAAAGGTGTGCACTCCTAGCGCTAATACAAAAAATAAAGAACATTTCAGACAGGTACTTTCGTAATTCTTAATAATCCTAATTGAGAAAGACGAAACTGGTCATCGATTGTACACCTACATCAATCTTACGACCTCAGAAAATTACTCCTGTTTTCATTCGCACAGAGGTTCGACGTTCGTATCAAGCATTGACTACGAAAGAGCTTCCATTCGTCAGTGAAAAATGAAGGGAATCGTTCAGTTCGTTCTTTTATCCGTACACTTATTGGTTTTCTCTCCTAATACCATTAGCGAGGAATACTGTTCTTACTATTCATTAGAAACACCTACATAAAACGACGAGGCAAAGAAAAAAGACAGATAAATACTACAACATCGTCGATTTCCACAACCGTTACACTTGAGAATCATTTCAGATGATTAAAGACACCATTTTATGCAGCGATAAGCCACGTGAGAAAGCAACTTTAACTCAATTGGCAACTGCTGCGGGAGGCTTAGGGAACGATTTATAAATCGCTGGCAGGACAAATAAGCAGAACATTCCAAGAACATGCATGACGAAATACATGTTTCTGTAAAAAATGAAAACAATCATAAATTGAATCTCGTTTAGAACGAAAATCGCCGGACGTAGAAGTCGGGTACTCACTTGAAGATAAGCATCGCGGGCCAGAAATCGTACATGATGAACGGAAATGTAAAGTAAGCTATACATAATCTCGTCGTTAAGAAGGTCAAACAATCGTACACCATTTTCAAACTTGAAACTCCTAAGAAGTAAGGTCGCACAATTTTCCGAACCTGGTACGAGAAAGTTATACAATTAAACACGTACTGTTTACAATTCAACTCGTAAAAAAAAAAACAAAATGCGTGATAGCCCTGCTTACGATTCGAGCAGATGAGACGAATATTGCTGCCGTAGTAAAGCAAATGTAATAGCCCGGGTAGAAACCATGCCATACAGCGGACAACAAGAAAGTGAACAAAGTCTTGTCGTATTTCTCCAATCTTTCGTAAACGAGAAACCGTAACCATGCATTTGTGCCGGTATTCCAACAACTAATCGCGTTTCTCAGATTATCTGAAAACTGAAAAAGTGCGAATAATATTATAATTCGATCGATAATTGTGAACATAGCATAGCAGATGACAGGAAAAATCTCATTTACTTCAAATCCTAAAATATCCACGTTGGTAGCAATGTCCCATTTAGCCACCCCTTTAGCATCGTAACCGCTAAAACCTAATCCAGAGGCATTACACACTGCTTCAGCTAGAATCCAAGCGTGGTAGTACATGAACCGGGTCAACGTCGTACAAGCCAATAGGTAACCCAGTTGCTGAGGAACACTCCATTCGTAAATAAAATTATGACCTGCGAATAATGATCGAGGTCAGTGAAACATCGAATTTGGGTTACGATAGAATTACAGCTCTACAAGACTGACCTTTGGCCGTTTCGATACTGAACTTGGGCGACAAAGCTAAATAAACCACGATACAGGCAACGCTCACTGAAAGTTTTCGTAGAACCACACTCACGGGGCTGGGTTCCGATGAATCGTTCTGCAATAATTTGATAAGCTATGGTTTATTCTTTCATTCTATCCATCCTAGTATACGGGTAATGAAGTGATATCGTGAAGTAGCACGTATTCATGTGAAGAAAATATGAGATAGAATTCGTAACGCTTGAAGGTCATGCATGTATCGAGTTTTACTCGGCAATAGCTTTGATCCACACAGGAAATCGTGCTACTTCTTTCTTTAAATATTCAGTCCATTTCTGAAGAATACATCCGCATTTTTAAAGGGAAATAACAAGTAGAAAACGGTTTGGCACGAAACATAGAAATTATTGATATGTTTACTCAATTTCAATGAATATTTAATCACCTTATTTCCAGTTTTAAAGTTTGTACCATCGATGAATTGAACGTAGTCTTTGAATAAAATATTAGGCCCGGCGAGAATACTTTGGAATTGAAATACATAACCGTAATATTCAATCAGAGTTGGCTTTTTCGTCGTTAGGTACTTCTTCCGATAAGGCGTTAACTTGTCCTGGTCACAAGCAAGACCATCGTGAAGACTAAAAGCTAGTCCAGAAACTCGTTGTACCATAACCATAAGCGGTCCCGTTATGTCTAAATTATACGCTCCATAATTATAGATAAGTCTCTTCAAATGAATGCAGGCGAGATATCCGATAGAGAATACCAAGACGACGCTAAATTACAAAATACGAATACATTCTCAATTATTCAATACGAACATGCATGATTTTCAAGAATTTGCGAGTCAATTACTTTTGCATCGTTTTGGTACTTTGAAACATCAGAATAACATAAGCAATCGTCGATACAGCCAACAAATGTCCAATTTCACTGGAACATAGATAGAAAATGTGGATCGAGAAGAATTTCGATGGAGCGAAGTACAACGAATAGACTATAACTCACTTTCCAAAACAGAAATAACTTAATGACAGTCCGAGGAGGGAAGAAACCACATGTCTTGCTGTCGTGGACGTCGTACTGGGATGAAGAAACTTCCGCATGAGACATGCACATATCAAGGCAACGACTTGACATACTACAAAATTAAGCTGCAACGAAAGAAAACACTTTTGATTAGAAAGGTTTCATCTTTGACCGACAAAGAACACGAAATAACACGTGATCTTCAACGGGAATTCAATTCATCGGTAGGTCACTTATTCACATTTCGTTAAAGAAAACAGGCTTCTGAAAGAATGGTAAGGATCATTTTCAGGAATACCGGTAGCAAACATCTAAGTTGTGGTTCAACTTACCCGATCGATTTCTAGTCCAAGTTTATTTGCAACTGGCTTCAATAGCATGAAGCCAGAATAATAATCATCGAACATCTTGAAAATTCTGAATTTTAGTTGCGAAATTTATCTACTAACACGAACTACTGAGCGGTACTATACTCTCATGTAGATAACACACATGAGTGAAATAACTGTAAGCGATATTTGTAACAAACACAGAAGGCAAGGAATTAAGAAATAAACGAGAGATGAGTAACGAAGGACATCTAATCAGAAGTAGATTTTTCTTAGTAATTTCAACGCGAATGCTGATTTATACATGCAATAATACGACGAGGAAAATATCGACAAGGAGAATAACAACAGTACTCATTATCTTTCTTTACCCTGTCATTATTAGCAAGCCCCGATAACCTTCTGATCGTTTGCTCAGGTTTGCTCTCGTTCGTTTGGAAATTTTTTTGATGCATTCAAAATCGAACGTGCTTGCAAGTTGCGACCTTGTTTTCGAGTCGTTCACGAATGACTTACATAGAAATGGGAAAATACTGCAACGGAAGGCTGTCAGGCTGGTTAAGCTGAAGTCTGAAGACGATGTAGCACCGCGGTCCTCTTGTTATAGTGCCCTACTCTTGTGCGGTTGGCCACGGCCGTGGGCTGACCCGAAAAAAGTGCAGAAAAAAACTTTTATCCTCTATTTTTTTCTATAGCTCAAATCTCAGTATCATAATCATACTGTCCTTTTCCTCTATATTTTCATTATGATTGGAAGATATTATGCATTTGGATCATGATTATTTTGCTTCATTAAGGACCGTATTTTGCATGTTGGCGCGGCGTTGACAATCGGCATTTCTCACCATCTTCATCAGAAATTCAGTTTTGAAAATATTGACAAAACCTATTTTAAAACAAGTCTCACACTCACTCGTTACCGGTAGTTTCAAATTACAACAAGCCTGTGTAAGAATTACTCATCAGTACCAACTAGGGCTTTCGACCAAAATAATTTTTAACGGGCAGCGGGCATTTCTGGCAACAGTGCCAGTTATGCCAGTCTGACCGAAATTTATAGCGGGCAAAACGGGCAGCGGGCAGCGCGTCAATTCAAAATAACGGGTTATGGGCAAGTGGGCAGGGGTGACAGAAACAAAACGGGCATAGGCACTGCCCAAAAAGCTGTCCGTTATTTTGAAAGCCCTAGTACCTACTTAAAGAATTCAAGTTTTAAGATTTTTTTGTCAAGGTATTGCAAATCAATTATTGACTTATTTAATGCTACATATATTACATTTTAAAAATCATATAGACCTACGTGTTCAATTTGGAAAATTTCACTTACAGAATTTCAAAGATATTATTTTTTGATACCAGAGTCGGAGGCGAGTAGCCACGCGACCGCGACCGCGAAAATGAAAATAAAATAAAAAAAAATCACAATTTTTTTTCCTTCAATTGTTTGCTTCTTTTTATTATTTTTTTCTCTCTTTGTTTTTTTTCATCTTTATTTTTTATTCATTTTTATCATTTTCTTATCATTATTTTTTTATTAATATTTTTTTGTTATTATTTTGTTATCATTTTATTTTTATTTATGTGTAAGAACGTTGAACCGTTCTCACAAATTTTTGTTTAGGTAGCGTTGCATTGATACTCGCAGTCAAAGTTTGGACTTGCATGTCTTATAAGATTAAGATAAAGTAGGGCTTTCAAAATGTCGGGTAGCTTTTTGGGCAGTGCCTGTGCCCGTTTTATTTCTACCACCCTTGCCCATTTGCCCTTCACCCATTATTTTGAAATGACGCGCTGCATGCCCGTTTGAGTATTGTACTGTTGCTATAAATGCCCGCTGCCCGTTAAAAATTATTTTGGTCAGAAGCTCTCAAATAAAGAATAGTAGAAGAAGATTGTCAATTGATTTCACGTGAAGATCATTCATTAGAGACTCGGTATCGGGGTATGAAAAAGACAAATTGTTAGAGACCTGGTATCGAGGTATAACCAGGGCACGACACGGATCACGAAAATTTGATTCAAATCACGGATCAGAATGAGGCTCTTGAGGAACACGGATCAATTACGGATCACGGGTACTGTCTGAAAAAAAGGTTCGGACACGGATAACGGGTCAAAGGGAAAATTTGGGTGATCCGTCGGTCACAAATCGCGGATGGGGACATTATGATCCGCGGATCAGAATGTTTGATCCGTGGTCTGGGAATCATTGATCTGTAATCCCGGGATCACTGATTTGTGGTCTGCAATCCGCAATCGCGCGGAAATACCTTTGTATTTTTAAATTTTAATTTTTAAATCCGCTATCCCACCTCAGTTGAGTGTTGACCACGCCACGTTGACCTTCTCTTTCTCTTCTAATTCGCGGATCATTCAAAATGATTTGGATCAAAATCAATTCAAATGAAAAAATGATCCAAATAATTCGCGGATCAAAAAGCCCGGGGAAAAAATGATCCGAATACGGATCACGGATTGCAAATTTGTGATTCGTGATCCGTGATCCGCGATTCGTGATCCGATCCGTGCCCAGCCCTGGGTATAACAAAGTTCAATTCTTACAAGTCAATTGACCACACACCAATTGGAGTTTGGTATCGGGGAAAACGGAATGCCGGAAAGACTTGGAGCTCTGGTAAAGGAAGAGCCCTATAATAACGAGTGAGGACATGCGCCGCCATATTTAGTCGTTACATCATGAACGTCCCTACTCCTGCTTTACTGATAAATTGCTATCAGTAACAGGAATAGGGAAGTTCATGCTGTAACGACTAAATATGGCGGCGCTTGTCCTCACTCGTTATTATAGGGCTCTAGTAAAGGATCAGCTTGTTTAAGATATTCCTTCTGGCGCACTTGGGCGCATTTATGAATTTCTCTAACGCAAGGATCATTTTACCATTTTTTAAAGCAAAATCAAACCATTCTCTGATATGTTTTCTTCCTTGTTAGTTTGAAAATTTCAGAAGTTTTGTATCATTTTTGTATCAATTTTTAACATTTATAAGATATTTTTTCTAGCACAGTCAAGCGTAGAGACTAATTTCTGTCATTTTTCATTCAATTTAAAAAATCCTAAGAAGAAGTGCAGAGGGCTAACTTTCAACATTTTGAGGCTACTTTTTCACATTTTTCATATAGGTAATTTTAAAAATCCTAAACAGAAGCGCAAGGACCTGTTTCTCTCATTTTGAGGCAAATTTTTCTCATTTTTCATTGAATTTTAAAAATCTCAAAAAGAAGCACAAGGATCTGTTTCTCTAGCGTAGCGCATAATTTTCTCAAAATTCTCGTGAATTCTAACAACTTCAACCTTTCTCTCTGTGTTTCTCATGTAGGAGTTGAGAACTACCTTTTAAAATCTTTAAAAAATGGGTTTATTGAAAAGAAAGTATAAAACTTATAAGTAGTCTACAAATGTTTATCAACTTAGAAAAATATGAATACTTGTGAGAGCTACATTTCGACTCTCCTAAAATACGAGAAATATAAGAAATTTCCTTGTAGCGCACTTCCTAATTTCTCTAGCGTAGAGCACAATTTACTCATTTTTCAACCTCTCCAAAAATCCTGGAAATATTTTAATTTTTCATCGTGAATATTTAGTTGTATCATTCGATCGGTGTATGACACATATTTCTTCTTGTACTCGTAATTGTACACGCCAGTCTCACATACGCTCATTCGATCGTTTGCATACATTATCTAGTTCCGTCCGCACATGCATTTCTGACTCATCACATGTTTTTCTCTTTCATATCTTCTCTCTTTTCAACGGATGGTAAAAGGCTATAATTCTTTCTCTGTCTTACTAATAGCGTCTTATGGACAGAACTGTTAGTTCGGTTTGTATACAGTACATCCAGTATGAATTTCGTATACCTACGTCATGAATTTCTTCTCTTTCCAATGCATAGCAAAACGTTATAATTCTTTCTCTGTCTTACCAATAGCGTCTTATGAACAGAACTGTTAGTTCAATCTGTTCAATGTTGACTTGTGTTTGTCAAGTCCACGCTATCAAAATACACGTATGATGATGGTACGTAGCCGAGAATATGAAAAATTAAAAGTTTCACAACGTATAATCGCGGGTTATCGGGTTACATCATACTTTTGACTCTCGGATTCCATGATAATTCATACCCTCACCGTTGCATAATGAGACTAGATTAACTAGAGCCTATCCATATTATCAGTGGAAGCCTGCAGGCTGATTATAGCCAGCCAAATAACTCATCTAACGTATTCAACCTGTACCAGTACCACACAAGCAGCAAGAATCTCTCAATCGTCTTTATGCAACAAGAAACATGAAACTCACGACAACTGAGCTTATACTTGTAGCCATTTTCTCGTCTGTAATTAATCCTGGTGTCACAGAGGATGAAGCAGATTCTGTTCATCCGCAGACCCCATCAACGGAAACCAACCCAACAGAAACCAGCCCAACTACACCGTCGTCGTCTATGAATCCTTCTCAACCTCAATCATCAACTTTGCTTCCTCTACCATTCGGTGAAGACACCTTTGACCAAATTCGAGGAGGAAATAAACTTTTCATTGACAAGACACTGTTCATAAAGGAATTGATGAAGAAAGGTAATCCCAAGTTATTTGTACTCACGCGCCCAAAGCGATTTGGGAAATCAGTATGTTTGCAAATGGTTCGTCGGTTTCTGGAGGGAAAAGAAAAATTCTTCGACAACACGGAGATCGCGAAGCGAGGTAATGGAATCGAGGAGAACGAAGGATGGAACCCCTATCCCGTCATCTACATCGATTTTGAGGATATTCCCGTCTATGGAACTGCGATTCAATTTAGCAAGGACCTTCGAGAAGCACTAGAAAGAATTGCTGCGTCCTATGATAAACTTCGAAAACAAAAAAATCTCAATGTGGGACTATTGATTAAGGATCTGAAGGACGCGTATGATGATAAACCAGTCAGTATCCTTATTGACAACTACGACCTACCGTTGATGGATGACGGACTTTCTCCCAAGTTAAGAAAGCAAGTCACTTCCATACTCGCTAAATTTTACGGGCAGATCAGGGCCAATGTGGATAATGTACGACTGGGTTTGGCGATCGGGATTTCAAAGCTCAACATTTTGTCGAATGGTCAAGCTCGTTTCACAGACTTGACGTTAGATGAGAAATTTTCGTCAATTTTGGGTTTCACTTCGGAGGAAGTTGAACAACACCTACGACCGTATTTTCAACGTTTAGCTAAGAACGTTGGAGAAAATGAAACAATATCTAAAATCGAGGAAGCAAGAAGATGGTACGGTGGACATCAGTTCGCTGTAGGTCAGAAGATTAAGAAGACCTGGAACCCGGTATCAACTTGTGAATGTTTGAGGAAGAAGGAACTCCGTGATTATTTTGGTAATGCGCGCCTAATTTCAATAGTAAAGGAAAGAATGTTGAAAGATAAAATACCAATGAGAGCCCTTGAAGACTTTAAAATGAAAAAATCAGAATTGGATAAGTTCAATCTCAGGGAAGATGAAATTTCCTTCCCGTTGTTCATGTTATGCAGTGGAGTTTTAACCATCAAGAATTACAACGAGAAAAGCAATGTCATAAGCCTTGGTTTTCCAAATGATGAAATCAGAGGAACTTTGGCTCAGGAATTACCTCCAGAAATAGTCAAAGAATATGGATTGAAGATTGCTCTGTTGGAGAAGGATATTGACAAATTTGTTCGCCTGTTGAATGACTGCATATTCCTCGAATTGAGTCAATCCGTGAATCTTCCCCTAACAGAGTTCATGTGCACACGTCAAATAATCCCAATTTGGAAGGCGACCAGAATTGAATTTGAAGAAGGGGAAATATTATGGGTAGCCGATGGACAAAACAGCGGGGATTTGGATATCAAAATCATGTTGGACACAGCCGAATTTATTATCAGCATGAAATACAACAAGGATAACGCAGCAGACTCTATTTTGGCGCTGATAGAGTATATAGATAGCAATGAGGATGCATTCCGGGGGAGAATTCGTGAAGATAAAGACATCTTCTTGTTGGGGATGAATGTGGTACCCATTGAGAGAAATGAAAAAGGTAATGTTACAAGTGCTAAGATAGACCAATGGGTCCTTTTACCATATAAAGATTGTAAAATATGGATAAATGAATCTGAGACTTCGACAAATATTGCGGGCACATTTGTCAACTATTTCAAAAACCGACTAAGAAAAAACAAGATCAATGTTTTGAATTCTCCTAAAATTATTTGGTAAACTAATATTAATCATGGAAATAACTTGCACATTATTTTCAACAAGCAAATGGAAAATGTTCTATCTTGATTAATATACCTCTCTTATTAGCTGTAGTAGGTAACAATGCCATGTCTTTGTTATGAGAATTCTCTGATTACAGATGTTATAAAATCTGTTGGGTGCTTTATAATCTTTTGGAAACCAGCAAATCTCCATTTAAACCCTTTTCTTTAAAAGGAAAATTTTTTTTTCGCGTTTTTCCTGCTAGCCGGGTTTTGCATTTCTCAAACAAGTTGATTTGTTCCGCGAAGCACCACAGAACGAAACTCGAACCAAAACGGTGGGTTAGTATACCCACGTGAAACTATAGAGCCTTAGTTTCGAGTGCGTAGGGAACTACACTTCTTCGAGTGCGTATGGAACTACACTTCTTTGAGTGCGTTTGAGTGCATACGGAACTACACTTCTTCGAGTGCGTATATTAACGTACGTATTCTCGTATCGATTGACTGAAAATAGCTGACGCTCCTAGTATGAGCACGTTGAAGGTCACTGCGTCCAAGCATAATTTTGTCGAAGTATCCATTAAGATGTGTTGTCGTGTTCAGAGCTGTCGTCTGTGTGTCGACTCACATTGTAGAAGCTAAAGGCCTTGTCATCGAAAGAATCAATGCCATTGGGCTTCCAGACTACAGTTCGAGTTGGGATTAGGTAATAATTAGGTATTCCTTGAGTGAGTGTGTAAGAGGTCAGCAGGGAGCGCTAGTGTTCCCGTTAGCACCCCCTCCCACACGAACAATGATTCCTTTCTTTGCTTTTCTCTGGCTTTTCTCTTGTTAGGAGTTTTCGATTTTCATATTTGGAGTCCCTAAGGGGAGAAGAATCATACTCAGACGCTCTACTCCATTTTTCCCTACCTGAATGAGAGAAGACAGGATAACAGTATACTTTCTTCATCAACAGACGTTTTTGCATACTCAGGAAAGGTAAAGTTCACATGGGAGGATCATACTCAGATGTCCAATACCACAGAACTGGAAAAGAGTGGGTAGATGTGCGCACAGGAAGAATTCAAACCCTAAGCCTATAACGTAATATGCTGCAGCAAGACTGAGACAAAAAAAAAAAAAAAAAAAAAAACCTTGTATTCTTTACTTCTTGATTATAGGTATTCTCTTTTTTTTTTTTTTTGTATATAATGTTTTAATCATATCGCGGAGATAAGATTGAAGACGAGCTTATGTAGGGATCGCTAAGATCCTGAAGCTCTAACCTTTAGAATATGATCGATCATTCTTTCTATTTTCATGTTATAGGTGTATTCAAAAATTTTTTTTTTTTTTTTGAATGTAAGTAAATGAGAATAATAAACAATAATAATCAACTCAATATTGTAGAAATGAAACACAAATCTTTTATTCAAAACTGAGATGTAAATTAA
Organism: Aspidiotus destructor; assembly: GCA_035079395.1. Classification (NCBI taxonomy): domain Eukaryota; kingdom Metazoa; phylum Arthropoda; class Insecta; order Hemiptera; family Diaspididae; genus Aspidiotus; species Aspidiotus destructor. Next base: position 39,474,041 of record JAVHKZ010000003.1, on the reverse strand, counting down.
TCTGATTCTTTCAGAGTAACAACAGAAATAGTTTTCTTCATTGTAAAATTAGCCATTTTAACGGTCCCAAAAAACAATAAATGGTACAGAAGTGAAACTTGGAAAAGTTGTTAGGAACCTTCTCGGGAATATTTTCCCAAGTTTCCCCAACATTCCGAGTGGAGCTTTTTCCCCCAGGGGGGTGGAAAGGGGTGATTTTCTAGTTTTTTAGCTCTGGTTCACGAAAAAATGATTTTAGAGAAAAATTGTTCAAATAAAAATTGTTCCTCGTAAAATTTCCTGTAAGAAAACTCTCTACATTTTTTTTCTATAAATGCACCATTACGCCGCAACAGCGTGTGACAAAAGAACATCTCCTCACTACTCCGTAAAATTCACATTCAACTTTTTCTATGCTAGTAGTCTCTGATTGGTCAACGCTTTGTAGCTTGCTTGCATGACTAGCATCGTGTGTAGGGGCCTTGACGCAATTTATTCTGTGTGTCAAGCGGCCTGATCTGAGAACGAATTGTGTGATATAGTCAATATTTTTTGAACAGTACTGAATTTTGGGCTGATTGTAGTCAAAGAATTGAGCTGTTTTTTTTTTTTCAAGAAGAGCAAAGGATTAGTTCCGCTTTTTTTTAGAAGAATCCAGAATTGGATTCCTCGACCTCTTCTTTTTTTTTTTTTTTCTCATTGATTTTCATTTCAATTTACAAGATGCTTGCAGCCTGCCCTCCGGGCTATGAGCTTGGTAATATTGTGTTTAGATGCGTGAGAGGAAGTTAGCTTGATGTAGAAAGTTGAACACGTTGGGGATGAAGTGAAGGACGTCTGATAGTGCCTCTGGGTGATTTATGAGGGATGGTTGAGGAATTGCGGAGTTAAGTTGAATTGAGGCAGCAGAAGATGTGTTGAACTTTATTAGATATTCTATCTTCAATAAAATTACAGTTCAATTTCATTATTATTAGTTTTTTAGTTATTAAACAACACTAAGTTGCTCAGCGCTTCAGTATCTGGGTCTCTTGAATTTTTCTTTTTCCACTCAAGATATTCTTTGACTGTAAGTTTCTCTTTTTTCTCTTCAATTATTGGAACTTGAAAGATTGTGACTCAAAATTTTGAAGTTTATTTTTTAGTGATGAGATTTTGAGTTTGAGAGATCCAGAAATCCTGAGATCCAAAGAGATTAGTAACTTCTTGTCCCTCTCAAACCCTGAACCTGAGAGATGATTTGCAGACTGGTCAAAGAATATAATATGCAGTATTTTATAATTGTTGAGGTTTCAAGAAGAAGAACCATTTGTAGACTGTCTTGATCACTTTTGCCAAAGATTGTTCAAAAAATTTTAAAAATGCTAAGCAAAAATAAAACTAGTCAGGACTGCACAGATTGGCAGATTAACGTAATTCTACCATAATGAAAAACTTCCAAAATTTTCAAATTGCTATGCAAAAATAAAATCAACTGTATATGACTTGAGTGACGTCACAAATAATTTTTCCAGTAAGTACTTTTTTGGGGCTCTTGTCACCTTCGGCAAAGCAAGAGCCCATATGCAACCGCGAAAAAAAAAAAAAAAAATCCTCACACAAAAAAATGTGTTGTAACGTCACTCAAGTTATAGACGATTTTCTTATTTTACTTTTACATAGAAATTTACAAATTTCGGAAGTTTTTCATTATTGTAGACCTACGTCAATCAGTGCAGTCTCTACAGTCTACAAGTTTCATTTTTGCATAGAATTTTTTTTTTGGTACAGTCTTTGGCAAAAGTGTAGTACAAAGGTTATTTTTCTTGGTACCTCAACAATCATGAAATTAATACTGCGTATATTCTTTGACTAGTCTCTCTCGGTTTTCAAGTCTGAGTAAGAAATTACAAACATATTTGGGTCTCAAAATTTCTGGATCTCTCAAACTCCTTATCTCATTAGTAAAAAAGAAACTCCAGAACTTTTGAATCACAATTTTCTATGTTCTGATAATAATTTGAGAGAAAGAAGAGTAACTTACAGTCAGGAAATACAGTGAAAAAAAAAAACAAGAGACTCAAATACTGAGGCGCTCAGCGACTCAGTCTTGTTTTTTATTTATTTATTTTTTTTTGACGGTTGCAATAATGTGTTCAACGGATAGAGGAAGTATATTTAAATCTTTTATTTCATTTTCAATAATTCTTGATAAATGATCAAATGAGCAATAATCCACAGGACACACCTGCTCTGCTGGCGCATATTTATCATAAATTTAGTATGTTTTTCTCTTTTATCCTTGAGTAAATCTTGAATTTAAGGATCCATTATATCATCATATTTTATCAATAGTATTTAAAATATATGGTATAATTCGCAGGACAAGCCTGCTCATGTCGTTGATATAAGTCATATTTTGAAATCAAATTTAATTAATCCAACAAAAGAATCTTCATGGTCCTCCATTTATATTGAATAAATAGAAAAGTTGAAACATAGGTAACAAGAGAGTGGGTCTAAGTCTATGTTTGTAAGTCTTTTCATTATATTTACTTGGTGAATCATACTATAGTAGGTAATAGTTTATATTATTATTTCACTTTTTACAGATAATACCTCATATCCAATTTAGGAGGTACTTTCAATCCTCAACTTTCCTAAAATTATTTACTCTATTAATTAACAGATTCTCATCATGTTTAAACTCTAAATATTTTTTGAGAACTTTCTCCCAATGATCATAATTTTTAAATGATTCCAGTTCTTCAATAAATTCATAATTTCTTTTTGTATGTTCAATTATACATGATTTTATCTTTTCAAAAAAACCTTTTTGTTTATTTTTTATTGGAAGTTGATTTATGACAAGGTATCTACTAACGATCATCCCGAGTCCCAACACTTCTTCCTGTGACGGCCCTCCTAGGGGTGGGGGGGGGGGGAGACGTAAGAACGCTATTCCGTTCTCACAAATTTTCGTGTAGGTCGCATTGATACTCCGCAGTTAAAGTTCGTACTTGCATGTCTTATAAGATGAAGAATAGTAGCTGAAGAAGATTGTCAATTGATTTCACGTTTCATTCTGCGTGAAGATCGTTTATTAGAGGCTTGGTATCAGGGTATAACAAAGGCCTACGGATCATCAGAGACCTGGTATCGAGGTATACATAATATAGGTATATTTATTCATTTACTTATTTTAAGTTATTTTATTGTTTTTTTTCCTTCAACTCGATTGTTTGAAAAAGCTTCTATGTGGGACCGGCCAGGTAGCAACTTGTGTTGTGGTCTCTGTCTGAGTACCTGGGGGGCCTGGTTATTATCATTTTATTTATTTATTCGTTTTTATTTATCTGTTTCCCTTTTTGCTTCCGTTTTCGTGTGAATTTTTCCTCTCCTGTTTGTTCTGTTTCTTATTTAATTTTGTTATATTCAATATTCTCTTCTCACTTGTGCCCTATCATTGTTCTACTTATCTATTTATTTTATTTCCTTTTTTTTTTCTTCTGTTCTCAAGAGGTTTTTATTTTATTCATTATGTTTTGTTTTGTTTTCTTTTTCCTTTTTTAATTCATCCGTTTTGTTTTTTTTCTTACTTTGGAAGATGATAATCCCCACCACCCTCGCTCAGTGTGTTTTTATTGAGCATGCCGTGGGTTACATTTTTTAAAAATGAGGAATACAGATTATTATTATTTATTATTATAATATCATTTTTTGTATTTTCTAAAGGAGTTCTATTCTCCAGTCTTAGAATTTAATGACATAATCAAATTATTTATAATATAACTTAATGAGCAAATCAAGTAGAGGAAATATCAATATAGCGTGCGAGTATAAACAAAATAGTCAAAAAAGGTGAAAAATAATCAATTACAATAATATTAATTGTATAGAATATAATTAGGTATGTAGATCTCTAAAAATCACTAAAAATATTGTAGGATTGTATCCTCTGCGGTGAGTCTGCGTCAACAGCTGGTACTAATTCATCCGCTTATCATCATCATTTGTTTTCGACAAAACCGTAAGAATGCCAAACTGAAAAAATTTTTACCGAAAAATTCGAATAAGATATTTTTGAACTTCTTATCTGAATTGTAATTTCTGCGAGAAAATATACCCACCTTTAATTGTCTCCTCATGCTCTGCCAAAATTGGGAACCAATCCGCGCTGCAATAATCAATTTCGGGTTTTGTGCCACCGTAATTTTTGGGTAAGCAACTAGGATCAATGTGCTGGTGTAAGGCCGTTAATTTTGAGCCGTGTGTGAAAATCTGTTCGATGAGAGAATATTGTAGACGAGTAAAATATTAGGTATCAATTATTTTTTTTAAAAATTAATCTTGTGAAAAGATAATATAAGAACTTTATTTCTTGGGTTAACGTGATAGTCTCTAAAGCAATATCTTGTTCAATCCAGGCTGGTTCAATCCTTTTTCGTCTGTTTCTAATAAAAGAAAGAAAGAAAAAAATCTTTCCCTAACGATTGAAAATGATATCAAGTTGTGAAAAACGATCTTACTGGATGTCACAGTGTAGGTACCTGATCATCAATAATATTCATACAGCATTTTGATCGTCTTCCTCTTCCTTTTTAAATTAATATTTCAAGCTCTGATTTTGAGTGTTTGAACAAGGTGTGCACCCCTGATCTATTCATAGTTTTGTATGTATTGTATTGTATTGTATCCATAAGCTTGCAATTATTTGGATACCTATGCTTCTCAAGTGTAAATAATAATATTGTCGACGACCGACTCGTGATAAAAGGTCAAATATACTTCTTGAACAAGTTCAATATTCACAAAGATACTTGTAAATAAGTTAATCTCTTTTGTAAAATAATTATATTTATAGTTATTAAAGAGAGGTAATTAGAAAGGAGGGTTTCAAAATTCAACTCATTAAGAAAATATCTCATTCAACACTATGACCTCGATCATTGCTTGTTCAATTACAGAAATTTTCCAGAAAAATAACCGCTGACGTAAATGCTATCGACTCATCATCGTCGTGTCTAATGAGTGATGATTACGTCAAATTCATTTGCGTCTAAGAGAGTTTCTTGTTATTCTAACCGATTGCGCCACAAAGCTTATTAATTTTTACTGAATAGGTATAAACGATGTACGTACTCTAGTTTTCAATTTCTCCTCGATCAGTGGTTTGAAAATGGCCCACACCATATTGAAGATGAAAGGCTGGTTGACAATATGAACGGCTTTCAATCGAATTGGCATCGCTTTCTGCAATACGAATAGAGAAGAAGAATTATGTCAAACTATACCGCCTATATATTTGGACACTTTTCCGAATGCAAAGATTGACTTTTGATGATCCGGTTTTACCTTTTCCATCCCATCTTTGTGTCGAAGCTTCTATCAGCCGTGACTTCCACCGTTTCGTACCAAACTCCTCAGGGTCTCTATTTAGAGAAGAACCCCTCTCACAAAAACGACCAAAAAATTCTATACAACTCTCTTTTTTGCAGAAGGAACTTTCTAAGAGGTTGCCAGAAGTGAAGATTAGGTACCTAGTTGGCTGTCCTTTCTCTTCCAGTGAATGAAAGTTTCAATTATAATGATGAACTTTGAAAGGGAGGGGGGCTTGTTATCGCTTCTGCAGATGCAAAGTCTAAAAAGGGAGGGGGTTGCTTGTGCTTCAGACCATTTTATAGATAGCGAGAGGGAGACTCGCATTCGGGTATTGTACGTTTACAAGTTTTGTAATGGAGAAAAGGGCTTCGGGGTAAACTGTTTGAAACATCTTTTCAGGAGCTGGTAAGTAGTGAATAGCTATCGTTCTTCAGGCTCACACCGCTGTCAGGTTTTGAAAAGGCCTCGCAGCTCAATGCCCTCAAATCTAGGCTCACCTGAGAAAATATATTTCTCCTTTTCGCATGTATTTCGATTCCGGTGCACCCTAAAGTATGTACCCATTCTAGCTCATAAAGAGAGGTGAGACTTTTAGCTGAGTCGAGTAAAGTTGAATTAAGGAAATTTAGGAGGGTCAACTGTCAGCACGAGGGATGAAAAAAGGGCTCTCACTGGAATTCTGGAGAAAAATGTCCTCTCCTTCTTCCTTTTTCTCTTTTCGTGAACAAAATTTCATACAAATCATCCTACAAGAGAATGAAGGGTAAGATTAAGGCAGTCAAATTCTGTTCGCGCAAAAAAAAAACTATAAGTCCTCACGTACCTGTATAAATGAGAGTAAACGGAATGAGAAATTCGGAGTAAACGCAAAGGCCTGCTTTCGACCCAATCCACTGAAATCCATTATTATAACGGAACCGTGAATTTGTGTCAGAGGTTCCATCAAAGCGCCGAAGTGAATTAGATACAATAAACGGAAGAGTTTATCAGTATCCAATTTGTCCGGGTTCCACAGTTCTGAAACATAATAGAACGAGCAATTTATATGTTACAATTTACTAGTATATTTTCAGGTAGATGTCGAGATTTCTCCATTTTAGTTTCTTCCCCTCATTGAAACCCTCGATCGGAGGTCCTACGTGGGATCAGAAGAACTCTGAAATCAATAATGAAGCATACGTACTTCCCATGTTCATTACAAGAATTCTCCTGCGCAGTTGATCGCGATCGACGAGCACATTTACGACGTTTGTTTCGAGTAGAGATTCTTTTTCGGCCAAAGGTGAAACGCCCTTCAAAACTTCCCGGTGCTTATAACGAAACTCCGCAATTCTCCTCAACTGTATGGGATACAATAATAGATTGAGTTATAATGAACAAAATAGTGCATAATTACAATTATTCAACCCAAGTTTTGTTCATACAAAAAAAAAATCTCAACTTCCTTGTCAATCCAAAATACTCAACTTCCTTCATTCTTGAAGCCCGGCAAAAACTCTCTTCGAGTAAAAAATATTGTCTTTCCTAGGCTCATTTGAAAAATGATTGAGCACTGTCGGGGGATCTGTTTTGATGATCAATTAGAATCGATTATTTGATCGTAATTTCTCCTAGTCTGAACTTCTCCAAATATCCCTCGCTCCCATACGTAGTTCGAAAGTGGACATTGTTCTACGCCACCCTCTCTCCCTTCATACATTGCGGGCTGGTCGGAATTTTTTCAAGTTCCACCTCTTGTTTCGCAGCTCAATGGTCATAATTTTGAAGTCCTCGAAGAAGGTCGCAACCACCATCATCTTCTGAACCACAATTCGCCTATATGCCCGTAGATGATGGAGTGCCAGTTTTACCAAACACAAGTTAGTAGCTAACCTGGGGTTAACGTAACTCTAACCACCCGAAACCGGGTGGTCAAGGTTAAGAGAGATTCAGGTAACCCGAGGTTAGCAGTGAATTGATGGCGCTGGTAAAACTGCTCCAAAAAAGTTTCTCGTTGAAACAGAATTGTATTCGCGAGATAGGTCAAAGTCATTCGGCTCACTAGTCCTAACTACATATCTATAACTAGGAGAGCAAAATTCTTGACAGGGATCCTTTTAATGAGGGTATTTTGGAGAACATTTCCACTTTTCACCGCCATCCTAACAAATTGTAAGTCCTAGAGGGAAGAGGGCTATTTGTGGAAGTGTCCTGTGGAGAAATGTACAAGAACTCTCGCAGTTCCTATTCATTTTCCCTAATGCTAAATTTCGAAATACACCTATTCAATGTACCTTAGCTCTCATCAAAACCGCAACTTACCGGAAGAGCAGTGGGTGGTACACATTTTTCCCGCAAAAACTTCCATTAAAAACAAGTCTTCTAAGTACCCCTCCTGATATATGGAGCGTAGTGGTCAGAATTTTGTTTATTCTTTCTCCCCCGCGTGCTTCCTGGTCTAATTGAAGAGACATTTCTGGTGTGCACCATTGCATCACATGTATTGGAACTTGGAGCTCGGTGATGGATTTTCCTCCAATAGCCCCTCCTGATATTTTTTTGAGTCCCTGGAGTCGATCAGAGTACGACTCTCATGGTCCCCGAGAATTTTTCTGAATGACACTGTCCTAAACAAATCTCACCCTTCTCTGGATCATAATTAGCCAGGAGGAGGCACTTCAGAAGAATGCTCACGAACTGCCTGGTGGTCTTTTTAGATTACAAAAAAATGTTGACCTTCGAACTAATACTAAGAGTTCCAACCATCAAGCTACACTTATCAGTGGACTTGCCTCCGAGCTAATTTTGTGAGAGAGGACTGTCTGCGAAAAGTTATCGAATATAGTGAACGGAAACCCTCCAACTCTACTTTGGGCGTTAGAGATGGTACAGGACTCATCAAGATCTTGACCATCGAGTCATTTGTGAACATGAGCGATTGTGTATAACTGCGGGACGCGCGGGTAGCCCAAGAAAATATCTTTCCAAGAAATGCACGCGGTAAGTAATTTCTTAATTCTCGCACACACACTTCTCTGCTCCCGTCGTCACCATGTGTAATCAAATTTTTTCTCAAAAAGCTTGCATGTATTGACGAGCAGGTGACGTACCAATGCCAGAGCGCTCTGCGGGTAGAACTTGCACGGTCTCAAGAACATGATAAGAAATTCATCACTGTCATCGAAATTGAGGTCGGTATTTTCTGCAAGTAATGAATGCAAAACAGAGGTTCGATTACAGCACAAATAATTAAAAAAAATAATGCATCCTACATAGGTGAATTTTATCGGACTCTGTAGCGCAAGATTCTGTGAGAGGTGCTCAAAAGGCTGTTAGCTCAGCCAACTTACCTCCTTACCTCCCCCTCTCCCCTTTAGCTTTCGAGTCAAGCTTTCCTCCAGTTTCTTTCTTTTACCTGAGTTGAATTATCTTCAAATCCCTCAGTTTATTCTCCCTCTGTTTTTGAAATCAGCTGTTCGCAAATCTCCTTTCTTTTCATAACTTGGTACTAAATTTTTCCTCCTGAAAGAATTGCTCTTCAACCTAAAATTTTTCAGTTATCCTAAGAACGTAATACCCTCTTATAGCTCTAGCCATCTTGCCTTGTACCTATAACTTTGGTCAAGGTTGTTTGGACCCCAGATGGCCAGTACTAGTGGGTTTCAACTAACAAGAGACATAAGTCAGATAAGGGTAGGGTACAAAGCATTTAGAAATGAGATTTCGCAGAACATCCCCGTCCAAAAAAGCTAAAGCAGAGCTGAATGCTGAAAATTTCTACTCTTTCACGGAAATACTTGATTAGAAAAAGAAAATAGAAGTTTGAAAACAAAATTGCTCACCTTTCAACAGTTGACGTAATTCGACGACAGCCTCTTTGACGCGTTCCGGAGTCTCTCTCAACTCATTTTCCGCTACTTGTCTGGTGAAATCGTCGATTTCAACTTCGCGTTCGAGAGCTATTTGCGACGAAGACATGATTTTTATAGCGTTGGATCTGAAATGAGTGTACAAAAATATGAAGAAAGTGGACTCAATGTAGCAGAAAGAATGGTTGGAAATTATTATCGCTTGTCGTTTCTATCAAACTGCACGTGTCTGTGTTTGAGCTCCTCGGAATTAAAGTGCAGTATTGCTGATATAATTCGATGGGATCAGATAAATCGGAGAATTTTTACATTAAACAAGCTTTGTCGGCATCAACTATGAAGAGAGTAAATGCATACAATGAAAATTAACGAGGGATGCTGATGGAAATCAAATAAAATACTGATATTGTTGAGATTAAGCAGCTAATTTGCCATAACGTTTGATTGAAATATAAGAAAATATCGGAATAGAAGCCATGATAGAGTTCTGTGGGTTGTAAACAAAATAGTAAATTTCTATTATCTGGTTTCCAGTCATCTGGCTTCAAAGATATCTTCAAACTTCATTTGCTGTATCATCCAGCCTAAAGTTTCCTGACCTCCTACTATCCGGTCAAAATTATTAATCGTTTGTGACGGATAATCGGAAGTCTACCTTGCCATACAAGAATTTTTCATGCTATTCAAAGTTTTTCGAGCTATGGATTATTCTAATTTGATCCGAAGATTCCGTCCTCACGATTTCAATTACGCGAGAACTCTTTTCACCTCTACCCACTGTCCCTATAATCGTGTACATCTTGAGGTTCAAGTTTGCTTCTTTCTTCCCACGACGATCTTTGGAGTCTCTGTGTTCTCGCAATTTGAATCGCGCAAGTACTCCTTCAACTCCCACTCCCTTCTTCCTCCCAATAGCTCTTCAACTACTGCGAGTCAAGGTCAAACATTTTCGAAAGTATATGGACTTGAAAAACTCGAAATATTTCTATTAATTCAGTACTTGCGCGATTTTAATCACGTGAGACTCTCTTCGCCACTCCCTCACCTTCGTGGCTCTTCAGATCACGTATATTTTAAAACCTCGAAATTTTTGGCGGGAGATCCGCTACCCCTCTAGTTACTGGGGGCCCTCAGAGAAATTCTGTCCGCGTATGTGAGCGCGTATGCGTAACGCGGGAAATTCTTGACCCTTATTGGCGGGAGACCTGTTATCTCTAGACCCGCCATCCCTTTAGTTACTGGGGGCCCTCAGAGGAATTCTGTCCAACGCTGACTCTTGCGTAACGCTGGAATTAAAAAAATTCCTGGTTCCTCTATAGCCGTCCATGGGACTCGGCAAAATTCATCACCGTCTTGATTCTTAACGCTGGGACTTGGAAAAATTCATGGTTCCTGGCTCTTCTATAGACCTCTATGGGGCTTGAGAAAAATTTTTGACTCTTATTGGCGGGAGACCTGTTATCCAAGGTGTCTACCAGATCAAAAAATTGAAATGCGTGACTTTACATGACTTTTTCGTGACCTCAGAATTTTTTTGTGACCCGACTTTTCCAGAATTACAAAATTCCATGAATTGACTCTCTGGACTTTTGATTTTCAGAAATGAGAACCCCTATCCTAGAGAAAATGCGTGACTTTTCGTGACCTACTTTCAAAATTTGTGACTTCGCAGGTTTTGCGTGACCGGTAGAAACCCTGCTGTTATCAATTCAGTTACTGCTCAGGACCCTCAGAGGAATCTCAACGCTGGGACTTGAAAAATTCCTGTTCCTGGCTCTTCTATAGCCCTCTATGGGACTTGGAAAAATTCGTGATCTCTATTTCCTTCATATTTTCTACATATTCCTTTCATCATTCTTCGTATTTGCTCTTTCATATTCTTCAATGATTGTAAAAATTATACACCTACATTCTACGTAAACTAAAAATCTTCAACCCTACGCCATGAGTCGCGGGTCTCCCGTAACTCTTGCTCCCTGAGCAAGAGCCTGTGAATTTTTGTGAGGTTTTCGTCCAAACAAAGACCATAGAGCGGCGGCTGAAATCATTTTCCCCTTCTTTTGGCATTGTTTATGTCTTTACCGGCGCCCGACCCCACTAGTTTGCGAGACTGAATTCCCCCCCCCCCTACCTATTGATGTACTTGGAATCACAAATCGTCGACCAAATTCAGAAATCTGCGAGATTAAATTCGAGTTCTCCATAATATTAGGCTATACTAGTATGAAACTATAAGTACTAAACTATACAAGGCTTCTGTCAATAGAGAGGAATGTTGATGATGTCACGAACTGATAAAGTCACAAGCTTGATGGAGTTACAGGCAAATTGAAGCTGATGACGCCACGAAGTATTGAAGTCACGGATGATGGTGACGTCACGAGCAGATTTCACGCATGAAGATAACGTCACAAGAATTGGTTTAGACTGACTGATGTCTTCACAGAGCCTCCATCTGCTATATAGAAAATTCGCTAGTTTGGGATTGGGTTTCCTTTTTTTCAATGTCTTTGCCGGCAATAGATATAAAATGCCGAAGCCAGCGCATGTCGATTTTTTGACATAACTTTTATGTTATTTTGTGTTAGTTTTAGAAAAAGGTGGCACCCTTTTCTTTTCTGTTAAATCTCTGTTAGTTTCATTTTATGTTCATTTCCTGTAGTTTCCAAATCCTTGTACTTTCGTGTTGACTTTACTTTCCTGTTTGTTTCCTGATCTTTTTATTTTAATTTTTTATTTTTGAAAAATTTTTATCAGAAAAAGATCGAGAAAAATAATCAACTGCAAAAGAACAGTGAATAAATTATCAGAAAAAGATCGAGAAAAATAATCAACTGCAAAAGAACAGTAAATAAATTCTCACTCAAAAGTATGAGAAAAATAAAACTAACAGAAAAATAAGTGGAAAAAAATTAATAAAATTCTTCATTCCTCAAAATATTAATTTTTCGAATACTTTCTAGTGAAAAAAAAAAAAAAAGGACCACAAGCCAACAGGGATCCAAAATTAAATTTTTAGAAATTCCACTGGATTTTTTCCAGTAGAATTTTATAACACAAAATCAATCAACTAAACAAATTCCTAAAAAAATTCCCAATTGAATCAAACAAACTTGGCTTTGAAGTAATAGTTGCACCACCTACATGTATTCCCCCTTGTGGTACAATCATTTCCCCATTTTCATCTTTTTGCATACAAACTTCTTTTCCATTGACAGTAATTTTTATGGGGCATGATAATACTATACTTGTGCATATCAATACTAAATACATAGCTGCAAGGCACTTCATTTATTTAAGAATCGGATAAAAATGATTGCAAATATTAAATATCTTTAATTACTTTGTTTTTAATCGGATCATAATTAAATAATACATTAGACAGTAAAATAATATAGCAAATAGTCCCATCATTTGCTGCAGGATTAGATATTCTTTTACTAAATTGTATGTTGACAATAATATTGTTTTTAAAAGATGAAACTTTACTAGGTTGAAATGTTAAATTAAAACTATAAATAGGTGCTTTATTTTTAAAGTCAACAGCATCTAAGGGATATACATAATTTTTTGTATAAAATTTTTGATATGATTTGAGTGCATCATAAATTTCCCCAAAATTATCCTCTTCAAAATCAATGTCATAATTTTCTTCAGGGTAACGTTTTCCACCAACTTCCAACCAAATATTTTTAATATCAGAATGATCAAAGATACTGTTATCTTTCTCTTGATTATTATTTCGACTAACTTGAAAAACTATAAATGCCCATATTGGATTATCTATATTTCTATATAAATCAGTAATATTTAATTGTAATGTATTGCCAGAAATATTTCTATATTCAATGCATTGCCATTGTTTGAACTGAAGTGGATAAGGGATGTTAGTAATATCATTTATTAATTTAATTTTTTCTGTGTCATCATATTGAATTATAGGATCCCTGATATAAAAGTTTTTTATCTCAACTGATCCTGTTCCCGGCTTCTTTATTTTTCTTGTGTTTATAACAATGCTCTTACCATCTGCACTTAAAGTAGGAGGATCTGTGATTTCTTTATCAAATCTAAATATTGCATTATTATTATGATTTCTTGTAAATGTTATCTCTAAACCCGCTCTATAAATTGGAATATCAATATCATTGCAAAATCCAAGACCTAAATAATTTAATTTTCCTACAGCGCTAAAATTACCTCCTCCCACAAATCCTGAATACAATCCAGAAACCTGTGGCTCCCCTTTTTCTCCATTATAATAAGCATATTTTCTTACTGTACTTACAACTCCAGGATCTTCAATTTCATCGATAATAACTCCATTTTTTTTAATTTCTATTTTTGAAAACAAATATGGTACAAAATTATCAATAAGCATAATATTTTTCTTTTCTTCTTCAGTACCGCTCCCTGGTTTATATTCACCAGAAACGTTATATTGAATATTATTGGTCACTATGAAATCATCTTCAGCATCAATCTTGAATACAATTTTTTGATTTTCCTGATTGAAATATTGTTTATTTGTGATTGGTTGAAAATTTTTATATTCAAGCCTTTCTATATCATCATTGTATTTTGCAAAAACTTTTTTAATCTCCATCTTTTATTATAGAGTCTTCAAAAGATAATTTTGAAATAAATGAATAAATTACCATTTAAAATAAAAGAACTTCAATTTGATAACAAAAATAAAAATACTTCATTCTTTCCAGTACCATTGAGATGTATTATTGTTGGAGCATCAGGCTGTGGAAAGACAACATTATTATATCATTTAATCAGTAAATCTTGGGGTATTTCTTTTTTAAATTTATACATTTTTTCGCCATCTATGGAGCAAGCTATATATTTGAAATTAAAAGAAGCTTACAGAGAGCTGTCTGTTTTAGAAGGTAAAGAAATTGCTTACTTTTTTGAAAACTGCAAAGATATAATACCAGTTGACGAGTGTAAAAATAATAGTTTAGTTGTGTTTGATGATTGTGTAAATATTAGAGATCAAAATATAATAAAGGATTATTTTGTGAGAGGTCGGCATAAAAAAATTTCATGTATATATTTATCTCAAAATTATGTAAGACTTGATAAACAACTTATACGAGGAAACGCTAATTTTTTATGTGCTTTTGAACAACAGCCTTCTTATATAAAATATATCTACAATGAGTTTGTGGGCTCAGATTTTACATACTTATAAAGAGTTTAAGAAAATGTGTGAAAATTGTTGGAGAGAGCCGTATGGGTTCTTATTCATTAATAGAACAAAAGAGCTTCATAATGGGCGTTACTATGTTAGATAGAGAACTCTCCAAGAAACAAATTTATTATTTATATAATAAATATCATTTATAAAAATTACTGATAAACATGGTGAATTAAAGCTAGTATTTGAGCGACGATATGAACTGAATCCAGACCATACTTACAAACTTAGTGTGACAAAATTATTATTTGATGCACCATCAAATGTAATAATAAAAGATACTAATTTTGAAGTAAGAATCAAACTTAGGGATGGTGAATATAGCATAACTAATTACAATATTAATGGGACTTTCACTATTGGGACATTGAGATCCCAATTTCTAAAAATAATGAAAAATACAGTACAAAGTGGGCTTCATAGTTTTAAAGGGTCAAATTTGAAAGCCAACTTATCTGATGATGCGCGAGAAATGAATAATAAAGGAATACAAGATTTATATGATATAAATCCTGGTAACTTGATATTAGAAGCATCGTCAAATAATAATATATAATTTTAAAGTTACCAGATAAAATAGAAATTTTTATTGCTGATATAGGCAATTTTAATGAAGTATTTAATTTTGAATCAAGAGATACTATTAGAAGTAATGTGACTTATAAATCTACAGAAAATTCCAAAATGCTATTTCCTTTTCCATTTATCAAGTGGCACCGCACTGCAATATAATTGAATATAGCTATGCTAATTTGGGTAATAATCCTTATATACATACTGAGCATGAATTATTGCATGTATCATTTTTTGAAAAATTGTTATTACCAGGATCGCGATATTTTGAAACAATTAAAAATGATGTAAAAGCTACATTAAAGACAGGGATGCGAGAAATTAAGCAAATAAAATTGACTCCTCTAGATCAGCATGGAAATGAGATTACACTAAGAAATGTTGTTGTATATATGCAATTAACTGATATTTCTCAAAAGTAATCCAAGGATCCAAAAGTACATTAATAATTTCTACTCAAAAATGATTAGAAATGAGATCCAAATATATTCAGAATTCAGATTTTTGTAATTCAAGGTTATAGAAAGATCCTTCAATAACTTCATTATTTGAGTCTTTTATTTTATATGTTACAGGATTAGTCTGTAGTATCTGGTTTATTGTAAATATTTCTCTCGTCCAATTAGGATCATATTTATTATGAAATTTATGTTTGAATTTAGTTATTCTCACCCTATCACCAATTTTAAATTTTATTCCATTTGTCGCAATTTTAATAGTAGGAAAAAGCGTATGAAAAACTGTATTTTCATTATCTTTATTTACTTCACTAGGTTTCATTTTTATTGATCTATGAACGTCATTAAAATTGTATTCTTGTATTAAATTATGTAAGATATCGATCCATTTCTTATTTCTTCTAACTTCAAACCGTATTCTCATTTTATGATTTAAAGTGCGGTTAAATCGCTCAATTATGGAAGATTTTACCTCATTTTCAGTGTGATACATTCGAATATTGTATTTTTTAAAAATTTCTTTGAATCTTTTAT
Source organism: Aspidiotus destructor (assembly GCA_035079395.1). Classification (NCBI taxonomy): domain Eukaryota; kingdom Metazoa; phylum Arthropoda; class Insecta; order Hemiptera; family Diaspididae; genus Aspidiotus; species Aspidiotus destructor. The sequence goes on along the minus strand of JAVHKZ010000003.1, from coordinate 39,458,079 downwards.
TTCTGAATTCTGTACCTTTATCAGTATGTAGTAAATTAGGAGGACTGTGTCCATCTGATTTAGCTGTTTTGATCATATTTTCAAATGCTTTGGAGACAGTATCACCATCTTTCTTTTTTAGGGGTGTAGACCAAGCAAATTTGGAAAATGTATCAATAACATTAAACATATAACAATAATCTTCATTTTCACTTGAATATTTCTTCATAATAATTAAGTCAGCAGCCCACAGATCATCAATACCTGGTGTATATATTTGTCTTTTTAGAAATGTCTTTCTTACTGGTTTATGTAATTCATTGGCTAGTTGTATGGCTTGTTCATGAGGTAGAAAGCTATTTTTATTTGTTTTGCAGACAATACATTTAGCAGAAATCTTCCAACGTCCTTTCTTGTCTTGAGACACAGAAGACTCTATATTATCTGTTTTTGATTTACATTTTGAACAGTCCATTATTTATTTCATCTCATATTATAATTTAAATTTAGAAATATTTTTTAATTTCTTCAAGTAACCAATATCACTGTCCTCTTCAAATGTGACTTTCTTTTCTCTATCTTTTTCTACTTTTTGCGTCATTTGCGTCAAATCTTCAATCATTGTGGTGCCCCAAAATCTTGTGTGGAATGGTTTACATAATTTATTATATATTTCAGGTATTTCCACAAATAAAATGTTGTTTTGCTTCAATTTTTTGAGAGACACACGATCACATCCAATAGGTCTTTCTCCTGAGACGACATAATATTTACCAGTATTCCTATTGACAACAATATAATGTAAATTATTTTTAGGCATTTTTATTATAAAAAATGATTTTCATTTATATTCATTATTTTTCCATTTAGCTTTTATTTACTTTCATTAAATTTCATTACTAATGGTTCAGTTTTTATTTAGTTTCATTATTAATTTGTTCAGTTTTCATTAAGTTCCATTATTTTGCATTTAATTTGCATCAAGTTTCATTAGGTATTTGTATTACAGTGAAACCTCCCTTAACGGACACCCCCAAATACCGGACACCTCTAAATAACGGACACTTTCTCGGGAACGGGAGCATTTTGACCATGTTTATATGGGAAAACCCTCGAAATACCGGACACTCTGAATACTGGACGGTTTTTTCGAACTTTTTCCATTTTATTATACAATTTCTTGAGTTAATAATGGTACAATCAAATGAAAGTTATGGGTGTTCGGGTGTCCGATAATAAAACAGCATGTTTGTACTTGTACTGTATCTATTATCAAGACAAATTATGTACTGTACACACACAAATTTTATCTTTTTTTTTTTTCATGCAAAATACTGCTTCATTTTGCAATCCACTGCTCAATTTTGCCATTCCACGCTACATTTTTTTTTTTTTTTTCCGTTTACCTCTAAATAGCGGACAAATTTTTGGCGGCCGTGAGTGTCCGTCTATGGGAGGTTTCACTGTATAATAAATGGAAGTGGAAGAATTAAATTTAACTACAGTATGCAACACATTGAAAAAAATAAAAACAAAAATAGATTATGATGTTGATGATTTGATAGATTTTTTAAATGAGGATGTGACAAAAAGTAAAGCTCAAGAATATATAGATTTAATGAGTGATTTACAAAAAGTGATCGATAAACAGCGAGTAAATAAAGCAACCAAAGAAGCAGCTTCAAAGGTATTTAATACAATAGTAATGAAAGCTTGTGAGAGTGAGTGTCAAGGTGAAATGTTGGCGGAATTAAGTAGTACAAATGAGGCAATGGGTTTGAAAATAAAGCAGTTACAAGAAGGGTGGCAAAAAGAAAGAGAAGAATTAAATGCATTATTGGAAGAAACTGAAAGGAAAATAAAACCAGAAAGAATAGAAGTTCCATCCTTAGAAGTTTCAGTGATATTGAAAGATGGTAATAAAAAATTAACAAATAAAGAGTGCTGTAAATTATTCTGGAAAGGTATTTGTAGCTTTGATGAATTGAATGAAACATTTACTAGAATGAAGGTAAATAATGATAAAGTGACAAGAGCATACATAAAGAAGTCTTTGGATGGTATAGATAAAGTGGTTCAAAAAGAAACTAGTAGGAGAAAATAAAATCTAGATATTTTTTGTTACAATAATGGAAAGATTTCTTAAATGTTGGATAAAATTATTTATTTCAATTCTTAATTTAAAATGCCCCCAAGGCAATGTATCTGTTAATCCTTTAGTTACACATCTTTTATCATCAAATGCACTTAATCCTTTTTTAGTTTGTTCAATTGTACTAAGATTATGTTTTCTACTTTTTATCATTTTTTGATCAATAAACTTTTCTTTTTCTAATTCTAAACACCTCTTATAATCATCAAAATTGATATTCTTATCACCAATATTCTTCTTAATTCCTTTTGCTTTTTTCATTTCTTTTATAGAGTCAAGAATTTTGTAAGTATATAATTTGGATGCTAAACCAATAAATTCATCCAAGATTTTTCCATTCAGCTCATCTTTGAACTTACCTAATACCTTCTTATTAACTTGAGGAATTCCATAAATATTATTGTTCTGGTATTCTGATGTATCAAATTCATCAATCATACTCTTCATATCCTCATAAAAGTCTTCTGTATTTATGAAAAGGATTAATGAATCAGTGTCAGTATATAGTAATTTTATCCCATCTCCATATCTTTCCTTCAATCTATAATAAAAGTTATACATTAAGGTTTTTGAAATATCTAGAATGGCTACACCAACATAAATCGGTTGATTAAATAAAATTTTAGTTTTTCTCAAGTGTACAGCTGCAAGATCTTCAGCAAAAAATGTTGATTTTTCAAAGTTTGGTTTTGAGACATATTTAGTATATTTATTACCCTCAGAAATTAATTTTACCCGTTGAACATTTCGCAGCTAAAAAGACAAAAATTTAGCGGCGGCCTCCACTATCTTGTAGCAGAAAGAAAGCTGCAACGCAACTATAAGTATGTGTTAATTTTATACGCTCCACTAGAAATGGACTGGCTGTGCGTATCCGCCACCCCTACGCCGCGTATTTTGACGAAGTAGTGAACTTGTTTCAACGCCACTACTTTGCGTATACATGGGGAGGTGCGAAGTAGCTGTTTAGCCACTATTTCACCACTTCATTTGTAGTTGTGAAGTAGCTGCCTAACAACTTTCCAACCACTTCTGCTTTAGTGGTGAAGGAGCGGGTCAGCAACTATTTTACCGCTCCTTCTACAGTGGTGAATGAGTGACTACGCGTATACTTTGCGTTGTTGCAGGGACACAATAATCCCACTGGAATAGCACTTCAATGGCGTGTCATTGAGAGAGGGTGGTGTTGAAGGGGAAAGGTGAGAACATTAAATAAAAGTATAATTGCAAGTACAGGACACAAGTATAGATAATGAATAAACGGCAATTTTATTTTCTTTAATAGAATAAAAATGTTACAAACTATCTTCTCTGAAGGCTCTCAACTCCTTATTTTTAAACTTGTTGTGGAGTGAAAAGACTTTCCACTGGTGTCCAAGGTGAAATCCGAGGACTTTCAACTCAATTTAGAGAGTGAGGAGTTTCCATTCGACGCAGCTTCAAAGAGCTGCCAGTCCGCAACCTTGTATTTTTGGCCAGGCTTGTCAACTGGTGGAACCGGATCTAGGTACTGTGAGTATTTTGGATCCATTCCTGCAGAACATACTGCCCATTTGTCTCTTCACTTTCCTCTATAACCCAAGCTGGAACATAATATTTGCAACAAATGAACGCGCGAGAAAAATTGATTCAGGTATGCACAACTCCCGAATCTTTGAATTAGGAAGCCAGACCATGTTCATTACAATTTTTCAAACATTCTAAATAGAACACAACAGATGAATGATTGTAGACACAAGGCACAATAGTAATGCACAATAGCGATGAATCTTCATCCACTGCCTCCCCCCCCCCTCTCCTACAAACAAGTTTTAATAGGCTAAGTATATAATTTCATAAAAAAATTATTGTTGATTCTTCAACTCAGTGTGAAATATAATTTTTTTTCTGGAATTATCATTACCTGTAGAAAAACTAAAAAAGTGAGGAATTCTTGAGCCATTCATTGTGTTGTAATAAGAAAATATTAATTGTAGGCTACACAATTTTTTTTTGTTGGGTGGGGGGGGGGAATATTGAAATGTACAAAAAAAAAGGCGTTTGAACGAAAAATAGCGCCTCAAAAAAAACTAATCATTAATAAGGGAATAATGACTAGTGGACAGTGGTAACGACAAAAAAACTCAGCTACAGTGATTCTGATTTGACAATGTTAATGATTCTAATTTGACGACTTTATCGTTCAAAGTACGACTCCATTGACTAATTGATTATATAAACATAATCGTAATAAAATAGTGGAAATATTGGAATTAGAAATAATTTACGTACCTATCAGCAAATTGTTTTTGGAGTATGCTGTAAGTTTGAAAAACTATACACAACAGAGAGACTTAAAAAATTTCACTGCTAAATGAATTCATCATTTTATCAACTCATTACCTATTTCTTTCCTTTAATTAACATAGGAGTTACAGTTGCATGTATTACGCAGGATAAAAATCAGAGAGATTTGAAAAAACTTCCGTTGGATTCAAACAAAGAAAGTTGATGGGTTTTACAAATTTTATTGGTACGACAGCACAACATAATGGGTTTTGTTCTATTTAAAACTCAAAGGGATCATCAACTGGGCGATAAAGGAGTTTTGTAACGCCGTCGTGGTCAAGGAATGGGTTTAAGGAAAGGAGTTTACTGTGTTTTCCTACGTTTTTTCCACGAGAGAGTTTTTCGAGCTCATTAAAAAACACTTCTTCTAAACGAGTTATGCAAAAATGCAAAATTTAGCATTAGTGAACTCGGTTGAAGTGAGAGGACCAAAATTATGAGGTCTCTGAGAGTTGTATCGCAAACGCAGGCAGTAAACGGTTACATAAAATAGTATTTTGCGCTCAATGAGAGAAAGCGACTCAGCGGAGCTTACGTGAGTAACTAGGAGCTTTATTTTCGGTTTTCGAGGTTCGATTCAAGATTAGATTCAGGGTTCTCCACTCCAAGCATGGCAGGCCATGATTCCCCAGTGGAATCCTCAAGGAACGGCGGATTATCCCACCACAATGAAGTATTGAACCGCAAGGGGAGAACTCCTCGAGAACTGAGGTCAGGGATTCAACGTTCCAGGGATGTATCGCCAGTTTTTGGGATCTGTGGACACTTGAATTTCTGAGACGCGATTGGCGACAAACGTTTTCCAAGTGGTTGGATGTCATTTGATCCAGTCAAGTACAACTTCTGAATCGGCCCACAATCGAAGTAGATTGGGAGGATGAGGGAGAATAGAAAGCACCTTTTCAAGAAGGCGGGTCAAAAGGAGAGCTCCACAAAGCTCTAGTCTAGGAATTGAAATGGTTTTTATAGGTGCTACGCGAGTTTTTGCGCATAATACCTAGACGAACAACGCTTTCTTTCTCAGAATTAATCGAATGAACGCATACACAGCATAGGCAGAGGAGCTTTTGTCACAAAAACTGTGGAGTTGAAAATTAAAGGGATCAAAACACACTCGACGGGGTATTTTGAAACTATACAAGGATAGCTTGATCATTCTCAAGTTCGAGCCATTTAGATTTTATTTCAGGCGGAAGTTCCGCATTCCAATCGATACCAGGAAGCCATAACGATTAGAATAGGATTTTGGCATGAATAATGACAGGGGCTAGTAAACTCAACGGGTCGAATAATCGTCAACTTTCGGATAACATTACTCTTTTTGTAAGAGTTTGATTAGAGGAGTTAGGAAGAGGGACCGAAAGTTGAAAGTGATCGCTATGTAAGCCACCTAATACCTAGCGCGTTAGCTTTTTCTTCTTTTGTGAATAAGAAGTTGGAATTATTAGAGTAGTGAAGGGGTTTCACAATTTCTGGAGCTTTAGTGGCCCATTTTTGAAGGTTAAAACCTTCTCATGAAGTTCACTGAGGTTACGGACTAGGATTTGGCCGTTTTCAATGGAGTCTGAACCTGAAATCAAATCATCTACCTAGAAGTCACGCTTTGCAACTTTTGACGCAGTGAAATAATTGACTATCTCAATATTTGGTAATTCTTGCATGGTAAGGCAAGCCAGAAGGGAAGCGCAAGCTGTACCATACGTTATGATATTTAGCTTGTGATTAACAATGTTATTATGCTCGTCGAACCAAACAATTCTTTGAAGAGGACGATCTTCAGGAGCGTTTGTCGATACATTTTCTCAGCGACGCTACATATACCTATGGCGTAAAAGCGGAAGGCAATTAAGTGTTCAAATAATTCGCGGTGAACGACTGGCCCAATAAGAAGGATATTGTTCAGCGATATTTGGAATGAGGTTTTTCTCAAAGCGTTGAAAGCGACTCGGAGTGGAGTGCTAATACTATTTTTGATAACAGCGTGGTGGGGTAGGTAAAAGTAGGGTTTTATGGAGATTTGGTCTGAAGGCACTTGGGTTATATGATCAAGTTCAACGTATTCCTTCATGAATTTGGATTACGCTTCTTTTTGAGAGGGCTTCAATTTGAAGAAAGTATTTTTGAAAATTTGAATTGCTGTTTCACGACTCTCACCTAAAGTGGAGGAAGATTTGGAAAGCGGTAGCCGAACCACAAGTCGACAATTGGGAAGTCTAGCTACGTTTTTCTGATAATGAAGTTCGGCAAATATACAATGGCTGAGATAGTCGCTAAAAGACCAGGATTAATAGAAGTTGAACACATATTGACTCGAATTGTGGTCTTTGGTTCAATATTATCAATTGATAAAGAAGGAATGGGCTTGATTGTGCACGTATTTACTCGGATTGTGGTTTTTGATTCTGTATTGTCGGCAGGCTTTGTAAAAGTATTCTCAAAACAAGTAGAACTTGAGTTTGTATTCGAAATAGGAGAAAATGATTTTGTGAATTTATTTTCAAAAGAATTAGAACTAAGGTTTTCACATATACGGTTTACGCCCGAAGGCGATTTTCTGAAAATTCGTACACTTCTTCTAATTTATCCATTTTTTGAGAGGAACTCTTCAACTCCAACTCTTCTCTAGTTTTCAAACTAAATTTCGACGTTAAAACAAATACTTACTAAAATATTATTCTAGTGTTCAACTGGTTCATCGGCAAGTTTCAATCTATTATATTATTTTTAAATGTAGGCCTACTTAACAATAATTTGCTTTAAATCATAGGCACTATCATTAGCGTGTTTTTCGTATTTAAAAGTTATGTATGTAAGTACAAGCTTGTCAGGAGTTTCTTATTTTCGAAACGATTAATTGATAATTCGCGCGCGATCTCACAATTATCATCAGTATTTTTCATCAATTTCATGACGTTGTAAGCCTCATTTTCGAGAGCGCCTTTTTTAAAATACATAATCAATCTTTCCACGTTTTCTAAATTTGCTAAGCGTACGTTGAACACGTCCCAGAATACAAAAAATTCTTCATCCTTCTTTCCATCAAATTTTCGGAGTTGCACGGGTTGATGTGTTCTAAGATGAACAAAGTATGAAGAAACGCAAAAAATACTTAAGCCTATAACAAAGGATTTTTGAGCACTGGTTCTATGATTGTGTTTGTAGGAAGTGCTGGGATAAATGAGAATTTATAACTCCCATTTCAATCTTTTTACTAATAAAAACGGTTAACCATGTTCAAGGAGCAATTTGTAACAACTAGGCCTATTGCCGTTTATCAAAAATGAGAATAATATTTACGTCTGACTACAAATACTCGGAGAGCAAGAAAGTGACAATATTGGTTCTTCATAATTCTTAACTCGAAAAACGATATCTTCTGTTGTCACGTACCTCTTTTCTTCTTTGAAGTTTGAAACCATATTGAACCTCAATAATCTTAATTCCATGGTCACCGAGGTATGGTAGAATTTCCTCAATAAAATCATTCATTTTGAATGGACATGGAGGATCGGTCTATGGCTCGTACATTGGAGGATATCCATACTTCTTAACCCTCTGTACAACGCAATCAATCAAAACGACGTATCTTCCTACAACTAATACACATTAATTGAGTGAGCTGCTTCAATTTTTTAGTACTTAAAATCACAGCCATGGTTAAATTCAAACTTACTTCCTTTTCCTTTTCCGCTTTAAGGAATCCATAATACTTTGTCTTTCCCACAGAACCAACTCCTGGCGTTACATGCAGCTTCTTTCTTGTTTCATGAGATCTTTCAGTTGTACCTGTAAGAATGAAATTTTTACCAATTCTTGAGATGTGAAAAGGCGGATCCATATTATTTTTGCAATTGAGAGTGCAACTGCAAGCGATCAACACCAGGCAATAAAATTCATATAAGAAGTGATAGTTGAACAACAGAAATACGTACGTTTTCAAATCTTCCATCATGCAAGTTTGTTCAGCTCTTCAAGTTTGAAACAATGATCGATATCAATTCAATTCACCTGAATTTCAGTCATTTACATTGATCAGGCAATGAAAAAATGTATAAAATAGCAACCGTTACTGAGTGAGATTATGATATCTTGAGCAGCAGCAGCAGCAGCAACAGGAACCGCTATCAGCATTGATCAGCATAGGTGTTTGTAGCGCGCGTGCGGAAGGCGTGCGGTCGAAACATAGTTTAGTAAGCCAATATCTTCGGCAGGTAGCGCTAGAGTACACTTGGGCTTCCCATACACAATCACAATTAAATCACAATCACGCACAACAATGTTATAACTTATTATGAATATCGTTTAATAGAGAAAGAGAATTTCCCCAAAAATGAATAGATTGCAAATTTTAAAAAATGGATTCCATCAATAGTCCATACTCCATACTCTGAAAATCAGATCAGCAAAAAAAGTTTTCTCGCATACAGCCAAGAGATCCGTTTTTGCTAATTGAAAAATTTACACTGCAGAGCTGCTAAGAATAGGTACATTTTTTTTTCTTCCTTATGAACAGGGCACTACTGCCTTACAAAAAATGAATGACCTATGTCCCATGTTATTCAAATGAAACATACATAATTTATTTTTTGTAGGGCAGAAAAGTGATAGGCACTATAGGCAGGAATGATGTAGATAAAACATTCTTCCCATTTACAAGGGCACTTGTTTATAATTCTTGACCATATTCAGTTTTTGAACTTGTAGAGCTTTGCAACGTTTGAGCTGCAAATTACCTGTGCAACTTGGACAAATTCTCAATTTTCAGGTCAATATTAATGAAACATGCAATTAAAGAATTTTGCTGGTTGGCTAAGAGGGTACAATATAATGGACTGATTTCCCAATGACATATATGGACGCTTTCAAGCGTTCTCAAATTCATACATCTGGCATCTTAGGCATCATCTCTCAAGACTAAGAGGGGAAAGGAAATTAAACTGGTCAGCTCTTCTTCTTTCATGTATTCTTTTCTAGTTTTTTTTTTTTCTCCATTTCCTATAAACATGATCAAGTATTTACCAAAATGTTATTAAAATTTTGTCAAGAGATTTAAAAATTCCCAAAAATGTAGGTACTAAAAAAAATCAGCAAGTAACTTGTTGACCAACGTTATTTCATCTCATTTTACTAATTTTTTTGAGTTCTTCCGGGACCTCATTGCGTTGTACCTATAAATCTACCAACTTCTATCCGCACGTTCAAATACATGTGATCTTTACATCATCACAGCCTTAATTCCAAGTCAATTACTACGGCCTCTAATTTTTAGTTGTTTTCTCGTTTTGGAGGGTGTTTGGACCCCCAAAACACCTCCCAAAATATTCACCTGGTGATAAGAACCTTCCCATTGCAATTATGAAACAATATTATTATTTGAGACAATATAAATACGTAATTAATTAAAATGTATTGTGCAGTAGATGCACAATATTGAAAATTGTAATTACTCAATAGAGCTGCAGCCCCTCTATCTTTTTTGTACGCAAGATATTTGTAAGTTGTACGCGAGTGAGTAGCGCGCGAAAGAGGAGTCACACCACCCAAATTCCACTACAAATGTGTACGCGAGGTATTTGTCAATTAGAGGCAAATTGGGGGCGCGCAAAATAGTGTTCTCGCAACTGTACCACCACTACACTTGTCTACGCGAGAAGGGGATTGTAGGGGTGCGAGAAAAAGTGATGATGCAACTTTTCTGCAGCTACAACACACCTACATTTACACGAGTATTTGCGTGTGTGGTGGTGTAGTGGAAGCTGCGTATACGCATTCACAATCCTGCCGCAACAGAAATGTTCAACGGGTATATCTACATGCTTTCTGACATTCATCATTGTTCTTCCAAAAACAGAATTATTCATTAACTTGAAGGAATCTTTTTCAAAATCATTTTTAGCTTCCTGTCTTAATTTTGTATTTTTTTCAATGTATATTCTCATCCAGTCTGATTGATTGAATTTTATAAGTCTATGTATTTTCTCCAATTTCAAGCCTGCTTCAAGAGCTTGCTTCAGATTCAAGTAATGAAAAACATATTTCTTTTTGTCATATAATGTAGTAAATAATTTAGGGAGTTTCTCACCATTGATAATATTTTCTGGACAATAGGGTAGATCAGAATGTTTATCATGTAATTCTTCAGGATATTTTAAATCTACTTCAAAAAGATATCCTATTGTCTGATTATCTTTCATTTTTAGAATTCTTTCTTTATTAAAATATTCTGGTTTTCTCCATTCAAATCCTCCATAAGGTAAATATTTACTCATAGCCCATCCATATAAATTATTTGCATCTAAATATTGAATAAATACAGAATCTTTATTTTTATCAAATTTTTTCCCCATGTATTTATTACTAGCTTTTGCAAATCTATTTGAACATTGAGAAATTCCACCACGTTTAGCCCTTTCAAACATTAATAACATATCTACATCAGTCAATAATTCCAACTTTTGTTTTGTTGTTTTCAACATACAATTCCAAGCAAACCCAGGTGTTGTGAAGTTCCAAACTGGATCTAAATTATAAATTCTGAGGGATGTTTGTCTAAAATTTTCCATAACATCAGCTAATAAAAGAACATCAATTGTATTGTATAACATTGTAAATTCTTTCATATTTTTGATGCTGAAATACTTCCAAATTTTTTGAGCATTGTGATACTCTCCATTATCAACAGGTTCATCATTTAATAAATTATAAAATTTCTCTTTTGATGGTAATTCTATTTCTTCATATTTTTCAAATGAATCCATATGATTGTATGGGTAAGCCATTTTTCTAGTCAATAGATTAAATAAATCAGTTTTGTTTGATTCATTCATGTTTTGAGTATTCAACCATTTCCCCAATTCTTTAAAATGACATCTTTTTAGATTTTTAGCTAATTGAGAGAGCGAACTTGGTAGAAATCTATATGAGTCTAAGAATCTAAGCTCAACTTTTCTAGAAATAGGTTCACCACTAGATGATCTACTCTCATACTTGACAATTTTTGAAAATGATATATATTTTTCTTCAGTGGTAGGAATGAGCTTTTTTTGTCTGTATCATTTCCAAACTCTTTTGCTAAAAGATGGCTATCATAACCTGAAAAATTGTGGAAGAAAACTGGAATGAATCTTGGTACTTTATAATTTAAGTTACAAATACTATGTGCTGCCCCCCTATATAAACCAGTCAGATGATCATGATATTGGACCTTGCGTTTGTTATCCTCATTTTGATAATTTTCCAATTTTTGTCTGCATTTTATCAATTCTCTCTCAGTTTTCTCCTTCAAGGCAGCATATTTACAGCTATAATGAGCTGCCTGATGGTCTTCACCAGAACACTTAATGTTTATTTTTCTAAAAAGTTCTTCTTTCATTTCAATGCATTTTTTCAATTTTTTTCTCTCTTTTTCTATATAGCCTGGTTTATCATTCAAATTTCCCTCACAAATATGACATATTTTAGCATATTTATATTCTTGTTTCTGAGCCTCAGTCAGATCTTTCATTGGAATTATTTTATCTAGATATTTTTGTGCAATATTTATAGCTTCTTCTCTCAATTTATTATAAATTACAGTTGCAGCATCTAAACCATTATATTCAATTATATTTTCTTTAATTTCACCATTAGCATATTTTATATAATATACAAAATTACTTGGGATATGTTCTTGAAGTTTTATTGTCCTTTTACCACAGTCAGAATTATCTGCTAGCTTTTTTAATATACTCTCAAAATCTGCATAAATAACAAATGGAACTTTCATTGATTGCTTAAATTTATCAAATTCTAGAATATTCTCACCTTCTCTGGGTAGAACTGTTTTTACAGGTTTATTCATTCCACAGTAGTTTCTATGGTCTTCCAATTTCTCAGTTTGAGAGAAACTTTGTAAGCACATTTTACATATGTATTTCTTATGCCCATTTCTGGATATTTGGCAACCAACTAATTTCCATAAATTTTTTATTAAGCAGTAATGCGAGTTCTTATTTTTTGTAATGTATAATAAATCAATATGATTCTTCTTCTCATCTTTTGACACTTTTAATGGATGAATATTATAACGTTCATCATGGCAGTACACATTTATTGAAAGATCCTTTACCCTTTTTTCAAACTTTTCAATATCTTGAATTTTAACTGGGAATTCTATTCCTTTTAGAGCGTCATCAAATTCAAACTCATGTTCTTTGTACTTACTTATTCTTTGGGGATCCTTACTTATAGGGTATAACCCAGCTAATATTGACCATAGAAAACATTTATTATCATTCTCATTTTTAATATTTATAATTGCATTTTTATTAGCTAAGCTTCTTATTATATAGTTTGTTGTTTGTAAGTGTTTCTCTTCATATTCAATGTTTCCTATTTCTTCAATCCCTCGTTTATATGAGCATAATACACTAACATTTACTTTTATTTCCTCCTTTCTAGTCCATTTCTTGAAAATTCCAATTACAGCCCACTCAACAGTTGTCATGAATATTTTTAAATCCTTGACACCTTCATCATTATTTATTTCATATGATTTGTACCTGCATTTATAGTTCTTTATTCTCTTGCATCTACAGTCTTTTGTTCCATGTTTTTTGCATTCTTCAAATTCTTTCATCATCAATTTAGGTTTAATTCTTATTTTATTTTTACTTTTAGTGATTACATCTTGGTCAATATAGTTGAAATATTTTTCCAACTTGGTATTTTTCTGATGCATTTTTGTAGTAATATGTTTTTTAAAATATTTTCTTTGTATATTCTTTTGACATATATCACAATACTGAAAATGTGTTTTTTGTTCATAAATTCTTCTCATATTTTCAGGATGCTTTATTTTATTATGGCGAGCCCAGTTCTTGAATAACATTTTCTTCTGGCCTTTACCAGAATTGCACTCATGACAAATTACATAAGTCTTATTATTTTCCAAGACTTTTGTAAAAGGAGTTTTATACTTTGAACTTTGTGAAGAAGTGACATCTATATTAATTGTATTCATATCTCTTTATTATATAAATTATTTTTTCTTAATATCACAAATTCATTTTCTAATCCTTCTAGTGATTAGAAAATAAGTTATATAAACAATGAATCATCTAGATAGGTGAAGTACAATTTCTCTAATCTCTTATGTCTTTTACTATCAATATGATTACCCCATAATAGTTTATCTATATTTTTTTCACATATCTCACAGTATTCCTTATTTGATTTTATAACAGTAGAATGTCCTAATGATCTATTAATATGATACTTAGATTTTTTATGTTTTTCATAATATGGCAATAAATAATTATTATCACATATTTCACAATATTTTTGTGGAGGTTTTAATTGATGTGAAGATACTGTTGGAATTACAACAGGAAGTATATTTTCAGGGTGTTCCTTTTTATTATGTCTACCCCAGTATGCATATCCCATTTTCATACCACACATATCACAGATGACATATGTCTTATTATTTTCATAGATTTTCATATAAACATTTTTATATCTATTTCTGGTCATATCTTTATTATATAAATTAAAATTTTTTTGTATCACAAATTCATTTTCTCTTTGTGATAAAAGTAACATAAAAATGTGTTCTTACCTTTTTTTATCTTCAACTGTTCCATTAATATTCTTATTGTATTCTTTAAGTATTTTTTCCTTCATTTCATTATAATTTCTTATCTCGTCTTCTATATCGTTGAACTCATTATCTGATAGTTTACCATCTTTTATTGCTTTTGTAAATTTTGTCTCAATGGAATTTCTTTTAGATTTTGCTAATAGTTCAATAGTATTATGTTTTTCAATTTTTTTATTCAAGTAACCCCATGATGATTTGAATACTGTGGAGAATATTGTTAAACCAATTGAGATAGGTACACTAAATGGTGTAATAATTGGAAGGGCTATAGAAGACCCAACCATACCTAATTCTGATAAGATAATAAGGTAATCTGTTACTGAAATAGTATTTGAGAATTTTTTATATCTTTTCTTTAGATTAATTCTCATTTTTATTTCATCATCTAGATATTTATAATCTTACATTATTCTGTTCAATCTGTAATTTGTTTCATTGAATTCTGGTAATGCTATTTTAGGATACAAATTTTGTTTAAAAAGTGAAGAAAATTGGGTTCCATTGTTATTGGGTACAAACTTTCCCTCACATGGAGCTGATGCTTCTAGTTGGTGTGAATAATATTGATTCTGATCAGTACTTTGAAATTGCATATTTATTATACAAGTATATGTTTTTCTTATAATTCTTCACATCTTTGATTATTCTTTCATAGATTAGAGGTGTTATATGATGATATCCTGACAGTGCTTTCAATATAAGCACACATAGATGACCACAAATTGGAGGATCATCAAAATTTTGGATTCTTTCTTCATTATAGAACAAATTATTCTTTCCCTAGTATTTTACAAGTTCTTTTGAAGGATGAGCATTTCCATAAGAATCAAAATAATATTTATAGTTATATGAAGTCTTGTAATATGCAGTCCAGTGACTGCCTGCCTCACTTGAATTTTGTAAATTAATAATTCCACATTCAACTTTTTTAGTTTTTAGTGGTAGTTCATCTTTCATAAAAACTCCTCTGAAATACTTGATTTCAAATTTGTTTAAGGGGTAAATCCCTGGTAAAATATACTCTCCCTTAACAATCTTAATAATATCAAAATTAGTTAGAGGAAGAATAGGGTTTTTATTCTGTCTCATAGTGCAGCTGGCAAAGGAAACTTTTTTTTTGTAGTCTTTTTAGGCTGGTCTGTTTTATCTAATTTGGTCATTATTTTGACTCCTGCCCCTATAGATATTGTTGAAGCTTTTCCAGCTAGCTTTTCCATTTCTGTATTATGTCTATTTGTTTCTTTTTCTTCCTCATTTTTATGTTTCCAATCTTTAACTGCACTTGCTGCAGCTGCTATACTACCTATAGCAGCACTTGCCGCGCCAATACCTGCAAAAAGTAAAGGAAGGAAGCCTCCCTCATGGTTTATTTTCAACTGCTCTGGTGTTAATTGTAAAACTAAACCTTTATTCTTCTTGATACAGTTATCAATTTGCTTCTTATTCTCAAGACTTAATAGGCCTATTAGTTTATCTTTCCCATTATTCCTTTTTAAATTGTCTGCAGACAGCTTGATTCTAACTGCTCTTTGTTTCTTAAAGGCAGTATTTATCTTTTGTTTTTGCATATCTGATAGATCTATATTGCATATAATCATTTATAATATAGATCTATTCAAATATAGCACCTTTCTTCATACCCATCCCAAAAAATCGTTTATTCTTCATACCCGCTTTCACAATTAATGCATCTTGTCTTTCTTTTAAACTTGAATCAGGGTCAAATAATATTTCATGTGCAGCATCTTGTAACTCTTTATCAGCTGAGTGCCTTGCCTTAACATCTTTATAATCATTGTAGAAAATGTCATGCTTTTTACAAGCCTCATCCAGTTTATTTATTCCTTTATCACCTCTTGCTAATCTTTTCTTGAGTGCAGTATATGGACCACAATAATTATACCCAGGTAAATGCATTTCAGGCATGAAATCATTGTTCAATACAGAATTAAAAATACCACCTCCAGTATGTGAGTTAATTATAGTGTTAATAATACTTCTCAAATTTTCAATGCCTTCACGATTATCTATATGTTTTTCTAGTTGTTAAAATGTAAGATTCCTAATTTTTCATTATGAAAGTTGTTATTTCCTGCTTTTTCTTGAGCATATAAATAATCCACACGTTGTTTTAATTCATTCAAATTCTCCCCATTTCCTATATATTTGTATTCTATGGGATTTTCATTATACTTCAATATTCCAGAGCCTTTTTTCATACGATCTTTCCATATTGGTGATATAATTTTTTTCCATTTTTCATCTACACTTGATTTTGCCTTATTATTGGAACTATCATTATTGACATACATACAGTTTGTTGCTATGACTATTTCCCTATAATTTTCTAAATCATTATTGTTATACAATTCTTCAGGCACTCCTTTAGGATATGATAATAATGCCCACAAACCCTCTGTGCCTATGTATTTCTGACCATTAATTATTATATCATCGTCATCTATTATTATTTTCTTATCCCCTATATAAGCTATATCTTCATCAAACCAAATTCCAAATTTTGGATCTGTATGGGCCACATATTTAGAAGCTATCTTACCAATGCCATTTGGCCCTATTGAAGGATGACCTCTTTGGGGAGATGACGATAAGGGAAGAGGCGATGGTAAGGGTACCAATAATGGTGAGGGATGTGAGTCCCCTCTCACGGCTTCCTTTATTTGAACTAACTCTCTGGTAATAGGCTCAAATGCTTTTTCTTGATTTTCTTTCTTATCTTTAGAGTCTTGAGTAGCTTCTTTAAATTGTTTCTGTAATTTTTTTTTAAGAACAGAGACTTCTGAAACCTTGATTACCTCGTTATTGGAACTGGAAGGGCATGTATGGGTGGCGTTTTGTGTAGCCAGGATGGAAGGAATACCTACAGTTTCTTTTGAATCCTCATTGGTCTCCAAGAAATCCGGCTGGATTTTCTCAGGCTCTTTTTCTGGAGCTTTACTCTCTCTTTCAGCCGTTTTAAATTTTGCTTGCAACTCTTTTAATAATTTGTTAGGCATAATGCTTTTATTAAAGCAGATAGACCAACTGACGGACCGACCAATGGACAGGGGAACTGACAGACAGACCAACTGACAGCATGCTGTGCACCTGTAGTCGTCTGCCTGCACCCAAACTGTGAAGCAAGAAACAGAAATACTAGAAAATGAGTAAAGGCTTTTTGCAACAGCAGCGCTCTCACAAGATTCAAAAAATTAAAATATTTTTCAATTTCACGCAACTAAGGCTCTGCATTTATCCACAAAGTCAAAAAATAAATAAAGAGAGAACAACATTAGGTAAACAAAGAAGAGCAGCTATTGGTTAGTGTGGTATGGTCAGTGCGGTACGGCACCACCTCACCCAGCCCATAAAATGGAAGCTTTCTTTCTGCGCTAATTTCTCGCGAAAAAAAGACAGACGGGTACAACCCGTGCGTTATTGTATTGTTTGCAAAGGATCCACCGACAATTTAAAAAAAAAAAATCAACATTTTCTATACAGCGGTTCGTGAGAAATTTCCCCATTTAAATGTACATGGTGTCGTGACTGCGTGAGACTAGTCACGAGTTCATGTAATTATAGGATATTGTATTCTTTCGATTTTGATATTGTATTCTTTCGATTTTGTTTGAGTTTTCTTTTGGCACAACCACGTTCTTTCGCGTAATAATTAATTATTAACGTACAATGAGATGTTGTATTTTTCCTTTAATATAAGTTATCAAATATAGCTTATTGTTTTTAGGTTTGTGCTTGTGTTTGAGCCACGAACTCTCTTGCAATCGCTTTTTTTTTTTTTTCTTCTCAGATCGATATTGTTCTCCGACCTTTCAATTTTGATGTTCGATGTACGATGTTCTTGATTGTCTTACCGCAAGGAGAAAAGTACTTTTTGCGTTTGTATGTAATGAGTTTGCGGTTGTGTTCTCGTTTTTGATTTCCAAGGCGATATTGATATACCGTTGGGGTGGTGGTATTGACAGGGTTGCGATGTTGTGACGTAAATGTTTCGAACGTGTGTTTTTTAATTTTTAAACATGCGATGTAGTGAGGTAAATGTTCCAATCGTGTGTTTGAAACATGGCTAAAACAGCTGCGTATTTACAACTCACGAATCTTCGCCTGTTTGTTATCACTATCCATGATCCATGAACGTTAACATTTTATCAAAATAATTTTCAAATTGATGAGTTCACTCGTTCATATTGCGTATTTTATCCATCTATAGGTATTCGTTTATTTGTAAAGATCAACTTACTTGGACTATATATTAATAAATCGAATGTTTATTCAAAATGTGAATGCATTTAAGTTTCTAATTAAGTATGTAAACTACGATTAACTAATCGGCCAAAATCGGACGATTGATATTTTAAACCCCGATTTTTGTTCAAAAACTAGGATCACGGGAATTGGTAACACAGAATTGTGGTAGCCTAATCTGAGTTTAATTGAGAATAATATGTAAAGTTCGAGTATTTGGTAGAACCGGCTCTTAATCATCAGTTTTGCGACTCGTCGAACATTGAACAAAGGAACACACAATCGGCACATGACATCTTATCCCAGCGAAAGATAGGATGTCTTATTTGGGGTATTGATTTACTTCAGGTTTTGTGGTACGAAGCTTTGTTACTTACAATCATATTGTTGTGTATGGAGATGGTATTACGTCTCTCTATTCGACATTTGTTGCTTGGATTATGGCTTTTCGGTATTACGTCTTTTTATTTGACATTTGTCCTATGGCTGTTTGTCCTTATCAAATAGAATAAAAGTGATCAGAGATGAATTATTGTCAGCAATAGAGTGCGCCTCTGTTGATATTGGGCTTGCTGTTAGCTCCACGCCTCCACAGATGAACACGTGTGTGTGATCTAATGACCAGCAAGCTTGGTTTAGTCCTAGTTCATAAACGAGACACTATTATAGATCAACAAGCAGCCTGTAGCAGGCAGCAAGAGGTTCGTGCTGTTATGTGTAATATAAATTTTATTTTGTATTATTGCGTTGAGACTAAAGTTGAGACGTTGATGAACAAGTTTCAACCAGGGTTGCGATGTTTTAAACAGGCGGTGTTTAAAACATGTTTTAAACACGTTTAAAACACACGAAAAAAACAAAACATGGTTTTAAACGGGAATATGTTTAAAACGCTGTTTTTTTTTGTTTAAAAACTGTTTTTTTTAATCCCATTACAGCAACAAGGATACGACTTCAAAAAGATGAGTGCGCAAATGGAAATGCTACAGCAACCTATGGAAATGCGAGAGGAACGTATAATGATCAAGCTGGATAAATACCATTCAAAAATTGAGGAGCGGATTCAACAGTCAGAAATCGATGTGAAAGAGCGGATTCAACAGTCAGAAATCGATGTGAAAGAGCGGATTCAACAGTCAGAAATCGATCGAACAACGAAGTTGCGGAAAATTTTGCAAAGCCGTAAGTACTTACCACCAACTTTGCGTATAAATATAATCAGATTCTATTCGATTCGTTTTCTTTTTTACAGTTTTTGAAGACGAACGCATATAATGGACCCCTTTACTGTTCAACTCACGGATAAGGAATAATAATAATTATTATTACGTTCTCGATCATTATGTGTTCATTTTACCCGTGATTTTACCTATTTTTGATGATTGTGTTTGTATAATATCATTTCATGTCTGTATTTGTAAGAAAGAATTAAACGAATCCGTTCCTTCAAATTACGGCTATCCATATTGCATGTTTACTCCACGTCGGAGTATTCCTCTTTCTTGTTTTTGTAAGAAAGAATTGGATGCGTCGCGTCGACCACAATATTTGACTTATTCGTAAGGAACAGTCTT
Source organism: Aspidiotus destructor (assembly GCA_035079395.1). Classification (NCBI taxonomy): domain Eukaryota; kingdom Metazoa; phylum Arthropoda; class Insecta; order Hemiptera; family Diaspididae; genus Aspidiotus; species Aspidiotus destructor. The sequence continues at coordinate 39,438,143 of JAVHKZ010000003.1, read as the reverse complement.
GTAACGAAGGCAATTTCTACGAATACGATTTTCTATCTTTTGTCATATAAATTCAAGGATTTCGATTTATAACGAAGATGGTGTTCATTAGAAGAAATACGATCATAAATTATGCAATCATATCGCCCACAATTATTTCTAATAGTAACATTAAGATCGAAACCAATCGATAAACGAGTAAACGAAAGGGTACAATTTAATCTGAGAATTAATTTCAGTTTCAAATACGAAGATTTTACGCTTTTGATGATCTCATCAATTAAAAAGGACGATGAAAAAATTTAAATTATGTAGATCATCCACAACCAGTCCAGAAATTCTATAAAGGGCGAGTCACGCGAACAAGGGTACTTTTTAAAATACGAACTTCGTAAACTTAATTCTTCTTCCATTTCCATTACGAGTGCGAGTGCTCGAGACAAACGTGCTGTTATCAGGACTGGACACGAATCATCAAAAAAGGATTTTAAATCATGATTTGTGCCCAGTCCTGCTGTTATTATGCTTCGACAATCAGGGTATAATGTCAACAGATTCAAAAAACGCGTGTAGTCAGCCAGCTGTTATCTAGTCATGTCGGCTCGTTGTACCAAAGCCCTCTGTAGTTCCAAGGAGAAATCACGAAATTTTTCTCTTGGAAGAATGGAATGAAGAATTTTATTAATTTTTTTCCACTTATTTTTCTGTTAGTTTTATTTTTCTCATACTTTTGAGTGAGAATTTATTTACTGTTCTTTTGCAGTTGATTATTTTTCTCGATCTTTTTCTGATAATTTATTCACTGTTCTTTTGCAGTTGATTATTTTTCTCGATCTTTTTCTGATAAAAATTTTTCAAAAATAAAAAATTAAAATAAAAAGATCAGGAAACAAACAGGAAAGTAAAGTCAACACGAAAGTACAAGGATTTGGAAACTACAGGAAATGAACATAAAATGAAACTAACAGAGATTTAACAGAAAAGAAAAGGGTGCCACCTTTTTCTAAAACTAACACAAAATAACATAAAAGTTATGTCAAAAAATCGACATGCGCTGGCTTCGGCATTTTATATCTACTGCCGGCACCGAGTGGATTAAAAAGTATCGTTAGAAATGAAGGATTCCTATAAGAAGATCATCGCCGAAAAGCTCTTGAATATACCTCAACAGAAAGAAGAAGTCGAGAAAGACCAACGAAGAAATCGACGGATATTTCAACTTCCACAAGCGCTTGGAGTGCTTCGACACCGACAGGTTATTGAGCCTTCCGATTATCGTTCAGTGACGATGATGACCAACACCGCAGCCGTATCGCTTCTGTTAAAAATTGGCGAGTCCAAGTTCGAATTGATCTTCCCTCCCCTTGCAAAAAATATTGTACAAGTAAAGCCAGTCAACTCAAAATATGTGCACTAGATTTATACTAGACGAGGGTGAGTCCCCGAAAGCTAGTCAGCTTAACGTACAGTATACTAGACATATACTAGACTAAGAACAAGTACGAACTAGCGGGAGCAGCTAGCCTAGTATACAATCGATTTATCGATACGATCAAGATCTACCTATAAAGGTATCGATAAAGCGCCCGAAGACATATTCATGATTCAATGATTTTCCATAGAGCAAGAAAACTTACTTTTTCATCTGGGAACCTGTTCTAAATTATTTCGTATGAACTGGCAGCTGGATCGAGCAACTATAAAAAGACTTTAAAAATGATTTCACGAAAAAGTACTTCTAATTTACGGCACATTTTCAAAGAATTGAACACTATTTTTACCATAAGGCCGTATATTTGGAACAATAAAATTACCGCGAGCGCTTTCGGTGTACCACGATTAACGAGTGAAGAAACATAACTGACGAAGCCCGAATGAACACGGGTAACGAAAGGAACAGATAAAACTTGAACGTAAGAAAAGACGGTGAAACCATAAAGAGCAAAGCGAAATTAGAACTAAAAGTGCTAAAATCTTATTCAAGTGGGTAAATAGATAAATGAATACAGTGGAGTCAAAATTGAATTCACATAAAATAAAAACAAAACTAGAAATCACAGCCACAGGGAAACAAGGAAAGGATGAGGAATTCGGACGTCAATCACTTGACGAAGGAGTAGACACAAAGGTCAACGAGGGAGCAAGTGGAAAGTCAGAAAAAAGGTTGAAGAAAAGAAAAGAGGAGTACAAGGGAAGAGGATTAAGTAGAAAGAACCTGAAGATAACGATGGTGGAAAGCTTGGGAGAGACTGGAACCTACAATCCTCGAAGGGTAAGGAAAGAGGAAGAGGATAAGGAACACTAAATTGGGAACAAAAACAATGTCGAATCAAGCATAAAACCAACAAAAACTGAAGAAGCTGGAATAGAGCTAGGTGAAATTGATTAAATATTAACGAGACCAGGACTGGATGGGGGTGCTTCTGCAAGAACAATAGCCGGATCAAACCCTCTCCTGGGAGTGAGTATGGTTCAGTACGTTGTGACCATACGTTGTGACCCCATGCCACGATACCTCGCACTTCCAAGGATCTCTAACGCCAGAGGTGGATTTTTTGTGTGGATTAACTCCTGCTCACTTTTGATTGGTTTTCTTCAAAGAGATGCTTAGTAAGAACCAGAGCTGAAACTTTAGGGAGTTTATTGTCATCATAAACATGAAAAAGTTCGGCTAGCCTGATCTCGAATTCATGTCCAGCGATAAACTCCGCTCTATAAGGTCATTTTTCTTGCTTCATAAAAAGTGGGCCCACTCTCTGTGAGCGTCTTCCGGTCCGTCATTCTTACACAGCGTTGAGGAGTTGATCAGAAATAGGTCGGAAAAAAGGAACCCTGAATCTCGGAACTGTATACCCTTCGCCTCGATTCCAAGTGTACCCTTTAAGTGCCTGTAAATTTGTACATCGTGAGAGTGTATTTACTTTCATTTTTACGTTAGTAGTCATCGTGAAGTGTAGTTTTTTTGCAATGTTTATATTTTACCTGTCTTGATTAGATTATTTTGCTGGGTATATTTTTTACTTATATTCAATTCCATTTTATTGTATAGTATATTATTTAAATACATTTGTCGGGTACATATTAAATTACTGTTGAAATCTTTCTATGGTTCCCTTTCGTTGTCGAGCTATTAATTTGGACCCTTTTTCTTTGGAACGCCACATGAAGGGCAATACGATAGAGTACCTATGAATAAAGGTTTTCGGTGAATTCCAAGGTATGTTTGGTGCATGTAATTAGGATTCTAAGATCGAGGAAGCTGATCTCTCAGATGCAATTTATTGAGGAATAAATTCTGTTCAAGATGTTAACTGAATCTTGAAGATCATTTTGCGAGCTCCAAAGGCATAAAATACCGTCCTTGTACTTGTATCGGTAGACTATTATGCTACAAAAGGTTGCCACCTACATTGAAAAGCTCCTTCTGCAGTCATTTTGTGAAGATCTATCCTACAGCTGATTCAAGTAGTGACCCTATAGGTGCTCCTACGCCATCTGGGAAAGAGTATACTATACTGTATATATCTCCGTTCAATTTGCCGAAGTTTGAGGATAAAGATATTTTCAAGAGTTCCACAAGCTCTGCAGCTATAAATTGAAACACCTGAGCTAGTTCCAACCTGCTGACAATGTGGTCAGTGATGAGCTCATAAAACACGTTTAAAAATTTGGAGCTTCAATGTTTCTTATCTTCAATTCACAAGGCCGATGGAATGCAGGACAGAATAACTTGAACGGTGTTCTACCAACAGACTTTATAGCCACGAGTCCAAATGCTTGGCCATTTTATACGTGGAACACGAGATGAAGTTGATGACTGGTCGCATTAGGGTCTCAACCTTATGTAGTTTTGGTAGCCTATGTAAGGGGGGGGGGAATAGGGTTTGATCTGCGTACTTGAAGATGAAACTATAGTTGAAGATTTACTCCCTAATCTCGTTGACATGTAATTCAAATTTGGGATTCACATCTGTGAAAGCGTTGCTCTCTTCCAGAAAATCACGCGATTCGCTGGTTTATTGCGCTCGGCCCATGAGAACCATCAATTGGCTTCCATCTGCTTTCGTTAGGACCTCTGTATTGATTTATCTGTTTATCTAGGATTTTAGCTCTTTCCACCTGGAAACCGCTATCCCTTCTTTTGGGGGTATTCCCAGGAATTTTTCGTCTGCGAGCGCGAGCGAGGTTGATGAAGTCACGGAGGGGGACTTGGAAAAATTCCTACCTCTGAGCTATACATGATAAAAGGGGGAACTAGAAGAATTTCGAATCTCAAGTTCTCCCCTTGATAATGGACTTGGCTCGGGACAGCGGGTTCCTCGCTGCCATTGCATTACTTCAATGGCATCTAATTTTTTGCTGTTCCTCTTGTCACTCGGCTTTATTCAGGTTTTGTCAGTTGTGTTCCTTCGCTCGTTAATGGTGGTACACCGAACGGCGTGGTAATTTTATTATCATCTCAAATACCTGGTGTTTCATTCATCAAAAATGATCTTCTATTCATTTGGCTTCACCAAAATATATTTTATTTTTTAGTCTAGGTACTTCCTCTTATGATCTGGCATGGTAAAATTTTTACATTCAATGCATGCAAAGTGAAGTTCTATCAATGCGATTCTTTACACTTTAATATACAGCTGCAAGTTTTCACAATCATACAGAAACATTATATCCAATTTGTAATTTCACTCTCAAAATTCACGAACTCATTCAAAAATGAAAAATCACGTAGGTAAGTTGTCGTATGTACCGGTAAATGAGATGAAAATAATGTCAATGTAGGTACTTTACAGTTTCGCTAAATGAGAATAATTAAAGACCAGTTTTTTTTTTTACGTAGGCCTGATGTATTTCGAAAACGAGCTTCACGAGCTTTTAGTAGAAGGTATTGAGTGTGCCAGGATGACTATTTGTGCTACAGAAGTTCCTCTGGTCAGCGAACAGTCGTAAAGGGAACAAAATGGGTCACGTTCTCGGTTCAATGGAATCAGTACGATGTATAGAAATTGTTATTTTCCGGAGTTTCTACACGTATAATTATTTTTCAAAACGTTCATCGTGTAAATTGATAGCAGATCTGCAATCTACAATTCCTTTACCTTAGATAAGCTAGTGTGATATTCGCTGTATAACCAGACGTCTTTTCTGTGAAAATTTTGCAACTTAACACGAGCGAGAGAGAATGAAAAGATATCAGCGCGTGCGGTAAACAGGTTGAAGGTTGACGAGCAGTAGCAGAGCGATATGAAATGCTCGATGTGTTTGCGAGGAAATGTGATGTACAAATATTTCCACAATAATACATTTTCTTCCTTGAGAAAGATCGACTTTATTTGCGTCATTCCGAGCGATATGAAGTGCTCGATGTGTTTGCGAGGAAATGTGATGTACAAATATTTCCACAATAATACATTTTCTTCCTTAAGGAAGATCGACTTTATTTGCGACATTCCGAATTTCATCAGCTTACACCAAGGGAGAATCAGCGTTGTGTCAGTAGTTCAGGACACCAATTATTTTTATTGTAAAATCTAGGCTGACAAAAAACATTTTCTCGAGTCTGGAGATACAGCTGTAGGCCTAGCTGCTTGAAAAGTTTTCTGGACGAAAGCCCGAACCTCCTCCTTACGCAATCCAGAATGCTAAGATTAGAATCTGCTCCATCCTCCCAAACCTAGCTTCTGCTTCTCTATATCTCTAGAGCTCCCTTACGAAACTTCTCGGTCACTACTCCCATCAGAAATCAACCTAGATGCCACATATCGAATGTGATGGCTCTTAAATCTTTCTTCCTCGAATGCCTCTCATCTACAGGATTCGTTCAACTCTAATTTCACTCTTCTCTATTTATTCGGATTTCATTTCCATCCTCATTTCAGGCCATAAAGACTTTCGGGAAGAGGCTTAGCTACCAAATAACCCACCACCATTCTACGAATTTGCGCGGATATGACAAGATAAGGCTGTTGTTCGTTCAATGTTTTGGTCATTTTATTATCGGTAGTGATGCAACCTACATTGATACAAACCATCCCTTTTCAACTTATCTACTTGTCCCGGTCGATTCGCAAAGAATTTCCAAAGGGATATCCTGAGAAAGTTGTCTATTTTGAGTATCTGGAAACATTGAAGACGAATTTGACTCTGACCCCTAATTCCGAAATTTGCATGCGTCCGTCCGTCCGTCCGTCCATGCAAATGACTTGAACTTTGGAAAAATTTCGAAGAAGGGAGGCTGACTGGGCTTATACTAACATAGCCCATCATTTTCCCAGTAGACTCTATACGAGGATAAGCTTTCGTTATACTAGGCCTGCGCCTCACGACCAAGGCCTATACTAGCAAATTTCAAAACAAGGTTTCTCTGTACAGTATACTAAATCCAGCCGGCCAAATGACTTTATATACTAGACGTATACTAGGCTATAAAGTCCTCATTATACTAGGCCTAAGACTAGGACATTATACGTTAGTATTCTGCATTATACTAGGCTTATACTAAGAATTAGCCTCTGATATACTTCTGGCAGGTGATTCAGAAATATGCCGTAAATGTCATGCGGGGTATCATAAGGGCATTATACAGTATACTGGAGACAAAGTAGGTTTTATTAACTTTATACTAGGATCATACCAGTCTTGAATTGGACTTATCTAGACGAGCAGATCGAGAGATGGGCCCAAACCAGGCTGCTATAGTGAGTTTAGCTTTCATCATATAGGCCTAATATACAATATACTAAACCAAGGAGGGGGAGACGAGCGGAGCAAATGAGCCTTTGGAGGCCAGTAACCTAAAATATAGTAAAGTAGACTCATACTAGACCATGAAGGTCGTGAGTGAACTTCAAAATGCTATCAGCCTGAGACCCTCACTGGACCAGCGAGTGAGCTCCTTGAAACTCACTAGCTTAAAATATTGTAAACTAGACTTATACTGGACCATGAAGGCTGCGAGTGAGCTTCCCAAAAGCTATTATCTTGAAATATTCTCTTGAAATTTTTTGATACTGGACCAAGGAGTGAGCAGTTTTCTGACTCTGGATCAATGAGTGAGCTCCCTAAGAGCCACTTGACTGGACCTATACTAGACTAGGAAAAGGGGCGAACAAGGGGAACGAGTGAGCCCCCAACAGCCACTAGCTTCTGAAAAAGAAGCCACAAGCGGCCCCCAACTCCCAAAAGCTATTAGCTGAATATTTCTTCTATTACTATTAGCTTTACACTGAGATTGTACATACTAGTCATGAAATATTCTAAACTGGACCTATACTAGATCACGAAAAGGGGCGAACGAGCGGAGTGAGTGAGCCCCTCACAAGCCACTAGCGACCCCAAAAAGCTATTGGCCTAAAATTTTCTAAAGTAGACTTATACTAGATCAAGGGGGAGAGTGAGCTTAACCAAAGCTATCATCTTGAAATATTCTATACTGTACCTATAATAGATCTGCGAGTGAGTTCTCCATCGAGCCACTAGCCACTGAGAAATACATGAAACATGATCTTTATTCATTTGGCTATACTAGAGAATTTAAAATTGGAATTTGCCACCATACGTAAGAACTTCACATTGGGTTGGGGGAAATTTCAACCTTAATGACTTTCCGACCTCGAAAGGTCTCTGCCATGAAACTTGACCGACTCAAAATAAGAGGAAAGGGTAAATGAGACTTGAATGGGTGCATCTATGACTTAATTTCGAGACTCGAAAAAACTCGATCATCGCCTCCCCGACTTCTGGATTTACGTCAGGGTGGAGAAAAAGAGGGAGCTGAGGCTACTCTTGACCGGCGTCTAGAACTTACAGATATTTTAAGCGTGCAACAGATGAATCAAAGATCTTAGCCTCTATGACCTTGATCTACTTCGAGGATGGGAAAATTTGGGAAGTTGCAATCGAATAGAAGAATTTGTAAGTTCTCCTCTCCTTCGGAAAAGATATCTTCAAAGTTCGGCCGTTATGTAGAGAGGTTATCCACCGAAGTATGAAAAGACTTGTAGCCTCTCTGAAATAATGTAAGGAGCTTCGAAAAACTTCGACTGGGATAAACATGAAACAGGATCGTCATTTAATACCAGCGGAAACGTTTTTCAGGTATCCGATGAACGAAGCCTAAGGACTGCAACTTCTTCGTTGTTCATTGAAATGACTTGTTGTCCAAAGGACCACGTTCCTTTTTAGAGGAAAATAGTTGTATCCAGACTGTGAGGACTCAAGTAAAAAAAATTGTACAACTATCCAGAGGTAACGGAAACGAAGCCCATTCGTGCATATTGTTCGAGATTATTTTCTCTTCCTATCGAAGTATTCCATAAAATGCAAACCTGACGAGAGGGGAAGAGGAGGAAATTTCGTCTACCGGGCCCGAGGGTGCGAAGCCTCCCGGTGGAAAAATGTAGAATTCTTGAGAAACAGGTGACATGAGGAAACTAGTCCCTCCTCGTCTAGACTTTTCACAAGTCTTTTAACAGAGGCGAAGGCTTAAGATAGAATTACAAAACTGTAGAAGTGTATAAGTTGAACGATGTCTTCACAACACGTGGAAAAGAAACTGAAAATTCCTGAGCGAGAAAAATTCATGGTTCGAGTTTTTTCGGTGCTTACGAGGCAAGAGTGCACACATATAAAATGTCTCTACTCACTCTCAGTTCGTATAAAGGAAGAAATAAGAAAAAACAATTGTTTCATCAGGTGTAAATAACCAACTTACTTCGTATGATCTCGAACATCTTTCACTACCAGCATTGAAAAAGTATTTCTCGTATAACATCAAAAAATTTTTGGTGCACTATGTGGTAAGTTATTAATTATGGACTTCGCAGTTGCTTACATCGACAAGAATAATTATGGTCGATCATACATATATTTACAGCATTCAGATAATCGAAATTCAAATTTCGAGTCTGGTTCAACATCATATAACAACGTTTATTACATTAGTCATCTTGCACGCACCCACCTGTAGGTTTCCTTTCCTTCTTTCTAGTTTCTAGGCGCGAGCTCTTACACGGTATTTTGCTGCCTGATAATGCTTTGTGAAGGCAAAGGTTTTCAATTACTCGTTTATGACTACCGCTGAAACGAATGAAAATTTTTTTTTACGTTTGCAGCTCTTTTCTGAAAGTTGTTAAGTATCCCTCATTATAAATTTTTGTATTCGCTAGACACTCAAATTAAACCAGTTTAATAGTCGGAAGGCTCTTCAGAATGAAAGAGAATCTAACCCTGCTTCCGAACACCTCCTCATCCCATCGAACTTTTGATGTGCCCACCACCTCGCAAAAAAAAATAAGATGTGATTCTTAATTAAACGTAAATACAGAGTTTGGTCCTCATCAGTAATACAAAGTTGCAAAATTAGCTGCATCAGTACGTAGAAGTGAGTAGGCCTACCCACTTCATAACATGACGTAACCTTGTTTATATAACTTGAAGACCGTTTTTGGAAGCAATAACAACCGAAAATATCTATCCTGACACAAGAAGAAATTTTAAAGCGTACCTAACAGTACTCAACACTTACCGATGGGGCGATGCGGACTTCCGTAGACCAAAATTCAAGCTTGCTCAACGATCGTAAGAAATTCGGACGAACGATTCCACGATAAGGTCGGATGGCACCTTTTAAGAAAACTTTCACGGTCAAAAAAGTTGAAAAATCTGATACAGCTATAAGAGGCAAATGAAGCGCGAATTCGAACGTAGCTTTCCAATTGAACAAATACGAATGCAATAGATTATGTCGTCGCGTATTTATCCGTACGAGGTTTTATGAAACATAGCACCTTGTATCAGGATGAGATCGAGACTCATTAAATAAGCATTAGAGATAAGTAATGCGAAGTGGTGATATCAATACTGAACTTTGTACCGTACTATGATGCAGTTTACAGATAATTTGTAAATCGTTCACGAGCTGTGTATTTCGTGGTATCCTTTGTCATTTGACGATGATGATCTCACTCGACGAAAATTAAATAGTTCTACGAACAACATACCTACCTATGTTGATAATAAATATTTCCAAATACAAATGAAGAAATTTCTGGGATCGAGGTATTTTGCTTCTCTATTATTCTTCCTTCTTTTTCCTATCAGTTCTAGACAATAATTTAGATAACTCTGACTCATGTTTCAACTCTCTCGCATCACGTTCAAGAGAGAAAATTGACGAGAGGGAGAAAATGGTGCACCGAAGAAGGGTCGAAAAACTTGCAATCCTGTGAGCATTTTATCTCGACAGCGATGAGATCTGTAATTCTTTTGTCTTAGAATTTAGTATTTCCTTATTTGAATTTTCATTGGTCTAGAGCCGTCACGAAGGCTGCACTATTGGAGGGAGGTGGGTTATAGCTCATAATAATGATTGTTCGAGGAAAATTTCTCAACTAATGACTTCTTTTTTTTCAGGTTTCTTAACGATCGAATTTATCGACCTGGAGATTTTTCTAGCGGGGCACCTGCTACTTGTTTTATGAGAAATAGGATTTTTGTGACGTCGTCATCTTTGGGTAATGGCCCGGAACTTAGAGAGAGGTGGGAGACTTGAAATAATTTTGATTTTTCAGCCACTCGATACGAAGGAAAATTAGAATATTTTCCATCATCAAGCTGTAGGGACTTTTTCTTGACACGTTTCATGTCTTTAGTCCCACCTTACCGTTTGAAAATTTGCGAGTATCTCCCTCTCTCCCCTCCCTCAAATTAACGGACTTCGGAAATTTTCGAAAAATACTTCACCTTGCGCATGCCTGTACGTGAGCGAGTGCCTGTGCGAGTCGTGGGTGATTCAGAAATTTGCGAGTACAGCCTTCCTATATTTCGCTGTCGTGTGCGCGCTTCTGCAAGTCCTGAAATTCACGGACTGTATATTCCGAAGGTGATTCAGAAATCTGTAAGGACAACTTATATAGATTTGGGTTTTTCTTATTCAAGACCATGGATGCTGTGAATTAGTCCTTAAAAGCTATTAGCTCGAAATATTCTGCAGTAGACTCACACTAGACCAAGGAGTAAGCTTCCGAAAAGCTATTGGCTTGAGATTTTCTAATAACTGAACTTATAATTATAATAATACTAACCGTCAGGCCTCAGTGTCTGAGGATCCCATTTTCTCCTTCATCTGTTTGAGTTCCGTCTTCTCATGTGGACTCGAAGGTGACTAATAAGTCCGATTTTCGACAGCACGCTTTCTCCGTATTCATTTCAAGTAAAGGTATCCCGGGGTGCATCAGTTGCTGTTGCACTTCGTGGCCTATCAAAAATACCGCTGATTGTATGACACATCTGCCTCCGCACTGGTCGCTTCCCAGGTTATCTCAATGTTCATTTTTTCGGTATGTGACAGACATCTATGAATCTCTTTCTCTGTCCGCCACTGGTGCGGTGGCCTGTGGTTAATTCCTCGAAGAGTAGCTGTTTGGGTATTCTTTGAACCGGCATCCGGTACAGGTGCCTTAGCCAGCGAAGCTAATTGCGAGCTAAGAGTTGCTCAATAGAGTCGCATGAGGCCATTTCCAGCACACGCACGTTAGGTTTATAATCCGACCTCTCAATGTTCAGAATCAAACGTAGTTGACACAATGCGAAAGTTCTCGAGCGCCCTGACCTGTGCTCTGTACAGTGTTCAGCTCTCGCTACCATGTAAGAGAGTGTGGGTATTTCTACAGCGTGGTATACTCCAATTTTTATACGCCTCTTGAGGTCTCTGTTGTCAAACACTCTTTTCCTAAGTTTATCTACGGCGCTAGAGGCTTTGCGTATGCGTTGACTTATCTCTGCGTTTAGTCCACTATCACTCGCTACTATTCCCCCTAGGTAGCAGAACTCATCAACCTCTTCTCTTTTCGTTCCGTTAATCTCGACTTTGCTGTCTTTGGTTGCACTTATTGTGAAGAGTTTTGTTCTCCTCATTCTATCCTCCATTCCTATAAGTTAATAAACCTGGACAAACGTATCCGTGATCCTTTGCATTTCCTCTTCTATGTGTGCTGGCAATACCAGGTCATTCGCATACCGATAAAGCGACAGGCCACCTTTTGGCTTTTCATCCTGTTGAGGTTGAATAACCATCTTTCATATTTGTAGTCAATGCTGATGCCTCTGTAAAGTAGCCTTCTGCCCACCAGGATCAACATCACCGTCATGAACTCGTTGAAGAGCAGTGGGACTGCAACGCATTCCTACCCTACTCCGCTGGTCATTGGGAAGCCGTCCGTTAGTTCACCGCCGTTTATTACGCGCGCTTCATTTCCTTCGTGCAAACTTACAAGGACATTGACAAGTTTAGCCGGGTATTCGAGTCGACGAAGAGCTGTCCAAAGCGCCTTTCTGTGCATCATGTTGAATTCCTTTTCAGATCTATGAAGACGGCCTACAGCTGCGAGTTTTGCTCCCTCACCTTCTCCTGTATATCTGTCGTACCGCAAACATCATATCCATTGTCACTTGACCTAGGCGAAACCCTGTCTGCAACTCTGAAAAAGGTACTTCTAATATGGCCTGCAGGCGGGATGCGATGATTCTGGCCAGGATTAGTGATATGCCTCGGTAGTTTGTGCAGTCTGCCCTATCGCCCTTTCTCTTATGTCGCCATCAGTGACGTCCCGGAAATCCGTTGGTACTGTTCTCCTTCCCACATTGTCAAAAACAGAGTGTGTAGTTTTTTATGTTGCTGCCTTCCTCCACGATTGAACATCAGTCAAAGCCCAGGAAGGGTCGAAGTTTCTCCAAGTCCTCCTGCGAGCTCTAAAGGAAGAATTCTTCTTAAGTCCCCCTCCTATCATGTCAAAATCAAAGGTCAAAATTCTTCTCTCTCTCTTCTATCATATATTGCTGAAACTCGAGATTCTTCCGAGTCCTCCTCCTAGTGTTTCTTCTCTCCGTTATCACGCTCTTTCACTCACTGCTAAGTTCCTGGCCTCAACAGCTAAATGCTCAAACCTTTCCATCTTCTCAAATGTTCTCAGCCTACGCAATTCATCCCTTCAATCCGATCAAGACACTCGTCTCAAACTTAAGTCTCCTTCATCTACATCCCTCTTGGTTGACCCATATTCCTGACATTCGTCTCGATCTTATAGAAACTCCCGAAACAGGCAAGACTCTTCAATACAAACTACATATCGACTAAGTCATTTCTTCGAAATTACCCTCCCACTATCTCTGCCACACATATCTGTCAAAATAAGGACTTAGAATTGGATATTCTGTCTCCATTCAGGGTAACATCTCGTCTTCCCCCGTGAGAAACTTCGCTTCCATATTCAGCGTCGAACTTACTGCTACATTAACCTCCCACAGATTCTTCATACTATCTAATTCTTTCGCATACTGACTCGCTATTCAAGATCCTCAGTCTAGGAACCAATCTTATCGTCCATTATTACACACTCGTTGCGTTCTTCCTCATCCTCCATCTCTTTTCTGTTGATACTAAGACACATGGACCTTGAAAAAAATGAGGCAGTGGATTTTGCCCTAAAGCTGACCCTTCGTTCATCTTCCAAGAATTATCCTTTTTCTCCCTCTCGTGCGATTCTTTTACTGCTCTTCTATTCTCTTCTCCTTCCGTAATTTCTAGTCCTCTTATCCTTCAGTAAGCTCCAATCTATTTCCGTGCTCTACTTCAAAACCCTAACTCGTCTCAGAATAGGCCACACCCGTTTCACGCATTTTTTCCATCTTTTTACACCTCTCACCATCTCCATTCTTCTCTAATCGTTCAACTTTGCTTATGTTGTCCAGCTCTCGAGAACATTCGGCTTCAATTTCTGTCTCCCACTGCATCACAAACTTTCTCTCAAACAATCAGGAGGAAATCATTGAAACGACGGCCTACCTTCGATCTATCTATTTCTACGACAACATCTGATTCAGATTCATCTTTATTGTCCCAAAGTACCCGCTCCAAGTATTAACAACGCTCAACTTAATGAAGAAAAAAAATCTTCAAAGCTTCAAGCGATAATTCACTTTGATAGTTGGTGGAAGTGTTCACGAAATCAACACCAAACGACGAATTTTTTTAAATATCTAAAAATGGCCTTTCATGAATCTCCCTCCCCCCTCATCATTCCCTTCAAACTTAGTGTCATAACTCGTGTTTTTTTGATTCAATGGATTTTTTTTTCCTAAAGATTTTATAGGTAATGAAGAGTTACAAATTTTGGGAATATTTTATCGACTTTTTTTCTACGCCTATGTGTTGACGAATATTGCAAAAATTAGAGTATAAGCGTCATTTTATTTTCATTCCCGAATTTCGCACCTCAATTCTACTTCTTTCTTGACTTCCTTCGAGACAGCTAGAAGAAAATCCAATTAGGCTAGCTTTGATTTGTACACCTAATGAGCCTTCTATGTTTTTTCTGATCTCATTTTACTTCCCGTAAGATTAATAAAATCGATCGAATTGACTAACAATTCACAAAGACGCAAACAATAATGTCTTATCTATTGCTAGGAACTTAGTTCGTCCAATTGATAAACAGTAAACATTACGCATTTCAAGACGGTAGACCTTAGGGAAACATATAGGCTATATGAGATAAAATCTGATTAACATGAGTCAATTATTATTAGTAACAAAGCCCTATAAACTAACACGATGGAACGTTGACGTAACACAACGTATAACTTCCTCTATCGTACCTTCACATTTCGAAAGAAGCACATTCTTTACGTCAAAGGTGGAGTATTTTTTATTAATTATTTTTACGGATTTTGGAAGTAGAAATCTTTTCTCTTTATTGCTTCGAATGATCACTTTCTTCGTTTTTCTTTTCTTCCGGAAAATAAATTGGAGTTGCTTTCCGCTATGAGTTTGAACATCATATTACTGTACTCTAAAGCCCCTATGGTTTGCAATGCATAGTAATGAACTTCATATTCCTTTCACACCAGTACGAAGATGATACTTGCTTCTCATAAACAAAAAAAATGTCCTCACAAGATTTTTCGTACTCAAGTGTATACCAAATAATAAAGCATCACTTTCTCGACAATATCTAGGCTACTGTTTTTATCCATCAAATCCCTGAATTTGATTTCGAGTTGAACAAAGTTGAATAATTTGTTCGAACATTTATTCGTTGTTCAGAACATCGAGGTAACCGCAAACAGGAAATTCAGCAAATGAAGAGAGGAAAGAAAAGTATATCAGACAATAGGACACATTATTTTACAACGATTTGTAATAATATATATTTTTAAGAGTAGATTTTCAAAGAAAATATCACCCAACGAGATAATTAATCAATAAAAAAATAGAAAAAAACAATAGTTTTTTGGACGGAATAATTACAATATTGAATAAGTATTACAATCTTCCAAAAATTAAGAAGAAATTTTTATTCGCACAGAAATAATGAATAGACAGCAACTTTTCACAAAGAAGTATGTTGAACTCAGCCTGATGCCCGAACGTGCCTAGTTAGTCAGCATCCATAAGACTACATATCTTAACACATTTCAAACTACTTAAGATACAAAACAGCAAAATTAATAAATGGATAAGTGTTGAATAGGAAAATGAAAAAAGTGTGATACATTGAACGTGTTTGAAGGAAGCTGGAAAATATTGTTGCATTATGTTCCTGATCGATGAAGAATGAAAAACTAGAAATAACGAACAGAACTATTCTTATAATTTATAGATATAATAATGAGAAAAAAAAGGGACCGGAGAAAAACTAGAAAAAGGGAGGTCATTTCCCGAACGAGAGATAGATATCAATACAGGAACCGAGATTGATATTTTAAATGAAAAAAAAAAAAAAAAAAAAAAAAAAAGAGTTCATACAGTACATAGGAAATGAGGAGACATTATGACAGAATAAAATTTTTATGGGAGACAAGTTGTACTCCACATTAAAAAAAAAAAGCTTGACCTGATTTTTTGCCCACAGGCATTGTAGAGTATTAATTCGAATAAAAAAGATAGAAAAATCTAGAATCTCACGAGAAAAATGTAATTGAGAATTCGACGAGCTAATTTATAATAAAAATCTCTTTAGTCATCACAAATTGGACAGGACGGAATACCTTTTCTTAGAACCATTACAAATTGATCAGGACGAAATATCACTTCTTGAGAAGTCAATATTGTGGTATCGATAGTAATACTGTAATGATCTGGTGAATAAAAACATCCGATTTTACAAAAATGCCTATAAATAATTTGTGAGGTCTATTAGGTACAAATTTTTTTCAAGAGGAATAGAACACACATGCAGAAACAACCCCAGAGGATTTAGGCCGTGCATTTATCAATACAATTTTTTCACTCAACGATAGAGTATACCAGCAAAGCTAACGAATAAGAACGAGAAAATTGTGATTAGAGTATTGAAAGTCAAGGAATTAGAGCTGTTGCAACCATCGGTATTACAGGTGTAAACACAAGATCGGTAATCCAGTGCATCTCCGGGTTGTTGGATGTAATTACAATAATTTCCTAGATCTAGCGAAGAACAATATCTTTTAGTACCGAGTCCACCTGTAAGAAAAAGGAAAAACGAATATACGTATTTAATAGTTTCAAACCTCCAATTCAAGGAAAATGTATTTTACATCGTAGTTTTAACGGCTTCTGAATCATTAGAATAGAAGTCTAATTTATGAGTGGAAACTTGTAAAATCTGAGCGTTCGTAACGTTCAGGAAGATGTACTTTTCAATCAAATTAGAACTTTTCCGAAACCCATGAGAATATATTTTCATGAGCTTATTACAGCTGTACTCTTGAACGTTCAAGGAGTCTTTACGGTAAGTCACGAGGTACCTTAAGAAAACCTTGAGCGGTTCTCGGTACATTCACGAGTTCCTTGCAGAATAAGGAACGTTCTAATAGTTTCAAGCTCACGAAATACATTCTCGTTTCAAAACTCACCTTCGTATCTTCCTGTTTGCTTGATGCAATACGCAGCATTGTAAACTGAATCACACGGTAATGGCTCGAGATCCGAATCTACTAGATATTCGTTGCATTGAAAAGGATTTGTGAGGTCTGTACTCTTGCACTGGTAACATTTTATAGTATAACCTAAAAACAGGATAAAACATGATGTAAGGGTAATATTACACAGTTCTATGAATCTGAATCAGAATTTACCTGACGATATAAGAGAAAGGAGAAACAGTAAGCTCAATTTGAGATTCATTATAAGCGTATCCATTTTTTTAATCAAATAGAACACCCTACGATCGACAAATACGACGAGGATGGATCGTCGGAATCATTCCATGAATCGAGATTCTTAGCAATAGAAAGCAGCACAGAGGTGTTCAATCACTTCTTTTCGTCTTGACCAGCATCCAAAACTTCGTATTTTCGCAGCAACTTGTTGCAGAAACGATATCATAAAAAACCCAAACAATTTTCAGGTTATCTTTAGCGGCGCCTGATTCAGCTGCTGTACAAAGTTGAACTGACGTATATCCAGGTTAACGATCAGGAAGAAAAGTTCGTTTCCTCGATTTTTGGAAGACCATTTTACCTGATTGTTGATTGAAATATACATCGATTCAACTACGTACGGTAGATAGGGTGTGGTATGTGATGCTGTATCATGGCTGTATTCATTTCGCAGTGTTACCAAGCAGTACAATCAACCATGGCCATGAATCAACATGATTGTCCTCATTTGGCACACTGAAGTCCACTCAGTCACGTCAGTCACGTCCAGTTTGAAATCGCCATCATTTTCCATTATGAAATATTTCGGAATAAAATAATAATATTGTACATTATTTTCCTTGGATACATAATGCTTGGATACAATTATTTTTCAATCATTTTATTATTAGTTTTAACAGCGTTTGACAAGACAGTTAACTGCGCTGACTATGAATTTTTATTATGCTTAGTTAGGTACTATATTTTAGGCTATTTACAATTTTACATTCAAATCAAATGATAATAATGGTATCCTAATAAAAAGCTGAAATACTCGTACTTACTTTATAACCTGCGCAACAGAACAAAATTATTAGTCTATAAATGAGCCGTGAAAACGCATAATGATATCTACGAATGGATATTCACATAAATATTAGCGGATAATATAATAGGAAAAGATTTTAAAAGAGCATTCTTTGCAAGCGGAATTGAGATTATGTTATTTCCTCGTTTGCAATTAGAGGTCTAACTAAGGTGCAAACTAGGTAGGTACTGGAAAGAAGAGTATAAATTAAAGAACTTGTCCTGATGAAAATGTCAATAAATTATTCACTTTTCGGCTCTACCGTCAGAGAGATTTTTTATTTATTTATGAAATTGACCGACGTTTCGAATGCACAGTATTCATCTTCGGGGTCGAAAAAAGTGAATAATTTTATGGAAAGAGGAGGTAATTTATGTGTTTCTTAATCTTACCTTCCTCTAGAATGATTAAAATTTTTGACTAAGTCTCCATTATTAATATTAAGATCATTACGATTAAAAATAACATCGGTACAGGTTTTTAGTTATTAGATCAAAAAGATATTTACCTACTGAACTAGTCCGGAAGAGCGATATCAAAGAGGTTTGGTCCTAGTTTTCCTTATGGAATATTTCATGCATGTTCCTTTTTTATTTTAAATACTGTACCCTACAGCTGACATCTGTGTCTACAGATGCAGTACCTATACTACATTATTTGTACTTACTACGTGACTTTAATATCACGGGATATTGTTGAAATGAAAAGAATATAGCAGCTATCTCCGTACGTGTAATGTTTCACTCTGAAAAACCATCATAATGAAAACTTTATTTTTCTGTCAATCAATCTGTGTCATCTATTGCATACGAAGCTCAATTGCGGTGGTAGACGAAGATACCAGAAGATATAAAATAGTTTCCGATTATGAAATGGCAAGAGCATTTTACCCAAGGATTAAAACTACAAGTAGGTCTTCTAAAGTCTTGATTAATTTAAAGGACAGTAAGTAACAGACCAGAGTACTTGATGTAATTCTGTGGTTATGACCTTACGAAGCGTTTGTACGTTGAGAGGGGGGCAGGTCTTCGATGTACTTCGAAGAAACGAAATTCTCGCCAGTACCTAGTCTTTATGCTAATTTCTGTAACTCAGAACCGCATCAGAATGAGCCCAAACTGAAATGGTATCATAGGAGAAAAATTTGCGAAGACGTGATGAACAGCAATTATTTGGGCTGTAGAAATGGATTATACATCTACTATGGAGGAAAAAACGACGATAATCCAATAGCATGCATTCCCGTTTCACCAAATTATTATAAAAGTGAGGAGAGAATCGAAGAATGTGTATTCACTTGTCCGGTTCGCAAAAAAGGAACTAAACCTACGGAGATTTATATTTCCGAAGCGTACCAACTTGGCGGTAATTCACCTACAACCGAGGTCTTCGGTCGCTTTACATTCCGCCGGATTGGTACGAAAATAAATCTTGAAGGACTTGCAGAGCCGGTTGCCAATGTTCTTCCTCAAAATCGAGAAGAATTGGAAAAACTCTATGCGGAAAGGAGGAGCGAACACGATGGGGGTAAGCTTTAGAAGCTTCAATTTAATCATTTTCCTAAATAAGAAAAAATCGCTTGTTCTAAAAACTTGCGGCTTACTTCTTTCGCTGCTCGCGAGGTCTCTTTTCCTACCTTCGTTTCCGGGTTTTATCAGGCAATTTCTCGAGTTTGACTAGAATTCTTCATACTCCCTCCGAAGGTTGGAATCCTCTCAAGTCGTCCGTTTTCTTCAGTGAGCAGAGATGACTTTCCTATCCTTCTCCTTCCTCGCCCTTATTTCGTTAAGTTTTGTTCAACCTCATCATTTTCTTCACATCTACTCAATTATATAGAATAAAGTACGAGTATAATTACTATCGACGATTATAATTTTGACTTGTACGTCCGCAGAGTCAAATTTCCGAAAAGATCCATTGTGTAGTGTATCGTTTCGTGACTTGATCCGCATCTGCACCTCAGTGTTCAATTCGGAATATTTTGAAAAATTAAAATTCAACTATTCCATATTTTCTACTAATTGGGTGAACGGATCTTGCGCCCATGAAGAGATCTCCTTCAAAACAAAACATGGACTAGCGGCAGCTGCTAAAAAAGCTCACAAGGAATGGCTAGTGAGCTGTAGGCCAGGTGCTGATGAAGATGCATCTAAAGAATTTATTTATTATTTGTCTCACGCCTATGTATCTAATCAGATATTCGTTTTTAAGTCTGTTACTGATGAGGGCGGCAAAAAACGTTTTTTCCTACAAAATTTGACCATAAACATCAGACTCCGTGTTAAGATAGAATGAATACCTGTAAGTACTGTGTAATATTTTGATGATAATACACTAAAATAAGGTTAAATTCGATAGCACTAATTTTCTAGAAATTGTTCCAACTGTACAGCTACGATAAAAGTTAATTCCTTCAAATCTGCTGAAATAAAAATTTCGAAAGTTTTTCACAATGAACTTTTTACAATATTTTTATTGACAGGTTTCATGTCTTTACGCTGACCTGATCCCCCTGACCCCTATTGAAATTTTGCGAGTTTTTTAACGCGAGTTCACCCCGCGAGTTCACCTTGCTTAGTTTATATTCAAGCATTATACTAGCTTTATGGTGGGTTTATACTTACTAGCTTTATCCTAAGATTTCTCAAGTTGTCTGATTTTGACATGTTTCATGTCTTTGCTCTGGTCTTATCCTTATGGAAATTTTCATTGTGGCAGTGATTCTCAAATCTGCGAGTCCGAGGCCCCCCGTCCCCCCTCGAAAGGCACTGAGAGAAATTTCGAAGTTTTCTCAGGGGAGTGATTCTGAAATCTGCGAGTCCGAGTTCGCGAGTCCGAGGGGGCCCTTATCCCTCCTCGAAAGGCACTTATAAAAATTTCGAGGTTTTCTCAGGGGGGTGATTCTGAAATTTTGAGTAAAAATAAAATTAAAATTAAATTAAATTTAAATATAATATAAAAATAAAAATAAAAATAAAAATAAAAATAAATAAAAATAAAATGAAAATGAAAATAAAATTAAATTAAAATTAAATTAAATTGAATTAAAAATACTTTTCCCATGCGCGTGCTAATTTATACCCTCAACGCTCAAGAAGCGGGACGAACGAGCGGAGCGAGTGAGTCCCAATAATCTCATCAGCTTGAAATATACTATAATAGACATGTACTGGACCATGAAGCGGGACAAACGAGCGGGGCGAGTAAGGCCCAGTCTGCTCGTTCGTCCCAGGAAGCAGTCAGCCTAAAATACTCTAAAGTTGACTTATAATAGAACAAGAAGTTGGAAATTTTGGATATTTTTGAACGATGAAGATCTTAAGACGACTGGCGAAAAGACATGAAACATGATCTTTATATTTTTGGCAACGCCAAGAAATCCTTCTCACTTTTATTTTTAAAAATACTCATAAACTGAGGATGTTTGATTGAGTTTAGATTACGCGAATGAAGAAAATTGGTTAGAATGTAGATTATACAGGTCAAAATGTCCTAAGAAATTGGTGAGGAACCGTATGTCGATTAGATTGATTGTCCCTTTTAGCAAAACCCTCA
The DNA here is from genome assembly GCA_035079395.1 of Aspidiotus destructor. Taxonomy (NCBI): domain Eukaryota; kingdom Metazoa; phylum Arthropoda; class Insecta; order Hemiptera; family Diaspididae; genus Aspidiotus; species Aspidiotus destructor. The sequence continues at coordinate 39,416,623 of JAVHKZ010000003.1, read as the reverse complement.
TTATACTAAACCTAATATACACTTTATGAAGGCTTAAGTCTTCTGACACCTAGAGAAGCTTCATAGTTCGCCTCATTATACTAGCTTTGTGGTGCCTTTATACTAGCTTTATTGTGGCTTTATACTAGCTTTATACTAAGATTTCTCAAGTCGTCTGACTTTTAGCGAAACCCTCATTATACTAGACTAATATACACTTTATGAAGGCTTTATACTAGCTTTATACTAAGATTTCACAAGAAGATGATGACGTCACGAAAAGGTTTATGACGTCATGGCCCCCACCCCAGCGTTTTTGACAGTCTTACCCTACCCCAATTGAAAAATTTGCGAGTACGCCCCCTCCCCCTCCCCCAAATTAGCGCTCGCGTGCAAATTTATAAGAAGTGGGACGAACGAGCGGAGCGAGTGAGTCTCAGTAATCTCAGTAGCTTGAAATGTGACGAGTGCTGGGAAAACCGACCTTAGGGTGTAAATGAAAAAAAAAATGAGTTAGCAGCTGATTCTTGAAGAAAATTTCACGCCGAATCGATTGAGCCCTACCGCGACCTCCTAACTTCAAAATTCATCGAGATACAGTTGCTTAAAGTTGAAAATTCAAAAAAGTAGTTTTTGAGAAAAACGCGTTTAAAGTTTTGATTAGATGTCCTAGAACTTATTTCCATCAAAAACTGAAAATCGAAAAAAATCGGATTTTTTTCGTTTTTGCGCTATATCTCAAAACGAATTTCATCACCCTAAGGTCGGTTTTCCCAGCACTCGTCACAAATATACTACAGTGGACTTGTACTGGACCAAGAAGCGGGACGAACGAGCGGAGCGAGTGAGGCCCAGTAATCTCATCAGCTTGAAATATGCTAAAGGGGACTTGTACTGGACCAAGCAGCGGGACGAACGAGCGGAGCGAGTGGAATTTGAAGAGCATTCGAATCAAACAGCATTATAGCGACTCGTTCATCATCATTAATCGCGAAAACACCTCCTTCTAAGATATGAAACATGATCTTTATTTGGCTACGCCAGAACTTTTTTTTATACTCTCTCGCTTAATTGCCTAGTCAATGTCGAAGTTTGAGGACGATTAAATGGAAACCTACTGACTATTCCAAAAAATGATTATTTTTTGTTTCCCTCGAATCTTTGATTGCGGCTCCTCTTCGCTATCAGCAGACAAGAATTTAAAAGAGATGGAAAAGACGCACGAAGAACCTATCTCGTAGGGGTTCAATGTCATTATCGCATCCTTCAGAATTACTCTGGAGCTTAAAGGCGCAAAACGACGAGAAGCAAAGACTAAAATTTTTCCTTGAAAAAATCGAAAAGATATCCATACAGAATTGCTGCAGTGGAACCTTCATAATTTGAAATTCAAGGGACAAGACAAAACTCCGAAGTACAGAGCTTTCCAAAGTATGGAAAGTTCGATCTAAAGAAAAGTAAAAAAAAAAAAACGATTTATACACAAAAATTGAAAATACCTTTTATGTACATAAAAGCTTATAATTAGATTATTATTTAGTCATTAAAAAATCGGAAATTTTTGTTTGGTTTGCAGTGCCCCTCAAAAATAATTCCAACACTATTTCCTGAACTTAACGATACCTGCAACTGACCAACTACAATACTGACGCACATCTAAAGTTTTTCTATTGTTTTCTTTCTTTTTCAGCTATTTTGTCAATTTAAATATGATGGCATATGCTACCGGCTAATAGCTCTACATGATGTACATAACTAGAGCTCGTTAAAATTAATACATAGTAAATAAAAATGATAGCGGATTTGCTGCCGAAGAATCATCGAAAATAATATTAATATTGAAAAAAACTAGGATCGGTAAGGGCTTCATGGTGTCAGATATCTTTCTGTCCAGTTTCTTTCATTTGACACTTGCAGCGCACGAATCTCAGCCTCTCGCATATTACGAGCTATCCATCGCACAAGGTTGCCAAAAAAACCTCCTTTGTCGGTTAATTTTACTATCAAAGGGGAAGACGAGAATTTCAGATCCCACCGAGAGCAAGGAATAGTGGTTGAAGTTCCTAAGCACTTTTTCATCGTTATCTACATACACCTTTGATCCTCATCAATCTTTCTTCAAGTACCCATATCTCTAATTTTTAAACCTTTTATCTCATAGACTCATTCTCCTAAGTTTCACCAATGGCCCATTCCTGAACTCAAGCAAAGTTTGTTGAAAAATTCTCTACAACTTTGTTTGTAGGTGAGCGTATATTATAGAAATGAACATGAGGTATTTTCTACTATACAACAGCTGAAAGAATTCAAATTGACATACAGACGTGATTTCTGACGCACAAAACAATAGACACAGACAAACAATCGTCATACAAATGAAAAAAACTTTCCTATTTTTTGCAACAGGCAAAAAAAAATAATATGAAATAAGCGCTCATTGACAGAAGTTTCGTATTTTTATCATTTTCTTATCGATAGCTGGTTTTCATTTACGCAAATTCTCCATAATGATACTTACCCTTGTTCTTTTTTGCCTAGTCATAGCTTCGTATCCATTTATTATAATTGTGTACGTGTCACCGCCCAAATGAAAAATATTATTACTTTCAATGGATTTTGTCTTTTAGAGTTGGGTTAAAGCACAACCATCCATCTTTTAAGATTTATTCAGTTCTTTTTTTTCAAGACTTGAGCTCTAGAAAAGAATACATTCTCGAAAAAATTTCAAGATTTAGCCTTATTGTAGGAAAAAGTTGAAATTTGTAAAACCAGTCGCTAGTTCAAGCAATAAATTCCATCGACCGCAGAAAATTCTGAATTATAAAACATCATCTTCATTCATCGCGAGTTTTGTATTCCATCATCGCGACAGTTTCCTAAAAATGTTGCAATCAGATCACGTATAAAATTTCAACGAACCGTGATATGTTTTGATCAAGTCTTGATTACGTTTACATCATCGATCTAGTGGGGAAGTTTGAAACATAAAAATCCAATGATTATTGCAAAATCAAACTTTAATAGGTACGAAAGATAATAATTAGTGGTAATAAAATCATAACCAAAACGAGAAGAGTAAGAATAATATTCTTCTCACAATAAATCTTAAACGATATAGGACTCACAATCAAAGTGAATTTTTGCCTCCAGAATAAAATATAAATTGTCGTTCGTTTCGAATATAAAGTAAGTAACAAATATGAGAAAAACGTAAGGAAAAAAATTTACGAACAATCAAATACGCCAATCTTATTGAACGAATACAAACATTTCTCCTCACAATAAATCTTAAAAAAATAATAGAACTCACAATTGAAGTGAGTTTTCTCCTTTAGAATAAAATATAAATTGTCGTTCGTTCTGAATACAAAGTAAGTAACAAATAATATAGTAAAAAAAGGAAGGAAAAAAATTTACGAACAACCAAGTACGCCAATCTTATTGAACGAATACGAGAAACGAAACGAAACAACTATCTTAAAATTAATAAGAAGAGCTAGAACAGCCTGCAATGGAATTATCGCTAAAATTCTGAGATCTTCTTTTCTCGACATGCTGCGAGTATTTATTATGCGGCATACTACCGATACCATTATACGGAAAGAAAATTTTGCAATGCGGGGTAAAATTCAAATTCGGAAGTAACTTCGGCGTCAACAAAAAGTACTGAGTATTGCCACGTTCTTCCGTCGCTTGAGTAATGAGATTGAAGATTCTACGCTCGTTTTCCGCGTCCATACCCTGGTTGATTTCGTCGATACAACGGAATGGCACAGTGGTCAATTCTTGCAACGAAAGCAGATAAATGGCGATGGACACAGCTCTTTCACCTCCGGACTGCGTCTGCGAATTCAAAATTTTCAGTTCCGCCGTCTCCCGGAATTTCACTTTAATATGAATTCCGTACTTGTTGAAGTCGTCGTTACCCGGTTCGCCTTCGTACAAACAAACAGTACCGACACAACCCATCATTTCGAAAAAGTTGCGGAAATTTTTATCAATAGTCGCGATCAGTTCATTCACTTCAGCCACGAAATTCTGCTTTATTTCGTCGACGCGCGCGAAATGGGTTTGCAATATTCCTTCCTTCTTCTTGATTTTATGGTCGACATCTTTAACCTCTCTGACGAGCTCTTTGTACTCCCTAAATAAATCCATTCCGTTGTTAGCCACACCCAAGCAGTTGATTTTTGCTTGGAAAGTATTCAGCAGACGATTCAGTACCACAATGTTATCAGTCAATTTGAAGAACATTTTACGATTTTTGAAGTTTCGACTTCGAGGGTCTCCGTTAGTACATTTCATTACATAATTAAACCAATTCTTCGAGTACTTCATCAATCTTCTCTTCGTTGCATCCAGCGTACGAAGATGGCTTGCCTCCTTCTTCAGCGACCTCACAAAATCTGCAACTGTATTCAAATTCTTGGCGTGTATTTTTTCGAATAATTCGAAATTAATCTTTTCCTGCTGATGCGAGATGAAAGACTCGAACAGACTTTTAAACATCTCGCCGAGCTCGATGTACAAATTCGTTACTTTCGCCAACAATACCTTCACCTCCAAGTGACATTTATTCTTTTCATGAGCTATGTCGATGACCGTATTTTGGAGGCGATTCAATTCACGTTGACTGTTTCGCAAGCTTTCCTGCCAACGTTTTTGAGCCATTTTGTTCGATTCCAACTTCTTCATTGCGCTTCTCAATTCTCTCACTTGATTATCACCTAGAGCAACTTTATTGCAGAGATTTTGATACTCTTCTTCCAAACGTGCAACTTCGCGTTCACAGTGCTGAATTGAGTTTTGTAAATCATCCATTGCACCCAGATTCGCGTTACACGCTAAATAACGAGCGTTTCTTATTTCACGACTGCTTTCAATCTTCTCTCCAGTGAGAGATGCTGTCATGCTCGTGAACAGGTATTTGTCCGTGAAGAACATTCTTATCTCAGGTGGTACCTGGTCAGTTACATCCATTGTATGAGCATTACCTATAGGAATGCAATTGAGGCGATACGACTTTGTTAAAAACTCAACGATGATGAGAGGACCGCTGATCAAACTATCGACATAAGAATGAAAACCAAGTGGTTTCAGACTTGCAATTGGATACGGCGGTAGCTTATCGGCTGGCGATACGTTTTCCAATGCCGAAACAACACTTATTCTCAAACCCTTTTTTTCTCGCAACTCTTTCATCAAAGTGTTCGTATCTTCGCGAAGTTCGCACATGAATGCCAGCAGATCTCGTTGATTGATACTCTGTTCGACAAATTTAGCATTTTGCGAATCTTCAACGTTTAAATGAAGGAACATAGGTCCGTACACTTCACCTCTAAATAAGTGACGATTTTCTTCCAACCACTTCAACCCTCTAACACAATCTTCATGATATTGTTCGAGTATGTTCATCTTTTGACTGTTAACATCGGCCATTTTTTTCAGTTTAACCGTATACGATCTCAGTTCATTCCGTTTTGCTGATAAATCGTAACTAGCCCTCTCCTTCAAATCAACAATGGCACGAACATCTCGTTCTTGTTTTTCAAGTCGGAACTTTAATTCTTCAAGCTCAACGTCCACCTGACTAGCATTCTCGATTTCATTTTTGGTTCTCGCTATTTTCTCTTTCAGCACTTTGATATCGCTTTCCTGAGATCTGAATCTCTGTTCAGTTGACTTAAAAGATGATTTAACATCAGAGATCTTTTCGACGGTAACAGCGATGTCGTTTTGTTTCTGCTTGATACCACGGACTAAGGACGATACCTGATTATTAGCCGTTCCTACAGCCGTTTTCGCAGTATGAACGTTCAATGACGATTCTTTCACTTCAGCCAAAGTCGATTTTAGAACGTCAGTTAGTTTCTTACAGGCAACGTTTTTACTCTGAATCGCATCATTGATAATATTAAGAGCTTGCTTTAGGTGGAAATAAAACTGCCACTCTCGGCGCTTCTTCAATAGTTTGAAACATTCAATGAGAAATTCTCTTTCTCTCAAGGTCTTCACTTCAATTTCCATGGCGTCTCGTTTATTTCGTAATTCAATGAGCTTGTCCCTCAACCCGACAAGTTTATGTTGAATCGTGATTTCTTGTTCCTTACTGGACTTCAAAAATTCCAAATTCTTCGAAAGATCATGATTGCCAATCGTTTTGAGAGTTCCACTCAGACGTTCGTGATCATTCATCTTCGCGAAAAGTTCCAATTTTTCTTGAGGTAAAATTTGACACAGATTGTCGATTTGGATGTGAAAGTGACGAACGACTTTTTCCAATTTCTCGACCGAGATCGGTTTACCGTTGAGCAGGAAACGAGAGTCCCCTTTTATGTTGAAACTACGTTGAATGATGACATTGCCATCGGGATTGTATAATTCGATTTCAATGTTTGCATGTTTCTGGCCAACTTTGACGTATTGTTTGAGATCTTGGGCTCGACCAACGACAGCGGCATTACCTCCGAGACCTGTAATTTCGCATATAGAATGAAACTCTACACGCTTACACTGAACAGCTGAATTCGTATAGCCTGTACTCACCCAGAATAATGGCAGAAATAATCGTCGATTTACCGGTTCCATTCGCGCCGATGATCAAATTCAGCTTCGGACACGGGGTAATCTCGATGCTCCGGTAGGTGAGAATGTTTTCGCACTTGATTCGAACAATTTGTCCTCGGACATTCATGTTGATAACATCTAGAAGTATTTGATCAATAGGCGATATCATGAACACATTCAGATGAAGATCATAATGAATTGTAATAGATGAAGCGAACTTACTTATTTAATGTGCTTCATATCAAATATTCTAATATTCTTTACAAAAATATCGCGCACGACCTGGGCACAATGTGATACGATACACTGATACAGTACAGATTACGGAGAGGTGAGAGGTGACTCAGAAAAACAGAATCGAAATCACCCGCGTTTTTCGAAGGTTCTTTCTGTTCTTTCAATCTTTGTTCCTTTGGGCTTTGATTCGTCACAGGTTTTTGAATGTTGACTTTTTGAACTAAGTATCTGTGGCCAGGACCTGGTATCGATAAAAATGAGCAAGCTTTGAAATATCAATCTGAAGATTAGGGTCTCTACTGTGGTGAAGGAAGACTCTTATCTCCAGATTGATTAGGTGAACGCTCATTACCTTTTCATGAGATCTTGTCTTTTATCAATGGTCGACATCGATCAGTCCGGAGCATGCAGCATCATGTCGCAGTCGCACTCACATGACTCCGTACGAGAGAAACAAACCTATCCGGAGAAAAGGGCTCATTGCACGGCAAAATTCCATGAAATAAATTCCTTTTTTCAAATCGCACGTTTTGGGTGCATTCAAATCGATAGACACTATCGATACGAAGACCATCCTTTCGATATGACATTCACCTAATCATCATTATCACTATTATTATTTTTTTTTTTGATATCTCCTACTTTTGCGTGTAAATTACGGATTTGCGGTTGAGCACAATTGACGTATTCAGCAGGGAATAACGAACGGGGAATACCAATATCGAACGGTATTATTTTATTTTCACAGTTTAGTCTACGATAATGAGCGAGAAAGAGAAGTCTACCGAAGAACTCTTCTCACAACTAATTCGTTTTTGTGAGACTATGTGAAAGTTCAGTACAATAGAAGCTTACCATTCTACTTTTGTACTGCTGTAATTTATGAAAATGTGAATAGAACTTCGGTTTTGGTGATGTATTCTAAGAAAATACCTGTTCAGTGTCATTAAGCCTGCGCGGTTCTCTAGCTGTCGAATTATGATGTAAAAAAATTTGGTGTTCACGATTGATAGTCGGAATCACTCTATATCACCGATGATCAATCGAAAATGCCGCAGCATCATGCTGTATTTCCCGAATTTAATCCTCACTTTCACCATATTTCATACCAGCCTTTGCGGCGATGCAAAAAATTTCTTATTCGAGGTAACGTATGTTGTGCACGGTTTACTCTCTAGGTACCTAATAATGAAAAAAGATTGAAACGAATGAAATAATTTGTACATTTAGTTGAAAGGTCAAGTCCCTGACTGCCCGGTGACGACGGAAATCGTGGATGAATTCAACAATGGAAAGATCTATCCCAGGATAAACAGTATCGTCGCTAAAGATTATTTCAGATTTTATAAAGTGAGCACGATCAGAATTTTCTGCACAAAAAAACGGATTTGTAAAGATTATTTTCTACTTCTATTTTCTTTTTCATGTTGCAGGTTGATCTAAAACGAGTGTGTCCCTTTTGGAAGGATGGTAGTCACTGTGCTATGCGTTACTGTCAAGTCGAATCTTGTAAAGAAGTGAGTTTGGTGCAATTTCAGTGTAATTATTACTTCAAGAATCTGAGTTTATTTTATCGTATGTTATTAGGACCAGGTACCCTATGGTTTGAAAGTTCGTCGTCGACAGATTTACGAAAGTGAAAATATGTCTTTAAAGGTAATTATTGTTTGAGAATTTTTATTCAATTCAGACATGAGTGCTGATTGCGTCATTCTTCCTCCCTTAGTACACTGACTCCGGGAAGAACTTCGATTGTGGAGACACGCAAGATACAGATCTTGGATTCCTGAATACCACCATTAGGTACGTATTTTTCCTATGAGGGAGTTCTAGCAAAAATCCAGACCAGATATTTAGTCCAGGTTAGTTTAGCAAAAACGTCGCCAAATTTTTGGTAGAAGACTTTATGAAATGAACAATAGGAGAGAAACGTACAATTGATATGTTATAGAGTCATCATGATCTGTTTGTCTGTCCCTTTTTTTATGTATTTCCTCATCAAAATTTTATATTTCATCCTGTTGAAAGAGAGATATTCGACTATAAGAAAATGAAAGTATTTTAAAGCTACTTATAAACTTCAGGGAAGTAGAAAGCGTAAACAAAAGTCTATTTTAGCGTACGCGGTTTATGACATCGAAAATCTCATAGATGACTTATGGCACAAGTATCGATTTTCTTTTCTTTCGTATACGTGTTCTATGTGGATTTGTCGTTGCTTTCTGAAGTTTTGCTTGGCAACGTATATGATGACGTCACCCCTTACGTTCAACGATACCACGTGTAAACAAGAAGTGTTAATGATCTCTTTTGTTCAACCTATTTTCAGCGTATCTGCTTTGGAGGATTTCGCCTTATGGCAAGCTTACGACGATGCTCAAGATTTATATTGTACCCTTCCCGATGATAATGTGAACGCGCAATACGTGGATCTGACTTTGAATCCTGAAAGATACACCGGTTATCGTGGCAAGTCCGCGCATCGTATATGGCACGTGATCTATAAAGAAAATTGTTTCAGGTTAGTTCAGTTAGCGCTCTTATAAATTGCACTGAAAAAATTATTACAATGAAATCTCATTAACTAAGTCATTCGTTTTTTTCCCGTTCGTATTAAAAATAATGGTTCTTATATTTTGGATTTAGCTCTGGTAAATGGAGGTAAGGATCATTTATCACTTTGGGGTAATGAAGCGTATGTAGACCGTTTACAGTTTTGGTTTTGCTACTGTTCGTTCTACAGTCAAAGAATTCTTGCCTGTCCGTCTGGAAAGGGGTTTAAGTTCAATTTACGTGAGCCGCCGAGAATTTGGGAATGTGAATGATGGTTGATCATTGAGCACAAACATTTTCTTTGTCAGGTGTAATACTGTGTAAAAAATTGCCGAACTAATGGCAGTGTTTTTGCTCGGTCGTATTGCCTGTCCATATTAAATTTTAGGGAGTCATAAAATAAGAGTGAAACAGAAAGTCGGCTAATATTATTGTCTGACTTGAATAGCGTAACTTGGACTTTATACCTTGAAGAAAAAAGTCTACAACTATAAAATATGAGGTTCCCCTTCAAATAGGTATTTTCATAGGTACATATAACAATTCTAGCTAGTTTTATAGACAGATAATATATTCAAAACCGATAACGAACTCTATTTTCAGACAAGTGTTTTCTGCGTAACATTTTTACAATAATTTTAATATCTTTGAATGCTTTCACCTTTGAAGAGTGTTGTTTAAAAAAAAAAAAAAAAAAAACTACTGATAGAAAATTATTTATGTTTAAATGAAGGGTTGGATCCAAAAGAAAAATTCAAGGATGATGATCCAAATATTGTTTCCTGAAACAAGGCAATTTTTTTTTTCTGAAACGAAGCCTGACATATAGTCGATTTATTTCCTTTTTTTGTACTCATTATTTATTATGCACATATTTTTTTTTTCTCAACAATTTTCTCTCCTTTTTTTCTAAGGGGGTGAGATTTTTCCGGGGGTTCGCTCATTTTTTAATTCTGGATTCTGAATTTGACCTCTTAATGTTATGCTTTAGTTTTGAGTTCCAAAGATCAATCACATTCCTATTTGGATTGGGCAGCGCTCTAGAGGAAAAACTGCACCCAAACGCATTCATTCTTCACAGAATCTATTCTAAAATTCCCTGCCTTTTCTGGTTAGAGAATACTAGCGATCTTATAATTTGCTCGGTCCGAATATGTCCTAATGAAATTGTGAAAATTCTGGCTACGTATAAATTTGCTGCAGTATTATGAAACGACCTCTTTAAAGAAACTAAATCGCAGTGACGTCACTCGCTGATAACAGTAAGCACTTGTATTTGTGATTGAGACAAGAGGGTAAGGCTCTTCCCGTATTATATCATATTACATGCTTGTTTGCTTGATTCTTATCGGAGTTACTTGCGGTTCCTATCAGTCTTGTGGCAGGGAAATTGATGCAATCATAGCATATCTATTCCCTACCGCGTTCCCCCTTTTCAAAATTTGAGAAATACTATTTAGTTCTGTTCCAAAAATATTATAATACGTAGTTCCTTCCGCATTAAAATGACGTCTTTTTACAATATTTATATCATGGATGTATTACCTAAGTTTAATATGGTTACCAACACTATCGTTCACGCTGCAAAATGGTTGGAAGTTCAGCTTGAAGAATTCCTGCTAAAGTCTTCCTATAAGTCTCGAACACCACTGTATCATCTGTTTTGATTTTTCCTACCTGATTACGTTTAATGTAAAAATCGTTTTTTCCTTATGTTCGTCAAGGGGATTTGGAATTTTAGGAAAATTTCGTCGAAGAAATGAATATCGTCCTTTTTGAAATCATACGAGGGTTTGGTGTTGTAATTTTGGGCTGTACTTTGATCGTGGATTTTGTCCTTTGTGATGGGTCTTCGTAACTCTTGTTTTACGTGATGTATTTTTGTAACTGTCACTCCCTTTTCATTCTGGTAAACACGACTAAATCTTCAACGTTCTATGAAGCTTCAAATTTTCATTGATTCGATACAAAATTCTCTATGAGCTTTTTAAATTTTATTTTCACGTATCGGTAGGTGACAATTTATTATGGAGTTGTTTCGTTAATGTCTGAAACGTTTCATCCTAAACCGCAGGTGCTTTCTGTGCGGTGTGATGAAACCAGCTGATGGTGTTTTCATCAAAAGCACTTGCGTGTTACCGTGTTATTGTTCTCGAAATTTGTCATACGAATAAATCTATTTTTTTTTTTTATAAAATGAAAATTAGACAAGGTAGTGAAAAACTGTAGACAGTATTGTTTTAAGAATTGAAAAAAAAATTACGTCATACCTATTGAAATTCATTCGCTGTATACGACTCTACAGTTCCGTCGGAGAATGATTTTTTCTAGCTATTGATTTCATCATTCATAAAATCTCGAATTGAGTCGAATTTTATTGACGTTCCATGAAAAATTCAACTTGTTATCAATCGAATAAAAGGTCTACATTCTTCAAGGATAAAATATCTATCATCCGTACCGAACTCAAAACAGATATCCAATTCTGTTCTGTTCAATGATCATCTAGAAACGATTACAGCTATTCACATTTCCCATTTTACTCTCGCTTATGTGTATAAAATTCCTTTTATTTCGGAATTGCAATTTTTCTTCAGAACGGGTAAACGTAATACTAACGCTTCAAACGGCTAGACGGCCTAAATTACGGGAATATGTAAATATCTTTGTTGTCCGCTTGTTCAAGTATATTAACTATAAACTGGGTTATTATCACCAAATCTGTATGATAAAATCGCGAGGAAACTGACTCACCTATTACGCCAATGCGGATGGTATTGAGGAGAAAACTACTAGACTCCTTCTAAATGTGAACGAAAATAGAATTCGGAAGTTGATGCGTAATTTGAAATCCTCAGAAAGCTCTATTTCTAAGCTCACGAAATCTTGACTAAAACCTATGAATAATTTTATGTGAAACTGAGTCCACATATTAGTAATGTATAATTAATCTCATCCAAATTCTTTAAAATTCCTCCTCTCTGTCGCCCGTTTTCACCTTCTTTTTTCTCTCGTGAATGCTCTCCGTTTTTGGAAATTCCTTTTAAAGTAGCTCAGAATAACATTTAGAACATTCTAGTCTACACTGAATACAGCCTTAACGTATATCTGATACTATAGTATAATTATTTTTTTTTTTTGAGAATTTTGCTACGTTTTGCTACCACTAGGGTTTATTCACATAGTTAGTCATAATGCATGTAATTTCAAGTGTTCAAAACTGATACCAACCAACTCAATCGAATTTACAAAGCGATGATTCATGATTACACATGATTTTCACTTTTTTCATCTCGTTCTCCGCTCGTTTTATTTTGCTGTCTTCACTTCGTTTGTAATCGTGTTTGATAAAACTAACCTGGCGGTAGCAAAACGTAGCAATTTTAGAAGAAAAAAACAATCATACGATTGTGGTAATAAAGCCTTTTCAATTCAACTTTTTTCTAAAAATTGTTACCATGTGTAAAAAAAAAAAAATTCTGATACTTTAGGCCTATTAAGTGATTTGAACGTTTGTTTAGAAAATAAGAAAAATATTTGCGGGATTATTCTTAAGCACGAACTTCAAAGTTCGTAATGTGTTAATTTACTCGTAGTGGAGCTTCATTCCGTCGGGTAAACATTTCCTAAATCATCAGAGACGCGCTGAAACTAATGAAATTATTTTAATAAGGACAGGGAGAATTCTTTGAGGGATTGTGATATGTTCCTAGATAATTTATCGCTAATAATATTTGAATGTAATGTTTCAGGCCAGAAAATCTGTATGAAGTATATATGCATTCTTCAAGACTCAGTGGTACGTTTATTGAAAAATGATGAAGTAATAATGAAAAAAATAGTATTAATGGACTTAGTTTTCGTTACGTCGCACAGAAGCTTCTCCGCTGATTACAGTGAAACCCCTTCTCAGACTTCTAAAACACAATCTGTAGAAGAATATCTTTCACATGGGGCTGAGAGATTCTTGTCTGTTAGCTGATTTAGTGGTCGACACAATTCTAGCGGTAAAAGCTTGAAAGAAAGAGATAAATTTTTAGTTTGTTAAATTTTCTTCAAATTAGGAGTGTTTGATTATCATTTTTGACTTGTGGAAAATAACACATAGAAGAACACTCCTGTTTTGATTGAAGCAAGAAGATGAGGTAGTGCAGTTATCAGCGTACGGACTTCCATATGACGTCATGCAGAGTTACATTGTGAGTAACCCACTCAAAGTTTGCCTGACGCATGTATTTACCCTCATGAGAATAGCACAGGGACTTAGACTCAGAGAGCAAAGACATGTAATTATTATTGATTATGCATCACTCATAATTCAAAATGAAAGGTAGATAATCTAGATGGCTCCTTAAATAAAAATTTTTCATCATCTATGTTGGTCAAACCATGGGTAGTTTCACTTGCATTGATTCACTCTATGACGTCACCATGAAATCATACTATGGTTGATGGACTCTTCAACCTTTTGGTACATTTGCCCTGACGCTTGGATTCCATTCAAAACACAATATAAACATTTCTGTTTCCTTCACAAATTCCCCTTTCCTTATCAAACAGTGCCAGCAGCCCGGTAAGCCTTCCACACCATTGTGGATAGCATAGTGTTTGCCTCATTCATTATCTCGCTTAACGTATTAAACAAAGCTTCTACTTTCCAATGTTTGGTATTTTCTTATTTGATTCAGTGATTCACTGAAATTGAAATAGGAATTATTTCAACTTGAAGACAAAGTAAATATTGAATTATTCTTTAATACCATCTCTTGAAGACTTCTATATTGATAAAAATTGTTGTTTATTATATTCAGCAAGGTGAAAAATCAAGCAAACGGCATGTTATCTGCTATAGTGTAAAAGGCTCATAATTTGCCCGGCCCAGATGTCATATTGTACACTGAATACTGAATCCCCATGGACCAATTCCCTGTGAGGTCGAAATCTTCAATTTTGGTTGAATGCTTGTTTCATCTGCACTGCTGGCTTTGGGGAGGCCATCATTCAAGACTCCATGAGAATACATAAGGAAAGTTTTGATCATTTTTGATTCATTATCAAAACAACACAATCATGAATAAGGAAACCACAATACATTTTTAAACCCTCAAAAACTCCTAGATTCTGATTATAAACTTAGTTCCTTATTTATTTCTTATTTTAGAGTATCAATATGATCAAAATGTTTTGCTGTGTATTCTTATGGGAAGTGATAAGGGAAGTGAACCAGCACATATTTGGGTATTCTTGCTTACTAGTGATTGCTGTTATCAGTATCATTCTCTTATCAAGATTGCAATAAGGCGCTAGAAGTATTCTCGCTCAATATCATAAATGACAAACTGAGAAAAAGAAACTATAAAGATAGGTATGCGCAAGTGATAAGAACGCGTCCGTCACTATGCTGATAAAGTCGCAGGAGGAGCGATTTCATGTACATCCCAAGAGAATTTAAATTATCAAACCTCAAAATACAATAAATTCTAACTCCAAAATAAAGTGAAACTCGCTTATTTTTTTGTCTCTAATCATATTATAATCTATCTAAAATGAACCAAAATTTGATTTTGGGATTTAAATTTTTCTGCTCACGGCATTCCTTAATCTTCTTGAAACGGTTCCTCCTTCGACTTTATCAACATGGCGATGGTCCTCGTCTTTTTTGCCTCGTTCTTTAGTTTGTCACGTTTGCTCAATATGATCAAACATGGTGCGGGATATAGCCATCTGACTTGGTGTAAAAATTAAAAATTAGATGGAGTTGTGAAGTATTTGCTGATAACAACTCCCTTGATTTTTACAGCAAATAGGATGACTATAATTATTCCGCGTCATGTTTGTTTACATTGAGCAAGAATACCTGTAGCGCCCTATTGCAATGTAGACAATGTGAAACAGATTGTATACATCAAAACCACGTTGGCGTTGTTACCTGTTACAGTAAATAGCAATGTTGTCGACTTTGCCATCTTGATATGTAATAGAATATAGAGTCAGTATGCTGCATGAGACTCCACTGAAAAGAATTTGTTGTATGGTTATAGCGCTGTGTTATAATATAATCAATATTGTTACAGGTATGTGTCTTGAAAAAAGAGCTTTCTATCGGGCTATATCAGGATTGCATAGCAGCATCAATATACATTTGAGTGCTAAATATTTATTGTCAGGTAAACGTCTCAAAATATGCGGAATTTTGAATTTTTTTCTTGTTTTTAGTGTTTCTAAATAAGTTTTTAATTCCAGATAAAAGTACAAATTTATTCAGTGGTTGTTCAACTGGTCACTGGGGACCAAATATTAACGAACTGAATAAAAAATTCTCGCCTGAAAATACAAACGGTGAAGGACCGCAGTGGATACGTAATTTATATTTTCTATATTTAGTCGAGCTAAGAGCCTTGGTGAAAGCATCATTTTACCTGCAACAAGAAGAGTATTATACCGGTAATGAGAAAGAGGACATAGAAACGCGGATAGCCATCTCTAATTTCCTTCAGATAGTCAAGTATGCGAATAAATCTGCCTCCTATTTTGTAATGGGTCTTTCTGGATGATCTAATTGACTTTACATTACTGTTGCAGATCATTTCCAAGTCACTTCAATGAAAGTAGTATGTTCAGTGAACAAATAGTTGGTCCAATGTTGAAAGAAGAGTTTCGCATACACTTCCGCAATATTTCACATATAATGGATTGTGTCGGATGTGAGAAGTGCAAATTATGGGGAAAACTTCAGGTTGGCTTTTGAATATTAATTATAATTTTAGGCGATGTTTGTATTGATAAGTATAAAATATATTATGAGCATTAGAAGTAGAAAGTGGTTCACACCTCACACTAAAATATCGACTCCATTCTCAAAAGCAGTAAAACGGTATGATGAGAATTAAGAATCTATTCGGCTATCAAGAACAATGCTGAAAAATTTTAAAGAATGACAAACCAAAATGGAGATGTAATTTAGAATTTCTAATTTTCAATTTCATTTGATGAGTTAAAGAATTTGGAAATGAATAAGAATAGTAGAATTTGAGTTGATGTGGAGAGCTAGATACATTTGAAAAGGTATTTGTAGAAAAGGCGCCTGTCTAAGGTGTCTGCTCAATCATCAATATGATTGTTATGAGAAGTTGAGCCAACGCCCTTTCTACAGATACTTCCTCATTTATCTTTCCCATCTAATTTTGTATGGAATTCCTTTTTTCTCTCAAATTTGTCCTCATATTTTCTTAGGAATACCTTACTCTCAACTGTTATTATATTATTTTCAGATACAAGGATTGGGCACTGCCTTCAAAATATTATTCTCTTCAAAATTGGACAAACTTTTAGCCAATAATTCTAAGCGTCCCATGACTTTGAACAAGAAAACGTTCCAGTTGGAAAGGAGTGAGATTGTTGCATTATTCAATGCTTTTGCTCGGTAAGTCTGATCATTATTTTACAAACCAATAGAATCCCCATATTGTGTATTATTTAGAACTGTTGAGATAAAATTTTCATCTTGTGTAATATGTTACCCTGATCAACTTACCGAGACCAGAAAAGGAAGTCATTATGAATTTTAAACTAAAAACAAGAAAACGTTTATTGATTAATCAAACAAGTGGGAAGTTGAGTTCTCTCTGTTATTTTTCTTCAGGTCATCTACAAAAATCTCACTTATCGAGAACTCACTATTTTCTTTGGTTGAGGCTTCATCATTGAAAAATTTCTGTATTTTTGTCCACTTCTAGAAAACTAGCTTAACTTAATTAGGGGACTTGATATAGTTCATAGACTAAGCCTTCTTTAAAAGAAGAGGAAAAATACCAGGTCCTTGCCGTCATGATCCTTGATGCAGTGACCCCTAATTTTTAGTAGAGGGGGAAAAAGACAAGGAAGATTTTTCTGAAGTCACATTACTTTGCTCCAATTCATTCAAACTTGTAGCTTTAGTTGTGTTCTGTAACTTAAGGGGAAAAATTACTGATGCAATAGTATTGAGATATTATTGTATAATTCTCTAGGTATTGTGAAATGAATTTGTGTTCCTGAAAAACTGTTTCTTGTATTTTTCCCATTGAATTCTATACATCTTTTTTCTGTCAAAATTAGTCACATTCCTAAATTTTGAATGTTTTACGTTGACCGTGAAACTTGATTCAACTGTGAGTTTTCTAATTTTATCAAGTAATCGGAAAAATCAGTCGGGTAGTAGATCTTGTTTGATGATGTATAAGTATATCTATATTCAGTGGCGGATTACTTTACACGCACGCATGTGCGTTGAGCGGCAAATTTTTGAGGTACGGCAAAAAAGGCGGAAAAATAAAAATTTGAGTTTAATTTTTCATGAAATTTTTTCTACCTGCAAAGGGCGGTCTGATGAGGGAGTGCGTGTGACTGGCTAGCAGCCTAATCCGCCACTGCCTATATTTACAAGGCAACAAAGTTGCCGGTAAAATTCTATTTTCAAACTGGAAATCTGGAAAATATAATACAATTTTTCTTATCCCATTGTTGTAGACTGTCAACAAGTATTTATGAGTTGGAAAAATTCCGAAATATGATGCGATAATTTTGGAACTCAAATTCCATCAAGGCACATCACAAGTTTTTATTGTTTGCATTGGACTGTGTGGATAGTATTAATGCAAATTGTGATTTTTTTGTTGGTATTTATATTGAGACCTACGGTATTTGGTGTACATAGTTAGGTGCTTCTGGGTTAAAAATGTAAAATCTCCAAATAATCATGCTTTCTTTTTTGTTTGAAGAAATTTTACTCCTAATTTGAATTTGCCCTAACTTATGAATTTAAGCAGCGTTGCAAACATACTGTGTTGGGGTCATTAAGATGTTCCAACATTATTTTCTGAATTTACTAGACTGACATTTTCTTCCCATGACAATATTTCAATAGACTTGTGTTGAAAGAGATTTGCAGTAGCATAGATTATTATTTTATTCATTGTAATACTCTTCCTGTCTTTTTTGCAAACATATCTTTGCCAACATAGAAATATTATAGGTTGGTTTGTTATCTTTATATAGCAACTGGTTGTTAGAGCTACTGATTTGTTTTTTTAGTGTGCTTTATTTTTGTTGACTTCTTTCTTATTTTTGTTCTTGTTGCTTGATTTTTTATTTTAAAATCTTCTAAAGTAATCAAGAAAGATTTCCCCTGTAAAAATACTATTGACTAGAAGTGAAATTAAATGATAAAACATCCTTTATTTTTAAAATTTTGAATATAGGTTCCTTTTAGTCACAAAAACAATGAATGTTTTGGGATATTTTGTAATCAACCTTTGTACATCACATATGATATAATTCAATGATCTGCTGAAGTAGTGGAAGGAAAAACTTGAGTATGATTGTACAGGCCACTATTCTTGTTTTAATTGGCAGGAGTAGTGGAAGAAAACGTTCCAGTTATTGAGGACAACATGAGAGCGTTCACAATCAATTTTACAAGTAACATTTTAGAACTTTGTTGATTTTAATGAATCACCTGGAGATTAATTTTCACAAATGACAAATTCTTTATGAAAATAGACTTTTGCTTCCTCTTTACTAAAATATTGATCAGTTAAATTTTTCTTCTTTTTCAATAGAAAATTGTTTGTGAAACAAATGTAAACTGAGCAAGGGATGACTGTTTACATCATGGTGAATGCTCTCATGCAATATATAACTTATTTGAAGTTTAATTGATTGCTAGCATTGAAATTTTAAGTAAAAACTGCATTTAGATTGAGTCATTTTTTTGATATTTTATTGAATTACACAAAAAGAAAGTAGAATTAGTCAGGTAGTTGTAGATTTAACTTGAATAATGTTGTTTAAAGTATTATATCAATGAATTTTTGAAATTCTACTTGGTTCATGTCATCAGATTTACTGAGGTAGCCAAGGACTCTGAAATTGGCAGTTTGTAAATTGTCTCTTCTGTTGTTATAGGTCTTTGCATGTTTCCTCTAGGAAGTGCGAACTGTTCAGAATCCATTCTGCATAGTTATTCTATTGGTTACAATAAGATTGTCTGAAATTTTCAAAATTTTATTACTTCTTAGGTACCAAATGAAGTAATATGCTAAGCTGCTAAAGATTTTGAAAAATGTTCTTTTCCATCTTTAATCACCACTCATTTTCATGTTCTGAGTTTTGAACACACTTGATTGTAAAATAGAAGAAAAAACATGGATTTTTTTATTTTCATAATGATCAAACATTTCAAAAGCTAAATACCATCCCAACTTTTCCAGAGGGCTCAAGACTTTTGTACATTTCTCTTTCCTTGTCAGAATTGAAGCCCAAAATTTTGAACCACAACTTGCTTTATAGTAGTGGTTCCATTGAATACTTGGTTACTGTCTATTTATCCATATTGGTTGACGTGAACAATATCTAACATAATATTTTATGGTATGTCTTGTACTTCCTAAATGAACAATTAAATGCTATGTAAGTATGTGTTCTCATTTTCAACTTGAATGTAACTTCAGTTACTCAGCAAGTTGAGTTAAATTATGATAGATGTATTTACAATCAAATGATTTGTGCTCTTTGAATTTGAAAGAAAGTAATTCATGATAATACCTCTTGATTTGATACATCTTCCAACAACTGTTGCAATATGAGAAATATGTATGGTTCTACGCATACTTACAATTGGTATTGTTTTTTGAAATAGGTATCACTGACAATTATTATTGATCCTCAGTTTTTTAGACCTTAAATTTATCTTCTCTTTAATCTGGCATCTTGTTTGTTCATGCTGACAATTTTTTATTCTGTTGAAACATACATTCCAGTGTGATTAATAGAAGAAATGAAGATTATATTGATTGATGCAGTATTTTGTATGCGGTATTGTGTACTATATTTATTAATTTTCTTGTTGTTAGAACAGAACGTGATTGTATTATTTGTTATTTTTGTGGTTATTGTTTTAATTTTATTTATTATCGAATTATTTATATTTATGGTCCCGTTTTTATCTTTGTTTCAATACAATCTGTTTACAATAATTGTTTCCATCTTTTTTGTGTATATTATGATGCTTTTTTGAAAACCTGAAGTATACAAGAGAACACAAAATTCACAAACATGAAGTTTATTATTGAGTCCTGCTTGTTGATGGATTTTTATTCAAAATAAATACTTCAAAATACAACTCTATATAACTCTATATTTGTGAATTTATGTGTTGTAAAATGCAACAAAGAATTCTTGGTGTACAAGAACAAAATTCTCAACGTGGAGCGGTATAATCTATAAAAGGAATAGTATAGATAGTATTAGGATAATGATGGCAATACGCCTATAAATTGAATGGTTGGGTAGAGAAAGGCCCTAGCACAAAAAATGGTTTTTGAGTAAAAGCATTTGAAAATTCAGTCTCACGGAAATGCCATAAAGAAAGACTCTAATGTCATGAAAATTGGTAGGATTGTGTAGAAGGATGTCCTGTCTGCAAAATAACCAAAGAGTAGAGCCCTAAGATTCTCAACTACTGCTACAGCGCGTCATAGTCTGTTATATTGAAGCCCTTCTAGCAATTATTGACTTTTTATGCGTTCTAACATTGACTATAATTATTATGTATACTTTGTAAGCATAGTCAATGGTTCTATAGCAATTCTTTGGGATCTTGACAAGAATGAAAATAATGAATAAATGAATTTGAATACAAAACCCATGCTTGCAAAAATTTAGCTGCAGTAACAATGGGTATTTTTGGGTATCAATTTTACCAACTGACAAATGTTACATTGGTAACCTCAATCAACTTCAAAAAACTCATCATTCACTCTAGTATTGACCAAGTTTTCAGTTTTTGAAGAAAACCCCACAATTACTGCATTTTTATTTTGTTTACAACTACTTACTGAGTGTTTAATCATGGTGGACTCTACACTTCAGCATAGTTTTCTGCTCTCTAAAGACATCAGAATGATTTAAAACTTTCATCAGATGACAAGGAAAAAGTGCTGGACTCAAATTACCAAAAATGGAGAGAGGGCCCTAAATTCAGCTAGGGCTCATTCTCTACCTGTCCATTCAATTGAAATTTCTTTTGCTTTCTATCAATTTCCATGGAATTTCAAATTACAACCTCTTGCTTTTGAGGTGGTTGTCAGCAAAATTGGCCATGGGAGGTGCAAAAATTGAAAGCATTTTCCTATCTATCTCTTACTTAAATTTTTAGCTGTTCTCTGCATCATTCTTTGTTCAAGACTCTCAAGGTGAGAATATAAAAACTGGCATCACGCAATACAAAATGAACACAGATCCACTATCAGGGGTGTTACAAAGCAATTTTGATGAGGACAATTCTTTGCATTTGTCATTTTAGGGAGCGTTTGCACAGTTTTTTAAACTTTTTTCTAGTTTTAAGAAATCTAAGTTGAAGCCAGGGCCTTTTTTATTGAACCAAGGAGATCTCATTCAACATCCATGTCTTTGGTTTGATAAGTTGAATGAGTCCATCTTCATTACCTAGGTACTATTGAGAAATGTGAAAAAACGTGGAAATTTTTCTTACAAATAAAATGGCAGCCAAATATATGATATATAGGATTTTTTGATCAGACGTTACACATTTTGCATGTCTTGTCCGTGTTTGTGGTTATATTCACTATTTTAGACTGTTTGGTCCTAATTAAACCCTAAAATGAAGGTTTGAAGGTTACTTTGGTTGGGGAAAAAAATGTGTTCCATTTATTAATAGAAGTCAGAAAATAATGCTTTTAGTAATTTAATTAACCCTAATATTGTCGTTGAAAAACGCAAATTTAATTCATTTAATATCAAGAAAGGCGTTTGATCTGGTTGTTCTGTCAGAACCTGAGGACGTGCTGAGGACAAACAAAAACAATCTCCTCCTGATGAGGCTCCTGTAACACGTACACCATACGTGCATTGTGAAGAAGTGAGAGCGATTCGGAGAAAAATACTTTTCTTTCGAGGAATTGTGACGCGAATAGCTCGTTTTTCCAGATTTTGTCGAACTCTTCGTCATGTAAAGTTACTGAAACAACCGCTAGATGTCACCAACTTCGAGACATTGGAATGTGAATGATAACGAATCGTCAGAAGTGGGGAGCGAGGAAGATTATGAGAAGCTGAGCAAGATAGGAAGAAGAAAGAAAGACGACCTGAAGACGACCTGCATCAATGCGTCCTTTTGAACACAGATCTGCTGATCAGCATTCTGATCCCATCTGATCTGGAGAAACAATAATTTTGAAAGATGGGTCAAGTACTCTTTTATCATAGTTCTTTTTCAATAATCTTCGCCAGTTAAATTCGATGATGTTATAATGTTTTAACGTTGATAGATATTCACATTCTGTAGGCATTATATTTTGAATAGCTGGCGAGCAATTGTTACGTACTTTCATAAATGAAATATTGAAGTAGGTAATCAGGACATTTGATATCTTGTCGATACGTTCATATTTTTAGTAATTCGCTCTACAAGAAATGATTCTCTTGGGTCTACTGAACTTGATATTCTCGACTAACGATTTTAAATTCATTTGCTGTTTCAAACTGATCCTACGCTTCCCAACTGCCTTCCTGTGAGTAATTTTCTTGTTTGAGATTTCTACTCTTCTTTCCACAAGAAGAACCACTCTCTAAAGTAATGCCTTTAAGCGACAGAATATTTGATTCGTTTTTCCATCTTTCTTTTAATGTAGTCGATTAACTGGAGTTTGAATCGATTTTCAAGAAAAATCCGAAGAGTAAATCTCGAAAAATGTCAGGTAAGTTTCTCTTTGTTGGTTGGAATTTGTGATTTACGTATCGCGTTCGCTGACTGAAGAATATCAATCACCATTCTGTTCTTCGTTTCAGAAAAACGTAATTCGCTTAGTCTACCGATCTTCAATATGTCGCCGAATCTGGCGAATAGAACTGCCAATGGTTGTAGTTCGTAAGTAACTTGTATATTCATCATGAAATCTCTGAGTATCGTAGTATGTTATCTCAGTTCGTAATTCTTGTGTTGAAGTAGTCGTAGTGAAGAAGGTAAAAGAGCTGTTCGTCCAGGATTACCAAAAGTCCGTCCATTCAATGCAGAAGCGTTGACTGAAAAAGCAAAGTAAGACCGTCACTTTTGATCGACTAAAACGGCATTATTCTTTCTAAATGGGCCCGTATTAAATTGATTTCAGGGAGAAATTCAAGCTTTGCCCTAGTATACAGACCACTGGAAAACTCCAAGTGTCTCCAGATTCCGTAAGTTCGCTCATTCCATCGAATTAGATTAGTTTTAGTGTTGAAACTAATTATTAAAATTGATTTTCATCGTAGGTTTATGATTTCACTTCGGAGGATTTACAAGACCTGGGAGAGATAGGACGTGGCGGTTTTGGCACCGTCAACAAAATGATTCATAAACAAAGTGATACTGTCATGGCTGTTAAAGTAAATGCGTCGAGTTGATGATTATTTTCATTTATTTCGTTAGCTTTATTTAAATTCTTGAATTGTTGGTTTTTTTTTTTTAGCGAATTAGATCAACGGTTGATGAAAAAGAGCAGAAACAACTATTAATGGATTTGGAAGTCGTAATGAAATCGAATGACTGTCCTTACATAGTTCAGTTTTACGGTGCTCTGTTCAAAGAGGTACGTTAAAAGCTATTGTAAGATGTTTATATTCTAAAACGCACAAGATGACATCCCTATGTCCTCGAAAAATGTATCAATTTCATCATATTTTGACAGAAATTAATGATTCTTGCTCATAAATTTCTGTTCCAGGGTGATTGTTGGATATGTATGGAGCTTATGGATACGTCTTTGGATAAATTTTATAAATTTATTTACGAAAGATTAAAACAACGGATTCCGGAGACTATTCTGGGTAAAATCACTGTCGCGGTACGTCTCATTTGCTCTTTTTTCTTCTTCTTTTTTGTTTCGAAAATGTTTTTACTCATTTTAATTTATTTTTATTTTCAGACTGTGAAAGCATTAAATTATTTGAAAGAGAAACTGAAAATCATTCATAGAGATGTCAAGCCCAGTAATATTTTATTAGATAAAGCTGGAAATATTAAACTTTGTGATTTCGGTATCTCTGGTCAATTAGTCGATTCTATAGCTCGGACGAGAGACGCTGGCTGTCAACCGTACATGGCGGTTAGTTTCTTTTATTTATAACGTTTTTATGTTGCGCAGATCCAGCCATCGACGCTACCTACGCACCATCTTTGATGATTAAAGCGAGATAAAGTCGCTTGTATCCGTATTTTTTACGTCAGAACAATCACAAGCGCTTTCGATGTACTTATCGTCTTCAAGTGTGATAAATCGAAAGTGCTTGTTTGTATTTTAGCTTAATAAATACGGATACCAGTGATACAATCTTCTTTCAACCATTTGTTTTGACGTGCTGATAAGGATGTTTTGAAGTCTAAAGATTTCTTTTCGTTGTCACCTTCGAATGTCGTATTTTAATATGAGCGATTCGGAAACGATGCTGAATGAAGTCCATTTTCCTTGGAAGATCCATTTGTTTTATTGCGCGTGGTCTCTTCGATTTAGAAGAGAAAACTAGAGGTAGAGAAATAGAGAACGAAAAGACGTTCGTCATTTGAATTTCAATATTTTTTGTATTTTATCGCAAATTATTTCTGTGTAAGATACTTCAAAAATTGAAATTCTACCAAATTGAAGCTGAAATAATTTGAACGTTGCTTTATCGAAAAAATCTCGATCCAAGGAAAGCATGGAAGATACCACTTCAATCAAAGAATCCACAAGAAACCCGTCCTGCAAAATATATTTCATTCTTTTCAATATCATGCGATGGCCTACGATTGAAGTTGTGTCCCTAAATGATGCTTCACTATTCAGCTCGTTTAATTCGAAGAGAGTCACCAAATATAACATGCTTTTATTTCTTATGAATCCCTTCAAGCTTAATCGGGACGTATGGAAATTGATATTCGAACTAACAATTATATAGCCTGGCCTCTTCAATGTTGATGTATGAGTACATCTCGAAACTTTTAATTATTCGTCTTTACCTCTTTCACACCGTTTCAAAAACTTAAGAGGTGATATTCTTTGAAACGATATTGTTGAAATTCTCATTCTGAACTGTATTCAAAATGCGTAGAAGTGCAATAAAACTCAAATAACCGGCACACATATGTGTAGAATTCATTCGATGTCCCAAGTGGCTTTGATGTTGGGTAAATTATCGTAAATTCTTCTTTTTCAATAATTCATTTTATCTGAATTCCGACTTTGGTTAGAACAACAAAATCAAAAATATCTCTCTTTTTTTATTGCACTAAATGATCTACATTAAGAATCTCTCAACTCATGATTTTTCAAAACATTCAAACAAGATTTATGTGTTTATATTTTTAGCCGGAAAGAATTGATCCAAATCGGGGTAAAGGATATGACGTTCGTTCGGATGTGTGGTCCTTAGGAATCACGCTGATAGAGATAGCGACCGGTTGTTTTCCGTATCCGAAATGGAATACTGTGTTTGAACAACTAAATCAGGTTGTTGAAGGTGAACCGCCTCGTCTTTCGCCACAATATGAAAATGGAAGTAGATTTTCGCCTGAATTTGTAAATTTCGTCAATACTTGGTAAGCAACATTTCTTTGATGTGTCGCGCGTGTCCGTTTTAATTAATTCAGAAGAAATCTCGTCGATTGAATATGTTCGTAAAAGCATTTATGAGAAGTTGATATCAGTGTGCAACAATCAATCGTATGTTCTGATCTCAACATCGTTAAGATTTGAGATTATATTGCTTCATACAAAATGCATTCAACATTTTGAAGATTAAAAAAGAAATGTACCACGAATTGTACCGCGTGTGATTCTGCTAATGCTGAAATTTCTTTTTTGTTTCCAGTTTAATCAAAGAAGAAAACCGAAGACCGAAGTATAATAAATTGCTCGAACATTCGTTCATTAAGAAGAGCGATGAAACGAAGCTAGATCCTTCCTTGTACATCAAAGAAATTTTAAATCATATGGAGAATAGCGGTGCCATTATGTTTACGATGAATCAACCCTAACAAAAGTTCTTCACCGTGGTTTTTCAGTTTGTGATCGACAAACGTATGAAAACGTCCTAGTGATGAAATAAAAATTAAAAATTGGGTATTTTCATTGGTAACCCCTGTATAAACGTCCGAATTCAATAATTTTGTGATCCGTGAGTTGTGATATCAGCGACTCATGTTAGGTATAAAGCAGAACAATTCATTAATTTTTTCTCCTAAGGAGAAAAATGTTAAGCGAAATGATTACTTTCAGTAGTTCGTTGGAGCTTGCTCAGGCTATATTTTTAGTGTGAAACCCCGTTGTTATAACCAGCTTTTTAATTTTACCTTCGTATAACCAATTTATATTGATTGTATTTTTTTAAATATTTAAAATCATATTTCTCTCTCCCCGCCCCCTAGAAAATTCCAATATGATATTACCTCTTGTAGATAATAATGAAACGATTACTTGTTATAATTTTATTTTTATTATTTATTCACTTATTTATGTATTTTATTATTCTATTCTTGTAATTGAAAAAGAAAAGAAACTTCAATTGTTATCATTTCACAAGTTTTTCATTATAAAATCGTTCTCGGTAAATGATTCTGTTGCTTTCGAGAACACTTCACTTTTTCTTACCATGGAGTTCTTTGTGTATGTTGACGTGGCGATGAAGAAAGCGAAGAGATTTTTAAGTCCCTCTTATTTGCTGTTTCCAAGAGTTGAAAGGATGCTGAACTTTTCCAACTCATTACAGACTATTAGCGCATTTGAAAGAAGCTAGATCGCTGAAGGCGCTGGAAATATCGAGAATTTCCTCGACTTATTGATGAATGAAAAAGAAATAAATGAGACTTGCTGAAAAAGTGGAATAAAAAAATAGGAGAATGAAAAATTTATTGATAAATTTTATTATTAACCATTGAAATGGATGAACTAGGCCACATTTGAAGTATGTGATGTTGATATGATTTTCGTAAAATCGATCTTATCATTTTTATTTCATCTTCGCAATTCAGGTCCTCTATGAATAGAAAACGATTCTCGTCTTGGTTCAATGTAGATTACGCGATCATGATGAGGTGCTCAGGCTCTGGAGACCAACAATTGTCCGATAACCAACAACCGACGACGACAGTAGCGAAACCGATCAATAAAGCGAGATATATGTAGAGTTCAGCTTTACCTGAAATTAAAAATCAAGATATTCGCATGGCCTGAGAAATCGTTTGAAGCATGTTTCAAGATACCTAAATAATAAAAGATACGGATCAGACCTTTTCCCTGTGACGTGTGAACAGGCTGCTAACTGCAGCTGTGGGCCAGCCACCTTTTTGCTCCATAAGAATAACATTTGACCGTTTCAATCACTTACTCGTACTTATAATTAAAGAAAAAATTATGAACCAGAAGTACATTTTGAAATAGTTGAGAACATTTAGTTTCTGAGCATGGAACTTTGATTTCTTATTTATTCCTCATTTTTGAATATTAGCAAATGATCGAATCGTTCTCATGTTATTCTAATGGCAATCGATAAACCGATGGGACCAAACTCGACAATAATCGCATACTATCGATCATATTTGTGGGTATCTTTGCTCTTTTGCTCACGTTATCAATGCTGAGACGTCACATGGGAAAAGGTCTAGTCCAAAAATTGTATTACTTAGGCCTAAATACCGTACTCCTTTCTGGTAATAAAATACGGCTTTTGGACTTTCGAAGGAATTCGATCAGTTCTCTAGGAAAAATAAGTCGGTATGATTTTAAATCAATTCTCAAATTGTCAGGCCAAACCCCAATACTGTGAATGAAAATCGTACCAAAGACTGCTTAAAATTTGATTTTTGATCTACATCACAAAAAGTGGATCGTAATCGGGGAATGGCGCGTATCAAATTCGAGTCCGGGAATACGTTCATACTTGGGAAGATATTTTTGTTACCTACTTCAAAGTATCTTCAAAACAAAGATGGTTTCGAGTATGGGGAAATATTGTCCACTCCCAATCTTCATTCTTCAAAGAGATATGAGGCGCAGTCAGACAAATCCAACCTCAAGTCGGATTGGTAAAAGCTCTACGTCTGAAGTTTGGTTATCAGAGAAGTACACTAGTTGAAAGCACTACTATAGCACTACCGAAGATATTTCTACATGTATAAAAATACTAGGTACAGTAGTACTGCTATAGTACTGGGGCAGTAGTATACTAGGCGGTAGTATCTTAGTAGTGTAAACCATTGGTAGTACAACCTGAGTTAGTTCTACTACTGAGCAAATACTACCCTAGTACTACTGAAGTACTGTAGTAGTTTTATTAGGAGTGAATAGGGGTAGTACTACCCACTTTGAGAGTTCAAAACCCTCTAATTTTACCACCGCGGTAGTAAAATTGGTAGTGAAATTTGATTTTTGGTAGTATTTCGCCAGCTGGGAATGTATCGTCTGCGCTCTAAATCCTCATTGATGACTTCTAATATTCTTCATTTCGAACATTAGGTATGACCAACATCCTCTGCCTGAGATAGGCCTTCATATCAAGGCCATTTGTACCCGTGGAGTTTTTACTAACCCGACTTAGGGTTGGAATAGTCTGACTGCGCCTCATATTATTCTACGACTTTGCCTAAAGATAGGACAAAAAAAATCAGCAGGGTCTCTTTCACTACCTAACTCCGTTAATTAAGGCGAAAAAGAAACTTGTTTTATGGGAGATTTTTACTTCTGTCGACATTTTTCCTAGTCGTCTCGGAAAAATCTAGACGATTGGATCTTCTGCAACTTTGAGAAAAATCTGTTTCTCTAGATAGTTTCGAATATCTAAAAGAAAGGATCTAGGTAAGTAGATCTCTGGCTGGTTCGAAAAAAAATGCGACATTACTCCCATTTCTTGTGTGCTCTTCATATATGTCTAGACAGTTGGAAGATTAAGTCCTCCTCCGGTCATAAAACTCCATTTAAAATTGTTCAGAATTTCTCTTCCGATGACCCGATAGAACTGCTCTCTTCCTTGTATGAATTCTTACTACCTACCTACTTCGTCTACGAGTGTCGGTGTACATTTTACAAACACATGGCTCGTACAAGTCCCCAAAGTAGATCAAAGTTTTCGTCCGCCCCCCAAGCCCGAAATTTACCAGACCCTCTTTCATTGAAATTTCAATAGAGAACCTGCTCTATGGAGGAATTCGAAAAATTTGCCGTTTGAGCTTCGAACCTCTACTGTGCAAGCGGGCCTTGGAGGAATTTCTGGCATTGAATTAGAAAAATAAGTTTAAAAATTCTCGTTGATGGACTAAATGGCTACAGAGAGAAAAGGGATGAGAGAAGGCTCGAAAAAATTCTTCCGACTGGCTGCAGGTATGGGGAGAGATGTGACTTGGAAATATTTCACATTATTTAGTATTTCCCGCTCCCTTCAATATCCTCCTCCAAGTCCTGTATCGTGATTTTCGACAAAAACCCAGCTAAAACCCCATTTATCCCCTTCTCCTTAACTCCATAACTATCGCAGTTAATGACACAGTAAAAATCCTGGTCCTCCGCTTCTACTTCACACACTCATGGCTACCGCATCTTAAAGAAATAGGAAATTCGAGCCCAAAGCTTCAGAGCTGTCAACGTCTTCAAAATTCCACCGGTTGCAACAGGAAAATTCTACTTCTCCTTTACCATACCCTAGTCCGATCTATCCTAGGTTATGGATCACCTATATATATAGACTCGCGCCATCCTCACATCTCTCGCTTCTAGTCACAGTCCCGCCATGTACAGCTCTTACCACATCTCTCTTTTCTTCGAATTTGATCGGGCTCTCTTCGCACTAGCCTTGCGATAAGTCCAGCCGCCGAATCAAGTTTTTGATCTCTATATTTTCGTCAACTTTACTCAACTGCCACTCTCCTCACCTCTGGCTTACAACTTTATCAAATCCCAGTTCACTACATTCTCTTTAATTCCGCCCAATCACTTCCGTCGCCAAGTCCCTGTATTTTCCATATTACTCCCTTGATTCTTATCGACCACTGAAATAATACACAAACTATGTCAACCACCCCCAAAATCTCCAGAAATCTACCAACCCCGCAATTTACGGCTCCCTTTTTCTATAAGTGAAAACCAAGTTGGTTTAGCGTTTCCAATTGGCAGCAAAATCTTTTCTCACCGATATCTCAATTTTGGGTCAATTTTAACGGCCGAAGTCCGGGCCGGATGCTTAGAAACAATACTACCCCCCCACTTCTCTCTCATCACCACTAACCCCTTATTCGCCATGACGGGAATTTACAGTACACGCTCTACACATGCACTCGTCTCACGGATCCATTCTCTCCTTATAATTTCGTGATTCATTCATTGCGACCAGTAGTGTATCCAGGAGGGGGGGGGGGGTAGATCGACCCAACCTCCAGCGTTTTTGCTTCTTATAGCGAGTTACCCGTTACCTCTTTTGTTGACGGGGGAATTCACAGAAAAGAGCGCGAGCGCCCTCAACTTGTGATGTCATCATTTTCGGAACTCGGGAAATTTTCAGTTTTGAGCTTCATATGATAGGCGGAGGATGTAGAAAAGTTTAAACTTTTGAGCTATGTTTGATAGAGGGGGGGGGGAGAACTTGTAAAAATTTCAGCGGCCAAGCTCTATATTATATAGGACGGGGACTTGAAAAAATGTTGAATTTCAATTACTGTATGATAGGAGGCAGACTAGGAAAAATGTCGACTCTCGAGCTCCTTATATAATGATCAAACTTGATGCGTCTACACAAAGGAATTCATATTTCCAGCAGGGTAGTAGGACTTGCAGGTTCCCCAGGCTTCTACATTTTTTCCTATGATGGTAAGGATATTGACAATGTGTTTTAATTGTGAGCAACATTTCTGCTCACGTACACCTTAATCCTGGATACGCCACTAATCACGACATAGCTTCCATCTGGGTTCCCGGCTATACGAGGATCCAGGGCAATGAATAAGTCGATCCGCAAAACTTCCACAAATCAACTCTCGTCTTCATCCCATCAAAAATAATCTCATCAACACCATCCAACTCAAAATTGTGGACGAACGGATCTTACTTTGGCGAAATCAAATCTCATCAAACAAATTAGCATAATTAAAACCATTACCTACCATTGGCGTGAGCTTCCACGCACCAAGAATCTCGCCGTCACGAAATCTTCTTCACACGTCTCCGGATTGGTGACACGCGACTCACGCACGATCACCTTATTTCCATACTTTTTCTGCTCTCATGCGAACATTGTAGCCTCGACTTCTCCCTCACAGTCAACCTCTCTCCGCTACACTCATCAAATTTCACCATCCATCCCAAACAAAGTAGCAAATTACACTCATAACCCGAGTGCTGTTGATGAGAATAAAAAAAACGTTCATCGCTGAAAACTTCAAAACTTTTTCCAAATTTTATTTTCCTCATTTTGAAAAAGTTTGCCTATCTTATAAAAATATCAGGAATGGTTGTAGAGTGGTTGAAGAACAATAGGCACTATTGCGGCTTGTATTACCGGTGCTGAAACATACAATTCGAAGTTTGCTGCAAAATAAGATGAAAGCACATACCCAGCGGTTTCTTGCTATCCCACATATTTCGATTGACGTTTGGATCTCCTCGTCGCCATTCACGATAGTATCGGTCTCGACCAGGAATACCGTACCGATTGACACTTATTATCGCCTCTCGAGCTGTGCTATTTCCTGGTGCCGATGACGTTTCTGCTCTCACTTGTCCTGCAAAATATGGATCATTAATGATCAAATTTTGATCAAGTCTATTTTTTGTACGGTCAATTCGATCTTATTCAAAATGTCATAAAGTCCCTGCAATAGGTCAAGGTCATTCAGTTTGATAAAGGAAACGGAATTACGCGGAAACATATCTAGAAAGTAGGAGGAGTTCTGAAATTTGCCCTCATGCATAGCTTTGTACAGGTGTGGTGTACTGCAAAAGCTCACGGGCTCAATCATCGCGCTACTCGTTAACCTGAACGGCCTAGTATTGACTATCACTTCGTACTACCCAGTTTCCTCTCTCTGACCCTAGATTAGGAATATGTCAAGCTAGTTTAATCAAGTATTAAAAGTTGACTCATGAAGTAACAGAGGTCAAAATTTTCCCAAATTTCAGGGGTGAAGCCTAGTATACTTCACGTTGACTCTGATATAAAAAAAAGCCTAGTACATTGTATTAGGCCTAATATACTCGTAGCCTTGTATAGTACTGTATCATCCATATGTTGGGCCTAGTACACTTAGGCTAGTACAATGCATGTTAGGCCCAGTATAATGAAGGCTCGAATACTTTATGATGAACCTAATCACTAAGAAAATTTGGTTACGTTTTTTTGCGACAATTTTTATTTCGTTTACTTGTCTTACCTCGATTGCAAAGACGCTAACCGGTCAGGTTTGATATCTATTTTCCGTCCATAATTTGATCTGATGAAAGAAAGAATACCTGTGAAATTTCAATTATCTGCACATATTCTTCCTTCTAGCGTGTTCGAGCAGAAAAATGACTTTTCTAAACAGACTGATGAGAATTGAAAATCGTAATCACAGGTGTGTGTTACATTATTAGGAAAAAAGACGCTGATATAATCCGCTTTTCAGTCATTTTCTTCGAATTACCGTAATGAGAATAGCTTCTAAAAGGTATTAATGCACTCAATGGTGAACTCTACGGTATAATACGCTGCTCATTCGCTCTCAGCTTAAGCTTTTTCCAACAAAAGCCTGCTTAACGAATTTTTCTTTAGATCGCTCAGTAATGCACTATACCTACGTACGTGCGTATAGTTCTCGTGAGAATTAGAAACTTGAATTGAAAAAGTTTCAATTACCCATTATTTTCTTTCGTTTGACACGATGGAATGTCCTACACATGTGTGTAATAATTTCACTTGGTAATATTGAAAAAATTGTTTGAGAATACAGATTTGCATTCACCGTCTCTCGCATTCCAAATTACGAGTTCGGGTTGTATGAGAGTAGGACTTGAATGAAGGAAAAATTGGCAGGGTTAATCGGGCCGAACAGGAAATCTATTGTATTGAGGGATTTTTCTGTTTCAATTTCGATAGGCTATCGATTATTTGGTCGAAATTGTTTCATGCCCTCCCCCCTCTCCTATGCAGTGAAAGTTTGCAGGGCCCTACGTTTTCTTCTTCTTCATCTAGCGTCATAATAAGTTTGTATTTCTGGCTAGAGGAGTGGTTCTCAGCTCTGTCCCACCTCTCCTTTCACACTTGCTTGCGGACCTGTTTTTGTACATGTACATACAGATTGAAAGTTGAATATTCTTCAGCCCCTCTTATTGAGATTTTTTTTCAACTCTTGAAAGTTTTCCATGAGGAATTTGAGCAGGCAACGTATTCGCACCACAATCAAGGGTGAGATAATGGACCACAGCACATCTTATTTGAGTGTTAAGCGTGGAGGCGTAAGCGGGGCAAGTCTAGTCAGTCTTTTCAAGGGATTGGAGTAGAGGACGTGCTTGCTCCTAGTAGTCTGGTATCCACCATGCTAGGTTCCGAAGAAGCATGGAACCAGGTATCTTCATTAGGAGGCACCGTCATGAAGAAGCAGACGGACCAAAAAAGAAGTAGGCAAATGAAGAACCACGTTATGGCCTATTTGACGCCTTCCACATTTAGATGCGTTAGAGGAAGAGGAAGGTCATCCCTGAGGAAAAAAGAAGATCAAGAGTCTCCTCTTATGTTTTGCGTGCCTGGGGGCACTGGAACTTGGCGGTTATCAAAGTAGCTTGCCGGGTTCGCCGAGGAGATTCTTCCATCACTGAAGTTATACCCGAAAAGGTCGATTTCAGTGTTGGATGAGACAAAACTAAAAGCATATATAACCCGCACCCACTCTATCAAGGAGGAAGGGAGGCGCTGCACATGCGACAAAAGTAAACTCCCAAAAATATATTGGAGCCTTCATTCTATCGGAGCCACTAATTTCAGAGGATGGTCAACGAGGCGTGTTTTTTCAATAGCTCAACAAGCTACAAATTATGAACCAGGAAGGACTCAAGAGCAGAGGGGGGGGAGTTGACTGACTTATTAGAATCAATTGGAAGAATGCTGAGTTGGGAGCTGTAATTAGGGAGAGAGGATTTGTAATAATGTCCATAAGGTGTTGGTATTGGAAAAGTTCTCAATAAAATCAGGTGTCGGAAATGATGGCGTTGGATCGTTATGATACTGTTTTAGCATACGCCTATGCCACGATCTGCAAATACTAGACTATACTAGGCTTAAAGTAGGCTTAGCATGATCCTACTGAATCATACCAGACTTCTGTCAACAGAGAGAAAAGTTGATGACGTCACACGCAGATTTAAGGATGATGATGATGTCACAAGGTGGTTTAAACTGGTTCACGTCTTTATCAAAGAAGCATTGGCTGACTTTGTAGATGACGTGCCTTGGCCGTGGTGCTCATCGTCTAATTCTCAATTCGATTCTGATTGATTCGGCGGAACCTAATGAGTTGCCCGATTACTTGATTCAAGCAGAGCACTAGTCTCTAACAATATCGTCGAATTCTAATTATAGGAAGGAAGAAAGAAAGTACCGTATTTATTTTCTATGAAACGAAATACAACCTATAGTTTTTATACCTTTATCCACCCGCGAGGGGTGATGAAAGAGATATGAGTAGGGCAAAAAGATGAAGAGCAAAGCGTAGGAAAAACAAAAAACAAAAATAGAACCTAATGGTGCCTAGAAATACGTACAAATCCGAAAATTGATCCTGGCTGGATGACTGCATGCGGCTATGTATACCTATTTCCAGAATTATAACTTTTTTATTTTCCATTTTGAAGGAAGAATGATTTCCTCCAACGCAACATCTACTTTCCCTCTGTTCTCTTGTGCCCCGAAGAGAACTTTCGCTAACGCCCGAGAAAACTGACTCTCGTCTCGTTCGTGGGTTGAAATTCATCCGTCTTAGAGAAATCTCGCGAAGTGACTGCGATAGCATCCGTTTAGCTACATCCTAGCTTTAAACTTTTCAACCAAACGTCGAAAATTGGCAGTTACGCTCAATTTGCAGGAAAAACGTTGCGCGTGGTTATTTGTATTTGTATACATTCGTTGCCAAATCAACTTCGTTCACTTATTCTTAACTCATACTCCTAGTTCCATTAATGCCAATTTCACGCCATAATCGTGTTTCAAAACCTTCCAATATAATTAATCCCGCAGGGTGTTTTTCTCGGATTCCAAAAGCAAATTATTAAATCGACACTGTTTGTGTTTCCAATACTAATGGCTTCGCTAGTTATGGTTTCCTTCGAGCGCTGGGTCGGAGTTTTTCTCTTTTTTCATTTCCTTGCGAATCGTTTAACTGGAAAAAAATAATAATGCGCGTACATTTTTATTTATAGAAAATAATTTTGTTTTTTTTTCATTCTTCCTGCTTTCTGTCAGTGCGACGATTGGATTTTTCAGACGAAAAGTTCAATGAATTTTAGATAACATTTTATGTAATTATTTTGCAGAGTTTGGAATCTTTTTCAATGTACCCGCATCTGTGTTAATTAATACCCTGTGTACCTTCCTCATGTTGTACAAATAGGATTCGAAAAATTAATTAGAAAAAAAAAAGAATTTTGTCCTCCAATTTTTTTCCTTTTCGTTAAACACTCTTCGCTCTTGCAATGTTTTTACAACCCGTAAGGATCACTCATTTAAAATTCACAGATTGTGCATTTGACATTCGCTCGCCTGTTGCTGATATCGTTGAAACACACAGGAAAGAAGTTACATAAGTCAGTGAATATACGTGCTTTTTCTCGTAGGAATTTCATTAACTTTCTCGACGTATGAAGGTATTTGATGTTTAAGACTACTATTATAAATTTTCATATCGAATGGGTTACTCATGAAGCTATTTGTAAAGACAGTTTCCATATTGTTTCAAAGTAAGTACCATGAAAGAGAGTTTTTCAATGATTCCCTTGAGAATAAAAGTTTTGGCGAAAATTCCTGTACTTATTCGAGTATGAAATATTCGTCGCTCGACCTCATGATTTCATATCCTGAACCAACGTCAATGTCATCCGTCTTCAGGAAAATTGTTGTAGCTGACGTTCTTGTGAGAGTCCGCTTATAGATTTTGGAGTACAATTGTCTAGAGGCGGATCTAAGACGTCTTCTGGGGGGCGAATCCTTAATGAAGAACACATGGCCCAATAAGTTTTCATTTTAACAGAGAAGCCGACATCACTTTTGTTTCGAGTAGATCCCCAGAACTCTTCCACGTCCGACTAGGACCACCTTTTCTGTTCTCTGGCTTTCATGAATTTTACTATTTGGTGGGGAAGGGAAAACAATAATTTCAACTCTTGATCTAGACAGACGAGAAGAGGGGCCTACGAGCTTCACATAAGTCAGACTTACGTATTTGTCATGCAAACTTGTTCTTACGCCGTTCTTTAGCCCCTCAGAAGTGCCAATGGACATCGGCGTTATGACGCCCAGCTGTCTAAGAACTCGCGACTTGTACTTTTATCTGCGAGTTGCATGCGAACGTATGAGGAATAACTTTTGGAAAATTTCAATTCTCGAGTTATGTATTTCAGAAGGACTAGAGAGACTTGAAGAAATTTGAAACTCCAAATTAATTTTTTTAGAGGAGGAACTTGAAAAAACTATAAGCTCGAAGCCGAAGAAAGTGAAAAAACATCAATCTCTGGACTCCTTAAATCTCAAATTATATGCTCAAGTAAGGGACTGGGGAAATTTGAATCTCAAAAGGTTTATCCGTGGGAGGTCCCTTAATTAGATCAAGATCATTGGTGACGCGATGTGTCTTGCAGAATAGCCATATCAATAATATGACCTGGTGCAAGAAAACGCACCGTAAGAGTCCTAAAAACCGATTGTGGAAAAGAGATGGTTCAATTCGCTAAAAATTTCAAGGTCATTTATCTTGGAATCTTGTAAGGGCTTTTGTGACGAAACCTCTTCAAAGGTCTAAGAAATATTTCAAAATATTTCCTTCATTTTGACATGATTCTGATGAATTGGAAACATAGTTTCTCCTGATCAATTTTTCAGGTGCTTGGGCGAGGGAGGTGAGACAGGTCACGTCTCCTGTAGAGACACGTAGTGTGACGTGCTTGCTTCATCTCGGAGGCTAACTAGCTGACGGGCTTACCCGCTCACAGCTTGTAGTATAAGCCTACTAATATCTGTATGACGTTGAGCCATTTAGATGATAGGTTCATTTGTTTCGCTCGGTCGTCCCGCAACCTCCCTCCGGGTACAATTTTCTCTACATCAACGTAATTGATGACGTCACTCCAACAATAACGTGGATTACTAGGGGCTTCATAGGACTTATTTTGTCGGCGTGTCATCTTTGCTTCCATCAGGTCAAAGACACTGATGACGTCACACTATGCCTTGAGAAAATTTCTTCAAATTCCTTAATTAAATCAGAGTCGTTGCTGACGTGATTTTTCAATTGATGACGTCATAGCAAAGGACGGTGACGGAGAAATTTTAAGCGCTACAGGGGAAGGAGGGGAAAATATCTCTTCAATTATTACACCAAAAAGGGGAAGTAAATTTAATCTTCAAACTCCTTCAAGGAGGAGGGATTTTAAAAAATTTCAAGATATAAAACTCTATGGGAGAAATTTGAAAAAAATTATGCTATGAATTTTTATAGGAAGAGGGTGGAAACATTTCTTGCACTGAACTTCTATAAAAGAGGGACAAAAAATTTTCCAGCCAACTGCTTACAAAGAGGACTTGGAAAAATCATAAGCATAATATCTTTATGTCATTGGAAGAATATTCATATTTTTCTAATAACACATCTAATACAATGAAATTTATTTCATCAATTCAACAAAAATTTTTGTTCATTAGTTCAATAAAATTATTTTATATTTTATAAATTTGAATAAATGAATTGTTTGAAATAATAGGCCTATACAGCATTGAAATTGTTATTGATGAATTAAATTGAATAATGTAATCTATTATATGATATTAGAGGTCACCTTTGAATTTTATATCAACTATCAATCCAATTTGTTTTGTTATGATAATAATTGAAATCGATTTTATTTATAAATATTTATAATTTAATTAATTAACTTTTCTTTATCAGATTATTATTTATTTAAATAATTTTTATAATAAGTTTTTAATAATTTGAGTATTAAAATTTATAAAATTTAATTAATGAATAACAATATAAACAAATTCTAATACTAAAAAGACTTAGAAAGTTGAATATTTAATCTTCAAACTCCTGCAAGGAGGAGGGATTCAAAAAAATTTTTGTTTATTAGTTTAATAAAATTATTTTATATTTTATAAATTGAATAAATGAATTGTTTGAAATAATATACAGTATTCAAATTGTTATTGATGAATTAAATTATATCATGTAATCTATTATATAATTAGAGATCACCTTCGAACTTTATATAAACTATTAATTCAATTTGTTTTGTTATGATAATGATTGAAATCGATTTTATTTATAAATATTATTTTATAATTTTAATTAATTGACTTTTCTTTATTGAATTATTATTTATTTAAATAATTTTTATAATAAATTTTTAATAATTTGAAAATTAAAATTTATAAAATTTAAATTAATTCACAATAATCTAAATAAAATCCTACTATTAAAAAGAATTGGAAAGTTGAATTTGGCGTTCTATAGAGAGAAGGGAATGAGTTTCAAGTGGCACATAACAAAGTACCGTTATTGTCCTAAGTAGATGGTCTGATATAATTATCTCTCAGAGAACTCGAAACAAGCAGAGAAATCATGACCTGAAATCTTCATTCACGAGAATACTCGGCTTTGACGTTATCAAGGGATGACGTCCTCTACAAACAGAGTGATGTAACGTCATCAATGATCTTCAACTATACCCAAGACCTACGAAAATTACGACCTGGAGGATGGTTTGACCTCACCGGAGGACAATTTTCGACTATTTTAATTCCCTTACAACAATGAATCACAAAAGTCAGGGTGTAAGTTAGAGAAAACTTACACGCTTGAGAAGGATGTGATATCATCAAGGTGTGACGTCATCAGAGTCGTCCCAAAGAAAACAGAGGAGAAGGTCTTCCAAATATTCCAACTCAAAAGCTAAGGAAAGAGTTAACTGAGAAACAAACTTAGAAGAAGGAACTAATTTATGTTGGGCATTTGAAGACAGCAGAAATTGTGAAATGAGAAAATGGCAGTTGATTTTTTCCGTGTTTTTTTTTTCGGATTTTCTCCTCTTTTCCAGATGAGGGACTGTACTTGAGGTATCCTCTGCTCTCGTCTATGTCTATTGATTGGATCTCCCACACTTTGTACAGACTTTTTTCGTTCTCGACTGCCAAAATTGTTTATAGAGATCACCTGGAGTAGGAAGTGATGAGTGCCGATAGGATCAATAAAGTTTAAGAAAATACAGTATTGATTTTTCGGAATGTGAAGATGCATGAGTTTCCCAGTTAGAATATCTATGAATATGATTGAGAGTCATTGATTCCATCTTTACAAAGGGGTAAACTAGGATTTTTTAGTTTTTGAGATATTGAGTTTCAGCGATTCCTCAGGAAGACTGCTACAGAAGTTGGTGCAAGAGATGTATGGAATTATTTGAAGGGTTGAGTTCTAGATTGGTTGGACAGTCAACTCCCTCCACAATAGATACCGTAGACCAACTCAGAAGGGACATACGTCAAACGATAAGACAATATTTTACGCAGTACGGTATGTCTAATATTTACTCTTATACGTATGTATATGACGTCGGATTTAATTTTTTCTCAAGTTTCGCCGTTTGCATCCAAATTCAATACCTGTCTAGGCTCTATCTGTATGATGCATTTTCCGTGTATTTCTATTAAAGTGATTTTGAAAATGTAGTTGAAGTATGATAATAGGAAAATAGAGCGTGGGCGATATTCTGAATAATTCATACGAAACATATTCTAAAGGTGCAGTATTTTACACCTCGTCTTAGTTTATTATTAATTTAACAACGAGTTTCAAACACATCGGACCCGGAGAATGTTAATGTAGAGATGAACTCTGTGTAGAATGTTACATTGCGCCATTAGTCGTGATTTCGAAATAGCGAAGCGTTATATCATGTCACTCTGCAAGTACCTATTATCTTAGTGACTTATTTATTCTCATGGAATGAATGCGGAATTTTTGATCTTTAACGCTAACAATCTTAGGTGTTTAATTAAACAATTCTACTTTCGCGAAAATGTCTCTGGCGATTCGCCGCCGCGCTGTTCCATTCAACACGGCGTGTCACATAGGCAATTTATGCGCCGGCTTTTTTGTTTTATTAATTTATAGACAGGATAACCCGAAAGATGAATTTTTTACTAGGTGCGTATGAATAGCTGTTCGGTGGAGTTTGAAATTGATCTCCGCGTCTGAAGCCACTTGATAGACACTTTTATTATGCAAGCAGGGGGGATAAAATGGGAAGGGGGCCTGAGGACGTACTCTAGAATGAAGGTAAGCATACAAATTTGAATCCCCAAACGGAGAAGGCAAAGGACCATCAGTTGGTGACTAATGTTCAAAGATGTAGAAAATTCACCTATACTAGATAAACTTTGAGAGGAAATAAGTCCTCTCTTTTTGCTCGTAAAAACGTGAGAGAAGAGCGGAGCTAAAAATTGAGGATTTCAGATTTGTAGAATCCGTCATTGATCGACAGGTATTCTACGCTCGGCAGGAGGTGTAATGAAGGCCTAGGACATTTATGTGAGAAATTTGTTCCCGAT
The DNA here is from genome assembly GCA_035079395.1 of Aspidiotus destructor. Classification (NCBI taxonomy): domain Eukaryota; kingdom Metazoa; phylum Arthropoda; class Insecta; order Hemiptera; family Diaspididae; genus Aspidiotus; species Aspidiotus destructor. Next base: position 39,375,448 of record JAVHKZ010000003.1, on the reverse strand, counting down.
TTTCTCTTGTCTCGCCCAACTTGAGTACTTCCCTATTTTCCTCAACGTCAAATAATTCCATTTCCAACGTAGTATTCACCTGCATGAAACTCCGAACAGTGGGTTCGTTGGAAAACATTTTTTTATCACAATAATTGGGAGAATTATTACAGCCGTCATCGCCACTCTACTCGCTTGCGTTCCGCCAGTGAAGAAACTTCATATTAGAAAAAAATAAAACATGTATCAGCTGAATCGTTTACCAAATAGTGACGTCAAGATAGACGGAAAATGTCCAGTGCAGCGCAGCGGAAAGGGTGAGAGCTCGCGTATAGGCGTTCTAGGAAATTATTATTCCGCCGTTAAAGCGAAACATGCAGCTTATTATACTCGTAAATCCAGAAAAATACGTAGCAGTAACTCGCACGACGAGGCAGTATTTTTCTACGCGTTCGCGCGTTAGTAATTTGAAAGAAAAATAACGAGTTAATATTGAAAGATTAATGCGACGCGAAGTACAAAACGAAAAGATGTAGACTATCGAAAATGTCTCGCGATATAATCGCGTTAAAAATTAAAAACTTTATTTTCCTGTACGAGGCCAGATCTCTCGCCTTCGACCAGATAAATCTAGTCGTTACCGTCGCGAAAAGAATACAAAACACGCGAATCAGTCAGCGCGCCATTACGGGAGCACATTACATCCTCTGGGGTGTTGTCGGAAAACGAGAATGTATCCATTACGCGAGATCAATTCTATAGTCACGAAAGAGAGAATGCACAAAATGAGAAGTAATGTTTTCATAAGACTAATCGCCTCGGTACGACCTTTCAGGTGGTCATATACAAATAGTCGTCTTTCCTGGTTAGGCGGGTCTGCAAAACAGATTAGAGCTGAACTTCAAACCTCGCGAATCCCAGTAGTATAAAAAATTTAGCCTCTCTAGACGAAACCACAAAATGCGAATTTTTTTTCGCTTTGGGTGAGCGATAAACGGAGAGGCGGTGTTTTTTAATTTCGATATCCTCAGCGGTGGTCGTTCCACCTCCTCCATCGCACCGCGTGAAATAGCTAAATTCTCGTGTACTTGGCTAATGAGCGACGAAAGTTTAGAGGTGAGCGTCAGCGAAGCGCTGGATTTAACTGTTCATATTCAGCACCACATCGTTTGAATTTTCAGACAGACTATGAAGCAACATCAGGCCTTCAAACGGTATTTTTTCCAATAGCTTCTCCAAGCTTTACGCATTGCCAACCCAAAAATTTCATCTCAATAATTGTAATAGTCCATTTATCGAGGTTCTTTACCTAGCTTGTGCCTTGTTAATTCCTAGTCATAAATGCGAAAAAAATCTCTAGGTTCATTTCTTTTTAATGCGGCACCTATTTTATGGGGTGTTATTTCGGGAAAAAGACCACCATATTTCCAGCAAATGGATCCAAGAAAGGGAGGGATGCTCCATCTGAGAAAAGGGTCATAGGAACTCTCTGGTCCAATTGGTGGAGATTGAAAAAGCCCGAGGAGTGAAGAAGGGTTGGCTCAGAAAAAGTACAACTCTAGGGAGGTGACAAAATGAATTTAAAACTTTGACCTTCTAGCAGCATATATGAGAAGAAATGCCGGAAAAATTCCGATCATCGATCGATTCATATATCAAGAGGAGTACTTGAAAAGCTCGACTGAACAATCAATCCTGATCAATTATCGCCTCGATTCCTGTGTACCATCAACATCCAGATGTGCAAGGAGGATAATCCCTGAAGAAGTTCAAGAGAAGCCAACAGCAATCCAGTATACCTAAGATAGTGGTTGTGTTGTTTTTGTGCGTTCTAGTGTTTTCTGCGTGCCAGGGAGGCAGGGCAACTTGACGGTTGCCGAGTAGGAGGTGACCATTCCAACATTGAAATTATACCCGAAAGGGTCAATTCCGGTACTGGAAGAAACAAAATCAAATGTTTACGCAATCCGCACCCACGCCACCATGGAGGAAGGGCGGTGCTGCACAAGCGACATAAGCGAATCAATTATCGCCGCTCAAGTCAAAAAATCTTTTATCAATTGTAAGTTTTTTTGTTCGCCTTAATTGATTCAGTGAACAAAAGGGACTCCGCGATCAGCGAACAAACTAAAAAGCAGATGTTTTATCGTTTCATATGCTTTTAGGACAGGGACTTTTCTCGTCACGGTTTTCCAACCGGACAACTTTTGGAGAAACCATCACGAAAAATCGTCTCGGTTCTTTCACTATGACGTCATCAATGACCTTGACGTGATGGAGGCTGCATGTGAAGGTGATCTAGTCAGCCTAACATGCAGTCAAGGGTGAGGTTTGTACTAAGCTAAGAATAACCGATGGAATGACGTTGTTACGATGACGTCATTATGACCGAGGTCGCTACATCAAAAGTCGATGTGGTCGGTAGAATCGATGTAATTGATAAGATTGGAAACTTGTGCGTGCTGGTATAGGGGCAGAAGCAAACGACTGCTTTCAAGAGTGGTCTAAAACATTAGAGGGCATTGCAGGTTTGCAATGGCAGCGGGGAACACGCAACCTCCCGCACTTGCAATGACGCTGGCGCAAAAATGCCCCCTCAGAAAATGAGTTTCTTAGTATACTGTATGCTAGGCCTGATATACTGAAGGCTGGAAATTGAAAATTTTTCAAGCCCCTGAAGTAGGTCAAGGTCAAGGTCATTGATGACGTCATAAAGCATCCCGGCTAGAAGTTGAATTTTTCAGAGTTCCTAAAGTAGGTCAAGGTCATTGATGACGTCAAAAAGCAGAAACTCCCGGACGCGGACGTTTTCTGAGGATATAATCTCCCTAACAAAATGGATAGCGGGTTCACCGCTAAAAACTTGAATCAGGCTCGCACATTGGGAAGGGGGGGGCAGGAGAGGAAAACGACCTCAGAGTGGATGTGCTCGTCAGTCAAGTTGCCTCGGAGATAGAGCAAGCATATGAAATGCTGTACTACTTGTCATTGGAGGAGACATCTCTTTGTCCTCTGATGGTTGAAGCCCAAGTCTATTGTCAAGAAGCCAGCTATTCAATTAAATTTGACAGGACTCTGAATTTTTTTTCATGTATCTTTAGTGTGAAGACGAGAGAAGAAAAGCAAGAGAGGCATGAGGTGGATATTTTGTGCAATACACGTTAAATGAGCACGATATCAAGAACTCCTACATTCACGTTTTTGTAAAAACTGAAAAGTATCCTGGTTCCCAAAACAATCAGCAAGCGTTAAAACATCAATCTGGAGATAAGGGTCCTCCCAGATTGTAGGAATACCCTCATCACCAGACGGGTATTTGAACGCTCACTGCCTTTCCTCGAAACCAGGTTACAATCATGTTCCTAATCTCCCGCAAGGAATGCTTTTGCAATACTTGAATGTCGTTTCTGTGTGAAGAAGACGTAAGGCTGATGTACTAGGCTAGGCGATACATCGGCAGAAGAAGAAAAAGAACAGAATTGATCAAACTAGCCAAGGAGGTGAGGCTGCACTATTCCCCTTTAGTATTATTTTATTTTATTACTTACCAGGATTATAGGCTTGGAATGGGCAGATGGGGACATGGTGTTGAAGAAGTAGGTAGACCAAAACTTGACGTACTAATAGTTTTCTCATTGTTTAGAAGAAAGTTGGCGATGCAGGGAGAAGACAGAATGGTGAAGCTAGATGTTTTCAAGACGAGCGCATAGATCGTTAGCGTTGCAGTATAGGCACAAAGAGGGCGAGAGGCGGAGAAGGGAAAAGGGAGAGTGAGGCGACTGTAGCCCATTCCAAGATCTTTTGTCTTTTGTCTTTGGTCTTTCAGTCTTTTGTCTTTGGTCTTTGGTCTTTGGTCTTTGGTCTGTGGTCTTTTGGTCTTTCAGTCTTTTGGTCTTTCGGTCTTTCGGTCTTTCAGTCTTTCGGTCTTTCAGTCTTTTGTCTTTAGTCTTTAGTCTTTGGTCTTTGGTCTTTCGGTCTTTCGGTCTTTGGTCTTTGGTCTTTTGTCTTTTGTCTTTGATCTTTGATCTTTGGTCTTTTGTCTTTTGTTCTTTTGGTCTTTCGGCTTGGTCTTTTGGTCTTTTGGTCTTCCATTCAGTCTTTCGGTCTTTTGGAGGATTACTTCTGGTCAGGAAGGGGGTTTAAATTGGAGCTTTTCTAATAGATCAGAGCTTATTGGAAAGTAAAAAAAAAAACAGATATTGTGCCAGGAAAAGAGGTTGAGGAAGCAGTAATTGTATTTGATGTCATATGGAAGGTGAAGGTAATGACTGCTTAAGGCAAGGCCCGCTGCGTCTTATTCTTAGAGGTCAATATACCCAAGATGGAGGTAGAACTTCCCTAGTGTATAGTATACAAAGGAGGATTTTTGAGAAGATCGGATTAATAGAATGAGGGTCTTAGACAGCAAGTAAAGATCAGAGAATCAGATATTACAAGGAATTTTTGAAGAGAAGAAGGTTAGGTGAAAAAGGAGCGATAGATGAATTATGCCGGTAAGTTCGGCAGTGAATATGGAAGCAGTTTCCCGGCCCTGAATAAAGACTGCTATCCGGTTCTCAGTCTTTGTGTAAGAAAGAAATTCTGAAGAAATGACATTTCTGATGTGTTATTTGTATCTAAAGTTCAGATCAAGACGGATGCAGGGACACGGGTTAATAAAAGGGGACAGGATGAAAAAGGGCCCAGCTCGAATGAGACAGGAGCGACAGAAAAGATGAATTGCCTATTCACTTAGGTGCACTACTTCATAGGCTGAAATTGCAAAAGAAGAAGACGCTAGTCGGCTGGTAATTATGTAATATAAAGGCAGAAAAAGAGGAAGTAGAAGATTAACAAGACAATTAATTGATCTAGTTAAAGGCAGGCGTGATGTCAAGGAATTTTCTTACTACCCAGAGTGAAATTCTAGAGGATTTTGACGGCTGAAAAGTGTACTATCACAATACACATTCTCATACATTTAAAAGTTCATTAAAAGAACCCGTTACTTTCGACATAATATTATTTTCGTGTACGACAAACAACTAACGTCTTATCAAGTACCGTAGCATGAAATATGTATTCTTCCAAACAGTAATTTTTTGAAATCAAAGCATCAATGACTTCCTTCACCTTAATGAAAGAAAAATGAAAAAATAGAAAAAAAAAGAACGCCGTAACGTCTCATTGAAATTGTCTGCTGTCTTGTGCAACTTTCATGTCCCTTTACATGTATTCGACTGTGGAAAAATTTTTCATTTAGGAGAATTTTTCCCCGAACGCCGATTACTAAAAGCATTCCAGGTGCGTTTCGTTGGAAATCACTTTTTAACTACCCCAGTATCCGAAGAAGAAAAAAGTAAAACGTAGTGGTAGTATAAAAATGAGAATAAATAGTTTCCTCCGAACGGTGTAAAGAAACAGCATCGTATTAACGCTGAGAACGCGGTTTCTATGCCTTAAATGAAGGAAAAAGATGTAAATAGGAACTCTTAAAGAAAAGGAGAGAGGAAAAAAACTATTCAATTTCCTAACAGTCGCAGACTAAACAAAGACATAGTTTGCCATAAAGATGCACTCGATCATAACTTGAGTATCTGAACCTTACCAAAGAGTATTTAACATTTTTAGGAGTAAATACAGAAGTCTTTAGAGTCAACCAAATAAAAATGAAACGTAAAAATATACGATGTAAGAATGTCTAATGCGGACTAGTAAAATATTTTGATTATTTGTGAGACTGACTTTTACTAAAATGACTACCTAAAGCTGTACATTCTAACGTCTTGTTTCAAAATTATGTCTGAAAATTCAGATCATTTTTCATGCAAAGTTCCATTTGTTTTTAGGCGCTATTAGAAAGTTTCAAAAGTATTGCTGTAAACTCCATTGGGAGCAATATATATCACGTCTGAAGTACATTAGGAGTATTCCGAAATGTTCCCGAGTCCTAGCGTTCTTAATTGCATGGGTATTTGGGGCCTCATACAGCTCGTGAGAATGAACCTATATCGAGTCCTCTCCTCATATCACGCATGCTGATGGAATTGGGGTGTCTGTCTCATGAATCTTAGGATGGAAATCATCTCAAGTTTGAGACACACACAGGAAACCCGTTTTATCGGAGGGGTTTCTGGTAAAACGTCCGCTGTCCGCCATCCGGCCAGTCAGCCTGCTGGCTAAGCTCGGAGGTCGCAAATCTTCCAAGTCTCCTTGCTATCATGTATAGCTTGGAGGTCGGTGTATGTATAGCCTGAAAGTTGAAACGGCTCCTAAAAGTGACTAAATTTGCGATGTTTTGCACATCAATTGGCTTGGCCTCCTCAATGAGCCAGACATACGCAACGTTTCAAACACTATGCCTTAGAAGCCCTTTCCATAACTTGAAGGTTTTTCCGAGTCCCTTCCTATCATATATGTGTAGGAGCGAATGAACGATCGTGTGTTGCAGCGTATTCAAGCTGATTTTAATTAAACAACAACTAAACAAAATAGTGAACATGTAAAACAAAGTAAGAAGAAAGGATTTTACCTGAATCACAGCTAGACTCGTTCACCAATATTGGAATTATTATTTACTAAGTGTAATCATGTAAATACAGTAATATCTAAATGATTCGAATATAAACGTACGATTAAGATGATAAGTGTTCTTCTCGATTAGTAATAGGAGTTTATTATGCTGCGATTCGGGAAAATACCTGCAAGATTTCGGGTCTGTGCACCAGCTTCGTACACACCACCGACTAGGCTTTTTTATTTGAACGGGCGGATGGTACGCCGGTCGACTTCGGTTATGTAATATCGTTACATCCCCCCACTGAGAACAAAGACCGGGGGACCTAACGTCGATACTGCAGTCCTGCCCTGAGGAGGCTTGTGTGCTCTACTCGATGCGACTCAGGTTGGGACCTATTATTATTAATGGTTGTTTATTTGGGAGGGTGCTGCAAATAGACGCGTGGTCCAATTACTTGCAACACCCCATAAAAAATTACATAGTTAAATAAACAAAATAAAATAAAATAGAAATAGAAATAATAGAGTGAAAAATATTAGAAAACAAATAAACAAATGAATAAGATGATACATAATGAGCAACTGGTCAACCAAAGCAAATGTAAAAAATAAAGAAGAAGCTATAGAAACGGACCGGATACATGTGAGAAGAGGAATCTTCCAAGGTGACGCATTAAGCTCACTTTGGTTTTGTCTAGCGCTTAACCCACTGTCCCTTCTTCTGAATGAAACACCCATTGGCTTTAACATCAGAAACAACAGGCGGACCACATACACTATATCGCACCTGATGTATATGGACGACATAAAGATATACGCTCCAACCAGAGAGAAACTACTCCAGCTGCTCCAAATAGTGCAAAACTTCTCTGATGACATAAGGATGTCATTTGGGCTTGATAAATGTAGAATATTAGACACAAACGCTGACACAAAAACACAGCCACCAGAAAAGCCTAGTGCAGAGGAAGTGGGAGAAATACAGGACATGGAACCAGATGAAATGTACAGATATCTGGGAATCGAGCAAAATCAACGCACTGAACACAAAGTAATGAAGAAAGAATTAAAAAAGAAGTTCCAGCACAGAATTGAAATGATCCTGAAAAGTGGATTGAATGGAAAGAACGTCACAAAAGCCATCAATACTTTTGCAGTACCTGTATTAACTTATTCGTTTGGGATCATTAGATGGAACGACGCATAGCTGGATGACTTCAAGAGACAGATCAGAGTTGCGATGACAAGGAACCGTTCACTACACCCCAAGTCAGCCATTGAAAGACGTACGCTACCAAGGACGGAGGGAGAACGGGGAGTCTCAAACCTCAAATGGAGCCAAGATAACCAAATAGCAAACATCCGAAATTTCTTTCAAAAAAAGAAGACGACATCCCCACTACATCAAGCAGTGGTCAATGCTGACAAAGCAATAACTACAGTACAACTACAAGAAACATCCAATCTAATATCGAAGAAAGAAAGAGAGATCGGATTAATTGACCAATGGAAAAGAAAAGTTATCCATAGCATATATCTGCAGGAGATTAATCACGAAGCCGTTGACAAACAAGCCTCTCTCATGTGGTTGACTGAGGGATACCTCTATCCAGAAACTGAGGGTTCATTCATAGCCATTCAGGATGGGGTACTGAAGACAAGGAACTACCCAATAATCACAACGATGGGAATAGTCCCAAAAGTAACGGTAGAAAATATGGAAAAGCTTGGAGGAGGAATACGAGAAATTCGGGCAGCACAGAAAGCAGTAATACTACACACCACCCATACAGTCCGAAGAATAATCGGCGAAGAAGGCACACACTAGCTATGTAGACCTGGTATAGGAATACCCTCTACGGCTCAGTAGAACCGGGATACACACGTCATGTACCCGTGAAGACGAGAATAATAATAATAATAATAATGATAATAATAATAAGAGGGTAACCCCGGGAGTGTGAAGCGAAAATATGGCCACCAATGACCACTTAGCCTCTCCACTCCCACCCCTCACTCGCCTACCCGAGCCACCTAATGGAAGGTCGTGGTTAGAATCCCGGCGGGAAGTTAGGTCGGCCAGCCAAAGAGTGAGAGGGAGGTCCGTCTAGAGCAAGTACTTGATCAAATCAGGGAAAAGGTTTAGCGGACTGAATAAGGACAGGGACAGGTCTCCTATTCTATGGACGGCGGTGGAAGAGACTACAACAGTCCAACGGCGGCGTTCCAAAACCTTCATGAGCAAGGTTACTGTCAACTGAGGTAAACAGGAATGGGTTACGTATGGTTAGGGCATCGAGGGCGTACGGCCATAAACTTATGGTCAGAAAACTCTTAAGCACTACCCTTCACGTCCGGAACCTGCTGCCAAAAACCTGGTCGAAGGTATAAAAGACAATTACAATTGGCAATGGTAGTTACAAGGAACCAAAAGAAAGCCTCGGACAAGACTGAAAATGTGGCGCGTTCAGTCGGGAATAGTAAGGCACCACCACCGGGATCCACTGCTGGACCAAGCTGCAGCAGCCCGGTGAATCAACCAGCAAGAAAAACTAGAACGAAAACGCAGTCTGCTGCTTCCAACCAAAAGAACAGGTTGGCCACAGATATGCAAACCAAAGCAAAACGAATGAAATGGACAGAAGCCATGAACAAATGTGTAATCCGCTCATTCTACCAGTGTATAGGCCTGAATAATGAAGGGACTGATGTTAGAAGGAGAATGCTTGAGATATTCAAAACTGAATATCCTGACATAAACGTTACAGAGCAACGTGTGGCAGATCAGAAATGTTGAAGCTCTGGGGGGATCAAAACGGGAGCTCCATGAAATACAGAAGGCAGTGATACTGCATACAGTTAACATCATCCGAAAAGTTATCGGCGAGTAAACATTACACCAACCCTATCAAGCTCTGGCTGTCAAGCCCGTTTAATAGTGGATACCAAAGTACAGCGACCAACTGTAACTTTGTGAATAATAATAAACGAACAATCAAGAGCATGAACATGCTCATGAAGAGGAATGACTATGTGATGGAAATGATGCAGAAGGCCGCACTTCTATCAACCGCTAGAACAGTACGCAAAGTTCTATCTGGGGACACGTACATGTAGTCTACAACCTTGGTCATACTGACCCGTTGTAGACTAACAACCAACCAACTTTACTTATTAGCCTGTTAGTTGAGGAAAAGAAGAATAATAATAATAATAATGATGATTGAACCAAAAATAAATAAATAAATACATAAATAAAATAAAATAAAATAAATAAATAATGATAAAAATAAAAATAATAATAATGACGACAATAATTGAACCAAAAAAAAAAAAAAGTCATTGCCACCACCACCCAGGCCCTACCCCAGCATACTATGAAGCCTTCTCTTCAATTCCCCTCGTTCTATATCAAATATATCGAAGTGAGGTTGCCTATCAGTCAATGTGTTCCAAAAATTTACGGCCCTATTAAGCACACTGTATTCTAAGGCTTTTGTTTGCACGTTCATTGGACAAAACACGGATCATGTTAAGTTTCCTGGGATTGTACACTATGCGAAAGTTGAATTGCGACAAATAATTAGTGAGATCCCCCGTTCCTGCTCGTACTTGTAAGTTTTCCAGCGGTTTATGGTCGGTAAAAATCGTAAATTGTTTACCAAGCAACCAGTACTGCCAGTATTTTACTGCCTCTCGAACTGCGATACACTCCAGATAGATTGCTTTCTTTTTCCTTTGCGCCTCATTAAACTTTTTCGAAAAGTATGCCATTGGTTTTTCAGTGCCATCTTCTTGAATCTGTTTGAGGATTGCACCCATTCCTTCCTTTGATACGTCAGTGTAAATATTTATTGGAGCATCTTTGTTGAATATGGCTAGCACTGGTTGTGATATCAATAATTGTTTTGTATCGTTAAATGCTTTTTCGCAATCAGAAAGCCAGGTAAAACGCACCCCTTTACGCAATAGATTCAGGGCCGTAGCCAGATCGTCAGTGGTGCCAAGGCAAATAACATTTTCACCAAGGCAACTTTTACCCCCCCCCCACACCCCCCTCCCAAAAGAAAAATTTTGCCAGCCAAGGCAAGCGCACTTGCCAGCCAAGGCATTGCCTTGGCTGCCTTGGCGCTGGCTACGGCCCTGAGATTATGCAATGGTTCTAACTTCTAACATTTGTGTTGAATTTTTTTTATATTACAATAAAAGTTCACCTTTCCAAGAAACTGACGTACATTTTTCCTGCTCGTCGGTCTTTTCAAATTATCCATGATTGGTTTAACTTTGTTTTTCTCTATTTCGTGACCTAGATATTTCACTGATCTCTGCGCGAAATTACGTTTTGAAAGTTTTAACCTGAATCCTGCCTCTGTAATTGCGTGTAAAAGTGACCGTATGTGTTGCAAATGTTCCGTGATATTTTTAGAAAATATTAAAATACTGTCCAGATAGTTGAATGAAAGGTCTGTGAGACTGTACCTTCGTATTGTTCCAGATAATATCCTCTGAAATATTGCTGGCGATGTTTTAAGTCCAAAAGGCATACAACGCCACTGCCAATGACCCGATTGTGTAATAAACCCTATTTTTGGACGGTCCTTATAACGTAGAGGGATAGACCAGAAGGCCATATTTATATCGAAGACCGTAAACCGTGAACAATCTTTGGTTTTTGGGATCATGTCTTCAATCAGAGGGAAAGGATAACTTTCTGGTACTACAATTTTGTTCAAAGCTCTAAAGTCTACGCATAATCTTTCTTTCTATCGTCGCCCTCTTTTCTGTACGCCATCCAGGGTGACCGGCGAAGTGAAGGGTGACATTGATTCCTCGATCATCTCATGTTCAAGTGACTGGTCGTTGTAGGAGCACCGATAAGGTTTTCTAGCAACATATTTATTTTCTAAAAGTTTTATGGTTGCTTCATAATTTTTGACTTCGCCTACATCATACCTATTCTTTGCAAAGACAGAACTAAACTCGTCAACGATTTTCGTTATTTCTTCTTGTTTTCCCCTATCTAAATGACTGATTTTTGCCTCAAATTCCTCAGTCGGGAGATGTTCATTAAAGTTTACTAATATTTTATTTTCTGTTTTCCCTAGCGACGTTTCTTCGCGGTTAGGTTTTCAGATTCTTCATATATTCTCAAGTTTTTGACATGTTTCATGTCTTTTTTGACACCCTATACACTTCCGAAAATTTGCGAGTACAACCCCCCCCCCTCTCACTCCTATTAATGGACTTGGAAAATTTTTTTGTGAATTACCTGGGAGGTTATCCAGAAGAGCACCATCCCCTGGGTAAAAATAAAATAAAAATTAAATTAAATAAAATTGAATTGAAATAAAATAAAATAAAATAAAATAAAATAAAATTTAAATAAATTCAAATAAAATAAAATAAAATAAAATTAAATTAAATTAAATTAAATTAAATAAAATAAACCTCGAATCACCTGGGAGATCATCCAGAAATCTGCGAGTACCACCTCCTGGGTAAAAATGAAATGAAATAAAATAAAATTGAATTGAATTGAAATAAAATAAAATAAAATAAAATAGAATAGAATAGAATAGAATAAAATAAAATTGAATTAAAATAAAAAAAATTATATTGAATTGAATTAAATTAAATTAAATTGAATTGAATTAAATTAAATCAAAATAAAATAAAATAAAACTCGAATCATCTAAATAAAAATAAACTAAAATTAAATTTTAAATGAAATAAAATAAAATAAAATGAAATAAAATAAACCTTCCTCCCTGCCCCCCTCCGAATCACCTGGGAGGTCATCCAGAAATCTGCGATACCACGCCTTGAGTAAAAATAAAATAAAATAAAATTGAATTAAATTAAATTAAATTAAATTAAATTAAATTAAATTGAATTGAATTAAATTAAATTAAATTGAATTAAAATAAATTAAATTGAATTAAATTAAATTAAATTGAATTGAATTAAATTAAATTGAATTAAATTAAATTGAATCAAATTAAATTGAATTAAATTAAATTCAATTAAATTCAATTAAATTCAATTAAAAGAGCGAGTGAGTCCCAGTAATCTCGTCAGCTTGGAATATACTAAAATAAACATGTACTGGACCATGAAGTGAGACAAACGAGCGGGGTGAGTAAGGCCCAGTCCGCTCGTTTGTCCCAGGAAGCAGTCAGCCTAAAATACTCCAAAGTTGACTTACCCTAGAACAAGAAGTTGGAAATTTTGGATATTTTTGAACGATGAAGAGCTTAAGAAGACTGGCAAATGGTCTTTAAATTTTTGGCAACGCCAAGAAATCCTTCTCACTGTTTTTGTATTTATATATTTTCAAGTTTTCGTCTTGGCACAGTCTGTATAATTTGAAGCAATCCAATCCGATCAAAATATTATATCTAAAATGTTTGCTGTCTACGACAAACAATCGTATAGTTTTTGTTTCACCTAGTATGGTTAATTCGACAGTTATTGAATAACAGAAAGTAAGTACTGAATCATGAAATGATCAACCGAAGAGCAACTGATTTGATATTAATAGGTAGTACTGCACTGTAGGTTAGAGGTTGATGGGATAATTATAGAAAAACGACAAGAAGCAAGAACAAATCTCCTACATCAAAACACAAAAGAGTAACTTAAGCAAATCACTTGTCTGCTACTGGTACTGCTTGTATCTGTTTCATTTGTATATCTTCATCATAATTTTTACACAGCAGCATGAAACATTACAAACATTTGATCGTTCATCGATTTCTCATTACTATTAGGAATAGAATTTGATATTTAATTTTTCTGGGGGGGGGGTCGACCCCTCTAACCCCCCCTCGCTACACCACTGATTCAACAGACCGCTAGTGTACCGATAATTAAACGCGTACGTAACGTCCGTCCAACCCTTATCGCCAAAAGCATTAACTAAAGCGTCTTTCCATTCCTGCCACGGTTCATCAATATTCAATAATTTTAACTTTAAATTGTACCAATCGTGCGCGGCGTCATCTAAAAACAATCGTAATGCCTCAGCGTATTTCCCTTCCGCAATATTTACCCGTCGACATTCCCGTTCAGATATGGTTCACCACGAAACTACATTAATAAAATTACCTGTAAATTCATCTAAAACGATGTCTTTTACGATGGTATGTAAGGATTTCTTCGGTTCTGTCGGTGTAGAGTTCCTATTCGTTGCGGGCGAGACCGCAGTTACAGTGGAATTACCATCCTCGAAAATTTCTTCCAAGAACACACCCTTGAAGACCACGTTTCCCTCTTCGTCGGAGTACAGATCCGCTAACTCGGGCGTCATAGTTACTATTACGTTTCTATAATGATTGCGTTTCGTGATCGCTTTTAACGCCAATTTCATAGGAGGAAGAGTCGCGAGTTCGGGATGCTGCGAGATTGGTTGGAGGTTGGTCGGGAAATAGTAGGTTTCACCGTTGTCTAAATCTCGTAATGGTTGAATCGTGCGAATTTTATGAATCGTCGTCCTCTGATCCGCCGAAGCCTCGGACGTCACACGAAACCTCGCTTTCATTTTGGTGGAGGCTGTGATTTGTAGGAATTTATTCCCACGTGCGAATGAACGATCGTGTGTTGCAGCGTATTCAAGCTGATTTTAATTGAACAACAATTAAACAAAATAGTGAACATGTAAAACGAAGTATAACAAGAAAGGATTTTACCTGAATCACAGCAAGACTCGTTCACCAATATTGGAATTATTATTTACTAAGTGTAATTATGTAAATACAGTAATATCTAAATGATTCGAATATAAACGTACGACTAAGATGATAAGTGTTCTTCTCGATTAGTGATAGGAGTTTATTATGCTGCGATTCGGGAAAATACCTGCAAGGTTTCGGGTCTGTGCACCAGCTTCGTACACACCACCGACTGTAGCCTTTTTTATTTGAACGGGCGGATGGTACGCCGGTCGACTTCGGTTATGTAATATCGTTACATATGGAATCCCATGAAACAGTTTCCCTCCCTTCCCTCGTTTAACTCCGTTGAAGAAGCTGAGTTTTTTTCACAGTAATTGCTACCTTGAAACCGTAAAAATACTTGCTCATTGAGTTTTTTATTTGTTTGTAGTCGTCTTTGTCCATTACCACTACCACCTTTGTCAAGAGCAGGTGGTCCTGCACACAAAGGCGCTTTGGACAGCTCTTCGTCATCTCGGATACCCAGCTAAACTTGTCAATGTCCTCGTAAGTTTACACTAAGCAAATGAAGCGTAGGCGGCAAACTAACGGACGACTTTCCAGTGACCAACGGAGTACGGCAGGGATGCGTTGTAGCCCCACTACTCTTCAACGTGTTCATAACGATGATGTTGATCCTTGGTGGACAGGAGGCTACTCGACCGAGGCAACTTCAGATATGGAAAAAGGCTATTCAACCTCCACAGTAGGAAAAGCCTGCGCAACTATATTGATTCTTTTAACTGAGTACCCTGCTCATGTTATGAATTCTTTCTGACTAAGGGCAAACATCTCAAGACAGCGATTCCCAAGAGGGAATGCGCGTACAAAATGTATCTCCAAGAGCGTAGAAAAGGTTATGTCATTGGAAGAGAGAAGGAGGGAGATGAAAATTCTCCAATAGTATTTCTAGTTGAGGGTGCATATGTCTGGCTGACATTGGCCAATTTTAGTCGATGTACGAGCAAAGACTTTAGGACAGAGGGAATGACAGCGGTTGAAGACTTCGTCTCGAGGTTTATAATATTTAAGAGTCGTCGGGCTCGTAGGAGATACGGTCACCTCAACCTAATGAAAAGGTACTCAGGACTAAATACATCGGAACTTGGAACAATTTTAAGTAAAGAGCTACAAAGAGGACAAATACTTGAACAAATGTTGACATTAAACTAAAAGAGGGAAGTCTCCATTGAGATTGTTCGAGCAAATTGACACTTCGTTACAAAGGAATTGAGCTCCAAAAAGGAAAAGAATTCGTAGGTACTCACCAACGTCAATAAATAGAAGTAGTAACAATGTAAAAGACTGCGTCATGCTAAGAATGATAACTTCGGCATCATAATTCATTCAGTTTGGGTGGGCGTACGTCCGGTATCTGAAATAGAACAATAAACCGATCAAGTAGAATCAATCTTGACAATTTTTATTTACAGTCGAGAGTTAAGAGATGACTTTCGTGATAAAATTTACTGAGAATGAAAAAAAAAGGGTGAAGAAATTTCTAAAAACTCCACAACAGTCGAAATTACGTTCGAAATATAAGGAGATACGTGAAGAGAGAATTGAGTCTACTCTGAGAATATATTTTTTCTCAATCGAAATTATGAAGATAGTTGGTTGAGTCCTGTTCGTAGTGTAAATAATTTAAGTGCGTTAAGGGCGTCAGTGGATGGAAAAACCAGGTACCTGGTCTAACTTTGCCAATTGCTTCAGTTCGTACGTTGTGTTTCCTACATTTTGCGGTATCAGTTATTAGTGCCTTTTTTGCCGTGCGTTGGCGTACCGATTGCGCAAATCCTTCAGTAAGATTTTTTCTGCTCACCAGTATACCCTCTTCTATTTACCGTCACATACTGCATTTTTTATCAAAATACTCTAGAAACACGGTGAGAAGGTACTTGATATTCTGCATTCGTTTTCGTTATTTTGCGTCTTTGAGAGGGCAGGAGGGAACTAATTGGTGCAGTTAGAATATTCGATGAGCCTACACTAAAGCCAGTCTGGGGAATGATACTCGTTTTTAGAGTGGTGAGAGATGGTCGTACTCGCAGGTATGTTCGAACTAGGTGCGAAAATTTTGTTTCACCGTTTAGTATCTGCTCTCAGTTCTTTAACAGAAAACCTATTTGACGATTTTTTTTTTCGGAAAGTTTCCGTCCTTTTCAACTGAAAGAGATTAAACTAAATCGCTAGAAGTTAGAGAATTGAAGTAGTTTTCGAAAACTGGAAGGTTATATTACGCGTTGCAGCTTGGGTAAAAATTAAAAATGAGAGCCAGAGGTCAAGCCAAGAATAGCAAATTCCTAGCGTTGAAATTTTTCATTGTTTGGCCCGAGCAAACGTGTGAAACAAACCAATAATATTATTATTTTTCTGCAATGGTAATTAAGTTAAGAAACCTTGCACTTGCGGGAAGGGTCATGGGCTGGAGTGAGTAGATGGGCATGAAAAGGATGTGACGCGTAAGAAGTGGGCGATGCTGGTGTGGCTTGTTCTAAAACGGGTTAGAGATGTTTTCTCGCGATTATTTGAGAGGGAATTAGTGGTGCTGGACGAAACAGAGTGGTAAAGCTGGGTGTTTTTGAGAGGTAAAAAACTGAAGAAGAGGACGAGAGGCGTAAAAAGACGAAAGAGTGTTTAAGTGAAGTATGGCCAGTCTGAGACGGGTTAGGATTACTCCTCGTCGGGAAGAGTAGTTATAAGTACACCAAGGATTTGGAGCTTTTCTATTATCGTTAACTCTTTGTTCCATGTTGCTGTTTCAGGAAATCTTGCAAGACCGAGACTTCGGAAGCCAGCATAGGGGTTAACCAAGGTGAAGTCGAGTAAGCATTGGAACGACAGAAGGGGAGTATGAAGTGGGTTCAGAGTATTTGAAAAGATGGGAAGATTTGGGGGTTAGGCTGTTGAGACCAAAAAATCAATAATGAGTGCAAGAACGTGGTAACGGAAAGGGATATCTACCTATAGGTTACAATTTATCTCTTCTCGTTGTAAATACAGAAAAACATACTGTTTCCTTGGAGGGCTATAGAAGAGCCAGAAATTTTTCCAAGTCCCTGCGTTAAGATTCCTGAGAGGGCCTCCAGTAACTAAAGAGATGACAGGTCTTCCGCCAATGAGGGTCAAGAATTTTTCCAAGTCTCATGGAGGGCTATAGAAGAGCCAGGAATTTCTCCGAGTCCCAGCGTTAAGAGTCAAGGAGGTCACAAATTTTTCCAAGTCCCAGCGTTTCGCGGACAAAATTCCTCTGAGGGCTCCCAGTAACCGAAGGGATGGCGGGTCTCCCGGCAAAGACTGATTAATAAAAATGACAATCCCGTGCCGTATCCCGGAGGACAGAATTCATTCTACTCAAATCTAAGGTTGTTGATAGAAGAACCGGTATCAAGTTGAGAACGTATTGGACTGCAAGTTATTGTAGAGTTGAAGGAAGAGTTTGCGGTTAGAGACAGCAATAAGGTTTGAGAAAACGTTCAGAGAATCCAGGCATTTTGCTCTGAGGAATTTCATATGCGGTGTTCAGAACGTCTTGCAGCCGGAGGTGAGACCAAGGAACTTGGCAGAGAATTGGATAAGGAATAATTTGAAACTCGAGTCCAATACAGTCCTTCTAAGCAAGAATACAGGATGTTCATTTTTCTCGGTCTACTTCTGGCTCGAAAATTGACTGTGGGATAAAATTCAATCCACTTTTTTGAACGAGCTTTCAACTGCCCTCGGGGTATGAGCTTGATGGTGAATCGATTTGAGATACGTTGGATTTAATTTGCTGCTTTTAGATAAGAGATCGTATTTTGGACGGATGGGAGGTCATCGACGAGAATTGCTTTGATGGATGGTGAAATTTAGTGGATATGGCGGGGAGAAGCTGAAGGCGGGCATACAAACATGTGGGTGACTGCGAGGGGTGAGTCGAGGCTACAATGTTTGCATGAGAGCGGGCAAAGCTTGGAAAGAAGATGAGCATATGTGGCTCGCGTGTGACCAATTCGGAGACGTGTAAGGTAGATTTTCTAACAACGGGATTCTAGGTATGAAACAGGCCACACGAATGGTAATGGTTTTGATTAAATTTTGCCAGGGTGTGATTCATTCATCAGTAATTTTGAGGTGGATGGTATCGTTTTCAGTCGGAAGAAGACGCGAGACTTGATTCGGGTAAATTTTTCGGCTAAATCCACTTTTCCATTATCCTGGATCCCCGTACAGCTGGAGACCCAGATGAAAGCTATGTCGTCATTAGTGGTGTATCCAAGATTTTGACTAAGAGGGGGGGGGGGAATACGAGCAGAAATGTCACTCGTTTGTAAAACAAATTTCCTAATAAGAGCTATGAGTCGATCACAGAATTAGAAGGAGGGAATTGATTTTCAGGGTAGTTGGCATAGTTTGTCTATTATTTTAGGAGTAGGTAGGGCCCAAGAGGGTAATGTAGGAAATACGGAAACTAGATGACGGGAATGGGTGAGAAAATGGATCATGTTGTTGGAGGTATTGTGATAAGTAGGACGTTTTGGGATGGAATTAAGTTGTGGATAGGGCTCTGAGGAGACTGGCAGTAAAGTAAAGTCGACGAAAATCTAATCTGATTCGGTGGCTAAACTTAGATCAGGACATATGCGAAAAGTGCCCGTGTAAACGCGAACAGCGAGACTGTGTCTAGGAGTGAGAGATTGATGAGGGTGTGAGTCCATTTATCAGTGATTTATACTCTAGGATAAATCGGACTAGGGTATGGTAAAAGGGAAGTAAAATTTTACGGTTGCGACCGTTGGGAGGACGGGCTAAGTATTTTAAGACGTTTGAAGCTGCGGTGAGACTTTGGCTTCAATTTTGCGAATATGCAGTAGCCCCTGAGTTTTCGAAGTGCTGAGAACTTTCATTGTGTCATTAACTGCGATAGGAATGGTGTTGAGGAGGAGGGGAGTAATGGGGCTTCGGCTAGTTTTTTTGTCGAGCAGAATTCGGAGTAAGATATCGAAGGGAGCAGGAAATACTTAAAAATGTGAAAAATTCCCTAGTTCATCAACGAAAATTTTCAAAATTTCATTTCTAATTCAACGCTAGAAATTCTTCGAAGTCCCTTGTGTACGACAGAAATTCAAAGCTTGATTTTGCAATTCCCACTCATGTAAGAGTTAATAGCTTAAAATTTTCCAAAGATCCACCAGCTCGTTAGTTCAATTTCTTCTATCAAATCTGCTATCAAAAAAGTTTTCCAGAGAATAGCAGCTTTTTTCTGTTAAAGCTGACTGAGAAATTGGTAGGAAAGTTGAATCTGAAGGGAATAATTGAAAGAAACGGAGAAGAATAAAAGGACACCTCGAGTAATAATGTGCAATTTTTTTTCTTCTCGATTTGATTTATAAGAAAAATTTTCAACTTTCTGCGCTTTCCTTGGCGAAACAAATTCTATTTTGTGTCCGCAACTATACACTCGAAAAATTGTGAATTTCTGAGGCACAGAGCGAAGTCTACATTGAAATATTCACCGGTTTTACTTATTTTATGCTGAAAAACTGAGAACTTTTTCAGAAATAGTGACGCGTCATTCGTACCAAACGCCATATTATTTCGAGAAAGTTTTTCATTATTGTTTTTATAATACCGTCCTCCGTGAGCGCGTCACTCGCAGACCAAATTTTTTATTTCTAGTTATAAAATGCAGCCAACAAAAAACGAAATTAAACAATGAGAATGTGAATCGTCTGAAAGACGTCGCATCATCGATTTCTCGTCGTATACCTACTTCGAAAGTTTCTCGCGAGTCTTTCGTACCTGATAAAATTTCTTCAAGTCCGCGTATTTTAATTCAGAAATCAACACCTTTTCTCTCGTGCTTTACGCGCACGACCTCCTTCTAACTTCGAAGAAAATAAGAAGAACGAATCCGGTAAAGGTAAACGACCCAGGTGTATGTCTGACAACTTCTCGAGGGACTTTTAATTAAGAGAACGTGATTCAATCTCGAATATTGTCTATTTTCTCGTTGATAAAAAAAAAAAAAATTAATTTGTAAAGTCACTCTTATTTGGTAGTCGGTTGTGTTGTAAGAAGCCCATGTTTCGTTTGGCTTTACGCTTTTTACTCGGAAATTTTAGCTTCTTGTTCTCTTGTGCACAAAATTTGCATTCGTGGGAAAGATTACTGATTAAACTACAAGGCAGGAGGGTTCTGCTCCTCTCAACAATGAGAGCGGAGAAGTTTTGATAAAACTGTATCGTAGGTGTTTTCGTGGTGTAGTTTCCCTTCGCTAATTTGTTCCTTATTTCCTTTTCCTCTCTAAAACTATATCAACGTTTACACAGGGATTCTCATGCTAGGATAAATTTGCTAGTCTTACGTAAGAACTTGGGCAATTATGTCTGAATATAAAATATTTTGTACGACGTTAAATTTTGGAAATTTTTTCATTCGTACTAAACTTTTGCCTCCATAGATTATAGTCTCTCTCATGCTATAGGATGGGCTTGAACAACCTGCGAAGAAATTTTAGAAAAATCAAGAACTGCAGTAAAGTGATTAAAGTTTGTATCATTCAAAAATATGCAACTCTGGCGACTCATTTTCCGCGACAACGCCACACATGTTTAAAACATACAATGGCACAACCGCCAGGGAGTGTTGAGGAATATTCTTTTCCCATGAAGTCTTCTTTTCAAAAAAGGGGTTTCGTTTTCTTCAAATACCCGCTATTCTATATTGAGAACAAGATTTATAATTGCTGTTCTCATTCCGAAACCTGAGCCATCTTCTCCCACGATACCGACTTCTTATATTCGTATGAGGCTTCGAGATTCAAACCCTTGTTCTTCAATTATAGACAACGAGGCACAAGCCCTACCACCAATTTAGAACTTGTATCAGTATAAGGCTGGCGTGTTAGGAGCCATTCAAATGAAGCAAATGTACGAAACTGTTGACTTATTTTAGCAAGATGAATCTTTTCATAATTTCTAGCTGGGAATCTTCTCCATGTGGAGTCATTCGAAGAAAATCCTGTTGGGAGAATTGTAGTTTTGATGAAGGGGGGGGGGCTACCGGACTTGCATTCAAGGTTTCACAAACAAAGTTAGTTGAAATGAGCAGGAAACCCATTCCGGGAAGCGTCTTTTGACTCTCTTCTCTCATGGATAAAGTACTCGTAGCTCGGTGGTCACTCCAAATCCGCTGTTGTTAAGGAAAGCCTGATAAGAATTTTCCAAGTCTCTTTCCGCACAACCGCGGGTCATCGCACTTGAAACAATTGATGGAAAATCGAAAATTTCGAAAAAAAAATGCGATTCAGCACAAGAGATGAAAGTAGCTAAGGACAGAAGTGGACAAAAATTGGTGGTAAAGGCCATTGACCAACCTACCTGGCAAAATAGCACACAAATTGTTCCCTAATTGAACGGGTTTGAAAATTTACACTAAGCTACATTTTATATTCATTATAGGTACGCCAGCATTGGTTAATATTGAACAGGAAATTAAACTTCATCATAATCGCCGTAGAAAATCATCATCATCACATGTAGTACCTATACATATACGAAGCTTATTTACAAATGGAAAAAATCCCAAAATTAGGTACCCATGCAGAAATGAAAAAAATACTAACGATAACTTCAATTTATGCATATTTTTATAGCCATACGTACGTAATACGAGTTAATTAAAAAAATTACCATCGCGATATTGTCCACGTTAAAAATGCACCGACGACTGCAGACAAATCCGAAACACGACACGATGAATACTACCTGTGGATTTTCGAAATGTTTCCCGTTGCGCTTTTCTGCGTGTATTAAAATGTTCATCCCCTATTTTCCACGCTGCGTTTTTACGCTTCGAGTTTCTTCGATACGGCGCCGAAGTCTTTTCGTAAACACGATCGTCGAATATGAGTAGCCTATGGTTCGCTCGACATGAAATACGAGATTAGACTTGAAGAATCAAAATTTTCTTGTACGTGACTATTTTACGAGCCGAAATCTATCGAGACTGGTTAAAAAACCCTTGATGTCGTTTTTATGTACGTCATTAATTGGTCAGGTCGCATGAATATAGGATCAGAAATATCAACTTGCGTTTGGTACATCGGTACTCATCATG
This sequence comes from Aspidiotus destructor, assembly GCA_035079395.1. Classification (NCBI taxonomy): domain Eukaryota; kingdom Metazoa; phylum Arthropoda; class Insecta; order Hemiptera; family Diaspididae; genus Aspidiotus; species Aspidiotus destructor. The sequence goes on along the minus strand of JAVHKZ010000003.1, from coordinate 39,353,159 downwards.
TCTGCAATCTACTCGATGCTCTGAGTGTCATTACTGTATTCATCTGTGTACCGGTACTTTAGACTCTTGGCTACTTCATGACTTTTCAAGATTGAAAGAAAGAATTTGGTGGGCTCCATTTCTACAACGGAAGTTGAAATAGAGGATGTAAACTGAGGCCGTGTCTACTTCGTGCGAGTCGATTTCTGTTAACTCTACATAATATCTCTCAAGAAGAGGCTAGCAAATTCTTATAACCCTTGAGCATCTCCTGGCCCTCCACTTTCTTCAGAAAGAGATTGTTTTCGTCAGCCCTCGATTTCCTCCCCCGGGTAACCTATCAGCATAGGTACTTAGATGACGTCCTTTGTCTTTGGCCCGACTCTCCCTTTATGTTTCAGGATTTTCTCGCCCACCGAAATAGCCTCTAACCCTCCATCTATTTTTTTTACGAAGGAGAGAAGTGGCCAACGTCCTTTACCATCCCTATCGAGAATGAAGTCCATGAATTTGATGTATTTCGAAAGCCCACAACAACAGGAATCCTAGTCCATGGGTCTTCTCTCTGCCCACATACCCGAAAATTGGCTACGTTCAACCCCTATGGCACACTGCCTCAGTACCCTCTCCTTGAATGATTCGAATGTTGAGAGAGAGATTGCGACTATAAATCACCTCGCTTCCTCAATTAATGCCGACATTTATATTAATTGCTGGGTCCATAGAAATTCCTCGTGACCTTTCCTTCTTTCCAACAAATTGATAAGTTCAAATGGATTCGTTTGCCCTTCTTCGGCCCTCTCCTGCTTACTACAACCCTACTTCTTTGAGCAAAGTCCTGGTTCACCTTAAGGACGAGATCCCTGGACACAAGAAAAGTGATGTTTACAGATTAAAGTGTCCTGACTGCCCCAACGTTTATATCGACGAAACCTGTAGACGATTGACTGCGATAACATGAGACACATCGATACCTTGGCCACAATTAAAATTAGTTCCTCTGCTTACGCATGGAATACTTATAAAAAAGCTTCTTCCTTTTTCGACAAACGGTCTACAGAACAATCATCTTACATCTGGCCTCTTAAATCTCTTCATCATTCTCTCTCATGATTGAGATTTGAGACCAAGAGAAATTAGTGATCTTAAAATAAGTAAGCTACAACTTGCATGAAAGAGACAATTTCCCATTTTTATTTTCAACTTGTAGACTCGATTTTCTTGCTTTCAAATGCCTGCGTCCTTTTGGTGTTCACGTGCTGAAATTTTTGAGCTGCGTATCTAATTTTGAACTGAGTATCTAATATTTTTAATTCATCGTTTCTATCCTAATACTTGAATGAACTCAGTAGAAAGAGCAATGAGGACGTCGTTTTGATTTATTCAATGCTAATAAGTATCGCGAGATTTTCAGGGGGAAATTCATTCGTTGTTAAAACAGAATTACAAAAAAACAGTATACTCGTCTAGATGTACCTGAAGATGGTAGCCATATACTGAAGCGTAGAGTGTTTCTGATAAGTATAATTACATAAAAATAATCTACGAGGTTAATAGTGCGGGAGTGCCAATCTTTCATTTATTTATGGCTATAGGTACCAATTCAATGATAGAGGTTAGGTATTGTAAATTTTTCATTTAGGAATAATGTGAATTAAAATCTGAAGAAAATATGTTGAATTATTTTTTAGACAAAATTATATATAATTTCTGGTACTTACCTATTTTTCAGGAAATCATTTCTTGTTGCTGTATTTTTCATTGATCGAAAATAGTATTTTGTATTTTAAATCAGACACTCGATTAGTAAAAAATGCGATTATAATTTATCACGTAGTCATGATAGGTAAAAAGAATCTTGGATATTGATTATTATGTAGGTACTGATATATAGGGCAGTTTTTATTATCATTGTTATGCAAAAACAAAATAGGCACTCATTTCTAGTCTAACGAACGGAAGACAGAAAATATATAGAACTTGATACTAAGAAGAGGTAACTAAATGAACGCTCCTAACAATACACAATCGCGATCCTATGTTATCTTTCCTCCTTCAGTTCGAAAAAGCTCTTAGTATCAGTATTATTTGTGGACAACAGTAAAATAAAAAAAATAATCAGATTATTCTCATGATGCGATTGTATCATGAGTAATGTAGCCATCAAAACCAATATCATACGATGGTGAACTGGACTAGAATAATTTTGGAAAGCGCAGGAAAAAAATCCAAGTAAAAAAACTGCCGAGGAAACTTCGCAACAATTGGGAGTTATAAAATACCAAGAAAATGAGGAACTCAACATGGTTTTTCAATTTGGAAGATTTTCACTCCCATATCGACAAAAAAAGTGAAGGCTCGAAACTAAGTATGAAGAAACTTAGAAATTGAAGAATTTACAGCATCAAAATCTACCAAAATAGCGTTTATTTTGGCCTTTCAAGATACGCTCATCATTTTAGAGATATTTCCTCATCGCATTCAGGAAAAATTATCGATAGCTACTCCTAATAAAAATCCTCAAAAATTTTCAATTACAACATCTTCTAAAACCTCTCTTGAATGTGGGAAAATGCATTCTTCCTTGTATTACTCAAGTGTACCGGTTATTGTAAATTTAACAAATTTATTTTCCCAAAAACTATCCATTATTTTAGTCGATTTTGGAAGCAATAGCACTCGTACTTATAGAGTGCCATAAAATTCAAAAAACGTAGGTAACTTTCATTCTTGCGTGGCATAAGTTTCGAGTCGAAATTTAATATTATTGTTAGCCAACTTTTTAATTTTATGAGAGCGATCAGGTTAGTCATAGTCAAAATATCAGGATATTCGGATTTTCTCAAATGCATATATCCACCTAAAGTGCATAATATTATTCGACCAACTTCATTTTATTCTTCAAAGAATCACCGAATATGAACAAAAAACAAAATAAATAGAACAAAGGTCTCTGTAATGATAAAATTACAGACAAAAATCATGGGAAATAAAAAAGGAACACAGATATAACACGAAAAATATACACTATAGGTTTATCAATCGTCTTCTTCCGAAGAAGTTTCGTTCGAATCGGATATATCTTCTTCTTCTTCTGCATCGGGTTCTTTTTTCGGAGCACGACCTCGCGTCGATACACCCTTCAACTGTTCTGGTAAAAGGAAGAGACTGTTCAAGAATTCTTGCCTACTTTTTCGATTCGATAGACCGAATGTAACTCGAAGGAATTCGTCTAGCTCGTCTCCTCCGATCTTTGAATTGAGCACAGCTATTATTATTACTCTCAAGAGGTATATGGAGAGACGCTTGTGCAAATTTTTCACATGCAAAAGTCTCACATACAGAGCGAAACAATGAGACCACCGATGATCGAGCATGGCACTCCGAATACGTCGCAGAAGCGTGTCAATAGTGCATTTGTTTACAGTCGCAGGAGCTAAATCGTTTATGATGACATCGATAGATGGATGCTTACATCTCTGTAATGCTAATTCACCGAAACCACCGTATTCCTCGACAAGTTTATGACGGATTTTCTTCGGGGCATTTTTCTTTTTCTCTTGCATCTTTCTCACAACTTTTTTCAAATAAGATTTTTGGAGAACAGCCGGATTCTTTGATGCTACTATTTTGGTCATACGTGGAGTATCAGTTCTATACAATACTTCATCACCGATTACTCGAAATCGCCCACCCTTTTTTTTCTTTATTTTCGGCTCATATTTTCCCGATTGATACAGCGTAGGTTTGGTTCTTTTACGAGTCACCTTCTGACTTGTACTAGGCTGCTGATCACCGTCAGTTTGATCGGTTTTGTCATCAACTTGCTGACTGGTACTAGGCTCCTGAATACACTCAGTCTGATCTGTTATGTTATCAACTTGCTGACTGGTACTAGGCTGTTGATCACACTCGATTTGACTTGTTATGTTGTCAATTTGCTGACTGGTACCCGGGCTATCAACTTCGGTCTGATCCATCTTGCGTTCTTTCTTGAAGTTCAGCCGTTGTCCGATCGATCCTGGTAAGCAAAATAATACTAGAAAGCGCGAATTAAGTTCGTATTTAACATCGGTCTGATATAGAAATTTGACGCAGGCGATTTCATATTCAGAAAATTTTGAACGATAGACGAAAAGTGAAAAAGCCGCGTTGATAAGAATTGAGAATCTCGCATTGAGAAACATGCGTGAAGCTAGCAGTAGCTTCAGCCTTAGGCTTCAGCATACAGCCTGCGTCCGTAGCTAACTCATTATCCGCACGGAGTGTGCTCATCCGTCATATTAGATTTCATCATCACGCTATCTATATCTAAAATTATCTAAGGATTGTTTTATTGGTTTTATAGGACGGCTTTGATTCGAATAAAGTATTCGCTTTCTAGTATTATTTTGCTTACCAGGATCGATCAGACAACGGCTTAACTTCAAGAAAGAATGCAAGATGGCTCATCCGTCAACCGTCTCATTAGATTTCATCATCACGCTATCTGAGGATTGTTTTATATAGGACAGCTTTGATTTGATTAAAGTATATTATTTCATTGATGAGAAAGTTTATTAAACACAACACCAAGTCTCAGTATATGCAAAAAATACAATCTCATACTGCCCATTTTGATGAATACAGGGACTCTTGCTTCATGTCACATGTTCCTTTGATAAAGCTGCAGCTGATCGGTTACCATGAAAATGTCCAAGTTCAGAGACTCCTCCCGCCATGCAATTGCAGAACAAACGAAAATATAGCCCATGTCCCATTTGTGATCTTCCTTTCAAGTACAATGTAACCAGCACTGATTGCTGTTGGAAATGTGTCCATGTTACTAGCCTAAGAGAGGTCGCTGACCATTGCCCCGGTTGTGGAGTATCTATCTACGCTCTATTACAACTACATTACTTTTTGGGATGCTTGAATAATGCAGATATTTGTATTTTGTCCAGTTTCACTAATAAAGTATCAGTATCAACGCATGGCTTCTCATAAGTTGGTATACCGACAAGTCATTGTTGTAGGCAAACTGAAAAGTCCTGCAAAAGTGATTCAATTTTACTTTTCAATTTCTGTAGACAGCCTAGACACCCTGTCAACATCAACCTTCTCACATTCTTTCATTGAGGTCGAGGAAAACACTTTTATAGAAGAAGGAACATTTTATTCACAATATTCAGCGAATTTAATAATATTCACGATCAGAAAATATACATGTTATTACGAACTTATATTACAGAGGCGAGCAGCATGCGAGTACGATATAAGAGCGATAATAAAACTGCAGACTTACAGCCGTCCCCACCAATCAGCACGGACAGCACGGCTCATCGAATTGACGAATCTCGAAATTCCCCTCCTCAATTTGATAACCGTGACAAAAAATGAAACAAAATTTATACAACAAAATGCAATACAATACAAAGATATATCACAAGCGAAATGAAACAAGAAAAGAAATTGGTAACATGAGACATCATAAAAAACAAGAAAAACGAGAGAAGAAAAATCTGGCCAGTCTTATTTCTCTACTTATTTTTTCTTTTAAATTAAATAATAACACCAGCCCCCCTTACTTTAAAAAAAATGAGCTAGAGGAGAGAGAAACATAGACGCAAATACAAGGAAATTACACATTTTTTTTTAAACATGTTTTAAATAAATAGATTGAATAAATACTAGACATGCAAATGAAAAATTGATCGATCAATAATTATGTACACACAATGTGAATAAAGCGCTAAAAAAATCTTCAATCTAATGGAATTGATGGCTGACCAGTTGATTATGGTTCAGATCTCATCATGAATAATATAAATAAAATGATGTATTTCATTAATATTATTAAAAAACAATCTCGATATTTCAAACAATGATGTCCGAATGATTACGGCACTAATAATATTTAAAAACCATTAAAAAATGCTACATATGAAGGGGTGCAAATAAATATTAAGATATGTTGACAAGACAAGCTGGTAAGTAGGGTGGATAAATAATGAAATAAAATTGAAACGATAAATCAGAAAAAGAAAAATTATCCAATTGAAACGCAATTTTCCAGCAAAAAATCTCGGATTCGAATGAAATTAGCGCGATCAAGCGCTTTAGTTAAAATGTCAGCGTATTGTAGCAAAGTAGGAATTTTACAAATTAATAACTACGATTAAAATTCTCATGATTATTAAAAATTTTAATTTTGATTTGCCAAATCCATATGGGATACGCCTGCGCACAACAAAGATACGGCTCTGCTATCACAAAAATAAAAAACGAGAATGGAAAAAAGACGAAACACTGACGATACATTGTGATTTACGATTTACTCTTTCCATTTGTAAGACCGCACTCCGACCTCTCCATTTCCTAGCTTCTTTAATATATTTTTCAACTGAAACAAACGATGTTTTCATTCATGTTAGCTTTTAATCCAATTAATCATTTTTTATGGTTTGTGGAGTTATTACATTTTTCAGATCATTTTCTGGTATATTTTTTATTTTAAGGAATACTTCTCCGTGGAAAATTCTACTAACGTCCCTGACTAGAAATACATCCTTGATGTACTGCCCAAGTTCTTGGCAATGCTGAAAAAACAGAAAAAAAGTTAAATTCACATTTGAGTCGATGGAGAGACATCAAAATTATTATCAAGTTTGGTACCTCAATGATTTTCGAAGCGATTTCTTCTCCATCTACTTCCAAGTTCAATTTTCTTAAATGGACGTAAAAAATTGTTTCTGAGCTGTTACCGTATGACTCTAGAATAGAAATTAGTATAATAATTATAAATAATATGTTATCAAAAAACTGTATTCATATTGATGAACAGCGTCACTTACTGAGCTCATCTATCGAAAATGGTACAATTAGCTCCTTAATTATGAATTGTTGGTTGGCATCGTAAATTTTCAAATCATCAAAAAGAGAAATCCACGCTTTTGTAAATTAATTAGTTTAAATATCAGTGAGGTCTACAGAACCTAATCTCTTAATGCAACTTATTGCATAGAAATATCTAAAATTCTTTACTCTGTAATGAGCCTGGCCCGAATTTTCAGCATACTCGACAACCGTTCTCTGATTAAAAAAAAAAAAAAAAAACACAACATATACTCATGCATCAGAAGAGACACAGAAGAAGGAGAAAGCTGACATTATTGATAAAAGCAGAAATAATAAATACGTACATTTTCTTTTTTTCCTTTCAGTTTTTCGTCGGATTCGGGTCCCTTTCAAAAAACAAAATTACCGAAGATTACTATCAAATTTATTCTATCAAAGTCTCGTAAGAATAAATAAAATTCGCATGAAACTTACGTTTTCCGTAGAGTAAAATCTACCAATTTTTGCACCTGTACAAAGTAAATTTGCGACGATTAGATCATTTACGATCAAATACTATTTAAACAAGCCATCAAAAACAACGTTCTACATGAAATCCATCTCATACCGATACCACATGTACAATTTTTCTATTTCATGTAAGTATACTATTATTAAATTCATGTTAGAGCACGTTTCAGAGCTCCTCGATACGTTTTTCAAAATGAAGGAGAAATTTTCATTCATTGTGTCGTTTCAACCACATGTAACGAGTAAAATAGTAAAATACAACCATTCTTTACCTTTGACCGTAACTGCGACGGCATCTGCGAGCACGTCCACATCTGGGAAGAGTAGGGTACCTACATCCGTTTTGAATTTTACTGCCTTGACATCTTGTTTCGTACGGTACCAAATCGATCGCAATCGTAAAACATTTGATGAACGATACATCTGGAAAGTTTTGAATCAGTTTAGCGTGTGTCCAACAAGGTAAACTAGAACTAATCAGAGAAAAGAAGAAGGAAAATTTTCGTGATTTTGGTTATCGTGCCTTGAAACGTGTTGGAAGAGAAAAGAAGGGTTATACCTATCCTAATATACGATCTTCCGATTTTCACGAAATAAATTATATTAATAGGAACTAGAAGTTTATACTAATTTTAGTCTGAGTTTATTGATTGAAACGATTTAAAATTAATAATAAAATAGCGGGTCGTGTACTTTCATAACACTAGTCGCCGGCCATCGAGCGCATTTTACTTTCGAGATCTTTCTTTGTCAGCTTCTCGAGTTCTTGAACAGCCGAACCGTTTCATCTCTTTTTCATGAATCTAAAGGATTATATTAATGATTATGATTATAATATTTTCGAAATTGAATTTTAAAAAAAAATGAAAAAAATAAAAATAAAATGGGAGTTAAGAACTCAACAAGACTCCAGAGACAGAGACTGCATGGAGAGTAGCGCTCCTATGATGCGCTTCTCAACTTGTGCATAACAGCACGATGTCACAGATAAAATTTTCATTCGATACTCGTCGAAAGGAAAAATTTATTGTAGATTCTTTTTTTCATTTTTTGTTTTTTCCCCTTTTTGAGTTCACATTTTAGCAGCAGTAGGCGAGTTTTTCTCTTACGTTTTGGTGCGGTAAATGTTTGAGTTGAAAGTTTCGTTTAAAATAATCATATAAATTTGCAATCGCTTCCCTGTTTTCTCAAAGTTCACGTACTCTTGTTTCGCATAATCTCTCCGCAAATTTCTTATCGTAATATCAGTATGAAAACAAAATGCCAAATGGTAAATCTCCCAATAAATACGTTTTTAACACAAGGATATGTCAAATCACTGTGAAGTCTTTCTTAAGAAAGCTCGGTCGTATTTATTCTATATTATCACGAAACGGTACGATTGTTATTTTAAATACTTACGTTACACATTTGTTGTTCGAATCTAGGAACAGGAATACACACAACTTTCGATACTGAAACTGAATACACTGCCCGTAGTTAAATAGATTCTTCTCATAGATTACCCATTCTTGAAATGCGTACAAAAGTGCAGCTCATTAGCAATAATCGTGTATGCGCCGATAATTTTCGTCGAAACAATCGGAATAATTCGGTATGAACTAAATATAAATTGAGCGATTTTTGGCCAGTGGAAGGGTATGCGGAGGTAAAAAAAGTGCTCGCCATAAGATATTGTTTACTCGTAATTCGTTCTATCAAACTTGAAGTAAACTCGCTATTATCAATAGAATATTCAATTTTCGGTGGTAATAATTGCTTGAAATTTCAGTACCAACAATTGATATATCATTGACGAATTCGGTTTTCGTGACCTTCAAAATAGATTGAATATAGGTTAATTCAGTTGTAGGGTTTATTTGATACGGCGCAACTTTACTGATACAATACCGTAGTTTGTAGTCATATACTGTAGTTATTATTATTATCATTGTCGTCGTTTGATGTGCACTACGATGAAAATCGTAATTATGCATTCAGGTTGAACGCGTTTAGGAACGTAATTCTTCATATGTAGTGATACAGCCTTTCGATTTTAGTGATACCGAAATCACTAAATCATGTAGTTCGTTTGTAGCTCTTAATGGTGTTAGTTAAAATCGTATACAGTGTTTTAATAGTATCTGTTCGGCTGAAAAATGAGTACGTTATCGTGCGTGATGTTGAAGTGGTGTTGCTTACGACGTTGACCCACACGATAAATCGAGTGGCTTCGTCGATAAACCTCATAAAATTCTATCCTATGTTTACGCGTTGTGTTTTTGTCAAAAGTATTAATCTGTTCCTATTCTCGCAGAGAATATGTCTTCCGGTACATTCGTAGATAGAATAGACCCGTTCGCGAAAAGATCGCTGAAGAAAAAATCGAAGAAATCGCAAGGATCATCGCGATATCGCACAACGAATGATGTGGAACTGCAGCCACTACCGTTGCTCAAAGGTAAATATTTACATTATGGATACTCTGTTTCATTCTCGCTATTATTGTATTATAGAGCTTGACGCTTTATCATAATGCGAATTTCGCACTCTATCTGAACAACTCGCTGGGGAACATGTTATCACTTCGATCCATCGGGCACTTACGAGAAATATCGATAATACGTGTGTAATGAAATCTAATAACTCGAAGTATAGCCATCATTGAGGGTTGTAGAAACTGATGATGAAATCGATTTGCTAACTGCTGAACGTATTGTTATCGACGAGGTTCGAGCAAGGTATTCGTCGATTTAGCTATTCATAAATTCCTGATTTGTTCAGTTCATTGGTTTGTCCTCGCGCGGGTTGAGAGATTCCAACATACGGGCTCGGATGCGTTATAAAGGACTAGGAAAGTTGCGTTTCGCGTGGTCATTGCACACTTCGATGGGTATAGGGACATTGATCGGCAGTTAATAAACTCTGTACACCGCGTTAGTGTTTGTACGAAAGTGTGCAGTACAGGTACGCCGTCGTAACCGTTATTTTATCGTCAGTTTTTTACATTGTTCGCATTTGAACGGACAATTTTTCTCGATCAAAGAATTCGAACGAATTTAATGAACTTTTCCCCGTACGGTAAGCGAGATCGTAAAGGCAAATTTGTTTTGAGCAGATAAACAGGTTCAACTTTTCGGAAAGTTTACCAGTAGAACGAATGAAAGAAAAAAAGTTTAACGCGAACTTATATTTCCAGTTTATGAAATCAACTCTTTCGACCTAATGATGATGGCAAAAAGAAACGGAGAATAAATAATAACTCACGAACGGAAACGTGTATAAAAATTAATCTTTCCGCGCTGCTAGATTAAAGAGTACGAAAAGAAGTGAGAGGAATGGAGCACGAGGCGTAAAATTTTGAGCGTAATGATGCTCGGCTATTTTTGTCATATTTTTACATACAATCAGAGGCTTATTCCGAATAGTTGTGGTAATGGGTTAGTGAAAAATTATTCAAGGTCGGCAAAGAATGTGCTAAATCCATGCGTGCATGGAGTGTGTTCATTGTCTTGTACGAGAATACGAAAAAGTGAATTTGAATCTCTTGTGTAAAATTGAAGCGATGATGAGTAGTGCGTTAATTTATGAATGGAAAGAACGACGAAAAAAGCAAAATTCTTTCGGTTTTGCGTAAAATTGAATGTTGGCATTGAAAATCTATGAAGAATGGTCGGCGATGACATAATTTTTTCTTCTATTTTCGTTCACCGGTATTTTAGTGCGCTTTTTCGGTTCGAAGCACCTTGATCCTGACAGCCGTACGACGATGTACAAGTAACCCGATTATGATAGCAGATGAAAACGTAGTAGAGAATGCGATTTATAAAATCGTGAATTTTGCTGGTGATTTCGCTGTAACCGTCGCCGTTTACTTACGTTCGCAAAATTCTTTTTTTGGCATCAAAAGATTACGTAAGTAATTTCGTGAACAGAAGCGAATTATTGTGCAGCGAGGTTATCAAAAGTGTTCGTTTAATCTAGCGATTAAGCCGGAAAGAGGTGCTTAAAAGTACTCACAGAATTTAGGTATCTTTCGTTTCATTTTGTTCAGAATATTATCGACGAACTCGTCGACGAAATTACGTATATCGTATAATGTTTTCTCTCGTGATTACTATTCTTCCTCGTTGGAATAATTTTGTGGATCGGATTTATCCTGGGTAATTGAATAGGTAAGATTTTGCATTCAATGTAGCATGAAACGTGTTATTTATATTCGCGAATTGTTGAAAGATTCAAACTGAGAAATTTTGAAAGAGGAGTAATCTTTAGGTCCAACATCGTTGTAGGAGAATTTCACCATTATTGTTCGATATTTTTCGTTCACTGATATTGTTTTTGGATTTTATCAAAGTATTCGCGTCTAACAAGTTCAATGTAGCGAGTATTCAACCTTGCGAGCAGTCAGGTTCGAAAGAAGGTTCGTGTCTTCACCATGACATCAAGACCCTAAGTTGACATGCATATTAATGTGAAAAAATTTTATATGCTCGTTATCATGTATGTATCTTCCTCTACAAGAAAGGTCTGATCTTTTCTCACTGAAGGCTATGACCGAAACCCCCTTGACGGAAAAGTTGTGTAAAATGACAATTAGCGAAAGTTGATATGATTTGCCGAACCACGAAAATTGAATGACAGCGCTCGAAGACTGTCCTATTAAGAGAATTGACCGGCAATTCGTGACTATCATGAGAGGTCACGTTTGGTCAATCACGTATCGTACGTGATCAGGTTGACTAAATGCCTCACGCGCTGTGTCAACTTATCCAAAAACGACGGGGTTTTTATCATAAAAATCTTATGATGTGCCGAACATCAAAAATCCAGATAATTGTTTGGATTAGGTTTTTATCTTACGAGCCTTTTATTATTCCTAATTCAAATACGAAGTAGAAGGAGGGACGAGGTTCTCGAGAAAGGTGTGCGGAACATTGAGTGAGATTATACTTCGGCTTGTTATTATGTGTTTGAGTGAATGAAGATACGAGTATTTTGTGTACATCTAGCGATTTAAATACGCGAGTAATTTTTGCCACGAGTCCGTCTGTTTTTGTGACATGACTAATGATGAAGGTTGTGTTCTCTATCGTTCGTCAGCAACAGGATATATTCGCGAAATTCTTCTTTTCAAGTCTTCCACGCTCTTATGAGAAAGCCTCGGATTTATTATGCATCGCAAGGAAAGTCTTTGGATTGGTAAAAGAGACGAACACTGTGATATCGCTTACGCACTCGGGCTCTCTTTACCCTCTGGACCTGTGCCGAGAGAACGGCATTCATTCAGTATGTTGCATACCTAAGATTATGAAGAGAAAATTTTTTGATAACGTGATTATTCTTAACTCGTGAGGTGTTGTGTAAGTTTAATTTTGTGTGTAGTACAGCCTGCAATGTGTTCTACAACCTTGTACGTAAGTTCTTGGTGATGGGAATTCAATTCCTTAGTACCTGTGAATCTTACTTAGAGCAACTCAACATCTTATCTAAGCATTTTGACATGGGTAAGTCATGAACTGCAGTATGTCTGTCTGACAGAAGTTTCTTGAATTGAAGCAACGGGTGACGAATACTGAGTTGGAATTTCCTGTCTAGAAGTGAAGACTCTGGATGTATCCAGAAAACAGGTTCTCTGGACAAAACTATTTAAAGAATCGCGCTGCTGTACCACAAGTCCATTTTCAAGACGGTGTACAGCTGTGGTTGAAGGAATACAAATTTTCTATTAAAGCTTTGAAGGCTGTATCGAGGGGTCACCATTTTTCCCTATTGGAAAATATTCCTTCTGGAAAAATGTTTGCAGAACGGTGACGTTCATTTTTCTTTCAAATTTTCTCTCACATAGGATAGAAGTCTCTTCTATTCTTAACCTAAGAAAGTAGAGTGTGTTGTTCTGTCACCCGCCACGCTAAATATCGTACTCGTCGTCCTTGGCAGTAGACACACACACACTTGGGACGCGGAATTTTTATCTCTCTCTACAGCAGCAGGCACGTAAAACAGTCATGTGACACTGTTATTACTCTTACCGATGCTCGTTTTGGCAGTGCAGTCTCTAAAAGTATTCAATAAGATTCGTGTTGATACATTGTCGGTGAATGATGCGGAGGCTTCCGTATCGCGCCGCTCTCGCGCTTTCTCGGTGCGATCATTTTTTATCGTCAGAATTCATCCGGCATCTTCGCGTGTATGATTTATCGCGTGATGGAGTTGTGCTCCGTACCTTGTAACGCACTTTCTCGTCTTGAGAATGTGCCGATGTGTATTGACAAATTTAAATGGGAAAAAAGAATCGTCAACTTTTCATTACTGTTTATCTCGAAAAAACTTGGTTAGGAAGAAATGCAAATTGAAGTAATCTGTCTTTGATGTGAAGTTTCGTTTGTTGCTCAGTTCTCTAGTCGCTGTAGGAATTCTGAATAATTTTTTCCTCAGAATTGTATCCATACATTAATTTGTGGTATTGTGATCCCTTCGTGAGCCGTTTGTTAGTCCATTTAATGTGTGAATTTAAACCTTGAAGAATTGAGTTTCCATCAAGGGGGTAGAGCAAACTTGGTCGCAGTTTTCACGAAGGTGATGACTTCCGAATCACAAGCGCATGTGAGAAGAATTCATTTCAAACCACTATGCGGAGCATTAAGAGTATATTCAAGCATCCGCTTGGAGCGCCTCAGTCGTTCACCTGTCAAGCGTTCCCCCAGAACCTTTGGTTTTGCCCGTCCTCTGACTATACAGTACTTCGTAGTACTGCATAGTCAAAGTGCCCGTTACCATGGCCATGCCGTCATACACCTCATCTACATCACGCGAACTACGTTGTCGCACTCTACTGCACAGCGTCTCACACCTTGGCTACTCGTGTTGATAACTATTAATAATTTATCGATAGGATCAATAGTTTTTGGGAGAAAAAAAACGGCAATCGTATCGTTGATAGTTTGAAAATTTTTCTTTTTCTTATCAAAATCACTAAATCGGTGGAAATTTATTGATTAGCGCCGTTTTGGCTTTTGGAAATCGGAAGTGAAAATTCAAAATGTGCGCCAGTTCAATGAACCAATATCAGTCGGGCAGTACCAATGTTGTGCAATGGGGGTGGCACCATGTTCCTATGGTATTTGCTGCTCGCGTCCATCATCTGGTAACACAAATACATTCCTTGAAGGACTTATTGAAAAAATAACGATCAGGAGGAAGGTATCTATCCTATACGTAGTACAGATACTTTTCTCCTGACCGACATTTTTCGTTCAAATTATTGATAGTTTTAGGCAAAACCATCGGGACTAGAGATAGCATACAACTATTGACTAATGCCCATCTTTATTGGCTACAGCTATGGCGTAGCCGGGCTAATGTAGCTAAGCTGTTTGTCCTTGATCTATCCCGGGCTACGTAGTCAAGCTATTTATCCTTGATACATCCCGCGTTAGGTAGACGGCGTAGTCCATCTCTCATTGGTGGAGTCTGTTTTTTTGTTGGTTGTTGAACAGCTGATGTGAAGTTCAGATGAGTGATCATACAGAGACACAGTAGCTTGACTACATAGTTTGCGTGGTGCAGCTCCGGTGTGTGGCAGGCCATAAGAAACCGAAGCGAATGATTCGAAGTGTGTAAATTATAGGCAGCGCTAGTGTGCAGGTGCTATTCGCCACCCTTTCCTTATCAATCACCGATCGCAAGACATTTTATGAATCTTGTTTACATTGTTTTTGTTGTCTGCACACTCCGAATTTCTGTTATGATATTATACTGAAGTAATTTGTGGAATCTTCCTCTTCTACATCAATCAAAAGTAAAACTTTTCGGAGTCATAACAGGGTAGCCACTTTCTGGAAAACCGGGAAAAGTCAGGGAATTTTGTGAGTCTGGAAAAGTCAGGGAAAATGGCATAATTTCATTCAAAGTCAGAGAATTTTCTCAGAAGGAGACGAAGAAAAAATTCAATGAGGTTTTTTGACATGTTTCATGTCTTCACTCTGACCTGACCCTAATTTGAAGTTTTCTGAGTGCCCCCCCCCCTTCAGCCTCGTCTCGTCGTGGGTGATTTGAAAATTGGCGAGTTCAGCCCGCGAGTTCACTTTTCCCAGTTTATATAGGGTGCGCCAAAAAGATTTCAACAGTCAACCGGGGAACTCCACGAAATTGTGGCGGAGTCCTCCCGGAGCAGCGTTGCCATATCTACGGATCTTTTAGTCCTCGAAAAAGATACGGGTTTTCCTTTTTCTATACACGGATTTCTGAGGATCAAGGGAAAGGTACCTTGGACACTCGTAGGAGAGATACCTTTCTCCTGCTTGTTATAGGCTGATATAGTAAGCCCGTGATATTGAGTCGATCAAGGGAAAAGTATTTTAGTTACTCAAACGAGAGATACCTTTCTCCTGACTGTTATTGAAGAATCAATCAAAGTCTGTAGAAATCTGTTTTTAGGTTTTACAAAAAATGGCGGATACGGATTTTTGAAATTATCATCTGGCAACAATGTCCCGGAGTTCTTTTGTTTAACTGTTAACATCTTTTTGGCGCACCCTGTATACTATAGGTTTATGATAGCTAAACAGTATACTAGCTTTATCTCTAGAACTAGACAGCGGCAATCGATATAATCGAGATCGATATATCGATACGATCGAGATCGATATTATCAATATTGATATCCCGAGATTGATATATCGATATTATCGAGATTGATATATCGATATTATCGAGATTGAAACATCGGTATTATTGAGATTTCGATACACTTGATCAGCAATCGATATAATCGAGATCGATATTATCGATATCGATATCCCGAGATTGATTTATCGATATCGATATCCCGAGATTGATTTATCGATATTATCGAGATTGATGTATGGATACTATCGAGTTTGTTATATGTGATCTTCATGTCCTTGAATTTCCTTGCATATATAATTTCTATTTGTACTTTGTACTGTATTGGCAGAAAAAAGTCGGGGAAAATTCAGAAAATTTGTCTGGAAAACCGGGAAAAGTCAGTGAAAATCATTCTTCGAAGAAAGTGGCTACCCTGCATAAGTTTTCCCCTCCTCTTTGATCGAAGTCTTTGGTCGAATTCACCGTTATTTCCAATTTTTATTGTCACGATCTTGTACTTTAGATTACGATCTTAACAACTGAGAGAAACTGACGAGCAACAAGTGCACCTAAAACATCTATGCTTCTGCTCGAAAATGAAGAGGTGAAAGAGTAATGTGAGTGTTCTCAAAAATTAGAATGAACAAGGAAAATGAGTGAAGCTGCGAGTTAGAATGATCAAGAAGATGATACTGGAGCAATCGAATAAGTACTTGTACAAAATATTGAACTCATGTCTATCGGACTTCATGCGGCAAAAAAAAAAGTGTAGGACTTCTTTTATTATCGAGTATACGGTGTATCATGCATTCGTAGACGTCTCTATTAGAAGATAAAGGATTTTGATTCGGTGGACGTTTCAAGCATTTCGAATACGTTACAGTAATTTCATGTTCTCTCTCTCTTTTGTGCATCAATTGAATTACGGTCGCATACTTATTTTTTATATTTCCGAGCTCGAGTTTCTTTTATTGGCTGTACCCTTGGCGTAGGTATGGTTTTGTTGGAAAAGACTGAAATAATTTTTTTCTCTTCTTTTTTCAACTTTCTTTTCACAGGCGAAAATACTGTTCTGCTGATTTATTCGCTGAAAAATTTTGTTGATATGACGCGCTCTCGTCGTATTTGTAATCTTATCCTGTGGCGTAATCCTAGTCTCGTATTACGTCTATTTTATTTAGGGTAGGGTGTTACGCAGTAAAGAAAAGGGAGAGAAGTTCGATGAAGTAACTGCGCTGAAAGAGCGGATTTACTCATGTAATCAATACTTGTAGGTAAGGCTTCTTTTGAACTCTTTTTCTGTATCCCAGGTATATGTCGTGAACGGGAGCAGGAAATGTGTATGAAAAAATTCATCACGAGCTTGTGAACTTGAAATATTCATATTTTGCTAAAAATCCAACGAGATTCGAATATTCCTTCTCCATTTTCCTACGTTTTTCTCGGTGTTGAATTTTCTCCCAGTCTCTCCAGTGTAGATTCCCTCGCACTGTTTACAACTGAAATTGTGCTCTCCGCTCAAGTTCTCCTTCCCTTTTTCTTCCATTTGATCGTTGCTTATTTTATTGGATGCCGGTATTCATATTATTATCGCTGAACGTCTTTAGTATTTTGTTTGTATACTTTCCCATGTGTGGTGTTGTTATGGCCACAATGCCCATACCGCGTCGTGATGGGTGCTGGGCTTCCATTGGCAACCAGGTTCACTGTCATCTTCGTGGTCGGTTCTGTGTAGCCCAATCTCCAGGCCGAATAGTCTTTTGCCATCAAACGGGATCATGCTAGCTTCTTCCTTTTTGCCCTCACGATCTTCCAGACTTCTCTTCTCCTTATGATCTCAAATCTTCCTCCATTGGTGCGCTGTTCTTTATTGCCAAACAGTGACTTGTCGTATTTTTCCCATGCTCCGTTCTCCTGATGTCCTCTTTGCTTTCTCCCAGTCTTAGCAATGTAGATGAGTTTGCACTGTGCGAAACTGAGCTTATAGACTCTGCTTAAGTTTCCCTTGTCCTTGTCCTCAGTCGTCGTTGCTTATTCTTTTCACCATAGGTTAATTGTTGTGGATGCCACTTAACGTTTGTTTGCGTGCCTTCCTATTTATTGTGTTAATCCTGGGTATTTCCCAATCATGCTACCATAGAATTCTCTTCTAGGACCCTCTCAACCACGCTTCTAGAGTAGCCGCGCGAGCCAGCCTTCATCGTAAGACAACCTAGGTGGCCACCTGCGAGGTAGCCAGATTTTGGGGCGACCTGAAATCGAAGAGAGGGAAAAAAATGTCTTGAAATGACTTCATTATCTCGATTTCTTTCCTTTTCTTTCAATTTTTCTTCAATACAGAAATTGCTCGGTTGAAGTACATCTGAATCGCCGCTACCCGGCGCCTGAGATGGTGGTAAGAGTCGTTTAAAATTATGGTGTTGATGTGCCGTGGCTTCCTACAGATTTTGTTTTTGAACCTCTCGCTCTCTAGTGAATGGCAGGTCCAAAGAGTCGATGATCTTATTCGCTCCTTTCTATTGTGAATTTGACGCCTTCATTTATCGAATTCTTTTTCAGGAGAAATTGGTCCGACTGTCTAGATCTAGCCCAGTGCTTGATCGATTTCAGAACTCGCCGTCATTTGTGACCGGGACAACAGAAACCCAGCTTAGCGTAATCAGTGATCAACAGAAACGCAGCTCAATGTTATCAGTGATACATGTATTTTGCGTTTCATTGTGAAACGCTAAGCCGGGTTTCTGTTGTCCCGGTCACATTTAATGTCACGTTTTCTATGTCATTCACAAACACCTCCGCCAATATTAGTGATAACGGTGATCTCATACCTGGTCCCTCCTCCTAGCTGTAGAACTTGTTGATGAATCGGCATTTCAATCTCTTTCGCTATTTAGCGTATTTCACTCTGAAGGGTTTCCCTGGTATCTGTAATTCCGCAGCGGAGTGAGAACTTCTCCTTTCGGTATGGTATCAAACATATTTGCCACATCCAGGTATACCAGTCGATTGTCACGCTTGAGTTGTGCCTCCACTGTATATTGGTTCCCTGTTTTTTTTTGTTGCAAAATGGTATTTTTCTCTTGAGAATATGTTGATATCTGATGATTAAATCACTTGTGTTGTATGCGCAGCCGCCAGACCTCCCTAATGGAGTGGGTTCTGGTTGCGTATGCATCATTTTGTTTATAACTTCAGTGTTAGAAGAGCCATCCTGGCCATAGTCTTTTCTTCTGCTTTATACTTGGTCTTCTTCCCACAGAGTGTCGTCTGTCTGTCGATGGTAAACAGGTGCTGAGTGGGTCATTGCGTAGCTCTGCATTTGTCTATTCTATTCTGTGTCCATCTTCATCAAGATTGTGACTGCAAATGCAGACATCTAGTTCCATATTTCTTTTGAACTTGACGGGGTTGCTACCAGGCTGCTCGGTGCTAGCGCAACAGCGACCTTAATCTCTCGCAGTGACCGTCTAAACCTGCCTCGTTCACGCCTCTGTTTCAAACAAGGTGTGCTGTGGTCTATTGCCCTTGGTCGCATTGTGAAGATTTTTTCTGGAATTCCATAAACTCCTTGATTTTTTCTGCTTGCGGTTTCATTTCAAGCATCCGGTTTTTGCCGTGCATATTGTTAACTGGGAATCTGTTCTCTGAGTGGTTATTTCAAAGAATTTGCGCCCTTCAACGTCCGGCGAGAACTGACCGATAACGTCATCAGGTCGTGACAGAAATCCAAATTTGTGACCCAGTCTACGGAAACCCAGCTTAATCAGAATTGCTTCAATCAGCAGAAAAGTAACTAAACTATATGTAGCATAGATACCTTTCTGCTGATCAATTAAATACTGATTGAGCCTGGTTTCTGTACACGGCTATCAAGTGTTGCCAGATGTACAGATTTTTGCTCCTCGAAAAAAATACAGGTTCTTGTGCTGAAGGGAAAAGTACCTTAGTCATTAGTATGAGAGATACTCTTCTCCTGATCGTTATGGGCTGATCTTTTGTAAGGTCGAGTCGATCAAGGGAAAAGTACCTCAGTCACTAGTATGAGAAATACCTTTCTCCTGATCGATAGTGATGAATCGGTGGAAAATTTTGACTTCGGACCCAAAGACGTCACGATTCGATGACGTCCTAGGTCAGTAAAAGTTTTTGAAGTTGAAATTTCTACTTTCGAGTTGAGGTACTTGATGAAATTTCAAATTCATACCATCGGTCTTTGAAAACTTCCGACCTTCAAGCTATATACACTATGATAGAAGGGACTCAGAGAAATTTAGACTCTTGAGGATTCGTGAATATCAAAACCAATTCGACCTGTTGAACAGGTTCCTTGCATTCCTCGTTCAACATCCTTAAGTTTCAACGTAGTTTCCAGTCTGTTCTGGTATTTCTGGGTCGGGTCCCTCTCCAGTTCTTGATATCTTGTTTCTGCGATGTTCGACTCCACTCGTAAACGTTCTTCTACCATATTGCCATCATCAAGTTGTTTTGTACCCTCTACATCACTACCATTCTCCTTGATGTTCAATAGTACTTTCCTAGTTCTGGCTCGGGTTTCTGGTCTTACATCATATTCCATGGTTTAGATTGCATATTCACAGCTGATGGTCATGTTTTCTAGCTTACACTGTGTCAATTTCTCTGGCTGATTGTATTTGATGTCATTTTCCTGCGATCTTTTTTCTTCTTCTGTCAAAATGACGTTTGATAGGCTCTCGGTTCTGGCAGAGGCGCTGTGCTCTGATGTCTCTTTCTTCTTAGTACGCTGGGTAAGTTTCTCCAGCTCTCGAAGGACTTCGTTATTCTGTTGAAGAATCATGAAAAAATCATTAATAAAATGCAATGGGAGAGTACAGGGCAGGATTTAACATTATCATTATTGTTATTATTATTATTATTACCACTATTATTATTACTATTATTATTGGTATCATTATAATCAGTATAATTACTATTATTGTTATCATTATTGTTATTATTATTATTATCATTATCATTATTATTATTATTATTATTAGTATTATTATTATTATTATTGCTACTGATGCTACTGCTACTGCTATTGTTATTATTACTATTGTTATTATTATATATCCTTTTTTTTTTTTTTTTTTTTTAGTTATAGTTATTGTAAATAGTGCCACCCTACAATTGGCCATTGGCTGTTGGGCGGCACTTTAAAATTTCTTATAAATAAATAAATAAATAAATAAATAATATCTCCAATCCACCCATTCCTACAGCACCACTTGATTCTTGTTCACCCGTATTGTCCTCATCTGCCCCCTCCGAGCCCATAAGCCTGATCGTAGTTGCGGGGCTCGTTAATTTAATGAAATAATGAAAAAAAAAATTGTCTCGTGGCTGGCACTTCTTTCATTTTCACCTCAAGTGCTATTCGAGACGAACGAACGGACAATTTTTATTTATGATATACTGTCGTATAGAGTACGTTTCACGCGTCGAAGGAAAGAAAAAAGCTACTATCGCGGTAAGAGAGGGAAAACGTTTGAAGTCGGAACTTTTGATTTGTCAAATCTTGTACGTTAGTAACGTAATAGAAGGTCAAAGGGATAGAAGAAAGTCGCGAAACAAACAGAGGGAGGGAAAAAAAATGATACGTGAACGGTAAATACAGGTACTTCATCTTCTGTCTCGAGATGCTTTTGAATATGTTCTCTTTTCTCGCGGCGTCTCGGGCTCGTTAAATCATTTGTGTGGTCTTTTGTACGCAGCATTACGATAGCGTATTAATACAGTCATTGTGTGGAAGCGATGCTAAAAATACTGCGCGAAAGTTAATTAACGAGCAGCGCACTTAAGAATGAATGGGATAAATATGAGCGGAATATTATAGAAGAAAGAATGCTCGCGCGTATGTATATGTGCGAAGAATATAGGGAGAAAAATGAGAAGTGAGATGTAGCGAGACGGGAAGAATGTATTCAGAATCCATACAGTTTACGGGCCCATTGAGGATAACGAATGATGTTTACATTTCGACCAAAAAAATTGAAATTTTTCCGCCTCGTTCGAAGCAAGAGAGGAGAGAACCTGTGTACATAATTTGACGCTTAACGAGAAAAGTATAGAACCGAAATAATAATCGATATAAGATAATATCTTACAGGTCCTATAAAGTTTTAAACCAGCCGTCGATGTTCGATTTTTTTTTTCTCCTTTCCATTCGCGGTATTGATGATGATGATGAGGGTAGAGAATGCAACCGAAGCAGGATGCGAGAAAAATGTTTCATATTTCCCGCATCCATTCGCTTTTATTAAAATCGAGAGTCGTTCAATTTTTCGTTATTTAAAATGAAAGGAAAGGTAGATATAGGCTGAAGTCAAGTTGAGGTAACTTAGGCCGACAGTCTTGATATTTCTGGGAATAAATTATGCGAAAAGAAATCGCTTTATTTAATGCATATTAACGAAATGTTGTATCGTCTCAAGTACGACCTTAGGTCTTGGGAATGTGATTATTTTTGGTTCTAGAACGTATCGTGGTACCATTAAAACTAATGATCGCTTTGTGATTCTTCTTCCTTTCGTCGTTTTTGAATTTACGTGCGTTTAATTATCGAAAAGAATGTACCTTTATTTATTCTTTTACGTGATGTCGACGAAGAGTGAGAGAAAATTGCATGCTCTCTTGGAAGCTACGATTCGCAGTTCCGTACAAAATTGTATCAGCGATAGGTATGCAGGTGTGTTCGTGTCAGTGGCCAAAATATGGCCTTTAGACCGACCTTTCCGGGTATGGTGGCAATCCTAACTGTAATCGTATGCCTTCGGGTTTGTTCAAATTGTTGTCGAAGTCTTCCAATTTTGATTGGAAAGTTATTGTGAAATTGTGATTGTCTTCCATTCGCAATGGAAGACTCATTCAAAAGATTACAGATGCGTCAAACAATTGGAAAAGAATTGCGATCGGACTCGAATCGAGCTGGGGATTTATCGGCGGGTAAGTGAGAACTAACAGGAATAGATGTGTCTTGGTGCGAAGAAGATGGAGGGAAGGAAATACGGTTAAGGAGATTAAAAGGTTCACGCTGAGAAGCCGTGACCACCTCCAGTTCTTCAAGCTCATTCATAAACCTACTGCAAGGGAATTAGCCTGATTTCAACTAAATCCAATGAGTACTCCGCGACGGCAGAAGAACGATCACTGCTCTCGAACGCCTTGATATGCTCATTGAGTCTTAGGGATGCCATAGCCCATCTGGTCGATGTAGATGGGACTGCAGTAGTTAGAGCTTGCTTCGTAGACACTTGATTTATCCCCAAGGGGGAAGTCGTCTTATAGAGCAGAAAGGTAGCCTACGAACCACAGAGTTTGGAGCGCAATTTTAAATCCATAGGGCTTCAAAATACAAGCAAGCCGGTAATACGGATCCATCGAAAGCTCCTCGACGAAATTATTGGGAGCAGGGAGGAGGACTGACGAAAGGTGGCAGCTAACTTCTTACCTCTAATCATCTTGTCAATGTTCGGCTTGACGTCGTGTTTTCTGTACGAGTGACCATATGAAGGCTCTTTCATCGTTGGATTCTCTTGGTTAGAAGGTGAGGGCGACACAGTCTGTGGACCATTAGTTCAAAGGCAGCAAACTTTTGTTCGTCGTGTTGCAGGTGAAGGAAGATTTTCTGAAGACTTGGAGTTTAGGTTTAAGCTGCTCATTGTCAAAAGGCTCTAGACTTCTAGAGTTACGGTGGTATCCAAGTAGTTTGAAACGTTTCTTCTCTTCTCTATTGTAGACTCTAAGGCCGCTCGTACGTCGTTATTGAGGTATCCATTGACCAAACACGTACCAGACAAATACTCGCATTGTTGAAAAAGTTGTCACTTTGAAGGATACTGACACCAGAGTGTGCTGCGTGTTATTACTTTGGTGTAAGAGAGAGGGAAAGATGTTCTGTCTCTTTCACTCTGCTGGTTAACACGCAGCGACCTACAAAGAGGAAGGCTCGAATTCTTCGTGTAGGCCCAGTATAAATACCTATAAAATACAAAAAGTAAGGAGGGGTGTACTCGTAGATTTCTCAATCACCTGCCAGATGAGGCTGAATTCTAGTATAGGCCTAGTATAATACCTATGGAAACGATGTACTCCGGTACTCGCAAATTTCTTCATCTGCCAGGTATGAGTTTCTGCCTAAACCTAGTGTAAATCCTAGTTTGTGTACGCCTAATATAATACCTAGGGAGAAGGAAGGGGTGGGTGTACTCGCAAATTTCTCAATCACCTAATAGGTATGACAATTTTTCTCGAAAAGTTTTCAAGTCCATTACTTTGGAAGGGAGGTGGAGGGATGTGTACTCGAGAATTTTCGAATTGAGGTGCGGCGAGACAACAGACTGTCTTCCCTTCTTTCTTTCTTTCGTCTTCTCCGCGTTGAGACGTTTCTAATTCTGGTTTGTTGTTTCTTGTTCGCACTTGCTCGGCAATACCTGCCTGATCTGGAACCGGTCGCAGTTCTTTTCTAATTGTTATACGGTGCGTCGTTTTCTTTTTGCCTCTCTAGTCCGGACGTACCCGGTGGAGTGAGTCTAGTCCATGTAATAAGTCTAGTTATAAACTAGCCCTTGCAGCGATATCGGCGAGATCTCTCGCTACACCCCCTCATTGGTCTAGTATAATGTCTCCCTAAGAATTCAAGTCAATAGCTTCTAGGGGCTCACTCATGGCCTTCATGGTCTAGTATATGAATCTAGTTTCATCATTTTAGGCTACACTTTTATGCAGCTCAAATATAGTGCTTTTGTAATCAAGAGTAGCCCGCAGAGACTTATCAAGATGATCTATGCCCTGAACGGGTCCCTCTATGAATCATCTTCTCAGCTAGCCGGAACTTGGTCTAGACAGTAACCTCAGGTGACAGCTGGAGAATAGAAAAGCGTGGTTTAATGTAAAACAATTTCGGAATCTCCTCTACTTCTATCCCTAGACATTGGGGGGGGGGGGTAAGGAAAGGGGAAAAAAGTTCAACCTCCTGTAATCTTCTTGATGAATCTTTTTCAGGCGAAAGAGTTGTACAGGTTCATGACTCAGTAATATTGCAACTTGAAGTTATCTACTTTCAAAATTTTTCTCAGAATTCTTTGGGGTGCACTCCTTTCCTTGGAAAAAGTATACGTGTCCGGATGACCTTGACCTAATTCAAAGCCTTGGAGAAACGTTCGGCTTTGCTCCCCGCAGAGAGACCTGGTAAAATTTTGAACTCTGAACTAAATCGCAACCCCATGTGGGACACGATTTTGTATCTAAAACGACATCGTTGTGACCGTGACCTAATTTAAGAGCTCGTCGATGTAAAATTGCAGCTTTCGGATTTAGCTGTGGACCTCGGAAAATGCAAACTGAACTTTGAGGGCTCAATAATTCTTCAGTTTTCGATTCTCAGCAGGAAGCTTACGAGTTTTTTCCAAAAAAGAAGATCGAAGGCTTCCTCAACAAAGTTGAGTCAGGAACTCTGGGAACCTATTTGGGCGAATTGGTTTTGATAAGTTCCGAAGAGTCTTCAACTTGTCTGAGTCACCTCCTGTATTACATACTCGTAGCTTGATATTCGAAATTTTCTCGATTCCAATTCCTTTGATGGTTGAAGTCTCTCCTATATTAGGGTAAGTCAGTTTTTGCCGGACGGCGAGCAGCGTGGGGCAAACATTGTCAAATGAACCCCGTCGGTTCCAAGGTCGGAAGCTTACCTCAATAAAAGCTATCCAATGAATGAAACTTTTGGTTTTTGAGCTTGAAGTTCTTCGACTTTTAGATTGAAAATTTTACCTTCTAGCTAGTTTTCTGGCTCTGCTCAGAATCATGAGACTGAAAATGCTTTCGGTAAAACGGTAAAAATTCACGTCATCAATGACCATGACGTGATTGAGGGACTTGAGAGAATTTTTGAACCTGGAGCTCGAATTTCTCTCTTGATACCGCGGATGTTTCTTGAAGAAATTTTTACTCGAAATTTACATTTTTTGATTGATGGATTGATGAGTGCAAAAATTTTTTGTAGGCCAGAGAACTTTCGAAATTCATGTCTACCGATACTCATTCTTATTTATAGTGCATCATCTGTAAACTCTTTTGAACCTTACGCCATAGTTGTGACAATGATGTACCTCGCAAGTTTTTACGTAGTCTAATACAATGATATTCAAATGACTCACCTAGACCCGAGAAGTGTCGTTGATGCCGCATCGATTTGTCGCGAGTTTTGCATCATTGAAGGTTACGTCGCGTCGAGCGCGCGCGTTTTAATAATAAAGGTGTTTGCCGAAGTCGCATTATTGCCGCCAAACCGAGCAAATATTTGGAGCAAGCTTTGTAAAAGGGTTCACAGAGTAGAATACAACTATTTTATTCATGTATTAAAGTTTGGAAAAACTCTGGAAGATGCAGATAACGGTTGTGCTACAAGTCGAAGAGAAGCTACAGAAGATTGCTTTTCGGATCGTTGTCCTGGAAGTTGACTCGAACGCGTTTGTGCGCCCCTTCGTTCGTAATAAATCGACTCGTGAACTCGTAGGGACTTCAACAATTTTTTTTATCTGGTACCCTCGGGTTTATTCGAATTTTGAAAGTGATCAATGAATTTAGATTTCATCAGACAGAGCTCAAGTTCGATATTCTCTCAGCCGTAATTCTTCGCCATGGCGTTAGAAAATCGATTTTCTCTCGGCACACTTTTAATAAAAGCATTTTCCGTGACGTGTACTGTGACACATTATCGTGTACGAAAATGTTTGAGAATTGTAACAATTTTCAAGGTAACATCAGTTTGTAAACTGTTGTATACATCGTGTATACGTAGGTGAAAAGGGGATCGTACGAATCAATTTTCACAACATTCTGTCTTCTCGAAATTCGCATCGTAAACACTAATACATTAACAATATGAATTACAACCTTGCAGTTGTTACAAGATTTCAATACACATCAATTTTCTTTTTTTTTATGGAGAGAGAGAGATAAAGACAAAGAACAAATTCCTTTCCTTCTTTATCTTGTTTTAACCAAATATTGCGCCTTAGTCAATTGGAAATGGATTTTTATCGCGACATCCTTATTATCGCGTACATTTATGAGAGTACTTACAAGAGTGTGGCTTATTGTACTTGGAAAATTAGCGGTTCGAACGTGCAATGTTTATTTTGCTTGAAAAAAAAAAAACGTGTAATGATGTCTTTATATCAAAGTTTTGGAAGAAGCGTACGAACGTAAAGTCTACAGTTGGTGGCCCGAATATATTTATATTGTATGAAGAGCCATAGAAATAAAGTACAGGTGAAATTGAGTAATGTATTAGAATGCCGCTAAAAATTGAGAGAATATTAGTAAATTTTCCAGGTGTTCGGTATTTCAAGACAACTTGTGGCTATCGTAACAATACTTTCGATCTAGGTGTGTCGTATATTTTTGGAAACACTTGACTAGTCTGTATATTGCTGAAAAGATAACATAGAGCATCGTCAGAAAACGTACGAGAAATATGATTGAATGAAGTGATAAGAATGACTTGAGACAGTGCCTGCACTTCACGTGCATAGTGAGCGATATTTAGTAGTAAGAAGTTGTCTGCTTTTTCCTCGTATCTTACTTCTTCCCAGTCTTACTAGTGTAGATGCCTTCGCTTTGTTCAACTCTTTTTCCGTACCACAAATAAATACCATCACCGAAAGCAGGAAATGTGAATGAAAAAATTTATTAAAGCTTATGAACTTGAAATATTCTTATTTTGCTTGGAACTTGACTTCTTTTTGAGGTATTGTGCTGTTCTTCATTGCTGTTCCATCTCCTTTTCCCCTCGATGTTTCAGACTTTTTCCCAAGCTCATCAATATATGTAGATGCTGTTTACAACTGAGCTCGTACACTCCGCTCCAATTGCCCTTGTCCTTTTTCTTTGGCTGATTGTTGCCTTCTCTCTTCACCATGGGTGAGTTGTTATGGATGCCCACATTCATGCGTTCATCATCTTGTTCATTTATTTTTCTGTGTATGATACTGATCTGAAGTTCCTTTTCATTGTGTTGTTAAAGATTTTCGAGGACTCATTTGACTGCTTATTGAAACTAGGTGTAAGTAGACCACTAATATTGAAAAAGTTTTCAAGTGTACAATTCTACTTTATTAGTAACTCTTACGAGAGTACCCGTGAACAAACGGTTTCTTATATCTATTCTTACAATAAGTCAATTTTGAAAATTTTGATTTTAGACCTCAATGGATGGGAAAATTTTGAAGCGCCGCTTTTATCATCTATTATAAATGTTTTCAATGGGAAAAAAATTCGACTTCCATTTACACAGTTACTTTGAACGACCTTCCTACAGCATAAATTTATCTGCTATGTCGAAAATAACGAACAAGAACCCGTAGAATTTAGTATGGGGATTCGTTGTACGTCTGGGTCGTACAAGTTACTAAAGCATTTAGTACCTGTAATGTTTCCTGATAAGTCATCATCACCTGGTTTTGATAATAGACTCAGGGTGTTCTGATGTTGGAAACAAAAAATTCGTGCTGTTTGTGTGTCGTTTTTTATGCTTGCTGTTGGAAACAGTGTAGCTGCCCTTTCCCCGCGCAGATACTTTCACAGGGTGGCCAGTTTTCGAAAAATAGGAAAATCTATAGTTTTCTATAGGACTAGGAGAAATTCTTGCGAATGCGCAACGCTGGGACTTGGGGAAAATTCCTGGCTCCTCTATAGCCGTCGATGAGACTTGGAAAAATTTGTGATCCTCTTGACCCTGTATGCTGGTTAAAAAAATTCGTAACCCTCTTGACCCTGTATGTTGGGACTTGGAGAAATTCCTGATTCCTCTACAGCCGTCTTTGAGCCTTGAAAAAATTGGTGAATTCCTTGACCCTATCGCAGTTGACAGGGACCGTATGAAGATAGGTGTTAAACAACAGGGAGAGAGTTGTGAGAAGTATTATTTCGCCAAGAGGGCAAGTAGACCATATTCTAGAAGGCATTAGTGACGAGATTGTCAAAGCTAGTTGTAGAGCTGGTTGTTTCGCTCTACCAATAGGGTATAATCGTATTCTCGCAGAAAAGTATATCACAAGAAAGTTCCCCGCCTAGGAAGAAATGTTATATCTGTTACAAAATTGGGCATTTGGCCTGGCAATGTGACCACAAATATAAGACTCGATCGAAAAGACCAGTTCTGTGACTCTAGATGGGCAATAAGAAGGGCTTCGCTAACCATTTGGTCTGTCCAATGGAGAAGCAGTATTTCAACACAATATCAGCAATGGGAATTGTGGCCTATTTGGACGATATAATGATCTCTCAAACGGCTGTCAGAAAAATTTTGGAATGTTAAGAAAAATATTCGAGGTCTTGAAAAAAGTTGGTCCAAAAATCCGCTCGGATAAGTGTAGGTTCTTGTATGATTAAAGACTGTACTTTAGGACATGAAATTGAAAACGGTCAAATACGGCTCGGTATGGAAAAGATCAAAGCGGTAGCATCTTTTCCCCGTCTTAAGAACGCCAAAAAAGTGGTACAATTTACAGGCTTGAAATTTAGTCGAACTGGCAACAAACTCATCAAACAGCTTTTGAGACTTTGAACCCTCATGTCTCGGGAAGCATCTACCTCTGTATGATGAGGTAAAAGAAGGTTTTTCCTAACAATGAGGAGATCATGAGACTATACTAAGCAAGTGACAGGCCAGAGGTCGATGATCGATTTTTGTTTTCATTTTTCCCAATTTTCATACTACATGCTAAGAAGTATTATTGGAATTTATTGCTTCGTAGCAACGTCCGTGTTCGTTTTAGCGCTTATGAACAAGAAACTCATTTTATAGTAGATTTTATGCTGAACAATTTGTTGACATGTTTCATGTCTTTTCTCTCCCCCCTAATTCTTGAAAATTGTCCGGGCGTCCGGTTGTGACCTTGAGACTTGGAAGAATTTTGATTTAAAAAAAAAGATATAATAGAATAAAAATCAATAAAATGAAAAGAAGAAATAGAATAGAATGAAGATAAAATAAAATGAAATAAAATAAAAAATAAATGAAATAGAATAAAATGGAATAAAAATAAAATTGAATAAAATGAAATTGAAAATAAAAATAAATGTCTGGGTGGTCATTGAGAAATTTGCGAGTATCATCCTTTTCAAAAAAAAAAAAAAATGGAAAAAAATAAAATCAAAATAAATAAAATGAAAAAATAGAATAAAATAAAATAAAATGGAATAAAAATAAAATTAAAAATAATATGAAATAAAATTGAATAAAATTAAATTGAAAATGAAAATAAATGTCTGGGCGGTCATTGAGAAATTTGCAAGTATCATCCTTTCTCAAAAAAAAAAAAAATAAATAAAATAAAATAAAATAAGAAAATCAAAAATGATTCTGAAAAAAATCATCAGCCTGAAATATACTAAAGTAGACTTGTCCTAGACCAAGAAGCGCGAATCTCAGCCCTATCCCCTAATTCTTGAAAATTGTCCGGGCGTCCGGTTGTGACCTTGGGACTTGAAAGAATTTTGGTCCAAAAAAAGAAATAATAGAAGAAAAATAAAATGAGAATGAATGAAATGAAAAAAAAAATAAAATAAAAATAAAATAAAATAAAATAAAATGAAAAATAAATGAAATAAAATAAAATGAAAAATAAATAAAAAAATAAATAAATAAAAAATAAATGAAATGAAAATTAAAATAAAATAAAATAAAAATGAAATGAAATGAAAAATAAATCAAATAAAATGGAATAAAAATAAAATTGAAAATTGAATAAAATTAAATATTAAATTGAATTGAAAATAAATTAATGTCCGGGCGGTCATTGAGAAATTTGCAAGTATCATCCTTTCTCAAAAAAAAATAAAAAAATTATGAAAAAAAAATGATATCAAAAAATAAAATAAAATGAAATATAAATAAAATCAAAAATAATTCTGAAAAAACTCATCAGCCTGAAATATACTGAAGTAGACTTACACTAGACCAAGAAGGCTCATTAGCCTGAAATATTCCAAAGTAGACTTATACTACATCAAGCAAGTGCCGCGAGTGAGTCCCAGAATAAGCAGTCAGCCTAAAATACTCTAAAGTAGACTTATACTATAACAAGAAGCTGGAAATTTCGGAAATTTGTGAACTATGAAGAGCTTAAGACGACTGGCAAAAAGACATGAAACATGATCTTTATATTTTTGGCAACGCCAAGAAATCCTTTATCTTTTTTCTATGAATTATTCCAAAAAAGTTGATAACTTTTGAATAAAATTGAAAAAACTGAAACAATACCGTTCGTAAGAATCTTTCAACCCTCATATCTCGAGAAGCAGGATGGAGGAAGTGTCTTTTCCTCGTAATGAGGAAATCGTACTGAACCAAATCACTCGGAACCATTGACAGGCCGGAAGTCCATGGTGGGAGTTTTTCATTTTACTATCGCATTTTTCATCCAATTTTCCTGTATTAAAAGAAAGTATGACGAAAAATCTCCAAACCTAAAGTATTTTCAACAAGCTAACAATTTGATGATTCTTTCATCCAAGCCTCGTAGAGAATCTCATTCAATTCATACTTATTGCTGGACCCTCTTTTGATCTGAAGTACGTCCAAGCCCGTAACCAGGGTGACCCCGCGTCACCTGGCAAAAATTGAGAAAAACAAGAAAACATGCAAAAATTTTGGAGCCTCAAAACCTGCGTCATGTGAGATTTCACTTGCGTCGCTTAAAACCACCTTCTAGTTACGGGCTTGAGTACGTCTTGACTTCACAGATATTCCCAAATCTATCAATATCACCAAGAATTAGCAAAATCTCAACAGTGATTGGACCAATACGATCGCGATAATCTTCTGTAGCACCGCTGATGGTGCAGAACTCTACTTCCTCCATCCAGCTGATGAAATGAATTTTAATCCCTTGCATCATCTATTCAGAAACTCTCTTCGATGTATGCTTGCCTAAAATTGGTCGTCAGTTTTTTTTTTTTAAATTTACAATCTATAAATAATGGAATTGCAAACTATTATTACAAGTACTGGTACAACTACTGCCAATTATCAGCGGTGCCAATGGCCCTTGGTACTCATAAAAATGAAATAAAAAAACCGCACATTAAAGGGAAAGTTGTTCGTATTGATACAGATTAGATACGTGGTATTTTCAAAGCTCGAAAGTATTTGTATTTACATTATTACGAAGTCTGGTAGCCCTTTAAAAAGTATAATATACTTTTAGGCTCTGGTTCCGCTTTGTATACTTTGATCGAGTCTGCTTTTCAGTATTTGGTTAAGGTGAAAAAGGTCGAAGAACCTTGAGATTGAAGATGACGCTTGAATATCGAACAAATTTTCGTACAAGAATCATTACACGTAGACTTCGCGATTAAAATGTCGATTAGGTATGAGAAAAATGATAAACCAGAAAAGAGAACAAATCTTACTCAAAGTGGTTGTATGATCGCATGAAAATGCGAGGATTTGTAATTGAAGAGGGTTCTAGCAGAAAGGCGTCTGCCCCATAAGAAATACATTGAGCGGACGCCCTTTCAAGAGATACATCTTCAGTTATCAATGAGGAAAAGCAATAATGGGAAATATTTGCCCATTTTTGGTCGAATATTACATGCAAAGTTCAGAATGCAGTAGGGATCGATTATTGGACTGTAGAAAGAAATGATCAAACATTGGTTTTTCCTCTTCAAAATTAAGGTCTTTCCTTTAGATGAAACTCCTAAACCTTCCAGGTTGTTCGAGACCATATTTCCACTAAAACGGGGAAAAAAAGAAAAAAGGAAATACTTTATACCTTGAGCATTTTACGACGAATCTTGAAAAATTCCCCGACCTTGGACGAAGAGCCAGAAGTCCTAGCGTTACGCGTCCTCTGGTGGACAGAATTCCTCTGAGGGCCCTCAGTAACTGAAGGGATGGCGGGTCTCCCGCCAAAAACGCACAAATTTTCTGCTCCTTTCCATGGAATTTGAACTTATAACTACCAGCGTTCGAGGAAGGGCTTTCAGGTAGAGTTACTTGGAAAAGACGTCCGCCGTTCTCCTGGAAAATTGTGGCTCCGAAAGAAAAGAAAGCTATTTGCGTAAGTGTCTACGTAGGCCATTTAACCAACTTGATTTCCCTTTCCGCCTCAATGTACCAAGAAAGGCGAGCAATAAATGAAGAGGATTACAAGTTTCTTGGATTCATAATTCGTGCGAAGGTTGTGAAGGAAACAACAAATGGGCTAAGTTTTTCTCACAAGTTATTCAAAAACACATAGGGTCACCACTAGCTATTCCAGTTTAGTGTATTTGTAATAGCATTTGCGGACCAAAGGAAGTTCAGAGTATTAATAGAGATATTTGAGCTGTTGGAGAGAGTAGAGAAAGCTTGAGAGAATGACTCTCTAAGGTCCAAAAGATGAGAGACGGATATTTCCCGAGCATGGTAGCATTGACATGAGGGTAAAGTGGAAAGCTCAAGTAAAAGCGAGGAGTGAGTGAGACGAGTGAATCCAATGCTTGGTTGCTATTCCTGACGTAAGGAACAAATTGAAGAGGATCATAGGATCGGGACTGGGGATCATTCAACGAAACGAAATTTATGGTGTAATTGTATTTCCTCATGACGCGAGAAACGAATTAAAGAAAACCAGGGAAGTTAATTGTGGGATTGAGAGGACTAAAGCTTGTGCCATGATACGCTGGTTAGAGAACGATAGTAACAATCCAAGTCATAGACCCGAAAAGAGGATTCACAATTTCATCAATATTTCCCATCCTGCTGAACCGACCTTTCGGCTACGTTGAATATGCTTAGTCATAAGTCAACGCGACAGAGACGACCAAGTACTTACGAGTCGAAAAACGGACACATCGGATTTCGGTTTAAAAGCGGTCAGCAAAAATGCAGGAGACTCAACCTCAATATTCTATAACGCTCATTTACAGCAGTTTTTCATAAAGTCAGCCTACATCGAGTATAGATATAGAAAAGACTCTAGTTTTCCTTACGGCGCGACGACCGCTGTGAAAATTTCTAACGTAAATTACGATAAGGGGGTATTTCGCCGAAGACGCCCGCGGCGCAATTTTCAGATCATGGTACGATAGCGCTACCAAAAAAAAAAAAAAAAAAACTTTACGAAGGAAAAACGCTTTTCCATTGTGTACTGAAAGTCACTCGGAAGGCTGTATAAAACGAGTCAATATTACAGGCTGGAAATTTTTTACAACTCCGATCGACCGAGGCTTATTTTCACTTTCGTTTTGCATCTCGCTGGCTTATTCGAAAACGAAGTTTGAAAAGTATTCGAACACATTTTTATAGGAAAATCAATTTTTCAACGAAAAAAGAACCCGAGAACTTGTATTTGAGGGAATTTCGAATTGTTTCGCAAGCTTAACGAACTTCCTTCTCATTTTCTATCAAATTTTCTTTTGTGGGGGGGGGGGGGGATTTACTTCTGGTCTCTGCTTACATTGTCGCAAGCATTTCATCGAGGCAACCACGCAGCAGAAACCGAACAAGATTACGGATTTCTCGGTTTTTGTGATAGAAAAAACTGCCTTCCTCTATTGAAATTGACGCTCGACCTACAATTGTTCACTCGACAGATTTTTCTCGCAAATATTCAACAAGAAAGGAAAAACCCACACCAAGAAAATACATACGTCGAAAAACGAGTTTCTCGTGTACCAACGTAATAACGATCATACATTTCGGCTGTAACTCGATTTCTAAAATTATACATCTCGATTCTTTCACCAAAAAAAGTATGGTCGATCATTCACCATCATCGATACATTGATCGATAGGGGGCAGTCGGTAACTACCATAATGCACTTCTCTGTTGACTCCCGTAAACCCGTTTGCGTTTGCATCGTTTTTCCCAGCATCTCATTCAACGCAGTCAGCAACAGTCGTTAATGAATTCTTCGAGTTTTTCTGCCGCACCAAATTAACGAACCAGTTTTTTTTCGTTTTCACAAAAGAACGTCATTTCCTCATACGCGCGACTCCCACATACGGACATTTTACGATGGATTTGCAATTCGTTGTCGTGCGAAGACGCGGTACAAACGTAATAATCATCGTAATGAAACGAAAAAAATGTAAATAAGTACAGTCGAAAGCCTAAGGAACCGAGGAAGAAATCCATTACAGCGAGGATTCGTTACATCAAAAAAATTACGTTATGCCACAAGGTTATACGCAGATGAAAAATTCGTAATACCGAGTTTTTTTTTTTCTTCTTTATTTCCTTTTCATTTCCCTGCTCGTTTATATTTTTCATTACATTATTAAACATAAAATGCTGTACACTCTTCTCCTTCATCCAAAACTTTTACCAAACACAGCACAAGATGTCTACAAAAACTGAAAAATTATCCTGCATCCTCGCAGAACGGAATCAGTGTTTTTCGAAAAATTAAAAGTGGGTCACGAAAAGTTCTGAAAATAAGGACGCGAGCGGATAGGAGCCGCTCATCCTTACCTCATCTCTCTTATATGCACGATAAAATATGTCTTTCATGCGTATGTAATTCTGACCTTGAGCTTTTGTAGCGTCTCGATTGAAAAATAGTCCACTGCCGCT
This sequence comes from Aspidiotus destructor, assembly GCA_035079395.1. Taxonomy (NCBI): domain Eukaryota; kingdom Metazoa; phylum Arthropoda; class Insecta; order Hemiptera; family Diaspididae; genus Aspidiotus; species Aspidiotus destructor. The sequence continues at coordinate 39,317,658 of JAVHKZ010000003.1, read as the reverse complement.
TCATTCTTTGCTCTTGAAACTTTGTCGTGTCCAAAAGGATTATAATTCCGTGTCGAGTAACAGACTACAATTTTCATCATATTGTATTCAAGCATAGCACAAAAAATTAGCAAACTTTCTGGTTGGGCTGTCACTCAGTTTGAGTTTATGAAAAGTTAATTTCAAACTCTCATCTTCAGCTACAACTTCTAGATTGGGGAAAAGTCATGAAAAATGTATTTGAACAGAGACTACCCTGAATTCTCCGCCGACACCAATACGAGGAAGTGGTAATTAGTATCCTGATACTTGAACAGAATCATATAGACGAGGAAGGAAGACAGTACAGGGTTTTGGAAAAAAAGAATTCTTACCCTCGCCTTTTGGCCCGTCAAGGGTGTTTGGTATGATTCCCTCATCACGAGGATAAAACCTATCGCTTCCACCCTTCGTGATTCTTGAGATCTGAGGATTGAAAGGTCCGTACAAAGAAATTTTTCCGAATTTTTCAATTTTATTGTAAAACTATCAACTTTTTTGAGATAATTTATAAGAAACAAGATGTTCAGCATAAAATTCACTACAAAAAGTGTATCTTGTTCATGAGCGCTGAGACGAACAGGGACGATGCTATGAAGCAATAAATACTAACAAAAGGAAGGATTTCTTGGCTTTGCCAAAAATATAAAGATCATGTTTCCTGTCTTTTCGTCAGTCGTGTGAAACTCTTCATCGTTTAAAAATTTCCAAAATTTCCAGTTTTGGTAACACACCTTTCATCGCGTTTGAGTAACAGTTGTTTTTGTCCTCGTCAGTCATGACTCTAGGTAATGAATGACGACGGATTAGGTTATCAAGCAGCAAGTCAAATTTGTGAACAGGCTTTCTCGAATTATACTTAAGGTTGTGAATCGTTCTTTGCAAGGTTGCTCTATTAAATGATTTTTCGTTTTGATGATGTAATATCATTTGGCTTGCTGAAGCACTGTTTAAATTATACAGGTAAAATGATAAATAATGTTATTTGCAAAATTGAATTCTGAGTTATTTGAAAAGTCTTATTAATTTTTTGAGACAAAATAAAATTGAATCCTCCGGTTACTTGATAAAAATACTGTATCAAAAAAGAAAGGTTATAATTGCTTGAAAATTCTTTATTAGTTTCTGTTCTTTTGACACGCAGCAGGCAAATCTTCTTGTTTTTTCACTCATGTTGCATCGAAGCTGAACGTGCACTAGGTCCGCGAGTGCCAGAAGTCGCTAGCTACTGAGTACAGACACCTAGAAACACTGAGTATAAATCTACTTTAGAGTATTCTAGACTAACTGGCTTTCGGGGAGCTTCTTGGTCTAGTATACCTAAGTCTACTTTAGACTATTTTAGGCTGACTGCTTTCTGGGACTTGGTCTAGTATAAGTCTACTTCCGAGTATTTTAGGCTAATTTAGTATATTTCAGGCTGATGAGACGGGGGGGGGGGGGCGCTCACTCGCTTAGGCTAGGCTAGAACTGCTGCGGAGGGGAGGCTTGGACTTGGGAGAAGTTTGTTCTTAATGTTGTAAGCGGATTAGGATTGACAACTTATGACGTTACCGCCGGCTTATGACATCACCAAACTTATGACGGCACAAGCTAATAGCTTCATAATGGCTCTCATCACCTTCCAGGATTTTTGTTTTTTTTTTCCCCTAGATGAAGCGGAAGGGTGGTACTCGCAGATTACTCGATCACCTTCCAGGTATTTTTCTTTTTTTTTCTTCTAATTTTTTTTCTAAGATAAAGCAGAAGGGGTGTACTCGCAGATTTCTCAATCATCAACCAGGGTTTTTTTTCATTTTTTATTATTTTTTTTTGTTTCTTCTTTAATTATTTTTTTTTTTTCATCATTTATTTTTAATTATTATTTTTTTTTAAAGATAAAGTGGAAAGGTGGATCTCGCAGATTTCTCAATCACCTTCCAGTTTTTTTTTTTTCATTTTTTTTTTTTTTTCAAGATAAAGCGGAAGGGGGGTACTCACAAATTTCTCAATCATCAACCAAGGTTTTTTTTCATTTTTTATTATTTTTTTTTTATTTGTTTCTTCTTCAGTTATTATTATTTTTTTTCATCATTTTTTCCTATTTTTTTAAAGATAAATCGGTAGGGTGGTACTTGCAGATTTCTCGATCACCTCCCAGGTATTTTTTTTCATCATTTTTTTTTTAAAGATGAAGCGGAAAGGTGGTACTCGCAGATTTCTCAATCACCAACCGGGGGTTTTTTTCCATTTTATATATTTTTTTTTATTTGTTTTTCTTCAATATTATCATTATTTTTTTATTTTTTTCATCATTTTTTCTAAGATAAAGCGGAAATGTGGTACTCGCAGATTTCTCAACCATCAACCAGGGTTTTTTTTCATTTTATATTATTTTTTTATTTGTTTTTTCTTTGATTATCATTATTTTTTTTTCATCATTTTTTCTAAGATGAAGCGGAAATGTGGTACTCGCAGATTTCTCAATCATCAACCAGGGTTTTTTTTTCATTTTTTATTAATTTCTTTATTTGTTTTTTCTCTAGTTATTATTATTTATTTTTTTATCATTTTTTTTTTTTTATCATTTTTTATTATTTTTTCTAAGATAAAGCGGAAGGGTGGTACTCGCAGATTTCTCGATTATCAACCAGGGTTTTTTTCCATTTTTTATTATTTTTTTCATTATTTTGTTTTTTCTTTAATTATTATTATTATTATTATTTATTTTTTTTTTTTCATTATTTTTTTTTAAAGCTGAAGCGGAAGGGGGTGCTCGCAGATTTCTCAATCACCTTCCAGGTTTTTTTTTCATTATTTTTTTTTTTAAAGATGAAGCGGAAAGGTGGTACTCGCAGATTTCTCAATCACCTTCCATTTTTTTTTTCATTATTTTTTTTTCATTATTTTTTTTTTAAGATAAAGCGGAAGGGTGGTACTCGCAGATTTCTCGATCACCCTCCATGTATTTTTTTTCTTTTTTTAAAATTATTTTATTTATTATTATTATTTTTTCCTCATTATTATTATTTTTTTTAAAGATAAAGCGGAAGAGTGTTACTCGCAGATTTCTCGATCTCCTCCCAGGTAATCTCGAAAATTTTCTGAGTCCATTATTGCGAGGAGGAGGGAAGGGGGGGGGTATTCGCGATTTTTTGATAGTGTATAAGGTGTGAGAAAATACATGAAACAGTCAATATTTCTTATCATGCAATATGAGCCTCCGTGGTAAACAATGATGTTGCTCAACAAGGACAGCGGGCTCCAGAAAATGTAGTCGAAGGAGCTGGAATAAGCTCGATTGAAGATTTACAGGGAAGGGTGAAACGTCAAAGGGCACTGATAGATCTGTTCTCAGCAAAGCAAAGAGTTGCGCCCATACCAGTGCTAGTACCAGTAAATCAGACAATGAAGTTGGACAATGTTCCCGTGTACGCTGTGTTACAGATGCAATGAGAGACAATGGACCCGTGTATGGAATATGGGTAAACCGTTTTGATTTTAATTTCCGAACCATCTGTGAGCCAGGGAAAGTGATCTGGATATTCTTGAATCAGGTTTCTTACGTGGGCGGGGGTGGTGAAGGTGTCGTGAATTTCTATGAGATTTAAACGGATAATCGGCTGGGTGAGTGTCCAAGGTGGACGTGATTATTGATGAACAGTAACCGTGTATTGTCTCCAAATATTTCCTCCTTATAATCTCCAAAGACCTACATCCACAGAATTTACAAAACACCTGTAATCAGATTTTTGGAAAAAGAGCTATTTTTGCATTTAGTTACTCAATCAATTTCATTACTGCACAATGTTGAACGTACTGAAATTTTGTTCGCTACTAACGACTAGAATTTTTATTGTACTATTGAGGAATACGATGAAATTGTAGATTTCTCGGGACGTCGTCGTTCAAAACTTCTATTCTTCTCTTCCATCTTCTTTTTGAGATGCATTTGAAAATTTCATTTTGTGAAACACGGTTTATCAGATGGATATGTTTTTTTTTTTTTCTCTCTCTCTTCGCATCGAGTTTTTGCGGAATAATATGTCGACGTGTATGCGGTTCGGTGACGACGAAAAAAGAAAATTAAATAGAGTCGAGTGAAGGGAAAAAAAAAAAGATATCGATTGCTCTTTGTACGAGTATTTTACTGCGCATGGATTGCAAAGTTCGCCAGATTTTTATTTCGGTACGCAAATATCCACATTTGAATTTTCTTCGATTTGTAATACATTCCATGTTGACCAAGATCGTGGAATCGGCTCCCGCCTCTCCGTCCTCCGACCAATTTTGCTGAACAATGAACTTGGAAAAGTGCTTGATAAAAGTCGTGGCTCGCCGCGAGTGTCAAGAGCTCGGAGGAATTCGCGATGCGTACACATTTCTCGCACCAAAGTCTGCTCGCTTTATCTGACGTCTGATGATTTTATCGATGCATCGAGCTTTTAAATATTATATAAGAATGCGAAGAACACGGTATTTTTGGAACACGCATCTTACGTCGTCGTTCCTGTTTGTGGAAAAGAATAGAATGCGTAAATTACGCGAACGTTGACCTCGCTCGCATTACGTACACATATACAAAATTAATCTTCGAATATTTTTCGCGCGCTAGGTGAATTTAATGCTCGGCGAAGATACTAATTTTCTGTTTGCCTCGAGCATTTATAGGTTAGCTTCTTCTTTTTTTATTACTCATTAGCGAGATGGAAGTGTAGTAAAGAAGCGAAAAAGTTTTATGAAAATCTTCCAAGTTCAAAATATTTATGGAAAGCTCGTCGTCGTCGATGAGCTTTTTTCGTTTAATTCTCGAATTTCATCGTCTGTCGGTATATATTTTGCGGGAAAAGGGGAGCGAGAAAAAAAAATCCAGTTATCGAGTGACGGGTAGTCATTCTGATGTGAATTTACTCGTATCGTGCGTGTGTTCAGTTTATTACGCCTACAAAATATCCTCGGTACCCACCAATATCGAGCACAAGCTTTACGGCGTGTAAAACCGTATCCTGAGACGCGGGAGGCTAATCTCCTAGGGGAGAGAATTCTGTTCGGTACAACGAATTTCGCGGTTCGTTCTCGGGATTAAAGTTATACATCATTTACATTAATTTATTTAAGCGCGAGAAGGTTATACGTGGCCTGCGTGGCGTAGGTCGCTGAAGGAAAAGGCTCGTTTCGCGAGGTAGAATACAGTTCGTTCAACGGGTTCGGCCGGCCTCCGCTCGGGATTTAAAGGAATTTTGAAATTTTGCACCCATACGAGCCGTAAAATTCGCACATAAGGTTTTTAAGACAGGGTGTCCGTTCTTTTTTTGTGGAAAGAATTAACGCGAATCTTGAAGGTCGGTCGCAGATTTGAAACCGTCGTAGATGAGTCTGATTAGAGGCTTGTACGTATCTCTTTTCTAAGAAACTTTCTACGAGTTGAAAATGAGAATGAATTTATTTATTCTTTTAACGAGCTTTAAAACTGCCATATGGTTATTAGCTCGACGGTATACAATAGGTGGATTAGAGGGAAGAGGGGGGTGATGTTGAGAGGAATTGTGCAGACAGTTGGGTTTGTTCAGATGTTGGGGTACACTTGGTTGTGGGTATTGTGAGGTACCATGAATGGTTTCATGGTTGTTTTTCAGTGGAGGAGGCGGAAGAACGAAAGGATGAAAGTTGGTGCAGGAGAAAGAATGGTCAACTTTTGGATTATTTTGTTGGCAGTGGGGGCAAGATGGAGTGGTTAGTTGTGTGGGAGAACTTAATTTTTATGTGGCCTCTTCTCGGACTCTTTCTTAGCTAGCGTCCCTAATGGAAGATAACCAAGGGACGGGAATTTTTTAATCGATTTTGTCGTATGTACAGCACCGGCCGCCTTCCATGATGAGGTGAGTGCGGGTTGCGTATGCTCCAACACCGTAATAAAACCTTGCCGGTGTAACTTGGACCCCCTCCCTTCTTGGCAACCGCCGCACTGAAAGACGTCCCGGCGCGAAAAACATAAGAGCACGCAACAACAGCAAAACCCCAATACAGTAGATCGCTCTGGGAGTCTCCTCTCTTTCTTCTTCTTCTATTCTTGAGACCTAATAAATTTTCCTCACATTCCTGAATACCTAGATGTGGATGGTACACAGGTTTCGAGAAGGCCATAGTGTGGTTCTGCATTTCTTCTTCATGACGGTGGCTGCAAATGCAGACACCTGGTTCCATACTTGTAAAGAACTTGGCATGATGGATACGAGGCTATTTGGAGCGAACGCTTCATCTACCCCGATCTCTTGAAGAAACCGACGAAGCTTGTCCCACCTTCACACCTCGCACTCGAATAAGGTGTCCCCCATCTCGCTCTTGGTCACCTTCTGCCTGTTCAACTTTCATCAACTTCTCATAGACGTATTCATTGAAGCAAAGATGGCCGTTTAACATTGGCGTGGGGTGAAAGTTCAACTGACCGTGGTCTCGGTTCACCCACTCATCTAGGTCGTGTTTTGACCCAAGGGTTTTCCATTGGCTCAGCTCATTCTGGGTAATTCTTGCTCTCCATTTCTCAAACAATGAGCGTCTGGCCTCCTTGATTTGTACAACCTCTTGATTGGTAGTTATCTTCTTTCGCTCTCTCCTCAGGAAGGAGCTCGATTGGTGGTGAACGTGCTGATAGGCAAACGTCCTCCTTGGAGACCTCAGCGCAGCTCTTCATCGGATCTTTACTATCTTCTCCAAAGTGGGGCACCATATGTAGAAAGGTCGACTAAGCGGTACACATCATGATCCTCCTTGTTTCTCTCGGGCCTGCCAAAATCCTCATTTGGTGGCTTCAATATGCCATTGAGCTGTTTGCCTTTTCCGCTGCCATCAGGAGATTGTGCCTGACACTCAGCGTTTAATCAAATTAGATGCCTAGGTACTTCATTACCATCTTGATCTTGATTTCCACACCTCGCTGGCAGAAAGTGAGTGGATTGAACTTTTGACGGGTTTGGACCCCAAATTCTAGTCTATCCGGCTCGATCCTACGCGTCACTACCTCTAGGGCCCGGTTTATCTTGCTCTCCACCGCTACAATCCTTCCGGTAGTGCATACCACCAGCGTGTCAACAGCGTAGCAGATATGCTTGACACCCGGAGGCAGCTTTACCTTGAAATTCCCGTTAAATGCGACTTACCACAACAGCGGCCTAAGGACTGACTCCTGCGGCACCCCACACGTAACTGGGCGCTTCATCGTACCAGCAGACGCGTCCATGAGAGCTTCCTTCATCCTCTCCCATGTAAAGAGTTGAACTCATTTCTCATAACAAGACTAACAGCTGCGCGAAACTTGCCTATGGCTATTTCTGACACGGTATCCTCTTCAGCCTTTCTCCAGCGTCCAGTTTGAAGAAGATAAGGACCACTAGAGATTATATCTCTTTTCTTGAGGTAGCTGTCAAGTATGCATCACCAATGGTTCTTCAGACTGGATTCGAAATCTCTCCTGGGTCCAGAGCTTTCCAATACGCAACCACCTCCAGGATATACTCCTCTTCTACAATTGGTAGCATTACCATTGGTGGTGGCTGCTGTGCAAACAAGTTGTCGATGATTTGCGCTACAACAGTCGGCTCTATTCGGCTCATTGCTGAGAGGCTCTTCAACTTTTCCTAAAATTCTTGAATATTAGTTCTTCCAATGTGTGTTCCATGATTGGGTGATGAGTGAAAGATATAGTGATTTTTAATATGTATTGTGTATATGTCTTTGGGCTGGGGGTCTTCATTAGGTGATACATTTTTCAAAAATTGAATCACGTTCTTTCATGATGATTAACACCGTCCTAGACAGCCCGCTAGATAAGTTAGTATTGTTCGTTACTACCCAGGGATATTAAGCGAAGAAAATGATTTTTTTACGGTGGCCGACCTTGAATTTTTCAGATTTTGTTTCATTGGGAAAAGGTTCATAAAGTAGGTCAAGGTCGCTTATTTATCTTTGCCCAATAGAGATGATCTGTTGCTTTGTTTCCTCACAATGTAATTTACTTTTCGAGAATATTTCTTCTTTTTCACCTCTACGACTTGATCACGTCTGGAAACACCTATCAAACGAACAAAATTTACTCGTGCATCATCAATCAAGGAATTTTTGTGCATTGTCCTAGAACGGTAAGGAGAAATCCTCGTTACTCTCATCGAACACGCTTTCCGGCTAATTCTGATCAAAAACGGATAAGCGGGCACAAAAACGGCGACCATAAAAAAATCACTAATTTCCAGTTCGATCCGAATTCAAGTTCCAGAATTTGACAGTCACGTATCAAGTCAATTTCAGTCGATAAAATTGTTATTTTTCAAGCGTATTTTTCGTTTACGTTCTCGGTTAATGCGGTTAGCAGTGTGGGTTATATATAATTTTACCAATTTTTTTGTACGTCAACGTTATTTGCTTAAAGCACATTCATGTAGTACATAAAGGTACTCGTAAATGAACGGGGGAGTTTGTCGCCCGAAAAATGTTTACCGATTGTTGAGATGGGAGTTTGATGTTTACCATTTTCAATCTAATTACACGCTTTGCGGATTTCGTTTAGTATGGCTTCTTAAGCTGCAACAGCGATATTTATTTGAACAGGTGATGAAAAATGAAAATATGTACATCCTATCTGTGTCGTCTGGTCTACACGTTTTCCCATTCTGAGGTGTTCGAGAACTGCTTCAATCGCGTTTGTGTGATGATTTACTATACCTGTTCGAGAGGTTAGTTTCTGCCCGTTTTCCTTGAATTGATTTTATTTGAGGTGTCCAGTCGTCGCAAGGAGCTGATCGATTCCAAATTCGAGCTTGAATTTTTGAAAACATTTTCTAAGCTTTCGATAATTGTTTGGAAACGTTGCACATGGTAATTTCAACGAGGTTGTGGGTCGATTGGAGAAGATTTTTCTGAATGAGCTTGTTTCGTTTTTTGCCTCTGAAGAGATTGTTGAGATTATTCAACCATATCGTGAGGCGATTGAGTAAGTAATTAGAGAAACAACGGTGATGTAGAACAACATTTGAGGTCACTTCAGACTTATGCACCCACTTCATATGAGTAAAAAAATTATCGTATCTCTTCGGTGAATCCTCTCTTCTTGTTGGTCACCGCCAGGCGTGCAAAATATTCACCCTTTTGGATACTGTGGATTGCTGTCGGAGTCTCATCTTCTTCTTTTTCCAGGGATGATCTTTCTCTTCTTCTTGCACATCTGGATGTGGATGGCACACGGGTGTCGAGTAGGCCATAGCGTAATTCTGTATTTGCCTATTCCATTCCAGGCCCATCTTCTTCTTCATGACGGTAACTGCTAATGCAGACACCTGATTTCATGCTTCCAAGGAACGTGGATACTAAGCTATACGGAACAAGCGCTCATCTACCCCGATCTCTTGAAGATATCGACTCAGCTTGTCCCGCTCACGCCTGGCACTCAGATAAGGTGTGCTGCGGTTCATCATCCCGCCCTTGGTCGCTGTGCGAACACGTTGCCTGCTCAACTTTCCTTAATTTCTCGCAAAGGGACTTGTTGAAGCAGCCATGGCTGCGAAATAACCGCGTCAGGGGAAGGTTTAGCTAACCGTGGCGTGGTGTCGGTTCATCCACTCATCAAGGTCGCGTATCCACACTCGGGTTGTTCATGAGCCCAGCTCACTTCTTGCTTTCCATTTCTTAAGAAATAAGCCTTGCCTCCTGCCTAACCCTTGGAGCCTGTTGGTTGGTCGTTTTATTCTATTTGCTCTGAACACCACCGCTGTCTCCTCAGCAAGCGTGCCAATACGCAAAGAGCCTCCGTCGAGACAGTGCGGTTAGCACTGACACACCTCAGTGTAATTCTTGGCTGGATCTTTGCCATCTCTCTTCTTCGGCAAGTCGGCCCATACTGTTTCACCATATAGGAGGATCGACAAGGTGGCACTCTTCATGATCCTTCCTCTGGCTTCTTTCGGCCCTCCTACGTTCCTCATCAGGCGGCTTCGGTATGCAACAACCCTGCCCGCCTTTTCCGAAGGCGCGTGAAGCTCAGCGTTGAGTCAAACCAGATGCCCTGGTACTCCATCTTCTTCTTGGTCTCGATTTCCAAACCTTGCGGGCGAAAGGTGGGTTGACTGAACTTTCGACTGGTCGTGAATAATATGGCCTCCGTCTTACCTTCTGCAGGTCCCAGTCTGGCCCACTCAATCCAGCGCGCCACTCCCTCTAGGGCCCGATTTACCCTGCTTTCCAACGCTACAATCGTTCCGTCAGTGTATACCACCAGCTTGTCATCCGCATAGCAGATAAGCTTGACACCCGGCGGCACCTTTACCTTAAAAATCCCGTTGAATGCGACGCACCAAACAGCGGCCCAAAGAACGACACCTGCGGCACCTCACAAGTAAGTGGGCGCTTCATTATACCAGCAGACGGCTGTGCTTGGATTTCTCGACAGCTAAGATAGCTGCTGATTATACTGAGCAGGTGTGCGGGCACTTCTATGTCTATGAGAGCTTCCAGTATCCTCTCGCATGGGATTGAGTTGAATGCATTTCTTATGTCGAGACTGACGGCTGCGCTAAACTGACGAATTGCTATTGCTGACTCGGCTGTCCTCTTCAGCTGGGTTTCAGCATCAGACGTACAGCGACTAGTTTGAAAACCATACTGACTACTAGAGTATCTCTTTTTTCCAGATAGCTCTTGAGTCGATTGCCTCTCACTCTCTCCAGGAGTTTTCCAACAATGTCCGACAGACAAAGTTGTCGATGAGAGGGTGGTAGGCCAGGTGGTTCATCCATGTTATCGATCAGCGCTAACCTGGCTTTCTTTCATCGCACAGGGAACAGTCCCCTAGTAATTGCCACATTAAATGTACCAACAAGCAGTGCTGGCGTTTCAGACTGGATTTGGGATCTCATCCGGGCCCACAGCCTTCCAATATTTTCCCCGCAGTCTATTGAATGCTGCATCCACCTCCTCGGTACCTAGGAGGGATATCTTCTACCATTCGAAAATGGGAACAAGCCGTCAATGGTTTTTCCCACAATATTCGGCTCCATTCGCCTCATTGCTGAGAGACTCTTTAGCTTCTTCAGCACATTCTTATAATTATAAGGCTTTTCAATTGGATCTTTCTCTGCCATCTCGCACAGTTCCTTCCAAGCAGCACTCTTGCTGGCTCTAATGCCTTTCTTCAGCCTGTGCAACCGCCCGCGCCCCTTTGCAACTTCTACTACGCTGGTATATCCGGCGCTGGCCGTTGCAACTCCAGTCTTAAACAGCTCTCCTCTTCTCATGTACAGTGGTGTAGTAAAAATAGTACAGATTGCTGAACATACTCTTCATACATAAAACACAGGAAACAATTGACACTGCCATCCACTTTATTAGAACATTGTTTCCTGTGTTTTATTTATGATTTGAAAACATCCACGGTTAAATCTCCATCATTATACTCTTCATACGTTTTACACGTGTACCAATACTATACCAATACTAGGATTGTACTTACTGAGTCAGCTTATTTCATTTACCAATTTATGGTCAAAGGCTTGGGCTCTCAGCGTGATCTATCCCGTTTTAGAGCTGAAGTTTCCGGAGTCTTTAGTCTAGCTTATGTGCCGATAAAAGAACTCCACCTTGTAGGAGTCTCTACATTGCTTTTTGGATGAGTCTTCGATGCTTTTACAATCAGAAATCTTTCCTCTCCTTTTCGAGAAATTCGTATCACTTTGAGAGCAAATTACCTTCCTGGACCTGTTGCATATTTGCTAGACCTTTAATATTTGCATTTAGAGTTACGTTCTCCGGCGTTGCAATTTGCTCCGAAGATAGTATACCGTAAGATACCGTACGTTGGACTACATAGTATAATTCTCCTATTCTTGGAAGTTGTAGGCGTTTCCTGTTTTACGAATCATGTTGACGATTCATTTTCGTGAATGTCACGTTTTGAAATTGACGAATGATTTCGGTATACCTCGTCTACATCGTGATCCACTCAGGTATGCTAACTGTATTATGGAAATATTTTTTCAGACGAGAAGAAGAGCGATCCCGTAATCGTATAGAGGGAATTCCGTGTGCCATTATTGTTTCTAGGGCGACTTCTAACTCGCTTTCAGTATTCTGCGAATGTGTCAGGACGTCTTTTCGTCGGGAAAAAAAAGTACGCGTGCTGAAATTTACGCCACTTAATTCCCTTCAGTACCTCCTTGCTGAAAAGTCAGGGCCATTTGTGTGTACCAAATCACGTGTACAAACATCATCATCATCATCGTAATATCCGAGCTATATCATACGAGTTCTGGAACAATTATATTTATAGCCAGACCCTTCGATTCATGTTTTTCTTTCGTTTGAGGTACATACTCTGTTATTACACGTTCGTAGTTTTTTATTTTTCTCGATAATTTATTTTTGATTATTCAGCGTCCTTATGGACTATGCTCTTTTATTTTTTCCTACGTCTATCAAAAAAGAGTTATCATGAATTGTATGTATAAACGCGTATGCAAGGTTTTTTTTTTTCTCCCATTTTTTATTTACCTTCCATTTTCGTATCCATTTGGACGACGATAGCGCGGCACGCAAACATTATTTTCTATCACATCGTGGTAATTAACATAAACAGAAAATATTCGTACTGTAAATAGTGTATGTGTATGACGCGAATGTATAGAAAATTCGAACGAATTACGAAATTTGCTCGAGCGCGCCCGTATGGCGAGATATTAGCGACCAACGCTTATACTCAAGAATGGGAGATGATATTTTTGCGAAAAAAAAGAAAGAATGAAGGAAAAATATATATGTTAAATAATTTGCATTTAAATTTAGACTCGACGACGTATACGATACGGTTTATTATATCGTGTGAGTTAAATCTCGCGAATCGAACCACGTGATAACTGAACTCGTTTGCGTATATTTTTGCTGCTGTGTATTCATTGATGATATTCCCGACGCGAGAGAGGGGGGAGAAGAGCGACAGGAAAGAGGAAGGATGTTTTTCTAGTATTTGGAAGGAAGTGCCGAATGACCTATGTTCTTCTTACGTCTATTATTTATAGTTTCGAACATTCGGTTAGCTCCAGTTTGGAGGTTGTAGGAGTTGTGTGACTACTGCGTACCTAAGAGAAGATTATTGAGTAAACAAGTTATCCATAATAGAATTGTAGAAGACAATGCAAATCCATGATTGAGCACTTTTCTTTTTAACAAGGAGGAAGCTCCAGCTTGATCCTTTTTGACCAGAATCGGATTCCGCGACCTTTCCTCTATCTCTAAGTGTCATCACATGAATCCACCTGGATGAAGTTTTAATGTGGCATTAATCTAGTGAATATAGTGTAAAATCACTCGTTGGCAGTGCTGCCCATTGTCAGCGCCAAAAGCAAGGATTTCGTTTTCTAGAATATTTGCCAAGTGGCTCAAAGTGATTTCAGCAATTGAGAAGGTGCAAAATCTTGATTTGAAAACAGGATTCTGAAGAAGGAGGAAATCCTACACTTCGGGTGTTCTGTGCTCGGCCGTTCTAACGCGTTTCTCTTTAAATGCACTTTCTCGAGCTTCGTCCTACTCTTCCTTAGAGAGCGATACACTAGAGGATCGTGAGCGAATTTCCTCATAACATCTGCTGTACCATGTCGCCAAATGCTTCGCATTCAGAGTCGTCATTGAATGAGTTGAGGGCTCAAGTAGAATAAAGATCAAGTAATATGTGAAGATGCGTACTAAGATATCTTTTCACAAAATATGCTCGCTCCATCTAAGAGCCAACTAGTTGTCAAGTTACTTGCTCTGAGCTCGATCGTTCCCCCAGTATCCTCTGTTCTGGTTTGAACCTAGTCTAAAAGACTGCTGACAAGCTTACTTCTAGCCCAAATGATCTCCACTACTCATTGGGACCAGTGCTGTGCCACGTGGCCCAGTCCATCAATGTTGTGGAGGTTCAGTGCCAGGTTCATAACCCCTCAAGGTGATTTTTTTCAAGTCTGTTTTTTACCTCCTATTATATTAGTATGACCAGTTGCCTACTTTTTTTTGAAGTAAGACGGTATCTCAATTTTTACCCTTCATCTCTACCTTTTTTCTCACAGAATAAAGGTACAAGTGCACAACTTACAATTTTTCTTTATTTTACAATAATAACTTGCGCAATTCAAGCTGGGACAGCGTTCATGTGTCTCGCACATATATTGGCACTTCTCCTCTCCCTCATCCCTCCCTTCCTAAATCTTCCCTCACCTTTTTTCATAAGAAATGAAGATAGAAGTGCACAACTTACAATTTTTATCCATTTTACAATACTAACTTGCGCAATCCAAGCAGGGACAGTGTTCATATGTCTCGTACATATGTTGGCACTTCCTCTCTCCCTCATCCCTCCCTGTTTTACCTTTCTCTCAACCTTTTTTCTCAAGAAATAAAGATATAGTGCACAACTTCCAATTTTCATCTATTTTACATACAATATTTAGTTGTGCAATCCAAACAGGGACGGCGTTCAAATGTCTCGCACATATATTGGCACTTCTCCTCTCCCTCATCCCTCCCTTCCTAAGTCTTCCCTCACCTTTTTTCACAAGAAATGAAGATAAAAGTGCACAACTTACAATTTTTATCCATTTTACAATACTAACTTGCGCAATCCAAGCAGGGACAGCGTTCATGTGTCTCGCACATGTATTGTCACTTCCCCTCTCCCTCATCCATCCCTTCCTCACCTTTCTCTCAAACCTTTTTTTTCAAGAAATAAATATAAAGTGCAAAACTTCCAATTTTCATTTATTTTATAGACAATATTTTAGTTGCGCAATCCAAACAAGGGTGGCCTTCATATGTCTCGCGCATGTATTGGCACACCCCCTCTCCCTCATCCCCTCCTTCCTCACCTTTCTCTCAACCTTTCTCCTCAAATAATGAAGATAAGAAGTGCACAACGTCAATTTTCATTTGTTTTAGTTTACAGTATTTATTTGTACAATCCACGCAGAAGCGGCGGCGTTTGTGTACCTCGGGCATGCGTTGACATTTCCCCTCTCCTGTATCCGTCCCTTCCTCACTTCTCGCTCAACCTTTTTTCTCATGAAATAAGGATACCTTATAACAAATGGTCAGGTGCACTTGAGTTAAAGATATCAATGCCTCAAAAATGGTATAATATATATATCAATGTACTGAATCAATTTCCATTGAATCTATCTCGACTTAAAGGGGGTCGACCAAGGTCATCTTAATGTCATAGTAATGTCTCTCTCCACCATTGGGCATCAGAAAAAAGCTGTGATTTTAACTTTTCTACTGTGAATCCTAGCTGACAAGTTCACTGGCTCCACTTTTTTTCCTCCTTTATCAAATTTTAAAAGTAGGTCGAAGTCATTCATGACGTCATGATACGCCTCACTCCCTCTATATAGTTTTAGTTTAGAATTTTCAAGTTCCTTGATTTGGTCATATCCTCAATGAAGCTCAAATGTGGGCATCTTAGAGGTCGTTGATCTGTGTCTGTAAGTTTCGATAAACCTCATCAGTATGGGGCGGGGATAGAATTACTTGAAGTATAACCACGTTGGCGACCGTGTCTCATTACAGAGAAGGCCTAGAGAAGTCAGAAACTCGGGAAAGTATTTTCTCGTCTTTCCAAACAATACCCCCAAAGCAAAGTGAAAATTCTGGCTGTAGACCAAATGACCATTCTCACCCACCTTCAGCCTTTGTAGCCTACATTTGTGCAAATTTTCCGATCGTTAACTAATATAAGTGTTGTGTTCTCTGAATGTGTCGATCAACTCTTTGCGATTCGGCAAAAATGAAAATTGAGATATCCCTTCTCATTCTTCTTTCTTCCGGATAGCCAACTGATGAACTGTTTGTCGACGTCGCCCGAAAAAAATAGTACTGTGTATGAGGTAAGTATGCGCAAGTGGTGAGAAGAGGACCGTTGTCATGTTGATAAAGTCGAATCAAACATCAGGCATCATGTACAAGAATTCATCTCTACTCACAATATTCCTAATGAACCGAAATTCGATGTTCGTTGTTTAAATCTCTCTCACGGCACTGTTAAAACCTCCAAAAACTACTACTCTTTCGACTTTATCAACATGGTGACGGCCCTCTTCTTATCACTAGCGCATACCTACCTTATATAGTCCCTTGGGAAGGGGCGAGGGTAAGGAAAATTTTGGAATTTCAACGGCATTACTTTTCTTCCTTAAAAGTCAGTTTTTTTTTCAACGCTCGTAGCGATTAAATTCTTCGTATTTTTTTGTTTGTTTTTCACCATTTTCGGTACGGTATTTACGTATAATTTATTTCGTTCGGATATGCGAAATGAATTTTCTAAATATGTCGTCCGAAAGAGACATGCGACAAGGATGAGAGGAAGAAACGACTGGCGCACTAAATGTAAGCGAAACTAATTAATTCAGTCTCCGAAAATTTCGGTGTAATTTTAGGCCCGATACGAAAAGTAGTTGGAATTTAACGTTAAGAGATTGAATATCGAGTTTGTTGGGTGAGAGTGGGCGGACACGGCGACTGCTTATGCGGTGTATAAGAACGAGTAAGTTTATGTTGCGAAGGCAGACCGACCGTAAAGTTTACGTTGAGTAGGAACAAACCCTTAACTCTTTCTTAATGAATTTTCAATCGATAATGATATTGCTTTGCTTTAATGACTGTCGAGGTGGATCGAGTTGGAAAGAGCGGAGCGAAATAGAGTGAGTGATAAGATACAATATTCTGGATAAACTTCTGAAAGCAGAGCAAAAAAGAAGAGATTTCAGATTCTAGCGAACGAGTTATCTGAGAATGAGAAATGTTTTTCTTGTCAGTGTTGACGGAAAAAAGGATCGCTCGCAATTCGACATTTTTCTTACCTATGGTCACTCTAAGACTAAGATTGTACGTCTGAGAAAAAGCCGCGCGAGAAGTCTACGTCAGCGCGTTAGCCGCGTGTTAAATCATGTGGAAAAAGCTGGCTGTGCAAAAGGCGTTGAAAGCTGCCAAAAACTCAAATGCATTATGCAGCAACTATTGTGTGTTCCGGATCCTAAATCGTAGTGTTCAGTTGAAGCTGCTTATCCGTTTTATGAAGCGATAAAATTTGTCACTTTTCGTGTGCTCGCGCATCTTTTCGCCCGTTTTCGTTGTTTCGACGTCGTATTCGAGAACTAATAAAAATTTAGACATTTCTAAAACACGTTCATTCAGTTTCGAGGAATGAAAATTTCACTACTCGAAAGGCGAATACGAGATCGTTTTTTATTAGCATAGATTATATGTAATTTTCGATGGCGATATTAATTACGTTATTGAAATTTGTTGGTAACGTGCACAGTGTGCTGTCTGTATATTTAGAAAAATAAGGCGCTTATAATCTGGGGAATGCGCGTAAAAATGAATTGGAACCAGTTCGTGACATCAGTCGTCCAATAAAAATATTTCTAGGTACATTATCCGTATATACGCGAGCTTGCCGAACTGGTTAAAACCGATAATCGTCGTTGATAAATTCGTGTTTTTTTTTTTCTTTTCTCTTTTTCCTTTCGTTCTCTGTCTTCTGGGTTGCTGTATACGTACCCATGTGCGTACAATTTAAAAAAAAATAAAATTAATTAATGTGTTCGTTTTTCTTTTTGTTTTTGTCGAACAGATGTGCCATCTGGAGATCAGGAAGAACTATTTATACGTAAATTAAGACAATGTTGCTTTACATTTGACTTCATCGATCCAACGGCTGATCTGAAAGGCAAAGAGGTGAAACGAAATACTCTGAACGAATTGGTCGAATATATATCTCAAGGAAGAGGTGTGCTTACCGAGTCCGTCTATCCAGAGATAATAAAGATGGTAAGTACATTACGTGCAGGATAATGTATTTCATTGAATCGTATGAACTAGTTTGCTTGAATGATGATGATTCACATTTATGATCGTTGTCGAATGGAATACCTCGCTGGTACGATTGGACTTCAAGAGCGCACCTGAAACCTCGGGAAAATCCTTCATTTTACGAGAGGTGGGAAACCCGAAAAACTCCGAGACTCTCCTCGAAAAACGATCCTTGAATCTTTTACAAAACATGACTGGATGTTCCCCGACTTGGTTGCAATTGTAAGCTCCTCTTTCAATTATCAACTGGACTACAGAATTCCCAATCTGCGAGCCGGCCAACAAATCCTCCCCAAAATCACTGGATGCAGTACAATCTACTGCCCTATGTTCAGCTCTTGGTGTTCTGCGTCCCAGCCCTGCGTTCAACCCATGCACTGAGGCTACGAGTTTGCTCTTTATCGCTTACCGCCAGCTTTTTTGCGTTCACGGCCCAGTTTTCCTAACTTCCCATCTTCCTTAACTCCCAAAACTTACCACTCTCCTTTGGAATTTGAACTCCTTCTCCGTATCTACACATCCACTTTTCTCTGAACATTCCCTACACCTCATCGCCTACATTAGACACACTAAAGCCATTATTGCCTATGATTTTCCCGACCACTGCCTGTGCTTTGTAGATGGATCCAAATCTGGTTCCGAACTGACTATTCTGGGCTTCGATTTATTTTGCTGAACTCTCTTGTCATCTATTCCTGCCTTACTCACCTCTCTCTCTTCTCCCACTCCTCTCCAACTCTTTTTCCTCTCTCCAAGCCATGCAAAATGTCTTTTTTTCCAACCCTATCGTTCAGCGCTTTCTCATCCTCCAGTTTATCTTGACATCTTCTCTATCGTCAATTGAAGGGTACAAGGGAAGAAACAAGACGAACTGGAGGAACGATTTCTTCTAAGGGGTGCTAAAGATTCAACTGTCCAGCTTGATTCGTATGGGTATTCTTCCCTCTTTCCCGTGTACCCTTCATTATTTTCAATTGCCTACTTCTGGATTCTGGTCATACCGGCCTCTTTGTTTCGTTTCTGTAGCACAAGTAGAGATGGGCCCACTCGTCTTGTCCACTCTTTCCTTATCCTCGAGATCTCCGCTCCAACCTCATGCTAATTCTTGGTTTGCAAGTTTTTCTCTGTTCTATGCCTCCTACACCTTGAGAAATCATTTCCGGTCCTTTCTTAAGCCTCCTCTGCTCCCTCCGGTGATTTAGGATCCATTGTCACCACCTTCCATAAACTTCTTCCAATCTACATAGTATTACAAATACATCCAACTGTAATACTATATCCTGAGCTAGTAACACCCATGTAGTTGAATGACTTGTTCAAAATGAAAAAATGATACAAATTTTGACAGAGAAAGTTGATCTTATGGATTCGGTCTCTTGCTCAATTTTTAGAAGAAATGAGTGGAAAAAATTTTCATCGGGGTCCTACAGAAGTTGGATATGTCCCTTGAAACTTTTCCGGATTTTCTTCTTATCATCGTGATAGACATCCTGATTGCAAATTTTGCAATTCCACCGCCTGGTGGAAAATAACTACCCTAGATGATGACGTCACCAAGTCGGGCACGGACATTTTCTGACGAGACTCCTCGCTCTACGTTCTTCAATTTTATCAATATCTCATTTCACTTTCTCGCATGCCTCTGCTTGCTCTTACTCTCCGGCGACTAAATTTGCAGTCCATTCATTAGCTGTTGCGATGCCCTTGGAGAGTCGGATGGCTGCCGAACTTCCACAGCATTCCTCACAGTCAGGTTGGTCGATTCTTCTTTTCCAAATGGGAGGCACAATCTAGCCTAAACAAATTCTGCGAGTTCAATCCGTCTCTCCTCATCCTTGCAATCTATATATGGTTTGGTAGAGGCTTCTACATTTCTGTATGTCGGGCTTGTGTTAGGCCCGGTTTCATGAAGGCTAATAGCGAGTACTGTACTTTAAAGCATAGTATTATGGAGGCTAAAGAGCAGTACTCCAATTGCGAATATGACGTTATCAACTGTGTCCCGGAGGCCTAGTGTAATGGAGACTGTTGGAGGGATTTTCCCGAGAATAGAAGAGAGTGAGGAAGAGACAGGACGTCATTAGCTTGTAAAGTCAGGCCCATTTATGACGACGTCCGTGGTGTCATTATCAGCATCCATGACAACTGTGACGTCGACAGCATTCATAACATTACTCATGAACGGAGTGAATGATCCCGAGAATAGACGAGAGTGAGGAAGAGAGAGGCCAAGTTAATGACGTCATTAGCTTGTTATGTCATGACCATCATGGAAGCTGCCTATGACGTCATCATTAGTATCTGTGACTGCTGGTTGTGATATCATCAGAACTTATGACGTTGCTCGAAAGCAGAGTGATACATCCCAAGAATAGAAGAGAGTAAGAAAGAGAGAAAGCCTTTGCTGATGTCTTCATTGGCTCGAGGCGTCAGGACCATCTGTGATTACTGCCTGTGACGTCATGATTAGTATCTGTGACGCTTACCTGTGACGGCAACAGCATTTGTAACGTTTCTCACAAGCAGAGTGAGTGATTTGGAGGAAAGAAGAGAGAAAGCCCAAACTAATGACGTCACGATCATTCCTCATAACTGCTTATGACGTCATCACCAGTATCTGTGACGGCTGTCCGTCCTCATCAGCATCCATGAAGACTACTCTTGAGTACTGACGTCAACAGCATTCATAACATTGCTCATGAGCGGAGTGAGTGATCCCAAAAATAGAAGGAAGAGGCGAAGTTGATGACGTCATTAACTTATGACCAGGGAACAACATGACCGTCCATGAAAGGTGTCTATGACGTCATCTTCAGTACCCGTGACGACTGTCTGTGACGTCATCAGCATTCATAACATTGCCTTCAAGCAGAAGGGCAGATTTCATGAATAGAAAAGAATAAGAAATGAAGAAAGCCTGAGCTGATGACGTTATTAGCTTGAGACGTCAGGGCCATCTCTGATTACTGCCTGTGACGTCATGATTAGTATCTGTGACGGTTACCTGTGACAGTAACAGCATTTGTAACGTTGCTCACAAGCAGAGTGAGTGATTTGGAGAAAAGAAGAGAGAAAGATCAAACTGATGACGTCATTATCAGTACCTGTGATGGCTGTCTGTAACGTCATCAGCATTCATGACTTAGCCCACCAGCAGTGTGAGTGATCCTAATAATAGAAAAGAGTAAGGAGGAGCCCTAACTCAGTGGTTCCCAACCTTCAGGACATGGCGGACCCCTTCAATGCTTCGGCCCTTTTTTGCGGACTCCCAACGAAAAAATGTTATAGGAATGAAGCAGAACTAATCAGTGGCCTTAAGGACCTCCCCCCCTCCCCTCAGAGTTGAAGAAATCCAAGGGTGCGGAGCCGGTGAAATGAGCCGGAGCCAACCCAATCCCAGCTTCGCAAACTACGGAGCGGGGCCGCTCTTTTGGCTCTTTTAGCTCCGGCTCCGCACCCTTGAAAAAATTGCCCTAAAATATCATAAAATCTTGTTCAAAACGCCTTTCCGAACAATTTTTTCCTGGACAAAAATTGAAGAAATTATTTTTAGACCTTCTGCGGACCCCCGGGCTCGGCTTCGCGGATCCTTTGGGGTCCGTTGGGAACCACTGCCCTAACTGATGGCAGTACATATAAATGTTGATGCGTCACAGCTAGCTATCATGGATGGTTACAACATCACGAGCTAATGACGTTACTAATGTTGATATCGATGTTAGCCCCTCGTCAACGAGACAGCTTTAAAAAGCCATGATTTTATTACAAAGCAGATATGGTCCTAAAATATGAAAAAGGTTACTTACCAGCGGACCTGAAACATGATCTTCATTTATTTGGCCCTGAAAATCTCTCTTTTTACAAGTCCCCTCCTATCATACATTAGGCTGTGGCTTGAAAGTCGAAATGTTTTCAAGTCCAAATCCTGTATGTGATATTGGATCATCTTACACCGTCTTTGTGACTTGCAAAATCTATTTTCTGCTGTCAGTGAAGGACTCATTTTTTGATACGATCCGGAAACAAGATTATACGGACCATATTTCGTCAAGTTTTTCAAGCCTTAGCGCAGAATTGCTGTTCTATGCGGACATTTCTAACTTTACATAAGAACGACCGCTGCTCTCGCTTTTTGCAAAGAACACTCTCGCTCTCGAAAACTGTGAGAGAGTTCGCGCAGTCGATAACGAAACACAAAAATACTTACAGGAAAGTTAGAATGGAAATCGTCCTCCAGGGACGAGAGTAAACTTCTTATTAAAAGAACACTTGTTGACGACAGAATTTTATATCGCTTACGTGGGTACGGCAAGGAGAAAAACGAGGTGTTGGTTCTGTTTTGCTTCTTTTTTCTTATTCGTCATCGGTACGACGATGATGAAACATCGTCATCGTTCGTCTCAGAACAGTGGCACCGAACGATATGAATGAGAAAACTAAAAAATTCGATAATTTTATATCTCGGATTTGGGTTTTGGTCTAGCGATTGAAGCTTGATATTGAAATTGAGAGTGAAATTATTTTTTTCAACATCGTTGTTCAAACACAACTACGTCCAATCCTTTCTCACGAAAAAGATTGGTCATTCTCAGTCGACCTCTCCTTGAGAATATTTTTGGTTAATGCAGCTACAAAGAAGTGATGGAAAAAATTTAGTACTTGTATTCCTGTAAAGAGAAACGAATATAGTCTCGGAATCCATGTATTGTAATCGTGACGTCATCACACGTTCAAATAGAAGAAAAAGGAATGAAACCACGGAATCCCAAGCGTTAGAATCTTTACAGAGGAGGGGCTTGACACAATTCGACCTACAGAAAGAAAGAAACTCAGCAAGATCGATTGAAGAACTGGGAGGGATTTCTCGCGTTACTGTTGAAATCGGAAGGCAGACTTTGAAAAGTTTAGCTGTACACAAGGAGGAAACAGGGATTCAAAAAATCCTGACCAACCAGTCATGTATGAGGGGAGATGAGTTGAAAAATTTCCGGGCTACCCTAAAACAGGTCTCTTGCACATCTTGACTGAGATTGTCAATATGTCGGCCTAGAGTCGAAGTGTCGTAACTCCCGAATTCGTGATCTTTTTTCTGCAGCGTGGTCAGCTTGGGGCTTAAGTACTTCTTTGGAATGCTGATGGAGTGACTTCGCACCTTGCTGGTACCATTGATAGTGTAAATGTCGTAGGCAGAATGTAGAATCCGTCTGTTTACAAACTGCCTAAGGCTATTTGTAAAGAGCCGATGAAGACATAAATTCCACAATAAGCCAAGGCAGACTATTGAGCGTCGCGACAGAATTAGGCAGATTGCGTAAAGATACGGATTCTACATGATGCCTATTATGTGTTAGAACCTGCATACTATTCAGAAGCTGTCTGTGACCTTGCAACAGATAGAACAACAAAGAGAAAAAGTTCTGTGCAATATTTCTTGGCGACGAAGTACGATATCTGGAACATAGGAGGTAATACTCAGCTGATCACTCAGGAAGAAAAAGATGGTGGAGGACCCTGTGGTTGTAATTGTTCCTGCAGAAGACTTCTTCGATACTCTGCTTGCGAAATTCATTGCGAACCCGGCCATGGAGGAAGAGAAATAGAACTTGTTTGCTATGAAGAATGAGTATTACATTCCAGGAACTGCGGTGGAAGTATTTGTATCTCTCTGTAAAGTATGTAATTTGAAGGAACTGGGTGAACATTGGCCCATTGGGGTATTGTTGTGAAGCCAATTACAACAGGAAAATCACCACTTTGAATGGTTTATTGTATGATCAACATTTCCATTTGGTCAACTCACTCCACCCTCTGGAATTTGAAGAACTTGTTGCTAGAAGAGGAGATGACAAAAAAGGAGAAGGCTACGTGGATAAACGAGTGGATGCCCAAACAAAACAGATTAAGAAGAAGCTTGCTGAATTGACTCGGAAGAAAGAAGGAAAAGAAAGAGAGACCGAAACAGCTACGCACAAATTTGCTCCCAGAACCGAGAACCTTTCAAGCGTTACTTTCACGGTTGAAGAAAAAAGACTGCTGGACAAAGGCATTAAATACGTGAAACCAGAAAGGCTGAACCAGCGCCAGCTTGAAAGTATGGCCATTAGCTGCGAACAAGTAATCCAAACCATGAAATACGATGTGAGGCAAGAAGCTCGAACCAGAATTGGGAAAGTACTGTTGGACATTAAAGAGAATCTGTGCCGAACCGATGTCAGAACGCAAGTAATGCAGAGGAAGGTCACAGATCTCCAAAAGAAGATCCGACAGAACAACCTGATTTTGACGAAAGCGGACAAAGGCAGCACGGTAGTGTTAATGGATAAGGATGACTACACCCAAAAAGTGGAGTCGTACATTGCAGCCAATGGATACAAAGAGCTAACAAAGGACCCAACACAGAATTACCAAGAGGACCTGAATGCTGTGTTGAAACGGAACAATTTATCTGGTAATGGCAGGACGCTTGAAATGAACCCGGTAGCACCAAGACTCAAGGGGCTTGTAAAACTCCACAAAGCGAACAGTCCAATGAGACCCCTGGTCAACAGCATCCAATCACCCTGCTACAAGATAGCAAAGATTGTAGCCACATTCTTGAAAGAAACCTACATGTTTGCTACGAGAAAGAGCATCAGAAACAACGGAGAATTGATGGAGCAACTGGACAAGTTGGAAATCAAGAGTAACGACAAGCTGATATCCTTTGATGTGACTAACATGTTTGGAACCATACCGAAGGAGGAAATTCTCACTTTGCTCAAAAAGAATAAATATCATGGGAATCCTGAGGGACTAAAGTACGCCAATATAGTGGAAGAGATCTTGAGCCAGAACTACTGCCGCTTCAATAACAAATTCTACAACCAGGAGAGGGGACTTGCGATGGGATCACCGTTGTCACCAATCCTGGCAGAGATATTCATGAACGACATGGAAAACAAGATATTGAAGGGCAGCAAGTTCAGAAACTCAATCAAGCACTGGGCCAGATATGTAGATGATATCCTGATTGTGTGGACAGGCACTAACAGACAGGTGGACTTGTTGCTTTTGGAAATGAATGCGATGAATGACAGCATCAAATTCACAGTAGAAAAAGGCAATGAGACCATCAACTATTTGGACCTTACACTCACACTGGATAGTAATAGGAGAGTACAAAATCTACAGGAAGCCAACGCACACGGACACCATCATCCCAAATGACTCCTACCACCACCCTAAGCACAAGCTAGCGGCAATTCAGAACTACTGCCATCGAACTAATTCTGTACTAAAGAACAATGAAGAGAAGAGGAAAGAAATAGAGGTAGTAAAGCAGATCGCAAAAACCAATGGCTACCGTAGTGGTGTGGTGTAGGCAATCTTTAGGAAAATGGAAAATAAAAAGGGAACCCATGAGAGCACGGTGAGAAAGTACTCCGGATCAATACCATACATAGGAAAGTATACAAATAAAGTGATAAAGGCGTTCAATGGCTATGAAGTAAATGTGGGTATCCAGAATAACTTACCCATGGTGAAAAGAATTAGCAACGACCAGACGGAAGCCAAGGACGAGGGGAGCTTGAGTGGAGTTTAAAGGCTCAGTTGTGACCAGTGCGAGGGCATATACATTGGTGAGACTGGGAGAAAGTTTGAGATCAGGAAGAAGGAGCACGAAAAGTCAAAGGAGAAAGAAGATGGCAAATCACTGTTTGGCAAACACTGTAATGAGGAACACCACAATGGAGATGGGATATTTGAAATCATACGTGTAGAGAATCGCTTGAAAAGAAGAAAACTCTAGGAGCAAATGGAGATTGCAAAAGCCAAGAGGAAGAAAGCCTTCCTCTAGAAGAATGTAGTCACATTCGACAGCGAAAAATTATTCGGCCTGGTGATTGGACGAGAGAAGAAGAACAGAGTTGACCAATAAGATGGCAGGAAACCAGTTAGCCATTAGGAACACCGTATTTAGCTTTAGAATGAGAACCAATCACTAAGCAGCATGTTTTAGCCAATAAGATCACAGTGTTATACTATAAATACTCTTGTTTAAGGCCTTTTCTTCAGTTGCGACACAACTGATGATGGGATAACACCCGAAAGTACTTTTGTAAAAGCAACTATTAAAGTAGAATTGTACATTTGAAAAGACTTTTTCAAGTTTGTAAAAAGACGGATTCTACATTCTGCCTACGACATAAATACTCTTCTCCAAAATGAGTGCAGTTTTTCTACTTCTGTAGAATTAGTGTAGACTGCTGTAGCAAATCTGTAATGGAGTTACGATATTTTGACTCTGGGCCGACGATTGATAGGAACCTCGCGAACAGTAAGTGAGCCGCAAGTTGTTTTTTTTGGGGAACCCGCTGTCTGTTTTGTTTAGAACGAGGGTTGCACATTCAGAAAACGTCTGCGTCCGACTTCGGTGACGTCATCACAGTGTCGTGGGGTTACCCATGAAACATATCAAACTTTCGAGACACATAAGAGGGAGGGAATTGGGCTGGCGGCAATTGATTTCTCGTTACCGGAATAAATTCGACCCGTAGAACAGTTTCTTTGCGAACGCCGTTCTTCAGAGGTTTGTAGTTCCAACATTTCTCGAGCTTCCTCCCCAGAGAATCGGTCCTCGGCATCTTTTCTATCTCTAAATGAGGATAAGATCACTGATGACGTCACAAGAGTCGGATACGGATGTTCTCTGAAAAAACCCCTCCCTCCTTCTCAACAAGAGGATCCTATTTGTTCTTCCTAAATTGCATTACATATTTGTAAAAATTTCTTTTCTAAATTAAGAAAAATTAGGATGTCATAAAAAAATAAGACCAAGGGTGGCTAATTTGCGTCGAAAAAACCCTGGTCATACTGTGATGACGTATCGGGAAGAGGAAGTGCTCTGAATGGCAGATGGGAGTAAGCGCCGAAGATATTCCAAATTCTAAAATTACAAATTCCGAGAAATCCCCGCCTTTTATTTCAACTAGTGAGAAAATAAATGAAATCAACAATGTTATACATAGTAATTTCTAGGAAAATATACCAAGATGTCCATTTTTATCCTCGCTTCACTACTTTGCAATATTTTTGAATTACGAATATGATGCAGCGGTAATATTGAAGATTAATTTGTTTATTTTTTTCCTACCTCCCTCTATCTTCGTCGTATAAACCTACGCCGAATAGCAGTAAAACTAGGAGAAGAAAGAAACGAATTGAGTAGATGAAATATCGTGTTATTAATTATTATTAATTTTTTTTTTTCATATTGTTTTTCAGATATCAGCGAATCTATTTCGTACATTGCCGCCGAGTGAAAATCCCGATTTCGATCCAGAAGAAGACGATCCTACGCTAGAGGCTGCTTGGCCTCATTTAGCTGTAAGTGTTAACGCATTTATTCGATCGATAAAGGTCGTTCGTTACTCTCGAATAGATCAACTTTTAGACGACCGGACTTTCGAAGGTTTCATCGCATACGTATCGCATTTTTTTCATTATTTTCACTTGTTCTTCTCGTCAATAAAAAATAAAAGAGCTCGACGAGTATGCTTGTCCCGTGTGTGCACGTGACGAGTAGTCGAAAACACGCTACGATAACGCAGGAGGAGCACAGGGAAAAAAAGAATGATATGGGGGAAGAAGAAAATTTTCTGCTTGAAAAAACAAAAAACGCAAATTCGACGGTTCAATGTTGCGTTTTTGTTGGCGTTGTAAATTTGCCAGAACGCGTTACGTTATTATCTCATTCTCGCCTATTTATCGTCGACTAATTTGTGCCGTGTGATGCAGCCCCCTCCATACACGAGCTAGCCAATGCTTCCCGCGATAATTTTTTTTCGCGAAGATGAAGAAAAAAAAACAGACGAATGTTCATTTCGGTCTCTAATTTCTTTCGCCGTCGGTGTTCGTCTTTTCGATATCTAATATTGAATGATTAGGCTGCTGAAACGAAGTGTCGAAGTATTATTTTCGAATATACGCGATCTCATGAAGAAGGGCAGTGACGCGAGTAATCCTTATGTAAGTCGTAGATCTCGTCGATCAAATAATTTTTCTCGATATCGATTTTTGTAAAACTTGTGTGTGTGATGAACTTATGCGTTAAATTTTTATTGAAGTGAAAGTCGATTGTGAGCTGCTGCTGGAAAGCGTTGAACTTTTGAGAGTTTTAAATCTCATGACCCATTCCTAAAGGATCGTAGTTGCTGGAGTTAGTAAGTGAACGAATCGAGTGCATCTCAGGGTCACTGATCTTGGATCAAACGAGTCGTTGTTGATACGTATCCAGTTTTGAACGTCGATATTCCTATCAGTGTTGATAATGTATTTTTTTAATTTGTTTACGTCGTGCGATGTTCTCGTTAGAGGCGAATGTACAAATTATTCGCATTTTTTGGCTCGAAGCTCATTTTTTGTGGATTAACATCAATCTGTAATTCTTTGATAGGAGGTCGTTAGTGCTTGGGATTCTTCTGTCACGGAATTATACGGCCTCGAGATCTCCCACACGGAGTCATGTTGGTTAGCTCGTAGGGTGGTCAGTTCCTGGAAAACCGGGAAAAGTCAGAAAATCTCAGTGTTGAGGGTGTGCTATACCTAGTTACTTTTACAAAGGTACTTTAGGGTGTTATACCAGCATCAGTTGCAACTGGAGAACGAGGCCTTGAACATGAGTTTTTATGGTATAAAATTGTGATCTTGTTGGATATGACAATGCTGTGATTGGTTCATTCGTAGGGCTAGATACTGCGTAACTATTGGCTGCCTGGTTTCCTACCATCTCATTGGTCAGTTCTGTCTTCTCCCGTCTCATTACCAGGCCGAATAAATTTTTGCTATCAATATTATTACATTGTTCAAGGCATAGCTTTCTTCCTCTATGCTTTTGCAATCTCCATCTGTTCTCAGTGTTTTCTTCTTTTTGTGCGATTATCTACATGTATGACTTTGAAATATTCCCTTTCCATCGTGGTGTTCTTTGTTACAGTGTTTACTGAAGAGTGACTTGCCATCTTCTTTTTTCCCTTGACTTTTTGTGCTTCTTCTTCCTGATCTCGAACTCTCTCCCTGTCTCACCAATATAGATGCCCTCACACTGCTCACAACCGAGCTTGTACACTCCGCTCAAGCTTTCCTTGTCTTTTACTACCGTCTGGTCATTGCTGATTCTTCTCTACATGCGTGAGTTATTCTCAATAACCACATTCACTACATAGCTATGACTTTGTTTGTGTACTTTCCTATCCGGAGTATCTTCTCGCCGTGCTTTCATAGGTTCCCTTCTCAGTTTCCATTTCCCCAAAGACTCCCTCAACCACACCTCTATGGTAGCCATTGGATTCTGCGATCTGCTTTACTATCTCGATTTTTTTTCTTTTCTCTTTCTTAAGTACAGAAATAGCTCAATAACAGTGTTCTGAATTGCCGCTAACTTGTGCCTGGGGTGGTGGTGGGAGTCATTTGGGATGATGATGTCTGCGTGCGTCGGCTTCCTGTAGATTTTGTTTTCTATCATGTTGTTATCCAGTGTTGGTGTAAGGTCCAAATAGTTGATGGTCTCATTGCCTTTGTCCAGTGTGAATTTGATTATCTCATTCATCGCATTCATTTTCAAAAGCAATGGGCCCACCTGTCTCTTAGTGCCTGACAACTTAATCAAAATATCATCCACATATCTGGCCCAGTGTTTGATCGAGTTTCTGAATTTGCTGCCCTTCATCATCCTGTTTTCCATATCATTCATGAATATATCCGCCAGGATTGGTGTCAGCGGTGATCCCATCGCAAGTCCTCTTTCCTGGCTATAGAACTTGTTATTGAAGCGCAGTTGTTCAGGCTCAAGATCTCTTCCACTATATTGGGGTACTTTGTTGTCCTTGAAGCTGAGGAGAACACGGCCAATTTACTTAACAACTCGTAAAATGTTTTGAGAAGTCATGAGGAAACGTTCACAGTTACGTCTGAAATACCCATCTTTGAATCGTCGAGTATTAATTAATCGATAGAATTAGTTCGTGTAAATTTTGCCCCAGGTCGAGGAATTTTTAACAGGGAACCTGTTTTATCGGGGGGTCTTTCCGGAAAAAACTTCCGCTGTCCGGGAGGCAACTTAACCTAACCTAACTTGACTGTGACCATGGGACTTGGAAAATTTTTGTTTCTGTCCTATCGCTTATAGCTTGGTGAATGAAAGTTTTCTAAGTTTTCTAAGCCCCTCTCTTATCACTACGTCTAGTTCAAAGGTCAAAATTCTTCTAAGTCGCCCACCTATTACCTAAGTTTGAAGGTCAAAATTCTTTTTGATTTCCCCCTCCTTCTTTTAAATCCATCTCCAATAGCTCGGCCTCCTATCATATATACTAGTATAAAGCTAGTATAATACAAGGAGGAGTCCAAGCCTAGTTCAAGGCCAGTATACTGCACTGTATGTTGGTGAATGATTTCTCAATAACGATCATGAGAATGGTATCTCTCATTCTCCTAACTAAGGTACTTTTCCCTTGAACGACTCAATGTTACAGAAGAGCAGTATTGCCTGTAATGACCCGGAGAAAAGTATTCCTCACCCAAGCGACTGCGGTACTTTTCCTTCGAGCCCAAGAAATCCGCATTTTACGCAAAATCCTTGGAAAAATCCCAATTTTTTTCGAAGATTGAAAATCCGTAGATCTGGCAGCACTGATAGCCCGATCAAAATGGCTCCTACAAGTAACTAGATATGCAATACTTCATGCACCAATTAGCCTAGCCCCTTCAATGAGCCAGATATACAACGTTTCAAACACCATAAGACTCCTAAGTCAGGTTCCCTGCCTCCCCGCATCTAACTCCGTTAAGGAACCCGTGAGTTTTCCAGATACCTCAAAAACAGGTCAAACGAAAAGTTTTTCCTCCTTTTTTTTTGGGGGGGGGTCTCTTTTCGTGGAGATGATAGCCTGAGAAAACCTGGAAAAGTCGAAAATTCCATCTTGGGAAAAAACTGGCTATTCTGGCTCAATGGTAATCTGAAAATACTCCAGAGGCGGATCCGGATCAGTGTTCCAAAAGAAGAGGCGGGGGGGGGGTGTAAACAATTAAAAGCGCCATACCTTTTTATCCGAGCACGTCTTCAATGGACGGGGAGGCAAATTGTGAAAAAGGAACATGCCGTGCTTTTGAATTTTTTTCGGGCTGATCCGAAAGACGTTGAAGTCACTCTGAAAAAGCGAATGATTGCGAAAAAT
Source organism: Aspidiotus destructor (assembly GCA_035079395.1). NCBI lineage: Eukaryota > Metazoa > Arthropoda > Insecta > Hemiptera > Diaspididae > Aspidiotus > Aspidiotus destructor. The sequence goes on along the minus strand of JAVHKZ010000003.1, from coordinate 39,286,567 downwards.
ACGAAAGTCTGTTGGTCTTTCTTATTTATTTATAGTCTTTGTTAGATCGAAGCAATTTACTGTGCTAAAGATTGTCAATGACTTCATCTAACTAATGCATGTTTGTGTACGATTTTTATGTTTGCAGATAGTGTATGAATTATTTTTAAGATTTCTAGAATCACAAGACTTTCAGCCTACGATCGGCAAAAAGGTTATTGACCAAAAATTCGTGTTACAGGTATGTACCTTGATATTGCTCTACTAATGTAACGTTGATAGTCGAATGGTCGAATGATCCAAAGCTGGACCTTCGAAAGGAGGGGAAAATTAGCTTGATAAGAGAGGCTAAGTGTGTAAATCGAGTCCTTATCAACTCCGGCTGGCATCAACTTACTTCTTAACCACTCCCTATATGAAAGTATCAAATTCCATTGTTTCCTCCCCATTTTGCCTACCTCACTTCCGTGAGCAATCCAGAAATTGTGTGATTCATCCAAATTTCTGCTCACCACTCCTACTTCCTAAATGTACTAAGCTGTTATACCGGCGCCATCGTCGCTCTTCAAGTAGTCCAAAATTCAATGATGGTTTTGCATATTCCATTAGGGACTAAAATTTCTCTCATCGTTTTCGCAACTCCGTTGTAATTCCAACAGCCGAGATCCAAGCTATCTATGAGAGTGACGGTATCCTCAAAAGTACGAGCCATATCTAAGAGGTAATGGTATGTGTACGAAGGCACGTAACAGTACACAAACCATTACCTCTTATCCAAGCTATCTTCCAATGCTTAGAATCATTCCTAACTCTCTCTCCTGCTTTATCACCCACCTTTCTTGGTGCTTTTAGTTTCCTATCCACAATTGTCCACTCTTATTAGGCCTCTCATCCTTCTATCTGAGTCCCCAGACACAGCGGAATCAGTGGAAGCAAGAAAGTTGCTCGAACCGTGGAAGCTGTCACGAGATTACCGCGCAAAAACATCAAATTCCACGATCTCACCCGTTACTTTCGGCTTCGAATAAAAAATCAGTAGATTGTCTATAGGAGAAAGCAAGTCCCGCAGAATTGATTCGCGCAAATATAACCACCATCCTTCTCGCGGGCCTCGTCTCACCAAAAGCACCACCGCCACAAAATTTGACTTGATCTAACCCCAGAACATCCAATTCTGCAGATAACTCATTAGCCACTAGCTCTGCTTCACCGGCTGATCAAAATCTAGATTCAAAATTAGTCATCACCAATCGCCGATTGAAAACTGTCCAACTGAACGTACTCTGGTTTTCTCATCCCTTCCCCTTCACTCCTCAGCTCAAATTCCTGCCATTAACTAACGTACTCATATTCTCTTGGCTATGCGGGACCTTCATTCAACTAATTCCTTGGGTCAACGCATTCTGATTACTTCTCACCTTTCTCTGGATTCTGGGCCCTATAAACTTCTTGGAACATGACACGGCTCACCTTTCCGCCAAAGATTCCCTTCTCTTCCACATAATTTGCGACTTTGTGCTCATTCTTTCCTATGACCTCAAAAACTATTACCGACTCCTGGCATGACTTTTGTAGAGCACAGTATTCAAACAACTTCAAGTTACCGAAAACAAACCCCAATCGATCATGTATCTTTTAACTCGCCTCAGAATCGATCATTCACGTCTCATGTATTCTTATCCTTTTCTAGGTCTTTTCTCTTTCTTTTCTGGCCAATGTGTTTAATCTTTCTTCTCGTATCCTATCCTCCGAAAATCCACCTCTCTCAATCTGCCTCTTGACCTCTTCTACCTACTACTTGTAACAATATTGATACTTTCTTAAACCTCTTTACACTATTTGCGCTCCACTTACTTTTACCTTCTACTATAGTCTCTGAATCCTTCCATATTCTCTACCTCAATTTTTACTAACTTCCAACTATAACCAACCCCAATCTGATCACCCTTGGAGGAGTTCTAAAGTTTATGTTGTGAATCCTGCTTGTAGCTTCTGAGCAAATATTCAAGAAGGCCATCATGGAGGTACTTCGTCTTTCTTACCATCGTCTCAATATCGACCACTTTTTGTGTAGGCTATCCCCTCCGAAAATGTTATTTTGAACGATTCGGAGTCAATTAATGAGAATAAGTGAGAAATTTTTGACCATTCTGTTGATAAGTTAGGTCCTGTGCAGAGAATCGTTATAGTAATCTGATCTAAATGTCGTGTTTCTCGTATTTAATCACCGATATTATATTTGTTTTACAGTTACTAGAATTGTTCGATAGCGAAGATCCGAGAGAGAGGGATTTCCTAAAGACTGTGTTACATCGTATTTATGGAAAATTTCTGGGTTTAAGAGCATTTATACGTAAACAGATAAACAATATATTTCTGAGGTGCGTATAACGTCGTGTTGACGAAGAAGTATCCTTCTAGTATTGTCTTTATCAATGTGCTGTGCAGAAAACTATAGGGTACCTTAACATTTTATCATCCCGAACGTAGTAGATTCACAATACCAATTTATTAATCACGCACATACAAAATTTCGTTTGTTGAATTAGTCTGCGTTACAGTATTCTGTACAGTACACATTATACATTTATCTGTCGCAAAATTTTGCGTTTGACATCTAATATTTGAACATGTTTTGTTACTCTAGGTTTATTTACGAGACAGAACACTTCAACGGTGTGGGAGAGCTATTAGAAATTTTAGGCAGGTTAGTGACTTTCATTTTACATGTACCATTCATCGTGTATGTATACATTTATTATTTTTTTGATTTGATTGATGATAGCGTTCTATGCGCTTATTGTTACGTGTCATATCAGATGTCTTTTTTTTTTTTTTCGTATTCATTTTTCTCTGTTTATAATACACGTCGTGTAATGTTTTTTGTTTTGCAGCATTATCAATGGTTTTGCGTTACCTTTAAAATTGGAACATAAACAGTTCCTGATTAAAGTATTGATTCCATTACACAAAGTGAAGTGTTTGTCCATGTATCATGCCCAGTTAGCGTATTGCGTTGTACAATTTTTGGAAAAGGATGCCACCCTTACCGAATCCGTTGTGAAAGGTCTGCTCAAATACTGGCCGAAAACCTGTAGTCAAAAAGAGGTGAGTTGGAATTGAATGTAATTTACATCGTTGTATCGCGGCAGGTGATGAGGCGAGGCAGTCGGTAAATGAATTCGCTGCTGATAGGGTGTTCTCTTGAATTGTTGTTCTGGGTACGTTGAGGATCACAAGCTTTCAGAAATTCTTATGCTTCAGGATCATAAAACTAGGTGAGAAATCTCTTCACGGTTGTCTGAAATAAGCAAGGCTACTTTTTTTTTTCATGTGAAAGATAAACAAGTGAATCTTCTTCTCTTTTTTTATACGCTGATATCACGCAATTAGATTTTTTCCCCGTGATGTATTGAACAGCCCTACTCACTGCGGCTTGGTATCAGTCGTTGTTCAAGATCCCATAAGATCAATACATGGAGAGCGTTTCAATTATTTATTAATATTTCATAGTAATAAATGAATGAGAGAACAAAGATACATTTTCATGTATACTCGCAAACTTCTAGATCCTAAGTATAAACCTTTGGTTTCTTACCTATCTATTTTCTATTTCCGAGTATGAATGTATGGTCAAAACATTTGCTATCTACTCTAATGGAAATAGCCCAGGTTTTTGTGACGTAAACAACAAATAATCTATAGCAAAACTACCCAATGTTGATCCAACTGACATTTTGACTCCTGTAAGAAAAAACACAAGGAGCTGAGGTCATTGTGTTCCTAATTAAGAATAAGGAATCGATAAACAAATGCGTAGATGCTTCAAGATTCTAAATTCATATGTCTGATTTCTTATTTCAATCTCATTTGTAATGATATGACTGAGATATGATTTTTGCTCCCCATGTCATCCATATGAGACTCACCTTGTGAGTTACCATATTTTGTATCAACAAGATGGGTAGTTTTGCTTGTAGACATTTTCTGTTCCAAAAATCTGAGCTATTGATAAGATGATTGGGTGTTACAGAAATCTGGGCTATTGATAAGATGGTGGGATCAATAATTGTAATTTTGAACGACTATCAAACTCAGTCAGGTGTACTTTTGCTTGTAAGTGTTGTACTGTTGTTTAGTGATGGGCGATAGTCAATAGTCTCATGCTATCGATAGTCCTGATAGTTTTTTCCGGAACTATCGATAGTTTGGATGACAAACATCAATCAGGAGAAAAGTACCCGCGCTACTTGTGGAATAAATACTCTTCTCCTGATCGTTATTTTTTTGGAAAACCCTGTCGAGGAATGTATTCTAGTGCTACCAGATAATGGAAGCGACTAAGAAATACCATAAGAACGTGGTCCCACTCCCAAAAAGCACATTATGACCAAAAGTGGATGGCAAATGGTCGACTATTTGACATTCCAGTTCCTTTCTCTTTCTTTCAAGTGTGTTAACGGTAAAATCTCATCAATTTTGTGATTTTGACAAGAAAAAGAAAAATTTTTCAAGTTTCTCGAACTGTCGATGATACTATTGTTGATGGTTTTTCACAAAACTATTGTTTTTCCCCATAATTTTTCTAAAAACTATCAATGGTATCAAAAGTCTATCAATAGTTCCCATCACTACTGTTGTTGTCACTAGCAAGCAGGTGTGAGCTAACAATGAGTGACGTCACAAAAACTCAGTCAGTTGGGAGTATCTGAGCTTTTATCAAAATTCTAATTTGTATTTTGTCCTATCATTACAAAATGGTCACCCTGATCAAGATTTTTGTGTTTACATCAAGCCGCTTTTTATGTTATCACAAATAACACTATCAAAACACAAATGTTACATTTCTTGTATGTCTAATTATACTAAAGTTTATCACCCTGACGTCACATCAAGTAAAAATGCAGTACAGCAGCTTTCAGCAGACATTGATTCCCTTCCCATAAGAATAGCATTGGTAACATTTGATCATACATCAGTATTGTTCCATAATAGGACTGTTTTCCTATGACATCACATATTGATACTCATTCGATAGTATTGCAAAATATCGCAAACAGATTAGGTTTCTATGGAATAACAGTAGCAAAACTACCCAACGTTGCTCCAACTGACTTGTTGACTCCCATATGAATAACATTGGGAGCAAAGATCATTGCATAAATAATTCAAAATTAGAAATGAATAAGAAATCAGAGATATATATTTAAAATCTATCATGTTCTCAGCGTCTGTTCATCAACTTGTAATATTTAAGAAATTCCTTATTTTTTATTAGGAACACGTTGACCTTAGCTCACTGTGTTATTCTTATGAGAGTCAACATACCAGCTGGAGCAAAGCTCTTAAGCAACTCAAGGCCTGCTAGCGTTTTTTTGCTGATTGACGTCACAGAAAACTGGGCTATGAAGAATAAATAAGCAATAAAAAGTTTATATTTGTAATCTAGAAGCTATCCAGTACTTGTGAATCAACTTTTCATTCCTTATTTATTCTTTATTTTGAAATACTGATGTATGATCAAATGTTACCAATGCTGTTCTTATGGGAATCAATTATTGATTGGAAGAAATTAGCGTGATATCGTTTTCAAATATCGCATTGCAACGTCACTGGTGATGAACTTTCTGATAACACTACACAAAAAAAACCAAAAAAAAAAACAAGCTTCTTTGTCAGGAGACTAGGAAATGAATTTTTGTTGTAGCAAGACAATACCTTCATTATCATTTTATAAAAGTTTCATTTTCTGAGAGTTTATCTGGCATTTCTTCATCATCCTTATCGCTGTCAACATCTGAAGAAATATCATTCATTGAAGGTTTATTATCATTTGACTTTTCTTCTGAACCTTCATATTTGTTATTGTTATCATCGCTATTAGAATCCAAACAAAATGTTTTTTTCCCCAGAATGATTTGTATTACACTTTTCTTCTACACTCCTATTCCCATCATCACTTTCAACATGTACACATTCAATCTCCCATTCATCATGACCTTCATCTTCATTATCATCATCATCATCGCTATCAGAATCTGAACAAATAATGCTATTTTGTTCTTCTTCTGCATTCCTATTCTCATTATCACTCTCAATAGATATGCATTCAATCTCCGACTCATCATCATCATCATCAATCTATATCACTGAAATTGCAATCCTGAATTGATTTACTACGTGTATTTTGCACAGCATTTTCTAGATCATTAAAATGATATTAATTTTCTCCTTACTAAATGCTTCAGAAATTGCTAAAATTCTAGCAGCTGCTCTGATAGCGACAGCGTCAATTCTAATTGTCCAAACTGCTCAAATATAATAATAGTATTCGCTGATTGAATGGGATAAACAGAAACCGATTTGCTTATCACTTCACTTTTCAATGCTGCTCATTGCAAAATAACCAACACTATATGCGAACAAACAGTAATTAACAATTAGCTTTTATTATGCGTTCATTATTATGATATCACCTCAATCCAAATTCCTCTCTCTTTCAAAGCCAATAAAAGCCGATCGGCAGTTCGCTAAATTAGAATGATTCTCTATTATGACTGATGAACGCAATTGGCCGAACGGAATCAATATCAGTCGTTCTCTACGTATGAATCTTTTTGCTACACGAGACGAGAGAACCGATATGTCATGTTCTAATACAGGTCAGATCAACAGAAAAAGGATTTACATTAGGGTGAAGACGGAAAAGCGATTTTAAAGTGTATTTTTGTGTAGGCCTAAACACAAAAATTCCAAAAATTGAAAAATACAAGAACAAGATTATACAATTCTAGAAGTATTTTCAACGCTGATCATAATGCCGTTGTTTGTATTTCAAAATTGGCTCCAGTTTTCGAGAAATGATCAAATCAAATTCCCGCGATTTGTTGCGTCGCGCAGCGTAATATGTTCCCGTAGTGTAATCTGCCATCTTGCCAAGTGCTGAAGTACTTTCAAGCAGTATTCACATCAAGAATTCCCGGGACTTTGATTCTTGTTCCTTGTTCATTCTGGCGGGGAATTCCTTGTTTTTAGGAATTTTAATTTTTTTTTTTCATGAACTGATCTTGGGTACGCTGGTAAGCTGCATTCTGCATACTGTCTGTACTCTGTGCCAATGAAAAACTGATACCCCCCCCCCCAAAAAAAAAAAAAAAAAAAAGAACAGGGTGTCCACAGGGCAAGAAAAACAAGAATATGGCAAGTTTTTGAGGGAAAGAACAAGAACTAATGTGGAGAAAAAAATGTAAAGTACATAATATTTTTCTGTGTAGTTCTTATTCTCGTTTGAGACTTATTACTGTCTTTTTCAAGCCTCACTTGCCGATATCAGATAGCTTCACACCTTTGAATTTTGTTCTGTAAATTTTGTTTTGTGCATCTCATTGAAGAGATCATTTCCGTTGTTGCAGGTGATGTTCTTGGGCGAAATGGAAGAAATATTGGACGTCATCGAGCCCACCCAATTTACAGCGGTCCAGATACCGTTATTTAAGCAAATCGCTAAATGTGTTTCCAGTCCGCATTTCCAGGTATGGAGAAAAGGTCGAATGTGGTGGATACAAATTGCGACAGTGGCACAAATGAAGTCTTCTCCCATACTCCTGTCAATTTTTACGTTCATAGTGAAAAATAATCAATTTTTATAGTGTTCGATACGTATATTATCCACCCTTTTGATTCACCAAAAGAAAAAAAAACAACTTTTGTCGATGTGAAGAACCCGCTAGAGAGGGTCTTCTTATTCTTCCTCTTTTCTTTCTGACAATACATATCACCGAGTTGGAAGGAGTTTGACAAGAACGTAGAAGCAGCGTTTAAGGCTTTCAACCTGAATACTAGAGGAGAAAACTTGAAATTTTTAATCTCCGAAGTCAGTTAAGGTCACTCATGACGTCATTAGCTTGGGACGTAATTTTCGTGACGTAAATTTGAGAACGTCTCCCACTCTTGAGAAATACTCATGTCAGAAAACTTATTCTTTCCCCTCTGCGTATTTTTAAAATTCGTCTTGCTACACCGCTGAATTGTGCTTCGTATTTATTGTTTTTTTTTTTCCTGTATACATTGACCACGTTGAAAAATCTAATTTGTATTATTGTCGTGTTTTATAATTAGGTGGCTGAACGTGCGCTGTACTTCTGGAATAACGAATATATTATGAGCCTTATAGAGGAGAATAATTATATAATAATGCCGATCATGTTTCCGGCGTTATATCGTATCAGCAAGGAGCACTGGAATCAAACAATCGTAGCTTTAGTGTATAACGTGTTGAAAACGTTCATGGAGATGAATAGTAAATTGTTCGACGATTTGACAGCGTCGTATAAGGCCGAAAGACAAAAGTAAGTTACCGTATTTCGTCATCACCTCGTTTTAGCGGGGGTCATATCAGAAGACGATATAAGTATCGCCAGCATATGGGACAAGGCTCTCTCGGTATCCGATATTGAAAAAAAAAAAAAAAAAAAATAGTAACGTACTTCGTTTATGGATGCGTGTGTTCGGGTGTTCATACGCGCGTAAATTACTCTCGGAAATTTTTGCAGTTCCGATTCCGAAGAGGAAGAGAATAATGTCACCGCGTCGGATGATGTCGCCGTTGCTTCGGATAGTGTCGTTAATGATATTGATAATCTTACCTCGTGTTGTACGTGAACGATCGCGATTAAAATATGGTACCGGAAACGCGGGCGCGATATACTCGACATTGTGGGAAACGGTTGCTAAAGAATGGGGAATCAAGTTCGCCAAAAATGAGAAAAAAAAAGAAAAGTGATAGTATTTACTGTTTCGATTCGAAATTACCAATGATGTAATAAAAAAAAAATGATTTTATGCCTTTTTTTGATAGCCGAGAAGGCCGTTTTGAAATTTTTATGAATCTGGAAAATATGGGAGAACTTATTCTGATTACTATTGAGGCCGGACCGCTTGTATTCATTCAAAAGACGGTTATATTCGTGGCTGGTCTAGGGCTATGTAAATGAGAAACATGTAATCACTCCGCTCTGGATAAAGGAGTCTATTTTTATTCAATTTTGAGCTTGAGATACTTCAAAAAGTATGATTATTTTCCGACTCCCGTTTTGGACGTTCATGTAACCGATACAGTACTAACTTTCATCAAGCCGAATCGAGGTGGCTGGCTGGGGTGGGCGCAGATCGTAAAAAAGTGATCTGAATCGCGTACATATCTCGGATCATTGGTCTCGCAGTGAATCGGATCATGGATGGATAATTGTGCGTTGGAAACGATCACGGATCAGTAGAATTATTTCGTGATCCGACGCATAAATTGATCGCGATCCGAAATATTTTATATAGAAAGTAATGTCTTTTTCTTGTTCTCTGTGGAGAACGTGATTGCAATACGAAAAAATTAATAATTTCAGGCTGTAGAGCTTTTTACCTTCAAGTTTTTTCATTTGAAATCATTCGGATCAAAATCAATTTGAAAGAAAAATGATCCGAATCAACGCGAATCAAAATGTTATAAATACGGATAACGGATCGCCTTGGCAAAAAACTAACTCTTCAAATTGATTGGCTTGAGCTATCAGCTAAACGGCTAACCCAGTCTCATTGGCTAGCTAACGGCAGTGTTCAGACGTTCCTGGGAATCCAATTTTGGACTGGGAATTCCCAGTGAATTTGCATTCTAAGTTGTTTTCTTATTATTTAAGGCCAACTTCCGCTCTTTTTCATTTAGTAGAAGTGGGATAACAATGTTGCAAACAAAGTAGTTTTACATGTTGTTTAGATTCTTTAGAACAAGTCGTTTCCAAGCTTTACATGAAGTGGCTTTGTTCAACCAACAAAATCATAACCACTTTACACACATACAATCAGAATACTTAGTGTTTTAGATTTCTAGATCCGTGATCAAATTGATTACCTTCATTGTTGTTGGCATTAGCCAAGAAAAAACTCACAGCCTAGCTGTAAATTTTTAGTTGGTAGAGTGGGACTATTTTTCGTTCTTTCAGTCAGAGGTTAATGAAAAACAATGCAGATTGACCTCAATTGTGAATCCAATACTTATCTACAAAAAATGTATCAAGTAATTAAGACATTCAATTGGCAAAATATTCAAAATCACCTCCAGTTATCCCCTGTTCAACTGTAAACTTGAACTCAGATTGAAGAATTTGGGAAAATATTTGAGCAATCATGTTTAATGGGGGCTACTTCTACTTTGCTATCAGTTAATTTACTCATTTTCATTCCGCCAGCGACCCGCATACATTTAGCCAATACTTTTTGACCTATCCTAAAACAGATTGATGTAAGTGAACAAGGTCTAAGTTATTATCTTGTGTTCAGGATATCCAGTTGATTTGTCTTCTGGTTCCCTGAAATGGATACTGCTGATCTGTTGAAAAAATTTGGTAACACTGTTGGTAAATTTCAATCAGCATTCAATTTGAGTATTTTCAGCGCTTATCCGTTTTACGCTTATCATGTTGCGCTTTTGAGCAACCACTCGACAAAAGAACATTATATCATGTTGAAACAACTGATACTAGATCAACTTGAATATGAATATCTGGTTTTGAATCTTCTCTATCAGTAGTTCAAGAAGATTCACTACCAGTATTCTAAAAATTATCAACTTGTAATCTTGTAGAACATGAGGTTTTGAATTTGTGATAGTGTCATTATCAATATGATTCCAGAAAATTGCAAAATAAGTTACATATTTGTTTGAAGGTTATTGAAACTTACTGAATTTTTTATATAATTCTAATCATGCTAGATTTTCATGTTTGAGTGCATCTAATTATTTGTTTTTCACATGACACCAAAATAGTCATCTTCTCAAGTCCATTCAATACTCAAAACCTAGATGCAAACTCATATTTTATGCTGAAAATACTTCCAGAATCATTTAAACAGTAGTATTCAACAGAGTAGTTGCTCAATAGTGAATTAAGGCTAAATCAAAATAATGTTCTTGTTTGGGGAACATCATTTTGTCTATCATATAGGCCGATTTCCCATTACGTCACATGTGATCAGAATTGCAAAATAATCGGAAATCTTGTTAGCTGCCAGTCCTTCATTCTGTGTTTACATTTTTTTTACATGTAATTTTCCATAAGCAAAAATAACGTTTCAGAGACTGATCGATTATTCAGAACTAGAGCACAAATAAGGTATGAGAGTTCTTGTTTGATAATCTAGAGGGTTAGCCCTTTTGATTTTACAAACCACAATTCCTTATTTATGCTCTAGTTCTGAATAATCAATCAGTCTCTGAAAAGTTATTTTCGCTTATAGGAAATTACATGTAAAAAAAATGTGAACACAGAATGAAGGATCCGCAGCCAACAAGATTTCCGATTATTTTGCGATTATCAATGGCTATCGATAGTTGGTGACGTTGCTGGGAAATCAGCCTATTGAAAACAACAAAAACTGATTATCAGGTGAATTCAATTATAAGAATGAAGCATGATGAATCTTCCACTGTCACAATATATTCAAAGTTTCAATCATTGAGGAAATATTTTGCAATCTTGCCGAACATTGTGTTTTGATAGTGTTATCATCATAATGGTTTCAAAAAACTGCAAATTACTTATTGCAATGATATCAAATTGTAAAGAACATTTTGATTTGTGCTGATTCATTATTACCTACTATTTCTTGAATTATCACTTGTTTTGAACATAATAGGTAATGTTCTCAAGTGTACCTCATCATTCAGAAACTTTGCGTGAATTTGATTTCACTTTTGAAAATACCTCTAGAATCATCTCAAAATCAGCAGGTTACACAATAGATGATAATCAACATGACGTCATTGATGGAAGAAAATTGCAATCGCCCTATGAAATGCAGACTGCAGAGATAAGTGATTTCAGCCAGACCGATTTTTACATACTATTCCCCATAAGAGAATTCTGCAAGACAGTTGTCGTTGAATACATTGAAAATCATGGATATCTTTGAAATGAAACATTATTAATGATGAAAATAAAGATTTCAATCTTTCTTCTGAGCCTTAATCCAACAATCTTCCTGCATAAGTTTTAATATTTATTTGTCAATAGAAGTGAACCGGAATTCTCTTATGGGAAATCGTGTGTAAAAAACTCGGCGCTTCGCGCCTCGCCAAGGGGGGCTCGGACCCCCCCCCAATTATCTTACTTTCAGTGAAACTGAATAGGATAGAGCGTGGAACACTTCCTTCTTAAGCTGTTTTTTTTAGTTTTTTCTAGTAAAGGATGTATAATATTATAGGAGGGAATTATTAATAATAATTGAAAATTTTCTTCAATATAATATTTTTTGGCCATCCTTGCCCTCCAATAAACTTTGGTTGATTTGACCAACAACTGTGATGAGTTGACCAATGTTTACTAACTACCAAAATTATAACAAGAGAAGTTGAAGTAAATTTTTCAACTTCATGAAAAAAATATATTGAATCATGAATGTGTTCTTGAATATTTGAACAACAAATATTCTGACTAGCTAAATAAATGAAAGTCGTTTGTGACATAATTGTTCCTTGTAAGAAAACATGTTCATAATAGTTTTTTCTAGTAAAGGATGTATAATATTATAGGAGGGACATATTAATAATAATTGAAAATTTTCTTCAATATAATATTTTTTTTTCGCCATCCTTGCCCTCCAATAAACTTTGGTTGATTCAACTAACAACTTTATCGTCTCTATAACAAAAAAAGTTGAGTTGACCACTGTCTACTGACTACCAAAATTATAAGAAGAAAAGTTGAAGTAAATTTTTCAACTTAATAAAAAAAATATTGAATCATGAATGTGTTCTTGAACATTTAAACAACAAATAATCTGACTAGCTCATCAAAAAATTATTATCAAATTTAATCTTGAAATTAATATAATACATATTGTACAAACAAATAGTATAATTAAATAAGAATAATCAATATTATTTAAATAAATATAATTATAATAAATAATTATGAATAATAAATTAAATTTAAAAAAATCGATTTAATAATTCCATTTTTGATATTTTTTTTAATTATTAAAAATTTAATACTATTACTTGAATTTTTTAGAATTATTTATTTTTATATTTTATTTAGATGAAGATGAATATATTTTTTTCTATTTTTCTATTTATTATTTACACTTTATTAATTTTTATTTATTAATTTTGTTAATTATAATTTTTTGAAAATAAATTTAAAAGAATATTAAAAAATGATAAAAAATCTTGAAATTTCTTATAATTTATTTAATATATTTGATCCATTAAACAAAAATATCAGAATTAATTATTTAATGGTATTAATAATTATTACTCTAAATTATAATTATTGATCAATAAAAAATTTTTTTAAGGGTATCTGAACCTTTATTTTTACATGAATTTATCTTCACTTATTCAATTTTTTTTAATGATTTCATTAAAAAATTTTATCCAAAATAATGATAATAATTATTATTAATACTATTGGATAATTAATTCTGATATTTGTGTTTAATGGATCAAATCAATTGAATAAATTATAGGAAATTTCAAAATTTTTATATTGAATTTTATTAATCAAATATTAGAAATTATTTGACCTATTATCCCTATTTTAGTTGTTGTTCTTATTAGGATAATTTCTATAAATTTATTATTCTCTAATAATGAAATGAAAAATAATATTTTGAATATTAAAACTTGGTTAAGTTTATATTTATTTTAAATTATTTTTTTATCAATTGATTTTCATAAGTTTTTAAAATTGAAGTTGATTATTTTATTAATAATAAATTTTCATTCATTATTATCAAATTTAATTCATAATTAATACTTTATTTTAAGTTACTTGAAAAGAAAAAATATATATTTTAATTAATAATAAAATATAAATAGTAATAATAAAATATATTTAAAATGAATTTTTGATCAGTTTGATTGAAAATAAAATCAATTTTAATGAATATTTAGAATTAATAAAATTAAAGAAAATTAATATTCATATTTAAATTTAATTATTAAATTTTTTTATTATCATTGATTATTTTAATTATTTCAAGTATCTTTTTAATAATTTTTATTACAATAAATAAAAATAATTTATTTAATAATAAAATATATATTTTTTTAACCTAAGAATTTGGAATTTCATAATAAATAAACAAATTAAATAAATTATTACAAAATAATAGAAACAAATATATTAATATTAAATAAATCATTAATTATTAAAATAAAATGACAAAACCACAAAACCACAACATGACAAATTTGAAATCACCTTTGATAAACAGTTGAGAGCACCAAATACATTAAGCCCCCAACACCAAATACAAACTGAAGTAAGCTTGGAGGAATAGATCTCAATCTTGGTTTCGCTGGTAGGAGGAACTGAAAAGGTTTCTCATAAAAACAGGGGGGGGGGGATAAAGGTATTTTCCGCTCTATGCACAATTGAATTTGCGGCCTATTTCAGGCTTACCAAATAGAAAAAGAAAAAAAAAAAAAAAAAGGAAATTTTGATAATTGGGGGTGCTGTATAAAAAGCATTATAGAAAGGAAGGGTCATACAAAGATGTATGGCTTCTATAGAAATTTATTTCATTCAATAGGGATACCTATACCCTTTTTTACATTATAATAGAAAGGAAGGGTCATGCAAAGATGTATGGCTTCTATAGAAATTTACTTGATTCAATAGGAATGTACCCTTTTTCACCTTTCTCAGGTAGAGAATCAAATGAAATACAATCTATATAGGATGTCCAACAGAGGTGTACCCTTTATCAACTATTCAGACAGTAAAATATATCTCAGGTACAGCATTACATTTAGAGCACCCTGTACTGGTGTCGATGTCGTTTTTTGAGATGTCGTTTTTCAGATGTCGTTTTTCGAGATGTCGATTTTCGAGATGTGAATTTTTCAAAAGTAGCACCTAATATATAATATAGACGTGTTCCACGTCAAAACAAACAACCCGGCTGAAATCACTGATCTCCGCCGCGGTCTGCATTTCATATATGGGCGATTGCGATTTCCTCCAATGAATGACGTCAGCTGATTATCATCTATAGCTGTTCAGTGGTGATCTATCTGCGGCGTCTTTGTGAAATTTTTCATCCTTTACCTGCAAGTTTTAACGACTAAAAACTTTGACTACAGAGTTTTCCATCAGTTGTTAGTCCAGCCAAAAAATATAATCTTACTTTGGTTGGACGTAAAAAATAAATCGAGCTAAACATAAGGAGAAAGGTTCAGATAGATTTATTCTTTTCTCTGATCTTAGTTGATACAATTTGAATCTGAAGTTCATTTGAAAACGGTCTCATCTCTGTCAGCTCTCAGATTGTTCTGTTAATATCTTGAGCTTGTTGAACTCAGTAAATTCAGTATTCCAAAGAACCTCTGGACAGAATTATCCGACATTTCTAGATTTCATTTATTTTTATGTTTCATTTACAGAGAAAAGAAGAAAGAAAAAGAACGAGATGAACTATGGAAAAGGCTGTCCGAGTTAGAAATATCAAACGCCAGAGATTGAAGCAGGAACGTGCGTCAAAAAAAAAATCGCGAGAAGTAGGTGATAACGATTTTTAATTATTACTACTACTTGATATATTATTAGAATTTTCGATGAATACGTCCAAAGATGTTAAGAATGAAAAGTGGGAAAAAAGGAAAAATAAGCACGAATAACGATAATAACAGCTACAATAATTATAATTATTATAATAATGAAATTATTGCATTATTGTTATCATTTTAAGAATAATAATAATTATAATAATCATTAGATTTTTATTTTAACGAAATATAACGGAACTGAATGAATACTTATATCCGTGTTTATTTCTCAGTATCGATAATCATTTTATTAAAATTATGAAGAAAAATGAGGACAAGAAGTGAAAAGGTTTTGGTAGTCTTTTCCTTTTTTTTTTTTTTTTTTTTTTTTTTATTGAATTGAGTGGGAAGTAGAATTCTATTTTATTGTATTATAAATTTTTAGAACGCGTGAAAAATGGAAGTTTTACTAGCCGGTGGATTGCATTATTATTCTACTATATTTTTTCTACTTTATGACGATAATAATTTTGAAATAGATAAGAAGGGAAAAATGAAAATGAATTTTCTATAATTTTATTTGCATAAGGTGACTTTCTTGTATATTTTTAATAATATACTATTCTGTTATTGTTCGTTTTTTTTCTCCTTTCCGTTCTCGTCCTGTGTATCAGTGTTATTTTTTTTCTTTAATTTTAATCGATTCGATTACTACCTTCTATTTTTGTTTCGTGTATTTGTTTTCGTGTATCAAAATTTGTAGAACCATTAGGGTATTTTGAAAACTTGTTATCGGATTAACGCGTAGAGGATTCAATATTTGTGTGTAATTTTTCGGGTTCTACTTTTTGCGTAGATCCTATTATTGCATCTTGATTTTACTTCTTCCAGATTATTTTTGTGAATAATTTTCATATTTTTATGATTTTTCTTTCCCGTTTTCTTTTTTTCTTAATCTCCCGTCAACATTTTTGTAGATTTTGAATGGGATGGGATGAATGGATGGAAGAGAGAGTGGATTGTACTAACGGCTAGTTATTAAAGGTGCATTCATCCCGCATGAAATTGAGTGCTCAACTTTGGTAGAGTTCTCATCTGCAAACGTAATTTTCATTTCGAAAAACAATCCGTTGTAATTATCGTCACATATTCTTTTTTTTTTTTTTTTTTTTCTTCAGTCAGAAAGTGTTTAGATTGCTTACGTTGTTTTACGTGTTACCTTGTATTTTTGATTTTATGTAAGTTGTAATCACCTTTCTTTTATCTAGATGTAACTTGTCCTTGTGATAGTTATATTAAATAGCGTTTATGATGTATTTAATTGTCGTATAGAGTTTTGAGAACTCTTTTTGTTTTTTTTTCTCCTCTACTTTCTCTCGTGTAGACGCCACATTATTTTCATAATGATTTTACAAAAACTTGTATATAATCATCTCTCGATTATGAAAAATTAAATAATAATATAATTGATATTACTCGTGCGAATTGTATGATATTGTTATAACTATCATTATATCACTTCGTAAAATAGTATTTTTAATGGAATATTAATCTATTACGAATAGATCATAAGTTACGTAGTTCGGAAAGAAAAAGAAAGGCAAATCAATGAATTCTGAATGCTATTCATTGTTTTAGTTCGGTACCAATATCGCGTCTTTGGTACGTATCTTGTAAAGCAGATTAGCGAAAAAGTATTTCTTTAAAATGGGTGTAAGAACAATTGACGCCATTTCCAAACAATTTAGGTAGCCATGATGTATTAGAAGTAGGTAGTTTTTAATTTTCTTGCGCGAGAGCGGTGAAATTGCATTTTTCTTCTCACTCTCGAAAGAGTGAAGTATACAATACATATTTTTCTTTCTGATACTCGTACTTTTGTCTTTGATTTTATATTTAATTTCAAGATGTTACTAATCATCGGACACAATCTTTGGCCAAGCATTTATATGTTCAAGAAAGATTCAAAACGAGGAAACTCTTACAAAGTGTACGATTTTGTTGAGAACAATTCCCCGTTTGAATTTTTCGTTTCTTCGATTTTTTTTTTATTTCGGTATCGTTTGTAACATCCGTTATTCGAGTTCCCGACAAATAATCAATCCGTGTATTCTTCTCTGAATTGTTTAATTATCTGAAAAAAAAAAAGAACTTATACAACCCCTCCCACTTCGTAAAACGTTATAAATACATGAATTTATTTTTAAATTATACAGGATAAATATATCTATTTATTTAATATTTATAAATAACGAGTATAAATAACTTATATATGTGTTTTCCCCTCTCGAATGTGATGTATCTACAAATGCGTGCCGATTAATGCAATATTGTATATTTGTATACATGGTAATATTAAATTGTTACTTTTACACTCGTTCTGTTTGTATATTTTCCAGCGCTATTATAAATAATTTTATTTAGAAAGATAAAGGTATCTCTTTTAATACATAAAATCTGATTGAATGGCGAATCAGTGTTTTCATTAATTTCCCCATTCTGGCGCCTTATATGAACTTCGCCGTTGATCAATAAAGATTTAAATTTGAAAGTCAGAAATAGAGAATGAAGGGTCTGTTTCAGAAATTTAAATTGGAATGTATCTATTTGTCTTGGAGATCTACTGTGAGCAAAAATTGGCAACAAGCACTCTTCAGTTGACACATCCCGTCCGAGGTAGAATAAGCTGTCTTGCGTTTGGTGTAGCACTCTTCTGCCACAGTGTGCCTATCAAAAATACTATCAATACTCTAGAACTTGAGAACTGTCGAGGGCATACTGTACCAGTTCACTAGCACGAGTAAAATATATTGTAAATACACGATGGGCGTGGGAATTTTGATGCTGTTCTTTTCCAAACGATTACGATTGCGTGGATTGCGAACTCATTTTTATTCTGAAGCATTTTGCCGTGAGAGCGATGTTAAGAACGTTATCCAGCGCTACTAATTTGATAACACGTGGGAGAATAAATTCTGCGATTCGGAGTGCTGGAATTTACCTGTCTAATTCTTGCGTTATCTTTCCTCCGAGTCTGTTTTATCGGAGTGTACATGTGGGGCGCTAGATGAGGCAACGGGTATCCATTGGGGTAAGTACAAATTTAATTCCAAACGCTCGGTATAGGGAATTACTGGTGATCATTTCTATGCGTCAACGTAATTTGTAAGTGTTGACAATGACGTTGTTAACGTGATAATGAGACTGTTACGTGCTCTTATGGAACAAAGTTATAGAATTTACGTCTGATACGATCATGCGGCCGTACACTCTTGGGACCTGTAATTGCGGGTTTCCCACGGCTGCTGTGGAAGATGCAATGGCTGCTATTTTTTCTTAACAGCTGGCAGCAACAAAAAATCTCATCCTTGATTGCGTTAATCGCAAAGCAGCCAATGAAAAATCTTCTGGTGGAGCCAAATAGAAAAAGATCATGTTTCATGTCTGCTGTCCTTTTGTGAGGTTTTCACTCGTTCGTTTTCATTGTTAACCTGGTTGGTTGAGCGGCTCACGTGTTAGATCTGAAGTCCAGTTTTACCAGCGTTCGGTGTATAGTTCCAGTTAGGGTATTTCAAGCCAAATAGCATTTGGGTAGCTCACTCGTTCCGCTCGTTTGCCCCCTCCTTGGGTTTGGTAGGAACCTACTTTAAAGAATTTCAAGCTAGTAGCTTTAGAATGGCTCTACTGCTTGTCTAGTTTAAGTTGGGTGGCTCACTCGCTCCGCTCTTTCGCCCCGTTCTCGACTGGTATAAGTCTACTTTAAACGAATTCCAAGCTAATAGCTTTTAGGCTCACTCACTTTACTCTTCCCCCCCCCCCTACTTGGTCTAATTTAAGCCTAGCTTAAGACTAGTAAAATCCTAGGGGGTGGGTTCTCCTCCGTTCTATTATAGGTCTAGTTCAGGACTGGTAAAATCCTAGCATGAAGCTAGTATCAAGCAGTGCTGCCAGATGATAAATAGTTTCGAAAATCCGTATCCGCCTAAAAACAGATTTCTACGGACATTGATAACAATCAGGAGAAAAGTTTCTTTTATAAGAATAACTGAGGTACTTTTTCCTTAACCGACTCGACGGAATATTGCTATTGCATCCTGTAACAAACAGGAGAAAGGTTCCCTTGATCGCAAGAAATCCGTATTATACGTAAAATCTATATGAAAAGAGAAACCCGTATCAGTGAAATCTGTCTAAGACGGAACTCGTTCGGAGGGTCATTTTTTTCCGTTAAAAGAGGTTTCCGTTTCAGTGAGATGCAAGGAAAAAAAAATTGAATACTGCATTACATATCTATTGTGTGCCAAGAGTTACATCAGTACCTATGTTTATACGTACATAATTAATTTTTTTTTTTTGGAAAAATATGCTTCCGGAGGAGTTTGCACTCGACCCTGTTCTAACAGAGCGTTGGAGGCAGCTTGTTGTGCATCGAGGAGATGCTGCAGCAATGTCGGGCAATTCTGTTGGATAGCAAACATTTTGAGGTCACTGAGACGATTAAGAGCCTGCCAAAAATTATGTATAGTTGACGGTACTTCCTTCTCCTCTCCATCACTATCGTTTTCATCGCTGTCATCGACTGAGAGAGGAAGTAAATCAGTGGCTTCCGACATACCTACTTCAGTGCTTAGACTGTTATCGAAATCAGGTAGCTCTAAGTTTGGGATTTTCATCTTCCGTTCATTTACAACTTCTGCGTCAACATCCTTACTTTCTCCACAAACAGAATTCCATACAATGTTATGACGGTTTTTGAAACATTGCAACCAACCATTCGATGCTTTGAAATCAGCCCTCCCTACTTCAGATGCAACTTTTAAAGCTTGTTTTTGAATCAGAGGCCCCGAGAGTGGTATCCCTTTCGCACGATTTTCAACAAACCATTCCCACATTATTGAATCAATTTCTTCGTCAACTGTCGTTGTTTTTCGCCTCATTGTCCCAGATGTTCCTGACAACCAATCGTTCATGATTTCCTCCTTCTTCTTCAACGTTTCATAAATTTGAGTCTTCCCGCATTTGAATTTTATAACTAAATCTTTCACAGATGAATTCATTTTCTCGTGAGCTTCAATAATACGGACTCTATCGATTAAAGTTAATGTACTTTTTCGACGATTCATTATAACATGCGCGACACTCAAGTAACTGGAAAGAACTGATTAGATTTTTGCATGACGCCAAAGAGGTGTGTCATGAATGTACACGGATATGGACAGAAACCTGTCTCAAATGGTACGAAATGAAGATATGAGGATGAGTTATCGATAAAACAAATTTAATGTACAGAATAAATGCAGTATCATTCATGTTTTTCCGTTTTGTACAGGATACTGTGACTAAAAATTTTTTCCGTCTTCCGGCTAGACAGTTTCCGTTTTAGTGAGAGTGATTACGATAGAAAATTCATTGGGAGAATGACTTTTTCCGTTATGCAACGATTTCCGGCTTATTGTGGTTCCGTCTTAGACAGTTTTCACTGTATTTCTCGAAGACCGAAAATCTGTACATCTGGCATCCTATAGGTATCAAGCCATCATAAAGCTTGTGAATAGGGTATTTCAGGCTAATTGCTTTCGGGCACTCGCTCCGCTCGTTTGCCCTCTTCATGGTCTAGTGTAAGTCTACTTTAGGGTACTTTGATCTATAGTTGCTTTTGGGGGGGCTCACTCGCGGTCTAGGGTAAGTCTAGTTCAAGACTAGTATGATCCTAGTATAAGGCTAGTATAAAAAAAAATTTTCTGGCGTAGCCAAATGAATAAAGTTGTTTTAATTATTTATTGGCACTGCCTTTCACATAAAAATATACAAATACAAAAAGACCGACGTTTCGGAAACGTTGTTTCCATCTTCACGATCAAATAATACTGAGGCAGAAGCGAATTGAACAAGGTGTACAAAAAGGAAGGACAAGTGCGGACCAGATTACGTCGACGGAGATGAATCACGTATCGTCGTGGTGTAGATTTTAGATAAGCCGCAAGTGTCAGTTTTAAAGTTGACGCTATTGGGATTCTTAATAATATTTACTACTTCTAAAATTTTCCTTTTCTTATCATTATCAGCTCTGCCTACGATTACAGTTTTCTTAAAATTAAAAACGTGTCCAGTATTGAGGACGTGAGAGGATAAAGCAGTACGACCACTTCGATTCTTGACATCGCTCTCATGTTGGGAGAGTCTTGCCTTCAAAGCCTGACGAGTCTCTCCTACATAAGAACCGGGGCAACCAGAACAGGGAATAGAATAGACAACACCAGACCTTTGGTCCATAGGGGTTTTATCTTTAGTATGGGAGAAGAAATTTTCTCTGCTGGTGTTGTAATTGCCGAAAGAAATTTTAATATTGTCATCAAGAGCTAGCAGGTGCTTACGTATGATCATACTGCTTTTTCCTATATAAGGTATAGAAAAAATTTTTCTTTTCTATACATGATGTTAAAACAGCGTTTTGACTGCATCTATAGGTGCGGTCAAAGTACTAGTTTTACCCACACCGAGATAAGCGTGAAAGAAAAAATAGAAGTGTGAAAGAAAAACGAATTAGCCAATCACGTTCGAGGATTAGCGTGAAAGAAAAATTAGAAGTGTGAAAGAAAAATGAATCAGCCAATAACTTTTGCATGTTTGTTACTTTTAACATCATTTATAGAAAAAAATATCTTACAATACATGTGGGTATCGTGAACGTTCACCAACTCGGCAAATTGCTCTACTCGCCTCCGGCTCGGATCGCAATTTTTGCCTCGTTGGGTAAACGCTCACTTTACCCACATGTATAGTAATATACTATTATTCCTGTCTTCATGAGCTCTCTGATGGACAGTCTCATGATTACAAACTCTATCAATAAAAGAAGGCGGATAACCGTTATTGTAAAGTGTTTGCTTAAAATTTCTTAAGATATCACTATGGAAAGTAGGATCGGAATTGGACAAATGATTTCGTTTCAAATTAACAGCTGTATTAAATTTAAAGTGGAGAGGTTGATTGGAGTTGAAATGTATGAATCTACCCGTGTGGGTAGGTTTCTCATAATTTCTAAAAATAAAACGGTCATTACACTGTATAATCTTAATATCTAAAAAATTTATAGTTTTGTCATTACTTTCTAACTCAAACGTAAATTTAATCCTGTCATGAAAATTATTTAGAAATTGAAATAAATGGTCAAAAATAGAATTATGAATATAAAAAAGGCTGTCGTCAACATATTTAACACCTAACTTTACCTTAGAGTCAAAAGTAGTAAAAATAGAGTCAAAAAGTTTGTCGAGAACAAGTTCAGCAATTATTGGCGAGAGGGGGCTACCCATTGACACCCCATGAATCTGCGAGTATGTGACGCCTTCATGCTGACAGTAGCCGTTCTCGAGGCAAAAGGACAGAACCTTGAAAAACATATCTCTATCAAGTGCTGTGTGAATTCCTGATAATTCGTCCCATCTTTCTTCGATAATACTAGATGCTAGGGAGACCGGAATTGTGGTAAATAGCGCAACGGCATCGAAAGAAACAAGCATGTAATCTCGGTCTGGTGTGATCTCCGACAGCCTGTCGCGAAGTATAGCTGAAGAACGCACATTGAAGTCATTATTACGAATATTAGACAATATCTCCGAGAGGAATTTGGAGAGGCGATATGTGGGCGCTTTGACAAATGAAACAATTGGACGAAGAGGGGCATTCTCTTTATGGATCTTTGGAAGACCATAAAATTTGGGCGCAATGCTGTCGTAGCAGGTCAAGAAGCTTCTGACAGCATAGTCTACATACCCTTTCTCAAACATAGTTTTTACGTGTTTGTTACTTTTCCGCTCCAGTTTTGAGGTGGGATCTTGATCAATCACTTCGTACGTGGATGGATCTTGTAGAAGGGTCAGAGCTCTAATCCTGTAGTCTTCTCTTTTCATTAGCACCGTTGCGTTGCCCTTGTCGGCTTTTAATACGAGTATGTTTTCATTTTCCTTCAAGAAATTTCTTGTGCTAGTTGAATTATGGCGCAAAGAGGAGGTAGACCTATTTTCCATTTTGTAGTGAGATTTACCTCTGGAGTTGGTGATGTGTTTCAAATGTCTGGCTATTAGATGCCGAGCGCCTTCTTTCTTCTCTGCTATCGCCTTGGATTGCTGGATAATAAACTCTGTATCTGTGATGATTCTGTCAAGTGGAACCTTTGTAGGAGGATTACAGAATTTTGGACCTAAAGCTAAGGTATTTCTAACTTCCTTGGGAACCTGCACGTCAGTAAGATTGATCAGCCATTTCTCCCCTACTCGAATTTCCGGATGCGACCTTTTGCCAGCTTTTAACTCCTTGAGCTTTCTTTCATGACGTTGACGTACCTTCAATTTTTCGTTATTTAATCTTGTAACTCTGTAGTCGTAGGCTAGTTTAAACAGTGTATCGCACATAACTTGGCGTGAGAAAATCAAATCTAGCTTATCCAACTCCGCTGTTAGCTTATATTGTTGCTTGTAGTGTGTGTTGATTTCAAGATTCAGCAAGAAACGTTGCGATCTAATGCGCCACTTCTCGAGAGCACTGTTGGAATTTTTTTCCCCATAAGCACTGCAAAGACGTTTCATAGGATTGGAGATATGTTTCGGAGTGATTGCTGATCCTTTGCACAACTTTAAGAAAGTAATCGATAAGCGAGTATGGAGAAGTTTCTTCTCCACCTTGATAATTTCACTGAAAGTTCTATACACTTTGTTACCGCACTTCTGCACAATTAGTTGAAAAATGCTTGCCGAGGACATTATAATAAAGGATAATTTTCATGACAGGATTAAATTTACGTTTGAGTTAGAAAGTAATGACAGAACTATAAATTTTTTAGATATTAAGATTATACAGTGTAATGACCGTTTTATTTTTAGAAATTATGAGAAACCTACCCACACGGGTAGATTCATACATTTCAACTCCAATCAACCTCTCCACTTTAAATTTAATACAGCTGTTAATTTGAAACGAAATCATTTGTCCAATTCCGATCCTACTTTCCATAGTGATATCTTAAGAAATTTTAAGCAAACACTTCACAATAACGGTTATCCGCCTTCTTTTATTGATAGAGTTTGTAATCATGAGACTGTCCATCAGAGAGCTCATGAAGACAGGAATAAAAAATTTTTTTCTATACCTTATATAGGAAAAAGCAGTATGATCATACGTAAGCACCTGCTAGCTCTTGATGACAATATTAAAATTTCTTTCGGCTATTACAACACCAGCAGAGAAAACTTCTCCTCCCATACTAAAGATAAAACCCCTATGGACCAAAGGTCTGGTGTTGTCTATTCTATTCCCTGTTCTGGTTGCCCCGGTTCTTATGTAGGAGAGACTCGTCAGGCTTTGAAGGCAAGACTCTCCCAACATGAGAGCGATGTCGAGAATCGAAGTGGTCGTACTGCTTTATCCTCTCACGTCCTCAATACTGGACACGTGTTTAATTTTAAGAAAACTGTAATCGTAGGCAGAGCTGATAATGATAAGAAAAGGAAAATTTTAGAAGTAGTAAATATTATTAAGAATCCCAATAGCGTCAACTTTAAAACTGACACGTGCGGCTTATCTAAAATCTACACCACGACGATACGTGATTCATCTCCGTCGACGTAATCTGGTCCGCACTTGTCCTTCCTTTTTGTACACCTTGTTCAACTCGCTTCTGCCTCAGTATTATTCGATCCTGAAGATGAAAA
Source organism: Aspidiotus destructor (assembly GCA_035079395.1). Lineage (NCBI taxonomy): Eukaryota > Metazoa > Arthropoda > Insecta > Hemiptera > Diaspididae > Aspidiotus > Aspidiotus destructor. The sequence goes on along the minus strand of JAVHKZ010000003.1, from coordinate 39,261,337 downwards.
CAACGTTTCCGAAACGTCGGTCTTTTTGTATTTGTATATTTTTATGTGAAAGGCAGTGCCAATAAATAATTAAAACAACTTGAAATTTACTTTCACGATTAAAATTCCTTTATTCAAATGAATAAAGATCATGTTTCATGTCTTCTATAAGGTAGCATACTCCACTCGTTTGCCCTCTTCTTGGTCTACTATAAGTCTACTTTAGTATATTTCAGACTGATGGGATTAGGGGGCCTCACTCGCTCCTCTCGTTCGTCCCGTTTCTTGGTCTAGTATAAGTCCACTTTAGAGTATTTTAGGCTGACCGCTTCTTGAGACTCACTCGCCCCGCTCGTTCGTCCCGCTTCTTGGTCCAGTATGAGTGTACTTTAGAGTCTAGTATAATGCTAGTATAAGCCTAGTATACCAGTAGTTTACTGCACTGATCAAAGAAAGTCCGCTCGTTCGTCCCGCTTCTTGGTCCAATATAAGTCCACTTTAGAGTATTTTAGGCTGCTTCTTGGGACTCATTCGCTCCGCTTGTTCGTCCCGCTTCTTGGTCCAGTATGAGTCTACTTTAGAGGCTAGTATAATGCTAGTATAAGCCTAGTATACCAGTAGTTTACTGCACTGATCAAAGAAAGACCTTATATGCACGCACGCACGCACAATTCCAACAATATTCAGGTAGGGCTCGGAGAGAAAAAAATCCCAAGTCCCAAGGTCACCTGCACGCACGCACGCACGCAAATTTTCAAATGAGTGCAGGGTCAGAGCAAAGACATGAAACATATCAACTAGTACAATACAAGGGGTCCTCCTTTAGTTAAATCCTAGTACATAGCTACTATAAAGCTAGTATATAAGCACTACATCTAACACCCCATTACAAGCTTAGTCTAAGACCAGTCAAATTTTAAAAGGGGGAAGGGGGGGCGCTAGTTTACAACTGATTGAATCCTAGTATAAAAGTAGTATAAAGCCACCATAAAGCTAGTATATAAACCGGGCTAGGTGAACTCGCGGGGTGAACTTGCGGGACAAACTCGCAAATTTTTGAATCATCCACGGAGTAACCAGGGTGAAGGGGGGCATTCGAAAAATCGCAAAATTTAAAATTAGGGGTCAGGTCAGAGTAAAGACATGAAACATGTCAAAAGTTTGAGTCAATGGCGTCAATTAGAGGCTCGGATGCCAATAGCCAGTTTAAAGCCGATCAGAACTGGTCTATCGTTTTTGAACAAACATTTTTTAGGCCTATTCCTCAAATTTTCTGGGTGCCCCCCTCCACCCTCGTTACTCTGTGGGTGATTCAAAAATTTGCTTCACCTTACCCTGTTTATATACTAACTTTATTCTCGGATTTTACCGGTCTCAAACTAAACTTGAAATAAATCAAGAAGCCCCCATAGGATTTCACTAGTCTTGAACTAGGCTGATAATACACAGTGTTTCCGGGCGTAGTGCCCAGTTTATAAACTAGGCTTATGCTAGTTTTATGATAATGCTAGGATTTTACCAGTCCTAAACTAGACTTACAATAGAACGGAGAAGACCGCACGCCCTCTAAGATTTTATTATTGTGAGCTAGGTTTATAATTGTGCGTCCGGGCGTAGGCTAATCATCAAAAATACAGTATACCGATCAAACGGATCTAGTCAGTTTATACTGGCAGGCTTAGGCATCCTATGGATTGTACTTTTTTTTTGAATTCCCTATCTAACTGGACCCTGACTAGCTACTATAGTGGGTTCAGCTTTCTTATATAGGTCTAAATATACGATAGACTTGATGAAGAAGGTTGTAGGTCTGAGCACTGTCCTTTTTCTAGACCTAGTATTGAACTAGGTATAGGCTTAACTACTAGGATTTTAGTAGTCTTAAACTAGATTTATAATAGATGTTAAAGACTGCCGCTAGGATTTCACTACGGGGGTAGTCTTAAACTACAATTATACTAGTTTAAGAAAAGGTGGGGGAGTGGAGTGAGTAAGCAGGGTGTCTACCAGTCACGGAAAACCCTGAAAGTCACGGAAAGTCACGATTTTTAAAATTAGGTCACGGAAGTCACGGGAAATCACGGAAAATCACGGATTTTCATTTTAAAAAAATTGAAAAAAAAAGGAAGAGGAAAGAGATTAACTTTATGACATTGATGGGTCTCAATTGGATCTCAAATTTATTTTTTGGTTTGAAAAAAATCTTGGGAAGTCACGGAAAAATGGTCACGGAAAGTCACGGATTTGAATTTTTTCAACCTGGTAGACACCCTGGTAAGCCACTCAACAGCTACTGTTTGAAAATATTCTAAACTAGACACATGGTAGAGCAAGGAAGTGAGCTCTTTCAAAGCTACAAATACTAGCTTGAAATTGTTTTAGGTGGACTTCCACCAACCCAAGGAGAAGGCGAACGAGCGGAGTGAATGAGCCACCCAAAAGCTATTGGCTTAGAATACTCTAAACTGGACCAAGCGCTGGTAAAACTGGCCCTCAGATCTAATACGTGAGCCGCTCAACCAATTATAAAGCAAACCAGGTCAACAATGAAAATAAACGAGTGAAAACCTCACAAAAGGACAGCAGTCATGAAACATGATCTTTTTCTATTTGGCTCCGCCAGATTTTCTGTGGGGAATTAGCGCGGAACCCACTATATCCATTTTGTTAGGGGGATTACATCCTCAGAAAACGTCCGCGTCCGGGAGCTTCCGCGAACTGCGTGACATGACGTGACGTGTGGCGCTTTATGACGTCATCAATGACCTTGAGCTTGACCTACTTTAGAGACTTTGAAAATTTCAATACAAATAGTGGTTTAAGTTTAGTTTTCGTGGTTTCAAATCAGTGAGTTCAAAACGTTACAAACTTTGCAAATTTAGGCAACTCTTCTATTAAAATTTCAACCTTCAGCCGGAATGCTTTATGACGTCATCAATGACCTTGACCTTGACCTACTTTAAGGATTTGGAAGAATTTCAACTTCCAGCCTTCATTATATCAGGCCTAGTATACAGTATACTGAGTAAAGCCCAGCCAACTCATTTCCTGAGGGTCCGCGCCAACGTGATTGCGAGCGCAGGAGGTTGCAGGTTCACCGCGACCAATGCAAACCTGCATTGGCCTCTAATTTTTTTTTCAGCAGGGAACCCGCTATTCATTTTGTTACGGAGATGACATCCTCAGAAAACGTCCCCGTCCTCGTCCGGGTCGCGTCGGCGTCCGGGAGTTTCTGTGAATTGCGTGACGTGACGCTTCATGACGTCATCAATGACCTTGACCTACTGTAGGGACTTGAAATAGATTTCAACTTCGAGCCTTCATTGTATCAGGCCAAGTATATGTACAGTATACTGAATAGAGCCCAGCCAACTCATTTCCTGAGAGGTCGCGCCAACGTGATTGCGAGCGCGGGAGGTTGCGGGTTTCCCACTGCAATGGCCTCCAAATTTTTTTTTAGTGGGGAAGCGCTCTTTAGTTTGCTACGGAGTTTCCTCAGAAAACGTCCGGGTCCGCGTCCGAGAGTTTCTGTGAACTGCGTGACGTGACGCTTTATGACGTCATCAATGACCTTGACCTTGACCTACTTTAGGGACTTGGAAAAATTCAACTTCCAGCCTTCATTATATCAGGTCTAGTATACAGTATACTGAGAAGAACACAGCCAATTCATTTACTGAGGGAGCATTTTCGCGCCAACGTGATCGCGAGCGCGGGAGTTTGCGGATTCCCCGCTGCCATTGCAAACCTGCAATGGTCTCTGAATTTTTTCTTCTTGGTCTGAAGCCCACCTTCAACTTGTAAGTTTGTAGTTGTAAAGCCTTGATCGCGCCACTCAGAACCTTGTCCAGGAACTTGAAACAATTTTGACTTTGGAACTCGATCTCTCTATAGGGGGAAGAAATCCTGAAAGGAAGCAGGATACTTACGCAACCCTTTGGACGTACATTGGGAAACTGAAAATTTTTCAATGATGCAGCAAAAAAGAGACTCATTTGAAAGATTTGAAATATTTTTTATATCTTGATAAATAGGTGAAATAGTTAGAGTAGGCATTGCTACTTCTCGTGTGGAGTTCAAAGCTAAAAATTTGAACGTTTCATATTTTTTGCTTTATCGTAGTTTTTGGATTTACGACCACCCGCTTGACTCTGAGATTTGAAGGAAATATGACGACCTCCCCCCCCCCCCGAATGAATTTGTATTCGTACGCTTGACCTTGGCCATTTCAGGAGCATGAGGTGAGATGAAAGCATCCATGAACGTCCTTGTTTGTGGGCTGACTTATTCATCAAGTGCATGTGAATTCAGGGCCACGAAAACGACAAAATTACATATACCAAACCTAGAAACGTTGGAGAGAACGTCTTTTATCGTTAGCCTCGCTAATTAGAGGCACTCCTAAGCTTCGTGACAATGAATTTCGCCTTATCATTGTACCTATGTGTGTGAGAGTGCAACGAGGTCATCAGAGTAAATGTAAATTACATCGCATCGTTAAGTAGCATGATAAAGTTGTGGTCTTTGTACTCAACAATTTTCTCCTGACATTAACAAACACAAACGGGTGTGTCGAAATTTAATGATGCTACATTTTGTTGGTTAAGGTCAATAAAACCGTGTAAATATTGGAGGTATTCGGGAAAATGTTCCGAGGAGTGAGAGTAGATAAAGCTAGCCAGGCTAGTTAAATACGTACTCTCTTCCTTTGAATAGTATTCGCAGTCTGTATTCTTTTTCTTGTAGAACTTGCTTCTAAATTCGTACTGAAAAAGAGAAAGACATAATTAGTCCCATCTTTACGTTAATTCATGGGGCATTGTTTCTACTGGTCTTTATTTTGGTGTCTACTGTGAAAAAATTTTGACAAAAATTCATAAATTTTCCTTGCCGTAGGTTTGAAATATCAAGTAAATACGTACCTTCTATCTCAGCGAATATGATTACGTTCCTAACAGATCCACCAACGTAAGACGACTTCTAGCTAATCGTTTGCAGCACGTTGTTGATAAACTTTAACCTTTGACCCCGCAGATAGAAGCGCTCCGCTTCTGTTTATTCTTATGCATTCAAGTTTGAAATCAAACATATCAATCGATGATTCGGTTTTATCCGACAAGTATTATGAAATGCGCACAAGTTCTATCCGCACGTGTTTTTTCTATGAATGAGGTTTGACCGTGTATCATCATGTCTGAGGACTTCTTCGATTACCAATTTCTTTCTTGGAAAGATTTCATGGCTGGATGGATTTCAGGTAAGTGAATTCTTTCAGAGACGAATATGAGTGAGAGGGGAAGGACTTGATAGAATTGTTACTTTAGATTTTGCGAAAGTTTTGTACTTATATTACTTTTAATCGTGTCTTTCACCACCTCGTCGATGTCATTGCGACTTCCCGCCAACAATAATTGTGCAAAAGACGATCCTGTGATTTTGCTGATGTGAGCTCACTTTTGAAGAAGTTGAAAACTAGATTGACACTCGAGATCCTATACCTTAAACAGTAATGTATTAGTAAACTTATAACCCGAATTGTGACAGGTATTTGCAGTATTACAGTCGGCCATCCATTGGAAACGATCAAAGTGCGACAACAAATGACCCCGAATTCGTTATCAGTTGTGCACTATGCCGCCTCTATGATGAAGAACGAAGGAGTAAAAGACAATGCCTATTCATATTTTATTAGGCTTACTGCCCAGGGCTGTGAAATTTGTGCGTGAACTAAGAATCCATCTCAACTTCACAGCTCTAGGTAAATAATATACTCTTCCACACCAGATTCTAATCGGATTGTTTGAAAAAATTTCTTCTCAGTTTCGATGCTTCTTTCGAGGCTTGACTTATCCTCTTTGGACGACGGGTGTAACCAATTCAGTTTATTTCGGCTTCTACGCTAATTCGCTACGAATGTTGGAAGACTTTCAGAATGAAAAAAACTATCGCAATTGTTGCGATTACGGCCCGGTGTATCGGGGATGGCATAGGGACTGCTTTTTAGCCGGTTGTATCGGTGGAGTGGCATCGACGCTAGTCAACATACCCGTCGAGCTGGCAAAGACTATCTGTCAGGCTCACTCGAGTAAGTATGAACGAAATATTCAAACACGGCCCCATTACATTCTTATCTACTAGACTGCCTTTTTGTTTACAATCTTGAGTTGTCTCTATCTGTGTCTTGCTGTCTTGTAATAAACACTTACCCATGATCGTTAAAATTTCAGACAATTCTCCAAACATGAGGGCGCAATCGAATCCGTCTGCCGTCTTGAAAAATATTTTCATGAATCGAGGAATACGAGGATGCTACCACGGAGGCTGGATCCTGATGATCAGGTGAAACTGGAATTTCTTTATAACGCTTGAAAAATTATTTCTCCGAAGTAATTCCATCCTAATAGCAATATTTTTGTCACAAAGGGATGTGCCTTCGTTCGGAATGTATGCCTTATGTTATGAGCACATAGCTTGTCTTCTGAAGCCCAAGAATTGTTCGGATCAGTTCACAAAAATTCTTTGCGACGGAATCGCCGGTGGATTATCAGGTAAAATCCTAAGATGGCTGATTCTATATATTCGATGTATGACTTGGAAAGTTATGTGACCTTCGCACTTTTGTACTTTGCTCGTCTTTATGTCTAGCCCTGACAATGTCACGCTTTCATACATATGCTCTTTTCAAGTTCCTCCTCCATCTCTCTAAAACCGTTCGAGTGCATTGATGACGTCACGCCTTTCTTCGATTTGTATTTTTGTGACAAAGAGTGGCTTGACGTAAAATCTTTCTCTCTAGGCCTAGCTTACGTTAGGTTAGGTATAGCCTAGCTGTTATGTTGCGAGAAGAAATTTTGCTCAAGACTATCTAATTATTGCCTAATTTGGAAGTTCAGAGCTTGACTTATCTCTGGGTCCCAAGGGTCGAAGCTCAAAATTTTTGCAAGTCGAGACCATTGATGTCGTCACAAAGATCGGACGTGGACTTTTTTTTTAACGACATAATCCTCATCAGCCTGTGTTTTCTTGTATTGAATGCTTACACGCCCTCTTGGATTGTATGATTGCTCCTTACGCGGGGATGCATAGAGAAGTGTATCCAAGGAAGTGCCAAGGCTGCTTAAGGCTAGGCCGATGGTTATTGCTTCTGTCCATGCTGGCTGTTTATTGGTAAAGGTATCTTCTTCCGCGTGGATATGTCTATGTAAGGCATTTTTTATCTTCTTTTTCTTTGTTAGTTCGTTTTTCGTGATGATCGCACTTTGTTTATACCCTTCTCATAACTTCATAGCGCACCTACTCGTGACCTCCTTGTCTGCCTTTGTATGTATCCATCTGGGTACTCGCCAATCATGTGCTTAGCTGCCTCCAGCCTTCCAAGTATGTCCGCGTCGGTTTCCGTTTCATCCATTAGAAGTATTTACCAAAGATTCAATACCTGCTTAGCCCTGAGGTGAACCATCTTCCTTCACTGCAGATATTAGAAGTTTTGTCCATCACCCTTTACTAGGTGTCTTCTTCGTTTCGGCACGCCTCTAAGACGGATTTGCGTAGTTCTTTCTCGAGTTTTTTCTTTCGCTTTGGATGACTGCCCTCGGGCCACAATACTTCTTCTTTCTTCTTACTACAGTAGATGATGGCTCTCACGAACATCTTCAGCCTCAGGGACGTGACACCGCCAATGGCCGTTGCTAGAATGTATGCCCTGTCCGACACAAACTGCCATTACACAGCAACATCCTGTCGCTCTGCTACAGTACCCATCTTCGACATCTTTCGAATAATTTTCGATGCTCTTTGATCCGCCCATTGGCAGTGTGGGATCCAGCTTATTCTTTGGTCAAGCTGAACCCTCAGGCGTTCAAACATTCAGACCTAAGTAAGCTCAAAGTTCAATTCCAAGAAGTCTCTACCTCTGGTATCGAAAAACAGAATGTCCGTCTTGCTCTTGTTGAGGTGGATGGATGTCCTTCAAAGAGTTCTGCTTGCTTTGAGGGTAACTAACTGCATGCTGATTTCTTTATTGCGAAAGTGAGACGCTAAAGGTGGGATTTATTATGGACCACCATTTAGTTTAGAATTGAATTCATCATTGTACGTTGATGACGTAAGAGGCAGAAATTGCATTAGCTGGAAACCTAATTTTAGACAGCATGGCGGTCCATCTTCCTTCCTTAGTATCTTAGCGCAGAAGGGGAATCATCTTCCAACAAAAAAAGCGTGTCGTCCATACCTACGTAGCAGGCTATTCATTTTTCCTAGGTTCTTCAGGGATTCCATTGACTAATGATTAACTTGAGACTCCAGGAGTTATAACGTAGCCCATATAGTTTTATAGCTTGAATTTTCTTTGCCTCTCTAGAGCTTGAAATTTTCCAAGTATCTTCGTTTGAGAGGTTTATAGCTGGAACTTCCCTTGAATCCTCTCTATAGAGGATCGAAGCTCAAAATTTTTTCAAGTCCCTGAATTAGATGAAGTGATTACATTATGAAAGTAGGACGTGGACGTCTTTAGAGCTCGCATATCCGCCCATTAAATCTGGTAGCGAATTCTACGCTAAACAACTGACGATGACATCATCATTCCTAACCGTTGTCATCAAGCCGTGATGTTACCACTGCGTTAAGCAGGGGTTTTCCCCTAAGAAAAGACGTATTCTTGTAAAAAAATAGCAGCTCCAATTGAGCGCAAACGTGACCTTAAGGTTGAAACTTCCTCAATTCATATCTATGACTGGAGTAGATCGATTTTTTAAAAAATAATAACTCCTCATTTATTAGTTTCCTAAAAACATTGTGCTCCAAAGCTTGGCTCCTTGGAGTCTGAAGTCTTCTTCAAAAAGTTTGAGATTGAGGTTATTCCATTTGGATTCCACCTCCTCCCTCACGTGGTTTACTGGCACTATTATGTAGACAATGTCCTTTATTTTTGGAGAAGTTTTATTTTTTGAGCTTTGAACATGCCTTTTTTTCCTCAGCCGCCCCCACATTCAAGTTCATTTTGAAGGTGAGAAGGGAAGGTCCTCTACCGCAACTTCCTCGATCTTTCTAGCGCTATTTTCCACAGCAGTGGTAACTTCAGGCTTCAATGTCTTGCTTGTTAGGGGCGAGAAGACGACAACTTTAGATCAAGGTCGAGGAACAACTTGATGAAAACGCTTCTGCCCTCCTTCGCCCAAAAGAGATCAGTCTCTGCTAAGCACCTGTTGGAATCTAGTCACAGTTTCGAGTTGAGCCAAGCCATTCTACTCCATTCCGACGAGAATTCGTTCCTAACACGATTGACTCTTGGAGCACGTTGAGATTGTTGATCATTTGAATGATGATGACGTTGTTCTGAATCAATTCTTACCTGACATCATTGTAAAAATTTATAAGCTTTCTACCAACGCCTTGTGATTCATCATTATTTTCTTGTCACCATCGGCTTTGCTTTTGGTAGCATTTCTCGTTTCCTATTCTTTCTTCTTTAGTTCGTTTCTCCTCTCAGTTCACGTTTCAACTCCTATATAGATGACTGTTCAGCTAAAAGTTCTCAAGATTGTATAACTCAAATTTTAAATCTGCGACTATTCCCTTTCTTGAACTGGATTAGAGATCCTTTCTCCTGGGCACCTAAGAAGATATTCTCGAGCCCCCAAACTATGTCCGATTTCGTCCCATTGTCATCCTCGCAGTCAGGATTTTTCGGATTCTCTTTGTTTTCCACTAAATAATGCATCCATAAGACACGTTTCTCGTTAACAAAAGATTCTTCTCTCGCACTACAGCGATAAGAATCGTCCCTATCTAATTATTCATGAAGGAAGCAAAATTACGATAAAAGAGAATTAAACCTGATTTTTATCCCGATTCTGGAAGCTTGTATCAGTCTATTCATAAATATCTCGATCGTAAGAACGAATTTGTGCTGTCAATATGACACCGGTTGAAATTTCTGACGCGGCTGTGTCCAATGACCTTGAAAAAGTGAAAATGTTTGTCGAAAAGAGAGGTGTCATGACAGACGGATTAACACTCGTTTACGTCGCTACTAAGGAAGGTCATCTCGATATGCTGAAATATCTGCTGGAGAAAGACACAAATCCTTATTCCACACTCTTGAACGCTCCGCATCTCCGTACTCACGATGGTATTCAAAATGGATGGTGTACCTTACTCGAAATAGCGGTGGAAAATGGTCATTTGGAGATCGTCAAATATCTCGTCGAGAATCGAAATAGGGACATTTATTGGATATTCCCCTCAAGGTACACAGCCATATAAATTGGGCAGTCGTTAAAGGTCATTTGAATATTTTAAAATATTTTATTGAAGAAAGAAATGTAGATGTTGATGTCCCGCCTGTGCTAAAATGGCGTTGGTCCAGTTTTACCTATCCTAAATTTATTCGACCAATATTGTTTGATGCAGTGGAATACGAACGCAGCAATATCATCGCCTATCTTATTGAAGAAAAGAAAGCAAACTTAACTGCGTTTGATGAAATACAAGAAAATATTTTATTTGTGGCCCTTCGAAAAGGAGATCTAAATTTTATGAAGTATATTCTTGATGAAAAAAAAGCGAACATCGAGATTGACCACATGAATTTAGAAGGTTACACACTAGTACATCTAACATTGACCCGGTTCAAGTTAAAGAATGCTGAAGAAATTCTTCGATATCTCATAGATGAAAAACGTGCCCAAATCGATATTCCTTTCGGATATTTTAATTCCTTTACAGGCATGACTCCTTTGCACTACGCTACCAAATATTTATCTATGAAAATAGTTAAATATTTGGTAAATTGTGGAGCTAATATAAATAAACAAGAACATAATAATTGTACTGCGCTACATTTGGCAGTTTCAAGGAATATTTCGAGTGGTTTTGAAATCTGTAAACTTCTGTGCGAACACGGTGCAGACGTTAACCACAAAAATAGACATGGCGAAACTCCACTCCATATTGCAATGAAGAAGGCGGATGGAATGGATGTATGCAAACTTCTTATAAAGCACGGTGCGAACCAAAACTTGACTGATCCAAGAGGCAATAAAGCCATGCACGTCGCCGCCATGCAGAATACAACAGATCTCCTGGATATTCTCGTGCAAGATGGAAAAGCCGATATAAACACCCCCAGAGAGGCCGATCAGTCAACGCCTTTACATTGCGCAGCCTACGTGAAACAGCTCGACAATTGCAAATACCTAATCGAGCATGGCGCTCGAGTTGACCAAAAAAACAAGAATAGTAAAACTCCTTTAGATATCGCAATACAAAGATTATTGCAGGAGCAAGAATTTAACAGAAACTTTGAAGCATACAAAATTTTTATAGATCACGCTACAGACTATAGTGATGACAAAGGTAATAAATTTGTGCATATCGCGACCATGCGGGATGAGATAAGTTTCCTTGATTATTTGGTGCGTGATAAGCGAGTCGACATTAATACTCAAAGAGAGACAGACAACTGGACGCCCCTGCATTGTGCGGCCTTGAAGAACCATTTGAAAATTTGCAAATATCTATTCAAACACGGTGCTCGAATTGATATAAAAGACAAAAACGGTTCAACTCCGTTTAAAATTGCACTAACGAGATTATCGCGGGAAGATAAACCTGACAGGAAAAAGGAGAAGACGACTGCAGCTGAAATGTGCAAACTCTTCATAAAGCATGGTGCAAATGTGAACTTGACTGACAAAACAGGCAACCAAGTTGTACACATCGTGGCCATGCAGAATAGGATGAGTTTCCTAGACTATCTAATAACTAACAAACAGGTTGATGTTAATACTCCTAGGGAGATGGACAAATGGACGCCGCTGCATTGTGCAGCCTTTCGAAACCACCTTGAAATTTGTAAATATTTAACCGAGCACGGTGCTCAAGTTGACCTGAAAAACAGCAATAATGAAACTGCAATAAACATAGTGCTGAATAGACTTTTGGAAGAAGATGAATTGGACAGAGAAAAGGAAAACACAACAGCAGTTGAAGTATGCAAACTCCTCCTAAAGCACGGTGTAAAAGCAAACTTGACTGACAAAACAGGCAATCAACTTGTACACATAGTGGCCATTCAGAATAGGATGAGTTTCCTAGACTATCTAGTGAGTAACAAATTAGTCGACGTTAATACCCCTCGAGAGAAGGACCATTGGACGCCGCTACATTGTGCAGCCTTTCGGAACCATTTTGAAATTTGTAAATATTTAACCGAGCACGGTGCTCGAGTTGACCTGAAAAACGGCGATAATAAAACTGCATTAGATATTGTGCAGAAGAAATTATCTGAAGAAGATGAATGTGACTGGACAAAGAAGAACAGACCTACGATTCAACTATGCAAACTCTTGATAGAACATGGTGCCGATGTGACCTCCATCGATGATGCAGGCAATCAATTGGTGCACACCGCAGCCATACAAAATAACCTGAGATTTCTTGATTATCTCGTGCTTGATAAGAAAGTCGACATCAATACTCCAAGAAAGATGGACAACTGGAGTCCTTTACACTGCGCCGCCTCCCTCAATCTTTTTGATATTTGCATATATTTAATCGGGCACGGAGCTAATTCTCGAGCTGAGAGTAAATGTGGAAGAACTCCCGCACAATTAGCATCCGATCAAGAACTAATTGAATTCCTTAGAAATGCTTTAACGACAAAAAGAATTCGTAGAAATGCAGTAAACCATTTGCCAGTACCTTCTCAGAATCTGAATCAACGGATTGCAAGGAATTTAAACAGAAGAGTGACCAGGGTCCCCGACTATGGTTTCACTCTCAAGTTGCGACATTTTTTCTTTTTCATCAACTTGGTGATGAGGTATTATCTCGAAGATTCATTTAATTCATTGCAGGCTCGGGGACCAACTGCAGTGGCGTTATTACAATGCACTGAGCATTCTATTTTAGATAATTCGTATGATTATTCTTCTAATTTTACAAAGCCCGAATAAAAATACGAAGTGTTTACGCGCGTGCGGTTTGTGCAGCAGTAACGGTACTTTTGCCAGATTCGAAAAAAATTATCTCAAATTCTCAACTATACAGGAGTTAATGGCAGAAAAATGAAAAATATGGTTTAATTTATAATTGAAGCGAAATCATTTGTTGCATACCTATATATTGGTCGACATCGGGATGTCAGAGAAGAAATCGGTTCTATTACAATTTCCGCATTTTACTTCCATATAGCGCCATAGTTCAGGAAGGGACCTCTTTCAATCTCTTCCCGCTCAATCAGTAGAAGAGTATAGGACGATCGCTTTGAATTATTCAGAAATTAATAAGGATATTCTAACTATCTATACAAGCTAAGTTCCAAACTTTGTGGTGATTTCATCAGAGAAGAAAAAGCTTCCTCTTCGCGTAGGAATCTTGCAGAAAATCTGCGCATTCATCGCTTTTCTCGTATATGCGACACTGCCAGTCTTGCATGGTGGAATGGGTACGGGTTGCGAATGCAATTGATTCAGAAATCGACCCTTTTAAGTAGAACTTTATAGCGTTGGAAGAATCTCTTTGGTGAATTCTCTCTTCTTGTTTGTATAACCGCCAAGCTGCAGTGCTCCTAGGCACGCAAAATATCACCCACTTCAGATGCTGTAGATTGCTGTCGGAGTCTCTTCATCTTCTTCTTCCTTCAGTGATATCTTCCTCTTCTTCTTCCTGCACATCTAGATGTGGATGATACACAGGTGTCGAGTAGGTCATGAGACTTCCAAATTGAATTCACGTCGGCCAAAGTCAATCAGAAAAGAGGGGCGATGTCAGGTCGAGATAATTGAGCTCCCTGTGAGAGGGTTACGTCCTGACCTCGTCTATGTTCATGAATCAGAGCTACGACCTCAAAGCGAGATCATTGATCTTACTGGGGTAGAACGGGACCACTTTTCCCTATTCCGGCGACCCTCTCCCTAATTTCTACCTAGATCCTTGAGGCTAGCATATTTTAATACTTGACCATCCTATAACGTCATGTATACAATTTGTACGGGTGTGTACGTCAAGGTTTATGGGATCAGGAGTACAACGCCAGGTCACCCTATTGGAGTGTACCCACTTACCGAAACTAGTTTCATCAATATACAAGCACGATACAATTCTTCGTCTCCGTTGGCGTTAGGCCTAGTAGCCTGTCTGTAGGGGTGTGCCTGGGCCAGTTCCTTCCGAGGAACCAGATGTATTCAAAATCCTCTGCCTCGGTCTTCCAGCTGGTCGTTTTTCTTTCGGAGTGTATTTCAGGCTGCCTTTCGGAGATCGTTGCTTCTCCATTCTTCTCACGTGCTCTCTCCACCTTCTTCTATAGATTTTTATTCGCTGTGTTACCGGTGTTGTTTTCAGCAAGTATCTTATTATCTCTGAACTTTTTCCCCTAAGGGTAAGGCCAGCCGTTCTCCGGACGTATCTCATTTCCGCAGCTTTGATTTGTTTCTTGTATGTTTTTTTGAGTGCCCGCATCTCTGACTCATGCGTCAGCATAGGCACCACCACTGTATTGTGCACTCATAGCATTGTTTCGCGTGTAGTTTTGTTTGGTCTCAGTATTCTGTTTATTAGACCGGTTACTTTGAGAAACTTGCTTATTTTATTCTGCACGTCTACTTCTCCCTCGCCTGATAAGTCCACGCCAAAATATTTGAATTCCCTGACCTGTTCAACTGTCTTGCCATTTACTACGATCTTACTTCGCTTCTGCTCTTTTCCTCTGAACGCTATTACTTTGATTTTAGTTGTGAGAAATTGCATTATTACTTGTTTCAGTAAATGGCTGAGTATACAGCAATTCTCTAGGTCTAGCCCGAATGCATTTTTCTACCATACTCAACCCCACTCCAGTCACGTTCTTATCTCGCTTCCACGTACTTTAAACCCTTTGGGATAATCAATAGTCAACACACGCTTAGTCTATGCCGTCAGCATCATTGTCTTAGAGGTCTGCTGACGTCAGGACAACAGGATTATTGAGCTCGCTAAGAAAGAGGGACACCCATCCGGCTAGTATCGAACATTGGGTCGTATATTGACTCAAGTCAACATTTTTTTTGTCATGTCTCAATTTCATGGCGGTAAGGACACAATTCCAGGGATAGGATAAGAATTAAAAGAAAGGTCGATCTCAGACATAACATGTGATAACACTTCATGAGAAAAAGAGTTGGTACCTAATCTTGAATTATAGTTATTTCGTGTAGTGGAAAACAATTTGAAAATGTTTCCTTGTTGTTTGGACTACATCAACTCTACTTGTTATAATTATTCCGAAATACCGAATGAACTGATTTTATTTCCTTTTAACAGGAGTACTAACGTGGTGCCCCGCCATACCAATAGATGTAATCAAGAGTCGATACATGTCCGACTGCTACAGCGAGAAACCTCGATATTCGGGCGTGTTGGATTGCGTGCGGAAAACCTACCAGAGGCACGGATTGACGGCATTTGGTCAAGGTTTCGGCGTCGCGATCGTGCGAGCTTTTCCGGTCAATTCCCTCTGTTTCATCGTGTACGAGCAGACCTTACGCTACCTATAAGG
Organism: Aspidiotus destructor; assembly: GCA_035079395.1. NCBI lineage: Eukaryota > Metazoa > Arthropoda > Insecta > Hemiptera > Diaspididae > Aspidiotus > Aspidiotus destructor. The sequence goes on along the minus strand of JAVHKZ010000003.1, from coordinate 39,245,823 downwards.
GGAAAGATTACACGCGAGAACGTGTGAAGCTCGGACGAACTTAGAATTCGTGACAGTTTTCGCTCCTTCGCAACGTGGCGGCGTAAAAGTCGCGTGCGAAAAAATCAATACCTCTATAAACTGTGATACGCGTACACGTACGCGGACTCTTATTATTATTCTTCGTTTGTACGCTTCTCGCGCGGTTCGCGATACATCGCTCTAATTCGACTCCAGACAAATGCGGAGATTACGATGATGTTGTTTTATAAAAGTTTACCCGGCTATTCGCTCGGTAAGATCGTGTTCGTGTTGATCCTATTGCAGTCGAGTAGATGCGCGGGCGAACGTTCCGATCTCGCCGAAAAGGTACGTCAGCTGAAGGATCAGTCGGCCAAGAGTTACGTGCTGAAGCTGAGCAACGCTAAATTCCGCGAATATGTCAAGACGCCGATCAAAAATTACTCTTTTGTCGTATTGTTCACGGCGATGGCCTCTCATCGACGCTGCTCTACCTGCAATCTCGTGCACGACGAGTTCGACCTGACCGCCAGATCCTTCCGCATTATCCATGGCGGTGTTTCCGATCGTCTATTCTTCGGTTTCGTTGACTTCGACCAGAACGCTGAGATCTTCCACACTATGAACGTAGACAGCGTTCCCGCAGTTATCTACTTTTCGCCCAAACGAAAACTGCTGGCAAAGACGGACGCGCTCGACATGCAACGACACGGGTACTTGGCCGAATCGATGGCCAAGTGGCTCTTCGAGAGAAGTGGTATCGAATTTCGCATAATACGTCCTCCGCTATTCTTCGGCACCGCCGGTCTTCTCGTCTTGCTCTTTCTCGGCTCTATTGTGATATATTTACGATGCGAAACCTTCGGCGTGCTGAATAACCGCACTTTATGGAGTATCTTAGCCGTGGCCTTTTGCCTGCTCATGACTTCCGGCCAAATTTGGAATCATATACGCGGTCCTCCCTTTCTGACGAGGGCGCCAAATGGCGGTTTCACCTACGTGCACGCTTCCTCGAACGGCCAGTTCATCGGAGAGACGTACATAATATTCTTTCTAAACGCCGGTATCACGGTAACGACAATAATTCTTATCGATAATGGCTTTTCCGAAACGTGTTTACGTCGCAATAAGGTCTTCCCGTTTTTTTGTATCGGAGTGATCGGATTACTTTTCAACACTTTACTCGCCGTGTTCAAAATTAAAGCGTACAATTATCCGTATAAGGGCTTGTTTTAAAATTCACTGTTTGTTGTTGATAATTTTATTAATTTTTATTAGAAAATTTAATATTCGTGCATATGAGTACTTTATTGAGCAAATTTTGCGGAGTTGAAAAAGTTAAATCAGACGAAGTAGGATTCTTTTGGGGAATATGGGCCTACTCGAGAAATGAAGATAAAAATCACCTGGATTTAAGAGGATGTAGGAACAGTTGTCTGAAGATATTAGGTATCATGTTCAGATTCAATTCTTCCTACTTTCGATTCATTCGCGCAACCCAAGTCGCTTGTCATATCATTTAGATGGTAGACTCAATTATTTTAAGCTGTAGAAAGCTATATTCTATTCGGCCAGATATATTTGCAATCATATACCATCCGTTAGCACCTATGTTTGACCATATGATGGCTTAGCTTCTGCCTTGTCTCCCCCTCCCGTGTTTCCGGCAAAACAGGTTTCCTGCACTAGTTATTCAACTCCGTTATAGAACCTGTGAGTTTTTTTTTAAAATAAAAAGTCCCCTTTGAAGCTAGAAATTTCAGCTTTGACTTTTGGCTTAAACTCACAGCTGATTTTTGGCTGATCAATGTTATTAAGAAAAGTGAGCTCAATTGAAACAATCAGGAGAATTAGGGCTTCATCACAGCTCCGGATGATACCTATTCTCCATGTTTGTGTTCATTTCCATTGAATGATTGCACTACAGGCCTGAACAGCTGAACTGAAACAGAACCAATCTCTTGTATCTTTGTTGATTATTTGGCAAAACCCAAAGTGTGGAGTTGTAGTCAAACTTGGAATTTGAAAACTTGAGCAGTGCATTTTCCTATTTTACAAAAACCAAGGAAGCTGAAAAGACAGGAGGTATTCAAGTTAGGTACTTTTGTCTTCATTTGGACTGGACAGCAGAGTGGCCGACATCAGGCTGATGTTGTCTAGACTAGAGAACTTGGGTATGATTTTTGAGGTGTACTGTGAAGGGAGGTTATCCGTAATGGGATATTTTTCCAACTTTGAATAAGAATTCTGCAAAATTTATCCATAACTTTTTTTGAATTCTTTGAATTTCAATAAAATAGGACTTATTTGAAGAAAATTTTCTAGCAGAGCCAAATAAGACAGTAAAGATCATGTTTCATGTCTATCATAATGTATGTTTGTCTTTGCCAGTTATTTTTCTGTGCCCAATCAAGTGGGAGCCCCAAGTGAGTTATAAATCCGTAGTTCATGAATTTCATGTCCAAGTGCTGGATTGGTCACTGGTGTACTGCTGCAGAGCTGCTGTGCTGTGCGGGCTATGGCCTGAACAGGGAATATTGGGTGTACAGTCTGTGAATAGTAAATGTGGTCGCGGAGAGTATTGAAAATTGATGGAAAATGACTGTAATGGACAAGGAAAACGGAAAACTACATCGCATCTAGGGCACTAGCTGAAAGCTGAAGGTTATAAGCCAGAAGCCGGAAAATTTTGACTTTAGAAAGCCAAAAGTCAAAAGTTGAAAACATGTTTTGATAGGAAGCAAAAAGCCAAAAGTTTTATTTATTTGGCTTTTTCTTTCAGCGGTTCCTTTAATCTTTCCCCCTCATTCTCTTTTCATGTATCATTTATAATTTGTTTTAGAAGTTGAAAGCTGAAAGTTTTAAGTCAAAAGCTGGAGAATTCTGACGAGAAAAAGCCAAAAGTCAAAAGTTGAAAAATATTTTTTGATGGGAAGCAAAAAGCCAAAAGTTTTTCAGGTTAAAATTGAAAGCTAACGTCAAAAGCTCAAGTTTTGTCTTATGACTTTCAACCTCAAGTCTCAGTCTAGGGTCTTGCATTAGAATTCAACACTTTATAATTATATCAAAATGAAAAATGAATCGGTCATAACGGTTAAAATGGGGAAAAAACATTTTTTGGGCGAGAAAACGTGTTTTTTTAGTTAGAAAAACATGTTTTAAACACCTCATGTTTAAACGGTCAAATATGGTTACGGTCAGTCCCACATTTTACTTGAAACGGTTATTGGCCAATTGGTCAGACATTCTCATTTTGTTTTGGTTAACGGTCATTAACTGTTATAATAACCTTTATTCCGCAATATCCCTAATCAAGTACTAATATTGTTCATTTCTGGAAGTTCTACAGAACCAAATTTGTTGAAAATTGGCACAAATGAGGAGTTATCTGTCAAAAGGGAACCCGTCGAAGCGATGCCCTTTTTGCAGATATCCACATTTTTGAATATTCTGAGCCATTTCCTATCAACATACAAAATTTTGAAAAAATGAAAAATAACATGCTCGCTTAATATGGCCACTCAACCCCATCTCCATAAAAAGGGCACCCAAGCTACACATCTTTGGGGGATTCTCCCAGATTCATTTGTCAATAAATTTGAAAAATGATTAGTGATCTGTAAAGATGAGAACACGCCAAATATTTTTTGTCATTATAGATTTTCTGATAAAATGAACGTGATATGAGTAATCTGAACATGAAACTTCAAAGAGGCATTTCAAAAATCAACTACTGCTCACGGGTGCCCTTTTGACAGATAACTCCTCAAATGCGGTTGTATAAAGGGATGTAGCATCTAGCATCCAATTTAAAATGAATTCCTGCCAGAAATTGTCATTCCCAGGCAGAACAGTACTTTACCTACTATATTTTTGTTCCTGCATGCAGGAATTTTAAAAATTCCTGGGAAGTCACAACAATGGGTGCACTCAAGTAACAACAGTGAAGGGGGGAGGGGTAGAATTGCAAAATTTCAAATTAGTGGTTGGGACTCAGTTCTTTCTTGAAACCCAATTGGACCCTTTCTAGCCAAACCCAACCAAGCAACATGATAACGATCTGGGAGATACAATAATCTCCACTTATAGTGAATAAACATTTCTCCTGTTCTCCAGATTGTTATCATGTCGTTTGGTTGGGTTTTTTCTAAAAAGGGTCCAATTTCTGTTGTTTGCGCAATGCAATATACATAAAACTGTGCAGAAATTTCAATGAATTTCATACATTACTTCATGAATTAGAAGTATTCTCATGAACCTGTAAAAGTTCCCACATTCCAACAATAATCATTCATAATCATCAATAATTTTGCACAGAAATTCAGAAAATGGCTCTTCTTACATGATTTGGACTGGTCAACTAGGATTGCTGCAATAGTTTTTCAAATAAAATTGAGAAGGAAACCAGGGAAATTGAATGTGTGTTACGTAAAGAAGTTTGTATAGTCAATGGTAAAACAAATGAGTGTGTTAGTGTGTGTAAGGTTAGTTCCTTCAAAAGTGCGATTCTAGCGCTAACAGATCCGAATTGGTTGAGAGTAGTTTACGCTAATGCTCACCAGGTGGCGAGTTTGATGTATATTTTATTTTTTCATTCATAGACCACCAGATCACAACATTCTTATCAACACTGATTCTCATTCAAGTTGTACATAACATTTTACTTGCGAACATTCCCCAAAATAACTACGATCCTCTTGTTTCTACCTCAGTATTCCAACCAAATTAATGAACCCGCACTTCAAGTCTTTTCGAAAATGAGTGTCGATCATGTACTGGTAAAGAATTCATCCGAACTACGCTCGAAGAGTGTAGGAGAATTCGTGAAGCACAGACCATCCAAATTGTTTACCTTAGTCATAGTGCTAGAAGGAGATAGAACTTTACTTGGGTGGAAGAAACGTGGTTTTGGAGTCGGTAAGTGGAACGGATTCGGAGGTAAAGTCGAGCCTGGAGAAACTATAATTGACGCGGCAAAACGGTAAGCCCGCCTCGAGTTCATCTTATCTCCAAAACTGAATAAGTCATCTATTTCCCAACTTTTTCTGTGTAGCGAACTGCAAGAAGAATGTGGTCTAATCGCCAAGTCGTTGCAAAAACTGGGTGTTCTATTTTTCGAAAATGCCAGTTGGGAGGATAGCCAAACGGTGTACGAAGTTCATCTTTTTACGACGACTGAATTCGAGGGTCAAATAGTCGAATCTGATGGTAGATTTCGTCTAAATCTTACTACTCTTAGCTTATACGTTCCCGCTGTTCATATACTTTGTTTTCACCGTTCTAGAGATGAAACCTAAATGGTTCTTGAAGCACGAGATTCCATTTGAAGAAATGTGGGCGAGTAACAAGTATTGGCTCCCAAGAGCCATCGACGGGCAATCTTTCGATGGATTTTTCTCTTACGAAAACGAAAATACTCTCATCAATGTACAAATTGATGAACACGAAAAGTGATTGCTGTAATATTTAGATGTGATTTAATTTGTGATAATAATTATTAATGTGTTCCAAACCTACCTCTCGCGATATTGTTCCCATTATTTTTTTTTTTCAATTTACGTTTTATCGGTTCAACTTTTTTGGTGAATTCTCTTAATTCTAATTTCGTTACTAAAATCACATGCGTTCATGCCATCTATTTTGTCGTAGTATTTTAGGAGTTCGAGTCCCTGTTCGATTCATCAGGACGGGTATTCATTTTTCTACATTTGACGTATTCATTCATACTGTATCACCAATATCGTCTTTTTTATCGTTCAAACTGATTCATAAACTGGGAAGTTTTCAAAATGTGGACTACATTCATGAAATAATATTATGCTAAAACCAGTAATAAGTTTTCTTGATTTGATAAAATTATTTTGAATTCAAATGATATCCGTTTTAAAGTAGAGATTTTCAATCAGTAATTATTCTTAAATTGGATAGATCGCATGAACTCATGATATCTAGTGGAATGATCAATCGAAACCGTAACTTATCCAATATAAGCGCCAGAATTAAATTCGGGTGAACTTCTGGTCAGAGATTGTTAACCAAATTATTTTTGTTATAATTTTTTGTATGAATAAGTGAATTTTTTTGAAAGATATTTTTATTGTAGTAAGCATATTTTTTTAATAAGATTGTCAAAGTGGCGAAGTTTTTATGTGGGCAGCGTAGAAATATTGATAAATTCTTACGCTCTCTAATTTCCTATCAAGAAAAGACCTCACGGTGCTTTGTAGACTTTAATCGTACGATTGCTGGGATGTTTCACTCTTTGATTTCTTAGAATGCTCGATTTTTCTTGAAAAATGACGTTTAATCAAAATTTCGAAGTTTTAAATTTCAAGTGTAAATATGTACGTTCTTAGGGCATTCGATTGAAATTAGGAAGTTGGTTTAGTGCAAAGCTGTACAAACAACATTCCCAATCCGTCGAAAAAACTCTCTTCATCTAAACCCTGTTTTATTGAGTGATAAAAAGTTTGACTAAGGCACGTGTATGGAATATTTTCCTAATTATTTTCTTTCGTTAAACTTTTTTAAACCTGTTCCCAAGAAATATGCCGCATGAGAGAAAGTTGATTGTATTTTCATCCATCTTAGAAACGTCCTCATTTCGAGTTCGTGAATTTTTCTCAATAAACAGCATTATAAATTAAAATAAAGATGAATTGTTTGTGCTCATTATTTCGTTCTCATCTTTTATTTTTATTGTCTCTCCCGTTTGTTCTCTTTTTTTACATTTATTTCGTATTATTCACCAATGTTTCTCCAAGATACCTCTAAGGTAACTAAAAAATTGAATAAATATGACTAATGATCATCTGTTTTTCCATTATAATGATGAGTATTTTCTAGTTTTATCGAATAATAATGTTAATTATAAACATCATCAACTGAAGTTTCTCACTCGCTGAACTTTTCCATTAAAATCGAACTCATGACATTTTTTTGTTTCTTTTTTCATAATTTTTTATTGTCAAAAAAATTTCATCAGGTACAAATACAGTAATAATTGGAAGTACATACTGGAAATTTGTATACGTAATTTATGGTCTTATTAATAATCAAATCAACAAAGATACACCCTAACTTTAAATATTAATAAAATTACAAAATATAGAAGAGTGTTACAGTCCTTATTTGAAAAAGAATAGAACATGACAGTCCTTATTTACTTTTGGTACGTTGAGCAACTCGTATCAGGGAATGATTTTGAGATTCAAATAACGTGAAAAAATGAGAGTTGTAAGAACTAAGACTCTACAGGTTTAATCATCTATAATACATCTGATACTATAGCGATAGTAATTTCATCTGCGAAGCGGTCACAAAACATAATCAGGATCAAAAATGAAAGATCAAGGTAAAATACTGACATCGTAGACCTATGTTATTTGAAAATACACACCTATACTTATATATAATTAATTTCAAAGAACTACACGTGCTGGTGATTATTTAGCAATTAACTTTCATCAAAACCGGTCAAGCCTATTCATCATAACGTAAAGATTTCTAACAATAAATTGACACGGCACGGGAAAACCAAAATGAGTTTTATAAAATACGCGAACATTGAATACAGAAGTAATTTATATGACTCACATTAACACTAATAAAGTAAAGAAATTAGAACTATAATAGGACCAGGTATTAACAATATTCTTTTACTGATGGTTCAACAACAAGAGATGAGTTGACAACTTGTAATTTCAAACGTATACGCATTTGAATGAATTTCACGCAGTTTACAGAATAAATACAATATCTCTACTTAAATAATATAAGTAATGTGTAAGGATAAAAAACAAGAAAAAATGGAACGTAATCCGATTTAGATCGGATTTAGAAAGTTGAATAAATTTGTCAATATTTGAGTTTACCGAGCTACGGGAACAGGAAATATAAAAAAATTTGGTCACAAAAGATTAAGAAAAACAAAATTCTCAAGTCAACGTGTGACTGTAATTCCATTGCTCGTCTAAAACTTGACCATTTCGATCGTACTTGAAGAAGACATCCACCTTCTCATTTTTGATGACTAGAGGAAGCCAGAGCTTGTTATCGTAACACATTTGCTCGAAAGGAATTGCGTTCACATCAAACCATTTTGGAAACATTTCTGTAAATGAATCAACAAAATACGAAAAAAAAAAAAAGGCAACATTAGGAAGTATGATATTTACACATAACTCAATATATCAAGTTCTCTGTCCTCGTACCCGTTCGACAAAGATATGAAGGTGTGGGGGAGAGTGTAAGTATGGCGGCGTAGAAGCAAGTTTGTATGGTGAACTTCTAAGCGAGAATTCTCGTCATTTGAGATCAATTAACAGGCAAAGGTACAAATCCCTGAAAGACGACGACCTCCGAACGTTTACTTGCTCCTGATCTTCATTCGTGCAAGGGCGTAAATACACCAAAATTTAGGAGGGGGGGGGGATCTTCTCTTTTTTTTACATGTTTCATGACTTTGCTCTGGCCTGATCCTACCCCCTAATTCCGAAATTTGCGTCCGTACGTCCGTCCGTACAATCGTCTGCTGTATACTAATTTACAGTATACTAGGATTATACTGTCAAGGCTGAATAAACGGTATACAATGTTCCGTAATATATAGGATACAGGCCTTCATTATACTAGGGCTAATATACAGTATACGAGGTTCCATAATATACAGTATACTAGGCTAAGCTTCATTATACTGAACCTGGAGTGGCTCTAGAAGGGAGTTGACCAATCTTTCATTGACTTGTAAGACAGTTCTTGCTAGTATAAAACTAGCTTCCAAGTCCCCCTCCTATCAACTATTCTACTAGGCTAAGCTTCATTATACTAAACCTGAAGTGGCTCTAGCAGGGGGGCGACCGATCTCTCTTCGACTCGTAAGACAGACATGAAGCTACTTTCCAAGTCTCCCTCCTATCAACTATTAGCATAAAGCTAGGATTCCTAGCCTAGTTCGTCTAATATACTGTATGTTGGCTCAGTTCCTTCAATGGACCAGATGTGCAACGCTTCAAACACCATATGACTTATAAGGCACTTCCATAATATCTCATAAGACAGGTTCCCTGGGATTTTACTAGTTAGACTTATATTAGAGGAAGAAGGAGGACAAACTAACTAGGTCTCCCTTTTATCTATGCAGCAAACTAACACACAAGCTTCATACTAAGTCTAGGAATCCTGTATGCTGTATACTTTCTGAAGCGTCCTTTATACTAGGCAACAGCTTAGCCACTATAAACCTAGTATACAGTATATCAGGTCCAGTAAAATGAAAGTTTAAGAACAGACCAAGAAGTGGGCCCACGTGAGTTCAGCTTTCATCATACTTAATATACAATATACAGTACTAAACCTAGGAGAGTGAGCTTTGGGAAGCCATACCCCCAAAAATTGTAAATTACACTCATAGTAGACCATGAAGGCCAAAATGAGCCCCTAAAAGCTATTGGCTTAAATTCTAATGGATACCCGACCTATAATAGACCAAGAAAGGGGGCGACCTAACGGAGCGAATGAGTCCTCCAAAAGCCATTAGCCTAAGATATTCTAAACTAGACTTATACTAGAACAAGGAGCGGGACGAACGAGCGGAGCGAGTGAGGCTCCGTAATCTCAACAGCCTGAAATATTATACTAAAGTAGACTTATACTAGACCAAGAAGCGGGATGAACGAGCGGAGATTCTACAGTAGACTTGTACTAGACCAAAAATAAAATAAAATTGTTCTAAAGTGCGTCCGCAGGGATAAACGTTGAGTACATGAAACACATGATCTTCATTTATTTGGCTCAGATAGAAAATTTTGTATTTACATTTTTTCCATACAAATTTGATCCACAAATGATTTATTGAAAAAATTTTTTTACGTAGAAGGAAATTTCGCCCCATCCATAACTACACCACTGCATTCGTGTATTAGTCTCGAGAACGTAGATGACTGGACAATCTTCACATTCGATCTTGCAGGCATCTTTCTTCTCTCTCCTAATAAGGATTTCATCTTTGGTTCTTACTTTCAAGAAGACACCCGGACCCGAGAATATTAAAATTATTGCAAACAAGAAGAAAGCCACAGTGGCGAAGGAGCTTTTTCGCGCGAAATCTCATTCAATAGGGAACATTTTCCAGTCCAACCGGTAAACACCACGATAGAAGAGGCTCCAAAAAATTCAGACACTCCAGGATTTCAATTCTCCCCGGGGTTAGACAACATTCACTCAGCTATGATTAAAATCTCCATCTCTTTTTGCTTCCAGTTCAACTCTATTTTCACCAAAAAAAATCTACCCCACCCTCTGGAAAACCGGCACCATCCTCTCCCATTTAAAACACAAATCGGATCCTCTCATCGCTGCCTTGAACCGCCCTACAGCTCTTTCTACCATTCTCGCTAAATTATTCCAAAAAATTCTTAACAAACGACTGCTTAAGACAGCATCTATTTTGCTGATTTGATGGACGATGAGAAAAAGTTGAAGAATCTATGATCAATGCACTGCCGCCAAATGATGATTTCAAAAATCCGTATCCGCTACTTTTCTAAGACCTGAAAACAGGTTTTTACAAACTTCGACTGATTTAACGATAGCGATCAAGAGACACGTATCTCTCATACTCGTGACTGAGGTAATTTTCTTTTGATCGATTCAATGAGCGGTATTAGCTAATGAAGACCAAGAGAAAAGTATCTCATACAAGAGTGACCGAAGTACTTTTTTCTTGAGCACAAGCGATCCGTATTCGCAAAATCTGTATTTTTTTTTCAAGGACCGAAAATCCGTAGATCTGGCAGCCTAGATCAATGATTCAATGATTGGAAAGAGCGGTCAGTGACTCGGAGTCAGAGTGGCAAAACTGCAAGGCTGGTAGCCTAAAACTTGCACATTTTGAAACGTTCGCCGCCCGGCCGGCCGGCGAACCTCAAAGGTCGAAAATTTTCTAGATCCCCCACCTATCACTTATAGCTCAGAGCAATACTGCCAGATGATATTTTCAAAAGTCCGTATTAGTGATGGGCGGTTGTAGGTTATTTCAATATACCGGTTAAACGGTTAATTGAAGATCATCATAACCGGTTAATCGGTTAAAACCGCTCAAATAAACCGGTTAATCGGTTAACCGGTGGTTATTCAGATCACTCTTAGTTCTCAAAAAATTCCGCTAGGAGCGCTAAAGTCTTCCACGTTTTTCGCCCTCAAACTTGAAAAAATTGAACAAAAAAAGGAGAGGAGAGGAGAGGTCTCTTAGACTCTGAGGTGCCGTGATAATGATTAAAGAAATATCTCGATTCTAAAAGCTTTCGGCAATTGGCCGCTTGATGCTTTGAAAAAATCAAATTTGTCAAATTATCACTAAGGCTAGTAGCGAATCTAGCGGTAATTCAAGTACCTACAGTAAAACCTCCGATTAGTGGACACTCGCGGTCGCCTAAAATTTGTCCGGTATTTAGAGGTGTCCGGTATTCAGAGGAGACAAAAAAAAAGAAAAAAAAATGCAAAGAAATCGTTGTACATTACGTATGTACTGAAGAATGTTGCAGTATAAATTTATGATTCGCGGCGGAAATAGTCAGTCAAAGTTTCCTAACGGCCGCCCTGATGGCATTTTATACCCAACTCCTGGAATAGATCTGTTTCCAGCTGTACAGGCAAAGAAAATAGCATTCAAATTTCAAGTACAGTACATATTATTGACAATAGAAGCAACATTTTTCTGCTGACACATTGTTTAAAAATGAATTGCACTGTATACACCGGAATTTAATGATAATTTTATTCATTTGAGTCGGAAAATTGAGCATAAAAAAAGAGGAAAAATTCCCAAAAAATGTCAAAAAGTTCAAAAAAGGTGTCCGGTATTTAGAGTTTCCGGTATTTAGGGGATTCCCCATATAAAACAGGTTAAAATGTTCCCGTTCCCGAAAAAGTGTCCGTTATTTGGAGGTGTCCGGTATTTAGAGGTGTCCAGTATTTAGAGGTGTCCACTAAGGGAGATTTTACTCTATAAAAAAAAATTTATGATTTTGGCGATTAATCGGTTATTGCGCTCTATTAACCGGTTTTTTTTCATCACAAATAAACCGGTTATTCGGTTAAATTTTACCAGAATTAACCGATTAACCGGTTTTACAGTATAACCGATAACCGCCCATCACTAGTTCGTATCCGCCATTTTTCCTAGCATCTGAAAACGGATTTCTACAATTTAATAACGATCAGGAGAAAGGTATCTCTCATTGAAGAACCTCAGGTACTTTTCCCTCGATCGACTCAATGTTATAGATTACGGAGAGCTGCGGTATCAGCCTAAAACAACCTGGAGAAAAGTATCTCCCATATGAGTGACTAAGGTACTCTTCTCTTGAGCACAAGAAATCCATGTATCTTTTCCGAGGAACAAAAATCTGTCAATCTGGCAGCACTGGCTCAGAGGTCGAATTTCCTGAATTCTCTTTCATTGTCTTCAGCTTGGAAATTGAAATTGTTTTCGAGCCCACCTCTTATTATCCATTGCTCAGAGCATGGGTGGAAGAGTAAATTTTTCTCAGGGAGGCAAAAATTTTTCAAAAAAGATTCAGAAGAACTTTTTGCAATAGTATATTTTTAAATCAAGTACTTTTTGACACGTTTCATGTCTTTGCTCTGGCTCAACCTTGGAATTTTCAGTGTGGCAGTGATTCTGAAATCTGCGAGTTCGCGAGTCCGAGCCCCCCCCCCCCCCCTCCCTCTGTAGTTTCTAGCTTATCCTAATATAATGAAAAGGCGTAGGCTAGATTCATACTAGGCTAAGAAAACGCTGAGAGCCATTATGAAGCTATTAGCTTGTGACGTTATAGGTTCGGTGACGTCGTAAGTTCAGTGACGTCATAAGTCGTTAATCCTGGTCCGCTTACAACATCTGAAACATACTGAAGCGGGAGAAACGAGCGGAGCGAGTGAGGCTTAGTAATCTCATCAACCTGAAATATACTAAAGTAGACTTGTACTGGACCAAGAAGTAGGACAAACGAGCGGAGCGAGTGAGGCTCAGTAATCTCATCAGCTTGAAATATACTAAAGTAGACTCATACTAGACCAAGAAGCGCGTCAAGCGAGTGTGCCGCTCTAAAGCCTTAGCGCAGAATTCTAAAATATTTTTGTCTCGCATTATCCACAACATATCTTATTGGGCAAAATTTTGAAGAGATATGAAACATGATCTTCATCTTTTTGGCTGCGCCAAGAAATCCAATACCCTTTGATCATTCTCTCTCCCTCTCTCTTTAAATTTTTTCAGTCGTTTGTGGGCGTTGCTCCCTTACTTTTTGTCTGGGGGGAGCAAGTTGCCCCCCTGCCTCCCGGCTCCGCCACCCATCAGCCTGGAATATATTTAAGTAAACTTGTTCTAGACCAAGATGGAGGCGAACGATCGGAGCATGCTACCTTATAGAAGACATGAAACGTGATCTTTTTCTATTTGGCTCCGCCAGAAGATTTCTTTTTTCCAGTTCTCCCTCCTACCACCTATAGCTTGAGGTCGAAATCTTTCCAAGTCCCCTTGCTATCACCATTTCTAAGTCCCCTCCTATGATATAATCTGGTATAAAGCTGGGAGTCCTACCCTAGTTCAAGTCCAATAATTATACTGTATGTTGGCTTCGCTCTTCAATGAGCCATGAGACTCAGGAAAGACACTTCCAAAATATCTCATGAAATAGATTCCCTATTGACTCCTTCATATGTACATACTAGTATAAAGCAAGGGACGTTCTCGAAGTCCCTTCCTATCATATGTATAGCTTGGAAGTCGGTATTTATAGCTTGATTAAAATAGCCCCTTCAAGTAACTAGATATGTAATGCTTCAAACACCACCTTTTCAATGAACCCGAGCTGCAACGCTTCAAGCACCATAACTCAGGAAGTTCTTTTGAAATATTCCATACAACAGGTTCCCTGCCTCCCCTCATTCAACTCCGTTGAAGAACCGAACCCGTGAATTTTTCATTGTAGACCAGCTAGCTACCCAAAACCAATTAGCTTAAAATATTCTAAACCACACCGAGGAGAGGGGCAAACAAGCGAGCTTCCTAGAAGCTTTTAGCTTTGAATATTTCAAAGTAGACTTATACCAATCCAAAGAGAGGGCAAACGAGCGGAGCGAGTGAGCTACCGAAAAGCTATTAGCTTGAAATATTTCAAAGTAGACTTGTTCTAGACTAAGGAGGTGGTGAATGTGCGGAGCGAGTGAGCTCCCCAAAAGCTATTAGATAGAAATATTCCCATTTACACGGACATACTGACACTCAACAGCAAAATACTCGAACACTGTGGTAGAGAAAGACGTGAAACACGATCTTTAATTATTTTGCTCCGCCAAAACATTTTTTCCCAAGTCTCTCTCCTATGTTGTGTATCTCGGAAATCGAAGCCTCCCTAGTCTCAAGTTAGGTTAAGTTGACGGTCGGCAGACATCAGATTCCCCCATAAAACACTTCACAACCGTCCATCCCGACGAGACCTATCTCAGAATAGACCATACCCGTCTCACCCACTCTTTTTTCCTTCTTGCGCCTCTCACTCCTGACGATCTATCCATCCAAAACCTCTTCTCTTGCCCAACCCTCGAGAACATCTGTCTTCACCATCCGTTCTCTACCTGCATTACAAACTTATTGACGATTATTGAAAAATCATTTGCACGATGAACTATTTTCGACCCACACCTAATTCATATTCATTCTTATGGTCCTCAACGGCTCACTCCGAGTTCATTTTCCTGATTGTAGACGCGAGACTTGTCAGTTCAATAAAACAGAAAAAACGAATCCAGACGAACTCGGAACTGCTATACCCTCGTATCATTCCTCATTCTCAGGACGTAGCTTCATTAATTGCCTTCGTCTAAACGCGAGTTCTTTGTTTTCTTGAGATGAGAAATATGTCATATATTGAGGAAAAAATAACGATCAGCGTGATTCCAATTATTCATACGTTATCTTGATACAAGCTCACGTGTAATGAATCAAAATTAATTGAATATTGTTCTCTTCAATAGAAGTGCCTTTATAGATCCAGAATATTCGTGCACTATCACGACCATTACATAAATGCACGCTAAGATCGAGCGCGCAATTACTTCACTTTACAACATAATGCACTCTGCATGCTGATTCACTTGATCCTCGATCGTGTGATTTCTTGTAATTTTTTCTATTTGAACTTCGGTGAACGCACTAAGCAAGTCTGAAGACGCAAATAGTACAAGTAAAACAACCTTCGATATAGCGCGCCTATACTACGTATTTTATCGACTTCACCGCGTTAAAAGAAGTCGTAATTTTTTCTAATTTTTTCCTACCTGCCAGGGTTCGAAAGGAAATTTTTTTATCCGATAACGTGCAATATTTTCGTGAGGTAGGTGCATAATTAATCTCGAATTCCAAACCTTAGACTAGCGTCTTTAAATAGGTACCTAATAAGAAGCGATTTAAAATGTCATGTGAACGACACTTTATTAGTCTACCATTGACACATAAAAAATTGGGCGAGTTTAGTTTCACGAGTTAATTTTCTCGTTTATTAACCAATTTTATAGATTAAAATATTTCTTAAATACCATCAGCCATCCTAATTTCACTTTTGTGCAAATTCAGGCATCGTTTCATTCATCATCGCAGCTCTGTAAATATCAGATCGTTCCAGTAATTGAGCAATTTCCTGCATTGAGTGCGCAGCAGGTCTTTTATAGTTTAATGATCGTTACATCGGTAATTTTAAAATTTGTGTTCTCTTATGCCCATTTTGAAAATATTTATCAGTGTGATTTATATAATTATTAGTTTGGTTGATTTTAATCTCTGCACGAAAAAATCATATCGTAATAGCCTATATAATAATTATGCTGATGAATGCATGTACCGATTAAGGAAAATTGCTAGCCCGCTCATAATTGACCTGATTTTCATTGGCCCTACGCGTGTAGAAGTTAGGTAACCAAAAAATACACGATGACGATGCAAAAAACTTTGATAAAAATAACGAAAGAAATGTACAGTTACAAGCTTTCTGAATTCCGAGTCTCTGAATATAAAACGAGCGATATTTCCGCCTTTACAAATACGATCGTATCGATAAGAAATGCAGACGTAAGATCTTTGAAAAAATGTGTCATCGTAAGCAGCCGTGAAATTTTTATTCATGTAACATTGAAACAGCTCTGATAAGAAGGTCTACAGCTTATCAATTAGCCCACCATTTGTTCAATTAATGAGCCTCCATCGCCACTTTCTCTTTCTACTTGTCCCAGACTATTGCTGGATTTTCACAAATCGACGGGAATTTCTATTTTGTTCACTCATTGGATCGTTAGGAAGCCAGTACTCCTCTTCTTCAATTAAGAACCCATTGTTAGAGAGGGAGTTGACCTTCTTCAACAAAGTTGATTACAAGGAATTCAAGTTACCAGTTCTATGGGACAAATTTGGTTTCGATACTGAGGGCCAGTTTTACAATACAGAGTTATACTATAACCCCGGGTTATTCCTTCGAATCTTGAGGGATTATTGGTTAACCCGAGAGTTTTTTTTTCACGTGACGTTGACTCTGTATTGTAAAACTGGCCCTAAGGATAGGATTCAAAATTGGAGTCACTATAATAGTCGCAATTTTTCCAAATCCCACTTCCCGAGTAGTACCAAAAACTAGAAAAAGGGGAAAAGGCAGGAATTTTCCGTATCATTTTTTGTTTCTCATCAATAAGGGCTTGCAACCTAACGCACATTTTTTCATTGATTCAACTTTGACTCGCGGACTTCTGGATCAGGTCAACGATTTCAAACCCAATATAGCCTAGCGTAGGTCTAGTATGGCCTCGTCATTGTATGCTAGGCTGGGAAACTCGAACTCGCAGATTTCTGGACCAGGTCGAGGATTCTTTGCGAATTTCTTCGAGTCCATCAATGGAGGGGGAAGGGGGGGAACTCATGGATCTTCAAACTGGTAAAGACCTCGAAAATGTAAAAAAAATGACAGCTTCCTCGACGATGTCGAACGAGGAACGTGACGGAATATTAGTAGCTGTGCGACAGTCTAGGAGTCGCGGACAGGAGAAAAAAGGGACGGCTTCGAGTTTGTAATTAGCGAAGAGGATTTCTTGGCGCAGCCAAAAAGATTAAGATCATGTTGAATATTTTGCCCAATCAGATATGTTGTGGATAATGCGAGACATAAATATTTGAGAATTCTAGGCTAAGGCTTTAGAGCGGCACACTCGCTTGATCTAGTATAAGTCTACTTTGGAATATTTCAGGCTAATGAGCCTTCTTGGTCTAGTGTAAGTGTACTTCAGTATATTTCAGGTTGATGAGATTACTGGGCCTCACTCGCTCCGCTCCTTCGTCCGCGTCAGTATGTTTCAAATGTCGACTTATGACGTCACCGACCTATGACGTCACAAGCTGATAGCTTCATAATGGCTCTCAGCGTCTTCTTAGCGCATTATATTAGGATAAACTAGATATACAAGAAAGGCCTCTGACTCGCCGATTTCAGAATCACTCCTGAGAAAATCTCGAAATTTTTCCAAGTCCCTTTCGAAAGACGATGAAAGATTACGTATTACGTAAATAAATTATTGTAGGATTGAAATATGACGTAATCAATGTAGATTAATGACCTCAATGAATTTTGTACTTTCTTAACAAATTTATATGGTTTGGAATTACTTCGATGTACCAAACATTATAATCGTTGTATTTTTTCCTTTCGAATAAAGTTGATATCGAAACATGGTGACCCCGACGTGATCGTTTTACAAAACTTAATTATGTCGCACGCAATGGATAATCTTAGCGATTATATTATTGAGTCTTATGTCCACAGTCCTGAGCCCGGTGTTGAGCCCAGTCCTGCGCTATCTCCTTTAGCAGGAAATGAGCACGTACTCGAAAATGAATTTGCTTTCGACGATTTTCCGATTCTACCTGAACCAGACAATCAAGAACAATCTGATCCGGTAACCGCTTTAATAATAAAATCCAAGGCCATAACTACCGATGCACAGATTTCAGGCGAAGTAATAGAAACAGCCCTTCGCGATCAAGACATTTCCGCTATACAAAGTGAAATCGAAGACCTGAAACGTTATGAGAATGATTATAATCAAGTCTTTTTGGAAATTGTCACCAAATATCGATCTGCCGTGAATATTGAAGAATTGGAGGAAGCGAAGAAGAAATTCCTCATGTTCGTTAAGAGATATAAGGCCAGAGGTTTCGCCGCACAATCTACAATCAGGGATGGTAAGGAATTTGTAGTGAAAACGTTAGGACTATTTTGGTTTCCAAAGGAAGATGTTTTCAAAATTTGGGTTCATACTCCGACAATTACGAACTTTACAAAACGTAAAATTATCTCAGCTAGCTCTCAAATTTACGACCCCTTTGGTTTTCTTGGACCAGTTTTAATGATGATAAAATTACTTATGCAGTCTCTATGGTTGGAGGTTAATTTGAACTCAAATCACAACTGCGAGAACAGCGACAAACCGAGAGATAAATTAGATTGGGATGATCCTGTTTCAGAGCATATCAAAGCTCAATGGCTAGAAATATCATCCCAATTACACTTTTTAGAATCAATCAAAATTCTTCGTCATCTATCTCCTTTTGATAATGTCCATCGAATTGAATTACATGGGTTTTGCGATGCGTCAGAAAAGGGATATGGCGCAGTTGTGTATATGAGATCAATTTCCAAGCAAGGGACCTCAGTGAGTCTATTATGTTCCAAGAGTAGAGTAGCGCCTCTCAAGAAAAGAACTATCCCTAAACTACAAATATGTGGCGCCGAACTCTTAGCGACATTAATAGAAAAATTGATTAATGTGTACAAGAACTGCATAAATATCGACATCATCCGTCTCTGGTGCGACAGCGAAATTGTTCTATGTTGGCTAGCTGCCTCACCTCTGCGTTGGCAAGTATTTGTCGCAAACAGAGTACAAAGAATCCTAAGTCTTACCAAAGACTCCTTCTGGGACTACGTCTCTTCTGGAGATAATCCGGCAGATGTACTGTCCAGAGGCATGAATTCTAAAGCGTTTTCTAATCTCACAGACAACAAAACCAAATTGTGGTGGAATGGACCAAACTGGTTACATTCAAACGAGAGCTATTCTGAGAAGGTGGAATTTAAAGTTTCAAAGGGAGAGATACCCGAATTGAGACGTTCTAGAAAGTTTATAGGTTGCACTTTGAAAATCCATTTTGATATCTTCAATGAATTCTCAGATTATTTGAAGTTGATTCGTATAACTGCATGGAGGATGCGACTTCTTTGGAATCTGCATTACTTTGGTCCACATTTAAAGGGCCCCCTTGAGACCTTTGAATCAGAGTGGGCTTTCAAACATTTGGTAACTCTAGTGCAAAGAGAATCCTTTCCGGAAGAGTTGAAGATATTGAAAGCAAATAGATCCATCAGTAACAAAAGCCCTCTATCGTCCTTATCTCCTTTTCTAGACGCACAAAATATCATTCGTGTTGGTGGACGATTACAGAATTCTAGTCTTTCATGGGAACAACGTTTCCCTATTGTCTTGCCAGCAAAGCATGCTTTCACAAAACTTTTAGTAAAATATGAGCATGTTCGTCATTTCCACGCTGGCCACAGTTGATGAGGTCGGTATTAAGAAGGAAATGTTGGATTCTAAATCAAAATCAAATAATTCAATCCTGCATTTTCAAATGTTTGACGTGTGTCAAAATTAAAGCGAATACCCGATTTCAGATGATGGCTAACCTTCCAAAGGAAAGAGTAGTTCCAAGTAAGGTATTCCAGGTCTGTGGAGTGGATTATTTTGGGCCAGTAAAAATTAGAGAGACTAAAGTTCAGCGAAAAACGACTATAAACCTACAAGCCTATGAAGCAATTTTTGTTTGTTTTTCTACCAAAGCGATCCACCTAGAGCTTGTTTCAAATTTGACTTCAGAAGATTTTATCGCAGCATTAGATCGATTTATTGGTAGAAGAGGTCTACCAACTGAAATATATTCAGACAATGCGAGTACCTTCATAGGTGCGAAAACAAAACTTCTGGACTTGAAAAAATTCTTGAACAAGAAAAATGATATTATTACGCGTCATCTAAGAGATTTGGGTTGTAACTGGCAATTCATTACTCCAATTCAATTATTCGAGCAATTGTGTAAGTGGAGTTTTATTCCTCCTCATGCACCGAATTTCGGCGGTCTTTGGGAAGCTGGTGTAAAAGCGGTGAAAAGGCCTTTGAATACTGTATTAGGTGGCTCTTCATTGACTTACGAGCAATATAACACACTTTTAATACAAATTGAAGCAATTCTCAATTCTCGACCGTTATTCGTTGAATCGAACGATCCTACTGAGTTTGGAGCCTTAACTCCAGGTCATTTCCTTATAGGTGGCCCAATTACTGCGCTACCAAATCCAGACCTAACTCGAATTAAAGTTAATCGTTTGAAATACTGGGAAATTGTTAAGCAAAGAACTCAACAATTTTGGAAACAATGGAGTGTCGCATACTTGCATACACTACAACAAAGATCTAAATGGAGAATGGAAAAATTCGAAATTAAAATCGGTGATGTTGTTTTAGTAAAGGATGACGATTGTCCAGTAGCTGTATGGCCACTCGGAATGATAACACAACTCCATCCCAGTTCTGATGGTATTATTCGCGTTGTAACTTTGAGAATGCGAACTAGTAACTCAAGTATTATTGGAGAATTCAAAAGACCTGTCAATAAATTAATATACCTACCTATTAGTGATTAATCTAATTCGATTAATTCATAATTTTTCAGAAAAAACTGATGCAACTGCTGCAACTTCTAATCAATAAAATACCTACGAGTATACGAATTCAACTTATAGCGCCCATTTTATTAATCTGGTACCAGTATTCTTAAATTTTAGTGTTTGAGAGCACGCTCAAATTTGCATTGAAATACGTATTTCAAAATTATTTGTATTACAAATTCAAAGGCAGGTGGACCAAAAATTGGTTCGGCTTTATTCGTGCTGATAAAGTTTTATTGATGGGCTAGCTTTGATGGTTGATTAGAAAAAATCCCTGCCAAAGGTAAAATTAAGCAGCATCGTATTAAAAAAAAAAAATTTTTCGATGTTAACATTCTTAGCAATGTCAACGGGGGGAGTGTTAAGACGATGAAAGATTACGTATTACGTAAATAAATTATTGTAGGATTGAAATATGACGTAATCAATGTAGATTAATGACCTCAATGAATTTTGTACTTTCTTAGCAAATTTATATGGTTTGGAATTACTTCGATGTACCAAACATTATAATCGTTGTATTTTTTCCTTTCGAATAAAGTTGATATCGAAACAAGGGGGAGGGGGCTCGGACTTGCCGATTTGAGAATCATTGCCACAGTGAAAATTCAATAAGAATGAGACCAGAGCAAAGACATGAATCATGTCAAAATCAATGAAGATCATATTTTATGTCTTCTATGAGGTAGCATGTTTCGCTCGTTCCCCCCTTTCTTTGTCTTGTATAAGTCTACTTTAGAATATGTTGAACTAATGGCTTTCGGAGGGATCACTCGCGGCAGCAGTGCTGCCAGATATTTTCAAAAATCCGTATCCGCCATTTTCTCTGAAACCTGAAAACAGTAAACAGAATGATTTTGAAATTTTGCTCATTCATCAAGAACGACCAGGAGAAAGGTATCTCTTTTTATACAAACAACTGAGATGCGCTTCCCTTGATCGGCTCAATATCAAAGGAAATCGCGGTATGAGACTACAACGATTAGGAGAAAAGTATCTCCCATATCTTTTTCTAAAGGTACTTTTCCCTTGAGCACGAGAAATTTATACGTATTTTATGCAAAATCCGTAGAATAAACCAGTGTGCTGCAGCTGAAAGATTCAGCTTCAGCTTTCGGATTAAACTTTAGACCTTGAAAAATATAGCTTCGGCTTGTGCTTGTTCAAAAAAAATTTGGCTGGCTTTCGGCTATTCAATTGATGGGAAAATCTGACACGATCAGGAGAAAAGGTTCTCTGTTAGAGATACAACAAGAACTTAAGAAGTCAAGAAGAAATTGAAGTTGAAAATTGATGATTGAAATTGATAAAATAATGTTTAAAGGCAAAAATAATGAATTTAGTAAAAGTAAAGACATTTTTAAAATATTTTCTTGGTGAAAAAACATGATTTTGAACAAACTTCTCAGAACTCAGAAAAGCCAAAAGCTAGCCAAAAAAATTTGGCTTTTGGTTTCCAAAGGTGCGCTTAAAGCTGGCTTTTAGCTTCTGTCTTATCAGTAAAAATTCAGCTGAATTCGGCTTTCAGCTTTCGGCTTTTGGCTGGCTGCAGCACACTGGAATAAACCATATCTTTTTCAAGGACCGAAAATCCGTAGATCTGGCGGCACTGTCAATATAAGGGGGGGGAGCGAACTCGCGAGGGGGACTCGTAAATTTCTGAATCACTCACAGGGTAATAGCTTTTGGGGGCTCACGGTTCCCCGTTGGTGTTTCAAGCTAATAGCTTTTGCGTAGCTCACTCACTCCACTTGTTCACCCTCCTACTTGATCTAGTATGAGTCCACTGTCCAGTTTAGAATACTTCAAGCTAATAGCTGCAGTATATTAGCCTTCATACTGGCCTCAAACTAGGTGTACGCGCGGATTTTTGAAACACCTACGGAGTTTAATGGGGGGGGGGTATTCTTGCAGATTCTCAGTGTACAAACATTTGGCTGTTGAGTGTTAGTATGTCTGCGTAAATTGGAATATTTCACGCTAATAGCTTTTAGAGAGCTCTTTCCCTTGTATTTTTATTCCAGTTTTTGGTATTTTGAGCCAACAACTTTTGGGTAGCTCACTCGCTCTGCTCTTTGTCTCCCTCTTCGTCCTTGGGTTAGTATAAACCTAATACATGAAAGGCTAAATCCTAGTATAATGCCTACATATTCAAGAAATGTACTCGCAGATTTCTCAATCACCTGCCAGATATGAAAATTTTTCTATTCTAAGCCCTGTTGAATCGTTATATGAAGCATAGAACTAAGCTAGATTTGCCGATTAGTGTAAGTGATGGGACTAGAGCTAGAGCCACTAAAACTAATACAGAACTCCTAAATACTAATAAAAGCCTATACCTAGTATAAGCCAAGGTGAAAGACTAGGTCCTAGTATAAGGCTGGGTTTACCACTTATTCAACAATCACATACCAGGGCTAAATACTAAAACGAAGCTTATAAATAGACCTAGTATAAGCCTAGTATATGAAAGGCTAAATCCTAGTATCATCATCATTGAGCCGTATCACCTCTTGTGGGAGCATCGTTACCATGATCTGTCACTGCCCAAACCACTTCATGCCAGCAATCTCGTTCGCGCGCCAATCGGACCCATTCCTGAAACGTCCTCCTGGTTGTTTCACGGGTAAGGTCCGTCCAGCGAGTTGGCCAGCGTTTCCGGCCTCTGGTTCCATCTATCTTCCTTCTATGAACAGCGCCTCCATTCCACCCTCCGAACGAAAGTACCACATCATGCGCGACAGAATCTCCGACGACATGAGCCTAGTATAAGACCTACAGGGGGAGGAGAGTGAGTACTCGCAGATTCCTCAATCACCTGCCAGGTAAAAACATTTTTCTCGAAAAAAATATTCGAAGTCCATCATTTTGGGGAAGGGGGAGAAGGGTGCACACGCAGATTCCCAATGATGTAGGGGGTAAGACTAAAGACATGAAACATGTCAACATATATATCCCGTTGAACATTTGATGTCCCCACGACAAAAACACCCGTATTATGTCCTCATTATGTATGTAAAATATTCCCAAAATACCCAAAATGTCCCCACCATGTCCCCATGGGGACATGATGGGGAAATTTTGGGGACATAATGGGGGAGTTTTTGCCATTCAATGTTCAACGGTTTTATGATCAAGAGTTGACACTTCTGCAGGCTCCAACCCATCACATCGGAATTCTTCCCGAGCTGATCTATCACATACAGCTCAAGAGTAAAAATTTCTCCAAATTTACTTATTTACAACCTGAGAGTCGAAATTTCTTTGGGTCATACGTCCCTCCAAGATACCTTACCCGGACTCGTACTAATTGATATCATACCCCGTTTGTCATAAATACTCAAATGCAAGTCCCTTGGTAGTCAAAGGATATCTCCTTAGCCATCATAAGTCAGCGCTAGAGCAAGAACTCTGGTCCGTTCTGCAAAGAAACAATCCTGGAGTTTGTTCAACACGTCTCTATCTCCACTATGTGGAGAGATATCAAGAAACTCGCGTGTAATGACTCCCTAAACCAAATTCACGAACTATAATCTCATAAGTTTCGCTCACTTCGGATTCTTCACTTACTGCTAAATTCTTAGCCCAGAATTACACCTCTGATGTCTACTCGAATTTCAACTATGACAGTTCTTTTCGTGAAGACTGTGTTATAAATGGGAATCTATTTTGCATTCGTTCCCAACTCTACACGTTCGGCGAGAAATAATTTTACGAGCTGTAAAAATTCGAATGACGACAGAACTAATATTTTGGAGAGAAAAGCAACGGCACATCTGTTAGCAATCTTGAGGTTCGTCACAACAACGTGTGGAGGATTCAGGGTACTACATACTAGGTCGTAAAAATAATGCACCGAGCAAATCGTGCGTTAGGTGGTCACGTACAATGTTCAGCTCAGGAGCCAGATTTTATGCTTGAAGGATCTTACGATAGTAGCAAACGTCGAAAATTGACTACCTCGAATTATAATACGAATGTAGTTCAACTCTTCTAGTTCGATTTATAGGCGGAGTATTCAATTGTGCGTCTGTCAGTAAACGTCTTTCCTCCTTTTCAAAGTATAGTAGTACGGATGAGTGAATCAATTTTGGTATACGTAAGCCATTGGGAAACTGGAGCTCAGCTGTGTTGAGGGCCTCCGTGGTTAGTAGACTCGTTAGGTACCGCGATACCGGTTAAAGAATACCTGGCGTTCGTCTCATAAATCTGAAACGGGGAACTGTGCAACTCCTCACTCGGGGGCGTCGATAAAGTCTTCTCGTTCCCTTGATAGAATAACTCACAATAATTCTCATTTGCTTCTCTCACCTGTAAGTTCAGTACCTTCCATTCAGGATCTCTTCACCACAACCCTGAGAAAACAAAGGAGAAAAATGTTCTTCAACTCACCTGAACTCTCAACAACATTTCCAACGTATTCTTTGGTAGTGAATAAATGAACTTGGGCGACATATGCCATACCTTCCATATCCACAGTCAGGATTCCATTTTCTCGCAGTCTATATGGTTTTAGACCGCATTCCTCTTCGAGTTCTCTGCAAAGTGAAACATGACGATTGAAAGTATCATCTTTATATTGATAACCGCAGTAAAATTTATACGACATCCGGGTTCGTTTTCCTTTTTTTTTTTTTATTGCACGGGCTAACATTGGAACGCGGCGCGTCGGTATGTTTCATCCTTTCGTAAATGGGGGTTGGCATTTAAGTAGCCTCTGTGTGAATAAACTGATTCTTTATTTTTTTCTTCTTTGAAATATTGTAAAACGTGATACTGTATTCTAACACGTGCAGGTCGTGCACTCTGATTTTCAGGTTTCTTCCACTTTTTTTCTCCTACAAGTAAGAGACGTATACTACCATCGTTCTTTTCTTTCAGTTTCAATTGAACAGGGTCTGTTCACATTTCTTCTCACCACAGGCTGACTTCATCACACGCCCATTATACGCATTTAGCTAGAAAGGATTCATTCATATTTTCGAAAAACAGAACTTGTTTTCAATGCCAACACGAATGGTATCGAAAATGAAATAAGATTTATACGCGGAAGAAAAAATTAAAAAATTAACATCGGAGCGGTCTTGAGACCATCTTTACACGAAGTCCCTCTTTGTGATGTCACGGTACTCATTACCATCATTTCCCGAATAAGACTCAAATATCACCATGATTTAGTTCATCGAAAAAGGAGCAGAGCGGGGTAGTTGAACTTCTTCGATAGGTTTGGCTTTTATAGTTCGTCCTATAGGCTAGCATAATCATCTAATAGGTATACCGCGTGTGACAAAATGATGTTAACAAGTGAATGGGAATTTTGAGACTGAAATCATTTTAGCACAAAAACGGAAAACATTAGGTACTTCAAAATCACGAAAATTCTATCACAAATTTATCTACGTTTTGAGTCCAGGCAAACTTCCTACTTTTCTGGGCCGAGTTATGGACCAGGGGAAAAATTTGCCAATGTTCTCGAGGATGAAAAGTCGCTAGCTTTATAGAGGAAATTAAACGCTGGTCCTAAAAAAAAAATGAACAAAAATGAACAATTACTAAAATATCCCGAGAAAGTTTGAAAATGAGGAAATCCTTGAACTTCAACTTCGAAAACGTTGAAAAAGTCTTTTCAAATGTACAATTCTACTTTAATAGTTGCTTTTACAAAAGTACTTTCGGGTGTTATCCCATCATCAGTTGTGTCGCAACTGAAGAAAAGGCCTTAAACAAGAGTTTTTATAGTATAGCACTGTGATCTTATTGGCTGTAACAATGCTGTGCTGTGATTGGTTCACTCAGAGACTTGTTCTTACACTATTTAGACAATGCGTTCTTATTGGCTAAAACATGCTGCTTAGTGCTTAGTGATTGGTTCCCATTCTAAAGCTAAATACGGTGTTCCTAATGGCTAACTGGTTTCCTGCCATCTTATTGGTCAACTCTGTTCTTCTTCTCTCGTCCAATCACCAGGCCGAATAATTTTTCGCTGTCGAATGTGACTACATTGTTCAAGAGGAAGGCTTTCTTCCTCTTGGCTTTTGCAATCTCCATTTGCTCCCAGAGTTTTCTTCTTTTCAAGCGATTCTCTACACGTATGATTTCAAATATCCCATCTCCATTGTGGTGTTCCTCATTACAGTGTTTGCCAAACAGTGATTTGCCATCTTCTTTCTCCTTTGACTTTTCGTGCTCCTTCTTCCTGATCTCAAACTTTCTCCCAGTCTCACCAATGTATATGCCCTCGCACTGGTCAAAACTGAGCTTGTAAACTCCACTCAAGCTCCCCTCGTCCTTGGCTACCGTCTGGTCCTTGCTAATTCTTTTCACCATGGGTAAGTTATTCTGGATACCCACATTTACTTCATAGCCATTGAACGCCTTTATCACTTTATTTGTATACTTTCCTATGTATGGTATTGATCCGGAGTACTTTCTCACCGTGCTCTCATGGGTTCCCTTTTTATTTTCCATTTTCCTAAAGATTGCCTCCACCACACCTCTACGGTAGCCATTGGTTTTTGCGATCTGCTTTACTACCTCTATTTCTTTCCTCTTCTCTTCATTATTCTTGAGTACAGAAATAGCTCGATGGCAGTAGTTCTGAATTGCCGCTAGCTTGTGCTTAGGGTGGTGGTAGGAGTCATTTGGGATGATGGTGTCCGTGTGCGTTGGCTTCCTGTAGATTTTGTACTCTATCCTATTACTATCCAGTGTGAGTGTAAGGTCCAAATAGTTGATGGTCTCATTGCCTTTTTCCACTGTGAATTTGATGCTGTCATTCATCGCATTCATTTCCAAAAGCAACAAGTCCACCTGTCTGTTAGTGCCTGTCCACACAATCAGGATATCATCTACATATCTGGCCCAGTGCTTGATTGAGTTTCTGAATTTGCTGCCCTTCAATATCTTGTTTTCCATGTCGTTCATGAATATCTCTGCCAGGATTGGTGACAACGGTGATCCCATCGCAAGTCCCCTCTCCTGGTTATAGAATTTGTTATTGAAGCGGCTCGTCTATGACACGGCCCAACGGAGTCCTAGAAAGTTCAGTCTAGGCTTAAATTGTAGATGAAATTGAAATACCAATTTTGTAGATCTGAAGAATACATTCATCGTTTTGCGTTTTCGCGACAGAATAAATCTTTTGAAGGTATTGACAAATCTTTAAAATTCATAGCTAAGACGTATGATGAAGTCAGCCTCCGGGGAAAAGAAATATGAACGAATTCTGTTCAACAATACAAAAGAATGAAAGCGAAAGAGAAGAACGATGGTGCGTCTCTTACTTGAGAGAGAATAAAGTGGAAGAAATTTCCATTTCCTTATTAGTTTGCAGGGCGCGATAAGCGGCGAAAAAGATAGAAGAATCCGGACATAATTTTTGAGAGTCGAAAGCTAAGAGAGTTACTCCTACCCACAAGAGCCACAAACTAAACCACGGAGCCAAAATTCGGTTATACAGCCGAATTCTGCGAGCCACGGCCATTTTTTGGCTTCCAGTTATAGAAAAACAGGAGCGTGTTTTTTTACCTCTTTTAAGAGCCGGCTCCTTACCTCTATGTAACAGTGAGAAATTTTTAAAAAAATAGAAAATTTCTTGGGAACTACTTATTCGATTGTCAAAAAAATTGCAGGGTGTCATCTTCAGATATATAACCCTACAGTATGGCAAAAATACAAAAAAAATCCATCGGGTAGTTTGGAAGAGTTCCGCGAACAAACAACTTTATAAATAAATAAGCAAGCAAATATAAAATACAAGGAAACCTGAACGGACGGTGGTAATCGTAGAAAAAAAGCTCCAGATCAATTAAAAAAAATTTTTAAATGAATTTCTGTTCCATAACAGTAAATGAGAAAACTAAACAAAAGACCCAAATACGAAGGTGCAAGGCAACTTAGTCTTGTTTTGCACAAAATTTGAACTACACACAAACTTAAAGTTGAATTGGCATTCGTACTTACTACCTATCTACTGTGTACATCCAAATCGACGATCAAGCAAATTTTATCTTTTGCGCGATTTGTGCAAGTGTGTGATTCGTGATAACACACTACTACCACTTTATTAATGGAATAACAGGTCCAGGAACAAAATTACGATCTGAGAAATAGAAGCTTTGTTTCACATATGCTGAATACTCTTCTCTGAATTGTGTTGAAATGAACGTTTGATATGCGTCAAAATCCAAAACACGATTAAAAAAACTTCGATATTGAAAAAAGAAATGCTTGTATCGAAAAACTAGTAAGAAATAGTATATTGCAGAAAAAGTGCAGGAAAGGGTTCTGAAAAAAAAAAAACTTACCCTCGAGTTCTGGCCAGTTAATGGTTTGGTGTCAAGCCTGGGGAGCCAGCTTCTGGCTTCTCGAAAATCGAAGAGCGGAGCGGAGCCGGAGCTGAAACTCTCGATCTTGAGAGCGGAGGCAGAAGAAAAGAAAGAGCTGGCTCCGAGCCAGCTCCGACTCCAGCTACTTGCTCCAGTTTCTCAAAAAGCGGAGTGGAGCCGAAGAGCTGGATTTTTGCAGCGGAGACGGAGCTAACTGAAGCTCTTGATCTTCTGAGCGGAGCCTCAAGGAGAAAAAAAAACAAGCAGAGCCAACATTATTATTAAAAAAAAGGAAAAATTAAATTTTTCTCTTTTTTTTTGTCATTTTGACTGAAGAGCAGCTTCTGAGCTTCTTGAAAAAGAAAGAGCTGAGGAGCTGACCAAAAGAGCGGAGCAGTGGCGTATTTAGAAACTCTCTCTGGGGGTGAGGTGGGGGGGTCGAAAATTTTCAAGAACACAAAATTTCCATTGAGCCCCAAAGAAAAAAAAAAAGCTTATCCGTTAATCGGAATTAATGATTTTTAGGGTTTTGGAGGTTCCGGGGGGAGGCTAACCCTCCCCACTCCCGTAAATACGCCACTGGAGCGGAGTTTTTTGCTCTTTTCAAGATCAAATTATGGCTCCGGCTCCCCAGGCTTGTTTGGTATGATTCCATCACCACGAGGAAAAAACCCATCGCCTCCACCCCCTCTTGCCTCTTGAGATCTGGGGGTTGAAAGGTCTTTTCAAAGGGGTTTTTTCAATTTTATTCGAAAACAATCAACTTTTTCAAAATGATTTTGAAAAAACAAAACATTGAGCGTGAAATTTACTAAAAAAAATATCCTACGTTCATAAAGGCTAAGACGAACAGGGACGTTGCTACGAAGCGATAAAGCCTAACTATATTTCGGAGTATGCAATACAAACCTCTCATACTAAATAAGAAGATGAGACTGCTCAACAAGGACACGGACTCAAGAGAATGTAGTTGAAGGAGCTGGAATAAGCTCGATTGAAGATTTACAGGCAAGGATGGAACGACAAGAGGCACCGATAGATATGTTCTCAGCAGAGCAATGAGCTGCGCCCATACCAGTGCCAGTACCATGAAAATAGACAGTTTTCCCGAGTACAATCCAAGCCAGCGAAAATGGACAACAAAGCAATGGATACATACGTTGGAACAGTTTTGCGAAATGTTCAAATGAACAGGAACTACTACAATCTACCATGTACAGGCACGTCTCCAAGGTACTGACCGTGAGTGGTATGACAACCTTATCAACTACCAATTCTCATGTGAAGAGTGGAAGGAATCGTTACTAAGAACGTTTCCAAAACCTAGAAATCACACAGTTGACATTGACCGTATGAAGATAAGTGTTAAACAACAGGAAGAGAATTATGATGAGTATATTATTTTGCCAAGATGGCTTCATTGCGGCCTTGCCAATTGATTCCTTGGTAACAAGTGAGTCATATTCTAGAAGGCATTACTGATAAGATTGTCAAAGCTAATGGTAGAGCTGGTTGTAATGAGACTCCGGAGGCGCTCTACCAACATTGTATTATTGCAATCTCGCAGGAAGGTATATCACAGGAAAGTTGTACGCCTAAGAAGAGATGTTATACCTGTTACAAAATTGGGTATTTGGCCCGGCCATGTCTCAGACCAACCACAGTATAGACTGAGCATCTGCCATATAAAACCCTGTACAAATGGTTGACGCGAAGACATAATAAGAAAATAAGCATAAAGTAGGCTCTGCGGGTGAACGCGCGGAGCAGTGAGGATTATGCTTATTTTCTCAGGTGTTTTCTTATGTAAATTTCTTATCATGTCCTCCATTCAAAGATTCATTACTATGCTCAGTCTATACTGTGGATGGTCTAAGGGCCATGCAGTGGCGTATCAAGGATTTCCTTGAGGGGGGGGGATTTCCAAAATAGGAGGTCCAAAGAAAAAGAATGAAATGAGAGAAAAAATATTACCTTTATACGAGTAAATGCCTAGCAATCTGTAATTTCTTTAATATAAGCTAAAAGTCCTCCTTTATTATACTAGCTATATACTAGTATAACTGGAATCTTTGAGCTATAGATGATAGGAGGGGGAACTCAAAAATTTTCCAAGTCCCAAGGTCATAGGTAATTATGGCTGTATAACTGGAAAATATTGATATACCTAGCAATTTGTATTATCTCTAGTATAAGCTAGGACCCTTCCTTGAAGCACAGTAGCTTTATACTAGTATATGATTAAATAGGAGGGGTCTTGGGGGGGAGGTAGAGGGGATGAAAAGAGGAGAGGTCAAAAATTTTCCAAGTCCCAAGGTCATTCTCAAGGTCATAGTTAGGTAAGGAAGTTGCCTCCCGGACGCCGGACACTTTTTCTTGAAAGACCCCCTGATAAAACAGGTTCCCTGTAAAAATTCTGTCGTTTTCTCTCGGCAAGTACGTTGTACGTACGCAAGGCAAAAACATAAAATCCCAAAGGGGGGACGGATTATCCCCCTAATCCCCCCCTGGATACGCCACTGGAGCCATGTGACCAGAAATCTAAAACTCAATTGATAAGACCAGTTTTGTGACCTCAGATGGGCAATATGAGTGGCTTTGCTAACCATTTGGTTGTTTGATTCGCGAGTGGACACTAAAGAGTCGCCCTCTACATTTACTATGGCGGCCATTTTTGAAAGCTGCACTAGAAGGTGATGTTCCGAATAATTGATGAAATTTTTATTTTTATGAGTTTCAAATTATTCTACTAGTCAAGAGAGACAGAAAAGGTCATTCATTACAAGTGATACTTTTTTTTCAGTATTAACAGAGATACAGCGAGTTGAAATAACATAGGCTCTCATGTAAATTTTCATTTGATCACCTTCTAGTGCAACACCTCCAGCGCTCCTTGCGGAACGTCCACTCGCAAATGGAGGAGCAGTATTTCAACAAGTAATCAATACTATTTTAGTAGCAATGTCAAGAATGGGAATTGTGGCCAACTTAGAAGATATAATGATCCCATCAAACGGCTGTCAGGAAAATTTGGGAAAGCTAAAAAAAATATTTAAGGCTTCGGAAAAAAATGGTCCAACACTAGGCTCGGATAAGTGTCGGTTCTTGTATGATAAAAAACTGTATTTAGGACATGAAATTGAAAACGGTCAAACACGGCCCGGTACGGAAAAGAACAAAGCGGTAGAATATTTTCGTCGTCCTAAGAACGCCAAAAAAGTTGGACAATTTATAGACTTGGCCAGTTATTTTCGCAAGTTCATCAAAGATTTTAGTATACTGGCCGCTCCTCTCACCAACTTGACTAAAAAGGAAATTTAGTTCAAGGGTATGCTTCATCTAGTTACTAACACATAGACACTCACAAAATGGTGTATTACGGGTAGCGAATTTTGCCCACAGATAATTAACTCAATATAGTGCATCCGAAGAGTGCATCAAATATCTCGAAATTGCGGATTTTTATAATTGAAGCTCAGAAATATGCGGCTTATTGGTTTACACAAACTAATTTCATTCATTAATCGGTATTTGACGATTTAAAGATGGCTCTTTCAGGCATTATTCATAGAGTTATCTGTGGGCAAAAATTGCCATCCGCAACACACCATTTTGAGTTATAAACGTGTATTTTGTGTGTGTGAGTGACTAGGTAAAACATATCCTTAACTAGCCACAAACTCACCAAACAGCTTCTGAGCAAGCCTGGGGAGCAGCTCCGACTCCGGTTCGCTCCCTAAATTTTGAGGAGCCGGAGCTAAGAGCTGG
Source organism: Aspidiotus destructor (assembly GCA_035079395.1). NCBI lineage: Eukaryota > Metazoa > Arthropoda > Insecta > Hemiptera > Diaspididae > Aspidiotus > Aspidiotus destructor. The sequence continues at coordinate 39,212,906 of JAVHKZ010000003.1, read as the reverse complement.
AGCCATAATTTGATCTTGAAAAGAGCCGAAAACTCTGCTCTTTTGGTCAGCTCCTCAGCTCTTTGGGAGCTGCTCCGCTCTTTCTTTCTTAAGGCGCTCAGGAGCTGCTCTTCAGTCAAAATGACAAAAAAAAAGAGGAAAAATTCGACAAATCTCAAAATCCAATGCCCTAAGGCTTGAAGCTTGAAGTAAAGACAACCCGACTTGAGAGAGAGAAAAGAGTTGGAAACTATTTCATATTCATTGATAACGATAAAAGAAGGCTGACAATGGCGTATATTAGCTCTGTTTGTTTTTTTTTTTCTCCTTGAGGCTCCGCTCAGAAGATCAAAAGCTTCAGCTAGCTCCGGCTCCACTGCGAAAATCCAGCTCTTTGGCTCCGTTCCGCTCTTTGAGAAACTGGAGCCAGGTGCTGAAGCCGGAGCCAGAAATCATTGGCTCCCCATGCTTGCTTTTGAGACATTGAACCCTCATGTCATGGGAAACAACTATGATGAGGTAAAAAAAAGTTTTTTTCCTCACAATGAGGAAACTATGAGATCATTCAGAGCAAGGGATAGACCAGAGGTTAGAGATGGATTTTTTCCCCATTTTTCCCAATGTTCATATTGCATGCTAAAAAGTATATCATTAGAATTTATCGCTTCCTAACAATGCCCGTATTCGTCTTTAGTGCTTATATGAACATAAGACACTTTTGCAGTAAATTTCAAGCTGAATATTTCGTTTTTTATGAATTATCTTGAAAAATATGATGATTTTTTAATAAAATTGAAAAACTAAAAAAAAGTTCCTTTGTAAGGATCTTTCGACTCTCATATCTCACGAAGCACAAGGGGTGGGGGTGATGGGTTTTTTTCTCTTGTTGGGGGAATCATACCATTGACAGCCCGGAAGTCGAGAGTAGGAATTTTTTATGTTTCTATCCGCATTTTCTATGTAATTTTCCTGTACTAAAATAGTGGGAAAAGATAGCAATTTATAAATGCATGAGTTCGACGTTTGAGGCAAGGCCAAGCGTTGCTATGCACAAGTTGTAGATCGCTATCTTGACCACAAGTTTAGTATGCTATTTCTCCCACCTGACACTAAGAAAGTGATCCGTCTCCCATTTTTTTTTCTTTTTTCAGAGGGCTCCCACTGAGATACGCCATTAAATAACGTCACAATGTAGAAATAAAATCAATTCTATTCCATACGCTAATGAGAAAAAAAAAAAAACGGTCTTAAAAATTGATAAGAAAATAGCGCTCTTTGCTCATCAATGTTAACTGTTGGAAAGTTCACTTTCTTGTATGTCGATTCGGAAGAATAATTGTATTGTTTACCAAAAAATCATACATAATCAAAACGTCTATTTACATTCAAATAAGCTTTAGCCATATTGTAAACCTTATTTCAAAGAAATTAATGAAGAAGTTTTTCCTGATCGACGATTAGAATATCATAAGGGCGGTTTACACGAATAATAAAAAATGATCATTATTATTCAGTACTCTATCAATAAAAGTGACCATTGTACACCGAAAAAACGTCATAATAATGATTTAATGCTCCATAGACAAATAATAAATCAAAACATTTCGAATTCTTAATGACACAATACGTAATTTTCATTGATAGCGTAAACCGAGGTACGAAGATAACGATAGTTCGAATTTTTGTGATAAGAGAAAATTACGCGGTAGGTATATGAAACGAAAATTTGACTATGACGTCGTATCAGTTCATCAATTCATCAATAACTTCATTTTCGCGCCAAAATACGATTTTCTAGTGCCTAGAATTTGTGCATTATTTGTTCTACTAACAACTATACTGCCAAATTTGAAAATTCACGAGTCGGAGGCAAGAACGCTCAAAACCCATGATAGAATTAAAATTTATAAGAAGTACTCACCTCTCCGCCGCTTCTTTTATCGTCTCACCGGGCTCCACTTTACCGCCAAATCCATTCCATTTGTGTGCCAATAGTCCTCGTTTCTTGTATCCGAGTAATATTCTGTCGTCTTCATCGTTCAGAACGAAAACTAAGGTGAAGACTTTTACAGCCCTGCTTGTCATGCCGAAAATTTCGAAATCGACGGCCACACAAACTCACAAGTCACAACGGATCCCGATCTGTATAATTATGTATACGATGTAGTAAAAGCGAATAACTATAATTCACCAAACATCCGAAGTAGAAGAAAATCGACTCGAATTACTCGGGAACGATAACGAAGCGATAATTCACGCGGTTAAAAAGAATATTGAAGTGACACAGTTTATAAAATTATTTTTGATATTTTAAGTTATACCAACATCGAGAAACAGTGAAACACTGAACGTAAAACTACGATACGTTGACACGCGATGTTATAAACGCGAAACGTTCTTACTCCACAACAAGACGTGTGCGTCTGCCAGCAATAATCGAGACGCTAGGCGAAAAAACACGTAACCAATGAATATTATTCTGTGCTATATGGCGATAGGATTTTTCTGTCACATGATAACACGTTTTTGATACGTCAACAATCTTACATTTCTCACAGGGTCGCCGACACTTGTTCGGAATCCCTTTACCTTCCAATGGCCTGCACTGGGTTATTTTCTCGCTGCTTTTCCTCCTCCGCGAACCGTGTCGAAGTTACTTCGTCGATTTTCGTAAATTACAGTCGGGTCTATTATTAGAAAACAGTATCCAAGGTCAAAGTTTCGGAGTCCAGCTTTCCATAATTATTGTGATATTCCTATACGAGTGAACTGCAGGATTATGCAGTTGGAGTATTCCTAGCTTAGATCATAGTAACATAGACCGCCAATAGTGATGAGAAGTACGTCCGATCACTGGAGACGAAATAAGACGGATGGGTCCGACAAATGTATTAATGGGCATGGCTTGTAATCATCCTCACCCCGCCGGTTCGGCTATTGCCTCTAGTCTTCCGACAACTGATAACGTCTTTTATGTACTGTTTTAGTTTTAGCAGTCTAGATGCTAATACAATCATGGTCTGAGATTCCTAGTGAATTGGAGGCTGATCAATGCAATTTCAATCTTAAACCTGATTTGTTTTTCCATTCTCATTCATTGTCAAAAAAAAAAATCATTATGGGAAATTGTTAATACAGCAAATTTAGGTGATAATCATGGAGCAAAAGAGGATAAATTGTTGACAAAAATTGTTTTGGTTCAAATTGTAAGAAAATATCCTCTCCAGCCGGCCGGCAAACTTCAAAGATTGAAAAATTTCCAAGTCCCCTCCTATCATATATATACACTAGTATAAAGCCAGTATAATAAAAAGAGGGGTTCTAGCCTAGTTCAAGTCCAGTATGACGTACTGTATGTTAGGCATCAGCTTATTATAATAGTATTGAAGTTTTTGATAGTATTACATTTTCTTCAAGTTCCCCTCCAATTAAAGATAATTATATAGCTTGGAGGTTGACTTATATGGTCTGATTTAAATAGCTTCATCGAGTAACTAAATATGCATAACTTCATACACCACCCCTTCAATGAGCGCCAGATGTGGCACTGCTTCAAGTTCTATAAGAGTCATAAAACAGGTTCCTTGCCTTCCCTCATAACTCTGTTAAAGAACCTGTGATTTTTTCAACCTACAACTCTGACCTCCAAGCTACATAATTATGAAAGAGGAACTTGGAAAATTTTCAACCTCTGAGGTATACAGGGTGAACCAGAATGATGTTACCAGTTAAATGGGAGTTTGCGTTAAATCTGTTGTAGCGCAAAAACGCGAAACGTTAGATGTATACTTCAAATGTACGAAATGTGTAGCCTAATTTTATCTTTAATTTGCGCCAAATACGAAGTTTCTACGATTTTTCTGAGCCGAGTTATGGACAAAAATGTGCCAAAATTTTGCTGCAGGGGTTCCAAAAGTTGTTAATTATCAAGTAAAAATGTTTTTGGAGTGAGAAATAGCGTGTCTTGTAACATTTATCCTCGCACCCGCAACGAAATTTCGCGCTGAGTCTGAAAAAGAATGTAGAATGACTTGACAAAGCACCAAAATGACTGAATGGGCCCAACGAGGGTCAAAATTCCCCAAAATTGAAAATGCAGTCCTTTCTGACACTTTTGGCAATACCTCAATAAAATTTCGCGAGGAGTCCGAAAAATATGATGAAATTACTTGTAGAAGCACCAAAATGACTGAATGGGCCCAAGGAGGGTCAAAATTTCCCAAATTTGAAAATGCGGTCCTTTTTGACATTTTTCCCAATACCTCAATGAAATTTCGCGAGGAGTCCGAAAAATATGATGGAATTACTTGAAGAAGCACCAAAATGACTGAATGGGCCCAAGGAGGGTCCAAATTTCCCAAAATTGAAAATGCTGTCCTTTCGACATTATTCCCAAGAAATTTTGCCCTGAGTCGCGGCCTCCTCCAATCTCTCTCCGCGAGTTCACAGTCTTCAATCAAGGAGGGAAACTGTACAGAAATTGCATTGTGTCGGCCGCCAGAGGGATTTGGAAGCTAAGAAGCTTATTTTTTGTGGTGAACTCGCGGTGAGAGATTGAGAAGGGCCCCGTCTTCCATCAAGAAGGGAAAACGAACACAAGTTTGCGTTGGGTCGTCCGTTAACGGGAACCGAGAGTATGAAACTCGCTTTCTGTTGTGAACTCGCGGTGAGAGATTCGAGGAGGCCGCGTCTCCAAGCAAGGAGGGAAAACGTACAGTCATGTGCGTTGGGTCGTCCGTTAGACGGAGCCGAGACTAGGAAGCTCGCTTTCTGTTGTGAACTCGCGGTGAGAGATTCGAGGAGGCCGCGTCTTCGAGCAAGAAGGGAAAACGTACAGTCATGTGCACTTTCCGTTGTTGAAAACGGGGCCTCTTTCAATCTCTCACCGCGCGTTTACAAGAGAAAGTGAGCTTCTTAGCCTCGAATATCTCTGGCGGCCGACACAACGCACATGTCTGTACGTTTACCCTCCTTGATAGAAGACGGGGCCTCTTCTAATCGCTCACCACGTGTCCCGAACAGAAAGTGAGGTTCTCTGTAATTTTTGCTTCATGGCAAGATGTAACCAAAATTTCTTCACGTCTACCCTCCTGGATCACCTCCGGGGCCTTTTTCAATCACTAACCGCGAGTTTACAACAGAAAAAGTCCCTCTTGATAACATTCTCTCCAAAGGTTAACACAATATGGGATTCCGCAGACTCGGTCGCTCCAATCGCTCCAAGAAAAAGCCGGGTTCTACATAGTCAATTTCTTACTACGAGTTCACAAGGGAAGACAAGCTTCTTGGTATCACGCTTTCCATCGCCTGTAACGACGAGAGTGTTTGCCCTTCTACCACCTTTGATCATAGAAAAGGCCTCTCAATCTCTCACCGCGAGTTCACAACAGAAAGCGAGTTTCCCAGTCTCGGTTTCCTTTAGCGGACGACACAGCGCAAATTTCTCGACGTTCTGCCTTCTTCATGGAAGACGGGGCCTTTCTCAATCTCTCACCGCGAGTTCACAACAGAAAGCGAGTTTCCCAGTCTCGGTTCCCTCCAGAGGCCAACACAACGCGAATTTCTCGACGTTTTCCCTACTTGATGTAAGACGGGGCCTTTCTCAATCTCTCACCGCGAGTTCACAACAGAAAGCGAGTTTCCCAGTCTCGGTTTCCTTTAGCGGACGACACAGCGCAAATTTCTCGACGTTCTGCCTTCTTCATGGAAGACGGGGCCTTTCTCAATCTCTCACCGCGAGTTCACAACAGAAAGCAAGTTTCCTAGTCTCGGGTCTCTTTAGCGTACGACACAACTTGTGGACATCCATCCATCCCCTGAATCAACAATTTTACTACAGAATGAGAAAAATTCTTTAATCTGTGTTTATAAAAAATTGTGATGTTCGTCTATGGCCATTTCAGTATTTTTCTGGGACTCGGTGCTAAATTTCATTCAGAATTGAAAACAACGTCTAAAGATTACGCAGTTTTTCAACTTGGAGGAATTTTGATTCTCTTTGGGTCCATAAACCCAGTTTAGTGCTCCAAAACATTTTTTGAGCATTTTTTTTTGTCGGACTCAGCGAGAAAATCCACTTGAAAAGCAACTTAGAATTTGAAAGTTTGAACAATTTTCCAATCTGGAGAAATTTTGACCCTTTTTGGGCCCATTCACCCATTTTGGTGCTTCGAAAAATTTTGTAAGCATTTTTTTCGGACTCGCCGCGAAATTTCACATAGAAATTGAATTAGAATTTGAAAGTTTGAACAATTTTCCAATCTGGGGAAATTTTGACCCTTTTTGGGCCCATCAATCCATTTTGGTGCTTCGAAGAATTTTGTAAGCATTTTTTTCGGACTCGCCGCGAAATTTCACCTAGAAATTGAATTAGAATTTGAAAGTTTGAACAATTTTCCAATCTGGGGAAATTTTGACCCTTTTTGGGCCCATTGACCCATTTTGGTACTTCGAAAATTTTTGTTACTATTTTTTTCGTCTTCTCCGTCCAAATTCACATAAGAAACAATGACCTTATCATCAAAATGTTCAAAATTCAGTTCCATACTGTAAATTAATCAATTTTCTAGCCCTATTTTAAGAACCCTGGCAAATTGGTGAATTCTTGGCACATTTTTGTCCATAACTCGGCTCAGAAAAATCGTAGAAACTTCGTATTTGGCGCAAATTAAAGATGAAATTAAGCTACACATTTCGTACATTTGAAGTATACATCTAACGTTTCGCGTTTTTTGGCTACAACAGATTTAACGCAAACTCCCATTTAACTGGTAACATCATTCTGGTTCACCCTGTATAATAGGAGATGATAGACTGATAGATATGTACATATAAATTACCTAGCAGGAGAGACTGTTCAGATGAGTCATAAATTTAAGGATTATTAAATTCAGAATAATTCTAGTACAAATGACACTATTGAACAACAAAAAAATTTTTTTCTGTTACATACGTTTGAATGGGTAATTCTAAATGTATTTTTCACGCTGAATTCAATGCCGTTTTCCGTTTTTCGCTAGCACGTCGAGATTTTTTGTAATCTTCTTCTTTACTTTTGACAAAGCACTGCGCATTGTCGCGGAACACATCCACAATAGCAGTATCAAAGCACGCATAACAGCGTCACATTGCGCAACGACGCACAGCGATTTTTCGCAAATAAAGAAGACGATTACAAGAAATCTCGACGTGCTAGCGAAAAACGGAAAACAGCATTGCATTCAGCGTTGAAAAATACTCTGGAATCGCTGAATGGAATGCTTGTAACAGGATAGCTGTTCAGTAGTGTTTATTTATAGGTATAGCTCCATTCACAATAGCAAGATTGTATGAAAAATTAGATGAATTTATTGTGATGAAGATTCAATAAATTATTTTGTTGATGGTAAAAAAAAAGGGATAGAATTAATTGCCCGCTACAATAAGTAGAAAGGAACGCTAAATAAATGATCAATCTCGTTAAATGAATAGTTTACACGTTTATTGAAATAATTCACGTTAATTGGAACCACACTAAAATGATCAAAATTGAAGTTGAAAAAATTTTGACATGTTTTATGTCTTTCCTCTTCCCCTGATTCTTAAAAATTGCTCGGGCGTCCGCGTCCAGGCGTCCGGTTGTGACCTTGAGACTTGGAATAATTTTGGTAAAAAAAAAAGAAATAATAAAAGAAAAATAAAATAAAAATTAATAAAATAAAATAAAAATGAATTAAATAAAATAAAATGAAATGAAATAAATAAATAAATAAAAATAAATAGAATAAATAAAATGAAAAAAAAATAAATAAAAATAAATAAAATTCAAAATAAATTAAAAATAAAATAAAATAAAATAAGGTTGAAAATAAAAATTAATGTCTGGGAGGTCATTGAAAAATTTGCGAGTACCATCCTCTCTCTCAAGAAAAAATAATAGAAAAAAATAATATCAAAAAATAAAATCAAAAAATAAAATCAAAAAATAAAATACCGTAAAATAAAATAAAATAAAACAAAATAAAATCAAATCAAAAAATAATCACAAATTCAACATGGGCAAAAAATGAATTATTTAAAATTATAATTAATAAAAAATTTATTGAAATAATTATTTGTAAAATAAAAAATTTAATTAAATTAATTAATATATTAATTAATATTAAAGAAATAATAAAAAAATAGGGGGTTGGTATCATTTTACAATTGGGCGCGGACAATTAGGCGCAAAGAACTGAAAAATCAAGTATAGGCGCCCATCCAAGTAGACGCAAGTACAATTGGGCGCTTAGGCATGAATTAATTTTTTTTTATTAAAATGAAACAATTTTTAAAAATTAATTGAGCTATTTTATCATTACCAGCATTAGCGAGAGGAATCACAATATTAACCCTAAAGGTAATGGAAACCCTATCATATTCCAACATTTATTTTGATTGATCATCCTGAAGTTTATATTTTCATTTTACCAGGATTTGGAATTATATCACAAATTATAAATCAAGAAACTAATGAAATTAAAAATTTTAGTAAAATAATACTATTTATTAATAAAATTTTTAAGGAAATTAATTCATAATTAATTTATTTAAAAAATTTATACTTTAAATTTAAGTTACTTAAAAAAAATAATAATTTTAAAAATTATTTTAATTAATTGATAGATTATTAAAGTTTAATAATAATAAAAAATTAATTTATTCATTTTATTTTTGATTTTTTTTTTAATTATTTAAAATTTAATATTGATATCTATATTTTTTAGAATTATTTATTTTCATATTTTGTTTAGATATAGTTTTGAAAATTTTATTAATGTTTTTTTTTTTTTTCAATTTTTTAAAAGAAAATTATTATAATTATAATTTAACTAGAGGACCAGGGCTGCTCCGCAGCAATAATAGAATGTGAGCTGTGTTTGATAATATTAGAGGATATTGGCTTTTGTTTTTCACAAGGACCAATATTCAAGTACAGGAGTAGTTATTTTTGTAAAATTTATGAGAAATAATCAAAAACCTCACCTAACCTAACCAAAACCTGTCTGGCCTTGGTACTAATTGATGGTTGATGATTGGTTGATGAAGTTGCAACATATTTTTTAAAGGGAGTACGGCCTCCCAACCCCCGACGACCTTTTGCATTGAGCTACATTGAAAAAGATTTCATCAATTTTTCTAATATATATAGATAGCGATAGGCCTATTATTCTAACATGCTGTTCTCTGTTCATACTAAAATTTATATGTTTGTTTGTGATTGGTTGAAAGGGCAAGAACCAATAAGAATGCAGGGAGTGATGATTGTAATGAAAACTGAAGTTGCATGTCCGCGCCTAGCTCCGCTCTATATAGTGCAACCAATTTAAAATTGTAATAGCTCGACAATTGAAAGGTCTTAACCCACTGAGTGTTTGTAGACCAAAACCGATTCCCTAGACCGGACTTATGAGAAAAAGAATGTATGAAGACACTCACCAAAAGACACTCAAAACAGCAACTGAAGTTGAATGTTCGCGCCTAGCTTCGCTCTAGTGCATCCAATTTAAAATTGTAATAGCTCAATTGAAAGGTCATGATCCACTGAGTGTTCTTAGATCAAAACCAATTCCCTAGACCGGACTTATGAGAAAAAGAATGTATGAAGACATTACCATTTTTTATTGCAGAGGGAACAGGATTTAGGCGAACCAAGTTACAAAAAAATACGTGCGTCACGGCGTCTGAATGATTGTTGCGCCTAATTGTCCGCGCTATATGACCGTAACCCCTTATAGGAGTACCGTACCACACCGTACGTTCTTTCTAGGAGTCAAAATGGCGCGTGTCAATAGTTACTCGGGTCTTGTAGATGCTCTAATGCAAGTAGGGATGCAAGTGAAGTTTCTATTTACTATTTCTATCTTTTCTCTGGTCCAATGGTCTTTTAGACCTAGTCGGGCATGGGAACTGTGTACCTAGTTCAATGTTGTAAGCTATGATTGTATCCCTATCAAATAATTTACGTGAATATGGGCAGCTGAAACATTACTGAATTTGGCACACTTTTCGGTACTTTATCAGCAGCTGATTCGGTGCCGAAACAATTACTGAAACGCATATAGTACCGGTATGACGTATTGTCAGTAGTTGTATCAGCACCACATCAGCCGCTGAAAAACTGTGCCGAATTCCATACTACTTCTCAGCAGCTGATTTGGTCAATTTTTCTGATAAGAATCTCATTAAGATTCTCAATTGATGAAACAGTTGACCCACCACTACGTGAATTTTGCTCTCTCATATTATTCAATTGATAAATCTTCAACATTGTGTATTTCATGATATCACCTGTTTAAAATAGCCTCCAACCGTAAGAAATAATACTTAACTTCAATTTGTTCCATTGTTCTACAGCACCGAACAAGTTGATGACTACGTTATAGTTCTAATCGAAAGATTGAAGCTGAATCAAGATGAAATTTCTTCAATTCGATAATGTGCTGCAGAATGGCCTCTGACATTCGTCAATGAAGACTCGACTGTAGCAAAATATTTCACCCCAATGTATTTTCCTCGTGTTCACTCTACCTACTTTATTAAGGAGAGTGGAATGATATTCAACGTAATAAAAACGAAAGAAAAATCGTATATTTTACAAAAAAAAATTGAAATAGACCTACCGCTTTTGACAATAATCATATCAAAAATTCAACTTACATTTTCTTAAAATAATTGAACATGAAAAAAGAAACGAAGAGCCTACAAAATTCTACGTGTAATTGATGTAGGTACTCATGTTCCCGAACGAACCTCTTAAACGTATCGAATTGTAAAAGTTTACGAGAAAATAAAAAATTAACGATAAAATATAGAAACCAAGAGGAACTGCTGCCCAAACTTCAATTGGCGCATGTACGAATGACTTATTAGATTAGGGAATTTCTCGCATAAATAATTCGCTTATTCATTACGACAGAACAATTAAGAAAACACTCCTTCAAACGCAATAAGTACAACAAACGCAATGTTTCTCAGCATAGATGAAAAAAATAAAATGGTTTGTATCGAAAAGTAAAAGAAAAAAAGAGGAGATTACTAATCTACATACGAATACGAGTATCGTTTGGCTCTTCAAAATCATACCATCATGCGAGTGTAGGAAAACAAACAATACGACTAGATTATTAAAAATAACGGCATCACAAGCGTCATCGTTTACTAAATAATATTTACTGGAAGCCAGTTACACTGGCTTGTTCACAGTCTTTTTTAACACCGCGCTCAACATTCAGGAAACCATTTCGATTGCGTCCGGGTGCCGATGACTATACTTCGCGTTTTTCTTCGTTCCAATTTTCTTTACCGTTTCTTGAACCCCTTTCTCGACTACTGCTACGTTTGTCTGGATTGTAATCTAGATACATGCTAGGACAGACGGCTCTTAAATCTTCGTCTCCGCTCCTTTGATAGCCTCGGCGTTGGGAATCATATCCGTCTCTAGAATAAGAAGTCAATGCTCAGAATTCTGTTGAAGAAGGAGAAAAAGTTCAAGAAAACACGACTCACCTCGCAGGAGACGGCTCACAATTCTGGTCCTGCGTTCTTCTCTTGCATCCACTCGACCTCCAGTCACGAGTTTCACTCTCGTCTGTGTCATCTTCCAGCGACTTTCTTTTCAGTGCGTTTCTCATTTCGTTTGATTCGACAACCGAAAGAATCGTCGATGGATCGGTTGGCAGCACCGAAGTGGGCGGAATGTAAACAGGTGCGAAAGGTAACGCGGTAGCCGGAGTGAACATGCTGGAAGAAGGCATGTACAGTGGTGCTAAAGCCGGTACCTCGTTAGATGGCGGAAAGCCCGGGATAAAAGAGCTCGTGCCATACATATACGGCGTAATCGGAACTGGGGTGCTCGTTGATGTACTAGCTCCGGAGCCTGGATCACTACCGCTCTCAGTATCAGAGGACGGAGGTTGGGGAGTTGCCAATAAATGGAACGGGTCCACAGATGGGAGCATTTTGAGACGCAAATCGCTATCGTGCAGCTGAACAGGACTGACTGGAGACTTCACACTGGCCTTTACAGATTCTTCGTGCTTACGGTCTGGTTCGTCCTCTTTGTTTTCTACAAATAGATCAGTTCGCCTATTGAGATTGTTCAATAGTTGTTGCAGCTCACCTGGTAGCTGAACGTTCGATTTCTCCGGCTCGCCACGGAGTTGTTTCGCTGGACAGTAAAACTTCGGCACCTCTTCCTATTTGGAGAGGAAAAAAACAATGAAATGATTGAATACAAAATACACTCTTTAGGCAAGTGAAACAAACCTGCGGCAAAGATGAGCTAATGCATTCAATCTGCTGTTTCTGTTCGTTTATGCGACGATTCAACACTTCCAGTTCACGTTGTAATTGTAATGACGAATCACCCTCTTGCCCATCTTTCGAAGGGGCCGAACCTAATTACCGCAAAAAAATACAGAATTTAACAAAATGTCGACAAAATTAGTTATTTACAAAAAGTTCAATACTTACGAGGACGGGCGGTGCTCGGCGGTTTAACCAGACTAGCAGTCGGCGGAGCTGTTCGGGTCTCGGTGGCGTACGAAACCGAAGGCCGAACAAATGATTTCTGGTCTTGTTTCTCGAACGAACTAGTCATTGGAAGATGTTGGCGCCGGCTACATACAACGACGCCCAATAACACATGCAATCTGGAATCTTCCAATCCGGGTCCATCCAACGGTAACAACGCTCGAGGTATTGGAGAGTGACTAGCCAACGGTATCACATAAAAGTCTTTCATTAACGGACTTCGGCAACCGATCACGGCGGCACGATTCTTCTGATTCAAATACGAATACAAAGTATCGTAGTTGGCACGTTGTTCGTCGTCTTCCGCCTCGAAACGCAGCACCAATATCTCTCGACTGCTACTTTTCCTCATTTTTGAAAGGTAATCCCACACCGTCTGAGGATGAATGCGACCAACGCAGTCTAGAGTATCGGGTAGATCAGCGTCCAATCCTTCACACCTACCAGACACGTTGCTCATTCGAACTTGTAATTTGATCACATCTGGCATGACTAAGGTACCTTTCCACACGATCGACGGTAACTGAGGAGTTTGTATAGTGACTGTTGAAGACGGCTCTGCGTCGGACAAATGCGCATCGATTTTGGTGCTGATTTTTTCATCGTTTCCAGCGTTTGCCATCACCTGGGTTGCCGCGGCTGAGGGTGGTTTATGTTTGGGCGTTTCAGTCGTTCTTTTGGCGGGACTTCTCTCCTTCCTCCGACGACTTCGGCTACGAGAGCGATGCCTCCTACTATGTCGATCTTTGTGGGAGGAACTTTTACCGTCGTGTTTCTTATCCGAGGAACTTTTACTGTGATCTTTCTTCTCGGTACTTTTTCGACTATCTCGATCAGCTCTGTCTTTGCTGCGCCCGCGACTTCGACTACGATGACGGTGACGTTCGCGCTCGGCACTTCGATGGCGGTGTTTATGCGACGAAGACGATGATTCGTGTTTTTCTCGGTGATCGTGCCTCTTGTGTCGATCTTTATCATCCTTCTTGGCCACATCTTTTTCCTTCATGTTGGTCTTCAGTTTGAGCGTTGATGATTTCTTACTCTTGTCCGTTCGGACAGATACTTCGTCGGGCTGTAGGTCGGGCACAACTACATCGGATGTTGTTGGAAGCGCTTGTGATTCGATTTCCAATTCCCCTTTGTGTGTTTTCAAAACTAAAATCTGAGGAACAAGAGAAGGGAGTTATTATTACGAAACTTCATCACCTTAAGATTTATTCTCCAAAATAATCAAGAAAAAGAGAATCATCTTCCTGTAGAAGATCTGAAATCACCCAGGCCAAAGCATGAAATTTTTCGACGTCAAACAACTTAGCAAGTAGGAGAGGATCTGACATTGATCAAGACCTAACCTTAAGTAGGTTAGAGCCTTTCTCGGAACAGACTCCTCCACTTCTGTAGGAGGTGATCTAAATGAAAACAAACAAAACGTACTTTAGGTTGGTTAAGATTTTCAAGCTCGGTTTTCTTTATCATATCGATCTCGTGTTTGGCTTCGCGTTCTCGCCACTGGGCCAATTCCGCCGGCGCCAATTCTTCAGCAGACAAACGGACCAGATCGTGGGGCGTCAAAGATCGCTCGGCGATGCGTCGAAATAGCGTATTCTTTTGATCTTTGATATTGAAACGTAGACTTCGATATTTCGACTTATACTTGACATTGGTATCGTTGAAAAGATTGAACAATTCGTCTTCCACCTGATTGGCTAGAGCCGTCAACTACGAACAAAACGTAAAAATTGAAAAATTTACCAACCCACGATTTCAGAAATACTCAAAATTACTCACTTCATCTTTACGGACGTTGATGTCGCTCACGTCCTTCATTCGAGAATTGAATAATTCGTCTAAAGCTTGACGACAACTTCTGCGTATACGTTCGCGTTCATTCATGTTCGATCGCTGGACAGGTGCCTCCGAAGGAATGGAATCGTTAGGAGCCTTCTTCACGTCTTTTCGTTTAAATGCGACAACGTCCCCGGTAGTGCCTATTTTCGGTGGCTCGGATTTTCGTTTAAGTGCGGTTTTCTGAACAGACGGAGATGTTGGTACAGTGGGCTTTCTCGTAAGAGAAGTTAGTTGAGGTGGCCTGAGCGTCGACGAGCTTTTACTGGTAACTGATGCAGGGTTCGGTCTCGTCATTCCAACAGGTTTATGTACAGACGGCGCAGGGATGACTTTCGTCGTGCGTTGTCTCTCTCTATCCTTGTCTTTAATCTTTGCTAAGAATTCGGCTTTCATTCTATTTCTCTCCTTGACAAAAACATTATCAGCTGCATTTATTCTCTTTTCGTCGCTGTATCGTTTGGAGGGATTTGGAGACGTTTCGATACCGTCCAGAATTATACTTCTTTTCACAGTCGCAGCTGGTTTAGGTTTAATGGTAACGGAAGTACTTGTATGAGAATTTTTCGTATTGACGAAAATGGGTTTTAATGGTTCAATGGTAACCGGTTTAGATACGATTTTTAATTCACGACCCGGTCGTATAGGAAAAGCACTTGGCTTGACGATTTCGAAAGACGGATGGTCTGCTATATAACGAGGTAATTCACTGATCGATGGTCCTCTCATACCTAGAAGTTAACGGAAGGCGTAAGTTTTTTTTTGTAATAATGAGCTCGTGAACTACAAAAACTAACCAACCTGTGACCATATGTTGCTTCTTTCGATCGACTACGACTATTTTCTGGTCTTCGGGAAGAGGCTCTTCGTAGCTCTTGTTCATTTTCTCGACTGAGGCTACCACGTATCGTACGATACAGGCGTTACCGCAGTACAAACCCTCTGGCATGGCTTCATTTTCTTTGCAAACGCTGCACAGTTGAGTTGGAGTGGAAACTTTCGATGGTGAGGGGGAGAAAACACGACGGTTGACGGCGGCATCGGCGGAGGATTGTTTGGTAGCGGGACTCCGTTGCAGAGGTGAGGGTACTTCGGTTGTTGATTTGGAGCAAATTGATCTACAAACATAGAGACGACATTGTTTATTATCTTCTCAACATTAGCTAATATACTTAGTTATGAATAAGATTGTAGAATTTTCCAAATAAACTCAAGGTCATTATAGCAAATTAGTTTAACAGTGTCCTCATGAGTACGATCCATATTTAATTATTTAATTATAGCAGATTGTCCGTCGAATCGTTTATCAAATAACGGCCAAAGGGAAAATAGGATTAGAAGTAGACAAACAAAATCCGAGGTTTAATAAATAAAAAAGCATCGCAAGCATATCGCATTTCTTTGCTCAAATTTCAAAGTACTCGCTGAGGGTTTTTTTTTTCAGTTTGACGACCGAATAGTCGAAAAAAATGTTTTTGTAAGATTTTAGTTTTTGTTTCTTCAATAATTTCTACATCACAAACTTATTTATAACCACTTTCTGAGATAGGTTTTTGAAACTTTGATAGTAATAAGGAAATAAATAATGATTATTAATTATCAACGAAAACGATATAATATTTTGATAATCCTAAAAACTACAATTGCTCATCAAGAGAGAGAGAAAAAAAGAAGTAAATATGAAAATGAAAGAAATATGATAAGTAACAATATCTCAAAATAATAGGTAAAGGTACAAAAGAATTTATTAAATGTTTCAACAATTGGATTTAATTCCTCCTGTCCTCCTCTCCAGAAAATTAATAACTCCGAATTCTTCAGTACCGACAACGTTCGCACTAATGTAATTTTTAGAAAAGTAAAATATTCAGAAAAAAAAATTTAATCAATAACATCTTGATTAAATTCAAATACTTATAGAAAAACTTCAAATTCAATTTCTATGAAAAAATTATTTCAAAAATACACCGAAAAAATTACATCAATATTCACTTAGTATTAATTAAAATTTTTTCATATACCTTTTGTAATTGCAATCCCTATATTCGATATGAATTTTAATTTAGAATGTATGAAATTACATTTAGTGAAAACAGCTGAAGATTGAAGTCTAATTTGAAAAACTGAATCTTTAATTATAATGAAAATTCAAATTATTAGATTCTTTTCTTCCAATAAATTATTTGCCTATTCAATTGATATATTAATTCATTCTTGTATAATTCATTTTCATTCAAATTATAATTGATTAATTTGTTTTCTACATAGAAATATTACTAAATAATTTTTATTTTAAGTTTTTATTCATACATTACAAAAATAGTGATTTATAAAAATATTTTTAACAAAGATATTACTCAATTTTATAGCTATAATTCAATCCAATAGTAATGATTTCATATATTTTAATTAGAGGAAGTTTTTTTTTTTTTTTTTTTTTAACGAGCATTTTAGCTGCAAAGGCTATTTGCTCGGAGGTATAAGTGTAATTTAGGAGGTAAGGCTAGTACCAGCAGTAATATTTATGGAAAAAAAAAAATGATAATAATAAAAAAAATAAAAATGAAAAAGAAAAAAAAAAATTATACAAAATACATAACAATAATAACAAAAGTATGTTCTTCCAGGAAAGAAAAAAAAATTAAACAAGTAAGTAAACAAATAAATAAATGAGGCAGTTGGTATGATATTGATAATATTTTAATGAATTGATTTTTTCAGTACATTTCATGCCAGCTTTTTTAATTAAAATATTTTCTCCACTTCATTAGTTCAAGTTATGTGTTAATTAATCATAAAATCTTTCAAATTTAGAAAATGATAATGGTCAGTTTAATTTAAATTCTTCATTGGTTTCAAAGATATTGACATTTTAAATATTTTCATAGTTAGTATAATTATACCACTGAAAAAACTAATCCCGATAATTTTGATCAAATAATAATTTTGAAAACTACCAATCAAATTGAACTAGAATAATTTTAAAATTGAATTTTACGTACAAGTGATGAAAAATTACGAGAAATATGGTAAAAATCAATTGTAATTCAATTTTTTTTTACTTTATTTTGATAAACCTAGAATTTGAGTCATACATGAATGAATTTAATCCGAGAAAGCGAACTAATATCATATGCTTGTTCTAAAGAAAAATTTTCAATTTAATTTCTTTTATTGGATCAAAACTGAGAACTAGCATCGATTTCTCAATATTCAGAGTCATTTCCAATAGTAAAATGTTCAGAAATCATCAATAGCCGTTTCAGTAGTGACAAGGGAAAAGAGAACGAAGTAATTCACATCAAAAGCGTGCCATTAGGTTGATTCTTTAATGTGAGCGGCTTTCAATGAAATTGTTTCTCTTGTAATCCCTTTTGATTTAGGCTACTTTCTTCTGTCGCGCTTTCATCTTAGACGTGGCATTCAGGGTATTAGGGTTCGCTTTTCAGACACGCCGAAAGCGAGTACCTGATTCCTGCGTCACCAAAGTGTTACTGAGCAATTCCAGCGTATCCTACCCGAACACTACACGGTTGATTCCAGCGTCTTCATAGCTCACTGATCACCGCTTCGGTTACATTGGAAACCATTTCAAGGATACAAGAGAAATGAGGAGTTATACTTCAAAAAGGCATCCGTTCCATAAGAACTACATACATCAGGTGCCCTTTTGACAGATGCCTCCCCAAATGTTACATTCGCAACACTCGCTGGAATGGCATGCCCAGAGGAAGTCGCACCTCAATCTGAGGAACTGTTACTCTCTAATTATGTTAGGCGTATGGTCTTGTCCATCATTTCGTTTCATTTCAGGGGTCTTTCGGTGTAAAACAGGATCAAAAGGTCTACACAATGGTGATAATATCATTTAAGATATACAGCAATAGATTTCTTTCGAATTTTCATGTAGCAGCGTTCCCAGTAAACTATTTGCGACTTCTTCCAGCGCATTTTCTACAAATAAATTTCCGATGATTTCAAAGGATACTCTTCTGAAAACGCACGTTTCGAGTTGATGTGAGGATGGACAGACGAAATCCAATCGGAATTCTCAGTTCTTCGAGATTTTCCTCTTCTGGAGTTTGAAGTTACAAATAAATCTGTTTTGTTTTCCAGAAGCGAAATAATCTGGGAGCGACAACTTGACTTAAAAATATAGTTTTCGAATACATCTTCAATTTCGACGTGCTATTCTTTGAATCGACTTTCGAACTTCTTGTTGCAAAAAGCCGGCGAAACCCTCGAACAAAAATAATCATTTTTGATTAAATACAAGCACCGCATACCGATATGCACTCCAAGCTCGATGAAAATTACTCACTTCACCAGTTACAAGTCGTGGCGGCAAAAGAAATCATCGAGATACTCTACGCTAGGAATCGTTTCCTAGCAATAAACGGTGTATAATTGAGAACAGGAAACTCTTCTTCAGCCTCTCTTAGGCAATAGTGACAGCTGTCATCCATTTTTATCGCCGGCGAGGATTTTCAAAACGGCATTTACTCATAATCGGAGAGATAACTCCTTACTAGACTTGAACATACACGGTATGATGTAAAAAGTAAAAACAATTGACAGTACGACCATGTGAAGATGGATAACAAAAATACGAGTACGATTATGGAAACATAGACAAGTCAATTAAAAATCATGACGACGCGTAATGCTGACAGTCCATCAGCAACCCTGCTGTACAACTGCTTAACTGAACAAACTATCAATTGTCCCTTCAATTTCTACACATTTACTACAACTCGGGACAAAGAAAATGATCCGAATGACCGGAAGCAAATCGATACATATTATCAACCCGAGATCGGCTAGCAACAAGTAAGACTTTCATAAAGTCGTAAGAATCACTCAATTTGTTTCATGTGAAATCAAGTCACTAAATGGACCGGACAATCTGCTATTCACTTGGCTAGAATATAACAATGCATGAGAATGAAACGAAAATGGAAATGAAAAAAACGAGATAGGAAAAAAATAGTTTATAAAGACCATGGTCGTAATTAATATCACAGTTTTTCGGGATTTATTCAGGGTTGTCGAGACGTACACATTAGAACTAGGCGAATCGCCACTCGTCAGGTCACTAAGACGCTTTTTCGGTTGGGAATCGCATTCGGTAACTAGCTTTGCTTTTCGACAACTCGGACACAACCATTCCGAACCATCTTGTTCCATTTTTCCACCCATGGCTTGCGTAACGCCAACACAGTTGCCATGGAACCAGTTATCGCAAGCATCACAGCAAATCATGAACCTGAAAAACGACATTTTATAAAATAACCATACTCAAAAGAGAACGAATAATGTTTGTAAAATGAATACTACGACCTACCTATTATTGTGAGGTTTTTTGCAAATACACCACAATTTTTCCGGATCATCTTTGTACTCCGCATCATTCAAGTCGGGAAAGTCAGGTGGTTCAGGTTCGGACCTAAACAGAGACACGACTACAGTGCTGTCACCATTGATGAGAAATAACATAATGAGTTTCAAATACTTACGCGTCTAAATTCGACAGTTCGTCCGACCAGCCGATTATTATTTCTTCAGCCTGGAAAGAAAGATCAACGAATTAAGTATTATTTTTGATGTAGGTTTGAAATTATGAACTGAAAGGAAAGAACTACACAAATTCACAAAATAGAGACGAATATTATAGCTTAGAACGGCGAAACGACGTATTAAAAACTGATTTCACCTGACTATCCTCGATCAATTCTTCTATTCCGTCTTCAGTACAATTGACCGTGTAACAGTGATCGAACTGCGTCCATTCATCCGCGTCATCACCAACCATAGTTAGCTTATCTACAATGAGAACATTTTAAGATAAAGAAACGAAGCACAAGCACAAACGAAGTTCATATATCTTTATAGCATACTTTGAACATGGTAAATATGAGATTATTGAGGAAAGGAGGAAGTTACGAAATTTTTTGGATACAACTAACCTAAAACAGACGAGGCATCATCGCCCAATATTTGTTTCGCCTTCTCCGAATGAAGAGCAGTTTCAACTTGCTCCAACTGTTCCGGCGCCATCTCAGTGAAAGCGTGAATCAGTGAATCTGGTATACAACCTACTCAAATTGAGATTTAAATTAACATTCTTTTCGAAAATTGCTCATAAACCAATGATGAAATTCAAAGAATGGATCAAATCTTCCCAAAAAATACCATAAAATCGAAAGATTGTAACAAGGATTAGGTTATTTAGCTAAAAATGGACAAGTACATATAAATCAGACTTCCGATCTCAACTGAAGATATGGGAAAACTTCCGACCGCACTCAAACTTTTTACAAGGAACAAAAACTGTGTCCTGAGATTGTCATGGTGTAGGTGTACTCAAAACAAATTCTAATTACAAAGAATAGTCACCTTCCAGCGATGTTTGCATGCTAGACTGCGGCATCGCTATATCCAGTCCTTCGGCTAGTATATCGAATAATTCGGACGATGACTGCGGCAAAGGCGGAGTTTCGACGGTTGAAGACACTACAGAATCTGAAGATATGTTTTCGCTGTTGGAACCTGGAGGTGGTAGCAGAAGATAATCCTCAACCACAAGATCTTCCTCTATAGCGGATTTTTCATTCTCTTCACTCAATGCCACAGTCTGCGAGTCAGGTTCATCACCCATATTTTCCAATTTCCTCATTATGCTTACAGCAGCTTTGCACTGTTCGTCTGGAAATTTATTCCCTATGGAAGGAGTAAATTTGAAATTACGATCCCTTCACTCAGTTGATTGTTTCAAAATTATTCCATTACTTACTCAAAGCATGTTCCAAGATGTTAGAATTAACGGTAACTGTACCATTTCCATTTACGATGATAACGAATGTATCACTCTCATCTTTTTTCTGTTCAATCAACTGCGAGCACGACATGACTGCAAAATAATATCCGAGAACATTACTTGGAAACAAATCTAACGAAAGTTCATGAAAACGACTGCTTGGTATTTTCAAGGTAATGAGCTTTTGAGAACCAGAAATTACGGAAGCTTTCTACATCAATTGAGGAGAAAATTGAGTAATTTAATTTGGCTCTTTAGGCCGATTATCGTCTCGTCGTAGAGTATGAACGATTCAGACCAAGTCCACCTCAAAAATACCGAGCAGCTCCAAGTGATAAGCTCATAATGATAAGCAACATACACAACGTTTGTATTTTTGTTTTTAGTCCATACTCATGGCAAAGATTGTTCAGTATCTTGACAAAGATAATGAACTAGAAAATCGTGAAGGGGGATTAGGAAAAATTTGGCGACGCAAATTAAAGAGAACTGTTGTTGAGCAGAAGTTCAAATTCTTTTTTCGATAAAGAACCGAGGAACAGATGATTTTTCGAAGCACGTTAAGAATGTTTTGTGGCACTCCGTCGATTCCAAAATTTCAAAGGAAGGAAGAGAAGGAATGCACACAAGGCTGGGCCACGGCCTACTTTATATAAGGCCGTAATGCAGCGATGTCACAACGTCGCACTCGAAAAGTAGTGGATACAGATTTACACGTACGCTTATGGGAAAAAGTGAGAAAAAACCAAAGTTTTGATTCGTACGCAATTAAAACGCTGTTTTTGAAAAAAATGAAGAGAATATAACTTGAAGAGCAAACAATTCTCTATTTTTGAAGCCCTATTTCAGTAAAATTGGTGCAGTACAGGAGAAGTTATCATCGTTTTTAAAATTAAAAAATGGATAGGGGACGAAGTGCGGTACAGCTTCATCATCCTTACACCGCACCGATGAACGTGAACCGCCCTGAAACGTAACTGATAACAATCCACTGCCGCGCTGTTGTCATTTTCTACATTACGGCCTTATATAAAGTAGGCCGTGGCTGGGCACAAGGCATCCTGAGTTTCCAAGCTGCAAGCTTTACGACTGAACCGCTGAAGTGACGTCACGAAGGTCCACAAAAGCCCAAGTTTGGACTCCGAAGAAGTCTGGACTGTACATCTCCGGACCAACAAAAACGAAAGTATTCCCGGTCATAAAACAAAAGACGTTTGAGTTCTTTGATGAAAATCGATAGAAACCTTGAGAGATTGCAATTAAAGGGGCTCAGGCACTAGGGATTGCGGAATAACTGTTATTATAACAGTTATGACCGTTAACCGAAACAAAATGAAAATGTCTGACCAATTGACCGATAACCGTTTCAAGTAAAATGTGGGACTGACCGTAACCGTTTGACCGTTTAAACGTTTCGGTCAATCGGTCATAACAGTTATTGTGACAGTTATCTTTTCAATGTTTTTATGTTCAAAAACATGTTGTTTTTGATTTTTGAACAAAAAAAAAACATGTTTTTCTAACTAAAACAACACGTTTTCTCTCCCAAAAAATGTTTTTCCCCCATTTTGACCGTTATGACCAATTCATTTTCAATAATGGTCATGACCGTTTGACCGTTTGACCGCTTCAAAAAATACTCTAAGTGACCGATAACCTTTGACCGTTTCAAATTTTGAAGCTGACCGGACCGATAACCGTTAACCGTTTCAAATTATTTTGGTCGCAATCCCTATCTAGCACAAATCACAATTCAAGAGAAGTCGTGCACTTGTGCCTATTCAAAACAACTTCCTTTCCGCCGTTTGAGATGCAAGCGTCCATTGGTGCGAGCAGTTCTTGAGTTGGATCGAGTAATTCAACATTTCTCAAACTGACATTAGTATACCTAGTATAGGCTACTTCTGCTGCAGCCCATAGCTGCTTCTCTGGAAACGATGATAGTTGGAGCGAGATAGAAGTAGAAGTACCTATCTTATTTAAAAAACAGTTGAATTAGAGAAATTAGAATCTTGAAGAGACCGGATTCCTCGGCATCTGTCACTTTTTTGCCTAAAGAGCGAAATCATTGAGACTCAAAACAAAGTTTGAGTCAATAAATAGGACACAGGAAAGGAATTTCATTTTACCAAAAAATACCGAAGTTGGAATAAATGCCGGAATTTGATGAAAATACCAACCGAAAACTGCCGAAATCACAGAAAATCTTAGTTAGGTACAGAATTGTGAAATTGTACACTCATGACGATTTAGATTTTGCCTAAAATTGGGTCAATTATATTGTTTGAAAAGTATTAAATTTAATTTTGGGCTCAAATCCGGCTAATTTTTGTCAAAGGATTCATAATTGATTGGGATCTGAAGCAAAGTGGTTTTGATTGGAGAAAATCAATGAAATTTACCTTCATATGAGACAGTTTGGATTGAAAATTGATAAATTTTGACGTCCAAGATTGATTAGTTCTGGTGAAAAATCTGGTAATTCTGGTTGGAAATTAAATAATGTTTATCAAGAATGAGTGAATGTATACTGATAATAACGCGTATTATTCCTGCGTGTTTTTCTTTTTTAGGTAGACGTTATTTGTAGGTATACGGTACCTACGGATAAAACGTTATATGTAGGTAAGGTACCTACGTATAAAACGTTATTTGTAGGTACGGTATGTTCTTGTCTTGAATATCTACTTCAGCCGTCTCCAAAGTCATCACAGCGAGGGCAGCCGTCTTCTTGTAGGCATGCAGTGTGAACTTTCATAGAACAGCACTTAGTCAAAGTAAAAGTCTACCCATTCCTTCCTGCAATCCTCGCGTAACAGACAAGGCAAGTTGCCTTTCCATCACTATCATCATCATCGTCCTTACTGTCATCTGCAGGTACAGATTTACTCTTTCTGGTTCTGTTAATACGTTAAATGACAACTGCTTTGATGAAAGTTTTCAGCGACCTCTGGCCTTCACTCTCTTCTTGGAAACCAACTGGCGTGGTTCCTCAGTTGCACCCTCGCTGTGATTTCAGGGAAGAAATAATGTTCCATCGTTGGTGTCTCTGCTTTGTGAGGTAGCCTGCGCACTTGGCAGGCCTTCATTAGGCGGTACACATGAGCTAGCTCTTGCATTCAAAAAGGTACCATCATATACACTAGTTTCAACATTATTAGACGTGAAACATTCAACTCTCCACCATTTGTATCTTCCTATATGAAAGAACGCTACTTTGTTCATGAGCCATCACCGCATCAGCATTTCCTCCTTGAACATCCTTCATTCGGTTAATCCGACGTCTGTCTCGTCAGAGTACTCTCGTCGATCACCAAATACTTTTGAAACATACCGTACCTACAAATAACGTTTTATCCGTAGGTACCGTACCTACATATAACCACTTCACTTTTTTAAATGCCGAATATTGCCGAATTTTTGAAATTTATTGCCAAAGGTTACCCTTCTTCGTGGCGAAAAATCCTGTCTCTATCATATGAAATGAAATTTCTGTTGGACAAACAAATGAAAAGTACTTTTTTTTACAGTCCCGGTTCTTGAACTTGGAATTTACCACCTGCTCTATCATTAAGATAAAGTTTTGATATCGTTCCCGGTTCTCAACCTTGGTCACCAGCAGCGTCCGGGAGCCATCATTTAAAGTTAATAAGAAAAACATTCCATTGTTTTGTCAGATGATATCAACTGGCCTAGGGTATTGCACGTTTGCAGCAACTTGAGCCCCTGAAAGTTGGTTGTATTCTTGTTTTTTTTTTCTCCAAGACTAGAGCCAAAGCCAAAGCTATCCCTATTAGTATTTGTATGAGCTTGTGGAACTTGGTCTTGAAAGAATTATGATTGCCAAACTCCTAAAGAAAGATCGATAATTGACTGTAATTGAATAGGCCATCAGGATAAAAAAATCCATTTTTTTTACACTACTGTAATTGGATATTTATTCTCTTGATCAGTCATCAGAGAGGTAATGGTTTTGAATTCACATTCTTCCCTCAAACAGGTTTCCTAGGTACTCCTCACTTTAATTCATGAAAGTTTTTTCGAGAGCCTACGTATCCAAAACGTTTCTTCTAGTATACGTTTTCGATCATAGACATTTAAAAAATTCGTCTGAATATAATTGTCGTACCTGTTCATAATTTTCTCGGTTCCATTGAAATTTTCCGACACAAGGCGCGCTCCCAATACTTACATATGTGGATTTTCCTGCCTCTCCCCGAATAATTGCTTTACCTGTATTTCTTTCATGTATGTACCAACAGAGTTTGGTAGAACATATGCCGCAGGTATTATCTCTTGGGTCTAATTGCATAGTTGAAAAAACAAGAAAGATAAACAACAAAAGGATGGTTTTACTTCAGGGTTACTCGGTGTACATTTTTCTACGTACAGAATTGTAATAGAATTCATATTCCTACATTGAACCATACCTACGTTTCTTTTATGCATTCAATTGAGTACGTGTACAGTTTTTTGTTTTTAAATTACTTCATTAACCCCCATTTGTAAAGCTTGTAACAATTCATATAAACTTATTGTATAATTTTTCTTTACAGACTTCTCTACGTCTTTTTTATAATATTTTATCATTTTCCTATCCACAGGATTAGAGACTACATATTATAATTAGAATCCGAAATTATTAAAAAAAATTGTGATTAAGAACAAGAACTACTGACTATACAATTGCTTGTTCTTGATTCTAATCGTACGTCGTAAAATCAATGACCGTATTGAAGACGAAAAAAATCAATATTTGTCTTGAAAATCCACTAGTAAGTGCCTACTTATAGATTCGTTCATTTTGCTCTTCTATCGACAGCTGGGTGTCACTAAAGTAAATAAAAGAAAAATGGGTGTATATTTATTTTGTATGAAAGTATCTGCACTCTAAAGCTTCGTCGGTTCTAGTTACAAATCGTTTTTCGCGAGTTTTAAAAGTATCAGATAATTCCATTCTCCAAAAACTTTAATTTTCAAGTCTCGAGTAATATGAAAATTTTATTTTTTTCCTCTTTATGAAAATTCTGGACGACCAGGTTTGAAGAACCTTTCAAATACACGATATTTTTCAAAGAGCAGAATTCTGGTATCATTAAAAGGATTTTTCTCTGTTTCACATTGAGCACTTACTGATTTTCTATTTTATCAGGCTCAAAATTAACGAAGCGCAACGACGTATGGTACTAATGATTGGACTTTAAATATCTACTCTTAATTTAAAAAAAAAAATATATAATATATTGCTCTTCTAGGAAATAAAAATATTGGAATGATGACTTCAACAAATGGATTCATCCTCATATTATTTGTTTGTGGTTTCATTTCGAGCACCATCGCTGCAATCCCCTGGAGAGAAGTCAAAACAGTCGAACCTTATAGTACGTACAATAGGCCTATGAATTATCTTTTTACCCTCTGTCAATTTGAAAGTATGAATTTTTAACGCTACTATTCAAAGCTGAATTTCTGTTGGCACAAAAATTGAAAAGCCGTTTTTCAAGAAATTTTCTAGGAGTTATTGTGTTTCAATTAATTGGTTCTGTACACAGATGTAAATCCAGTGAAAGAACACAATAACTATGGACACTATTTCGAGTGCGATGATACGCTACATTTCACCGCGACAAGAGATTTTCAGCAGGACATAGATTCCAATGAGCGAAACCCGTACTCTAAATGCGCCTTATACAGAATGCAGTTTCACAATAGTAATGAATGGCATTACGCAAATTTGGTGCATTGTAAGGGAAAGCCTAAAGAATTTTACTTACAAAAGGTTGGCGAGGGCGATAATTTCTTGATCATACATGAAACGGCCAGTCCCTCAACAGGGTCGAGCGAATCACGGAATAAACGTAAGGCTGGCGATTAATCTTCGGAAACGTGATGATAACGAAAATTATATTAAATTTTAATTGATCATCTTTTCGAGTTGTGATAAGATGAAACATGATTTTCAACATTTTCTTTCAATATTATAATTCTGCAGTCGCATCTTCGTTGTATTCCATACTTTGTTCCCCGTCATTCGACGTATAGGTGTACGTCACTTTTTCGGATAGGTTTTCTAAATTTCTATGGAAAACAGTGGAGAACAAAGAGATCTGCCCCACGTTCTCTTCAATTTCAATGATATGTTTCTGATGTCATCGTTGATCTCATTTCTGAAAAAAGAATCTGATAAAATATGGATTCTGTACCCAATTCACCCAACTTCGATCAAATCTTTCCGAATTTACACAATTTTCCAGAAAGTAAATCCAACTAAAGAATGCCACGTACTTCAAAAAATAGAAAAAAATGTATTGTTCGAACGTTCACATTAAATAATGAGTAACTATTAACTTACAAAAAGAAAAAAAAAATCATTTATATACAAAGAAGTATAAAATATCCATGAGATTACGGTATCGAGGAAATACAGAAGAAAATACTGAAAATTTGAATAGATCAGTGAATTCTTGCTCTCTCAAGATATACAACACGCGTGAAAAGCGTACCATAAATAAGTTCGTAAAATTTGATAAAAACACGTTCAATCCTTTCGATGGGGTGAACATGAGAGGAAAGAACATTAATGAAAGCGTATAACAAAACAAAACTAGAACGTAAATGGACGGAACACGTTGTCGATACTTGAACCTCTACGGTAAAAATGAGGAAAATTATTAATTCGAAGTAATACCGTGCAGTACAAAAATAATACAAAAAATAACAGAACACAAGTACCGGTGCAAAGATCAAAATGCGGGTGCAGTGGATATTGTGCTGTGAGGAGTTGTTGGTCGAGATCCAGCAAGCGAATGAGTGGTGGAAGCATTCAAAGACTGCATTGTGCCCATCTGAAAAAAGAAAACCATCAATACCAGTAGTGCTCGCAAAAATAATAAGAACGACTAACAACAAATCAACAATGAACACGATAAAGAAAGACAAAGAAATCAATTTGTTTTTGACGTATTATATATGAGTAGAAGAGATAGAAACTCTTTCTATATCATCTGTAGATTGAATTTCTTGAATTTTTCTAATATGAAACGGAAACTGAAATACATCACGGTCAAGAGTTATTTTGCAATTGAATGTCACATACGTCACTTTTCATATCAATATCTTACCCTCAAATGAGCCAAGTCTTCCAATTTGGATAGATCCGACAACTCCAGATACAGAGAGTAAACCAAAATCCATCCGTAGACATTCAGTACGATGAAAAGGCCCCATAAAAGTATCATGGTATAATTGTAGAAGAAGATTGGGTCGTTAACGATCGACACGAAAACCCACGCAATGAAACGAAATACGGTAAAAGCTGCAAAAGTGTACAGCCATGGCACTATTCTCTTTTCGTACTCCTAAAAAATAGAAACAAAAGCTTCGAATTGTAGAAGGTGAGTTCGATTTTTTTTTGGATCATGTGTTTATACGTTATTAATTGATTACTGTACCTTTCGAAGCGCATTTATCAATATCGTACTTGTAACGAAGATGACAACTCCGACAACGAATGAAAACAGGGAAATTAAAATCAGTAAATTCCTCACTGAAAACAGCGTGTGACGAAGTACTCATTAGATTTAGTTCGTACCCGACTTAATCAACCATGAATATAAAAGCTGGTTCTTTGTCTTACCCCAGGCACTGCCAACGTAAACGAATTGATAACTGATAATATAATATCCATAATGTATCGAACCGGGACTTGCCATCCACAAACAGTACATATCAAATATAGATGTTCCGATAGTGAACAAACTTAGAAACTGAAACAAGATATCGACATTATTTTACGAGGCTGCGAACAAAGCATCATGCTTTCTCTACGAACCAATTCTATCGAGACAACTTACGAATGAGTAACATGCAACGATGAGTGAGCCTCTTTGAATGTCCAAAAAGTAAGCATCTTGCAAAATTGGGCGTCGATACCATGGTATTTTCAACGACTTCAGAGAACGCGAAGTTCGAAGATTGGCTGTCGATCGTGAAGTGACATGAGAATAGACTGATGGTGTTCCAACACTAGGGGTTCTTCGTCCGTAATTCATACGTAACTATTTTAGAGAATGATACAGAAAAAATTAATTCCCAGGTGATTGAAAACGTTATCAAACCGGGCACGATAGCACTTAAAATGTATAATGAAGAGGTTTGAAATAGCTTGGAATGATGAAATCTTCTTTTACTAAATACCGCATCACAAGTGAGTATTATAGTGAACTTTTTCACGATGACTTGAGGAGAATTTGAGGATTACTTCGATAATAATGAGAAGGGAATGCTCATGATGAAGAAGGTAAACATTTGAAAACACAATCAAGAATTTGAAGTAAACGCCCAATGAATGGACTGGAGAAAGAATGAAGAAGTAGGGACGAAAAACTAGACTCGACGTGAAAAACGTTCAGCTTCCAGCGGTTCAGCAGCTCGAGCAAGTGCAACTTCTTTGTCGGTGATTGGGAGCGCTAGGATCACGTATTACAAAAAAGGTTAAAGGGACAATGACAATCACCTGTGGGTGTGGGGACAATAAAATTAATTGATCTATTTGTATGTGCATCAGTCTGTTGCTCTAGATATCGTTTATTAGTCGGGAATTTGTTTTATTAGAGGTTATTTTGCAAGAAATGTCCGCCGTCCACCGACTTTGCCAACCTTTGTTCATTGTAGTAGATAGATCCCTAAAAGTATCTCGAGTGAATGACAAAGTATGGTAGTAATTTCGGTACTCATTAACAAATTCTGTATAAAATATACAACTTAAATACTAGTATAAAAGTTATCCGACAAAATGATCTTGCGTTCTTCGGGCCACGAGACAAGGAATTGGTTACGCTTTATACCTTGTGATATATATAACGAATACATCTTGTTGGATGTCATCGGAGCTTTACATTCGATCGCCCATTCAGGAAATGTGGCATCCCAAAATTGAAAGAAAAATCTAGGTTCTGCTCGCCTTCTAGTCACATTTACTTGTACACATTGCGGTCCCACTCCGTCGATGTACGGCAAGAATTTAACGACCATTTTCCGATAGTTCTTCGAGTTCATAACCAGTGAACATAATCGAATTCTTTGAACCGTAGTGAGATCACATATATCAGGATTTTGAGCCTCCAATACTGCATACAACATTGAGAAACAATGGGTGATTATTAATATTCAAATAAGAGTAACGGTACCGAAGTACCTACTTGCTCCGCTTATAAGATATGAGTCAAAAGACCGCGGTGAACCCATGACTTATGTCTCCTTTGATGCACTTGGGAAAGATGACTCATGCGCAAGCCCGATTTGATTCCCTTGAAGACCTTGCTCTAATTAACCATCAGTGGGGCTTATTTTATTGGTCAACGGCTCGGTGAGGTGCTAAGTTGGTTTTATTGACTACGCCGCCAACGGCTAGCTAATTTTGACCAGAAAACTTTCGGCTAATGGCTCACGCTTAGAAGCTTCGGCTTAGCTAAGCAGACCCAGGAATAGGTATGAATAAAATTTGCCAGAAAATCAAAACCTATCCATAAACCTATTCAAAGATTGAAAAAGGAAAAAAGGATGAAACTGATATCGGTCGCGATATTCCCCCGAATATTTTTCCAGAATAAATCGGATATTC
This sequence comes from Aspidiotus destructor, assembly GCA_035079395.1. Lineage (NCBI taxonomy): Eukaryota > Metazoa > Arthropoda > Insecta > Hemiptera > Diaspididae > Aspidiotus > Aspidiotus destructor. The sequence goes on along the minus strand of JAVHKZ010000003.1, from coordinate 39,182,091 downwards.
TTTAGAAAATATAAATGTATAGGTACCTAATAGATAATATGCATTATAAATTGGCCTACCAAGTTTCAACAGGAAGTCCGTCGTATAAGCTCGATTGTCGGAAGCACTGTAATAACTTTCTTCAGATCGCCACTTCTCCACGCGGACGGGTTCCTCAGCTACAGCTACTACCTTCAATTGTCTCATATTGTCGGTAGTGAAGACGAAACGACCCCTTCTGCGTGGACCACAACCTTTTCCACCAACGTTCAGATCGTATTCTTGTGAGATGAAATAATCAACAATGCTTCTCGTTTTACGATTCCAGGCCAAACATAAGAATACGTGCTCGTGAACGATGCCCTCTTGGACAGAAATTTCCACAAAGGAGTAGGGGTTCAAGATTTTTGCCGTGGCTAAACTTGTAAACGAATCACGTTCAGAGATGAGGCCAGGAAGATCTTCAAACGTTATAGAGTGGTTCGTTTTGATGTACTCGTAAATCTTTTTTTCTCGCGGATTGATAGGCTGTACAGCTTGGTCATCGAAGAAATAACCATTTTTAAGAATTACCTCGCAGATATCTTCTTTGATTTCAATTTTCTCTTCGACAGGATACTGAAGAGAGGGATCTGTAAGACGATTAGGTTTCAAGAGCTAGAGGTAAAACGAAGGAGTGATGGAATTGTGGTCAGACTTACTGGAGCGTTTCAATTCCAAATATAATTCCTCTGAATCTACCAATGGTGTCACTGCGATGAATTCGTTTTTTTTCCTGGGCCAATTATTCATAAAAAGGATACCAAGACCGAATAAGCTCAAAGCAAATTTCATTGTTTGGACAGCGAAATTTCATAACACCTAAAACTTGCTTGTGAACTCTTAAACGTGAGGAAGAGGAAGAATCTATTACGTTTTCAAGAAAATCATTCTAATTCAGATTCTGGGAAACAACTGATTAAAGATTAATCCGTTAATGATTCCTACTTTGTTGATGATAGAGGTGATTGATGTATTCAATGATAAAAGATAACTCATATCCTATATTTGAAACCTGAGTTCAGAAAAAGAATCATTGTTTGTGGGTATATCGCTCTATGAAGACTGCTCACTTAGGTCATTATACCCATCAGATGAATCATACAGAATACAATAATGTTCATTTGATTAGCTGAATGAATCAAGTCCGTCTCTCCCTATCTCTTTTCTTCTTGATCTTAATCGAAGGTCGACATTTTTCCAAGTACTCAATGTAGATCAGGAAGACACTCCTCCGGATAGTTCAAAAGTTGAAATTTTTTCAAGTTCCTTGTCATTTATCCCCAGGTGGATCGAATTTTTTCGAATCCCCATTTTACTTTTATCGCGCTAGTTGTTTAATATATATGCTGCGATTTCTAACAAAACTCGTACTTCAGTGAAGCTGAGTGAAAAATAATGATGAATCATTCTTTCATGTAATTTCTAAATCAGAATGACAGGTCGGTAAAATACGAGGAGGGAGAAATCTTCAGTGGGTTAGAGGTGACCATTTCCAGATATGTTAATTAAGGGACTTGCAAAGCAAATATCATCTCTCTCAGTTTCCTAAGAGTAGTTCTTTCTAGCTCCCTATCCTGTGGGTGGTCGTTGAGCTAGATTCAACAAATTCCAAGTCGTAAGAACTAATGCCAAGTTTTAAAATTGAATGAATTTATTTACAACAAATTAATAGAAATAAAACAAATTTATCGTGATCTTAAATTCAGGGAACTGATTTCAAGGGAAAAATAAGACACACAAAATGCTATTTTATAGAAAAAAAGAAACAAAAAATAGAAGATGAATAAAAATAAGGGAAGCCGTCGCCTTGACACAAATATTTTGTTGTGAATATAAGAGAAATTTTTAACCTCTTCTCCAAAAAGGCAGAAGAAAAATTTAAAATAAGAACAAGAATCACGGGCATCAAATATGAAATAACTTATATTCACCGGTTGTCGAATATTCGTCGTAATGATTTAAAGTTAATACAAAAAATATTCCAACAAAGCATGTTTAAATTTTTTTGTAATATCAAATAGGTATACAATGTAAAATGATTACATTGTGACTGGTAAAAATTTGTACACAAAACGAAATATTGGAACAAATTACAAGTTAATTTTATTGTATTTTGGTATTAAAAGTAGAAAATTTTCTGAAAGTCACGAGTCTCAAGTACGGAATCATATTCATTACAAAGCATACTTTTTCATTCTATCAAATTGTAATGACCAATCATTTTTTTTTTTTCTCAATTTCAAATAGTGAATGTATATTATCGCAAAACTGATTGACAGCTAAATACAGTCGTAATGAGTAACCTTTACATTAATGAGAATATCAGAGTATAATGATGGTATTATGATTTTCCTTACGAAAAAAAAATCTTACAAATAAATCAAAATAAAGATAATATCCGTAGTTATGAAAGGGGTAGAATGAATCGCATTCGACATAGATTTCACGCGACATCAATCGAGAAAAAAGAAAACAACCCCATTCACCTACAATATTAACCATGAAAGACCGGACGATAATAAATTAAACCAAAGTAATTATTTATTATACTTTTTCATTAAATTCCCAAACAAAATTTTTTCCGAGTAAAGATTAAGAAAACAAAATGAAAACATTGCGTATAATTGGTCCTCATTTCATTTTAGATTAGAATGATAAATAGTGCGAATAACTAAATGAAAAGAAAAAACAAAACAAGAAAATACAGTATCCTTATAAATAAAGAAAGTGATTCAAATGGGGAGAAAATGGAAAAACTAGAAAATAAACCTGTCTTCCAATCAAAAATTATCAATTCATGGATAAAGCGTTGACTTTTCTTCGAAAATCTGTAAACGAGTACGAGTACTTTCATTTCGTATTAAATAATCGAACAGAATATTCGTAAATCAAAAATAAGAAGGCGTAAAGGTATTTTGCGCGAGTAAATTATACACATAATAACATATTATATGCATAATATGAAAATTTCAATAATTATAATATAGTAGACACATTATAATACAAAAATATTTTTACATAGCAGGAAAAAAAAAGGGGGGGCAAAGAATCAATATCATCGTAATTGTTAGAGAGAATTAAGAATATAATTCTCATAAGTAATTACTATTCAAACAACAGCACTGCAACAGATCAATTGTCTAAGCAGACGAAGAGGGAGAAAACAGTTCATTCATATAAGTAGGTTTATATAGAAAAAAAAAAAAGAAAAATAGAAAAAATCCATACGCGCATAGTGCTGCTTCGTCACTTATTTCTCGTTCCGACTATCAAAGATCACGTGGTACTTTTTTAGATACATTCTTTACATTATTTATAACAATGGAAAAAAATAATAATAAATGAATAAAGAAAATCGATGCGTAAAAAGAAAGAAAATGCGACCAGAAAATCCTCCCCCTTCACGTATGAAAGTTCCATAAGATAGAAAGTTACGTGTGAACAAGGACTTCCGACCCTTATACATATTAATAGCGGCGGGTAACTTTTCCATTTAATTATACTTAATATATTTCTCAAGCGAATATTGCAACCTTTTTTCTTTTTTGTACTGAAAACCCATCATTTCAATAGGTTGCCAGTACAGTCGTATTTGGCACTGGTACAATAAGAGCTAAGGGGTTTGTATTCGACGTGTGATGTATATTGGCTGTTGCTGTATTCGGCTGCTGTGCAACAGCTTGCGCTACTGCCTGCGGTAACTGCGTCAATGTTTGTTGGGTAGCATTGGTCACGTTCGTATGCGGTAAAACATTCGGCATGAGTGGAGGCACCACCATGTTATGATTCTTACGAATATGCTTCAGCATATTCGAACGCTCGACGAAACATTTATTGCACTGCGGACACGCGTGCGGCCGCTCGTTAGAATGGCTTCTTCTATGCGATACTAGGTGACCTTTACAAGTGAAGTCTTTCGGGCAAATATCGCATTTGAAAGGCCTTTCCGCCGGTATACCTTTGGTATGGGAACGTTGATGAAACAGTAGATTACCTTTTAGCGGGAACGACTTGCCACATTCGGTACAGGCGAACGGCCTCTCGCCGGTATGACTACGCATGTGATTGACGAGATGTTCTTTTCTCGTGAATGGCTTCGAGCACACGGTGCAATTGTGCTCAGTCTCACCTGTATGCTGACGTAGATGATTTGTCAGATGTTCTTTGCGGGTAAACGTCTTATTGCAGAAATCACAACGATGCGGCGACTCTCCCGTGTGTATTCTTATATGGTTAGTAAGGTGCTCTTTTCGCATGAAGCCTTTCGAACAGAAATGACAACGATGCGGCGTCTCGCCGGTGTGTTGACGTATGTGATTCGTCAGATGTTCTTTGCGTGTGAATGACTTCGGACAGAAAGTACACTTGTGAGGTGATTCACCCGTATGTTGGCGGACGTGATTCACCAAATGGTCCTTTCTCGTAAAAGCTTTCGGACAAAACTGGCACTGGAAAGGCGTTTCGCCAGTATGCTGTCTGATATGATTGACCAAGTGTTCTTTGCGGGTAAAAGATTTCGTGCAGTACGTACACCGATGCGGAGACTCACCCGTATGCTGCCGCACATGGTTTAGAAGATGCTCTTTACGTGTGAAAGTCTTCGAACAGAAATCGCATCGATGCGGCGTCTCTCCGGTATGCCACATAATATGATTGGTGAAGTGCTCTTTCCTGGTAAACGATTTACCGCATATTTGGCACTTGAACGGAGTATCGTTGGTATGCGAGCGAAGGTGATTCGCGAGATGCTCCTTTCGCGTATACTTTTTTCCGCAAATACGGCAAGTATGCGGAGTTTCACCGGTATGCCACATAACGTGATTAACGTAGTGCTCCTTGCGAGTGAACGACTTCTTGCAGATTTCGCAACGGTGCGGCGTTTCACCTGTATGTTTGCGCACGTGATTTACCATGTGCTCTTTCCGCGTAAAGAATTTCTGGCAGTACTGACAGCGATATGGAGTGTCGCCGGTGTGACATCGAATATGGTTTTCCAGATGCTCTTTGCGGGCAAAGCATTTAGCGCATTGCGGGCACGTGTACGGCTTGTCGGTGGCGTGTCTTTTTATGTGCCGCTCCAGACTTTCATCGTTCGCGAACACGTGGAAACAGATGGAACAGGTATACATACTGCCGCCGAGGTGGCATTTACCGTGACTCATTAGATCGTCGTTGCTTTCGAACGATTTACCACAAACCTACAACAAAAATTTACAAAAAAAAGTTAGCTGTGCAGTTCATTCTGAAGATTCAAATCAATTTCGTTTTAGAGTACTATACTCGCAGGTTCTCAATCTGATCTGTTCGCATTAATTTCTAAAACAACAAGCTTGTTTTTCTTCAAACTTTATCAAGCCCCTTAGCCACTTTCCCCAATCTTTCTCACACCTGAGGATCTCCTCATCTTTAACCTTCGACTTTATTAACAGAATTCAAGCCCTTCACACAATTACCCAAGAATCCGTCCCTGATATTGTATAATCACGTTTCTATTCATTCAGTGAAAGTAAAAGAAACTAAACTGAGCCACATTTGAACCATCATGGATATACGAATCAAGTTTTCTTCATTGCGACAAAATTTCAATACACATTTTGTCTCCTGACAAACAAGTTCATGAAGAAAGTGAGAGAATGATATGAACATAAAGTTGGTGTAAGAATTATAACTCTGAATAATGAAGACTTTGATAAACTAATGAATTTGATTTACTTCAGACTGAGCGTATGTGAAAATCAAAAGCTCGAACACTCACCTGGCAAGTAAACGGTTTCTTCTCAGCGTGGTATCGTCGATGTACAATCATCTGATATCGAAAAGGAAAAACTTTATTGCATATATCGCAGGTATGATTTCCGGTAGGTACCAAAGCCGGAGATGGCGACGCGGAATTGGCGATTGTCAAGTCTGCATTCAACACGGTGGCCGTAGTCCCATCGGCTGTCAACTGATCACACGTTTTCACCACCATACCGCCGCTATTATGCAGAATCGCTACAGCCGGAGAATGTTGCTGCGTTTGATCACCGTTACCTAAATCAGCCGACGTATGAGTTTGAAGTTTTCCGAATACTTCGTGATACGCCAACAGCTGATTGAGGTCTTCGACGTTCATTTTATACATGCTAGGCACAACGTCCAACGCCTTATTTCCGGCCTCATCGTGCGGATTTAGTTTCACTATCTGACCGTCGAGCGTGCGTACATCTATCATGTGTTCGGTTTTTATCTCCGGTATGCTAAGGATGACAAAAAGGGAACCTTTTTACTATCATGTAACTCATCCGTTAGAAAAATTTGTACTTCGCCTACCTCGATCCTATGGATATGACGGGTAACCTTGTTTCCGCCACCTTCTCTCGGTGTACAACTTCGGCAGCAATGCGTTGTTCCTCTTTAACGTCGACTTCTATTATCGCTACAGGTCCATCTTTGCAGTTTTCGTCCTTAGACGAAGTAGATATGTTTCGATTCTGATGCACATCTTGGTGAGCGGAGGCAGCAACAGTCTGATGTTGCGTTAATGCTTGATGATGGGCCATCTGTTGATAAGATTTTAATATAGAACACTTTTAAGAAGCCTAAAATACATTGCAATAGGAGAGAATTCAATTTAAATTCTCTCAAGATACAGAAAGATCGAGAGATACGAACCTGTTCTTGGAGTTGTTGATGCTGCTGCGCCGTTAAAGAACCTATCATCTGAGGTTGTTGACGTGCTTCTCCGTTCACCACTTGCAACTCACAATGTATGACCTGAAATCGAGAAATTAGCTCGTAAGAAAATCGTTGGACAATACGATCAATAATTAATAAGTGATATTAACCTGGCAATGTAGCTGATTTTGGTCAGTATTATCCGTACACGTAGCTTTGTCCATTTTGGATTTATCGTTGGTCTGCTGCGAAGCGGTAGTTATCGCAATTGGTCGATTTTGCTAAACGCACAGAAAACTGATATCAGTACATTTTCATCTTGATAATTCAACTTGTTTTAGAAATACCCACTTGAGTCTGATGTTGCGTGGACGTAGACGTGACTCGATGTTCTCCGAGTAAAGTGATCGGTTCACTTGTAGGGATGGTGGTAAGACAAGATTGAGAAGTGGGAATAGAAAGTTTACCATCTTCAATTCTTGTAACTGTAGTCGTCGGAAGAGTATAAATGGTCGTTCCCTGCGATCAGAAATTCACAAGTTACAACTACGTACTCCTAAAAGCTTATGGCGTAAATAGATGAAAAATTTTGAACCTGAGTATTCGGTAAAACATTCGTCAAAACCCAATATTTAGCCAATCCGCCAGGAAAGGCGGTCAACGGAAGTCGAATGGATTCCGACGTCGTCGTCCTTTCATGCTGCAGCCCCACAGTTGCCTCCTTCAATCAAGATAAAAATCAGAAAATTTGAAAGATTGAAATAAATACTAGCGAATATGATATGTAGAATTCCTCTACCTGAGAAGAGACGGAGGAGGCTGTCGAGGACGGAACCGCGTTGTGATTTTCGTTATTCATTATCTGGCTTCAACTAGTCAAGAAGAACAATTACAGTTATTAATTAGTACAAAAAGATTTAAAAATATCCTCTTGCAGATAGGGGAATAAATTGGAGAACGCAAGTATTTGAATGCCGACATATTGAGTCCCATTTCGTCAACCGAGAGGTACAATACTCCTTCCAGTTCACTTCGGAAAGTGAAATACGTTGGCAAAGATAACAACAGTATTTTCAAATGAGGACTCCGGTTTTCCCTTTTCAATTTACTAATTGAAAGTGATTCGGCTCATAAGAACTGGTACTGGTTTCAGGTTCAAAATATATATTCAGTTTTCGGGATGGCACTTCAAAATTCTCTACTCTCCAGAACGAATAAATCGTTGGGAAACTTAATCAAGTTCAAATATTGCGAGTAAAACAACCACACGTAAGAGACGTTCATTGCTGTTAAGATTTGAGTGGAACCGACAGCAGCGGGAAAAACAAAGGGACGTACGTGACAAACATAAAAAATTACCAACGAGAAAACCCTTCTAAAAGTGTAAAAGACGAAAGCAGAAAATAGCCTAAGACGTACCTCATGTTACCGTAAGCTGTTTTCCCAGAAAATAATGCAATGATAAAATTAAAGACGTAGCGGCAAAGCGGAGGCAGAGGCGAATCTGTCCTTATGGACGTATTCATCAACACCATAATCAAATGTTAGATAAAGGTTTTTCGCTAGCAGTACGACAATGGCGAAACGAACATAGAGTGTAAACTAATAACAAGTACTTGAGCTTAAATTTCGCTTTTAGTGCTGTTACAACGAAATTTGCATAGAGCAATTCATCGAATATCAAATTATTTCCATTAAAAGACGGCCATTTTCTTTTCTGAAAGTCATTTAGATGTTGCTTTATTTTTTCGCGTCACAAATGAAAACAATAAGTTCGATTAGTCAAATTTGAATGATTGATGTTTGTGGTACAGTGTTGCTCGATTATTAAATAACAATTACGTTTTTTGGCAACGTTGTGAGAATGATTGAACGGGGTGGGTGGTGCATCAATGAGGTACTTGCCAAATTGTAGTCTGTTGGCTGCTAGTTCGGCAGACCAAGTGTTTCCCGAATCCCCAATTCTTCCATTCTCCCATCATTTGTGACCTGCGAATCTGCGATGAGAAAAGGATGCTCATTGTTCATTGGCAGGAACCCCATTTCCCTCTGATTGGAATACGGTATCCGATCAGAAAAAATTGGCGTTCCTGCCAGTGGGCAATGAGCATCCTTTTCTCATCGCAGGTCACATTTGAGTAAGTCCGCATTGGACAAAAATATTATTCAGCTTAACTTTTTCTTGTGCCAAATATAATCAGCACTGTGTCACTCACTGCGTCGATGAGTCGATGACGATAATATGAAAACTAGCGCTCATACAGGCATTTAGCGAAGCTCAAAATATCATCCGTTTATTTTTCCACTTCTAATTCTACGTATTACTTGCAACCAAAGATTGCTCTGTACACAATACATGCAAACATATACACACTCACACATCTATACAAGGCTGAATACCAACTTGTTTTTCCGTTAGCGTTTATATGTCAGTGTTTGGTTCGGTTGGATTTACGTTTTGGTTTTAGTCATTATTGTTTTTACAATATTGTACTTGGAAACTTGGAATTGAGTTTTGTTCGACTGTTAATTAACCTACCGAATTGTAATTGTTTTCATTCGAGTGTAGCTTCTCTGAAACTCCATGTGAGTATAGCGCATAAAGAGAGCATCGTGCTGTTGTTTTCTGCACGCCAATCAGTTATTCTCTGGTTATCTTATTTTATCCTGCTGCTTGACAGGAGAATAGATAGTTCAAAAATTCGTTTTTTGAAAATCAATCAGCATTCCGTTATAAATTCACCCGAACTCGAAAAGTTCGTATTCCGTGACTCCCTGTATCAGTAATCATGAAGATGAAGAGAAAGATCGAAAAAGAGGATGTGACTGATAATCAAGATGATCATGATGCCTCTGCGAAAGGTAAGATCTACTTTTCATATCCTACCTCCTGTTCTCCTATTAAAATTAATCTTATAATCATTTATCGCAATTATTTTTGCAGCAAAAAAGAAGAAGAAGAAAATTAAGGAAGAAATTAAGGAAGAGTATGATCCGGATGAAGGTGAGCAGACTTTATCGAACGACTCCTACGAGTGTGGTATGAACGTCGTCAGAATTGAATTCTAATTATTTTGTTGTTTTTTTTTATCGACGAACTAGGTGAGAGCTTTACCGCAAATCTGGTCGATCATACATTCGATGACGAAGATGAAAAAGTTTTTGCGGAGCCGTTAGGTATAGTATGCTCCTTTAGCTGATAAACCTCTGATATTTATTCGAATTGACTATGCTATCCTTACAGAGGTTTCTAAAAAGAAAAGAAAAAAGAAGAAGAAGAAGACGGCAGATATGGACGACGAGTATTCAACCGGTGAGTATCATCTTACTATTCACAAGCTTGATATCAGTATCGATCTTACTTGATTATGGTATAAAACTACAGAAACTGGAGACGGAGACGAAGAAGAAGTGAAAGTGACAATTGATTATGACGCTATCAAAACTGAAAATCCTAATGGTGTTATCAAAGATGTATGGCCGAAAGAGAAAATTCTCAAGTTATTGAATAATATGAACGAAGTCATCCCCGACAATGATAACTTGAAATATCGTTCCCGAGTGGCAAAAATTGATTGGAGCGCTGTAAGAGTTCACATTTCCTAGTTCTTAACGCTCGAGCGAAGTTTCACGATTACCTAACATTTTTTTCCCGCGCTTTTAGGTAAGTTTTGAAACCTATACACCAGCGGAATGTGAAGCTATGTGGAAATGTATCCAAGACAAGACTCGTTGTTTTCGGATTCTTAAAGAGGTTGTTCACGACGCGAAAGAAGCAATACAGCAGTCATCCAGTTTATTTTATCACGGCATGGTTAAAGTAAATTACGTGTTATGAATTTTTACCGAACTTGAAATCATATTATGTAAAGTCGATATCTACTGATCGTATTTTGATAATTTTCGTCAAGGATAAACATCCAGAAATGCCACAAAAGCCATTATCTAGTTTTATGCTTTTCTATATGGATATGAAAGATAAAATCGTTAAAGAATATCCTGGAATTAATTGCGTGAGTATGATTTAGGCGTAGAAAGAACGTTGTTAAGAACTATAATTCAATACTCCGTTCTCTCGTTCTCTAATCATAGCCTGATCTGGCCAAAAAAGTGTCCGAACAATGGAAAGCGTTGAGTCAGAAGAAAACTGATAAGTACAAACAAAAAGCGCAGATGTTACGAAATGAATACGACGAAAAATTAGCTAAATTTTAGTAAGTTCCGAGTGTTGTTACCTTTCCTTGATCATTATGATTGATTGTACTAATTTTTTCTTCTTTTTTTTCTCACTAGCGCTAAACATCCTGAATTTGTTGAAGAAAAACGGAAGAAGACCAAAAGTAATAATGACAGCTTAGGATTTGAGAAACCAAAAACCGCTTTCCAGGTGTGTAAACTATTTGAAGTATCTTGTCTTTGAGCTAATTAGAGATGATTGTAAAGGTGAGGAGCGTTCGAAAAAATCGAATGCTTTACTACTGTTTGTGTGTAGTGTCTGCTGTCTCAGACTATCTCTTTGGATTCTATACACCTATCTCCAGCTTTTAGAATCCTGAGTATTGAAGAAAATGACGATTCGAAAAAACTAAAACTTCTTCCAATTTTTCAGCTGTATTATCATTCATGTCGTGATGAAGCAGAGCGTAAACATTCTGAGCTCCCTGGAATAGTGTTATTGGAGAAAACCAAAGAGAACTGGAGGAACATGCCCGAAGACTGCAAAGTTGTTTGGATAGAAGCTGCACAAAAAGAAGAAGAAAAATACCGTGTATGTACTTTTATCAAAACGACTGTTGCGCGCGTAGTGATTATCAGCTAAAATTCGAATTCTTTCGCTGTCTAGGAAACGCTCGAGAAGTATAAACAGGAGCATCCTGGTTTCAAGATGCCCGTTGTCAAACCATTGCTTACCAAAAACGATCGTAACATACTAGAGAAGTAATGATAAATTGATTAAATCTATTCAAGGAAGAAATGGACGCACAAAAATGTAATAAAATCATCGTTTCGATTTTAGCATTTCTGGAAGGCCTAAAAAGCCACCTTCAAATGCCTATTCGTTGTACAGTCAACGCATGCTTCAAAGTAATTCATTGAAAAAACTACCTAGTAAAGAAAGACTCACTCAGATCTCAAAGTTGTGGAAGGAGTTGGACAAGACGGAAAAAGAACGATATACCAATGATGTAACTAAAGTAGGTATTTTCTTACGCCGATGTCGTATCAGAAAGTTGAACGAGCGACCTTAAATTTTAATTTGATCCGCCTTTAGTTACAAGAGCTGTACAAGAAACAGTATGACGAATTCGTGAGTTCGCTACCAGAAGATAAACGGATGATGGAAGAAGAAAGAAACCGTATGAAAAGAAAACGGGGGCAAGATAAGAAAACAGTCGTAGAACCCGAGAGACCGCCAACGTAAGCTGTTCGCGGTTCTGTTTGGATTGTAAATTCTTCATTTGCATACAACGCTGATCGAGTTCGTTTTGTCTGTTTAGAAATGTCGTTGAATTTTTCAAGTTGAGAAATCAAAATGAATGGAAGAAAAAGAGCCCGAAGGCTAATCCCGACGATTTGGCGAAGAAAAAGTGGCGAACGTTGCCTAAAACTATGAAGAGTGAGTACGTTGAAGAATTGAAAAAGGTTAACGAAAAATACATCGACGAGTATGCTAAATTTCTACAGGTTCGTATGTGCTCTGAATCTTCGGATTTGTTTTTTGAGTTGCACGCTTATATTTAACGGTTCTATTTATTCTAGCAATGTCCAGCCAGTCAAGTTATGCAGTACTTATTGGAATTTACGGAGCATAAACGAAAAGTGGATGAATTCCATAATATTGTAAGTTTATGAACGAATGATTGATTATTATTATATTTGCGCTATGCCCAATTGGTGAAACATTGTTTTTTTTTTTTTGTTTGCAGAAATTAGGCGAAACGGATAATGAATAATCATTTGTTCGCGAAGATTAAGTTACTTGTATAAATACCTGTGTATATCGTGTGTGAGTGTGTTATTGAATATAATCTTCTTGTCAGTTTTCGATTAACTCAATAATACTAATTATAACGGGAGGAAATTTTTCCGTCGGGAATGTTTCCGTAGGAATCATTCTTTTTTTTTTCGAAAGAAGTAGCTACAGTATTAACAAAGCTTACTTTGTTTCTATTGTAAAATCAGTCTTTTTGATTGTGTAGTCGTTATTGGCAGATTTTTCTGTCAAAGCTTAGAATTTTTCAATTACTAAGTTAGCACCGGTACGTATCCGAAGTGTATATATTTGACTTCATCTTATGTACCTACATTTTTCTAGTTTATAAGTATTTCTATTTCCAATAACTTTATTGTATCTTCTTTCTTCTCCCCCCCCCCCAAAAAAAAAAAAAAAAATATTTGATAGGTGTCGTTTGTTTTCTTGTACCACAATTATTTTTATTCGATATTTTATTGAATAGATTGTGTAATATTTGCGCCTTGTAACATTTCTGTTTTGTTTTGTATCGTTCTGCATGAGTTTATCCAGAGTAGTCACGAGATAATTCTCTTGAAATAGCCTGTGGGCGAACAAAAATGGTCAAAGTTCATTAGCGTCGCTGGAATCTTGTTTTCAATGAATCTGATCTGTTTTCTCCTTCCACTTCTTTTGTTTTAAATCGGATGTTGAGCGATATAAGAGACGACATGAAGACGCGTATTTTGTGAAAGGGGTCTTTTGAATTCATGAACGAGGAGGAAGGACGCCACGACCCGGACTACCGCGCCAGTGTAGTGCCCATCCATCCATAGGCGAAGCTAGCTTTTTTTTAGCGTGGGTCAATACTGACCAAGATTTTTAGAAACTTTTGCACATGAGCTAGGAAATTTTGTTACTGGCTGTTTACAACCTGGGCCGCGGCTACTTGTGAGTTTTTTCCTTAACCAATTTTAATTACACTTGCACAGCGAAATGGAAGTTGAAGATTTCTTCAGTTTCATTCATTCTAGATCACCGTCCCAAGATTTAGGGTGGGCCATAGCGTGGGTCAATTTTTTTAGGTGGGCTCGTGCCCACCCAGCCCACCTTGTAGCTGCGCCACTGCATCCATCGCATCAGGTAGATGAAATAGTGCGGAATACAAATAAAATTTTATTCCACCTAATCATTCGGCGTTGTATTGATATGCGTGGAAAATGAGGCGATGGATGGAAGAGGGGCCTTAAGGACCTAAGGCCCTTTTAGAAGAAAATTATTAAATCGAAATAAATTGATTCTACTGTCTATAAACAACATGTCTACAAAGTAACAACTCTCAAAAATGATTCAGAACCATGATAGAAGAGAATAGAAGAGAAAAAAGAACAAAAAAAAAACAGAAAATCAGATGTCAACGTACATTTTCATATCGTTTCACGGAATAAGGGCACTAGAGTTTCATCACTTCAAGCGTTATATAAACTTTCAGGAGAAGATTTTTGGATTGCAATTGATGTGAAATTATTCTTTAGTCTCATACAAATAATATATTCAAATTTGAAGAAAAGTTATGATGTACGAACAAAAATATTCCACTTTGAATTCTTTAATCAAAAACTAGGTACAGTTTTTTCTAAGGCCCTTTTTCCATCCATCGCCTCAAATGGTTTCATTTGTGGAGCTTTATAGCCTACCTATGGTCCAAAACCAAATATATCCCCAACTGTTTCTTGGTGGTTTAGAAGGCTGTTCAAACACAAAAAATGAAACTGATTAGTAAAAACGAAGCAAGCTGACGGAATTTCTCCTTCATCTTGGTAAAATACTAGGATTCTTTTTTCTTGCTGACAAGCTCTGATCCGAAGCATGTACAAGTTGACAGTATTTGAGTCGAGAACTATATACGGTAACAAAAATTGTTATAAATGCAGCTTCTCAAATCCTTTCACTTCTCTGATCTACAATTTAAATCAGGATACTCTAATCTGATGAACAATCATCTACATTCCTATCCCTGTCTCACGAGTTCTTTTCTGATTTTTCGAGGAAAAAGTCCACAAAGAGCACCTTCATTTTCTTTAATTATGGAGTCGCTCGTTTTTCCAACATACTCAATGAATCACTTCAACAAACTCAAGTTGGTTGAAGAGTTAATAATTGGCCCTTAGCAGCTGTGTCGTTGTACCTAGCTGTTTGTGCAAAGTTCGGTTTACATTATACTACCATTCAACCGAAGAACCTGTATCATATCCCCCTACTCAACCAAAATTCCAGTATCTCATTTTACGGTTTTAAGTCCGTAATCCTGAATCACATCCTCTAGATCTAGGTTCGTTCAAAAAGCTTCAACGGGTGCGCTCCACGTCTATATTTCAACAATTATTTTAGAATAAAACCGATAAAATGAATACGCTTTTAATTCTGGCCCACATCTCTGTATGTGTGGGTAAAAAAATTTTACTTTATTTTTGTATTTCCAATTTTTTTTTTTTTTTTGATTTTTTCATTATTGTGAGATTCTCGAGTTCGATAAGTTTTCTTCATCCATTTGATAGCCAAATCATGGAACGCGTTATTCTGAAGAATTAATATTCATCTTTGGGGTCAAAAATCATGTTTAAAAGTTCATAAATTCTTTTCTTCCAACATAATGCTAATCTGGTAGAAGGATTAGCTTCATTGATTGTACGGGGCTGATGCGACTGACGTTATTTATGCATCTGTCTTGGAATTGATTAAATCTCCACGTTTTGCAACTTATTTTCAACTGCTTCTAAAATATTTCTTCTAACATCATTGTCTTCGTAGCATAGGATCAAAGCCTTTTCAAAGTCGAAAGCATTGTTTTTGACGATAAAACAAAGAATTCGATATTAAATTTCTTGAAAAATATGTTGACGATAGTCTTCTCATTGTGAATGCAACCTAAGGTAAGGAACTACCTAAGGTAGTTGATAAGATGTTGGTCAATTTCAACCTAATCTAGAAAAGTATTTTTCAGACTATCCCTGTGTCGCAAGATTCGTTAGGAAATGAATGGAAAAAAGAATTCATCCATAGAGTTGGTACAATTAAATTAGGGCTGTACAATTATTCAATTTTTAATCTATTTAGCGCTGTAAGTATAATCATTCGGTACCAAGGTATTTAATTTTTATTTCATTTTCTGCTTCCTGAAACACACGAAAATAATCATCTAGCGTTTATTGTATATTAAATATGTAAAACTATGAGCAAGTCGGAAAGGTACGACAATAATCAATGATTGAGTATCTCATCTAGTTTCTTGTCTCAGAATCGACGTCTGATGACTGAACTACAAGTACCTAAGCATAATGAACCTTTTTTTCTCGCATTTCTTCAATTTCCTTCGCCAATAGCAAAATTACTCACGAAAATTCATCTTTGAGGGTGTCGAGTTCGTTTTTGTGAGTTTTCTTTCTGTTTAAATTGATGAATTATTCAAGTTCAAGAACATAAAGGCGTGCCAAATGCTGAGATTCTTCCATTTCTTTTCTTCGATTTTGCGAAATAACAATGTGGCAAACATCTCCCACCGTGCTAAGTTAGTAAAAAGTGGTGTCAACCCTTCGAATGTTTCGATCAAAATTTGATTCTATTCTTTCGTAAGGGAAAGATCTGTGAACAATCGAATTTTTGGGAACGTTTTGTTACATTTCCAAACCTTATTATTTCATCATTTTGTTTCGTTACGTGTGAGGTAGATGGGCCTTACGTTACGCTCCTTACTTTCGTTTCTCTCAGGATTATTTTGTTTTGATTCTATATCGTTTTTTTTTTTTTTCATGACCTTTGTAAATACCAACATAGCAATGTGGATCCGGGCAGGATATGGTTGTCGAAGAAAAGGCATTTTTTCGAGAACAGTATTCTGGTTGAGGACTGCCCACAGATGTATACGCTAATTCATTAGCGTATACATCTGTGGGACTGCCTTTGCTCCTTTAAGTCATCTATTCTGTACACCCCTAGGTGGACCCCATCATGATTCTTATGTCTTCTTCCATGGATCGATTGTCCTGTGACGTCACATAGCAGAGCAAAGCTTTCAGAGAACAAGTTGAGCTTTCAATGCAAGGAGATTTTTTACTCGGAGTTCATTGTGTCAAAAATAATCGTTACCTATATTAGTGAGGAAAGAGATGAAGAAGTAGACCACGGTGAAGACAGGTAGACATTCGGAATCCCTGACGAGCCAACCCGCCAACCGCCGGGAACATGTTCACGACACTAGCGAACTCAGTGATATCTCACTTCTTTTACAAAACTCGGTTTAGTTTGGTTCCGGGTTCCAGTGACAGTGATAAAGAAAAACAGTATTTGATAAGGATTAAGGCTACCTAAAATTCCGCCGGCTTTCTACTCACTACTCCTTGATGAAACTACACAACTTTGCCTTTTCCAGCGTAAAATAGACTTATTTTACCGGTAATAATCTTAAACTCAATGGTTGCTTTCAAAAACAGAGTCTAAAGGCTACAAGTTCACAACTATGAAACTGGTGAGTTATCCTCCTTCTTTTCAGCACCGTTCTTAGTTGATACTAAAGATAAACAATCTCATTTCAGTACTGTTTGAGTGGCCATCCAAACAAACCATGTTACGTGCTACGATTCAAAGAAATCACCTTGATGTTGGATTGCGGTCTCATCACCCAAACTGTGCTCAATTTTCTTCCCCTATCGTTGGTTCCTTCAGCTCGACTAAATAATCTCTCGAACTGGACGCCATTTAACTGTCCCGACCCAAGACTGGAAGGAGTGAGTTGGTATTATATCAATAACAGACCTAACCAAGATATCAAATTATAACGACAACTTTACGCCTAGGAGTTGAAAGAATGTTGTGGTCGAGTATTTGTCAATTCAGCTCCAGAATTCTGTCCTCCGTTGCAAAAACTGGTGGACTTTTCCGAGATAAATGCGATACTCATATCGAATTATACGGCTATGTTCGCATTACCTTTCATTACCGAAGGTACCGGTTTCCAAGGTACGGTGTACATGACGGAACCCACGCTACAGGTTGGCAGGTTAGTCGAATTTCTTGGAACTACTCTGCTAGCATCAATTCAGCTTTCTGATTTTTATCTAATTTTCGATGTAGATTTTATCTGGAAGAAATTGTTAAGTACATAGAGCAAACTCCTAAACCGACTTTGGCCAGTCATTGGAAAGAAGTTTTGCATACGTTGCCAGCCCCTCTGTCTGACAGCTTGAAACCGCGAAGTTGGCAACAGATATTCAGTTGGGAATCGGTTCTCTCCAGCTTGGCGAAAGTACAGACTATCGGATACGATGAAAAAGTAGTAAGTAATATTGGAACGATTTCTGGAATTACTTCGTAAGAGAAAGATTATTTCGTGTAATTTTTCGACAGGACGTTTATGGAATGTTGAAAGTTACTCCAGTTAGTTCTGGGTATTGTCTGGGGAGCAGTAACTGGATTTTGACGACTGATTATGAAAAAATTGTTTATGTTAGTGGATCTTCAACGTTGACCACGCATCCGAAGTGAGATATTTGTTGAAATAATGACAAAAATGTGACTGTAGAACAGAATATTGAATAGAAATTTTTCTGATTTCAGACCTATCGATCAAACGTCTTTGAAAAACGCCGACGTCCTCATTTTAACAGGGTTAACTCAGACACCAGCGGCGAATCCTGACACTATGCTCGGAGAATTGTGTATGACTGCGAGTAAGTAAACACGAATGACAGAAATAAGATTTGAAACATTACTCGAGAGTAAATACGTCGTATTGACTATTTCATGTTATAGCAATGACACTGAAAAATAATGGCAGCGTTCTAATTCCTTGTTACCCGTCCGGTGTGGTTTACGACCTGTTCGAATGTTTGTCGACCCATTTAGATAACTCAGGGTTGTCTCATATTCCGATGTACTTCCTTTCACCCGTGTCGGATGTATCGTTAGGATATTCGAATATATTTGCCGAATGGTATGTAACTGTAAATTTTGATTGCGTTGATGTCAAGCTTTTTCTGAGGGGAACGTCAGCCGTTCTTCTGACAAACTGTGGTCCTGTGAGGAGGAGGCTCTGACTTGAATCAGGGACTTCGAAAATTTTTCAAAGGTAATCCTGAGTATCTGAGAGGGAGGAGTCTCAAAGACAACAAGAGTCCCGAGTAATTGTGACCTCGAAGAGATGAGAAGGCAAACTTGAAGTAAATCGCAGATTTTGGGAAATGTTTCAAGACGACTATATGTAATGGAGGGAGAGGAAGCTCAACCACGAGCGAAATGAGCGTTTATCCAGTTTCCGACCTTTTGAGTTCTCTCTAGGGGTTTTAAGATGAAATATCGGATATAAATTATCTTCATTCCTGTTCTTTCAGGTTGTCACAAGGTAAACAAAATAAAATCTATTTACCAGAAGAGCCGTTTCCTCACGCCCACCTCGTTAAAACCGGCAGACTAAAACCCTTCAAGCATATCTACGACGATGGATTTTGTAATGATATGCGACAGGTAAGTTGGTCGACAGAAAATCGGAAAAACTATAATTTTCTACAACGTACAGTACGTTATATATTTTTAGCCTTGTGTCGTATTTTGTGGACATCCTAGTCTTCGCATAGGCGATTCTGTCCATTTTATTGAACTATGGGGCTCAAACCCGCTGCACACGGTGATATTTACTGGTAAGTAACCTTATTTAGGTATTTTATAATCTTCAAAATCGAGGAATATTCACGCGAGATTTTTGATGTTCTTACAGAGCCCGATTATCCGTACCTAGACGCTCTAGCACCCTTCCAACCGATAGCGATGACAGCCGTTCACTACGCCATAGATACTAGTCTAAATTTCACACAAGCTAATAAACTGATCAGAGAGCTCAAACCTTCCACGTTAATCTTACCCGAGTGTTACACTCAACCTCCTGCGACGCATCCTAATAGAACCGAACTCGTTATTGAACAGGTGACTATTTTTCAGACTTCAATACGAAGGTGTTTTTTTTTGTCTGCTAATTTTCATGTTTGATAGCCTCCGGAGCGCAAGATTCTAACAATAAATCGTGGCGAAGTGTTGACGTTACCTTTGAAAAGACGTAAACTAGTTGTCAATTTGGCTGCGGATATGGCGGAGCAATTGATACCGGCAAAAATAAATTCCAATGTTGGTTTGGTTACCGTTACTGGTGAGCTCAAGATCAAGGATAATGATATGAAAATCGAGGTATTCAAATGTTACGTACTCGTGTTATTCGGGTGATTAGCTTTCATTTTATAAATGAATTTCTGTACTTCAGATGCTCAAGTTCAAAGATGGCAATGACTCTCAATCGAAGAAATCAGCCATCGATTCTACCGAAAACTTGAAACACTGCAAGTACACGTGGGGAACTTTGAATGTAGAAAAATTCATGAAACGGCTCGCTGAAGAAGGCATCACAGATGCAAAATTAGAACAGAGTTCCAGCGGTTCTATAATTCATTTGGTACGTAAAAAAATTATAAAATCGTCAACTTCTGAAGTTACTTTCTTTATTGATCAATATGTTTGCTCTCAATAATAAAATTCCTATTTATTTATTCGCAGCAAGATGAAGATACGTTAATTCAAATTGAAGACGATTCGACTCATATCTGCTGCGCTTCTCTGGAGACTGGCTTCAGAACGAAGTTAAAGAATATCTTGTTGAACTGCCTGAATCAGTTTTGAAATCGTGACGGTCTCGCCTATTACGAGCACGAACGAACGCTGTGGCAGAATTCGAAGAGTAACGCTTCTTCGCGACGGTGACGCGAATAGATTTTCGCCCGCGAAGAATTTTGAGGAAGAATACTCGCAAGAAAAAGTTGTTACACTGAATTTGCTTGTATTTTGATGAACGATACACGAGAATTTTACTCGGAAAATAGAAAACGAATAATTTTATTCTTGGCGCATGCTTTTTTTACGCAAAATAAAGTCTCTCTGCTCATTTTGCTCCGAACTCATCCGCATCGCGAGCGGCGGTATCTGCCAGCGAAAACTTCTGAATAGAATTTTGAGATCGGTTCCCCACAGTAAAGAGAGTCGGAGCACAACACTGAGCACTCGCTCGGCCAACCGTACCTCAAACAAGTCATCACTAATCTTCGTCTTTACTGTCCGTCGATTTATTACGCTCGATCCGTTGACGACTGAATTTTCCCATACCGGGTCGGTAAATTTCCAACGCTGGGCGATCCTATAATGAGGAAAATGCAATTTAATTTCTTTGAACTTTCTCAATCAACGAATAATATATTTCTAGTCACCTTATTTTTAATTCGTCTTTCGGCGCGATCGTCTCTCTTATGATCCCCTTTGCTGTCTCTCAATTTCGGTTCCCCATCTAAACAAGCACTGGATACTCTATCTTGACTTCCAGCTTCTTGACCAAAATTGTCTTTTTTCTCATCTTTTTTTACTTTCGGCTCTGCTACGGACTTTTTATCGACATTTCTTCCTTCAGAAGAATTATGTTCTCTTTCAGTTTGGTAACTTTTTCTAGTTTCTTTAGTATCAGTGCTCTTCTTCTTGTCGTAACGTCTACTCGACTTTTCATCGTAATCTTTTGATTTACTACCACTACTGCTACTACCGTTCTTATTACTGTAGCTACTTTTCTGATAGGAACTATGACCTCTGGTTTTATAGTCTTCGTAATAATGTCCATCGCGCTTACTAGCACTCTTGTACTTGTCGTATTCATATCCGAGGGGATGATCGCGTTTTTTCTGGCCAGAGAAAAATTTCTTATCTTCTCTATCGCGACTGTAACTGTATCTTCGATCATCGTCACGATAATTTTTCCTGTCATCTACTTTCTTGTGACTAATATCGTTCTTATCACCACGATCTGACTTGCTTTCTTCTTTAGCGCTGTCAATTTCCTTTTCCGCAGGATCAACGCTCGCTGAACATTGATCGGCGTCAATGCTTTTAGAATCTTTCATATCGCCCGAGCCCAGCGGTTTATCCTCCTGTTTACGACGAGCCAAATCACGTTGTCTTTCTTCTTGATAACTTTTCCCTTTAATGCTGTAGAGAGAGAAAGAGAAGGAGAGAATACTCGATAAACACATCGGAGGGAAGAAGATGATTATAAACAAATAATTACGTACCGAACCGAAGAAACTTTACTGTCCTCTACATGTTTACTTTCCCCTTCTTTCTTACGATCATCTTTCAATTTCGCGATCTTCTCCATATTCGTCTGCAATGAATCCTTACATTTAATTTACGATCGTTTGGGCTCAACAGAAGCCAAAATTCCACTTACTTTTTGAGCTTCTTTCGTCTCCTTCTTGATCCGCCTTTCTTCCTTCTGTTTTCGTCGTTCTAAGTCACGTCTACGACGTTCTTCCTTCTTTTCCTCTTTATGTTTCAACCAATCGTTCTTTTTGGACGTCAAAAACTCGATTAAGGGAGTAGTGGTCACTTTTTCTTCGTTCTCATCTGGAAACGATTTGCGATGTAAATGAGTGGGGCAAATACATGATGATTATATCAAACTAGATTCAGATAATACCATTCGCTAAATCGAAATAATGTTCAGTCAGCTGATTGGCGGGTTTATGCTCTTGTTCCTCGGTTTCCAGTAGTTGAACGAATTCCTGATAGTCAGGGTCTTCATCGATCGTTCCACATAGAGGATCATTCTTACGATTCGTACGATTCTTTGGGATACGTTGAAAGGGAGCGAACTCGACCACTGCGGGAAATTCTTGACCTGGGAAAGAATGACAAAATTCATAGCCTTTTTTCAACTACGATGACAAAAATTTATAAATCTTTATTTTACCTGTACCGTCGATGAATACATAATCATCAAATTTCTGAGTGAAAGTGTACACATCTTCGTGATTCACAAAGTTTATGTACGCCCTAGAGAGATTAAGATCTCCAGATTTCCCTTGGACATAATAAAGATAATCGTGTTCAAACAGAGGAGATATATGTTCCAAAAATGATTCTTCCGTCATAGTACCCGGTAGTCTTCGAATGACAACCTGCGAAGTGAAAATTGCGTCGTCAATAGAAGCATACAAATCTGTGTATTAAATTTTATCGAATTTTATAAACCTTCGTAGGCTGTTTTTCCTCTCTAAACTTTTTCTTAGGAGCCTCATTCTTCTGATGAATCACTTCTTCTGATTTGTTTGTATCGGGTCCTATGAAGAAATGAGAAGATATAATAGAGGAATTCGTAAGTTTCCGAAGTTGGAATACCGCAGGTTCGAAGAGTGTTGGGAAAATTTAACGTTTACCTTCAACCATGTTTATCTTCCAAGTATCGAAACAACTAACATTAATATTGTTGATTTAGAACTACAACACGAATATGAGCATGTTTGAGAATTAAAATTTAGCCATTGTGTATGTGCAGTGATAATGAAGTGAAGTATAATTATTCTGACAGAACAGCAGAAATCAGAAAATCTACCTAATAAGACTTCATAGAAAATAATCAGCTCGAGCAGGAGGTTCGAGTAAAAAATAAACACGAGGTAAACTCGTTGATTCGAACCGGGCATAATATTGTAGGTTCGCTAGCGTCGCCTGTGTAAAATACAAGGAAAATACTAGTGATAGGAACTATCGATAGACTACAGTACTCATCGATAGTTTGAGAAATTATCAATAGTTCAGAAATTTCTCTTCTTCTTATCAAAATCACAAAATTAGTGGGAATTTACTGATAATACATTTGAAAGAAAGAGAAAGAAACTGGAATGTCAGATAGTCGACCGTTGACCATTCACTTTTGGTCAAATATGTGCTTTTTGGTTGTGCGGTCATGTTTTTGAGGTATTTATTAGTCGCGTCCATCATCTGATAACACTAGGATACATTCCTTGACAGGATTTTCCATTCCCAAAAAATAACGATCAGGAGAAGAGTATCTATCCCAGAAGTAACACAGGTACTTTCCTCCTGATTGATATTTTTCATTCAAACCATCAATAATATCGATAGTTAAAGTTTCGGGAAAAACTATCGGGACTATCGATAGCATGAGACTATCGACCTTAGACCATGTAGTAACATAGACCGCCAAAAGTGATAAAAGTACGTCGGAACAATGTAGACAAAATGAGAGTTTTGGGTCCTACAAGGTTAAACGTATCAATGGGCGTGGTCTGTAATTGTCCTAACCCTGTCGGTAACCAAAACGTCTACGCTG
The DNA here is from genome assembly GCA_035079395.1 of Aspidiotus destructor. NCBI lineage: Eukaryota > Metazoa > Arthropoda > Insecta > Hemiptera > Diaspididae > Aspidiotus > Aspidiotus destructor. The sequence continues at coordinate 39,158,248 of JAVHKZ010000003.1, read as the reverse complement.
GACCCAAAAACCTTATTTCTTGCCTCTAGTCTTCCGACAACTGATTTCGACGTTTATGTACTGCTTTGGCAGTCTCTGTTACTATATGGTCTGAGCTATCGACTATCACCCATCACTAGAAAATACTGATAAGCAAACAGTGACTCAAAACTAAAGTGATTTTTTAGTTTTCCTTCAATTTCTCCAAAAATAATGAATTTAGGCTTGTACTTGTCAGGAACTAAAATAACTAAATTGAAGACGTAAAATTTTCTTTCAGATGGAAATATATTTGAACAAGCACCTCGGGCGAGGTGTTAGGAGAGTCGGCGAGTTGATTTTCATTTTAAATCTATTCGGAAAAAGAAAAAAAAAAAAAAAAAAAAAAGACTTTTGGTTTCTTACTAACGGATATTCTTGCGGATATTTTTGCTTTGCGCATCCTCAGTAGTAACAGAAAAGAGAATTATTATTTTCATAAGAATGAAATCATTCCTTAACGAAGGTAAATGACTTTGTTCTTGGATATACAATTATTTTTCATTCACTCTCGCCCCCCTTCCTCCTTCTGAGAAAGAAACACTTCATGAAACACCTTAAAAAGATTCCATAGCGAACATTCCTTTCCTTGCGGGCTAGTTAACCTATTACTATTCAACTCACCGCACAAAAACTATTAATCCGATTTTTAGAAGAAATAGCCTCTACAAGCAAATTCACGTTCATGACTTCAATAACTCTAAATTTCATGAAAATCAACTCCATAGCTAAGGAATAATAGTAATAGTAATAACAATAATCTTACCTCCAGATTCTAACAGGTTAAGAAAAAACAAGAAAACAAGAAAAAATCAAAATCAAAACAAACAAAATGAACTTGAAATAAGAATAATCAAGAAAACAAGAAGAAAAAAAAATCAAATTCAAAACCAAAAAAAAAAAATGAACTTGAAATAAAAATAATAAAATTACAACCACTAATCTTCTAAATAATAGAAAATAAAACAAAAATAATAATAAGAACTAATAATAATAAAAACGCACTGACAAGAATTTTTCAGCTACCTGAATTCTGGGGTTTATAATAGGATAATAAAAGAAATAGAAAATAAGGTCAGAATAATAAGATAAGATAAGAAAAATTGCTGGAAAAGGAGACGACGACGACGACGATGACACTGACGACGACAAAAAGTGATTGTAAAACGGTCGGCTAGCGAAAGCGCGCCGACCCTAAAAATTTGAAAATTTTTGCGCGACGCTAGCGCTGCTAAGCGCTACCTGATCCAAATGGGGCGAGTATTTTTGTTGACCCACTTCTGATGACAGCATAACCCCAACTTACAGCTAGGTTCCAAACAAAAATTAGAGGCTATTAGCGGGAAACCCGCAACCTCCCGCGCTCGCGATCACATTGGCGCAAATAATGCCCCTTTGGAAAATGAGTTTGCTGGGCTCTTCTCAGTATACCTATGCTGTACCTATACTAGGACTGATATAATGAAGGCTGGAAATTTAAATTTTTTTCAAGTCTCTAAAGTAGGTCAAAGTCATTGATGACGTCATAAAGCATCCCGGCTGGAAGTTGAAATTTTTCCAAGCCCCAAAGTAGGTCAAGGTCATTAATGACGTCATAAAGCGCCACACGTCATATCACGTCACGTCACACAGTGCACAGAAACTCCCAAATCACGAGTGGACACTAAAGAGTCGCCCTCTACATTTACCATGGCGGCCATTTATGGAAGCTGCACTAGAAGGTGATGTCCCAAATAATTGATGAAATTTTTATTTTTATGAGTTTCACATTATTCTACTAGTCAAGAGAGACAGGAAAGGATATTACAAGTGGTACTCTTTTTTCAGTATTAACAGAGAGACAGCGAGTTGAAATAACATTACGCTCTTATGTAAATTTTCATGTGATCACCTTCTAGTGCAACACCTCTAGCGCTCCTTGCGGAACGTCCACTCGCGAATCCCCCGAACAAAATAGATGGCGGGTTCCCCGCTAGAAAGTTTGATGGGTATTTCCCGTAAGAGAAAAAAAGATCTTGGAATATTTCAAAAACAAAGAAGAAATAAGGACTCGTATGTTTATATTTATGAACTAGAAGCTTCTCCCTTTCTTTTGAGCATTTACCATCAAAAAACATTGAACAGTTGATTAAATGAATGGCTAGAATCTCTGCAGCCTGTATAAAAGATATCTATCTACGAGTTGTGTCCTACTTCAGCTTGTATGTGTATGGTTAGGTTCATTGACTATCTGTCAAGTTCAAATATACAAAGCAGTGAACTATGTAACCGTAGATGAGAAAAGTGACCTTTGTGGCACGGCGTGTGGCCAAAAATTGACTTTAGTTAGTGACCAATCTTTATAAATTTAATACTCATTCACAGGGTGTAGTTGGAAAAAATCATTGATTGTTTATCCACCCCCACCGACCCTTCTCTCATACTCGATCAAAGCGCTGCAAGCTGTCTACTAGAATTGAAACAAGAAATCAGGGACTTTCCGGGATTTTTGAATTTTTTTTGGTTCCTCTCTAAGACAATTTTTGTTTTTTTTTGGGGGGGGGGGGAGTGAATGGGAAAAAAGACAGGTGCTGGGTGCCGTCCGGTAAAGCGTGGGACTTGAAAAGATTTTTAGTTTCAATCTATATAATATGATGGGAGAGGGACTTGGAAAAATATATATCCACAGACACTATTCTAGATATTCCTTTGAAGTTCTACACTTGGCGGTCAAACTATGCCACTCATCCTTTTTGTGCGCAAAACGATCCTTTCTATAGTTTTTTTTTTTTTTTTTTTTGTGGTAACTTGCATCATCACACAAAGTTTGCCCGGACTATAATAAGTATTGAGAACTTTTTCTCAGGAATATTAACAAAATTTTGTACATTATTTTTATCAGCTTTCAAAATACTAGAAAAAAATAATAATTCTTTTATTTTAATATCATACAAATATAATCCGCTACAATAACAATTTCAATCCATAAAAAAATAGGAAATACAGAGTTAAAATTAAAAAAGCAATTTTATCAAAAAAGCTACTAATAATTCTCCATCTTTGATTACTTTTTGTATCTACATCCATTATGTCTGTGTCATCGTACTTCATTGTTGAAACGGATGTATTATCTTCGTTCTGAAATATTTAAGAGACAATTATTTCTTACAGATATCTTGAAAGGTTTCGTCTGGATATCTTAAATAAGTATACGGTAATTTCTTCATTAAAAACGTTGTAACAAAATCGAGGCCATTCTATTGTCTGCAATGGTAGTGGGTTGTTCAGATTTTCGCTTCAAGTTTAGTTAGAAACCGAGAAATTTTAGGCTAAGAAGGTTTGACGTCATCATGACCTCGTCCCTAGCTAGCTCCCGCTCGTCTATGGTGTATTGGCCCTTGTCACGTTCTTTTTTCTCGAAGGTAATTTTACAGAATTTTTGAAAACTCACGATAAAATATGCCAGCACTGGACCAGCAAATGGTACTTTCACAACGGTATCAATTACTTGAATCATGTATCGCGGTGGATCAAACATCATTGATATGAACTTGTCATTTGCGAGAGCAAATAGAATTGCAATGAGACTGACAAACACGCCATCTATATAGAAATTAACTGAAAAGCACAAAACATAGAACATTTCAAGAGAGAATTTGGAGAAACGCAAGTTTCTGGTAGCGTGCGTCAAAATATCTTGATCTATTGAATCAATATGTACCCAATAGGGTATAAGTACATAGGGTAAGGCTCAATAGTCAATACATCTAAAGCCTGAGCCATAAATTTTCATACAGAGTCAAGTTATCTTAACGTATCCTCCAAGTATAAAACTATGATTTTGAACATACATAATGCAATCCCGTGTGATCCACTCTTATCTTGCATTAGCGTGATCATACGCAACAGAAGAATCAACTGTACTAGAGTAGTTAACATATTGACCAACAGCCGACAGCATATTCTGTTTGTGAACCAAAACGAAAGAAGTGATAACGACAATAGTGCTGAAACAACAAAGTTTAAATGTTAGAAGTAGTAATTAAACCCGGCCAGGTTCCATGGTGATCAGAAGAAATTTTATAATCAATCAAAGAAGCCCGTCGCAAAGCTCTCCAAACTTTTATGAATCATCAAAACTTCAATCTAAACCGGGCTAAAACCAGACCTCTAATTCGTTCATCAGAAAAACGATCCTGGAGCTTACACGTCGCGAGTATTAATAAGCCCGTATCCCTTTCCCTCCTGTGGAAAGATATTAAAAAGGTATTGCTGGGCAACTCATCGTACCAGCCCATCGCACAACTTAAATCAAATTCTCTCACTACATTATCTTTTTCGATCTCCAACAAGCCTTCCCTCGTGTTTGGCGCCATTATATCTGCCAGAAACTACACAAGAGAGGCCTCAAGGTAAACTTCTCAAAATTGCTTCAAAGCTTCCTCTACAACAGAAGAGCAATTTTCTGTTCACCAAACCATCCAGAATAGCGTTCCTCAAGGAGAAGTTTGGTGCGTCCCTGTCTCTCTAATAGCGATCAATGATACCAGTCAATGTGTTTCTTTTCCACTCACCCAGTGCCTCTTTGCGGATGGCTACAGCATCTCCCTCCTTTCTTCAAACCCTTACAGAGAAGCACGCCTCTTCCAAAAAACGCTTGGTGATATCGGTTCCTGGGCTTCTGACCGTGGATTTCGTTTCTCTTGAGGTAAAACAGGTCTTGTCATCTTTTGAAAACACCGACGCCATAAAACCCCACCTTATCCGCTAATTCTTCAAGGCTTTACAATCAACAATCTCTCCTCTTATAAATTCCTGGGTTCAATCTTTAATCAAAAACTCTCCTGGATGCCTCACATAAAGTCACTCAAAGCTAAATAGGTACCTAAACGCTATCAATATCATCAAATACCTTTCCCACTCCCGGACAGGATGTAATCGCGAACTCCTGCTCCAACTATGCAAAAGTCTTATTCGCTCCTATCTCGATTACGGTGCTACAATCTACAGCCAATACAGTAAGTGCAAAATCAAAGTTCTCGGAACTTTTCGAACTTCCCCCATCTAAGCCACCCTGACCAACCTGCGGCCCGCGGGCCACGACCCGTGAAGCTCTGTTGTGCGGCACGCGAGAGAATTTCAGAAAACCCAAAAAGTAGTAGAAAACTCATGATTTCATAATCAAAGTTCCACAATAAAATCGTTATTAAATATAGGTACACGATTTGCGACCCGCGGAAATTTCAGGAGAAACGGATGCGGCCCGCGAATTGTAAAAGGTTGGGCAGGCCTGCCTTTGTGCAGAACCAGCAGAACTACCATTACATTTTCGCACTCTCATACTGACTGCGAACTTCCTTGAACTTCCTCGCTCGGTCTTCTCAAATTCCTGACCTTCCAATCTATACATCTATCCTTTCTTCTAAAAACTTCCTCATCTCTTCTTTGAAATCCTACCTTCAATACCTCCCTAAACTCTCGTCTCTCCTTCCTATCAAGCCATCGATGCCTCCGTGGCTATTATCCCCTCCATCTATTAGACTCAACCTCGCAAATACCCCGAAAATGGGCAATTATTCCTATTGAAGACTAATCACGGGAATCATCACAGAATACCCAAAAATCTGCTTGACTGATGGCGTTAAATCCCAATTTAAAACGGCCTATGCATTCTCTATCCACGGCCCCATTGACGCTAAACGACTCCGTAACTCAGTTTTAGTATTTACTGCTGAACTTAGTGCTATCCACAGCTCCTGCCTTTCGCAACTAACGCAGCGATTCCCACGACACAATTACATCTGACTAACTGATTCTCTTTCTTCTCTTTTAACAATACAAAACATCCATTCAACAAACCCAATAACTCAACGCGTCCACCTTATGAGCGGAGAACCCGCTATCCATTTTGTTAAGGGGATTACATCCTCAGAAAACGTCCGCGTCCTGGAGTTCCTGTGAACTGCATGACGTGACGTGACGTGTGGCGCTTTATGACGCGACGTCATCAATGACATTGACCTTGATCTACTTTAGGGACTTGAAAAAATTCCAATTTTCAGCCTTTTGATGTATCAGGGCCCAGCAGTATACTGAGAAGAGCCCAGCCAACTCATTTTCTAAGGGGGTATTTTCGCGCCATTGTCATTGCGAGCGCGGGGGGTTGCGGGTACTCGCTGCCATTGCAAACCTGCAATGGCCTCTAATTTTCTTGAAACTCTTGCCTCCATCTCGATCCCTGGCCATATCGGTCCACGAGATTGACCGTGCAGCCAAGGAAGCTTCCCACCTACCAAAGATTACAGATCCATCTTCTTTCCCATCATAAATCTAAAAAACTATTACCATTCCCTAATTTTGAATGCTTGGTTTCATCTTTGGACTCACCTACCACACAACAAGCTCCTATCTATAAAAACCTAACCTACCTCTTGGTCCTCCTCAAACAGAAATTTCCGTCATGAAGAAATCATTCTCTCCCGCCTCAGAATTGGCCACACCCGACTAACTCCTTCTTACCTCCTACTAAATCTTTCCCTCCACCTTGCAACTACTGTCAAACGGATAGGTAACCTAACAGTACAACACCTATTCTCATGTCCAACCCTAGAAAATCAATCGTCTCTTCCTCCTTATCCTCCTCCTTATGTAACAACTCAGAAACAGTGATTAACTCTCTTCAATACTTACGCTCTGCCTACTACTTTTCACTCCTCTAACAACCTACAATGCTTTTCCGCAAGCTGATGACCTAGAGAGTAATCAAATAGCTCAAAAGGGGGGGGTGGGTATAGGTCTACATGGTGTCCTGGTCTCGAATTTTTTGAAATCAGATCAGGAGAAGAGGATCTGTACAGTGTACAATTGCTTTTCTGCTGATTGGTATGCTGAACAGTAAGAGAAAAAAGCACTCGGACCAGAAAGAAGAATTTTTCAAGTGGTTGAAGAAATTTTATTCTTTTGACCACCCATTTGCTGATATTTCAAATTCGAATTTCTAGTATTACCCACTTACCTATCCCTGGATATATGAAAATACTTTGATAATGTGATATGTATCTCTCAATTTTAACGACAAGTCGAATGATTGAGTGAGATTTTTCTCCGGCAACGAATGGAAGATCGGGATTCACTTTCCAAGCATGATTCATTTTCATTCTAGTTGTATCCTGTAAATTGATACTTCTTTATTGGTAAAAATGTCAATTTTGAGAGTTTAGTGAGAAACCTGCCAATTATTTTTTTGAAAATAGAGAAATGACCGCGTCCGGATAACTTCGAGGCTCGAGCCAATATACTTGGAAAACGTTTGAGCCCGGATTCTTACGTCATAAAAGAATTTTTTTTTATAGTAAGTATAGAGGGATGTAAGGAAAGAATTTCAAGGCAGCGCCGGATTGAGGGCATCAGCGCCCCGAGCACTGTGGGAGATGGCGCGCCTTTAGCAGGCAATATTGAAAAATGGTCAATTTTTCTACAGCGTACATGATTTTCGCTCAAAATTTGCCGCCCTTGAAATCTGCCGCTCCAAACACGTGCTTGTTGTACTTGTGCCTTAATTCGGCCCTCTTCGAGCTTTGAACCCAGACTTGAAAAACTTACCACAGATAAGATTGCGACGTCAGCAGGGAACTTGAAAGAAATTTTTGCTTAAGTTGACAAGTTCTTATGAAGAAGGACTTTGAGACAATTTTGAGTCACGATCTGTCTAGAAGAAGAGGGATTGGAAAATCTACGTCAAGATGGTTATTCAGTATACTCGGCTATACTAGTTTAAGATACTAATCCTTGACCCACCAATATAACACATATGACCAATTTTAGATCCTGGAAGAATTACGTCCGGGGATAAATATACTATAACCCTCCCCCTAGAATAGAATAGAGGGAAATGGAGCGTAGCCCTATCTCCGAATGAGCTTCACGACCTTAACCTTAAGAATCCTGATGGCACGCTTCTGATCCCGAATGACCTTATATCATCCAAATTAGCAGTGTGATTAGTCAAAACTTTTGTCAAGGGAGTGAAAAAATTGTATGTGTCGGATTTGTGTCAGTCTATCGGGGTGCAAGAAAAGGATTATAAGGACACCCAATGACCCTGATGGCTTTCAAACCTCGAGTTATGTAGGAAGGAGAAAACATAGCCAAGCATATCAACTCCTTCTCTTGGTCCAGCTCACATGTGTATCTGTCCGCCACCCCTCCACCCAATTCTGGTTTAGGTAGATGCGGGAGCTATTAATTACTCTCAAAACTTTTAGCCTCTGTCACAGATATCATGAAGAGGATGAGGACTTCAGAAAATATAAAACGTGACCTGTATCTCGTCCCCGTCCTTCACGGAAGTTTCTCTTATGGAACCAGATTTAAAGTTAAATTCTAAGCTCCATTTAACCGCGTTAAGAGAAGCCCCCTGTTATCAATTCAAACTTATTCTTCGAATAGTATAGTCTTTCATGTACAAAAGCACCACTTACGATATTAGATTGCGCATCGAAAGTATCAATAATAACAGTTTCTTCCGGACTCTTGGCCAACACGAAATCACAAGTCCATTCTTCAAAGGGCCATGCCTCCGAATCGTATTGACAAGGAGCGTAAATCTTGCTAACATATTGCAACGTGATTGTGCCGTTTGATAGAACGGTAGCTGGGGCCCCATCATTTCGATCCATTCGATCCAAGACTCGAGTTTTGAGATCGGAACTGTAATTGAGGACGATACGAGAATATTACGATCTTATTCTATTTGGAGAAACAATTCTCCGTCAAAGCGTGGCTGTACTTACTCGTCATAACGAAACCTATCTATAACTTTCGGATACCAGACCACCGCTTCAAGACCTTCAAATGTGAATTTGTCTACCGAGTCGTACTCACTCGGGTCCCATTTTACATATTCATTGAACCAAGACTAGAAAATAAACGTATTGCTTTTGATTGAGAACTCCTTGGTTGCGCTCTTTCTCTGAGAATCCTTCATTTCTGAGTGGGGAGAAGTTCACTCAGAGTGTTTTCGACAACCTGATTGAGTATCTATATCTTTGTACTTACCACTTGAGTAAGTCCGGAGACAAGGAGAATTTCCTCTTGCTCTAGCTGCGTAATAATAAATAAAATTTAATATTCATGTCGAACGAACGTCATAATCATGTACAATTCTTACTCACTACTTCAAGGAGTATCGGAGTGAATTTTACGGCTACATGTACAATTTTACTTGAATCTCTCTTACTCAAATTCCTATTATACCCGAAAAACTGTTTCATTTCGCCATTTTGATCATATTTCGAATCGCACAATATATCCTGTGTAATTCTTTCGGACATGGTGCTCGTATTTCTATTCTGATCACAAACATTATAAAAATACCTTCCCCAACAATGACAGTATCCTAAAGATAAGTACACAATAGAGATAGGCTTTTCAGTTTTTAATAACTTATACCTAGGTAATTATTTAGGAAAAATTTGACTACCACTTACCAAAATTAATGATCACGAAGTATAAAAAATTCGCATTAGTTTTTAAATTCATTTTAGCTTCTAAACGTTATTTACTATGTAAGTGCCGACTGAAGCATGAAAACGTTTAAAATCTGTAATTGAACAGTTTACTCTTCTTTTATCGCGAACACGCCCCTCTCAAATTTATATTCTTGAAATCGTTGTTTTTCTATGCACTTCTTCTGATGTGCGAGTGTCGAATTTTACGCATTCTCCAAGGCTAGTAATCTTTTGAAGGAACAGTATGTTGAAAGTCAAAAGCTTCTGCTTTAGTCTCCGGTACACCCGAAGAACATTGCTCAAAGTTGCGATAGTCTCCCGAATGGGTGGGACTACTCTTGAAAACCGTCACGGTATTTTGACAGTGTTTCGAAGATTTTTCAATCAAGACTACTTCTGGGAAAATCGTCACGAAAAACCAGCACGCTTATTTGTCATACTGGATGACGTCATCAGTGACTTCGACCTACTTTAGGGACTTGGAAAATTCTTGATTTTCGTTACTTCAATAATATTGGACAGTATACTAGGCCATACTAGTTTTCTGATCTCGTAGCTGTGGTTTTACACTTTGCTCATACTGGGTATATCATAGTATACTAGACTGAAAGTAGCATGTGCATTGTGCACCCATCGGCATTTAAAGTCAAGTAGGTCACACATTTTTCCAAGTCCCAGAGAGAACTATAGAAGAGCCAGGAATTTCTATAAGTCCCAGCGTTAAGAGTCAAGAAAGTCATTCCTCGACCCTATGGGCTCCTGGACACCACCCACCCCCTTGACCTAATTTCAGATTTTCACCAGGAAACCTGCTCTGTGGGGGGTTATTTTGAAAACTATGGCAAAAACTGACCTACCCAAAAAATTTCCAAGTTCAAACCTCACATACATAAATACTGTCGTCGTCGTCTTCATACTCGCGATACCTTTAGTCCATTACATAGCTCAAATCTAAAGCAACTCCCTAGATATTTCCAAGCCCCTCTCCTGTAGTTAGGTTAAGTTAGGTTTTGTTTTCCTGAATTCACAAGCTCGACCATCCTTGGAGACGGCCGTATAAACTGGTCGTAAAACTCCACGGCAATAGCACAGTCCACCCTCACCTCACTAAGAGAGAAGGTGGCTTGTACAGTATCAATCAAAAGCACAGAACGTTACCTGCTCATAATGAAATTCTGAACAGAAGCTCTATCATTAGAGAATGAGGAAGAAAACTTTATTGCCCCTGCCCAAGAGAACATCGGAGTAACAAGTATAGAAATTGAGGATGCTCTTGAAAAATGATCCTCGCCAGAACGTTGTAGAGTTAACGAGGAGGTCCTAAAAGTTATTTCAAAAATATTCTGTCATAACTAAACAGATACAGATCATGTTCGTTCACCCTCCCCCCTCCTTTATGGTCTAGTAGACGTCTACTTTAGAATATTTTAGGCTAATTAGGGGGCCTTACTCGCACCGTTCGCTTGTACCGCTTCTTGGCTAGTGTATATCTACTTGAGTATATTTTATGTTGTAACCGGACCAGGATTGACGTCACCGACTTATGACGTCACCGACTTATGACGTAACCGACCTATGACGTCACCAACTTTTGACGTCATCAACTTTTGACGTCACCAAATTTTGACGTCGTCGACTCATGACGTCACCAACTTTGACGTCACCGACTTCTGACGTCATTGACTTTTGACTTCACCGACTTATGACATTACCAACTCATGACGTCCCCGACTTATGACGTCTCCGACTTATGACATAACCGACTTATGATGTCACCGACTTATGACGTAACCGACTTATGACGTCACCGACTTATGACGTCATTGACTTCTGACTTCACCAACTCTTGACGTCACCAACTCATGACGTCACCGACTTCTGATGTCACCGACTTATGACGTCACCGACTTCTGATGTCATCGACTTTTGATGTCACCATCTTTTGACGTCGTCGACTCATGACGTCACCAACTGATGACGTCACCGACTTTTGACGTCATCAACTTTTGACGTCACCAAATTTTGACGTCGTCGACTCATGACGTCACCAACTTTGACGTCACCGACTTCTGATGTCATTGACTTCTGACTTCACCAACTCTTGACGTCACCAACTCATGACGTCACCGACTTCTGATGTCACCGACTTATGACGTCACCGACTTCTGATGTCATCGACTTTTGATGTCACCATCTTTTGACGTCGTCGACTCATGACGTCACCAACTGATGACGTCACCGACTTTTGACGTCATCAACTTTTGACGTCACCAACTTTTGACTTCACAGACTTTTGACGTCACCGACTTATAAAGTCATTTATGATGTCACCGACTTATGACGTCACCGACTTTTGACGTCCCCAACTTCTGACGCAACTTATGACGTCACCAACATATGACGTCACCAACATATGACGTCACCAAATTATGACGTCATTGACTTTTTACTTCACCGACTTATGACATTACCAACTCATGACATCACCGACTTATGACGTCCCCGACTTATGACGTCCCCGACTTATGACGTCTCCGACTTATGACGTCACCGACCTATGACGTCACCAAACTTATGACGTCACAATTTAATGGCTTCATAATGGCTCTCGGAGTTTTCTGAGCCTAATATAAATTTAGCCCACGCCTTTTCATTATATTAGGCTAAGCTAGAAACCACAGAGCTCGAAATTTTCCAAGTCCCTATACTAGCTAATAGAGGGGTACTAGCTAATAGAGAGGTATAGAAGAGCCCGGAATTTTTCCAAGACCCATACCCTAATCTAAGTCTAGCATACGTCTTGTATATTATTTTATTATTATATTAGGTTGAGCTAAACTACCGAGCCTCGGACTCGGACTTGGCTCGCAGATTTGAGAATCATTGCCCCATTGAAAATTCCCATAAGGATGAGACCAGAGTAAAGACATGAAACATGTCAAAAATTTTTCCGATGACTTGAGAAGAATTTCTACCCACTCTCAACAATTTGTCAAACATGATCAGAAAGAAGATATCTCTCAGACTAGTAACTGAGGCACTTTCCCTTTGATCGACTCAATGTTACAGAAAACCATGGTATCAGTTCATAACGACCAGGAGAAAAGTATCTCGCATAAGAGTGACTGAGGTACTTTTCTCTTGAGCACAAGAAATCCGTATTTTACACAAAATCTATTGAAAAATCTGTTTCCGAAGGAGCAAAAATCCCTAGATCTGGCAGCACTGCGCGCGGTATAGGGTGAAGGGGGGGGACTAAGAAAATTTCAAATTAGGGGTCAGGGCAGAGTGAAAACTTGAAACATGTCGAAACTTTACAAAAGCTCTTTAAAGAGTATCTGACTCACGTGATTTTTCCAAGGGAGTGGAAGATAGGAAAATTCGTTTGGATTTGAAAGCTGGACAAAAACCCTACAACAACTGGGGCTCACCGCCTTGAGGTACATTTTTACTCAGTACCCCAGGAGAAACTTCTGAAAATATGATAGCCTCTCGAAGTAGATATTCCTTAGTTCGGTTTTCCTTCTAGACAAAGCACATAGGATTGTTTCATAGCGCCCTCGACGAGGTCAACTCGAGTAGAAAAATTCACCATCTTACAGCAATAATCTTTTTAGACATCACGGGAGCCTTTAACTACTATCTCGTGGCCAGCGACCCTGTATGAACTCCAAAAGAGAGGTGCGCCGAATTATATAATTCGCATTATGAAAAACTATTTTGAGGATTGATACTTTTGGTGTGTGGAAGAGAGTAAGTGCGAAGAGGCTCATCATTTGCGGCTCAGTGCTGGTCTCAACTCTGGAACGTGGAAAGTACGTTCAAATTGGTAAAATGGCATGCCTTTGCGAATTCTCTGGTGAAAAGGTTTACCGACGTAATCGAGCTAGTTAGCTACAGCCCGAAGAAACTGAATCTCAAATAAAACCTGACTAAAACCGAGATTTTGGTTCTGGGTGCAATAGTAAATACCTAGGTCGCTGAGATGATGTCATGAAGTATCTGGGCATAAAGATTGACTGGCAGTTGGGATGGAAATCCCATCTCTAGTTGTATATGGTGGAAGAAGCCAGCAAAATAATCCCTAAGATAGGAGTTTTAGCCACAAAGCAGCCCGTAAGATGATGCTCATGGAAAAGTAAGAAGCGAGAGAAAACGGTTGTCCATAACTAGAGCAACCTCATAAACTCGCTCAGTAAGTCGGCAGGATAACCGTTAAGACAACCGCTCCTGGTAAATATTCACCATGGTATCACCAGGCAGGGTACGGTGTGGGACCTTCCACGTTCCGAAAGGAAATTATAGAGGCGAAGGGGGGGAAGAAACAATATTTTGCCAAGTGACTGGGAGCTTCAGTCTGCGATCAAAAGAATTGGTGAAGTTTGAATGTCAACATTTGCCGACAGACCCAAAAGCCTGTGGGGTTGTCACCCCTCATATCGGAACGCCCCTGCAGAAAAAAAAACGTTATCAGAAAGCTCAAGAAAAGTTCAAGAGCAAGCGAAAGTTCAAGGAAAACCCAACAGTTCAAGAAAAATTTAAGGAAAATTCAAGTTCAACGAGAAATCTGTAGGACATTTCCCTCTCACCCCACGTCTGCGGAAAAATAACCGTCCGTTTGACAAATTAGAATTTCCAGATAGAGTCCATCATTGAAATCGTTTGAAAGAGGAACATAAATCGAATGCATTACCTAACTTAATTATATAATTCTCATCCGATAAATTGCGTTGCATTCCACAAAATGTATTTCAAGTTCATGATTCACTCTGTTCGACAATGTTTACTTTTTACTAATCAGCTGTAATGCAATCTGCTCGTACTCTCTCACCCTGGAACAGATGTTGATGTGAAATATTGTAGAGGGAAATTTTGGTGAAACGAGATAACTAGACTACTGTGAGGCCATCAAGAGACGAGAGAGACAGATTGACACGAGAACTGATAGCCACAACAATATCTTGATGATCTCATTAGTAAGTACAACGTTGAGGGGCGTTGTACGATGGAATAAACGGGAAAACGTTTTCGTTATCATTTTCGACATTTTTAATACGGTACCTACGTTAATTACGTGATCGAAAAATATTGTCGTATATATTCACTTTTTAATGTTGAAAAGTATTCGATTCTGACCACAATTATTTTTTTTTTTGATGTGAGGATTACCGTTTTTCAGTTAGAAAGTGAGTACAGTGTTTAGATCTATAAAGGATGAAAATGAGTCCAACTTACGTGAAGGTACTTGTTTAATCAACTTCTCGCGAGACAAAAGAGGTATTAAGCTCATCAACAAATTGATTGAACTGAAAGGAAGTATATTATAGTTATTTGTGTGCTAGCAGAGAGAGAAAGAATAATCATCAAAAATATTCAGAGCACAAGCTGGAGAATGGATATCTTTCACATGTGCAGCAAAGCCCAAATTTCCTCTGTACACGAAATCCTGCAGGGCATTGATCAGCCAAAAATCAGCTAAATTAGGCCAGCAGAATTAAGCCAAAAGCCAGTGCAACTTTTCGGAAAGCCAAAAGCCAAAAGCTAAAAGATAAAAGCCATATTGTTCAAAGTTGTAAGTTTAAGCCAAAAGCTGAAGCTGAAATTTTTGGCTGCAAATGCAATACTCTGCTCACCTTACCTACCTCTTGGCAGGGGTGTGAACCGTTACTAATTTTTTTTTAGGATTCCGCTTCCATTTGTTCTTCAACTGAATTGCCGGATCCGCTTCCTTTTGATTCCGCTTCCAAGAAACAATTTCCAGATCCACTTCCTTTCAATTCCAATTCCAAGAAGCAATCACCGGATCCGCTTCCTTTTGGTTCCACTTACAAAACCCAAAAATTCAGGTCCGGATTCCTGATACCATTTTGGATAGCAATTTCAATTCACACCCCCTGGGTGGTAACTGAGCAGAGAGCCGATTTTTTTAACGGGGAGCGTGTTTTATCGGGGGGGGGGGACAACACCGTCCGCCGGAAAACTTGAAAAATTTCGAGTCTCGAGCCATATATGATAGGCGAGGGGGATTTAGAATTTGACTCAACTCTTAATTTAAGAAAAAAAATTTACCCATAAAATAGGTTCCCTGATGCGTTCCTTGTCATCGATGATCTAACTCTGTTAAGGAAGCCGTGGTTTTTGGAATGAAGTACAAAATTTAAAGACGCTGCACAGAGGATACATTTTTTCAAGGGAATCCACTTCCTTTTGGTTCCGCTTCCAAGCGGCAATCATTGTATCCGCTTCCTTTTGGTTCCGCTTCCAAAACTCGAAAATTCAGGTCCGGATTCCAAATACCATTTCGCGGATAGCGATTCCGGTTCCACACCCCTGCCTTTTGGTCCTCCTCAAACAGAAATTCCCAACACGTAAACTATCAAGAACTATTGTCTTTTGCGATTTCTGTCCCTTCATTATTATTCATAATACTCAAATGGACATAGACATAGGTTTTGTGGAATTTGGAAACGATTGAAGCGCTCCAAACGGATATTTCATTCACCCAATGTTCCGACTTACACAGCTCCGGAGCGGTTTCTGAACGGCTCCATTATCGTTCCAAAATTGTAATCAAAAATCGAATATTGGTCTTATCAATATTGATTCGCTCG
The DNA here is from genome assembly GCA_035079395.1 of Aspidiotus destructor. NCBI lineage: Eukaryota > Metazoa > Arthropoda > Insecta > Hemiptera > Diaspididae > Aspidiotus > Aspidiotus destructor. The sequence goes on along the minus strand of JAVHKZ010000003.1, from coordinate 39,142,131 downwards.
TTGTTTTAGCGGCGCCCTCGTCATAACCCATAACGTCAGTAATAAGTGTAAAGCATCCTCATTTTCACGAGACCAGTGAATATTATTTCCAATTAATTAACGAGAATGAATTCTTTTGTCTTCTAGAATATGCTAAAAAGCTGTTGTGCACTTGAACCCACGTACATGCATACCTACGCGTACGTCACTTTTCATAAATTCTCCAAAAAAGAAGTTTCATCGCATCGTTTCTTTCTACCACGATATTAACATCCTTTTTATTTTTGATCGCTCATCTTGAAGAATGAGGGCGTTACCTTTGCTGATAGTACTCAGTCTTTCATCTCGTTCTTATGCCGGTAAAGAAGAAGAAGAAGGAGTGAAATATGCAAATCAATGCGAAGGTACGTGCAATAGTGACATATTTTGCTCAAGCAATCTACCCTGTTATTATTTCTCTCCTTCGTTTGTAGTGTGTAAGATTCTGGCTGTCGAATTAGAGGGTCGATTGCAAGAAACAGGAAAATCGAGTGACGTTCTAGAAATTGGCTATTCAGTGGATGATGTAAAACCGAAGAAGAAACAGGCATATCGAAAATCGTAAGTTTCAGTAATTTCAGTATCGTCAAATGGTATTCTCCTTTCCTCCAAACTAAAGATTTCTTCCTTTCTGTGCAGGGAATTACGTTTATTGGAGAGTATGGATGGAGTATGTGAGAAAATATTGGAGTACAACATCCACAAAGAAAGAACCGATAGTACAAGGTTTGCGAAAGGAATGAGTCAAACTTTTCAGACCTTGCACGGATTAGTGTACGTCAACTTCTTTTCGTAAATTTCCGTTATTCTAATGATGATTAACGTACCAAATTTATTTTCTCAATCTAGTGATAAAGGTGTGAAAGTTGAATTAGGAATACCCTATGAGTTGTGGGACAAACCATCGGTGGAAATCACGAACATGAAAACACAGGTATGTAGAATTTGTCAAACTCAATTAATTGCGTCGTATTCTTTATTAATGTGGGCGTGTTTTGTTCTAGTGCGAATCATTATTAGAGAGATACGAAGGTGATATCGAATCGTGGTACTTTAATCGCATGGACGAGGTCCCGCTCACTAAGTTCCTCTGTTCGGATAGGGCGTTAAAAAATAGAGACGATTCTTGTTTGTTCGAGGTTCTGAGAGGCGATCCTGGCAAAAAAGATGAATTATGAAGAAAATCCTCGCCTCCTAGTAAATGACTGAGAATTCATTCTGATCTCACTATAATTACCGTATTGTTACTTTTTGAATGTTATATCCGTTCGGTACATTGTTCGTTCAACATAAAAATGTGAAGTAACAATATTTTTTTAATCTATTTTTAAACGCAAGGCTTATGTTTAGCGCAAACATTTGATTCGTTTTTATTACTTTCTGCTTCGAGATGATATACCGGTAACTCGAGGTAGTTCTTTTGGATCGAGTTGCATTTATCGAGTATTATCATGAACGGTGATTGAATTTGATAAATATTTCGATTTTTCGATTCTCTATCTAGATGAAGTTTTAAAAATATTCATAAATGTATCCATCAAGTCTCTTGATTCTGTCAAGTTTCGAAAATTTATTATAAAATATTTGATTATTTGTTCACAAACGGGTTCAGTGGTTGATACTTATTTTTCACAATTTTTCTTATAATAGAACAAATTTTGCTATTTTTGTAATTTTTGATATACTTTTTTATGTTTTACCTTCTTGATTTGACTCCGTGAAACCACTCCTCAGATAATGTTTTAGAACAAAGAAAGTAATAAATTTTCATTATGCTCGAGTGCTCTAGAGTGTTCGATTTTCTTCGTTGATACTCCATACGTGTTCATCAAGTGTTACATAGAGAACGAAATGAACCTTTCTACTCAGCATTTGCATTATGAGATGAGTTATCGGTGATGATAGCCGTCTTTTTGAATAAAATACCATTTAAAACCCAAAAGCGAATGTTTCTTGCGTGCTTACTCGGCTTTCCCGAGAAATAATTGAATTTGTATGAAACAAACTGTTCTCACCGAGAACTACGTTTATTCGGACTTGAGTCATGTGAACAAACATCGTTTTGAAAATAGATACGTTTTTTAAATCTACGTCAGTATTGTTCTGAATAACAGCTTGTCTTCGATGGCAAAGAATCTATTGTTTTTTCCTAAGTGAGAAGACTGTCAGCAACAATCCGTTACCATTATTAAATTTTATACTCAAAAGAGTAAAGTAAAAAACGATTACTAAAGCCGCAAAGTATTTAAAAATTCACGAGCGCTTTCGGCTAATAAGCCATTCTCGAGTGTAGAAAGCGACTGAACCCAGCACCAACGAGAAAAGGTAAAGTCGAAGGAAATCATGATTGAACCGACGAGTCATCGAAATGTGAATCATTCCCGTATACTAATTCAATCAATCCTCCCTCCGGAATGTACCTGTTCAAAACGGTGACGTCTCCGTTGTTACAATGCCGATAAATTTCAATTTCTTCGAGAGCCAAGCGTTTTCGTTTCGATTTTTCCCTATGGAGAAGTTCTGCGGAATGCTTTTTGTAGCTATGACCGCTGTGAATCAAGTGATCGGCAAAGGCCGACTGACCTAATTTCCCATTTTCCCATGGTGTTATGTGCTCAGCAACTCTAATTTTGAGCTGACGGCTGGTCATCCCTATATAAATACTAGAGCAATCCTTACAGGCTATCCTATAAACTCCCTCCCTCTCGACCCTCGGAATGGGGTCTTTTAGTTTAACAAATAAATTCTTGATCGCGTTGAGGTTGTAATACGCCGGGCGGAAGCCAAAAGGCCGGAGGAGTCGGCTCAACTCAGATGAAAATTTACCAAGAAAAGGTAATTTTATCCAACGATTTCCTCTATCAGAGGGTGGATCACGGGGAAGGGAGGTTGTAGAATCGAGACTCTTCCTCGTAATTTTCCTTCGAACCATGAGGTCTATGCCTACCTTTACCTGGTTCACTCTGGCGAGGTGTTTTATCGTCGCGAGTTCCTTTTGGAATGCAATCTCACTCAGAGGTATGTGAGTGAGGCGATGTATAAGACTATTGAATGTAGCTAATTTGTGAGCAACAGGCACGAAAGACGAACCGTGGCTCGTGAATTTTTAAATACTTTGCGGCTTTAGTAATCGTTTTTTACTTTACTCTTTTGAGTATAAAATCTAATTATGGAAAACCGTAACATACAAAAACGGATATCTTCAATCCGTTACCACTTGAGAAATTGAACGCGGAAACGCAACAAAACGTATGAGTGTTTACGTGCGTACACAGAAGTGCCTGACCCGTACATCATGAATGAAGAAAACGAAGATCTTATACGAGATACAAGTTCGTACGGAATACTCGCATAGTATTGACTCTGTTCATTCATATTCTAACGCACGTACTCTTTGGCTACTTCTTCTTAGGCCTACCAATACGATGGGAACCGCCCGTTCCAGAGGAAGACGTTAGACAATACAGCGGAATTGAGAGAATTACCTCAGATTACCTAACAAAGAATAGAATAGAATAAAAATGAATGAGTTTTCGCACAGGTTCTCAAGAACAAACAATCAATATTCATCGATCGGTCCCAACGTTTCTTTTTCTCATCTTTATTAGACGTAAATATTAACATGTAATGTAGTCTTACAATAAATAGAGGAAAAGGGAGAGAATGTATCCGCGACGAAAAGATGGCTTGTAATTCGAACCGAGGTTTTCCCATCAACTGAGCGTAGATTCTTCCGAGTCCCTATTTTCCGATTACATACTTGGCGCTCGTGACTCAATATTCTCAAATTTGCCCAGAGGGATTCAAGCGAACAAAAACCTTGATGGCAGTTTCTATAAAAAGGGATATCTTTGTCGGTAACTTGATTTTTCAGTAATCGCAATAATGGAAAGTTAGGTCAAAATCATCATTAATGAGGTTGTAATGGATCTAGATATGTAAAAAAGTATGAGCTTTCCCATGGTGATGTTTTCAAGATTGAATGGGGCCTCTAGAAGCTAGAACAGAGCATTGCAGCCAGCCAAAAGCTGGAGTGTTTCATCAAAACAGCCAAAAGCTAGAGCCAAAAGCCAAAAGTCAGCGGTATTTTTTAGGTATTTCCAAAGCCAAAAGCCAAAGCCAAAGTTGTATTTTTCAAGGTTCTAAGTTTAAGCTGAAAGTCTAAGCTGTATGATACGGCTGCAATGCTCTGCTCTAGAATTTATAAAGTTGAATTCATTTTGTTGTTGTTTGTCTGTGATGTACTTCAACTTTTTATCTGTGACAATAACTTTGAAGCGCTATTTCTCAACATTGGTTCAATGTTTTTTCTTCATTTTTTTTTCAGCTCATGTGTAAAACTTGAGTGCTTGATATCCATTTGTCTTCAACCTCTAAGAACCTTTTATTTATTATAAAATCAATTTTTATTTTGTAGTCAAATAATTTTACAAAGTTACTTAACCTTTTGAAACACTAAATTGTAAGTATACGTAATTTTCTTCAAACACACTTTTTTGAAAATCTAACTTGAGCACATGGTATCTCAGGAAATACTGCTCATAGAACACTTTTTAAAAGCTAATTTCATTACAAATTTTATCTCCTTTCCACCAATGTAATTAAAATTGAAATTGACCAGACCGACAAAGATACCCCTTTATATTGCCGTTTACTGGTGACGTCACGATGATCTGAGTTCAAATTTTTGCGTGTGATCAACTGAAGAATGGTCTTATCCGGAGAAAATTTACTATTTGATCGATTTATCATTGTGGTGATGTGACTCAGTTAATATTGTCACCATTGCTAGGTCAAAGTTCCATTCCCTTGAAGGTACCTACAGCGACTTTCAAAAATTTCCACTGTTCTCCTTGCTCGCTAAAGCTAGGTCATACCCCTCCTCCACCTGGCCCCTATAACCACTTTTGAATTATCTCATTCGGGATCATAATCATAATCGTCTCATGGCCTTATCATGGTACTATCCAGCAGTTGCTAATGTCATGGTTTGATTTGCGAAGGAAGTAGGGGTAATCGAGACATTTTCTCATAAGTTTCCTACAAGCCATCAGATCAATGACCAAGTTTATCTCATTCACTCTGGCCAAAAGTTCATTGGTCATCATACCCCAATGTTTCCAAGAGTCAAACTTAGCTCGGGGGGGGTATGCGTTTTTTTCTCTTCCTCATTTTTTTTTTTGTTTTTTGTTATTCACGGTTGAGACTATTTCAAACCTAACCTCACCTGAATCCGAGCCTGGAAGGAGAGGTACCCTTTCTCCTCCCCTCTCTGTGGCCCTAAACTGACTCAACGAGATATGGGTTGATTGGTGGATAAAGCTATTAAATGTAACAATCTCGTGGGCAACAGGACGAAATGTTAGACCGCAAAATTTGTCGAAGTATCTTTTCTGTAGATCCCAAACTACAATCTCTTTTAGAGATCGTCAAATCAACAAAAATTTTATGGAGTCACCCTCGATTTTTTCAATGTAAATTTTATAAAATGGTATTGTACATGCAAAAAGGATCTCCAGAACCAGTCTACGTACACAGAGCGTCGCCTACATATACATGCGTCAATAGTACATACGACTTAATAGCTCCTGGCCCAAGGAGAAAAGATCAAATTCAAATTTCAACATGAATACCTCGGAGATAAGGGAACTCGGAAAAGAAAATTATCATTAAATTTTCGAAAATTCGGAGATTAGTAAATACACACATCTAGCAGATCAAGAATTCTTCTCACTATTCATAAACAACCTTAGATTTAACCAGAAGATCACCCATACGTTAGGTAACAGTAGCCTGGAAGATATTTGGAAATAAACCAACTACATTGAATGACCGAAGGGTCGAACCCGGAGAAAGATTTACATTGTAAAGTTTTTCAGCCAAGGAAGCCGAACTCTTTACAGATTGGGGAGACTCAAGCTCGACCCGGGTACCACTGAACCAAAAATTTGACCAGAGAGTAGGAGGAAGACGATGATTTTATCAAAAACCCGTATCCACCATTTTTCCAAATCTTACGAACAAATTTCTACAGATTTTTATTGATTCATCAATAATGATCAGGAGGAAGGTATTTCTCATACGTGTGATTGAGGTACTTTTCCCTTGATCCACTCGAGGTTACGAGAAACCACGGTGTCTGCCCATATCGACGTGGAGAAAAGTATCTCTCATATGAGTAATTAAGGTACTTTTCCCGTGAGCACAAGAAATCTGTCAGAAATCCGTTGGTCTGACAGCACTACTCTGGAAGGAGAAACAAACGATATACGACGGAACGCATCGAACCTCAAGCAATTTGTAGAAGAGGGGGACATGAAGTTGATCTCAAGGGAGGTAAGGCTAGTTTCACCGATGGAGATAAATTTAATCTTGTTCATTACACTTCTAACCTTTTTTACATAATTAGAAAAACTGAAGAAGTCAATCTCCTGAACCCCACCTTAGTTAAGTTTTTTGTAAATTTTAGTAGAGGACTATAGCATTTCCCGTATCAGCCTTCTCTCTACACTCAACTGTAATTGAGAGAATCGTATTATTTTAATTATTGTCATCATCTTGAACAAGCACCTCCAGCATTCAAAGAGGTCGAGAACGCAATCAAATTGCTTAAAAACGGTAAAGCACCAGGCCCCAATGCGCTTCTGGCTGAAATATTCAAAGATGGAGGAAGGCAGCTACATAGAAAACGACACACTTTTTTTTTTTGAAAATATGGGAAGAAGAAACAGTACCAAAGGATTTCCGGGACGCCACTGTTGTTCACATATACTAAAGAAAGAGTGATAGGGCAGACTGCACAAACTACCGAGGCATATCACTGCTGAATTCCGCTGGGAAAATCCTGGCCAGAATCATCACAACCCGCCTGCAAGCCATACTAGAAGCGCTTTTTTCGGAGTCGCAGGCAGGGTTTCGCCCAGGTCGAGGGACAGTGGACACGATTTTTGCGGTACGTGACAGCTACAGAAGAAGGTGAGGGAGCAAAACTCGCAGCTATACGCCGTCTTTATCGATCTAAAAAAGGCATTTGACATGTGGTACAGGAGGGCGCTTTGGACAGCTCTTTGTCGACTGGGATGCCCAGCTAAACTTGTCAATGTCTTTGTAAGTTTGTATGAAGGAATGAAGTGTGCTTAATAGTGGGCGGCAAACTGACGGACGGCTTCCCAGTGACCAGCGGAGTACGGCATAGACCCAATGCTGTTCGATCCGTTCATGACGGCGGTGTTGACCCTGATGGACAGGAGGCTATTCGAGACAGGAATAAGCATTAACTACAGATATGAAGGAGGTTTATTCAACCTCAGCAAGATGAAAAGCCAAAAGGTGGCCTGTCACTTTATCACAGACCTAGTACTGCTAGCGCACACAGAAGAGTTAAGTGCAAAGGATCACCAATACGTTTCTCAAAATCTACGAGCTTATTGGAATGGAGGTTAGCACGAAGAAAACAAAACTCCTCACAGTAAGCGCACTCAGGGGTAGCAAAGTTGAGATCAACGGAACGGAATGAGAAAAGGTTGATGAGTTCTGCTACCGGGGAGGGGGGGGAATAGTAGCGAATGATGGCGGACTAAACTCACAGATGAGTCAACGCCTACGCAAAGCCTCTAGCGCTTGTATAAACTTAAGAAAAGAGTGTCCGACAACAGAGACCTCACGAGGCGTGCAAAAATTGAAGTATACTGCGCTGTAGTAATACCCACACTCTTATATGGTAGCGAGAGCTGGACACTGTACAGAGCGCAGGTCAGGGCGCTCGAGAAATTTCATCTGTGTCAACTACGTTCAATTCTGTACGTTAAGTGGTTGGATGTGTGCTGGAAATGGCCTCATGTGACTCCATAGAGCGACTCCTAGCTCGCAATTCGCTACGCTGGCCAGGGCACCTGTACCGGATGCCGAATGAAAGGATACCCAAATAGCTGCTCTTTGGGGAATTGACCATAGGCCGCTGCATCAGTGGCGGACAGAGTCAGAAACAGATTCAAAGATGTAGCGACCAGTGCGAAAGAGCGCAATGGAGGCAGATGTGTCATACAATCAGTGATATTTTTGATAGGCCGCAAAGGACTACAGCATCTGATGCACCCCCGGATACCTTTACCTGTGATGGATGCGGAAAAAACGTGCTGTCGAAAATTAGACTTATTAGTCACCTTTGAGCCCACATGAGAAGACGGAACTCAGACCGATGAAGAAGAAAATAGGATTCTCAGACACTGAGGATCCTCTTGGTCGGTGTATCGTGTATAAGTATGATTAAAATAGCTCTTTCAAGTAACCAGGCATGTAATGCTTCATACACCAATTGGCTTGGCCTCTTCAATGAGCCAGATATGCCATGTTTCAAATACCGCCTCTTCAAGGAGCCCAAACACCAAGAGACTCAATATAAGCTCCTTCCACAATACCGCATAAAACAGGTTCCCTGCCTCCCCTCATTTAACTCCGTTGAAGAACCTGTAATTTGTTTTTGTGTACTTGTAGATTTTTCAGTCACTTGCGGGAAGATAAATTTCTCTCGAAAATTCAAGCGGTCCGTTGAGGGGGAGGGGGGTACTCGCGGATTTTCAAATTGGGGTGAGGTGAGGCTAAAGATATGAAATATGTCAAAAAGAATGCGATCTCTCACGAAGGTTTGGAGCGCTTTCTGAGAAGTATATCACTATAGAAAAAATTTGAAGAGATTCTGCATATCTTGAAAGAGCTCTAGGCAAGTAATTAGTACAAAATTCAACTCAGATTTCTGAATGGAATGCGCGAAATTTATAGATCTGAACTACAATATATGGAAGAGAATTTTTCCCCAAAGGCTCTAAATTATGGCTTCAGGTGACCGCCATTCTGGCTTTGAACTCGTAAATCTTGTCACCGTTACCTATACAAAGTTTATGCAAAATTACTTTTTCTCTCGTTCCTTTTATGCTTATATGTGGGACACCTGTACACACTGCTAGAGAGGCTGCAAGCTCATAGTGTTTTATTTTTGCGAATAGCTTTGCTCAATTATAGAGGTTCGCCATCAACAAACAAACGGAAAATAATTGCCGATATTCGTGTGAAAAGTAAATATCAATATTTTTTACGTAAAAAAATATTCTGACGTCAGATGAAACGTGATGTAAATCAATGTCAGGGACTTTCGGAACTTTATTCTCCTCGAGTGCGCGCATTATACGTTATATTGCGGACAATTGCAGACTACCAAGTTGAAAAGGACCGCGTCTGTATTTAAGTCTCTTCGCGAAGTCATCGCACAATGATCGTGAGAACTTGAAACAATATCGTAAAAAGAGAGGAAAAAAACGCGAGCGTTTATTCACCAGCCGCATTGGAGTCGTAATCGAGGAAGGTCATAAATGAAAAAGAAGTTTCGGACCAGAACACGAATGTCTGTAGCACTTATGTGACGTGTTTTAAACTTACATACTCGAATCGCGCAACCTGTGTAAAACATTTTTCTTTTTCGTCGAACGTAGCGTATTTTAATATTTACGTACATTAATTATATTGTCTGGATGTGCGTCGAAACATGTGGATTTAAATCTTCACTTTATTTTACTTTTTTTTTTTTTTTTTTTTCGAACGAGTTCGCTCATTTACTAAAGACAAAAAATGTGTTCGCGGGTAACCGTAATCATTAATACGATAACTGCTGCGAGTGATCGTGAAATATGCTCAACTCGAGACAAATGGTGATGGAATCGGCGGCTTTGAAACTATTTCGGAAAAGCGACCGGGAAAATAAAGGCTTCATCGTAAAACGTGATATGCAGGTAAGGATGAATATTTTTGGCGCACATCTGAGACTGGGGGTGTGCTTGCAGAAGTTTCAAGCGTTAGGACCAGGAGGTAAACAGAATTTTCGAAGTAAGTCTAGGCTTACCACGGTCGGGAGCATAAACACACATTTATGATCAACTTAAGAAACTTCCTCATGTGAAATCACCTCTCAATTAAGCTTTTTACTCATGATTCTAAAGTTCTCCAAGGACCCACTTCGCCGTCGAAGGGGTTTTTAGCCTTCATTTATAGTCAGATTAACACGTGCTCAAAGTTCTGAAACTTTTCATTGGTTATGATATCAAAAATATTTCCGATTTTCACGTTGTCGATATCTCTTTATCAAAAGTTTTTCGACATGTTGGTGGAAGATTGAAATGAAGATGGAAAAATGAGGAAAAGTTGGTCGCGTGTGCAGCATCACTTTTGGGTGCGGGTTGCGTATGCGACCCCGTAAACGAACCTTTCGAGTATCAATGTTGGAAGAATCTTTTCGACGAAGCCTCTCTTTCTCTTGGCAACGGCCAAGTTGCAGTGCCCGAAGGCACGCAAAACTGAACACACAATCACACCAATAGTAGATGGCTGTTGGAGTCTCTTCTTCTTCTTCTTTCTACAACTTTAATTAAACTTTCTCTTCTTCGTGCACATCTGTATGTGGATGGCGCACAGATGTCGAGTAGGCCATGGCATGATTCTGCATTTGCCTCTTCGATTCCAGTTCCACCTTCTCTTTCAAGACTGTGGCTGCACATGCAGACTCCATGCTGCTTCAGAATTCAGCATGGTAGCTACCAGGGTACTTGGAGCGAGTGCTTGATCTACCCTAGTTGCTTGAAGAGACTGACTAAGCTTACCCCGCTCCCATCTCCACGTCTCACACTCAAATACGCCCTTGGTTGCGATTCGAACACGTTGCCTGCTCACCTGTCCTCAACGTCTCATCAGGTGAAAGTTCAGCTGGCGATGATATCAGCTCATCTACTTATCAGGGCCGCGTATCAACTCACAGGTCGTTCATTTACACAGCTCAATCCGCGCAATTCTTGCTTTCCGTTTCTCAAGCAAGGAGCACCTTACCTTCAGTTTGACCCGGACCTTGTCTTCTTTTTTCTTTTAAACATCACCGGTCTCTCCCCAGCAAGGAGCTCGGGTGGTGGTGAACGGAGGCTGCGAGAAGAGGAAACGTTTTTTGGCTCCTGTGCAGAGACTAACTTACTGAGTTAAGGCTTGCACGAGAGGCAACTAGAGCCATATTGTGAGAGAGAAGGTTTGAGTAATGTTCAAGGTGAGAACAGATTTTTCGGGAAAATTTTTTGAGTACATTGGGGTGTCGGGGCTTCTGTAAGGCTGTAAGAGTAGTCCTCTGGACGGACAGATCGAGGGCTTGTATGCAATTAGCTTCCAGAATCTTGAAGTGGGCCCAGTACTCTGACTTTCCCATTTTTATCCTAGTCCTTTTCCTAAAACATCCCTTCGAGCCTTAGTCAAAACTCATTTCTGCACTCTCACCCAGCTCAAGATCTGCTAAGGAAGATGGTGGGGAGAGGGAGGGTGAAGTGGTCATACAATCATGGTTTCTTGATCGATATTGTTTCAAGTTCTTCTGCGAGGCCGTGTTTTTATAGCAAGCGACCCCTTTCTCTCAATCATCTGTACAGCCTCACTTTTCAAGTGATCTTCACCTTGATTCAATTAGGTTATAATATTGTAAGGCCACATTGTCGGTACGGTGGACTATTCTTCTACCTCTTCACCAAAAACTTGTTGAAAAATTTGACGCGGAAATATTTTCACAAACAGGAAGGAGAGGAGGAAGAGAGAAAATTTGCGTGATTAAAACCGCGATAACTTGATTTTCACTTTTTCGAGGATTCCGGTGAGTCAAGATCGCGACTACAAAGGCGGAGAGAGGGGGGGGGGGTCATGAAGAGAGAGAACTCAATAATATTAGACCACTTTTTATTTAGGAAAATGGTTTTCAGTTCGACTAAGGATCAAAAATTAGCAAAATAGATTTTTTAGCGTCTTAGATGAACTTGAGAAAAGCGTGACGTCATTAGAACTTGAAAATTTTTGAGGCCATTGCAAAATTTGCTACGGCAGCAGGTGACCTGCAAGCTTCCGCTGTCCCTTAAAACACACTTCTAAAATTAAGCTCGTTTTTGAAATCCCAAAGTACCTAGGTACATTACCTCATGAAGATCCATTGTACCACCTTATTTTGGACAAGGAAAACACCAGGCCAATTCGTGTATGGATTATTGCATACCTAGTTACTTGAAGGAGCTATCTTAATCAGGCTATCAGTGCTGCCAGATCTACGGATTTTCAATTTTCTCAAGTCCCATGGTCATGGTCAAGTGTTTTTTCCGGAAAGAACCCTCGATAAAACTCTGTCAGTGACGTTATGAACGACCCGCAAATGGGAGAACGAGGTCTAGAAGAGCAAGAAAGTGGCCTTTAGGATTGACTGACAAGGAGCTAGAAATGTACGTAGTTTTAAATGAAGTAGAATTTATCGCCCCTTCTCACTCATGCACATTCGTTGGATGGTACAGTTTGGTATAAAATAATGAGACGAGAGACAACCGATGAAACGATGAAATGATTATACACGGGCGGATGCACGGAGGGAGGGGACTCTGAGATAATTCAAAAAAAGTAAAACTGAAGAGAGGAAAAAATGAAGTGACGAAGAAGTGAGAAAGTTTTCCTTTTATTCGGCTCGTTAAATATCAAAAAAGTCGTTAATTTCCCCTCCCACAGTCATCTTCTAAACCCCATTGATAGAAGTAAGTATGGAAATGACCAAGATCGAGATAAAGTTGGATCAGATTTTTGTTTTAATTATGTACGTAAAATTAATTGAAGAATTCAAATTCTCGAAAATTCTTTCAGCGAATTGATATTCTTCATTCAGGTTCCGCGAATATGATCGTTTTCCCGTACAACGTTAATGAGTACGTTTAAGTGTTTCTTTTGAACTAATTTAATGAAGAAGAAGTTGTCCTTCATTCATCGAATTTCCAATCACCGATCCGATTTCCAGCCAATTTACTAAAATATTAATTTTTGTGTGAGTCCTCCAATATCATTTGACGCAAACTTTACTTCGAGAGCAGTCCAACACAAGATACCGTAGCCCTCAATCGGAGTAGGTATATTGCATTCGCACTCCTTTTTCCTTGCAAACGAAAACGCACATCAACAATTGACGAACTTCGTACGCAGGTGCTTAGTGCTCAAATTTTTAAACGGAATGAAATTTGACACCTGGAAACGTCACGCGTGCTTTGTGCAAAGATATTCCTTCTTCTGATTATTCATGAAAGACAATGATAATGAATGCGAGTGTTGGAAACAAAAATCGTGTCTACCTCTTTTGTTTGAAGACTGATTGTGAAGTATTCGGTTAGCGTTACCGCAAAGCAAAAATTCCTGAAACGCGAAGGTGTGTATGGTATCACATTTTTCTGCTTTATCGTCGAGCGCTGTTTTAATTTTTATTTTGACGACTATTACGTAAATCCACCTTCGTCAAAGTCTAATTTCTCCGCGAGTGTATAGTGATGAGCACCTGCTGAACGTGCTCAAACTTTTTTCCATACTAACGAGGAAAAACTTACAAAAAATTTGACTCAGAATCCCTTCCTCCTAGTCTCAATCGAGATTATTACACATTTCTTCTAGTCCCTTTTCGAAGGTCTCTATCAACCTTTTCTGATTATTCATATAGAATGTATAAAGTTGACAGTTTTCTTTACTCTTTAGCCTCCGAAGAATAATTTGAAATAAAGACCTTTGATCGTTCATCCACTTTAATTAGGAAAGTTCAAGCGAAACAAGAAAAGACTCGCGAATTTTTTCAAAGATAATCCAAACAAAAATTGTTGGAATAAATTCGAACGCCTAAAGCCTCTGGTCGTTATTATTTCAAACCGTCTATAAAATGTCAATGAAGATTTGTGATACTGTTCGCCATTACCTCTCTACGCGAGCCATAAAAAATAATTCGTTTATTTCGCTCCAGGTTAATTATTTTATCATCAAGTATAAGATCTTGAAAAATTTTCTAAATCATTTTACCCGAAGCCACCTTTTATAATCTCTGTACCAGTTCCAGGGATTTTCGAAGCCACTCTCCTGTTTCACACGTGAAAGTCCTCACAACCAACTTTCTTGAGTCACGCCTATGAGATGCTTTTGAGAATTATTCTATGACCATGATTTCTTCATGATGAATGGCTCAAGATCTAGAAAGTTTGAATTCGGGGGCTGAAGTTACGGTTGAAACCTCAAATCGCTTGAGGATAAGAAGACCATTTGTCGTCCTTCTGATGCGTCATAGTTCGACGATGGGAACTTTTCTTAATCCTGAGACTAGCTCAGCCCTCCGCTCTCCTCCAAACCACAAGGAGGATGGCGAATATTCTTCCCAAATGAACCTATACCAGGAGACAACTTTCCTATTAAATAATTCACGGTGCACTTCGTTCTCTGCTCGAGTTGGTTTTGCCAATTCTTAATGATGGTCAAGATCATCATTATAAGTTACAAAAATTTCTCACTTTAGGGAAGAATGGAGGGTTATATTCCGAGCAAAATATAGAACTTCTTCAAGTTCAGCTTAAGCAGATCTTCAAAATTTTGATTTGGAAAGTAGCGTCTGAAGTTTTGTCCACTAAGCATTTGAAATCATGAAAGAGAAGAGGTTCATTGTTTATTTTGTTACATAATTTGGGCTTACTCACAAAGTTCGACTACGATTTGGAGTCGTCATAATTCGTCGGAGGTCTCAGGCCTGGAAGACCACTGGCTAATAGCACCTAATTAACATTCATGTTAGAAGATAACAAAGATCGCAACCAGAAACTGCCAGTTCACACCTAAACAAAGTATCAGGAGCAAGAGGGAACGGAGAGCAGAATCCTTCTTCTAAAGAGTCCGAAGAGCATACTGATGATGGTATCGAAACACCTTTGTAACAATAAGAAATTTCTTTCGTAATGGTGGCTAAGCCATTTTTAAACCCAATTTCTCTTCTATCACGTCAAAAAATTTCCTACAAGCTTGTTCACAGTAACCTAAAAACGAATTTGCATATGACATCACAAACTCTTCATGAGTTTTAAAAAAACAAAAAAAAAATTGAAAATTCGAAATATCCGTGTTCTTTGCTCCCTCTTCCCTCAGCCAACTGAACCTGGCTTGATTGAGAAGCGTTGACGAAATGAGAGAGATGAAGGGAAAAAAGTCAAAATCAACAAAGACGCAATTAACACGTGGTACCTACGCAAATTTCCAGTTTTATTTGAACTGAAAAATTACAAACTTTTGGTAAGTTATTCTCGTACATCGTTTGTAGGCTGTCGTGCACGAGAGTACGAAGCAAATAAGTTAAGGTTGGAAATACATATTTGTACGTATACACTTGTATAAAATATTGTACCGTTAGCGATTCTTACCTACGAGTAGGTACTCATTTGAATGTTTACAAAAACGGGCGGCGAGTTATCGTGCAGCTTGTTACGGTTACATTGTTTGTCCATTACATTATTCGCAAACAGTGACCGCAAACTACCCAGCATGCGTCTTTCGAAATTCCCTCCGAAAAAGTAAAATCCCCTAAGGCTGTGTACCCGTATGCGTACTCGCGATTCGCGTAGGTCTTTTCATCAAGATTGTGTACTTTGAAAGAGCAGGAGGTTCGTAAAGAAAATCGAAACAGCGAGCACGCTTGGTTTGCGGTCATTCCACGTGACCACGATGAGAATGCGACAAGTCTTTAAGCGTAGGTGTTTGCCCTCGAGATAATCGTAGGTGGATACGTGACTTAGTCTCACAAATTCGTGTTTATACTTCACAATTTGAGCAAAAAACTTCGACGCGGGGTTACGATTGGACTCTTTTTTTACCGGAAACTGAGAAGCGTCGTGATCACCTTTGCGCTCTCCTGAAATGCGAAGTAAGACAATATTTTTCTAAATATTTGATGAGAATATCGCGATCATGTTAGAATGATGCTGTAGGGCAGACCTTGAAAAACAATGCGATGGTTTTCTCAAAAATATTCCATAACGTTTCTGTTTGAGTCAAATGTGGGGAGGATTTTCTGTATCCACAAAGCGTTCGTTCGATGTACACCTTGAAAGTCGACTGTGATGGGTATTTGCCAATTTTTCTTTTACTTCTGGACAAGGGACGAGGCTTTGCGGGTTTGGACATCTGTAGCAGAAAATCGACGGGCATGATCGAGAGTAGGACAAAATCAAAGCTTTTCCATGAGTGAAAGAGGGAAGAGACCTGCAGGCCTCTTTACAGACACCTGTAAATATATGGTCAAATATACGTGCAGTTGAAACAGTGGATGTTAGTAATGAGAATGGAGTGAGTAAGGCGAATGTAATCAACCATGAGCAAATCCTTTCTTTTGGCGGAAGACCCGCCATCGCTTTAGTTACTGGGGGCTCTCAGAGGAATTCTGCCCGCGTACTCTTAACGCTGGGGGGCGTAACGCTGGGACTTGGAAAAATTCCTGGCTGTTCTATAGTTCTCTAAGGGACTTTGAAAAGTTCTCGCGAACGCGCAACGCTGGGACTTGGAAAAACTCCTGGCTCCTCTATAGCCGTCCATGGGACTTGGAAAAATTCGTGAGCCTCTTGACCCTGTATGCTGGAGCTTGGTGAAATTCCTGGCTCTTCTATATAGCCCTCTATGGTAGTTAGAAAAATTCTTGACCCTCTTGATCCTTAACGCTGAGACTTGGAGAAATTTGGAAAACTTTCGGCTTTCGCAGGCTAAGAACCGTATCCAAGTACCGCTACGAAATCGAATTTCCTCTCGTATTTCTAGGACTCTGGCACCCGAACCCAAAGAAACCCATTCGGTTCTGGAATCAAAAAGAACCAGGTTCTGCAATCAGATTTGAGAAACGGAGCCAACAGGAATCGGATCCCAAAATTCAGTCCAAGATTCTTTATAACCGGAGCTGCTAGAAAAAAATGCCTTCATTATGCTAAGCCTACCGGAGAGTATACTCCAAGTTATAAGCCTGATCTAAAATGTACTCGGGGCTTCATGTGCTATGTTTGCTGCCCCCTATGTTCGGCTCCGTACTCTTGGGATTTGGAAAAATTTCGACCTCTGCTATTTTAAGTTAGTCTCTAATATAGGCCTAACTAGGCTCAGTTTCTCAGCTCAATACTCTCGTAGGTGAAGTGTAGAACGACGTCAAAGGCTCGTACTGGGCTTTACTACCCAGTACAGGCGGACGACTGGAGCGAATGAGTTGATCAAGCTAACATACAATGAGCTAAGAATAAGACCGTCAGCTTCTTAGCCGAACATACAGCTAAAAAAAAAAATACTGGAAGAGGAGAACGTTAATAATCCGTATTATGACGCCATCATGAGACCAAGGCTTGATCATGATTGAGAGCCGGAGCCATAATTCGAACGAAGAGCCAACAATTCCGCTTTTTGGCCAAGTCAACAGCTTTTCTGGAGCCAGTCCGCT
Organism: Aspidiotus destructor; assembly: GCA_035079395.1. Lineage (NCBI taxonomy): Eukaryota > Metazoa > Arthropoda > Insecta > Hemiptera > Diaspididae > Aspidiotus > Aspidiotus destructor. The sequence continues at coordinate 39,124,805 of JAVHKZ010000003.1, read as the reverse complement.
CCCTCTTAGTTGATAAGCCGGAAACGAAAAAAGCAAAAGAAAATTATTTAACATGTAAAAATGGAAAATTAAAACAAAAGAAGAAAAAAGTGAGAATAATGAAATAAAAACCTTATGAAAATCCAAACAAGGTGAGAAACCCTTTCTTATCATTCAATTAATGTTGAAAATTTGATAAAAATGTGTTTCTGCGGGTATTGCATAGCGTTGCATCGATCTACGAGTCTATAAATTCAAATTCATTTCAAAATTAGAGGAAAAATTTTCTTATTTGGATGAAAAACGAATAAGCCGGGGCCATCTCCGGAGCGGGCTCTTTGTGCGCCTGGGAGTGAGCTTTGCTTCCGAGATATGTAGTTCCTATTTTTCCTTGTGGCTTTGCTCCCAAGGTCCAGCTCTTCAGTTCCAGATTCGGCTTTTTGGCTCAGCTTCGCTCTTCAATTTTTGGAAGCCGGCAGCTAAAGCCGGAGCCAGAAAACATCGGCTCTCAAGGTTGCGATGTTTAAAACACACAAATAAGTAGTCAAGATTGTCTTTTAAATGGAGTTCTTTTCCCTTGACCACAAGGCAGTGGTTTGACCTACTTTCTCCATTACTATTCCTCGGCTCCTCTGCTTCATAGGAACCCGCACTCGCTAGCGAGGGAAAATAAGAACTGTTTTGAAAACGACTTTGGCCAGGTTCTTCAATTAAAGTTTTCCTTCTCCTACGTCCATCCACATTGGTCGCCGCCCGACTATGTCGCTTGGCTTACAGGGCCACCGCGTTAAGGTTGTGAAACTGGACTTGAGCGCAGGAATGGTAGCGGGCATGGATGGCCCTAGCGATCTGTCGATCTTTCATTACTGCCCTCTTTCGGTCCCGTCATTTGCTAGAAGACATAAAACATGGTATTTACCTTTTTGGCTCTGCCAAAAATATTTCTTTTCACAGAGAACCCGTTTTGTAGGGGGGGGGGGGTACGTCCAATGTCCGCCGGCCGGCAAAGCTCGAAGATCGAAAATGTTCCAAGTCGCCCTCCTATCATATAGCCCGAAAGTCGGTGTAGTCTCTTTAGTTAAGTAGATATGCAATGCTTCATAAACCAATTGGCTTAGCCCCTTAAATGAGCCAGATATGCAACGCTTCGAACACCGCGCCTCCAATCAACCAGATACGCAACGCTTCAATCAAAGACCATAAGACTTAGAAGACTCACTTAGAATACCCTAACGAAACAGGTTTCCGACTTCTGTCATTCAAGTCCGTTGAAAAACCATATTCTAGTTCAAGTAATGTTTTTTCCAAATCTTTTAATCAGGTCAAGGTCGTTGACCCCCACGTGAATATCAGTAAAATCAGTCCAATTGCTCCTCAACGGCCTTAACTAGCCTTCAAATCCGGTCTCATCCCTTCCTCTTTTCCTCTCTCCTACTTCATTTTCTTCGTTTTTTGTTCTCCAAGTTCCCATCCCGAAAATTGATCGAAGCTCTTGGCCCCGGACAAAATTTTTCAAGTGCCTCTTGCCTAGCCTTCTATTTTTTATTATCTAGCCTAGAAAAAATTCTATAGCTGGTCATCGACGCGGATGAGGACATTTCGTGAAATGATCCCTTCTCAAAACTTATGGAATCCTTGGACCTTTCTGAAGACTCACGTTTTGGAGGTCACTTTTGGTCTTGCCTTCTACAAAGGCAGTCTCAAAGACCCCCTCCTGTGACATAGGGAGCTTTCATATCGCTCTTCAAATTCGCTAATAGTCTCACTCTCATTTCTTTCAGTCACAATTTTTTGCTTCCGATTACTTGTTCTCATTACATCTTCCATTCCCATTAAATCGAAAATATCACTTTGCGAGCTTGCTCTAGAGTACAGAGGCAGCATTTTAATTGACTTCAGCGCGAATAAAATCCATTAAGCCACCGTGTCATCAACATTTAAACCTTGCTCTTCTTCTCTGGAGGACCATCCAGCAGAATGAGAAACGCTCACCTATATTTTTTTCGGAGTGTTGACGAGAAATTAAGCTGGTAAATTAGTCCCGGCATTTTTTTATGGCCATTAAGCAGCGTGGTCATACCTTGTCAATTACGAACCGCGGCCTTCGTCATAATCGTAAAAAGTGTTTTATGTCGAGAAACATGAATTATCATTTACTGGTATATGAGAATTAACGAGCATATTTTTTGTTAGCGAGGGCCATCATCAAGTTTTCAACAGGGAATCGCTTTTATAGCTGAGTATTTGTACTGCCATTCTCATCATCCGTCTGTCTTTCAAAATCTGAAAAACAATATATTCGCCTGAAAGTACAATGTTTTGAACATGAAACTCGGCCAACGGGAGGATCACCAGATTTTGCCACGTCTTTCCAACAAACTGGATGAACTAAATTTCCCAAGTCCCCCTATCAATCTAGCCAAGTCACTTCTTGATTGAGGCATATTCTAAAAAGCCTCCTCCTCTCATGTACAACTTGGAAGTTGAACTCTTCCCAAACCCCAGTCTATTCACATACATATTTTCCACATCCTCTTCCTCTCATGCACATAGTTGGAGGGTCGGAATTTTTCTCTGTTTCCGGAAGTCGAAATTTTCCCAGAGCCCTACCCCATCGAAACTGCGCTTTGCTGGAGGGGTAATGGATCGCATAGCTTAGTCTAGTCCATCTACTGATGGCGTTTCATTGATTCTTTTCTGTTGCAGAGAATGAAAGATGATGTCGCCCTACTACCCGAACAGCTGGAAATTGTTTTCGATACGCTGGATGCGGAAAAAAATGGTTTCCTCACGTTGGAGCAGTTTTTGAAAGGATTCAGTAAGTCGAATATGTAAAGTCGTAAAATATTTTCCATTCACGGTCATCACCCGGAAATATGTATATGAGATCATATACTTTCGTACATGTACATTGTTTATTCAAATTGCGTTCATGAAAATACGAGATACTGTCATATCTGGATCCGTTGCAATTAATGCGATCGCATTCATCAAAAATTTAATTTCGCGCACGTATACCGTGCGTCATTTTTAGTGAACGACTAGACTCGAAAAAATTTTTCCATCTCATTATACCACATCATCATCTAATCTAGTCTTAGTGGGCAGAGAACCCATTCTATAAGTACGTGTAATAAAACGATATACCGCAAATATTTTACGTTCGCGTCGGCAGGTAAATTCCGATTTCAGGTTTATTATAGCCAGGCGTTAATTTGTCTGAAATTCCGATTCGCTATCAAACAATGACCGAACCGATGATAGCTAATTTCGGGTGCGCTGGTTCTCTTACAGGGGAATACTTGGTAATTACGTCATCGAATACTCACATTTTGGCGGATTACGAGGAAGAAGATGAAAATACTAAGAATAATTACAATAACGCGTTAACGAGTACACTCGATCTCATTAAGGGAACGAATATTCTGAAAACGTAAGCCAACTTTGTCTAACGTTTTTTTATCGACCATCATCGGTCAACTCGTGGTTTAATTTACAGGGTGCTCTTTTCAGGAGTGCCGAGGAATTGGAATACATTAGCGAGCAGATGAAGGATAGAACCGGATGTCAACTGTCACAATGGGAAATCTTTCTCAGAGATCTGCAACACGATTTACAAACGTACAAAGACTCGTACGTGAAGCTTGAGAAGCTGATGAAACAAAAAGATACGCAACATCAAACTTACGTAAGAGATTCACTTTCAACTATTTAAACCGAAGCAGCATTTGTAAACGGGTATACTGAATAGAGTATCACATACCGGTACCAAGAATGGTATAAAGTAATAAAAAGCTCGCTAACAACGAAACGAAGAAAGATCATCACATCTCCAAAAATTTGATAGTCGGCCAAGACCCACAATTTTCTGCTATCTTTACTCAGTCTTCTTACCGTCGATTAGAGGTCTCTTTCCCTTAGGTCTAATTATGACTTCAGCAGACCCGCAGCCGGAAGTATTTTGTTGCTCGGACTCCATGAAAGTTATGAAAGTTCACACCTCCTTTTTTCCTTTGAAAGGATAATACATTGGTCAAACTTTTCTTGGCTATGCGCCTACGCGTAAGAGACCCTCTAGATTTGCTCCCTTTTCGTCGCCTTTGAAGATTGTCGAAGTGGGCTCGAGCTCATTGTTGTTCAACACAGCGTCGAAAGAAATCGAGAGCCTTTCTGTTAAAGGGGCGTCCGTTCAATGCATTCTTATGGGACGGACGCTCTTCTGATGAAAAGGTCTTCAATTTATTCTTCATAATTCTTCCAAAACATTCGATAAGAAGACAGAGGGAGATGTCCACCGAAACTTATTGATTTGGTTTTCAAGTAGTGCGCAGTGAGCGTAAAACGGCTGATATTCTTCTCGTTGATAGAAACAAAAGGCTTGACCAATCATTGAACGCCATGAGTTTTTCACATATCTTGATAATTTAGCTCAAATTAAGTGAATTATGTTACAGGTGCGGAAAATTTTCGACGAAATTGAATTGCAATTTAAAGAAGAGAAGGAAAAGGAAGAACACAATCAACAGGTAAGAATAGAATTTTTTGATCTCAGGGCTGTAACTCGTCTGTGGGTGTTTCAATTACGTTTGTATGCGTCTTAAACTTGGTATAAGATCTGTACTTCTTCAGCTTTCAATTTTTATTAATTACTTCAAATCTCCTAGTGAAATTTTTCCGTCCTCTTTCGCCCTCCACAGGACCACAGAGCTCGAAAATCTTTCTCATAGACATAAAATTCTTCTATTTATCCCCAAAAATCAAATGAGCTGCAATCTATTATTACCTGGGTTAGAAGGTTAGAATTTTTTTCGAATTCTCCTCCTTTTTCTAAATCCCTCTCCAATAGCTCGGCCTCCTATCATATACTGTATACTGGTATAAAGCTAGTATAATACACGAAGAAGTCCAAGGGTCTAAGCCTAGTTCAAGTCACTCGGGACCAAGACTTGAGACTGACACTCGAGCTAGAGACTAAGACTCGTCACTGACACTTGGGTCTGACACTTGGGACTGACACTGCAAACTGATACTTCAGCTTGAGACTTGAGACTGACACTCGAGACTTGAACTCGAGCCCAAGAATTGAGTTTGAGAATCAAGGCTGAGACTCTCGAGCCCAAGAATCGAGTTTGAGAATCGAGGCTGATATTCGAGACTGACACTTGGGACCAAGTCAGACTGACACTCGAGCTCGAGACTTGAGACTGAGACTTGAAACTGAGACAGGAGCTTGAGACTTGAGACAGACACTCGAGATAGGGACTGAAACTCGACACTGACACTTGGGACTGACACATGAGACTGACACTTCAGCTTGAGACTTGAGACTGACACTCGAGACATAGACTCGAGCCCAAGAATCGAGTTTGAGAATCAATTTTGAGACTTGAGACTGACACTTGAGCTTAAGACCTGAGACTGAAACTGGAACTTGAGAATGGAGCTTGAGACTTCAGACAGACACTCCAGCTAGGGACTGAGACTCGACACTGACACTTGGGTCTGACACTTCAACTTGGGACTTGAGACTGACACTCGAGACTTAGACTCGAGCCCAAGAATCGAGGCTGAGACTCGAGACTGACACTCGAGCTTGAGACTTGAGACTGAGACTTGAGACTGAGACTGGAGACTGAGATTTGAGCTTGAGAATCGAGGCTTAGACTCGGCACTGACACTTGAGCTTGAGACCTGAGACTGAGACTGGAACTTGAGAATGAAGCCTGAGACTTCAGACAGACACTCCAGCTAGGGACTGAGACTCGACACTGACACTTGGGACTGACACTTGAGACTGAAACTTCTGCTTGAGACTTGAGACTGACACTCGAGACTTAGACTCGAGCCCAAGAATCGAGTTTGAGAATCGAGGCTGAGACTCGAGACTGACACTTGAGCTTAAGACCTGAGACTGAAACTGGAACTTGAGATTGGAACTTGAGACTTCAGACCGACACTCCAGGTAGAGACTGAGACTCGACACTGACACTTGGGTCTGACACTTCAACTTGGGACTTGAGACTGACACTCGAGACTTAGACTCGAGCCCAAGAATCGAGGCTGGGACTCGAGACTGACACTCGAGCTTGAGACTTGAGACTGAGACTGGAGACTGAGATTTGAGCTTGAGAATCGAGGCCTAGACTCGGCACTGACACTTGAGCTTGAGACCTGAGACTGAGACTGGAACTTGAGAATGAAGCTTGAGAGTTCAGACAGACACTCCAGTTAGGGACTGAGACTCGACACTGACACTTGGGACTGACACTTCAGCTTGGGACTTGAGACTGACACTCGTGACTTAGACTCAGTCCCAAGAATCGAGTTTGAGAATCGAGGCTGAGACTGGAGACTGAGACCCAGGACTGATATTTGAGACTGACACTAGAGACTGAGACTCGACACTGACACTTGAGCTTGAGACCTGAGATAGAGACTGGAACTTGAAACTTGTGTCTGAGGCTTGAGGAGACTAAGACTTGAGACCGAGACCAAGACTCAAGATTGTGAATTGAGGCAGAGACTTAAGACTGACACTTGAGCTTGAGACTTGAGACTTGAAACAGACACTCGAGCTAGAGACTGAGACTCGACACTGACACTTGGGACCAAAACTTGCGACTAACACCCGAAACATAGACTTGAGCCCAAGAATCGAGTTTGAGAATCGAGACTGAGATTCGAGACTGACACTTGGGACCAAGACTTGAAACAGACACTTGAGCTAGACACTGAGACGCGACACTGACACTTGGGACCAAAACTTGAGACTAACACCCGAAACTTGGACTCGAGCCCAAGAATTGAGTTTGAGAATCAAGGCTGAGACTCGAGACTGACACTCGGGACGAAGACTTGAGACTGACACTCGAGCTTGAGACTTGAGACTGAGACTGGAGATTGAGATTTGAGCTTGAGAATCGAGGCTGAGACTTGGCACTGACACTTGAGCTTGAAGACTCGAGCCCAAGAATCGAGTTTGAGAATCGAGGCTGAGATTCGAGACTGACAGTTGGGACCAAGACTTGAGACTGACACTCGAGCTTGAGACTTGAGACTGAGACTGGAGATTGAGATTTGAGCTGGAGAATCGAGGCTGAGACTTGGCACTGACACTTGAGCTTGAGACCTGAGACTGAGACTGGAACTTGAGAATGGAGCTTGAGACTTCAGACACTCGAGCTAGGGACTGAGACTCGACACTAACACTAGGAAGTGAGACTCGAGACTTAGACTCGAGCCCAAGAATCGAGTTTGAGAATCGAGGCTGAGATTCGAGACTGACAGTTGGGACCAAGACTTGAGACTGACACTCGAGCTTGAGACTTGAGACTGAGACTGGAGATTGAGATTTGAGCTGGAGAATCGAGGCTGAGACTTGGCACTGACACTTGAGCTTGAGACCTGAGACTGAGACTGGAACTTGAGAATGGAGCTTGAGACTTCAGACACTCGAGCTAGGGACTGAGACTCGACACTAACACTAGGAAGTGAGACTCGAGACTTAGACTCGAGCCCAAGAATCGAGTTTGAGAATCGAGGCTGAGATTCGAGACTGACAGTTGGGACCAAGACTTGAGACTGACACTCGAGCTTGAGACTTGAGACTGAGACTGGAGATTGAGATTTGAGCTTGAGAATCGAGGCTGAGACTTGGCACTGACACTTGAGCTTGAGACCTGAGACTGAGACTGGAACTTGAGAATGGAGCTTGAGACTTCAGACACTCGAGCTAGGGACTGAGACTCGACACTAACACTAGGAAGTGAGACTCGAGACTTAGACTCGAGCCCAAGAATCGAGTTTGAGAATCGAGGCTGAGATTCGAGACTGACAGTTGGGACCAAGACTTGAGACTGACACTCGAGCTTGAGACTTGAGACTGAGACTGGAGATTGAGATTTGAGCTGGAGAATCGAGGCTGAGACTTGGCACTGACACTTGAGCTTGAGACCTGAGATTGAGACTGGAACTTGAGACTTGTATCTGAGGCTTGAGGAGATTAAGACTCGAGACCAAGACCAAGACTCAAGATTGTGACTTGAGGCAGAGACTCAAGATTGTGACTTGAGCTCGAGACTTGAGACTTGAAACAGACACTCGATCTAGAGACTGAGACTCGACACTGACACTTGGGACCAAAACTTGAGACTAACACCCGAAACTTGGACTCGAGCCCAAGAATGGAGTTTGAGAATCGAGACTGAGATTCGCGACTGACACTTGGGACCAAGACTTGAAACTGACACTCAAGCTTGAGACTTCGGACTGAGACTGGAGCTTGAGACTTGAGAATGACACTCTAGCTAGGGACTGAAACTCGACACTGCCACTTTGGTCTGACACTCGAGACTTAAGACTCGAGCCCAAGAAGCGAGTTTGAGAATTAAGGCTGAGACTCGAGACTGATACTCGGGACAAAGACTTGAGACTGACACTCGAGCTTGAGACTTGAGACTGAGACCCAGGACTGATACTTGAGACTGACACAGGAGACATGAGACCTAAGACTGAGACTGGAACTTGAGGTTTGTGTCTGAGACTCGAGACCCAGACCAAGACTTAAGATTGTGACTTGCGGCAGAGACTCAAGACTGAAACTTGAGCTTGAGACGCGAGACTGACACTCATGACGGGAGGAGGGGGGGTCGATTTCGATTCCGGTACTCAATTGGGATTGAAACCCATCTAGTCCCCCCTTTTGATGAAGTTTGGGCCGCAAGACCTTTATGAAGCGGCCATTACACATTAATTCTGGTTCCGGGTCTGGTATAAATCACGCTTTCCCCTTGTTTCCGAATCCTCCAGAATTTTCGATATCATTTTTCGAGGTTTCTCCAATCTAACTGTCGACTTCATAGTCCGATGTTCTGAAATACTTACACAGATTTGAAATTCAGTCAGTTTGTTCGCGATCAAGAGAAAGAAGCCCTTAATTTGTCGTTAAACTTCTGGTGCTCTCAGGTTGTCAAAGGTCTCTAGCCTGGATCCGAGTAATGACGGTGAAGAGGAAAGCTGAAGAACGACAGATCTTGATTTAAAATACTTTCCTTTTATACTAACTCGTACAACGTGATCTAGCGTTACCGGGTCTATCTTAATTGCTTATATAATAATACAAAGGTGAGTTTTATTCATATCACGTGGAATGTAGTTTAGTGATGTTATGTGGGCAGATGCAAAAACGTATAAAGGAGGAAATACGAGCATTACGATCGGAATTAGTAATGAAAGATGAATTGTTACAACAACTGAATGTCGAATGCAAGGAACTGAAAAAACAACTTGAAAACTTACAAAAAGAGAAAGAACAAACCAGTTCGCTAACTACGATGCTGATAAATGAGCAGGTGAGTTCTGTACAAATGCTGTAAATGGAAATAAATCTAATGAATAAGAGTGATTGAAAAATAGAGAAAACCGCACGTACATGACCTAATAGACTTGACTGACAAGCAGTTGGAGAAATTTCTGTACTCTACCGTACGTAACTTGTAACTGTAATGTACGGACCTACGTTTTTTGTATTTCAGAGTCAATACAAAGTGGAATTGGAGGAGGAACGCTTGAAAAGACAACACGCTCAGAATGTGCTGGAAAATTTGAAACGACGATTTTCCTTCGAGAAAAGTCAGTCTTTCAAAGAGGGCTACGATCTAGCTAGACGAGTCATCCTCGTGCAAGAAGAAGGTGAACATAACTCTTATTTACGTCGTTACTTGAACCGCACACGTCCGTAACAATGTATTATTGTATTAAGTATACAGACGTAAACAAATCCCATTTGTACAAACATTTCGTCGAAAAAATGTCGAACGTCGTCGCGAGTTTTTACGCATCTGTTGAAATAAAATTAAACCATTTTTTTAACCGATTTTGATTTTTCTAGGTTTATTACAGCAATTAGAAATGTTAAAAGAGATGCAACGAATTTTGGGCGATGAAAATCGTTATGAAGAGCGTTAGAGAGAAGCTCCACAAAAAATGAGAACAGGCTAGAGTTTTGTTCTCCTTGTTTCGAGAAAGTTTTCCTAGTCCGCCAAAAAAAAAAAAAAATTAAGACACGACGCGCACACGGTGTTTCCAAAGAATTATCTCATTTTCACAAAATATAATTTTTTTAAGCTACCTAGGTATTAATTTTGACTTCGTTTGTTAAGTTTTAAATTTCTCACGTTGAAATTATAACTTTATTTCCTATGGTAAAAAGAGGTCGAAATCCTGTACATATAGTGAATGTTTTTCCTATTTTTGTTATTAACGTTATTAAACTCATTGCTGTTGGTGCCATCTTATTTTAACATCCTGTTTCATCATTCTATTGCTTGATATCGTGAATTGAGACGCAGGTTTCAACATACGATTTCAAAAACCGAAGAACATATTGACTGAAGGGTATCATTAGACCACCTTCGACTTGACTGAAAATAAGCTTAGCTGCTTCTACATAAAAGTCTGTGTTGGAATCAATCCATGTTTGGATTTTTTATCTGACTTCGATTATCGCCCCTTCCACTTGAAATAATAGAAGCGAGGGTGATTGAAGACAGGAAAGGCTTCATGACTTTCTGAGCTTTTCGTCCTCTACACAGATTCAAGTGCAAGTCTATGTCTGCTGCTTCCCTGAACCGTTTTTAATGCCTTTCTCATGTATAATAGTCTACTTCAAATCGACCTTAAACCGTGACGTACAGTGCGTACAGGCACCACTGTACAACATTTTGTCTGTTAACAGGGAACCAGTTTTATTTGGGGGCGGGGGGTGTCTTTCCGGAAAAAACGTTCGCTGTCCGGGAGGCAACATGACCTTGGGACTTGTAAAATTTTACTGTTTTTCTCCTATCGCCTAGCTTGGAGGATGAACTTCTTCCAAAGGGCTTGGAGGTTTAAATTTCTCCAAATACCTCTCCTATCACCTATAGTTTGGAGGTCAATATTCTTCCAAGTCGCCCATCTATCACCAATAGCTCGGTCGAAATCCAACTAGTATAAAGTGAGTATACTACCAGGGGAGTCCTAGCCTATTTCAAGTCCAATATATTTTTTTCAGATATTGAAAATCCGTAGAACTAACAGCACTGATAGCCTGATTAAAATAGCTCCTTCGAGTAACTATGTACGCAATACTCCATACACCAATTGGCTTAGCCCCTTCAAAGAGCCAGATATACAATGTTTCAAACACCATAAGATTTATAAAACAGGTTCCCTGCCTCCTCTCATCTAACTCCGTTGGAGAAACCGTGAGTTGTTGGTAACTTCGCTACTCACAGACAGAATGACAAGTCCTACAATTGAATAATGACGACCATTGAGAATTGAAAATGTCGATTATTCGCAGTACAAACTCTGATTCTATACTTCTGTCAAGATTCGAGCCTGCATCTTCAGAAGATGTCTGCGATCAGACTTTCACCAATCTAGAAAGTCAGCTAAAGTTTTGACAATGTTTAATGTATTAAACTCTGGCCTGACTGCACCCCCTAATTATGAAATTTGCCTCCGTACAACCAAGACCTTGACACTAGGAAGAATTTCTGCTCTAGACCTCCCCCCTGACCTCGGACCCTAATTCCGAAATTTGCGTCCGTTCTCTTCTGTATACTAATATGCAGTACCCGAGGCTTATACTGTCAAGGCTGAATACATATTATGGAATGTCCTGTATTATACAGTATACAGGCCTTCATTATACTAGGTCTAATATACAGTATACAATATGATGAATGCTTTCTTCAAAGGTATAAGTCATTGTAATTAGGTATAGTCTGGGAATCAAACACTGACACATAACAAAGTACATATACCAACTTATATTAGGATCCTCCCTAAAGCAATTGGCCTAAAATATTATGCTGCAGTAGACTTATACTAGACCAAGTGGCGGGGCAAATTTGTGAAGCAAGTGAGCCCCCCTAAACCGTTCGCCTAAAATATTCTGAAGTAGATTTATACTAGACCAAGAAGGGGGCAAATGAGCGGAGCATCCTATAAAAGAGATGAAACATCTTCTGATTTTGGTTGCTTGGCTACAATTAAATTTTTGGTTTCTGCTGCTCAGTTGCAACCAGTTTATTGATTTCTACTGCCGGGTTGAAACCAATATTTTAGTTTCTATTTTTCAATTGCAACTAATTTTCTGATGTTTTGTAGCTCAGTTGCAAACAATTTTGTGGTCCAGGTTGCTCAGTTGCATACAATTTTCTGGCTTCTACTATCCAATTTTCTAGTTTATATTTCTTAGTTGCAACCAAATTTTTGGTTTCTGGTGCTCAGTTGTAACCATCCTGATAAACCAGATCAACCAAATAAATGAATCAATTATGAGTAAAAATCGACCAAAAATCGACCAGAAGATTACAGTTATAAGTGACCAATAATAGACCAATTTTTCCAGTCTATTTACTTCCGCCCCTTTTGACCATATTTAGACCAGATTTTGACCATCTTTGACCAAAATTTGACTGATAAAATTAGTTGATTTCTAGGTGATGTAGATTTCATAAAATGGTCTATCCCTAGTAATAGACCAGATTTTGACCATTGTTGACCCGAAAAATTGGTCGGTTTCTGGGCAATATAGAAGTATAAAATGTTCTTTGATGGTTGATATCTAAGCAACATACGTAGATCAACATAAATAGACCACTTTTTAAAAGACAAATTGGTCAATTTCTGGGCAATGTAGACAGTATAAAATGGTCTTTCATAGTCAATATTTAAGCAACATACACAAATCACCATAATTAGACCACTTTTAACAAGGAAAATCAGTCAATTTCTGGGCAATCAGTGGGGATTTCCTCCAGGGGGAGGGGGGATTTCCTAAAGCCACTGTGGGCAATAGAGACGTCATAAGACAGTCTCTAGTTGGGTATTATCAAGAGACCATTATATTTAGACCGCTTTTTACGGGAAAAACCAGTCTATGTCTGAACCTCTCTCGAGTGAGAGAACAGAGGAATGAAGATAGTAGACTTGTTAACAGGGTTATATTGAGGCGGGTGCAATTTTTGTCTGCGAGTTTGTAAGCAACATGACAGTTGATTCATTTCAATATCTGCCAAGAAATCTCGGTTTGCACAAAAATAGACCAAAACAAGGAAGAAAATATTGGTAGACGTTTGGTGAAAATCGACTGAAAATGGACCAAGATATATCTCAAAAATATCAGCCCAGAAATCAACTGAAAAATTTGGTCATAATTTGGTAATCAGCCGGGAAATTGACCACAAAATCTGGTCACAATTAAGTAACTTTACAACTTATACTTGAGCCCTCATTTTAGACCAAAAAAGGAAGTGAAAATATTGGTACATATTGGCAGAAAATTGACTAAAAACAAACCAAAATATGTCCCTAGAATATACACTCAGTATTTGACTGAAAACTCTGGTCATAATTTGGTAACTATGCACTTGGCACCAAAATACTCATTACAGACCAAAACAAGAGTAAAAGTATTGGAAGATGTTTTGGGAGAATTGACTAAAAATAGATCAAAATATGTCTCAGTCATATCAGCCCGGAAATTGACTGGAAAATCTGGTCAAAATTGAGTAACTTTACAACTTACATTTGAGCCCTCATTTTAGACCAAAAAGTAGGTAAAAATATTGGTACATATTGACAGAAAATTGACTAAAAACAAACCAAAATATATTTTACAGTATTCAACTGAAAATTTTGGTCAAAAAGATGTCACCATAATGTCATTACTGAAACGTACATTTTAGACCAAAAAAAGAGCAAAAATTGCAATCTATATTGAGAGAATAACGACCAAAAAAATACTTACCAAGATATATTTCACAGACAATGACAAGAAACCAACCAGAAATTATGGTCAAAATTTAGTGGGAGACCTGTCCAGTGTCCAACCAACAATTGACCAAATAAAAAGTAAAAAATTTGGTCGATTGATCTCACATTTTTACTAGAAATCTATCATTTTCTAATGCTACCTACCACTAGGTATACCTATTTGGTCTATTTTTGATTGTACAACCAAAAACCGACCAACATCGACCAAATTGTGATGGTTGATCTGGTTTATTGGGTCACTTTTTTGATTTTTCTCAATTGCAACTGATCTGATTTATGGAGCTTAGTTGCAACAAATTTTTTGGTTTTTCCTGCTCAGTTGCAACCAATTTTTTGATTTCTACTGCAGGGTTAAAACCAATATTTTAGTTTCAATTTTTCAATTGCAACCCATTTTCTGGTTTTTGTAGCTGAGTTGCAACTAATTTTCTGATGATTTGTAGCTCAGTTACAACCAATTTTTTGTTGCTTGGTTGCAATAGATGGCAAACTCTTCATAAGCCGCGTGTTACAACTGAGCGCAAAACAATAGTCTAACCTGCGCCTGACGCGTTGGTCAAGTGAACATGGCACCTTGTGGCGCTTTTTCAAAAAAAAATCAATTTATCTGAAAAAACTAACAACTTTTGAAAAAAATTGAAGAGAACAAAATTTATTCTTAAAATTTCATATCAGATAGAGCGCTTTCAGAATTTTTTGACAAAAAATTTTCAAGTAGGCTCATAAGTTGATAGTTCTTCAGATAAATCAATTTTTCCAAAAAAGCGCCATCAGGTGCAATGTTAACTTGACCAATTTGTATGGTGAACGCATACGCTAATGTAGCCATGTGTTTCACGCAAAGTTCATCATCTAGTTGTTTTATATATATCTGTGGTTGCAACCAACTTTGTGGTCTAGGTTGCTCAATTGCATACAATTTTCAGGTTTCTACTATCCAATAGCAATTAATTTTCTAGTTTCTATTTCTTAGTTGCAACCAAATTTCTGGTTTCTGGTGCTTGATTGCAACCAAATTTTTTTATTTTTCTGAATTGCAACTGATCTGATTTATGGAGCTTAGTTGCAACAAATTTTTTGGTTTTTCCTGCTCAGTTGCAACCAATTTTTTGATTTCTACTGCAGGGTTACTACTAATATTTTGGTTTATATTTTTCATATGCAAACAATTTTCTGGTTTTTGTAGCTCAGTTGCAACCAAATTTTTGGTCCAGGTTGCTCAGTTGCATACAATTTTCAGGTTTCTACTATCCAGTAGCAATTGATTTTCTAGTTTCTATTTCTGAGTTGCAACCAAATTTTTGGTTTCTGGTGCTCAGTTGCAACTAATTTTTTGAGTTTTCTCAATTGCAACTCATCTTCTGATTCATGTAGCTCAATTGCAGCAAATTTTTTGGTTTTTGGTTGCTTAGTTACAGACAGTTTTCTGGTTTCTACTTTTTAGTTACAATCAATATCCTACTCCAATGGTATTCCAATGTTTTAAGCCGCACAATCAACTTTCAAAATTTTTTCTGACAGTTGCTCAAGAACGCTGGCAATTGACTAAAAATTCTTGGAAATTGACTGGTCAATTGTGATTGACCAATTGAGGACTGCGGTTCTAGTTGCTATTTCTTAGTTGCAACCAATGTTTTGATTTCCATTTCTTATTTGGAACAAATTTTGTGATTTTGTGGTTCAGTTGCTGCTTATATAACCTAGCACTTATGTTTTTCACAAGAAGAGTACCTGAATTAGTTAAACAAGGAATTGGGGTTTTGTAATGGCAGCAGTGAATCAAAATTCTGCCAACTTGAACATCAATCATAAAAAGTCCTGAAAGAGTTCTTCCTTTTCATAATTAATGTGATTTTTCTTTGGACATCATAATATACTCTGGGTCCTGTAAAACAATTTCTATCCTAAGTCATCCTCCAATGATATCACACTCTTCTCATCTTCATGTCTGTAAGGATTTCAAGTCACATCTGAACTTGTGCTTCTAATTTTAGCAAATGTTTTCTCTATCCGCTTCTAACCACCCCAGTACTTGTACATTGATGATGTCATGCTCTTCTTTTCAGTTTGTATTTTTCTCAATTATTGATCAGCCAGACTTAATCATGGTTTATAGTGAAAAAGAAAGGGTTAATTTTGGGTTCTAGCTGAAAATTCTCTTATAGGCCTCGTTTACATTGTTGTAGCCTATCTCTCATGCTTAACAGAGAAATTTAATTCAAAACGTCATTGCTAGCTAACTCAAAGATCCAAAACTCAACCTTCCTCCAGATCCATTTTTACAGAGCTCCAAATTTTATTTCCAAGTCCTAATTTAAAGTGGCTCATAGAAGTAGTTGAACCAATTATTTTATAGAGCATAGCATATCTAGTCAACTGAAGGGGCTACACCAAACCAAATTGTATATGATAAGAAGGGGCTTGGAAAATTTTTGACCTTCAAGTCTTGCCGGTCGGCGGACGTTTTTTCCACCCCCAAATAAGACTGATTCCTTGTTGAAATCAGAGATTTAGCAGCCATCCGCTTGCAATTAACATTCCGGACAAGAATTAGAAAGGAGAAAAAAGAAGAATCGATTTAGCATAAAAATTGAAATGATTATGAAAATCTGAAAATGAAAACTTGAAGATAAAAAAATTTCCAAAGGCGGAAATTCTAAATAAATCAAATTCTGTGAATTCATTCAAAAACTATTAAACGCCAAAAAGAAAAAAAACGAATTAATCCAGGTAATATACAATTTATTTGAAAATAAATAATTGAGATCATCTATTATATACAAATCCTCTTAAAACCATAAAAAGAGAGAGACAGTAAGAGAAAAACATGAATACAAAATTTTTTCAGCTTTTACACATAACTGTAAGAACAAATCCAAATGTTTTATACACAACTATTTTTTACATAAAAATACAATAATTAACACCATTAATAACTCAAAATTCACAAAAGAAAAAAAAAGAACCAAAACAAAATTATATAGAATTCAAATTATTAAAAAAATTCACTGAATTTTATAGGTGTGAAGAAAACAAAAAAAAAAAAAAAAATTGATAAGAAAATACGTGCTTCCTTTTTTTCCAAATATTATTAAAAGTAGTAAGACATACAAGAGTTGAACACATTGTATAATGAGGAAAGAAAGTTAATTGACAAATAATGCTGCCAAAAAAAAAAAAAAAAACGCTACAAGAAAAACTTCTCGTCTCCCTTCATAGGTTCAAGATTTTCTTTTTTTTTTTCGGCCAACAAAAATGTCCTACTGTCTTCCTATATCGTGATTTTTGATAGGGAGATTGTTAAAATTTGATCGAGACTGTAGATTCTGTGGTAAAAAAGTAAACATTAATATAATATGCAGCTTCTTGTTTACCCTGTTTACGCGTACGTTATCTCGAATAATGCGAAATCAACAAGCTCGTTTCGGTTAGGTCGATTCGAATAAAACAAAAGAGAGAAACGTAAAAAATTAACTTTTCCAAAATTCAGTACTTTTCAAACATGATATCTAAAAATATTACATTAGAACCCATATTATAAAATAATGACACGTGAGCCCCTCGAGGATGTTCGAGTATGTACACGTAAATAACTAAGCGAATAAAATTGAGAATAAAAAGAATGCCTAAATATTCGTAGCCTCGATTATTTTCAAAAAAAAGGATCTCGTAATATTGATTCAACCCGTGTGACAAAGATGAAAATTGCACGGAAAGTCTCTAGATCGTCCAGTTTATGTGGCATTTCGCTAAATAAAATATTACATGAGTTCTTTGAAAGTTGTGGCAGTCACAGATAAAATACGACAAATTCTCGATTCAAGACTAAAAATCGCACAACTGCGTACACGCAAAATCGACCATAGAAAAAGAATTATACCACATTTCACGTTGCCTCTTAAATTCGGACACATCATGGCACGAAGGGAGAAGAATACTCGAGAATTTGTCAATTCCTTACACAAAATGTTGAACACATATTTTTGGTATGTATATAAGAGACAAAAAAGAAAAAAGATTAAAATAACGTTTCGCGTTTCCCAAATAAGAAGAATTAAAACGAGCAGAAAAATAAATGAATTTAAAATCACGTAAAATTCATCGCTCGTACAAATCACACAACACAATGAAAAGCGATTGTTCAACCAACCGAAAAATTCATTCAAGATAAAAAGAGAGAGGTAGGTAAATATACAAAAGTTCTAAAATGGAAAACAAGAACAAATAGGGGTGGGGGGGAGAGAGAATAATTAAAAATTCGATTACACAAACGTTGCTAAAAGACATCGCTGACTGAGGCAAACTTAAGTACCAGTAACGTAAATATGAAGCGAAACATAGGGAAAAAAATAATAAGTCTAAAATTTTGCTAAGAAAAAGAAAGAATAAAAAAAAAGTGAAGAATTTCCCTAATTTCACCCTTGAAGATACTTCGACTATATGAAGCGGAGTCAAACGTACACATTAAGCACACGCACACAAACATCCACATTCTTGTATGTCTACAGTAGTACAGGGAGCAGTGTCAATAACGGCCAGCAACAGGCTTCATACCGATGGTGCAAGCGATCTTTCGATTCATGAACGATTCTGCGAACACAAGATAAAATAACGTGAAATTAGTCGACAAAATCAACTTTTCGCATTCTATTTCAACATGAATATCACACATTCAAAACACAACAAATACGAGTAAAAAAGAAAAATCACATTCAATCACAAGATGAAACACGTGTAGATGTACTAGTTTTCACCGCGAGTAAAGACAAAGTCCAGGTTAAAATCATGAGGATGCAAAATATGGAATATTATCAGCTCTGTAAATGATCCGAAACACAGCGGCTCAATGTGCATGCGCGAACGGTGCCAAAAGCAAGATGAGTTCCGACGGAAAAATGATGTTATTCAGTAACAAAATCTCATTCATTGAAATTTTAAAAACGTAAGAGAGAAAAAAGAACAATTCAGTCAAGTATGACGATCACACGTTCACACTTTTGAGCTTATCGAAGACTCAGTTGAACCGCCCATCGAAATTTTGCAAGAAAAAAAAAAGTATTCGAATCAAAAGGCCACTTCCAGATCCATTTTTCAATCTTCTCTCTTTGGTCAGTAAAATTTCCACGACCAAATATCCCTAACTAGTCCCTGTTTCCCTCTTTTCCAAAAAAGTGGCCAGTCCAAACTCGCAAACAAATGAAATGTTAATTATGACGAAAGAACACATCCATTCTCCAGATGAAGACCCAATTTCGTAATACTTTTTAATTTGCGAACATCCGTACAAAAGCAAACGAGTTCCCTCTTTCCGGTGGAACGCAAACCCAAATTTTCCAAATTTGCTCACTTGCCGGTTTGTTTGCCCGTCACCATTCCGTCAGTTAATAGATACAGTCAGAATGTGTGTTTTGAATTTTTAGTCGGCCGAGTTTTCACCTCATTGGAGCTCTGAAACTGAGACGAAGGAATTACATTCTAATTCGTAAGCGGGGGGGAATACGAGTACGTGTAGGAGACACTCCGACAGTACGTGGTAAAGACGGTAGGAGTAGGGATAATGAGTCGGAGGTATCTGCTTCAGATTTCAGACTTGAGTGCGTTTCAAAGCAGCGGGATCGGTCGCTGCGAGTCCGGAGTACTGAAATACTAAAAAATTGTTGAAATAAGAGGGTTAGGCAAGAGGATTTACTTACTCCTGAGTGAAGGGAAAAGTTATCGTAGACCTCCTTCAGTTCGTCCAGTTTGTATTCTTCGAGACATACGAAGCCCTCCAAACCGGGTGCCTGCTTTCGGGCACAATCTACGCAGTGGACGACGTGTCGCTTCTCTTGTTCTCGAATAAATAACACATTGAAAACTTCCACCTAGAGTAGACGAAAAATCAAAATTTTAAAATCCGCCTCACGAGTCGAAAACGGTGACTCGAAAATTTAGTGAGCGTCTGTCTACCTCGCACTGTCCACAATAATGAGACGCTTCATTACGTCCACGTCCGTGGAAACGTACTTCAACGCCTTTCGATTTCACGAATTCCAAGATCAACAAAGCATTCCTCAGCGAACGTAGCAAACATTTCCTGCACAAGAAACGAAACAATAAAACAATTAGTCGCAGGGAACGAAAAATAGAAGCGTATGATAAAAGTAGTAATGGGAGTACATCGCTAATTTTCATAGCTCTTCATTCCTTATACTCCGCGATCGGATAGTGTCATTATGCATTTCAATCAACGATAATACCCACGAGGAAAGTATACTCGCTCTAGTACCCCCTCCTCGCTCGTCAAACTCATTTCCAATTTTCTTCAGCTTTACAAGTCAAATTATTTTCCACTTTCTCGCTTTTATCGTCGACTCGTCCGATGAAACTGACAGGAGTTTGTTTGACAAAGATGTTGCTAGGACAACGCCCCTTTTCCATACCTTTATGCCACTACGAAACGACAAACTTTCAAGATTTAAAAAACGCTTAAATGGGGTCGTGAGATCGCGAAACGATTACCTTTTTCATTCATAATAATGTGCGCGAATTGTTTAGTATGCGTTGTGCTCCTACTAGCCACTTTGGTTTTCGCCGCAATCCTACTCAATGGCCATGCTAGCTTACAGTTGAGCATCAGAAATGGTACACTTCATATCAACGTTTCAGCGCGAAATCGTAAGTACAAGAATTCAAGAGATACGAGGTACTACCTCTTTCTACACCAAATTGGGAGGCATAGGAGTGAAAAGATGGGGACAATAACAATGAGGTGGAGATTGTATGAGAGTGTGATCCATGGAGAGGCGGAGGGGTGAACAAGAGGAAAGGTAACCATTGCAGTATAGGCATTGAGGAGATGCGAAAATGAGAAGAGTGGGGATGATCTCTGTTCGTCGGGCAGAGCAGATTGAAGTGGTTCGGATCCCAAGAGGTGATCTAAATTTTTCGCCCGAGTTTTTCATTTATCAACAGCTCTTCTCCTCTAATATTACCCCCGCACGTAAAAATAGTGTCTTTCACAGATTGAAGTGGACTAAGGAATTAAAGCTGCTTTTCGGAGGATAAGAAGGACAGAAACTGATGATGACGGAGCAGTCATAGAATTCAAGATTTAGCGAAGCAAAGGGACATGAAAACAGTAACTCCTTTGCGGCAAGGTCCACTGCGTCATGTTCCTCGAGGTCTAATTACGTGTCGCGTGATAGATAGAGGGCGCAAGAATGAGGATTAGTCGGACTGGTAAAATGAAGGTCTTGGATAGAAAGAAAGGATGAAAGAGAATCTGATGGTAGACAGAGACAGATGAATAAAGCAATCAGTTTGACGGGGAAAATGGAAGCTTCCCACACAAAAAGATTAGATGTTACCCTAAATGGATCCTGCATATTCGGTTCTGGGACCCTCTTGAGTTTGTGGGTGCAGCAGAAAAGAGAAGTGGGCTGTTCTAAAACCATGAATTTGTTGATGGAATTCGAAGAAAGACGAAGACAGATGTTGAAGAATAGAGCAGTGGTGGATCCAAGACAGTCAGGGTGCCATCTCTCTGATCAAGAAAACCAGACGTACGAAAGACCAAGTGGAGTCCGGCCCTCGTATCTGTAATTTTCTTGTTCAATCGCTAAACCACCTTCTTCTAATGGTTGAATGACGTCACGCTTTTCTCCAACAATTATTCCATCTTGACAAACGATTGACCAAGCTTGAATCAAATTTATAGTGAGGGGGAAGAGCCTAAACTTCAAGAATCTCGGCCGGAAATTTTCTTCTGGGCCCAACTTATGCGAGTTGTAGCCAGTGCTAGGCACAAATCCATTGAACATTTGATGTCGCCATGGTAAAAACACCAGTATTATATCCCCATTATGTATGTCAAATATCTCCAAAATACCCAAAATGTCCCCAGGGATAAATTTTGGGGACATAATGGGGGGAGTTTTTGCCATCAAATGTTCAACAGGAACAGGATTGCAATGGATCACGGTTCAAAATGTTCGCGATTCCTATCCAAATGATTTTCTCATCGTTTTTTATATTTTTCATCTTGTTTTTTTAGTTTGTATAATTTTTATTTCATTTTTTCCAATTTTTTATTCTATTATTCATGTTATATTTTGTTGTAACATTTTTCATATCATTTTTTTTTTTTTTTTCAATAAAAACCAATTTTTTTCTTCACTTTTTTTTCATTTTATATATTTTTTGTTTCATTTTTTATATCTTTTTTTTTTTTTTTTTTTTTTGGATAAAAACTAATTCGTTTCTTCAATTTTTTTTTTCATTTTGTACATTCTTTGTTTTATATTTCCAAGATTTTTATTCTATTTTTCCTATTGTATTTTCTCTTTTCATTTTTCATTCTTTATATCAATTTTTTTTATAAAAACCAATTTTTTCCATTTTTTTCATTTTGTATAACTTTTATTAAATTTTTCCACTTTGTTTTTCATTTTTCATATTATATTTTGTTTCTTCTTTCATTTTTCTATACAATTTTTTTCTTTTATAAAAACAGATTTCTTCAATTTTGTTTCATTTTTTATATTCTTCCTTCCATTTTTCACATTTTTTTTCCATATTCTATTCCGTTTTTCCATTTTTTTTTTCACATCAATTTTTTCCTTCAATTTCTTTTTATTTTGTACATTATTTTATTTTTCAATTTTTTTCAATTTTTCATTTTATATACTGTTTTTTCATCTTTAATTTTTTTATATCATTTTCTTTTTCTTTAATAAAAACTTATTGTTTTCTTCAATCTTTTTTTCATCTTGTATAGTTATATTTTATTTTTTTATAAAAATTTTCTTTGTATAAAAGCAGATTTCTTCAATTTTGATTTATTTTTTATATTCTTCATTCCATTTTTCAATTTTTCTTTTTCCATATTATATCTTGTTATTTCATCTTTTATTCTTCTACATAAATTTCCTTTCATTTTGTACATTATTTCATTTTTCAATTTTTGTTTCATTTTTCATGTTATATTCTGTTTTTTCATCTTTCATTTTTTATATCATTTTTTTTTTTTTTTTTTTTAATAAAAATTATTCTTTTCCTCTAATTCTTTTTCTCATTTTGTATAGTTTTCATTCTTCAATTTTTTTTTCTATTTTTATATTATACTTCCATCTTTCGAAAGGAAGTCCTTCAAACTCCTGCTATATGAGTCAACGTTCTTTGTAGTTTTTTTTAATGTAACACAACAAAATACAAGGCCTCTTTCTTTATGGGAGATTTTTATGGGAGGAAGGGGGAGCTTTCTCCGAGATCCAAAGAGGTAACCACACCACTGCTTGCTAGAAAATTAGATCACTTTTTCATGGTCATAATTTTGTATTGTTCGCAGACACGGATGATGTCCACAAAAGTTGGTTCCGTGGATAGAAGACTCAATTCCCTGTTCAAGAAGACTCATCTCAATATTTTTACGCCACTTTCGAAGATACTTATTCCTATAAATCTAATTGTAAGAAAAATTTTTCTTCAAGTATCACACAAGCCTCTTGCTGTGACGCTGACGTAATTTATTATCTTCCATCAATAAAACTATGACTTTTATGAAAGTTTTCAAGTTTGTTACTGAATTCATTCCCAAGGATTAACTCTAAAAGGACACGATCGAAGACGAAAATCAGAGGATCTTTCATCGAATAAAGAACTCTCTCAGTTTTTCCCCTTCACAATAGTAGGAATTTCCGACCTTCACGTAACACACGTTGACACATCCTCATACGTGGTTACAACAACAGTATGTCGAATAATTACACGATAAACAACTATCGTTTCGTAATTATTTCAGCCTCGTTACGTCCTCATTATGCGTGTAGACCGCTCGTTACACTTTACACAAGGTATTCTCAATTTCTACCGATTCAATCATCGCTCCACAAAACGCACGAGGTTTGAAACGATATTCACGTCCGATGAAAATTACACTTTTCTCCCAATTCTCGGATACCGTTTTTTTTTCTCCTTATCTGATGTCACGAGATATCCGTAAATCGATACTCACTTTATGCATTCGAACAGCTTCGGATCGGAGACCTTGATGTTACGCGCTAAATTCCACGATAAATGTATCATCGGAACGATACTTTTATAGCTTTGCAATTTATTCCATTCGTATCGCTCGATGGCCAGTTGAAACTGACGCGCGGTTAACGGACCAACATTCCACGCGATATTATTACACCACCCGATAGCCGCAACCCAATGCACGCAACCTACACAACAACGCATACAATTAATCAAATTAAATACGAACCACGACCACTGAAATAACTGAATCGCGCATACTAACCCGAATTCACCCACACAAGATCGCCGGGTCTCTGTAAAAATCTGTACAGTGGAACGTTCGCCGCGGCTAAATCTTCTAACGTCGGCCACCACGAACCGTGTAAGTAATTGATATTATTCCTGCAAACGAAGGAATAATTAGAGACGCGACAAGAACGACGAGGAAACATTCTCGCAATAAGCACCTACTTTTCACAAAGATCGTGTATCACACCCCAATACGCGTCGGGTACAGCGAACCATTCGCAATCACCAGGTCCTATGTTTATATTGATCGAACAGAAATTATTATTCTCTTGGTGACCGGGCGTTCGACTTCCTGGTACCTATAAACAAATATAAAACATTACCCTCAAATTTTCCTTCAACGTTTCAGGATTTGAGTCCAGGGAATGATTTCTTACTTTCATGTACAACTGTACGGTATTCATGCCGAGAATATTGTGGCCGACATGCGATAACATATTGCTGGCAGATACGACGCGAGCGAACGCTGGTAATTTCATAAGTTCCTGCAGTTGCAAACGCCATTTTTTGTCGTCCGACAAGTCCACATTTGTGCCAAATTTCAACATTTTTGAGCCTGATGGCGGCTTGATGCCCGGTACGCTCTGCAACCATCGAGCCTCAACTCAGTAACAAGTTTTATATCGCACGAGAAATAATTCAGAAAAACTTACAAAGTGATTTGCCGCAGCTTTCTTCCTTTTCACTCCGTTCCCGGTCGAATCTTTCGAATCAGAATCGGACAAATTACTCGAACTAACTTGTGGTTGAGAGTTCGAGTAAGAGGGAGCCGGGTTGTTGTTATTTGTGCTACCACCTCCGCTTATTTTATCACGTTCCTCCTGCAAACGAAGAGACACGCTCATATACCTATAATCAAAGTATGAATACTCGGATCGAAAGTCACTCCACCACTCAACTTACCTTCAACGAATCTTGAAAACTGGACGCCTGATACGCAGCATATTTCGCAATGGTAGTGTGCGATCTATGACTGATACAGGCCCAGCCTTTGCGGCCGTGTAACTGATCCCAGTTCTCGTCGCCGCTTTGCTGGACTTGCGTTCTCACTTCTATGGTATGATCGGGATTAGCTTCTACGAGTGTCTTCGTTGAAAATAAGCCCAAGTCTAAAGAACGCAGCTAGTTAAGTCGACCATCGAGCGAGCTTTCAACAGCGAGGAAAGAAAAACAAAGACATAACTCACCTAATTTAAGCGCAGCCGCGATTCCACGAACCACCGCGATCGGATGCTTCAGGCAGAATTCTTGTAACTGCGGACTGAACGCTTGCTTTTTATTATCTAAATATATGGATGGTGTGGGTGGGAGGAGTTGCTCCTTCGTAAGAATCTGTGGAGGAGGTTCTGGAGGCGAAGGCGGCGGACCTTTGTCGTCGTACAATATGCTGCCGTTGGTAATGTTTTCCTTCACTTTACCTTTGCACGATTCAATAATTTCGGCCGCCGACATATCTACCGAAAACTCGATCTCTTTCGGCGTTTCTTTACAAATGATATCTCTCGGCTCGGCTTTAATACGAACGTTTTTGAATTCTATCGAAGGACAAGAAAATCGAATTAAGAAAGGTACTGGTGTAGGCTAGTATTAATGCAACCAATTCGATACTTACGGTAACAATCATCCGAATTAGCTAACGAATTCTTATTTTGAACACTTTGTGGTGGATAAGTACTTGAGCTGATATTATTGCTTTCATTATCTGCGTGAAATAGACAAAAAATTGATAAAAATTAGTAATAATATATTGCAGTCAACTGTTTGATACATCTGCAATGTACGGTTATCGAGAAACCCACGCTATTGGAAAAAAACACTCCGGCAGATACTAAATGGTGCAGCGATAAAAGTAGCAACCACAGAACAAATCATTATAATTTCCTTTTCTTTTCCAATGTTGTTTGGTTGAAATTTGAAAAATTGTTCTGTTTTCAATAGGTTATGAGAAGCCAACTCAGAAAGTCTTTGGAATTTTGCGACTGAGAATATCGGAACGATATTTGAATACTGCAAATCATCTTTTGCACACTTTTTATACCCGAATAGGAAGTCTTACTCTGATTCAAAGTACACAGAAGATTACCTCCTCTTCCTATTTGACGTAATGTTTCAACAAGGCAATTTGGAACTTGGGAAAATCTCCTCCTTCCCTCGTCTTCCCAACCTACCCGCTCCGAGCTCAAACCTTGGCAAACTTTTCCAAGAAATATTGATTAAAAAAACTTGATTGAACCAAATAATATCCTTCCTCTTATCGACACGACTCCCTCAAAGGCTGTAACACTCTCCCAGCCATATTATCGACTCTTTATCCTTTCTGCACGCAATCAGAGACATTCACCCACATCACTCGACACCCTCCTTCTCTATCTGAGGGTAATTGGGTAAGACAGAGCAAAGGTGCGCTAGCTTCCCACCTCACATGCAACCTAACATTATGTTTTGTAGGACCTGACTTACGATCAGGAAAAAGGTGTAACTGGTAAGAATAACTAAGGTACTTTTCCCTAGATCGATTCAATGTTACGGAGGACTGCGCTGTCAGCCTATAGCGACCAGGAGAAAGGTATCTCTAATCAGGAGGCCCAGGGTTCGTTTCCCTTGATCGCAAGAAATTTGTATTTCACGCAAAATCCGTAAAAAAAAACACGGATTTCTACGGACTTTGATTGATCCATTGATAACAATCAGGAGAAAGGTATCTTTCATAAGGGAAGCTGAGGTACTTTTCCCTTGATCGACTCAATAATACGGAATACTGCAGTTTCGGCCCATAACAAACAGGAGAAAAGTAACTCTTGTGCGAGTGTCTAAGGTACCTTTCCCTTGATCGCAAGAAATCCGTAATGTACATAAAATTTATAGAAAGCTAGCGCACCTCTGAGTTTCCTATATTATAATTCGAATGCTAGAACCCTGAGATAGAGAAGGAGGGTGTCGATTGATGTGAGTGAATGTCTCAGGAATAGGATTGCGGATTGCAGATCACAGTTTGAAATGTTCGCAATCCATATCCGAATGATTTTTCTCATTATTTTTCAAATTGTTTACCCTGTTTTTTTCATTTTGTCTATTTTTCATTCTATTTTTCAAATTATATTTTGTTTTTTCATCTTTAATTTTTTATATCATTTTTTTTTTATTGATAAAAAACCAATTTTTTTCTTCCATTTTTTTTTTGATTTTGTATATTTTTCATTTTATTTTTCATATTATATTTCGTTTTTCCATCTCTCATTTTTCTATATCAATTTTTTCTCCATTCTTTTCTTCATTTTGTATATTTTTTATTTTTCAATTTTTTTTCTCCCATTTTTTTTTGCTTCTTATCTTTCGTTTTTTATATCAATTTTATTTGAACTCATTTTTTTCTTCCACTTTTTTTTATATTTTGGACATTTTTGATTCACTTTTAAAATTTTTCTTTTTCTATTTTCATATTATATTTTGTTTTTCCATCTTTCATTTACAATTTTTTTTTGATAAAAACCAATTTTTTCTACAATTTTTTTTACTATGTATAATTTTCATTTTCAGTTTTTTTTTCTTCCATTTTTCTCATTACATCTTGTTTTTCATATATTATTTTTTTATAACAATTTTATTTGATGAAAACTCATTTTTTTATTTTTTTCTACCATTTTCTTTCATTTTTCATATTTTTTATTCGATTTTTTCAATTTTTTTTCTATTTTCATATTATATTTAGTTTTTTCATATCCCTATTTTTTATATCAAATTTTTTTCCTTTTTTACAAAAACCAATGTTTTAAAATTTTTTCCATTTTTTCCATTGTGTATTTTTTATTCTTCATTATTTTTTCTTCTATTTTTCTCATTATATTTTGTTTCTTCATCTTCAATTTTTTCATATCAATTTTATTTGATGAAAACTTATTTTTTTCTACCATTTTTTTTCATTTTCTATATTTTTTATTCGATTTTTTCAATTTTTTTATATTTTGTTTTTTTATATCCCATTTTTTAAAAAAAATAAAAACCAATGCTTTAAAATTTTTTCCATTTTTTCCATTGTGTATATTTTTTATTCTTCATTCGTTTTTCTTCTATTTTTCTCATTATATTTTGTTTCTCCATCTTCAATTTTTTTACATCAATTTAATAAAAACAAATTTTTTTCCATAAATTTTTTTAATAACAACTAATTTTTTTTCATTTAAAAAGAAAAGAACTTCATTAATTTTTCCGAATCACCTCTGCCTCCTCAATCTCCAACTATGACAATTCTTTTTCATTCTACAAACTACATACTGAAGACTCCCCGATAGCTTTTGAACTGACAACCTTTGAAAAGTATCTCTCCTCACCTGAGGAAGAACCTGAATCCACCATGAAAAACCTAAGAAGTGCCTCCCCCTGCTAAGATAACGAACCCCTACGTCCTCACCTTATTCAGCTCCGTCTTCTCGCAAAATATCCACCCTCACTCAATTCAAATCACCTCCTTCCTCCCTCATATCTCCAGTGTACTTGTTCAGGATTACCACTTTCTTTTCAGAATTGATTTTCTTCAACTTTTACAGGTTTTCCAGACCATTTTTTCCTCATTTCCCCTGACTTTTCTTACAATATTCCAAGGGGAGGAGAGAGATCTCGAGAATTTTTCAAATAATTGGTACAAATGTAAACCACTTTCGTTATTCTAGGATTATTTCCCCAACTTGAAACAAAATTCCCCGACTTTCCCCTGATTTTCCTGACTTCTCTCGGTTTTCCAGAAAGAGGGTAACCCTGTTGGTAAACTATTCTAGAAAAGACTTCTCTGGTTCTTGGCATCAAACGATCTCTTCTCTCCTTTCCAACAGGGTTCTAGAGAGGGAGACCACTACTCAGACCTTCCTTGACCTCCAATCCGAAAGATAAATCTTCGTTCAATGCGAACATATTTTTTTCGACCTCCAAAAAACTTTTCCTCGGGTATGGAGAATAAAGATACTACATCGCGAGGAAATTTCATGAATACAGTCTTCGGGATAACCTCCCTTCTATCTCACAGAGTTTTGTCAACAATAGAACATGATTAGTACAAATCCAAAACATCATTTTCCCTCACCTTCTAGTCGAAAACAGTGTGCCTCAAGGGGAAATTTTCAATGTCCTCAAAAGCCATCAACGATATCACTAAAAGCGTTCATTTTTTCCTCACTCAACGTCTCTTTGCAGACAATTATACTATTTCCATCCGGTCAGCCGACCCTCTTAGAGCACAGACAACCACAAAGGGTTTCCGTTTCTAATCTTTTGCATCATCTAGAAAAGAAATCCCATCCTGCAACTCGGCCCAACTCTTCAAACTCACCCGGACTTCTCATATCAAAATTCTCAAAGCTAAATGTACTCGTGCTTTAAATATATTGAAACTCATCTTCCACTCCTCCAAAGGCTGGATAAAAAACTTCTATCTCCATCTCTACAGTAGTCTCATGGAGCACCTATCCATTACATAGACAATAAATCAGCCCTCTTTTGGCTGGACACCATTCAAACCTCCTCCCGCAAGATGCTTTTCGGAGCCTTTCGAAACTCAGTTTATGCGCCGAAGCTTCTCTCCTTATTCGTCGACTCATTCCAACTTTCAACTTATAGAACCTCTTTCTTGGACCCTCACCTAGTCTACCATCCGCTTAAATCTCACAGAAATCTTCAAATTCAACTGCACCTCTCTTATCCACGTATGAAACATCCAATGATCACACTCTCTGTCTCACCGATGGATCAAAAATGAAACGATCTACGCATACTACATTCTTCGATCCATCTTCTCCCACCACATCTGTAACATAACCTCAATATTTACTGCCCAATTGATGGCAATATTCGCCTGTCTTTCTGGTCTCTCTCAACTCCCTTCCCGTAGTCAATTCCTCTTCACAGACTCACTTTCTTCACTGCACTTTACTACGAACTCTCTTACGTTCCAAACTCTCACCTTAATCAACAACCACGTCATATTCACTTAGATACCCGGCCACATTGGCCGGTCCATAGAGAAGACCAGGCCGCTCAAGAAGCCTCCACCTCCAACAGTATCACTGATTGCCCTCCCTTCCCCAACACAAACTCTGAAAATCATTACCGCTCACTCATTTTGAACTCTCGAACCAAACTCTGGAAAAGTCCCTCACTTATGACGTCATCAGACAGTACCTAACAATACGAAGGGAAAGAAATGAACCGTTTTCGAAAATTTCAAACAAAACTACACGAAAAAGTGCGAAGAAATTCCAAGTAACAACCATCCCAAACCAGAACGAGGTAAAATCAAAAGAAACTTACCTTGCGAAGGTGGTAAATCCAGCTCATCTTTTATGTCGATATCGTCCACGGCACTCGGCGAGCCAAAATGTTTCAACAAATCTTCGGCAAGAGACGTTGCGATGTCTTTCTGCGACAACAAAGCCTGTAATTCTTGATCGCTCACGCTTAAATCGGCCGTCGAACTTAACTTGATATCGCAATCGTTCGCGTTCATCTACGCAATAGAGAACACTTGTGTTCACAAACGAACACGCGAGACACTGCGCTACGAAAGCGGCATTACATAACACTATGTACTAACCTGCGAATCGAAGTCCGATAGCGGAAACTGATTGGACGACGTTCGTGAATCGACTGCCGCACTGTTCTGTCCGAACGACGATGTCATACTACCGTTGAAACCCTGCAAACACACATACGAAATCAACTGCGATTAGAGTACGACAATCGAATTTGTGGAACCTCATTCATTTTCAGTCTAGATAGCGAGTGAGTTTGCTCGGGACTTGTGCGCATCGGCATCAATATAACCGCCCTTTACCCGAAATAGATAGACGAGACGTACTTTCGTCTGGGAATGAACATCTATCTTTTCATGACAGCGAAGTGACATGCACGATTACACGTGCACACATACCGATAAAGTTTTTCATCTCAACTTTTGATACTTAAGCTTACGTTTTCTTGTCTGCGTACGAAGTTTTATTTTCATGTTACATCATCAGATATAAAACATTTACACATCGTGTCAAGTACAAGGCCAACTTATCGACCTTGGAAGTCCTACAAACTGGGATAATTATTCGCTGATAACGAGGTCATAAAATTTTTCTCTATCGTCCTCGATTTGTCAGGTTCCCATCTCAGATACCGGAAAGGGAGGGGAATCGCAATTTAGAAGAATCAACGAAGGACGGACTTACTTGAGGCGGAAACTGTTTGATAACAGACGAGTTATTCTGCTGATTCGGAAACGCTGCCGACGACGCTGGCGCATCTTGCGGCGTCGTCGAAGGATCTGCACTGTTTGGCCGGGCCTGTTGTAACTGCTGTTGCAAACGCGCTTGATGCTGTTGCATCAGCCGATACTGATTTTGCAACTGGTGCAGCACACTTTGCTGCTGCGGATTCAACGTGCGTTGGTTCTGCTGCAAACACTGCAACGTCGTCAGTTGCTGGTGCGTTAAATGCACAGGAGGTGGAGGCGGATTCGTTGCACTATTGCTATTGCCGGTACTGCTATTGTTGTTATTCAAAGTCCTCGCAGCATCGGGCGATAAACCACCGTCAATTTGACTAATTATTTCTCCGTTATGACCAACCTGTATAGATCGAGAACGAATTAGAAGAGACAGAGCTACATATAGAATACAAGACTAGTCGATACGACAAACTAACCTTGAATCGTTTATTCGACGTAGTTAGCGTAGTCGCTGAGGCAGTGGAGGTTACGGGTGTAGAGGCAGTGGTAATACTAGCGCGACCATTCTGGTTATGGAAATCTTGCGAATGCTTTTGCTGCGAATTTGATTTATGCGGTTGTTTTTGCTTTTGCTGTTTCATTTGCTGTTGTTGCTGTTGCCTCGACGTCATTTCTGCAGAAATAGGCAGATTCCAAGCTTCCTCGATGGGCGGGAGAGGTTGTCTCCGTCTAGAACAGAAGAAAATCGATATAATGACGCAATCTTACCTACGAACACATGTGCTCAGACATTCGAGTGCTTACTTCGACGTGATACTCGGCATTGAAGCGTTACACAATTGACTTTGCAAAAATTTGATTCGTTGAGCCAGGTTGGAGTTTAATGAAGGGGCACACGATTGAGTGATAGATATTTTTACCGAGAACTCGTTCACCGGTCCGTTCGAATCTAGTCCGCGAGTCGCGTTCACGTAACACGCGTACGCGTCCCTTGGCTGGCTGCAACTTTCGTACAAAATACCTAAATTCGTCCACGCAGCACTATGATTCTTTTCTAACTGCACTGCACAGATGTAGGCTTGCAGCGCATCCATAGGCTGACTCTGTTGCTGGTAAAGAACCCTGGAAACGAGAGAAATAATTAAACCTGTATCGAGCCAGTTCGCTGAGCATGCTATCCTCTTCTCCTTACCCTATGGAACACCATGTATCCGCGTTTCCTTCCGATTTTTCCACCGATCGACGATAATATTTAAATGCTTCGTGTACTTTGCCGACACTGGCGAAACAGCGACCCAATAAGTACAGTGACTGTCCCGACTTCGCATCAGCGGTAATCGATTCTTCTAGATAGCGTATAGCTAATTCTTCGCGTTGGGTTTTGTTTTCAATCAACGTGTCAACACAGTGGTACATCCATCCTAAAAACATAAAACAGTCGATAATAGTAACAAAAGTCTAAACGTACACGCGCTGTACAATGTAACACTGGCATGTATAAGCGGAGAAAGAGTAAACAAAATATGATCGGGCGAACAATTGACGTTAATTTCGTATACTCGCGTCGATAATGGTTGTGTTTATTCAGAAATTTTCGCGATATTTGCGAGTCGCGTTCGATATAAATTTATAAATACATAAAAATCGTACCGTCTTACTGAGGTTTTCGACATAAATATTATCGTTCTTTTTTTAGGTGTGGGGTAAGTAGTGAGCTTACACATAAAAATGAAAGTAACCTTACAACGAAGCCCATAATAGATAGAGAACGACGATTATTATTTCAGGCATTCGAGTAGAAGGCCGTGGTGAATACAATTTTTAGTACATCACGATACGACACCTAGTTTACGAAGAGACAGACGTCATCTTGTCAACCTGTAGCAACATTTCAATTCTTATTCTATACACCGTTCGAGACTATAAAGACACTAAGAGAAGTTTGATTGGAAGGAGGTTGATAGCTTCAAGAAATAGACAGACACGGACACCTTTCTCGTATTCATTTCAGAAGATTTACAATTACTAAGAAACTGAAACGAGGAAAAGTAAACTGGAGGGCGGGGAAGGAGGAACTTGCAGACTGCAATCGAGAGGTTCTTCGTTTTTCGACATGTTTCAAGTAATTCCAAAAAATTTCACGGGTTCTTTCACGGAGTCGAATGGAGGGGGGAGGAGGAGGCAGGGATCCTCTTTTATTTCAGGCAGTATAGAGACCTTCAAACAATGTATGATAGGCGAGGGATTTGGAAGATTTTCAACGGCGGACGTTTTGTCCAAAAAAAATCACAGATTCTTCGACAAAGTTGAGTGATGGGGCAGGGAAGCTGTTTCATGGAGCACCATAGAAAAGCGTACTGAATTGTATGGCGTACGATGCATTTCATATCTAGCTAACTGAAGGGGCTACACCGACCTCGGTTTGGAAAATTTTAGACATCCGCGCTTTGCGAACGTTTTTTCCGAAAAACGCCTCAATAAAAGTGGTTCCCTGTAACCCTCCTCATGGAAAAGGTTCCCTGCTAATTGCCCTCACACTCTAGTAATCCTGTACAATGTATCCTTCTCTCCGTCCACGATGAACTACGTTGTAATCGGCCATGACCCAGTGGTCATCTCCAACTATGATGTCAACAACCGTGAGCTGAAGCCTGTTTCTGAAATGTGCCGAGTTCAATCCATTTCTCCCGATCTTGTAATCTGTAAGCGGTTTAGTACAGGTTGCTGTACGGTATAGACTAATGTTAGGCCTGGTTTCGTGGAGGCTAATAGTGAGCATAGTATAGTTTAGTTCTTTCCTCGAAGTATGGTTTAGTTTACGGTACAGCAAAGTATATGGGAGGTCAAGGAGTAGTACCCCAATTCTGGAATCTGCAAGTATGACGTCATGAATTGTAACCAGGAGGCCTAGTATGGGGAAGACTCGAGCAGTATCACTGCGAGGCTTACGAGCGGAGTGAGTGATCCTGAGAATAGAAAAGAGTACGGAAGAGAGAGAGTCTAGGCTGATGACGTGACTGATGATGACATCACAGACAGCCATCGTGGATAATTCTGACGCTACCAATGAGACCCACGTGAGCCAGAGAGCCTAACTTGGAGTTCATCCTGCCTGTATTAATCCAAGAACGCCGCGGATGCCTATGTGAAAGAAATTCACAAAGTAGGCCATGATATCATCACAAAGCAGACGTGACATTGAAATATAAATGAGGTCATTTCCTAGTAGACTAGGAACACGATCGATTCATTTGGCTGCCAGTAAATCTCATTTTCTTTTTTTTTTTGACAGCACCGATCCACATGAGAACTGGAAAATCTCTACTCCTTTCAATCAAGGAAACGAAGAGTCTATATTCCAAGCTATCTTCATATGCCTTTCCCCTCCAAAATACTGGGCAGAATTCACGCCTGGGGAAATCCTTCAATCAAAATAAAGAAATAAGGATTAGTGGCGGATCGAGAGTTATTTAATGGGAAGGGTGAAAGCGATTGGAAGAAAGATACACGAGGAAGAATTTTGTGTTTGGTCTAATTCTTGCTACGCTTGTCTGCCTCGCATCGTTTTCCCTAGCCAAGAGGAACGAAGATGTATTCCTCGATTCATTCGTCCCTGACCAGCCTCCATTAATACTCCTTCCTGGCCCCTCTCAATCGGAATAAAAAGTCAATCTTCACATCTTTAATTACAATCCTCTCTTTCCCAGGCTACTGGATACAAAATTTGAAAGCAAAAAAAAAAACCTGATCCTCAATCTTCCAATACTGGTTCCAATTCGCGCTTCGAGCAATTTCTCATTCCTCTCAATCAGGAAGAATGCAGCATCTAAGGGGAAAGAGACGTCTTATGCCCTGATTTTTCCACGGACTTTCCCTTCTCAATACTCAATCAGTAGAGATATCAAACTCAAGGATAAGACAAATTTTCACACTCTCCCTCTCTGGAATACTGGTCTGGATTTGCGCTTGGTTAGATCCTCAACGTCGCATTCAGGAAAAACGTCAAATCCGAGGGCAGAAAATGGTGTCATATTCTCATCTTCTACCGTTCCGTCTCCCCTTCTTACTAACGTGGATTCGTGTTCGCATAAATCTCTGTCTTTCAATCAGGGAAAATGTTCAACTTGAGTGCGAAAGCTCATTTTCCAACATTACCCGTCCTCTCTTTCCCATAGGCATCCCTCGATTCCCTCATTATCAAGAAAAATTTTACACTTGAAGGCAAAAAAGTGCTTACACTCGAAATCAATTCCTACCTGAGGGAAGACCTCCCTGTTCCAGAAAAGTCTTAGGTTCACATATTTTTACGATCACTCTCCCTCCCAAAATACTGGTTCAGTTTGGATTCGAAACAGTGAACCCCCCCCCCCCTCCCAATTACAAAAAATGATAAATTCGAGGGCAAAAAAAGGTCCGGTGTTTTCATCCATTCGTAATTACGATTTTCCTCATTCCCCATAAGGTCTCGATTCGCGCCTTGGGCGAATCCCTTCTATCAGAAAATTGGAATTTGAGGGCCAAAAGTCTCATGTTTCAATCTTTCTACAGCCGCCTTCCAAATAGGATTTAGAGAATTCTGTCCTACTTTCGAACACGCGAAAAGTTCCTTTCGAGCGCAAAAGAAGACCTTTCCGTCCTCCCTCTCCAATACTGGTCTGGATTCGAAAGTCTCTCTCCCCTCTCCGTCAGGTGAAATGTCATATTTAAGGGCAAAAACAGGTCTCATGCTTCAAATTTCTCACAAACTCCTTCTCTTCTCACAATTATTGGTATGGATCAGCGCCTGGGTGAATCTCTCCTCCCCTCGATCCCGGCCAAAACAGGTCTTATGCTTTCATCTTGGAACTATTCGCCTATCCGCATTCAATACTGGTTTGAATTTTCCCTCGAAGAGAACTCTCATTCGTTTCTTTCCTGCGCTTTGGGAGAAATACCTCCCGGACATAAAAAGGTTGAGTGTCCTCATCATTTTACAATCCTCTCCTCCTTGAAGAAAAAATATTAATAAAAATTCGCGCCCAAAGAAATCCTCCTTCCTCTCGATCAGAAAAAATTTCAAATGCGAGGACCAAAACAGGTCTTTGAGACAATTCTCCCAATTACTAGTTCGAATTTGACTCTCCTCTCCCGTGCCAAATGGAGGTATAGATTTGAGCCGGGAGAATAAAAATATCCAATTCGAGGACAAAAAACTCTTATGTTCTTGTCTACTACAATTTCTCCACTGCCCTCATGCTCTAGACTCGTGCCAAAGGAAATTTGTCAATTTTCTCAATCAGGAGAAATGTCAAATTTGAAAGCGAAAAAAGGCCATTCGTTTACTGCCTTCCCTACAAATACTGTTCAGTATTCGTGCCAGGGAAAATATTCTCTTCTCCCTGAATGGGAAACTTTACACAAACGGCAAACCCTTCCAAATACTGGTCTGGATTTGCGCCTGCAACATTGGAAATCTGACGACCTCAGGCCTAAATGAGAATCCAGTCTATCGAGAATCCGAAGACTTACGACTACAAATTTTGAACTCAGAAGAATGGCTTTACCATTCCCAAATCGAGTAATTTGCTGGCACCAGAAAGTAGGATCAGATTTTACCGAAGGAACACGTCGGTATCATCATCAGGATGGCAGTAAAATTAATGATCAAGTCTAGAATACACGAAATACACAAAAGATATGAACGAACGTTTCTCGACGTATACAATTATGAGTAATTTTGAACAAAGAGGAAGTACACAAAACAGTGACACGAGATGATTGATTTCGTATGAAATCCAAGTTTACAACTGTATTTTTCGGTTTAACGATATTAATAACTTCTGTTATTGTCTCGTTTTCTTTTTTTGAAGTCAAAGCTATATTTATTTTTCAACTGCATACGCGACATCATCACTATCGTTAGTTTTACTGTTATTACTAGGTATTCAGCAACACAATAGAATAATATTCTCGAAGACGAGACTAGAAATTGGTCATCACATCGAAAAGAATGGCCACTTTTGGAAATCAGATTTGTGTGGGTTAGATTTCTTTATCCAATTGATGTCGAGGAATTTTAATCTTCGTCGGGTAACTCGTGTGATCATCCAAAGCGAGCAAGTCTGTATTTAAAGGAGGCTCAGAGAGTCCTCGGAAATTCGATTTTAAACCATCATTCGATGGAAAAGTACACAAGTTTAAGGTAGATTTTGGAAAGAATGTTGTTACGTACCTAAAGAGAGAAGCTGCGCAAGAGTGATTGGATATAAAGAAGAGAGCCCTTATCAACGAATAACCATTGTTTCACAGATGTAAGAGAAAACCGATAACTGGGACAGGTGCGAAAGAAGAAGCTGTACTTGAAACAGTATCGCAATGGACCACTCTCAATATACTCGCGCAGCAAATCTTCACGCACTAACACCCGCATGCCCTTGAGGAATCAATATCGTTATCGTTCATCACTACCATAATTTTTAATGCTCGACAAATTAACATCGATTACGTAATTTTTTTCGAATAAACGATTTCTCACGTTCGGACCGACACGTGACTGGCGCGTACAAGAGACGATATCACACATCCTCGCACTGCGGAAGAAATCTGTCCCAACGGCAGTCATAAAATTTTATCAGTTCTACGTCGACCAAAGAACAGCACAAAACGTGTTTAGTGCTCGAAAAGATATCAATGTAGTTCCGATTATCGAGCGACGGATAATAATAGTTTACGACTTGATAATACTTCAGTCCAGTCAATTTCCTTTTTTGCATTTAGCAGCGCAAATTCTGACGCCGAGACTGCCATTTGGCCTAATCTTCAATGCGTAAAAGAGTTCATTACTCTTACTTTCTTTGTGCACAGATTTTCTAAAACAGATCCTAGCTAGTGTTGGCTCAAAAGGGTGCCAATCGTCCTCCACAATTTGTTCATGGGTTACCATCTTAAGAAGAGTCACTCGTCCTTATGCTCAACACTGACTTCAACATACATCATATCAAAGCTTATTCTGCTCATAATAACCCACCCATTGTCAAGAGAATCAGCAATGATCAGATGGAAGAAAAGTACAACGAAAGCTTGAGCGGAGTATACAAGCTCGGTTGTGAGCAGTGCGAGGGTATCTACATTGGTGGGACTGGGAGAAAGTTTGAGATCAAGAAAAAGAAGATTGTACAGAAGAACATCCCAATGGAGAGGGAAGAGAGTCGCAAAAAAAGAAGAAAAATCTAGGGACAAATGGAGATTGCAAAAGCAAACAGGAAGAAAGCCATCCTCTGAAATGATGTAATCACATTTGACAGCAGAAAATTATTCGGCCGGGTAACTGAACGAGAAAAGAAGAACAGAACTGACCAATAAGATGGCAGAAACGCAGCATTTAGATCGAAAAAATAAACCAATCACTAAGCAGCACGTTATAGCCAATAAGAACACAGTGTAATGTTCAAGACCTTGTTGTTTAGGTGCGATACAGCTGATGATGGGGCGACCTTTGAAAGTACTATAAAGTAGAATTGTACACTTGGAATACTTTTTCAAATATTCCGAACAGATTTCCGAACTGGAATTCGTATTGTTGCACAGGCATGGTCGCGAGACCAGAGTCAACATTGAAGGAAAGCTCTTTATTCAACTCCTCTTGAATCTTAACTAGGTCGATACTCATATTTCATGATAGCAATAGTATGAATCTGAGTCCTCATCATCTGAGAATGTTTGCTTGCCAAGAAAGTTGAATATTTCGCTCTTTACATCCCTCTCCAACTCCGGCCAAAGAATAGAGCGATCCACGTTTCAACGTTCAGCCAAATTTCAAAATCAATGCGGCGAGGAGGAAGAACATCATTCGAAGAAAAATACCAATAAATAAAAAGTGATTTCAGACAATCTAGAATAGAACAAGAAAACGAAATGGCTAGACAAAAAGTTATTTTACTTCACGCATTGACCTTCGTACGCATATTCGGAATTCGCTCACCGAGCCGCGAAAATCCAAAGAACACATTGAAGTTTGATTCATGTCCAACAACTTACCCTAGAAAACGATTTTCAAAGTTGCATCAAAATTCGCGAGACTTTTCAGCGCTAACAAAATCATTTCGTACAATGCATTTTCATGTCTCTCTTTTACTTGCACTCACGTTCGCGTAATCGATCTCAAACATATGAATTTTACGCGTTGTTACAGCTGCAATATCTACTCCGTACATCCATCTGTGTTTGCCACGATCAAGTACGTACATTCACATTTGAACTATAAATCCTTTGAAAATGCAACAGATTTTCTCGTTCCTCGAATAAGTGAAATAGAGCACTAGCCTCGACTCATCAGGCTAATCGCTTAGACCTATATTCGCAGGAGATACTCGACAATGCTTCCAAGTTTTTTTTGTTCTCCTCAAACCTAACCTTAAGCCAGCGCTTCTTGAACTTTTTTCCTGGCGGAACCCTTTTTGAAAAGAAAATTTGACGCGGAGCCCTTGAGATGTGGTTTACCGGCACACAGCGCATCGACATTTGGCTTCAGGGATGATAATTTTAGCCGGAGGTCCGGTCCGGCATTCAGACAGTTCTGGTATTTTGTTTTTATTGCGACTTATGCTGAGAAACCAGCTTCACAGGAATACGTCGTAACGAACGGTAACAAAACTTTAAGAGCTTTTCAGTATAAGTCTGGGAACTCATTTTGAGCACTGCACCAGAATTCAGTCAATGGCTTCTTCTTGAATTCTCCGAATCTGGTTTTTCGGATACAAGAAATGGATTATTCACCTATTGACTTTTGAGAACTGTATTGTGCCACTCCTCTGGGAAATAATGCGTGATGGCAGTTTGTAGTGCTCGGAGATGATCAATGATGACTTCGGTAATAGCAACTGGGAGAGTACACATTTCTGAACATTCTGAAAATTCTTTCAACGTTGGGAAGCAGTCCAAGTTACCGGATTCTATTGCAGTGATCTAGACCACTAGTTCTTTCTGTCCTCAGTTTTCGGACAGCTATGGTTAGAGTAAAAGTATAGTTGACCCCCACAAATTTTTTTGAGTCTTGAGAAGGGTAATGCCTTTGTTTTCCTAGCGCTACGTCGGTCTCCGAGCTATATACGATAGGAGAAGGTTCGACCTTCGAGCTTCGCCGGGAGGTGGACGTTTTTCCGCCCCCCTCCTTGATAAAAATGGTTCCCTGTTAAAGGAACCTGGGTGAATGGGCAGACGAGACTTACTTGGAGAAAACGTCGACCGTTCTGCCGGCAAATGATAGCAGTGATTTTGTGATTCATTTCGAGGATTATGAAAATTTGGAACTCGAAAACTACCGACAACAGGAAAAAGATTTGGGAAAATTCCTACCATCAAATTTTACATGAAGAGTGGAAATCGGAAAAATTTTGACCATCAGGTCATGTACATTCATAGAGGGAAGGAGGGAGGATTCAGCCATCGAGCTCTGTTTAACGAGAGAGAACTTGAAAAAGTATGTACATGAAGAGAGAGGAGGGGGTAGGGCTCGGAAAAATTCAAGCTAAGTTACTAGAAATGGGCAACTGGGAGGAGACATAAGAAATTTTTGACCTCTGAACAGTATTGCCTAGTCTACGGATTTGCGGTCATCGAAAAAAAAAATACGGACTTTCCTACGTATTTTGTGTGAAATACGGATTTCATGCGTTCAGGAGAAAAGTACCTCAAGTCACCACCACAAGAGATACATTTCTCTTGATCGTTGTAGGCTGATACCGCGGTCTCGTGAAACACCCGTAACATATTAAGAGTCGATTAAGGTTGACGTACCTTCCCTTTTCTCTCGATCGTTATTAGATGGTCTAGTGAAAATATGGAGAAATCCGTCTTCAGGTCTTAGAAAAAAAGGCGAATACGGATTTTTGAATAGATCATCTGGCAGCATTGCTTCGGAAGTTTGCTGACCGGCCGGGCGACGGACGTTTTCTCCAAAAACCCTCCCAGATTCCCTTTCAGTGCTGCCAGATAATATTTTCAAAAATATGTACTCGTCATCTTTCCAAGACCTGAAAAACAGATTTCTAGGGACTTGAAGAAATCAATTGATAACGATCAGGAGAAAGGTATCTCTTAGACGTGTAAGTGAGGTACTTTTCCCTTGATCGACTCGACGTTATGGGAGACTGCGGTTTACGTCTATGACGATCAGGAGAAAAGTATCGATCATTCCAGCGACTGAGGTGTTTTTTCCTTGAACATAAGAAATTTGTATTTAACGCAAAATCCGTACTTTTTTTTTCGTGGACCAAAAATCCGAAAATATGACAGCACTGTTCCTTTTCTATGGGGTCTTCAGAAGAGTTGAATGAGGAGAAGCAAGAAACCTGTTTTATGGGATATTTTAGAAGAGCCTTTCCAGTTCTATGGTGTTTGAAGCGTTACATATCTGACACTTTGAAGGGGAGGTGTTTGGAGTATTGCATATCTAGTTCATTGAAGGGGTGAGCCAGTTGGTTCATGATGCATTGCATATCTAATTCCCTGAAGGAGCTATTTTAGTCATGCTACATACACCGTTCCCCGAGCTCCCCTCCTCCCCCTCCTTGTATAATAGTAGCTTCATGATGGAGGGTGTTGAAGGAATTAAATCTCACTGATAAGAATACCGTGATAAACTATGTTACCAACTTTCGACATAAGACATAGAACATAAGTATAAGTTAGATAGTGTCCTAAGCAATGATGTAAAGATCTAGAATAGTGTAGAAAACATCTGTACAGCATGTTGATAAGAGAAATTGCTAGATAGTTCTAGAGAAAGGGTATTTTGGTATATAAGCCGATCAGCCGTCTAATTGTAAGTTAGTTGAGTTCAGTAATCAGTTGAGTTCAGTGTTAACTACTAAAAAGGTGTTCACGGTAATAAAGTGAAGTGTTCACGTTAGCTGTGAGCGTTTTTTGTTCTTTAACCGCGGATAATTCACGCTGCTGCGCGTTAACTCGCCAACAGGTTATGGGCCCAGTTTCTTTTTGAAGAACTGGATAGTGGATTATATTGTTCCGTGCGTTACTGGATATTGATCGGAGAATTTGGTGGATTGTTCTACTGGAAATATGGAAGAATCGAACTTGAAGGTTATCAAGCTTGTGGATTCAACGAACTATCTGCCATGGAAGTTCCAAATCAAGATTTTACTGGAGAATATAGCCGACTTTGAACTTCTGGAGGAAGAGAAGCCGGGAAATACGGAAGCTGGAAAGCTGAAGAAATGGAACAAGGCCGATCGAACAGCAAGGAAGATTATTGTTACATCAGTTTCTGGGAAGGTGCTGTTAACAATAATGTCATGTGGAACGTTGAAGGAAATGTTGGATAGATTGGAAGCGCTGTATGGACAGAAGGCGGATCAATCTTTGCATGTACTGGAGCAACGTTTCTTTGCGGCTACCTTTGATAAGTCTGGAGGTATTGCTGGACATGTATCAAAACTGGAGAACCTTGCCAAGGAGATAACAACGTTGGGAGAAACTATCTCAGAACGGATGGTGATTAATAAGATCCTGAATACGTTGCCAGATCAGTATAGACACTTTCATTCAGCTTGGGATTCAACACCAACTGGTGAGAAGACTCTGAATAATTTGATGGCAAGACTACTGATTGAAGAAGAACGTCTTGGAGGATCTCAGGAACAGACAGAAGCACTAGCAGGTAGTCATGAAAAGAACTCATGGAAGAAGAAAATGGAGTGCTACGGTTGTGGACAACTTGGACACATGAAGAAGGACTGTAAAGTCAAGAAGCAGGAATCTAGAAGAGAAAAA
Organism: Aspidiotus destructor; assembly: GCA_035079395.1. Lineage (NCBI taxonomy): Eukaryota > Metazoa > Arthropoda > Insecta > Hemiptera > Diaspididae > Aspidiotus > Aspidiotus destructor. The sequence goes on along the minus strand of JAVHKZ010000003.1, from coordinate 39,081,724 downwards.
CTAGATGATAAAAAGTGCTTCAAGTGTGGCAAGAGTGGCCACATGAAGAGAGACTGTGGAGCTGATGTCAAGCATGGTCAACAGAAGAGTTTCATTGCCACTGCAATGGTGACTAGAAGTCATGGAAGATCTTCAAGAAGAGAAGATTGGTATTTGGATTCTGGTGCGACCAAGCATATGACAAATAACAAGAATATTTTCAGTCGTTATATCAACTTTAAGGTCAAAGAGAAAGTGGGTTTGGCTGATGGAGCTGCCATAGATGCTCTTGGGATTGGTGATGTTGTCTTTGTGATCTTCATTGATGGTAAAAAGTGGAAATGAAGCTGACTAATGTGATTTATATACCAGACTTGGAGATGAACGTGTTTTCACCAAGAAGATCCAGCAGTAATGGATTTCAAATATTACTGGATGAAGATAGATGTTCTGTCATTGAGAAGAAATCTCAGAAAGAAGTCCTGGAAGGGAGATTGGATAAGGACTTCTGGGTGTTGAAATTGAAGATCATTGAGAAAAATCAGGCACTAATGGCGCAATCGTTCAAGAAATGGCATGAAAGAATGGGACATCTGAATAGAAGTGAAGTGGAGGAAGTGTTGCCTACACAGTCACTGGAATTGGTGGGAGAGTATCATGGAAAGTTACAGGACGGAAACAAACTAAGCCCACCAGGAAGACTGGTTGACTGCACGGCTGTGTCAATGGTTAATGGAGCTGAGAAGGAGGAGCCAGTAATGGTGGAAGAAGCAATCAAAAGCAAAGTATGGAGGAAAGCTGTCACTCAAGAACTGCAGTCATTGCGGAAGTATAATGTGAAGAAGATGGCGGATTTGCCGCCAGGGAAGACTCCACTGAAGGGTAAATGGGTTTTCAGAAATCCGAAGTTTCACAAGAGGACAAAACATATTGATACAAGGTATCATTTCATTCGAGAAAAACAGAAAGATGGAACTGTGAAGATTCAGAAGATTGATGGGAAATCAAACCTGGCTGACATGTTCACCAAGGCTCTCCCTAAGGAAAGGTTTCAAGAACAGACCTTGGGTATTGGAGTCATGAAGCAACAGTGAGATTTGGTGGGAGTGTTGAAGGAATTAAATCTCACTGATAAGAATACCGTGATAAACTATGTTACCAACTTTCGACATAAGACATAGAACATAAGTATAAGTTCGATAGTGTCTTAAGCAATGATGTAAAGATCTAGAATAGTGTAGAAAACATCTGTACAGCATATTGATAAGAGAAATTGCTAGATAGTTCTAGAGAAAGGGTATTTTGGTATATAAGCCGGTCAGCCAGTTGAGTTCAGTAATCAGTTGAGTTAAGTGCTAACTACTAAAAAGGTGTTTACGGTAATAGAGTGAAGTGTTCACGTTAGCTGTGAGCGTTTTTTGTTCTTTAACCGCGGATAATTCACGCTGCTGCGCGTTAACTCGCCAACAGAGGGACTTGGGAAATGTTTGACTTCTGAGGTTTGCCGACCGGCCGAATTGCGGAAGTTTCTTCTGGACCCCCCTCCCCCTTCCATAAAACAGATTCCTAGTTAAAAACATAAAAAGACAAGCATTGTTTGGGCTGCTAATAATAGCTCCGAGAGGAAAGTGTCTCTGACCTTCAGGATGGAGTTTTGAGCTATACATGAGAACGGAAACTTAAAAAACTTCGACCTGTGAATGAGATTTCCATCAACCAAATGTAAAAATCTCACACAATAAACAGGTTTACTGTTCGCCTGAATAAACGTTTTTTCAAGAAGGGAAGGGAGGGAGAGAAAGAGTCTCGAATGAGTAGTTTTGGACAAACTTCTGCCAGGATGCAAGAGTTGACCCTCGACAATATTTGGAATTTTTTCGCCTCGCCGAATTGAAAAAAAAAAAAAAAAAAAAAACTGAAAAAATGATCAACTTATTTAAGGTTGATGGTCGAACTCTGATCACACAGTGGCACTACATAATCAACTTCAAAGTAAGATCTGCTGCTAATCCTTCCTCCGTTTAGAGTCAGTCTTGATGATTCATCGATCTGACCAATACAAAAATTTGAGCGGGACGGCATCCAAGTCTTCCTCTCACGAGAAATCGAAGAAAGAATTAAACACTCGTCCACTTCCTTACCTTCGTTTCGCAAATTTTTGACTCAAATTCACATTTGAAAAACATACGGCGACTATTATTTATCGCGCCCTACATTGTATGACGGTCGTAGATATAGATTAGGTCACGTACACAACTATAGGACACTCTGCGAGAGGGAAGGCGGGACTTCTCTATGTACAACGGTAACTTGTCAAGGACTGAAGAATAAGGAACCTGATACTCGTACGTCTTTGACTTCGCACTCTTCAGCAAATTTTCCATAATTCAAATCAAGAGGACACTCAAGTTTGACATCTGCATATTCAAGCGCACTTGACAATCCAACAAAACAGATGGGAATAAGGTATTCTTACCATTCATGCATTTCTTTACAGAGCACGTAACAAATTTTGTTTACTCCAACTGCCTCGTTAAAAATATATACCAGTATTATTTTCTTATACAGTGTAATTATAGATATAGGGTCATAAATTCAGTCACGTACCCAACTGCCGGCAAATATCCGCTCGCAAATGAATAGGTAGATCTTTCTCCTGCCTCAGATTTTCGTAACTGTCTTTAGCAACCTTGAATTTGCCTTGAACTTCGTACAAATGTGCGATATGAAAACGTACTGCGAAATGAATGAGGAAAAAAAAATATTAATAACACAATCCCAGTCTGTTGAAAAAAAAACGTGCGCTTAATGCGAACGGCGCACGCGTATTCAAAACTATAATTATACGATAAGAGCAGAAAGTTCGCAAAAAAAATAATGTACAAAGCTAGACGATAAGATTACCAGGGTACACATTAAGTGACCCATTTTTCGAGGTAGGTATTAGCTGCCGTACTTACTTTCTAATTTTGAAAAGGTACTGGGACTGGAATCGGATAAGGCGAGTTGCAAATGTTTCAAAGCAGCTTCCCAGTCATTGTTAACTTTGAACATCAAACCCAACTTCAAATGGATTTCGTTCGCTCGACAGTAACTTGGCTCGATATATAAAACCTGGCGAAAAGCTTTCGTCGCCCTGCAACATAAAAAACATACCAAACGGAATTTTATAGTTAAATTCGATCCAGAATACACTTACTAACGGTCGTTAAAGGGAAGAAAAATGAATGCAATAATATATCGTGTACATAGTTATCGAGTTTTTCAAAACCTTGATAGTAAATTAATGGTACGTATACGAGTACGGTTTTTTTTTTCGCTTAACTCCAACTCGCGGCAAACTCGACAAGGTCGATCAAAAAAAAATATCAGTCGTCGTACCATATACGAGAGTAAATTCATTCCTAAGTACATAGGCCTGGTCTGAACTCATCGTACGACCTTGCAAACAATACTATAATATACAACTCAGTATACCATACAGGAACAACATATGTGAAATTTTCTCGTGGAGCACTAATTACTCGTACACTCCCCACATCAAACACACACACACACACCCTAAATACATACTTGTAACAAAGTGTCAGACCTACTTTCTATTATCCTCGTCAAACCGTATACAGTACACTATTCAATCACAAATTTTGTACTAAATACTTCAAAAATACGTGCGTATAATTGAATCCGATACATTCGTCGAAGTCGACATTGAATAAACAAAACGAAAATTCGAACACGCCTAACATGGCGCGCTACAATACGAACCAAAAATCGAAGCCTATAAGCCTGCGAAAACTTACTCGCCGTCGTCGACGACGACGAAAATGCGTGGAAAAACGAACTTGCCAACGACCACAGAGAACGATGTTATACATTAAAAACAGGCGAGTAGACGTGAAAATCGATACTCGTCTCATACGTACACAAGTTCACTTTACCGCGAGTCTGAAATTCCGAGCATTTTGGGTCTTCAACGACTATTATACAACACACGCATTACTTATTTCACAACGACTTCGCACGTGAATCGAACTTTCGCTACAACATTCCAATCCACAACATACCTAACGTCGAATGATAGCGGGGTGTGTACTCTTTACTTTCTTCAAGTTTTCAAAACATCAAAGGTGTAAACTATAATTGAAACAGACGGTTCGATTATCAACCTTGCGCAGTGAAAAATATTGAGAAAACTAATCCCATTATCGATTTACTTTCATGAAATTGGTCCCATTATTAACACATCTTCATCAAATTGGCCTTTCAGAAGTCACTTCTCGAGTGAAAATTAATGAATAAGAGGAGGAAAAATGACGACGGTCATGCAGCTGACTCTTCATGAGAGGAAGCTTGAGGGCGCTGAAAGTTGAGGAAGAATCTTAAGATTTCATGAAATTAGTCTCATTATGAACACATCTTCATCAAATTGGGCTTCTCGTACAACTTCTCGAGGAAATAAGAAAATGACGATGATGTTGCAGCTGACTTGATTGCGCTGGAAGTCGAGGAAGAATCTCGAATAAATCAAATTCGCCTCGCCTCCAATAAGCTCAGACCCTAGTTACCCGGGAGAAGAAAAATACTCAAACAAGACCTCACCGCTCATGAAATGTTTCACAATCAGAAATCACACTTGTCCCCGAGCAGAGAACTTACGAGCACAAGAAGGCAGAAGGAAGCTATCTGACTGATTTAGAAACCGATTCGAAGCTCAAATCAAAATTCACAATCTTGCACACAGAGCATTACAACCCTGTGTTATAGAATCCTTCGTACAGCGAAATCATCTCACAAATTGAGAGCGTGAAAAAAGAAGGCGAATTTCTCGTTCTACACTTCTTGGTACGAATACTATTGTCTGCTTTAAGGTCGAGTGCGAATCGAAACGATGAAGCACGTGGCGATGCCAATACCCGATAAGTTCCTTCACCTCTTCCGACTCTCGTTGCTATCTCGATTGCGAAAAAATAAGTAGCCCGAAATTCGTGAAAGCGGAAAGCGATAGCGATTCTCGGAATATTAATTTTAAAGATCTTGAGATAATTTGAGAAAAAAAAAAAAAAAAAACACTCGTGATGTGTAGGTAGAGAATAAGAGTGAGGGCAGAGATATTCTGAAATACCGCTAACAAAAAAAAAAAAAATTCACGAGTTCTTCAATGAAGTTGAATGACCATTCAAAATTTGTCCGAGTCTCACAGGTATCACAAAATTTAGATCGCAAATTCAAAAATTGAAAGTTTTTTATGTCCCTTTGTGAGTGGGTTATTGGAGGAGAGGAAAATACATCTCATAGAATCAAAACAATCAAAAATAGACCTCGAGAGGTATTCTTCGAACACGTGAGTGGAGGGAGAGAGGAAGGGGTGTCACGAGAAGAAAAAGACATGAAGTCATTGGAAAAAGAAATTTCCTGGCAAGGCCAAATGAATGAAGATAATGTTTTACGCCTTTCCTATCTCATCATATTGTTGTTGAGTGTCAGTATGATCGTGTAAATGAAAATATTTCAAGCTAATAACTTTTGGGGAGCTCCTCCTTAGTCTAGTACGAGTCCATTTTAAACTAATTCAAGCTAGTAGCTTGTGGAGAGCTCTCCTTGGTGTATAGTTCCAGTTAGGGTATTTTGAGCTAATAGCTTTTGGATAGCTCACTAGCGGTGCTATACACTTGATCAACAGATTCCATAGTACCGTGCTTTGGGTTCGTTCACCCCCCCCCCTCATTGGTCTAGTATGGGTGTCCATTAGAATTCAAGCCAAGAGCTTTTCGGGGCTCACTTACGGCCTCCATAGTCTCGTGTGAGTCTAATTCACAATATTTTAGGGAACTAGCTTTCGAAAGCTCACTTGCTCCGTTCGTTCTCCTCTCTTTGGTTTAGTATATTGTATAAATGACCTGTTCCAATATAAGGGCTACGAGCACCAAGTACCTTCTTTGTTCCAGGGAAAGGATATCAGCGCTGCCAGATGTATTCAAAAATCCGTATCCGTCATTTTTCGTAAGACCTATCAATACAGATCAGGAGAAAGGGATCATAAGAATGGCTAAGGTACTTTTCCCTTGATCGACTAGATGTTTACGGAAGACTGCACTATCAGACTTTAACGACCAGGAGAAGAGTATCTCTCATATGAGTGTCTAAGATACTTTTCCCTTGAGCGCAAGAAATTCGTATTCTACGCAAAATCCCTTATCTTTGAGGACCAAAAATCCATGGATCTGGCAGTACTGAAGGGTAGCAATTGAACTCCGTTTTCGCTCCCCTGGGAGATTTGCGTTCTGCTGCTAGTTGCCCTTATCTTGGAACACGTCACATATAAAGTCTACATATGAAAGCTGAACCCACTACAGTAGCCTGGTGTGGTCCCAATTCTTGGTCTGTTCTCAAGCTAGCTGTAGCCTAGCACAAAGGAGGCTAAAGAAAGGATACAGTATACAGGATTCCTAGACCTAGTATGCAGCTAGTGTTTTAGTCGACTGCATAAATCAAAGAGAGATCTAGTTAGTTTGTCCACCTTCTCCCTCTAGGATTGAGCTGGTTCGTATGAAAGCAGTACAATACAAGGGGCGGTCCTCGCCTAGTTCATCTCCGGTACATTTTTATCTTAGTATAATACCATTTCCTATACTAGAGAACTGTATAGACGCCCGAACGCAAGTTTTGGAATCAGGGGTAGGACTGAGGTTCGACATCAAAAATTTCACAAGTCCTAAGGTCAACCGTACGGACGCCCAGACGCATTTTCGAGATTTAGGGGGTAGAGAAAAGACATGAAACGTGTCAAAAAAGAGAAACATCACTTCAAGATACCGAAGGTATCGGCCTAAAGACTTTTCTTCCACATTTTCTGCGCTGATTTCAATTATTGAAATAGTTGAAAGAAAGGGACGAACCCGGTAAGAGGATACTCGACAGTTGATTCATGAAGCCGAAATCAGGGAATCCAAGAGGTATTTCCCATCATTCTTCAAATTGATCCAAATTCTCGAACTATGAGGTTAAGACTTGAGCGGGGGAGGGGAGGGGGTGTCCACTCAGAAAGGGAGGCGGCGGAGGTATCAGTACAAGAAATTCAAGGTATTGGAAAGGAAATCCTATTCTCGACATCCGGCCCGTCAATGGTTTGGTACGCTTCCCTCATCACGAGGAAAAAACCATCACCCTTCTGAGGTTTGAGTGGTCCTTACAAAGGGATTCTTTCAGTTTGAGCATTTCAAGTCAAGCAAACACGAACCAGATGTCTGAAGTGCTGCCAATACATGTGCAATATACACCGTCTCTGCGTGGATTGCACCAAAGGAAAATTGCAGTTGTGCACTTCCATCTTTACTTTTCTCGTGAAAATAGGTTGAGAGAAAGGTGAGGAAGGGAGGAAGGAGGGAGAGGGGATGTGCCAACACATGCGCAAGACACATGAACGCCGCACCTGCTTGCATTGCCCAACTAAGAATTATAAATTAAACAAAAATTTGAAGTTGTGCACTTCTATCTTCATTTCTTAAGAAACAAAGGTTGAGAGAAGAATGAGGAAGAGGGAAGATGTTTCCCACTTCAACTCATCTAAATAACCACTTCAACAGTTTTAAAACTAGATCAGAATACTTGCTATAAATGAGCAGTGAGAAACTTGAAGTTCATGGTTTGAGTGCACTACTTATGGGCCAATTGGCATAAATTTATGTGCTGGTTTCACACCTTATAACAAATGGTCTGATGCGCATGAGTCAATTTTATTCAAAAAGTATCACTTTTTTCGAGATAATTTCAAAATGTTCAGCGTGAAATGAATTGCGGAGTTGGGTCAAGTTGGACAGGGGAGTGAGGTCACATGCGTAATGATGGTATGAGAGGGCTATAAGATGGTGGCCGGTTCTGAGACGGGTGATGACCATTTCTTCTATGCGTATCAACAGATTTGAAGAGTCCCATAGGACGGGGATAACTTCAATTTGAGCTAGCTTGTTTGAAAGTGAGTGATTCAAAATTAGACCAATGAGGTAAACCATGCTTGAGTGATGAATTTGTTGATATGATTGGAAAGATCGGAGTGTGAGGGGAGGAGAGAGCGGTTGATTGATGGGTGGTGGGTAGCTAGTTTGGCTGCTTCGTCTGCATTTTTGTTTCCTGGGATATCCCTGAGACCAGGTACCCAGATTAAGAATAATGGGATGGGGTGGTATAAAAGATGGCCATAAGAGAGTTCATATGATTTATGAATAGGCGGGAAGAGATACGGCCGGAGATGGTGTCAAGCGATGATAGAGAGTTAGAAAAAGGATCGAAGGGAAGAGAGGAGGGTAAAGAGGTGAGGATGAGCTCTAAATAGCCGAAGATTGCTTGTGATTCAGCAGTGAAGAAACCAGTGTTGCCAGGTTGGGCTACAAAGCGCCAATTGGGCTCCTCAAAAGAGACTGTTTGTTCTTACGAGCTGAACGGACTACATGAAATTTGATTTTTTGTCGCCAATTGGGCTACTTGACAACCAGCACTGGCGCTTTTTAAGAATTATGGGCTACTTCAGAAGTTCAATAATGGCTAACTCTATCTCAGCGACTTCAGGCTCCGTCAGCTCAAGAAACTGGCGACATTCTATCATCACCGCCTAGCAACACTGGAAGAAACCTGTTTTATCGAGGGAGAGAGGGGGGTGAAGGGGAAAGTTCCCTTATTATTTATAGCTTGGAGGTCGGTGTAGCCCTTTTGGTCAACGAGATTTGATCGGCTTGACCCCTTCAATGAACCAGATATGCATCGCTTAAACACCATGAGATTGAGAGCACTCATCTAAGGCACATCATAAAAAACGACGTCTTTTTAAGAAAAGGTGAACGAGGAACGCAGGGAACCTCTGTTCGATGAATAAACAAGGAACGAAGGGAAGTTGTTCAGCTGGGATACCCTTGTGACCAGGTACCCAGATGAAGAAGGTGGCAATGAGAGTGTGTATACGATTTATGATTTGGTGTAAGGAAATGTCGCTGGACACGACGTCAATTGGAAATGACTAAGAATGGATTGAGGAGAAGGGAGGAGGGTAGGCTTGTGAGGATGTGAAACGAAGGGAGATCACCCAACGAGAGAATCGGTAGCATATTTAAAGAAAAAAACAAATTCATGAAGCCGAAGAAATTGACCTAACACGGTGCGAGTATTTTTCATAACTCCTATATAAATTCGATTTCTCGAATCCTTGAGCCTTTCTAAAACTCTGAGGCAATAGGAGATCAGCGGACGAGGTAAACTTTAGAGGAATTTGAAAAAACTTATTTCATAAAACAGAAATCACCAACCTAAAGAGAAACTCTGGAACCTTTGAAAGGGGGAAAACTCGACCAGGATAGAATGAAAGTAAAACACCAATGAATGGAGCAGAAATTATCGACCTAAAAGATATTTTCGATATTCTCTATCTTAATTCGAATTCTTGCGCCCTTCACACGAGGAGAATGTAATCCGACGAGAGAACTAATAAAGACGCAAGTGTTCTTCATATTATTTTCTATTATGACTTCAACTGTCGAACTCTTGAGTCGAGGGCATAATGAAAGCATCTGACAAAAACGAAACCATCTTATTAAACCGAAACGAGAAACCTAAAGCGGTAGTATTCATATCATTTTTTACATCAATTTTTCTTTCTTTTTCTCCTTCATCTTTTCTTTCTTCAAACCATTCATCAAAAAAATGTACATAAAAAAGTTACGGTCCATAACGCACAAGGCTTACTTAGACAGCGAGTCATTTCGCCCTGAATTACAATTTTATAACCTTTGAAACGAGAGAAAGGTCAAGACGACGAAGGACACAGTAGATATGTTTGAAAGGGGAAAAAAACAGAAGAATCAACCCGGAAGAGGTATTTTTCACTTCGCGTCTTCATTCCAAAACCCTCGAGCCGCCCTCCTTCTAAAATACGATGTCAGAAACTGGATGATGGACGTCAAGATTCAATTTTTTCCTTTAAGTTCGCGTAACAGCGAAGAATTCAAACACCACTTCGAGATCAACCGAAGCAAGAATAAAATACACAGCGCTTCCAGACGCGAAGACATGTCTTCTCACAACCTCTCGAAGAGCTTCGAGATAATGCGTTTCATGGTTTGAAATTTCGTCTCGCCTTAAATCTATCAACGTAAAGACGAAAGCGATCCAAAATTTACACAAAAGCGTCGTATATACGCATTTCCGCTAACAAACATCGCTCGGACACAAAATTCTACTTGGGTGATATTATTCGTGCCAGATCGAGGTGATAATTAATCTGGGTTCTTTTTTTTTTTTCTTCTTTTTGGATCATTTCGACACATTTCAAGACGCACACCATATTATCTAGATTTCCGGCGTAAAATCAGCCTTTTTTTCCACGCTGCGTCGACCTGCTGCGAGAAATTTTCTATTCGTATTGTCTATGTAAAACAGAATGGGGAGATCATCCGCGCACAAAAATACACATGACATTTCAAAAGACGCTCTTTCTCGGGCAATCGAGAACTGACACGTACGCAATAAACCAGCCCACAAAATAGTAACACTGGTTTAGATGACCAAGAACACAATGTTCAGTTATGGTACAACAATAACAGCGGGATCGACCATCGAAAAAAAAATACGATGGGAAAAGCATTAAACGGAGTTGTGACAAATTCATCGAATAGGGGATGATGAAAATACACAACGTAATCAAGAGACAAAAAAAAAAAAAGGATCGAAGGCGCAAACAATAGAATGTAAAACCCTTTTTTTTTTTTTCGCTTTTTCAAATTAGTTGAAATGCTGGACAAAAAATCTCTCTTTTCGTTTGGATACAACACACAAAGCACACAATATTAGGACCGTGGTGGAACAGAATGAAATTATATAAATAGAGCCAAGTGAAACCAGATCATTTATACAAAGGATATCTAAACGACAGGTGTTCATCGATCGTTTGTTATTTAGATATCAATACAGAGCACCAACACGATATTCGATTAATACCCCGAGAGAGAAGGAGGAATAAAGAGTGTCCGTGGGTTCGGGCGAGAACGCAACTTCTAAAATGGACTACCCTGGCGATGCATCCTCTTTCAGGCTATTTCTCGAAAATCCTGTCTCTATATTTATCGGTACCGATTTGTCGAATGGGATCACAATATGAAACACTCCAAATAATATACATTTCGTATCTTTTAAAACCGTCTTATATAATACGAAAAGAATTTAATGAAGCCTGACTGGCTCGACAATTCAATTTAGAAGTATTTAAAGGCCACACTTTATTTGCGCAATTAGAACCTTCTTTATTACGTATGCGTGTATATTTTCTCTCTTTGAACAGGTGTATTCGACGAAGGGCAGAACGGAAAAAAAGAGAGTACGCGCTAAACCATAAAATAGTTTCTTACGTCTGTTTCCTCCTTCTTTCTCCTCGTCCGAATCATTAAAAATCAATTGCAGCTGCGAAAACAGCTGAAGATATATAACGAGAAATACATTTTTGAACAGGTCATAGAACTACGTGACCTTTGGGGGACAGCGTAACAGGAAAATTTCATGGGTGATCTCCTGATCCGGCGATCTAATTTTTCACAGCTGCGGTCGAACTCTGAACCCAATTCCTGTCATCTGCGTAAGTATCACTACGCCGTATATCTACTTCGACAGCTCTCTAAATTACAGTCTAACTCTAGAGCCGTTCTGTTCTTTAATTAGCGCGTATTTCTTTCAATTAATGAGAGTCCACTGTCAACGTAATCTAATTCAACTTCCGCGGGCTGTTTGGAAGTAGAGCCGTTTCACTTCGACTCTCCCTCCACTGGACAGTGCCCATCCGAAAGACCTCAGTCAAATGTCATTTCGACAACTGGTTTTCATTTTTCTGATCTCGCCCTGTCCAGGAGAGTTCTTCTCTCAACCAGGAGACATTTTTCCGACCTATCCATGAGTGACCCACTCATGTAACATCGGCCTTTCCGCTCACGAAGAGGTCGAGATATTCGCCGTCCTTGAGGTAAATTGTGACTAGGTGAAGGGTGCGGGATACTTGGCTCTGGCCTACTTCCAAAACCTTGGAAAAATTCCGACTTTTGAGCAGAATGTATGAAAAAAAGGGAAGAGGTAGATGGAGGAATATCGACCATAGAGCTCTAGGTATCAGGAGACCTGGTAAAGTGTCCATCGGGACAATGTAGAGGAACCCTCTGACCTACTTCGAGGACTTTCAAATGTATCGAACATTGAAAAATGTACAACAAATCAGCAGACTTGGAAGAACTTCGGAGGTTCACTTTCCGGGAGGTCAGGGAGAAAAAGCTCGGTAGTCTCCTGACCTACTTTGGGAACTTGGGAACAATTTCAACTTTCAGACTCCATACATGCAGAAATGTGGTTTTGAAAGTCTGAACACCTTGACCTACTTCGAGAATTCGGGAAAATATCGAACTTTGAGCAGTGTATGAGAAAGAAGGAGCGTGGGAAAATTCCGAACATAAGGCTCCACACGACACCAGACTTACATACTATATTCTGACTTTAGAGCTATAATATGAAAGATTGTGGTTCAGGCGGATACTATTCGAGAAAATGCTCGGAAATCTCATGACCTATTTCAAAAACTTGAACGAATTTCTCTCTTCCAGCTACACGTAAACATAAGAGAATGTGGCTCCCAAGGAGGAGGGAGGAGGAACAAAGTACAGCAACCTTCTTCTCATCTACTTTGAGGTTCTAGAAGAGTAAGGAACCTCATAGAAAAAGCGGAAGAGAGGGAGGGAGGTGGAAAAACGTTCAACTTCGAGCTATACCAGGTGAGACCAAAAGAAATGCGCTAAGACTCTGAACACAAAACGTTAGATGTAATCTCAAATCTACCAACATTTTTTGCACTTCATTATCATCTTTAATTTGCGCCCAACCGAACTTTTTAAGCCGAGTAATGGCCCAAATAGAGTTTTAAATTGACTGATTAGTCAAGGTTCTCGAAGTCTATCACTCGAACTGGTCTTAAAATGTGAGTGAAGTCAAAATAAAAACCTTTAATACATCATTTCCGAATGAGAGATAGACAGGCCTACGCTCGGAAAAATATCGAAATTACAGCAGTGTAAGAAAACGAAGAGGAAACCACGGAGGACCCGAAAAGAGAGCTCTGCACATCTGCTGACTTGAAAAATTTCGGGAGGAATTTACCCTCCCGAAGTACGAGGGCTATTCGAGAAAATGTGCGAGAATCTCTTGAACTACTTCAGGCACTTGGAAAAATTTCTACCTCCGAGATATTCTTGAAGGACTGGGATGCTGAGGAGGACGGGCACAACAGATCCCGCGACCAGCGACTGGTGCGAGTGGCAAGGCATCCTTTTACACTGGAAAACGAGGAGGGAAATCTAGAAACCAGAAATGATCTCCCACATGATATGAAATTGGAAGCTCCCAGATTATTGATATCACATCATTTCATTAGACAAAGGTAAAGACAACTCGGCCATCAGTAATTGACACCTTTGTTACATCAGCAGCGCACCCATATCCGCCCTCCTCAAATCAGCAATTTGACCTGATTCCAAGAGAGGAATCATAACGTCCAAACATCAATCTGGAGATACGTCTCTTTCCCAAGATGCAGAAGGACCCACAACTGAAGATTGATATATGGACTTTTAACATCACCTTCTTGGGGCCAGTTCACAATTTTTCTCTCTTGCCTTGGGTTAATAACGACAGAACTGAAGTTCATCAAGTTTTTGGCCCAGACAAGATACAAATCCAGACTGAGAAATAGTAACTCTGTAAGTTGAGAAGGAGGTACTTTTCTGCCAATCGCTATTTTGGATATGGACGTCAATTATTTGATCGTGAGACAGGGGAATTCCTTTAACACGTGATCCCCTGTGAATTGAGAAAGAACAAAGGGGAGGCGAGGGGATTTGGAGCAGCAAAAATGTTCCTCTGACCCCGACCTTGGAACGGCGTTTCTTTCCGTCTTCCTCTGTCACATCACCATCAACTCGATCGCAACGGTGCCGATGTCCACCCGCCTGACACTGTCATTCATGTTTCACTCTCAAATTAGGGCAGTAATGAGTCGCATTGATGACAGAAGATCATCAAATTTTTGGCCCATTGAAAGATACAAATCCAGCCTGAGAGAGAAAGTAGGTCTGTAACTCAAGGAGGAGGTACTTCGCTATCAATTGCTATTTTGGATAAAGAAGTCAATTATCAGGTTGTGAGATAGTGATTTTCCATCAACAGATGACCCAATGTGAATTGAAATGGAATACAGACAGAAGGGGGGGGGGGGGAGATTTGAATGGGCAAGAATGTTCCGTCATGAAATCGCCTCAGAATTGAAGCCTTTGTCACATCACTAGAGACGCAAAGCCAATCATTTTCAAGCTTAAACTTTGGCTTCGGCTCACAAGTTTTTCCTCTTCATGATAGAAACTTTCTTATGACCTCTCCACCCCCCCATCATTGGCTTCTTGAGCATTCAACTTTTCTGACAAGCTTCTCAAAATAGCTTTTCGCTTTTCACATTCTTATAATCACGTGTATGGCATGGCAGATTGGCAGGTCGCCTAGTCCACGTTTTCAGTAATCTGCATTGAGCAAGGAAAAACGAAAAAAACACTTATGCAAATAGACTTCGTGCCACGTGTTCGTGCCCATGAAATCTAGTTAATCAAGAGCTGCAGCTGAGAGGCTGACACGCTGGCAACCCGCACCGATCAAAAACTGAATCAACTGATCAAGTCCATAAGAAGTGGTGGCCTATTGACTGGCTTTCTGACTTTGTCACACCCCCATGACTGACTTCGCGACTAACCTTAAAGCCAATGAAAACATGACTTGAACTTTGACTTCAGCTTCGACTGGCTTGGACTTTGCAACCGTGCCCACCTCAAATCAGATCCCAAGAAAGAAATATCAAAAGGTCCAAATATCAATCTGGAGGTACGTTTCTTTCCCAGGATGTAGAAAGACCTATAAATCCGGATTGATATTTCTACATGAACATTCCTTTCTTGAAACCAGATTACTATTCTTATCTCTCAAAATGTGACCCTGGCTACAGAAACCGCTTGAGCAATTCTGCAGATCTACCTCTTCTCTTGATAAAGAAAGGTTTTTCTTCAGTGAATGGTAGATCTCTCAAATTACCCAACCGAGTTTCTGTAGACAGGGTCACAAATTGTTGGCCCATCCGAATTACGAATTCAGACCAGCGCTATTTCAAATAGTGGTTGTCCACAGACAGATGACTCGGAATGAATCGAAGTAGAATACCGAGAAGAAGAAGAAGAGATTCAGAATCGACAGCGTTAGACACAAAAATTTACTGCACGAGGACAAAACTCTTCCGAAACACTTCTGATCCTTGGGTTTTTGAATGATCAGCCGGCAACATTGAAATACGAATTCTAAGAACTCGAAAAGATTGAAATAGACTTGAAGGAAGGCAGCCCTTTCAAATACGGTTTAATCAAATAGTCACCAATTTTTACCCGCCGTAATTGCCGCCCTAAGTCGCGCCGGGCTAGAGGAGCGAGGTACTAGAAGCACAGGGATGATGATATTTTTAAAGGAAAGTCGAAATCATGAAGTAACGTCCGTGATGAGGACTGATATTCTTAGCGCGTGGGCGTTATTTCCGAAAGAAAATACGAATGGTTTAACCGGGCCAATACAATGAAACATTCGTTCTTTGGGCACAATGAATTCGCCGCTTCCTGGTTGTAAATTATGATCATCCGGCGGCGCGACGCCTTGAAATTTTTCTCACGTATACTGTAGTATGATGCAGTACCGCATTCAAGGCCAAGAATAAGCGCGCTTATGCCATCTTGATTTGATCGACATAAAACGGTACGAGGACACGACTACTCTACAGGATGACCTCTGTCGAAGAAATCAACTTCAGTCGATGATGAATCTTCGCCGTTGAAAACAAGTTCCATCAAACAGCTGTCTCGACAATAAATGACGAGTTCATTAAATTGAATTTACAAGGCTCACGAAACAGAATTAAACGCTGAGCAGCTTTTGGTTGAACAGCCAACCTTTAATATCCTCGATGTTACCACGAGTTGCCTTATTCAAATTCCTCACACCTTTGGCTCAGAGATCGATGGCTTCTTCAATGCGCTCTCCCTTCCCCAAGAAGACGCTATATTTGAGAAGGTATTTCAGAGAGTTTACAGCCTTATTTATAAGCAAAAACGTTCTCGCAGTCTTGAATCGATCCCGGATACAAAACTGCTGAAACACTATTCCTCTAAACGATCTATATCCGCCGGAAACTACACACGCACATCGCGAGTACCATGAACCCGTCTCCGAAGAAGAATGTAGGTACTTGATTTTTTCGACAAAGATCAAACATAAAACCCAGAATTATAAACACATAAACATAAAAAAAATGATGTGTTCTCGGAAACGCTCGTTCCATCGTATAACACGTACGTCAAACGCAATTTTCCGCCAAAAGAATAATACGCGATGATGGTCGGGCCATCGTACTCGACACACACAACCATGAAAATCGCAACAGGTATTCCGGCTACCGGTTGATGTAATGATACCCGTTTCTTGAACGGCGCGCTTATCCGCTCCCACAAACTAATTACACGCGCCGAATTATTTACCGCACTCTTTCAGCCAATGAGAAACCACAATATTCTTTTGTAAATACAGAACGTTATCTGCTTTATCGTATAGGTACACGTTACTGTATAAATATAAATTACCCGTGCAACGAGCGACAATAATCGAGATGATTAGCCAGAAGCAGTACAATACTCTCGGTAATCGCATACCTACTACCACATACACACTTCGGGTTTTACAGGCACGATTCCAAGTATTATTTATGACTGAATAATAAACCGTCCGGATGTATGGTATATTTGGCACCGACGATGGTCGATGAATGGACGTCTAACATCCGACAACGAAGTAAAATTTTCACCCATTTGAAGAAGGACAAGAAATTCTGAAACGGAAACGTAGTAGTAGTAACCAGTTTCATTAATGGAAGTTGAAGGACGTCGAATATGAGCCTCGTGATAACAGAAACAAGAATGTGATATTGCGAACGCAGTGATCTAATCCGGAGCGAAGGTAATTATGACTAATGTGTACATTTTGTACACATCACTGACGTAAGAGAAGACAGCAGCATCCTGGAATGAAGGGCTAATATGCGGTGAAACTATCATCGGCAATTTCAAAGGTTCAACGATCGAGGTCACGCTACTATCAATGAAGTCAACTATCCGAAATCTGTCGACAATTTAGTAGATTGGGTTAAGTAGTAGCGGTCTATTTGTAACCCTACACGTCAAGCTCGGGTGATCGTGACTTCCATCTTTTTTTGATTACGAAGACGTAGGCACGTTCTGTACTTGAAAGAATGAATGCTCGACTATTAACATAAGCGCCAACATTACGTTATGGATTGTAAATGGGTTAACTTTCAACACACGATGATTCACCGAATCACGGGCAAAGAATTCCCAATTTATGATCGAAGCATCGCGTCACATCCCTAACCATTGCCTGTCTACCTTTGCTTAACGCTCCCACTTCTTGGGAATATTGAACTCGCATCCTTGCTCCATTTTGGAGAAGACTTCCATGCTAACTCTGCCTCCTCGTTCCTCATTGCTTCTTATTCTCTATTCATCTTGACAGCAATTTCCAACGTTTACATTTCGATAGAGACAGTGCGGGCTTTCCAGGAGGCTCGGATTCTAAGGGATTCTTCAATGTGGGTCCGCTGATGGTAGATTGTTCTCTTGGCGGCCCTGCATCTCAATAGGGCGAGTCACACATTCGTAATGGATCTATTCCTTTTCTAAGACTGACAAAAAGAGTGCTTGGCAGTTGCCGAGTAGAAAAGGGGGTGCGCCAAGGAGATTCTTTCAACACTGAAACTATGCCCGAAAGGGTCGATTCCGCTGTTGGAGAAAACAAAATCAAATGCTTACGCAACCCGCACCAACTCCACCATGGAGGAAGGGAGGGGGGCAGCACAAGCGACAGAAGCGATGACTAAAAGAGAGCACGGACGGCTCAAAGTGTCAATTATCTGGAAATTTACAGTCGTAAGAAATCGAACTTCAAACACAGACAGCTGGTTTTACAATTGTCGGCTTCGTTGGTATAAAAACCAACGGCTGAAAGTTGCTGCTGGTAGATTCGTTCATCTTTAATTAATGACTTCATTCCAAGATCGATCAATTCAACTCTCTTTCGGAGATTCTCGAAGATTACCATTGCTTGAAGATCTTATCATTTCCTGCGGCGGGTCTCAAGTCTCTTCTTTGAAGATTGAAATGCTGCTATGCGACGCGCTCGGACAAATTCAAAGTCCCAAGTCAGTTTGGTAAAAGCTCCACGTTTAAATCCGGCCACAAAATGAGAATTATTTCACATTAGAATGTATAATTGTGTGCGCAATTCTAGGGTCCTTAATTTCAAACATTGTAACCAACATCCTCCGGCTAAAATGGTCCTTCTATCAAGGCCAGTATCACACATGGAGCTTCTAAGTACCCCGGAAGAGGTTTTCCCATTTCGCTAGCCTTCTACTAGCGATATTCTAAGTCTTACGGCCGGGAACTTTATTTTCGTTCAACTGTTAACATCTTTTTGGCGCACCCTGTATACCTGTATGTGAGGCTTGCTAGGGAAGAAGGGAAGAGGACGTCGTCCTACCGCATACAAGTTGATACATGGATATGGAAGTTGGTACATTGATTGATCGATAATCTCGTTTAGCCTTCTTCTCACTCAATCCTAAATTAGCTTCTATGAGGGAGTTTTGAATCATATGGTTTGATGTTTCCCGGAGAAAGAGAGAGAGAGAGAAGGAGGGAGGGAGGGGAGGGAGAATCCATGGTCAATTTCCTCCAGAGAGATTGAGAAGAGAGCCAGAATCTCTTCAATTTAACGTAACCTACAACAACGAAAAATAACTCGAGAGGACCGCCGGAGATACTGCGAAATTTCAACTTGTCAATCCGGGGCTCTTTTTCGGCGCCGCAAGAAAATACGTCTCATTCAGGGCGAGTGAATTGAAAACAACAACCGTGATAAGAGTACTTTTTTCCGCTTTTCTCTCGATAGACACCACTTTTGCACAAGGAGTTCCTCCGGCGAAGCGTTTTGTAGCAGCGAATTGGAAATCAAGAAACAAAAGAATCATCTCGTATTGAAAAACGACAAAATTTCATAACCGATGGTCGTGCACTGAACTGAAGAGTTTTTTTTCATTACATTCGCTGTACACGAAGATAAGCAAGATAGGGATTGGGAAACATCCCAAGGCCAAAGGTTTTTGAATCTAGCTTAGCCAGGCCAGAAGAGAATTGACAGTTTTTCGCTAAGAATTTTGGAAGTAGTAAACGGAGCCAATGATGAAGAAAAAACAATGTAGACTTCAATCATCATGAGCTGAGCCAAAAGATGAAGCCTAGTCCCAAAGTCCGAAGGCATTCACAAATCTTCGAGCAAAACCTCGCCCATGAAAATCAAAACGGCCAAGTTAATTTGAAAAAAACAACTTTTTTCTCAATCGTGGACCTTTGGCATCAGCAGGACCGTCATGATGGCTGCACTGGGGGGGGGGCGGAGGGAGCGAAGGATCCAAATTTCTAGCACAATTTGCCAACTGTCTACTTTGTGAATTCCCTGAATGAAGATGGAATTCGTCCATCATTCAACTTCCACGCTCAGTTCATCTATTGGTGACCTCTTTTACTTTCTTTTCCAACCCCCACCACAGCACTGGGCATCAGCTAAACAAACGGTGCGAAAAACACAAAGTAAAACAAAGTTATCGATTGATCAACACCGATTACAAGCATGCAGTTAAAGCTGGAATTGATTTTTACCAAAAAGACGAGAAGGGTAAAGAAAAAATATAAATGATAGAAACTGTGCACCTATTAAGCTAACCGGCTTCGATAGCACTACTTGCAAATTTTTAATTGCCTCAAGGTTGTGTAATTCCCGGCCATCATCATCATCTCACGTAGGGCTCGACTTAGGAAAATACAAATTAAGCTATTCAAACGCATATCAAGGTCGTTTATTTTACGAGATTATGATGTCACAGTTCATTCGCAAACCCGATGAATAAAACTCCAACGAATTATTCCAACTTCTACGCGAGAAATTTCACGAGGAACCACCGGAATGAAACTATGAGAAGTTCTGAGTCCCATACCTGCTTCCTCTGAATCCTTCGAGACAGAAGAAAAACTGCTATCAGTGCCATGACGAGGGTAAGAAACGGTCGTTCCTCTAAAGAGCCACGGAAATTTCCTACTGCATTTCACAAGCGACGAGAAAACTTACATAACTATAGAATTCGTCTTTCGAAAGCTTTTAGTACGTAATGATGACGCTATACTCAAAGCAAATATTTGAAATTCGAAAAGTGATTAATTATATTGTGACATTTCCCGAGTTCTCACAGTTTCAAGGCGACACATGATTCGAGAAATATACGCCTTCGGGACTTCAAACACACTCTGTACACAAAACAAAATTTACTAAACCGTTTTGTTTACACAAACTGTGGGAACCATAAACTTCCTCTTTGGAACTGTATGCGCCATGTATTAAGATATGAACTTTATGCTAGTCAACTCACGAAAAGCTAACGGTATAGTTTCGATGAAATAATAACAAGAGACTCATCCAATAATCTTCTTCTTGTATTAACATTTGTCCCACTCAACAGCACCAATTCCGGTTTTCACTACCGTTACCACACCCTGTATTTTCCCAGATGTTTTAATATGTATTGCCCCTGAAGATCAACACATGAAAGAAAAATGGCACTTGAAGGCAGTCCAGAACGAAGTGCTCGATATGAGTTTAATCAGCAGTATATCAGTTTGATACATCGAGAAGGTATACGAATCTGAAACTTTCGAGTCACCAATATTCCGAGTGCCTCCAATTCCACAGTATATGCGGTCATGAGACTCTTGAGTAGCTAGACCCAAAAAGTCATTGAGAAACCTAAGTCAGTTATCTTTACAAGACCAAGATTTCAGATTGATGACCTTGTAACACAATTTGGAATTGGCGTTTGAATAGCGAGATGCCCACAGGGTAGCGATATACCAGTATTCTCGGTTCCTACTGCACATTTCCAACATTCAGATTCCATTACTCTGGTCTTTCACAATCATCAGAAACGAACTCGCAGTCACCTCTCAAACACAGAAGAGCATTACCGTTATCAGTACCATAATCGGAGGGTCAAGGTTCGTACATTTGCCTGGAAATACGAATCTAAATTTTCATTCATGAAGCACGACTAGTCGCCGGCAACGTCGGTAACCGTAGCACAGCATAATGAAACAGAAAAATGAAAATAAAAGGGTGCATGATACAGAATGATCAACAAATGTATCGCAATATTAGGGTGAAGGGACACGACTGGCCTTCTAAAGCGGGCCAGACTCAAAACACTGTAACCTTGTTTTCATACATTGTAAATCTTGCCATACCATCTTTGCACGCAAAAATTTATATTTCATACCGTCTCACACTCTCGGATCGTGAACACCTTTCCAAAACATACTGCTGTGTTGCACATAACACGGATACGAAAATTCGAGCACAATCGCCATGATTAGAGAATGCTAACGTGATGATGGGAGTACAATGAGAAGAAGACTGCAACAGTTTCTTTTTCCACCCTAGTAACAGCAGCCACCCTCTACTACACGACCGCTTTCACTTGCCAGACGCACATACAACATCGCCTACTACACATTTTTCTTCCACGAAGATTTCGCTCATACCCGACAAGGGGAGACCTTATTTCTATTTTTTCCTAAATACACACATTCGAGAGAACCTCTGTCTTATACAATCTGGTATTCGATTCATGCGGACGCCCCGAAGATATATACTGTCACATAATACATACTTACATACACGTGAGTAAAAGAGCAGACCCGAAATTACTGTACCGTCGTAACACAATAAAAAAAGCTTCTCTCTTCTCTTTTTTTACCTTCCTTCCTTTCTCATCATCAGCTCTCTCGTCGAACACCTGGTCCGCAATATATTCCAACAAGTAACCAGCTGATCTTTTTAAACTGCGCCGACACTTTATAGGTACGTACTCTAAATAGGAGCGACCGCATTAAATTTTACATATTTTATGAACAACGCTACACCATAATAAAGCATGATGTATAGTAGAAGGAAGGAGTATACACTGTATTGAGGACAAGTATTTAGCGAAATTGCGCTCAGCCACGTCACTGGTCGGATTGAAGGTGCTGCACATTCAATACATAATATTACAATTTCCGCTTCAACTCGTCCGCTGGTACGAAGCGAAATATGAATGCGTACTACCAAAATAACGATCGGAAGACGACTCTCAATTTCTTTGCTACAACAATGTAATACCGCTTTGAAGACAATTCTTCGCGGGAAACTGGATGATGATACCAGTTCTTCATTCAGTTCTTGGATCGTATTGTGACACTGATGAGATGTCGCAAGAAACACGCAGAATACGGCGACGTCATCTATTTTCATCGAGGAGAATTCACAATTAGATCGAGACCAACATCTGGAGAAACAAATCTAAAATTGGCATCATTCCACCTCATACTTCGTTCCTCAAGATACCTCGCTCGTTTTCGGAATGAACTTCTCCAGACATAGAAAACTACAAATTACGAATTGATCTTTCTCCAAAATATTATTGGCTAACAGCAAAAGAGAAAAATCAACACCGTGAATGATCAATGAGAATATCTTTCAAAACCTCGCAAATTGGTCTGTAAGAACCGTTCGTCGAACGAACTTCCCGCAGACAGCTTAATCAAGAAAATATGAATCCTAACCTTCCATTACGATGTAATTGCTAAGGAGGTGAGGAGAGACCTCTTCAATGATCGAAGATATTTCAACAGGAATGAACAAAATCGATGTTTCTGAAAATTGCGCCCATGGACCCGTGGAGAAAGCGTACGGTTTTCATAAAGGGTTTCAGTAGAACAGCTAGCATGAGAGAGAGTGTTAAGACTCATTGTGATTTCACTTTTATCACGTAGATAACAGCCCACACCAGAGAAATGGTAAAAGAACAGTTATCAATTCAACCCGACAATAGTACCGAAGTACAGGTAAACCATCAATCGTCGAATTCCACTAGCAGTAACCTATTATAACTGAAGAAAGAATCTTACACCTGCACGCAACCAAAGGGATTTCAACTTGCGACCTGAACCTCGCTTTACTTTCTTGATTTCCGACTTTACTATAGAAAAAGAGTGCAGTGTGGTATTCTCGACATTCGACTCATACTTCCAACCACGAAAAACTGGAATCTTAATGCTGTCGAATCCTAGAAGGATAATTCAGACTGCTATAAAATAACTCGCAGTAATAAATAAAACTAGTCTAAAAGAAAACTCCACGCGGGACGACAAGAAATGAAGATGAAATAGTTCCTAGCTCTTCCTGTCAACATCGTCTACAAATCTGAAAAGTAGTCTTTCTCCAGTTCAATGGAATGATTTTGGATTTCAGAAACACAACAGATGACCATTATGGAAGGAATATACAGAATTTTCATGATAGATACCCTGTGAACTTCAACAACTAGTAAAATACCTCTAACCAATACAGAGTTCAAGAGCTCGGAATATTTTTCAAACCCTCCTTCAAAGAGGTTCGAGGCTAGAAATTTCTTCCAAGATTCATCTTTCTAGAAGTTTGGAGTTCGAAATTCATCTAAATTCTACTGATTCAGGTAGGAAGTTCAGTCATCGAAGTTTTTCTAGCCTCTGTCACCTGGATCCCTCCCACAGTCCGGCCTGATCCCCCCTCTGCCCTCATACATGTAACTCAAAAGTTTTTACAGCTCGAAATTTATAAGGAATTGTTTCGAAAGAACTGAGCCTTTGACCTACTTCCAGGCCTTCAACGAATTTGAGGCTCCGCAATCCACGTGAGTCAGAGGATCGACACTAATCCTCGTCTCTCTACGTTTCTAGAAGGTCCCACCTATCTTGCGAGCAGCGAACGCTGAGAGCAGCAGGGTTTGCCACGTATGTAAGTACGAAAAAAAGGTCGAAGGCTCCATCAGAATTTCAAAGCGAGGGAAGATGAGACATGAAGTAGGTCAATGGAAATCCTTTACTTTCAATTTCGAGCCACCATCGAGTTGTGGACAGGTGGTGTGAAATCAGAACCCAAGGTCATGGTGAATAAAAGAGGAGGATAACGGAATTGGCCAACTCGGTACTGTATCCAAGAACAAGAAGAGGAGGAAGAAGATGAATCAAACTAGCGAACTGAAGTATACTCGGGAGAGCCTTGAAGGGAGGAAAGATTTGCTCGACCTCACTTGACCACCTTCTCCTTTACAACTTGTTTCATACATCTTTATTCAGCATCCTACATCTCTTGCAGTGTGTTGAGTCGTGTTTATTATTGGCAAGGGTATTGCACTAGTCCTTGAGTTCCATACGTATTCCATTGCATGTACCTTGGGAGTCCGAGGTTCCGCTATAAACTACTTAGATTTAACAATCCCTGAAAAAGATGGCGTCCCCGAGTTCGAGATCTAGAGAACAAATTGTCCTGGTGCCCACGAGATTGCTACACTTAGTAGCTTTGGCCATATAGACTGTCGTGGACAGGTGGTGTGAAATTAGAACCCAAGGTCATGGTGTATAAAAGAGGAGGAAAACGGAATTGGCCAACTCGGTACTGTATTCAAGTACAAGAAGAGGAGGAAGAAGCTGAATCAAAATAGCGAACTGAAGTATACTCGGGAGAGCCTTAAAGGGAGGAAAGATTTGCTCGACCTCACTTGACCACCTTCTCCTTTACAACATGTTTCATACATCTTTACTCAGCATCCTACATCTCTTGCAGTGTGTTGAGTAATGTTGATCATTGGCAAAGGTAATGCACTGGTCCTTGAGTTCCATACATATTCCATGGAATGTACCTTGACTGTCCGAGGTTCCGCTATAAACTACTTAGATTTAACAATCCCTGAAAAAGATGGCGTCCCCGAGTTTGAGATCTAGAGAACGAATTGTCCTGGTGTCCACAATTTTTGGCCATATGGACTGTGACCAATATCCTATTGAGCCAACCCTTTTCCCAAAAAGAGTTGATGACCATCAAACACTTTGGCCAGAGTAAGATCAACCTGGACAGTCTCCATTCCACCACCTCCCTCGTGCTGGATTAGCTCGGTAGGTTTTGCCACAGCTTCTGTCCTTTGACTTTTGTCCAGCGTTCCACAGTCCTATTATGGTAAAGGGATTGTTTGTCACGTCGCGTCACCAATATCCATGACATCTAGAACAAATATTTTGAGTGAGCTCTAGGGGACTCATTTGCCCTCATTCTTAGTTTCGCCAACTATTCTGCGTCAAATCAAGGATTCCTAACAAATTCACTACAAAGGAGCGGGTCAACTCAGTATTGAACCCGCAGATCTACGATAGACAGCTGGGGTGCCTATACCGGTAGGAACTTTAAGAAGAAGCCCAGTCTCAGAGTTGCGAATTTTCGATAGCGGAAAAAGGCACGTTGAAGACATCAACCAGTTTATGATTTGTCTGTGACGTCATCAATATCCCTCTCTTCTTCTCTATTGGACTAGCAGATTTCTTGATTAAATTGGGTGTAACTCGGCCTCGCGGATCTCCAATTGTCGCCTAGTAATTTAAAGCTAGTACAGTCTGATACCAAACATTTTTGGACCTGCATTGGTCCGAAGATTCGAGATTCCAAGTCTATCAAGGGGAGGTGAGCGGGGATGGTGTTAATTTAGCTTTGCAAATTTCAATTTATCAAATGGGAAAGAGTGAGGAGTGCCGGTAAAGACAGTAAAAATGTCAAAAAGATCAAGCAGAATCGCCTTCGGCAAACCATTCAATCACCAGTGGTTCGGAAAGGGATCGAAAGTCTTCCTCAACAAGGACAATTCGTGTTTCTGAGGCACCGTGCTAAAGAATATCAAGATGATTCGCCATCGGAATAGCGAAGATGTCACTGCTAAACAGGTACATTCCAGAAGAAAGGTTGATTAAATTGGTTTGCGAGTATGATTCCCATTGCAAGTTCAGTCCTGATTTCTTTGGTTCTTCTTGTTCACAGTCGTATCCGTACCTGCCTTCAATATTCGAAGATAAGGCAGACCATATCAATTTTTGAATAGGCTAGGTTTCATATGCTGAATGTCGCGTGAAAAATACTTCCGGAAGTAAGAAGTTCAATCCTCTTCGTTCACGTGACGTCATTAACTGATAACAGTGGCAATATATCGCTAAATTTTGCGATAGTTTCATGCGATGGGGCTTAGAACATTATTATCGACTACAGGGAACAATTCTATCATTTGACAAAATACAGAAGCAAGATAAAACAAGGAATTGAAAGTTGATAATGAGGATGTGGACGTACCCAAGAATTTGAAATTTTTGTTCCCAACTTACATTCTACTTTTCGAACGATCGAATTCACTTCATGTAGAAAAGTTTGTTTACTTTTCCTAAGCACCATTGCATAAAACTATCGCAAACTTTTGCAATATATTACCACTGTTATCACAGGGTAGCCACTTTTTTCCAAGAATGATTTTCCCTGACTTTTCCCGGTTTTCCAGAAAGTGGCTACCGTGTATCAGTTAATGACGTCATCGTGGACGAAGAGAATAGAGTAACTTCAATACTTCATCGGTTCCTTAGACCATTAAGAGAGATAGACCGCCAATGTTTACAAAATGCTGTGACCATCATCCCATACCTAATACATGGGAACAGCTGATCATAAGGGGAATTTTCCCGTAAGCGCGTGTATTCGATGTTTGCCACACTTTGTAACACGGGCTCTTATGAAGCGCTAGCCGTCTATCTCTTTGAATGGTCTAAGATCGGTTCATCCCATACTAGTCATAGTAGACCTTTATCCTGGTGACGTCACAGCACGTTACAATTAGCAGAAACCCTGTCAACTGGGCCAAACGAACAATCGACTCCATGAAAACGATCATTAGGCCACCACTGATTAGGAGCATTTACTTCCACGTGTCAAATCAGTTGAAAATGCACGCATAAAGTATGCAATCTGCTGACCGAATTTCCTTCATCCTTTGTTTACTTTTGTTTTACACGAAATTTCTCAGAAGAAATGATGATGTAAATTTATCATTCTTTCCAATATAGGTCATGCATATTGTTATGAAGAATCTTCACTTCTCGTTTGGCTCTCAATGTTCACATTTTCATGAATTTCTAGAAGGTTCCTCTTTCTCACGGGGAATCGCGTGTTGAACAAAAGTAAACAAAGAACGAAAGAAATTCAGTAAGCGAATCGCATACTTTTTCGAAGATTTCATACCTCTGAAGTTAGAGAAGCGAACGCTCCAATAATTCATACTGAACACCTTCACTAAGAAATTTCTGAAACTATCACAACACGATGATCTACGAGAGTCAAGAGTCACGAGATTTCTGCTATCGTAACTCGCTTACCAGGAAGGACACCATAGCCCTGTATATTCTACAACTGCAATCACAACAAAACGATGGACGTATCAAGAGCGTGTGGAAAAAAGAAGCCAGTTCGAGGACGAGTACATACTACATTTTTCTTCTTTTCGCGAGCTGAAGCATTCCATACCCATACTCTCATACATAATACAACGACCAGAGAGAGCGTCGAACTCATCGAAACTCGTGCCACCTATTTCTTTCTTTCTCTCTCTCTCTCTTTCGTGTCTTCCGTCTACGAGCGTGTGTCGTTCGGTGTAAAAAAATTTACAGCATAATAAGAATCGATCGTAAAAACAACGCGTCTCCGATACATACAAAGTATATATATTCCTAAATAATTTCAGCTGCTTTTCGTAATAAGAAGAAATTAAAATAAGAGAGAATCATGCGCGCTAGACGGAAAACACCTGCACATTAATAGCGAGCCGCGCACCAACGTCCGTCCATTACCGAAGGCGACTGCTGCACGTACTTGCACTAGAAGTACCGAGCGAAAGAGAGAGACAGAGACAGAGAGAATAAGCGAACAAGTACAGTCACATCATCGACGTTCGACGACAACGCAGCGGATACGAAGACGACGTCGACGACACCGTTAAGTAATTTCGTTACGGGCTCCTTCATAACGCCGACATCACAGTATCATTTTTTTACTCTTTTTCTTTTCCCATCATCTTATATCGCAGAAAAAGTACTGTATTGCCAACGAGAAAGGAAATCGACCGATTTACGAAGAACACTCCATTCACGAGACTTGCTACCACACATTCTGTATGTCGATGCGCATCATCATTTTACAACAATCTTGAAGCACGCAACATACACAGAGGAAAAGAGCGAGCAGGGCACAGGTAAACCTACTATAAGGTTTGATAACTCAGAAACATAGTTCTCGTGAAAAGAAACACACAGGTAGACGCACGCAAATGAAAAAAATCTATTAACTCACCATTTTTAACGAATACACAAAACTATAACGAAGGAATGAATAATGAAAACAACGATGGCAGAAATTACGTCAACACTTCAACGAAAAAAAAAAAAGAACGATAAAACAATTACAATTTTACAGCTACTTTCTCATTCCAAACAACGCGACACGATTGTACGATCGAACAGTTTCTGCACTTTTAAACCATACACACCTTTCCGATTGAACACAAAACGGTGATAAACCCTAATTTCTCGTTTCTAGAAAAATTCGTACACTTTCTTCGGCTCTGAAAAAACTCCCGAACACAAAATAATTATCACGAAAATCACATAAATACATACACAAATCCGAGAGTAGAGCGAACACAATATTGCGGACTAGGCGAAACACATACAAAATGAACACTGACGCACGCAGTATACGCACACATGCACACCGCTCTACCGCTGAATATTACCAACAACAACAACAACGTAAACACAGAGCTGAGAGCGGACGGACATCGAAACAGTCAGACCATTGTAAAAACATTGAATGAAGAAAATCGGGCACGAGAGAGTGTGTGCAGCATCGGCACACCAGCGTGGTATTACTACAAGAAAGGAGGGGGGATAACAATGTGCGAGAGAGAAGCAAGAACACGATACCCTACCGCTCCACGAGAGAACGGAGCGTACACGCTGTGGGACCGTGTAGGAACGAGAAAGACAGAGACAGTTGCGACGGCGAAAGAGGATACGCTCACTCCTCGCAGGCTGTTCCGCCAATGTTACCAACCAACGAAATTCGAAATACGTCTTATACATTACGTTCGACGCGAAGGATCGAACATTGCGGCCTTTATTTTTGTCAATCAGGCACGTCGCGAAAAAATATGTAATCGCATTACACAGTTTTACTCAAAATGCGGTCGCGTTATTTCATTTCCGCATCCCGTTATCCGCGTCTCGTACGCTTCAACTTCACACTCGCTCGTCCTAAATGAAAATGACATGTAGCTCGGTGATACTACTGAGGTCGGGGTTAAAGACCTGGATTTTGATACTTGCGCTAATTATTAATGAGTGACAATATTTTGACAAGTTGTTTAGCGCTCTTGTTCATGTTCTTTCTCTCCAAGTTTTCATAGGTTTGAGGGTTCAGTTCCGATTTGTTAAAATAAAGGGGTAAATAAAGAGAAATTAGATGCCATTGCAAACTCTGCAATGGCAACGGGAACTCCACAAGCTTCGCGGTTCTGCAGGAATTGGCTAGTCTTATGAGTAGACGCGTTAGGTCTGATCAAGAATTAGAAATTTTCCAATTCCCTCTCTATCATATAGCTTATCATAGCTTGAGACAAAATTTGTCTAAATCCCCTCTCATCATACACATACAGCTCCCCATCATCTTAAACCAGGTGAACCAAAATGATGTTACTAGTTTAATGAGAGTTTGCACTGTAAATCTGTTCTAGCAAAAAAATCCACAACGTAAGATGAATACTTCAAATCTACAAAATTTTTTACTCGACTCTATCTTTAATTTGGGCCCATACTCAACTTTCTACAACTCTCCTGAACCCAGTGGCCAGTGATGAATCAAAATGTGACAAAAATTGAGCTATCGTTTCATTTCCGTATTTTACATCGCTTGAAAGTGAAAAATGCTGATTCCAGAAGGAAATACACACTTATCTTCCAAGTTGCGATCTTTTGACGTCATAGAGGTGTCTCCATTATGTCACAATCGCATGACGTCATAGATCTGTCTTGCACCGGAAAGATCTAATGACGTCATGAATCAGTTCCATTGACATGAAAAATGTGGAACCGGAACCGCTTCATTGATTCGGTTCTGGTTCCGGTTCCGGTACCGGTTCCAATCCCGTTTTGGTTCCAAAGGGTTCTCACACACTTTGCTTGAAAAGGTTCCGGTTCTCAGTTCCTTTCGGTTCCAAGAAATTTTTAAGCGGTTCCAATAGGTTCCGTACCGGTTCCGGCAAAAGGTTCCGACCCCTAGATAATGACGTCATAGGTCAGTCCCTGTAACTTAACAATCTGGTGACGTCATAGATCGATCTCCGTGACGTCATAGTCTGACGACGTCATAAATCCGGGGCTGCTGAGGCGATTGTATTGGCTAATAAAAACTTAGCTAAAAGCTAACACTTTAATTTGATTGGCTTTGGCTATCAGCTAACGGCTAATTCAGTATCATTGTCTAGCTCAGTGGTTCCCAACCTGGGGTCCGCGAAGCCGAGCCTGGGGGGTCCGCAGAAGGTCTGAAAATAATTTCTTTCATTTTTATCCGAGAAAAAAATTGTTCTGGAAGGCGTTTTGAATAAGATTTTATGATATTTTAGGGCAATTTTTTCAAGGGTGCGGAGCCGGAGCTAAAAGAGCCGAAAGAGCGGCTCTGCTCCTCAATTTTTGTCATTTAGGAGCCAAGGGCTCGCTCCGCTCCGCAGTTTGCGGAGCTGGGATTGGGTTGGCTCCGGCTCATTTCACCGGCACCGCACCTTTGAATTTTTTCAACTCGGGGGGGGGGATCGATCCTTAAATCCCCCCCCCCTTTGTAAATAGGCCACTGATTAGTTCTGCTTCATTCCTGTAACATTTTTTCGTTGGGGGTCCGCAAAAAAAGGCCGAAGCATTGATGGGGTCCGTCATCGCCTAAAGGTTGGGAACGACTGGTCTAGCTAACAGCTCACTAAATTTTATGCAGAATAGAATGGCTAAAAGCTACCGATTTGAAGTAGGGGAGGGGGTCACTCTAATGCAAGCTTGGGGAGCCAGTGATTTCTGGCTCCGGCTCCAGCTCCTGGCTCCTCAAAAATCGGAGAGCGGAGT
This sequence comes from Aspidiotus destructor, assembly GCA_035079395.1. Classification (NCBI taxonomy): domain Eukaryota; kingdom Metazoa; phylum Arthropoda; class Insecta; order Hemiptera; family Diaspididae; genus Aspidiotus; species Aspidiotus destructor. The sequence continues at coordinate 39,050,429 of JAVHKZ010000003.1, read as the reverse complement.
GGAGCCAGCAGACTGGACCTTCGGAGCGGAGCCGGAGCTGAGGCTCTTGATTTTGAGAGCGGAGCCAGAAGAAGAAAAAGAGCTGGCTCTGAGCCAGCTCCGGCTCCAGCTCCTGGCTCCAGTTTCTCAAAGAGCGGAGCGGAGCCAAAGAGCTGGATTTTTGCAGCGGAGCCGAAGCTAGCTGAAGCTCTTGATCTTCGGAGCCGAGCCTCAAGGAGAAAAAAAAACAATCAGAGCTAATATTATTAATTTCGAGTCTCTAGTCACTAGTCAGGTTGTCTTTACTTCAAGCTTCAAGCCTTAGGACTTGGGATTTCAAAATTTGTTGAATTTTTCCTTTTTTCTTCTGTCATTTTGACTGAAGAGCAGCTCCCAAAGAGCTGAGGAGCTGACCAAAAGAGGCATGGCTCCAACTCCGGCTCCCCAGGCTTTCTCTAATGTGAAGGGGGGGGGGGAGGAGAGAGAATTAGCCGTCAACAGTTCTAATAGCTAATGGCTAACGTGATTTCACGGCTAGCTAATTTTGGATGAAAATTGCTCGGCTACCGGCTAAGGGTTTCAGCTCAGCTGAGCAGCCCCGCAGTAAATCAGTCTCGATATGATGACATCAAATCTGTTACCGTGACGTCACGATCTAATGACGTCATAGAACAATCCCTAGCTGCAATATTTCAATGGAGGAGCGGTTTTCAAAACATTTGTCATGTGCTGTAAAATGTCCAGCAGAAAATTAAAATCAACAAAAATGATCCAAGTCCAACATCCCTCCCAGTTTCTCCTAAATGGATCAATAACGTCGATCAGGAGAAAAGTACCCATACTACTTGTACGGTTGATACCTTTCTCAAGATCGCGTCATTTCTTACCAAAAAGACCGTCGAAGAATGTAATTCAGGGGCACCAGATGGTGGACGCCACTCGGAAATACCATAGAAACGTGGTCCCATGCATAACTGGTACAGCCTGACTGATTTTATAATTCATTGAACTGACGCACATTTTCAATTGAGGAAGGCGATATATACAGAGGCACGTAACTATAATTATGGTTCAATCGACGGATAACGAGCTGTATGAACACTTTTATTGTAAAACACTGAACACAAAATTTAGAACATGTCAGAAAATCAAAGAAAAGTGGTAAAAAATCTTTCTAAATTTACGATTAATTTTTACTTGATTCGACTTTTCAAAAAGATTTTTTACCACTTTTCTTTGATTTTCTGACATGTTCTAAATTTTGTGTTCAGTGTTTTACAATAAAAGTGTTCATACAGCTCGTTATCCGTCGATTGAACCATAATTATAGTTACGTGCCTCTGTATATATCGCCTTCCTCATTCAATGGCTCGTATTTTCGAGGACTACATCGAACATAGCACATTTTCAATTTCCACTTCCAATTTTCAAAAGCCGTAACGGCTCTACTCGACATTCCAGTTTCTTTATCTTTCTTTCAAAAAATTCACACCAATTTTGTGATCAATATCGATGAGATTATCGCCGTAGTGTTTTTCACAGAACTATCGTTTTTCTCGCCCAGACTCCCCAAGAGAATCCTCGACTATTCGCCAGCAAGAAGAAGAAACCGAGGTCGACCTCTGAAACGACGGTCGGATGGCATACCAGCTGATATGGAAAACGCCACAAAGGTCTGACACCGTACTCGTATGATGATGATGATATCGACGTTTGATATATCTATGTCGACTTGGTCTTGAATAGAATCTTCATATTGAACAAAATCATTGATGACGTCACAGAACCGTACCTCCACAGTCTGGTATGAATCTAGTATTGAGTATGTTGAGTTGACTAACTGAAAGCCAACTCGCTTCCCTCTATTGCTTCCTCTTCCGAGCCCTCAGAGTAGATCAAAGTCATACTACGCCCAACCTCTTTTGTTCATAAATTCATAGGATGAATATTTTCCCAAATCCTGAATTAGGTCAAGGTTATTGATGACGTCATAGTAACAAAATCGTGATAGAATCGTGAAACTTCTCTCAAGAAAAGACACAGTCTCAAGTCTTATAAGCGCACAAAAAGTCGAAAGTACTGCGGAAATGCATATCAACTGACTCCTCTGAGAATGATTCTATTTAAACCTTGTCGGCGTGCGCCTCTATATCTGCGATGAGTAATGCGACGTCACAGCTAAGGAATTAGAAACATCAAATATCTTACATCTTTTCTTCCTCCTACGCTCTCCAAATAACGATCTTTTCTAACCTTCCAATGTTTATAACCTTAGTCACTCCTTTGCTGTTTCTTTGTATCGTAGCGACAATCATGGAAGTGCTCGATGAAGAACAAAAGCACATCAGGCTAGATGAGGAGTCTCCAAGCTTGGACCATACATAGGTAGATGAGACTAATAGAATTAATGTAGGCCAATTGAGCTCACCCAGCACGTATACGCTGATGTGGATATAGTCTTTTGAATTACTTTTCAAATGGGCGATATTTCACGTTATCAGAAGAACCACAGACAAAGATGTTGTACAAAGTTTCGGCATTTCAATCCAAGAACTGGGTATCACTGTCAAAAGAAGTTGAGATACTAGGGGGTGGTTTCCGAGTACTGCAGAACGTCCATTTTTCTCTTTCTTTTTCCTCGATTTAGACGTCAAATTTCATTCATTTATTTTTTCTTCAATTTATACCAAGTATGTTACAAGTAGAGCACATAAATTCACTGACTGTGAAATACAAACTGCGAAATCTCCCGCAGTCCTGCTTTACGTGTAAGCCAACATCATGATTACATTAACGTAAAAATCTTAACAGCGTAAAGAATGACACCTACAAACGCACGAACCGGAAAAAAGAATAACAAAATCAGATATACACGTATCAGCATCCGGAGGTGACATAAGCGGCTTTATACAAGAAAAGGACAAATTTGAATCACCAGGGTACCCATATGTTCTCGAGAATGACACGTTTATCAACCTCTCGGCTTGAAACGAACAGTGGCAAAAATGTTAAGCCCGAGATGATTGTGAAGCATGCGTGGTTCGTCCAAGACACGATTTCAAAGAATTTAGGACAATTCTCTACACCTTTGCTACGTCGCACATTCAATTGTCTCACTCTCAACTCCTGCTGTCCGCGCAAAATGCTTTGAAGGATTTATCTCGTCCTCGAAACGAATCGATGATGATTGTTCGATAGAACAATACCTTTGTATCTTCTTACGATTAGACTTTCTGGAGAAGATCGACCAAAGGCATGGTTCTAAAACATCATCATTTTTTTAGAGCTGCTTGTTCGATCATATCGGTATCTTCAAGCGCATTACAAAACCAGCGAATCAGAACTGAGCTCTCCTTTCAAGAAGGTCAGTCATACGTGTTCTACACGGACAGAGGGTGCGTTCTTCATACAGATCATTTCTTACTCGAAAATCGTCAATTGTTCGCTATAATTGAAACTCATACCAGGGTGGGTTAATATACAGCAGCCACAGCTATAGTTTTATAGACTCGTTTCATACGTCCCTTCTTCCAAATCGCACTAACCAAATTAGCTCGGATGGCTCGAATAGAATTAGCAAGCTGAATATTCACCCTAGCTCTAACGGCGACATTTGTCTATTTTCAAATCTAAGCACGTGTTCTTTTCATAATTTCCATTTAAAACGATTCCGTTCTCGGTTTTCACTGACACCTTCTCAAAACGGTTTACATCTCAAGCTTTGTATGTACAAACAAATAACGTAGTACGGTAACCGATAATTATTTTCCCATTTTATTTTTCCATCACGCTTATATAATTACACACGAACTTCGTTAAGAATTCACGAATACGTACATCGGTACAATAGTCCTGCGCTACAGCGACGCCGGAACAAAAAAAAAACCATTTAGGAAGAGAGAAATATTTCGAGCAATTATATTGAAATTTGCGAGACAAGTTCTAAACAGGAGAACCTCGCTCGCTCATGACAAACTGTACCATAAATCGCGTGTTCTTATAATAATGCACTTGTTGAGTGTTTTGTTTGCACACGACTATATTCGTATATATATCGTTTAATTGTCAGAAAAAAAGAAAAGATTTAGGTCTTATTATGCCGGAAACAAAAAAGAGTACACGTCAACACTCGTATTATGGTACAGACAGATGAGAACTATTAAAATTTTCGCCCTTCTTAAACGAGCCACGTTATATGTCGTAAATGAAAGGAATATGAAGCTTCAACAGGATATTCTTGATGATACTGATCATTATATTGTACGTCTATGGTCGTCTCATATTTACGTAATTACAACAGCGATTACGGGTTTATAGTTTGACATGAAGGACGGAGAAATTCACGTAATCGGAGATGGTTCTTAAAAGACTAATTAGACGAAGGTTTCACTTCGATATTTCCAATTTCACAACTCGCCCTCTCACAAAATCCAATTTTGGATTCGAAACTAGATTCGAGTTCTTTGGAGGAGCACCAGTCCTCAAACGAGCGCCTTCCTTTAATCTTCAAAATTAAAGAATGCTGCTCCTGAACCTGATAGCATCCACGCAGCCATGCTCAAAAATCTTCATCCCTATTCGTTTTCCAACCTTCTTTTGCTTTTCAACTCCGTCTTCTCTTCCAACGCCTACCATCATTCTCCCCATCCTAAAACCTAACGCTCGTAGATCTGATGATTTCATCGTATACAAGCAAGTATTATAAATCTAAATACCTCGTTCGAATGTATAATCTGTGAGAACGATTTCAAGTTTTTGTTGTAGAATTCTCTTTTTTTCTAACAACACACTTTCGAACGATAGAAACTTAATAGTCGTACAGAGAACAAAGTTGCATATTTTTTCTTGAAGGAATTTCGCCAGGTTGATGATCTCATCGCTAATCCTCTCGTGAAATAGACATAAGCAAAAATATTCGAACAATTAGAAGCATTTGACGATGAATGGACCTGTATACAATTAAATTCGTCGATTAAATGCTCGATCAGATACTATAACTCCCGCCATGCGAACGATGACGTCAAAAGTTCAGTTCTCTTTGGGTTCCCACGTTTAAATGGTAACTGGATGATTTCATCTCACACGGAAATTCTATTCAGTCACATCGAGAGAGATGAATGACGTCATCAAGAGAGTCTCCATCTGTGTCTAAATCCTGATAAGCAACATTCCGACGGCTATACGGTTGTATTCTGTGAGAAGCTACACAACAATTATCCACAATTTTGAAGAAGGCGCATTTGTACATCTTCGTCGAATCATCAATAGAAGTTCAAATGAAATACTATTTTTGCTTTCAATTTTCAAGAAGAAGCGGCAATTCAAAATCTACCCTTCTTCAAGGAATCCATACAAGGCAATATGCACGAAGATTTTTTCTGTTTTTACACAGGAATGTCTGTCACACAATAAAAAGACGTGAAAACTGAACCGAGAGCGACAAGCTGAAAATCCATAGAATAAGTTCCATCGCACATCTGCCAGAGATCTCTTCCTCCACTCTTATCATTTCTAGCTCGGACTATCACGTATAGTTCGAAGGTCGAAATTCTCTTTGACTTCCCACTCCTTTTTCTAAACCTCTCTCCAATAGTTCGGCGAATGATTCCTCAATAACGATCATAAGAATGGTATCTCTCATACTCTTAACTGAGGTACTTTTCCCTTGAACGACTCAATGTTACAGAAGAGCAGTATCAGCCTGTGAAGACCCGAAGGAAAGTATTTCTCATACAAGCGACTGCGGTACTTTTCCCTAGAGCCCAAGAAATCAGCATTTCACGCAAAATCCGTAGAAAAATCCCAATTTTTTTCGGGGGCTGAAAATCCGTAGATTTGGCTGCACTGATAGCCCGATAAGTAACTATAATACCAATTGGCCTAGTCCCTTCAATGAGCCAGATATACAACGTTTCAAACACTATAAGACTCATAAAGCAGGTTTCCTGCCTTTCCTCATCTAACTTTGTTTAAAGAACCCGTAAGACTTTCATAATAATTTATAAGTCATTTAGTATAGACACTCCTGTGCGGTAGGCCTGGTTTCATAAAGGTTAATAATAGGCCTAGTGTTGTTTAGTATACTGTATAGCCCAGTATAATGCAGGCTAAGGAGTAATAACCTAATTCTAAATTTGCAAGTATGACGTCATCTCGACCCAAAGGCTGCGAAGATTGTAGAGTAAGCTGTGCTGATGACGTCATGGGTAGCTGTCACGGGTACTGGTGATGACGTCACGAGTTAATGACGTCACCAATATTGATATCCATACGTGAGCTTCGTAAAATTCCAAACATTCAGCTAAAACAGGGTTGCCACTTTCTTTTTTCAATTATGAAATTCCCTGACTTTTCTAGGTATTTTCAGTATTTTTTCCACAATTTTTTTAGACTTTTTTTTGCAATTTCATTTTCTCATTCTTTACGAGTGAACTAACCTATATTTGCTTCATCGCAAATCGCGCGATTTTCCTAACTTTTAAGAATTTCTCAAAATTTCCTGCCTTTTTCCTGACGAGTAAAATTCCCTGACTTTTCCAGAAGTGGCAACCCTGTAAAAGTGTCAGGAGGACTAAAGAAAATTTCAATCGTAGAGCTATGGCCAAAAGGGAGCGGGGAGGGAAGGACTTGAAATAATTTCAACTAGTGGGTAGCACAGAATTACATCACCTCTTGCAAGAAAGTAACAAAGGATTCCGCCCGTCTCAGAAGGGGGATGGAATAATTTGGACCAATAACCTAGAGAGATATGTTAAAGACGGACGGTTTTGAAAAAAGTTGTATAAGATAATGAGGCGGACTTGAAAAAAATTTTCGAGCTATTATACGATAGAAGGGCATTCTGAGTCTTTTTGAGTTTGAAGCGTTGCATATCCGGCTCATTGAAGGGGCCAAACGAATTGGTGTGTGAAGCATTGCATATCTAGTGATTTGAAGGGGCTATTTCAACTTTCAGGCTTTGCACCTAGGATGCCATTTCTACGGATTTTTGGCCTTTAAAAAGATACGGGATTTTCTTTCTTATGGATTTTATGTAGAATATGGATTTCTTCCGATCAAGAAAAAGGTACCTTAAACACCGGGACGAGAGATACTTTTCTCCTAATCGTTATTGGCTGATACTGCGGTTTCCCGTGATGTTGAGTCGATAAAAGGAAAAGTACCTCAGTAACTCTTGAGAAAATTACCTTTCTCCTGATTGTTTTTAATCTTGGTCTCACAAAAAATGGAGGATACAGATTTTTGAAACTATCATGTGGCAGCACTGGCCCTAAACCCTAATTTGAAATTTTCCGAGTACCCCCCCCCCTCACCCTCGTTACTCCGTGGGTGATTCAAAAATTTGCGAGTTCACCTTTTAGGTTTATACCAGCTTTACACTAGGATTTCAGCAGTCTTAAACTAGACTTATAATCACGGTACATTATAGAGGTATTGACACAAGGCAAAATTTCTGTCGCCCGAGTTGTGCTAATTCATACAGAATTCCGCTACGCTCGCGGCGATCGTTCAAATACCTTCCACACCCCACCTGTGACGGAAGCTTACCGGAGGTACCCTAATGTTGCCAAAATTTCCGAGGGTTGTAAAAGGTGAAGAAATTCAGATAGGAAGATTTTTTTTTCCTTAAATATGAAGAGCATAGTAAATTGTCCATTTGTACCAAGCTTCAGATTTTTAGGTCTACAACTGACTCTTGTACAAATTTCTGAAAATTGGTGAATTTACACTACGTAGTATTTGTATAGTTTCCCTGTTTAGTTTTACCTTGCAACGATCCTAGCGTATATTGTATCAACTGACACAACTCAGGCGACAAGAACAAACACGGCTACTATACGTTTGTGTCAATACCTCTATAATGTACCGTGCTTATAATAGACGGAGAAGCCCCTCCCCAGTACTGCCAGATGATAGTTTCAAAAATCTGTACCCGCCATTTTTTTTAAGACGTAAGAACACGGTGATTGATCGATTAATAACAATCAGGAGAAAGGAATCTTTCACAAAACGAGCTGAAGTACTTTTCCCTTGATTGACTCAACATCACGGAACACTGTATAAGCCTATAATGAGCAGGAGAAAGGTAGCTCTCGTAAACGTGTCTAAGGTACCTTTCCCTTGATCGCAAGAAATCCGTTTTGTACGTAAAATCTATAGAAAAAGAAAACCCCGTATGTTATTTGAGGACCAAAAATCCGTAGACCTGGCAGTCTAGCTTTATACCCTGACCTCCAAGCTATACTTGATAGAAGGGAGAAGCAGCGGGGAGCCCGCAACCTCCCGTTCCCAAGTCTTGAAAATGATGACGTAATAAGTTGAACGCGCTCGCGATCACGTTGGCGCAAAAATGCCCCCTTAGCAAATGAGTTGGCGGGGCTCATCTCAGTATACTGTATACTTGGCCTGATATGATGAAGGCTGGAAATTGAAATTTCTCCAAGTCCCCAAAGTAGGTCAAAGTTAGTCAATGTCATTGATGATGTCATAAAGCATCGCGGCTGGAAATTGAAATTTCTTTCCAAATAAATAACAGATTTTGAGGATGCAAAGCTCGAGGAAAAAACAAATTTCAATATGAGAAAGATTTTACAAACAATCACATACAAAGTTTATCAGAGACCTGTAACGTGAGGCCTTTCGAACGGACGTTCATCATCGGACTAAAGCTGTGTGAGAACATCGCGTCAACACCAGGTGGAAACGGTGACGCGTCGCATCGGTACTTACACGTCGGTGCAGGCGTAAGAAGGAGACTCAGAAAAGATTTTGACGATGATCTCATCTTCGCTGAGAACTCTATTTACGAGCTGGTGCGCGTGATGATGTTTCATCTTTTCGATCTCGATGGATTCGAGCGCGAGACGACGGCGTTTACTGGCTTCAATGTGAAGGATGGTTTCATCTCCGCCGGTGTGGGACTCTTCCAGTAAGTGCCTAGCGAACGCGGATTTAGTGAAATTCTTGTTCTCGAAGGCGCTTACGTGGTCGTTAATCCTAGTGTAGAAAGATCTCCCAGTTTCGCCAACATAAACCACAGGACAATCCCGGCAACTCAGCCTGTACACCCCACTCTTAGATAAGGAGGGGGACGAATCTTTCCCATTAGGGAGTAGCCTTCCGAGTTTAGATACGGGATAGAAGATGGGAATCCTATTAGTGGTCCGCAAGATGTCACCGATTTTAGAGGTGAGACTAGGGAGAAAGGGAAGGATGATGAAGTTTTTCCTTGCCCTAGGAGGGGGGGGGGAGAACGAAGTCATTCCCTGAAGGGCGATCTTAATTTCCTTCCTGCGGATCATACCATCAACATCAACATTGAGGTTATTCACCAAGGCCAAGTGTTTCAGAATAGAAATTTCTCTATCTCGACCTTGGGGAGTAAGGGGGAGAGAAGTTAAACGGTGGATGTGGGAATTAAGAGCCGCGATCTTATGGGGGAAAGGGCAATAGGAAGAACCACCGACAAGGATATCGGTGGTCGTAGGCTTCCTATAGATCCCTATTTCGACGCCTTGAATAGAGAGGGTGATAGTAATATCCAGAAAATTTAAGGTAGAACCTCCAATTTCAGTAGTAAACTGGATGGAAGGATAGGAATTGTTCATACGATCTAGTAGTTCACGAAGCTCTTCGAGGGAGCCAGTCCAAACGCAGAATATCTCATAGACATACCTACGCCCAAGAGACACATTGCCGAGAGAGGGGAGCCCAGAATCGAACAATTCCAATTAAAATTTAGACATAAATACCTCAGAAATGAGGGACCCTAACGGCGATCCAATGGGGATGCCAAGGTCTGGGGCAGTCTATAAATACAATTATTGAATTGGCAGATGTTAGGGCTAAGGCAACATTTTAGGAGGGACTGGAACTCCGAAATCAAATGAGGAGGGACGTCAGCCAGTGGGGTGTACAGGCTGAGTTGCCGGGATTGTCCTGTGGTTTATGTTGGCGAAACTGGGAGATCTTTCTACACTAGGATTAACGACCACGCAAGCGCCTTCGAGAACAAGAATTTCACTAAATCCGCGTTCGCTAGGCACTTACTGGAAGAGTCCCACACCGGCGGAGATGAAACCATCCTTCACATTGAAGCCAGTAAACGCCGTCGTCTCGCGCTCGAATCCATCGAGATCGAAAAGATGAAACATCATCACGCGCACCAGCTCGTAAATAGAGTTCTCAGCGAAGATGAGATCATCGTCAAAATCTTTTCTGAGTCTCCTTCTTACGCCTGCACCGACGTGTAAGTACCGATGCGACGCGTCACCGTTTCCACCTGGTGTTGACGCGATGTTCTCACACAGCTTTAGTCCGATGATGAACGTCCGTTCGAAAGGCCTCACGTTACAGGTCTCTGATAAACTTTGTATGTGATTGTTTGTAAAATCTTTCTCATATTGAAATTTGTTTTTTCCTGTTTGAAATCCTTTAAATACGAGCTTTGCATCCTCAAAATCTGTTATTTATTTGATCATGTCTCGTAAAATCATAGAAACTACCAACAAAAATTTCTTTCCAAGTCTCTAAAGTAGGTCAAGGTCATTGATGACGTCATAAAGCATCCCGGCTGGAAGTTGTAATTTTTCCAGGTCCCTACAGTAGGTCAAGGTCATTGATGTCATAAAGCGTCACACGTCACGTCACGTCACGCAGTTCACAGAAACTCCCGGACACGGACGTTTTCTGAGGATGTAATCCCTCTAACAAAATGGATTCGACCTCCAAGCTTTGTCCAGAAAACCTCATAAAACAGATTCCCTTATGAATTTCAACTTTTCAACTTCTAAGAAGAGAGAAAGATCGTGAAAAATGTGTTAGGGAAGGGAGTGGAGGGAAGAGGAAAGGACTTGGGAAACTGTGACGATCGAGATCGATAAATCGAGGAGGGGACTTGGAATAATTTCGACCATCTAGCAAAAGAAACAGAAAATGCTTTTTGTGGTTAGCTCTCACGAGAAAGTAGCCATGTCATTCTGGGCTTCGACCATCTAATAGCCGTGTCGGTCATTCCATTCGCGAGATCTGGTGTAAAGGAGGAAGTCATCTCTCTTGCGGCTGGATTTGGGAAGCCTCGAAACACCGTGTCCATAATAATGAAGAGTGAGGCGTGAGGACATAATTCAAAAGCCCATACGTGAAAAAAAGCCCCAAGTTTGCTTTTGCACGAGGCCTGTGGCGATACCCAAGGCAAAGCTGAGAAATTCGGAAGTTCGAGCTTTATACCGAATTGAGGAGGGCTTTAAAAGAAATTTCAAAATCAAATAAAGGGGTGAAGCTTTTGACCAAGTTAAATTAGATATTCAAAAGAGAAGTGACTTCGACTCGGTCGGAAGTTCTTAGGAAAATGTTGACTCTCAAACTACGTAAGTACGCACATAAGGCCTCGAATTACGAGCGATATTTCGAGAACGTCGCCTTTTTCTAATTAGTCGTTGCTCCCTAATTATTGCATCATCCCCTCCAAAGTAAAGTTTTCCAAATCGCCTCAATCAAGGAGATGTACGCTACGAGTTATCAAATTACTCGACTGTTGAACATTTTGATTTCCCGATTCTGAAATGCCGAGAACGTTCAAGGGCTTGGGACGCTTAATCTCTTGGATTCCTCTCAATTGCAAAGGAGATGAATATGAAATTTTCGTACGAGTTCAAAGCGTGAGCCTAGGAAGGTCAAACTTCTTCAATTTCTTTCACTCACAAACGATTTATAATTAAAAAATAGACTGCAGAACGACAACCGACAGAATTGTATCCCTTCTATCAAAATACAAGACGAGCGACCAAATACATCGATTCATTCTACATAAAACAGAACACGTTATCAGTTTGCGAGCTCGACAACTCTATACCAGATCATCGTATCATAACCTTGGATAACCTGTAACGCAATATTACCAGGCCATTCTTACGCACGTGAAAATCATAACCGGAAATCAACCACGTGGTGCGGTTGATACGACAGACGAAACAGCTGCGAACAAAAATCTCAGCATAGTGCAGCAATTTACGAACGAAAAAAATGACTTACAACGTGGGACGGAAATGACGCGCGCCCTAAATATATATTGCAGGGAGTCGAGCCCTTTCCTACCGCGACAGTGAAAAGCGACAATGAGATCACAAGCCTACTCAAGAAGAGAAGCGTTCCGTGATTAATTAGTACAACATTCGACAGACGTAGATGTAACCCACGGTTCCAAAGACACAGAGAGAGAGAGAAAGCTGTAGAATTTTTCATCGATTGAATAATCGTACGTGCAACGTGCACTTTGTGCATGCATCGCGGAGACTGTGGGAAATTTCTGTGACCGATAAGATTGCATCAACACTGCTAGTACGTACAAGAGCACAGCGACGTCGAAGCGGAATCTTCGCTCCCTCACCACAGCGTTCTCGCCGGAGCCGCCGTGCAAGAAAACAGGAATTACCGTCACGAAAAAAGACAGAGAAGGGGAATGAACGCTGCTGCCACGTTCAGTTCACGAGGGGAAGGCACATCTTTACGCACATCCATCGTAGTAAAGCTTAATGCTCACCGAGTCCATTGTACTCGACAGTACTACTAAGAGTAAGGTTTATGCGCACGCTGGCTGACAACCAATAATAAAGGGGGGAATGACACCCTACAAGGAACACACCGTATAACCTACTAACTAATACTCCTAAAATGTGATATAACTCTTCCTACAACGTTGCCAAACCGACCGATATACGAAGAATATTTTTCTCTTACCCATAATAAAATCCGGAATAACGTTTCGGTATTATTACATTAGATCATTACTATCGTAGACGGGTTACAGACCAGTTTTCTTTTTACGACGATGCTCGACCATTTCACGCTTTAGGAAACCATAAGGAAAACAATTATTTACATATTATTATATATTTACATAGAAGGAAAAAAAGAATATTAAAAAGTTGAATACGTCGACAGGCTAAGATTTATGGTTTACGTTATGATTTGTAATGGACCAATTTTTTTCGACAGTTGATTGATTGAAAATCGAGTAAAACTGAATGAAGACACTTTACGTTAATTTTTCAGGACGTTAAAGGTAAAAAAAATCAAGATTACGTTAATCGATCCTCGGTTTTTTGACCTGGCCAAGTCGCCTTCGTGTTTCTAGATTTTAAGAAAAAGAAAGAAAAACAGCACGAGTTTAAACGTTCTCGAACAGACGCAGCAAAGTCAGCTTTGGAGTCGGAAAAACGATACGTTTTGTAAATATAGAGCACCGTTAGCGCTCCAGACATTGCCCTTATGAAAACTTGCTGCGGCGTTTCGCTCCCCACCTCCTCCTACGAACGGGTGACGGTATTCCGCATCCACCTGTTTTTTTCTATCTCTGTCTTTTTTTACCGTAGCTGTACTTGAATCATCGACAAGAAAAAGGAATTTTCTCGTAAATATTCAAGAGAAGATAATTTATGATAATATAAAAAATAACGCCGTATTCGCTCTTCACGTGACGTCAAATCGTCGCGTCGAATCTCCACAGAGGGTCAAACATCTCTTCGCATTCTCTTCCTCCTCACCATCCATCGCTCAGCGTACTCATAAATTGAGCATTCGTTTCACCAGCTGGATGTGATCCTGTCTAGCAATCAACACACCACCGATGACGACTTCAACATAACGGGTCTTCCCCTTTCAAACAAGTGTTAATAATTGTAGGGAAAAATAAAAGAATTTCTATTGACACAGAAAAAATTAACAAAGGAAAAAAGTAACGCGAGGAAATTTGCTGCGACATCCAGAAATGAAATACAGCGGATCCTAATGAAGTAAACTTCATGAGTCATAAAAAATTGAAAGTTCACGCGTTCCAAACGGTGCAAGTGTCAAATTTAGACGTATAGAACGAACACTATTTTGGAATGACAGAGTACGAGGAAAAGAAAGGTACTTACGACAAAAAAATAAGATAAAAAGAGAAACACATCGCAACAGAAACGTCCTTGACGTATTAAAGTATTATTGTTGGGAAGCTCTAATTACCATCGTTATCTAGTTTTTTTTTTTTTTTTTCGGAGAACCCTTCTCTGACCTAGTTTCTATCAACACTTTATCGCGCATTGTTACAAAAGTACAACACGCACACGTAGGCACACAAGCATATAATTCATAAAGATAGACTATGAGAAGCAATTTTTTCATGAAGTCTGCGCATAAAATTTTCTAGACTATTTTCATTACTTTTTGAGAGAGATTTTTCTTTCCGAGAAGGACAAGGTCTACCTGAGTACCGCAGGCTTATACCAACGCAACGACGAGATACGGGTGAATGTCCTACTACATCTGCGGAGGAGTAGATAGCATACAGAGTCGGAGCTGAGTCTTCCTCTTTCACACCACTCACTCGCGGTTGGAGATCAAGGCAACTCCACCTAGCTCAACAGTCACGGCCAGAATATGAGAAGAAATTGTTTCATGAAGTCAGTTTCCATAAAGTCTGCACAGAATTCCAGACTATTTTCATGACTTTCTGAGACTGATTTTTCTTTCCAAGAAGAACAAGGTCTACCTAGGTTAAATGAAAGCGGCTGAGGCCTGAGTTCGTATAAAATTTCGGTTCTACTCCGATGCAAGTTTACGACTAAGAGACTAGAAAACTACATGAGGGTGAAGTGGATGAGAACGGAGTTGCGGAGATGGCACGGTAAATACGACCAGATTAAACTTTTCGGTCCATTCAAGACTCCCCGGTGTGCTTTCTCTCGGCAAGTTTGATCAGTTTTTGAGAGATGTCAACGAAAAGTGCCGCAAGTTCGAGAGGATTTTGAAGGAGAAGAAGAATAGGAAGTTATCCTCCTTAGTGAATGAACAGGCTTATGTGGCCAAGGAAGGAGGTAATGACGGTTTCCACCCCCACCCCCTTCATAAATAATAATCAGGTAGAATTCAATAGTGATGAAAAAGCCATCCTTGAGAAAGGTTTGAAATTTAGTCTGTCTCCTCTCAAGAAAAGTGAAACTTAGGCAAAGGTCGTTGCGGATCTCACTGGGCACATTGGCCCTAGTGTTAATACCAAAAAAGTATGCGATATCCCCCCTCCCTTCCTCGTATGAGTATTGAATTGGGAGAAGTGATCCAAGTTTTAAAGAGGAAGGTCAAGGAGGGAGATTTAATCGTCACGAAGGCTGACAAAGGCAATGCTATTGTGGTGATCGAGAAATCTGCTTATGCTTCCGAGGTCCATGAGGTGCTCCAGCAATGTGGTGCTAACGAGAGCGAGAATTTCACTTTTCCCAATCAAGTTAAAGAAGTGAGGAGAGTCCTCAACAAGTGTGAGGTCAAAACTCCAGCGATGAAAAAAGCCCTCCTTGTTCCTAACCCCACGCCTCCCCACCTTTACGGGTGGCCTAATGTGCATAAGAATAATACCCCGATGCGACTTACGTCTCATTTATTTCCTCTCCTACCTACCTCCTCGCTACATTCCTGGACCGCTGGTTCAAGACTTGCGTTGATTTTGAATCTCCTCATTCGGTCTTCAATTCGGCCTTTTTGAAGGATGTTCTGAAAGGTGTACGTCTTCCCCCGGGCACGAACATCTGTTCGTTTGATGTCGTTGGTCTTTTCCAGAATATTCCGAAGGCCACTACTATGCAGCGTACGGGTGCACTACTTGTCAAGGCCAATCTTCCTCACAATCAACTTCAAAAATTCTTTGTTCTTTTAAATATCTATTGGTGCCCTGACTATCGTAAGTTGGAAAGGAAGTTCTCTGATGAAGTAAGGTCCCTATTAGATCACTTCAAGGCAGTGTTGCCAAATCTACGGATTTTTGGTCCTCGAAAAAACATGGATTTTTCTACGAATTTTGCATGAAATACGAATTTGTTGGGCTCAAGGGAAGAGTACCTTAGTCACTAGTACGAAAGATACTTTTCTCTTGGTCGTTATAAGCTGATATTGCAATCCTTTGTAACATTGAGCCGATCAAGGGAAAAATACCTCAATAGCGGTTATGAGAGATTCGTTTCTCCTAATCGTTACAGGCGGCCTTTGTAAGGGGAGCCTAGACCACATATTCCTCGACTGCCTGTTTTCCATCAACGACTAGCACTTAGACTGGGCTGGAGCAGCACAACCCCAAAGTTATGCTCTATCTATGGAAAGAAAAGAACCCCTTCTGGGAGTTGAAGAACTTGGGCTTGAAACTCCCTAGCCTGACTTATATTCAACTAGAAAATGATATGTGCGAGGCAGTGTTACCAGATCTACGGATTTTTGGTCCTCGAAAAATATACGGTTTCTTCAACAAATAGTACCTTGGACACTCATAGGGGAGATGCTTTTCTTCTGATCGTTATGGACTGATGATACAGTCTTCCATAATATTGAGTCGATCAAAGGAAAAGTACCTCATTTACTTGTATGAGAGATACCTTTCACCTGATCGTAATATTGATGAATCGGTAAGATTTTGTAGAAATTCTTTTTAGGTTTTCGGCAAAGTGGCGGAAACAGACTTTTGATAATATCATCTTACAGCACTGCACAGTATCTTTATTTATGGCTTCTGATAATAATTGTCTGGCCTCCTCAATGTCTGGTGATCCTTCATCTGAACCGATTTCCGCCGTGGGTGGGCTCGCAGATGACTAGTAGTGAGCTCTATCTTTGTTTCACTTCTCAAAGGTTCTTCAGCCTCTTGAGCAATGCGTGACTGACCTCTTTGAACCTTATTTGTGCGCTCTACTGGTGCGACCCGTGAAGGATTGACACGCGGTACAATATAGCCTCGACTAGCGCAAAATATCAAGGTCGCATTTGGCCACTTTCCGTACAGACTGGCGATCAAATGGAACATTGCAAGGCCTGATTAGAACAATAAAGACGGGAGAGTTGAGCTGTCTGCTGATGGCTTCAGTCTTTTGATGACGTCATTCTACATTAAGAACGCAGAACTTGAATGCAGGTGCAGTCATCAGCTAGAGAATTGATTCTAGGCAACACGACTGTTTGTTATATCTATTTTTTCAATGTCTTCGCTTGATGACGTCATTAGGGACCGCGACCTATACTTTAGAAACTCGAAAAATACCGCGTTTTTACACACTTTTACCGATTCATCAATTACGATCAGGAGAAAGGTATCACTCATAAGAGTAACTGAGGTACTTTTCCCTTGATTGACTCAATGTTACAAAAGAATATAGTTCCATCCCAAAACGACCATAGTTTGATCGGTGCCGGTTAAGTATGCGGTCCACCTCGAAAGTGCAGTCTACCAATACAGTATTTGCAGTTTACCGTATGAGTAATGATGAATCATAGCAAGTACAGTAACTTATTTGATCATGCACAGGTGAACGAGAGGATGAGTGATGATACGACGCGCGTAGTTTACGCGACTTTTATGAGAATATCGGAAGTAGGGATGTGAAAGCTCTGTCGTTTTTGAGAGACTATGATTTGTTGTCTGACGATGATTCGATTCCTCCATGTCAGAAATGTGGCGGTGAAAAGTCGACAAGTCGAAAGCGCGATCGCGGAGGCAAATTTAGGCCTGTGCCACGGTGTCGAAAGAAAGGCTGTCAAACGACGCGATCTGTGCTTAGTGGCAACCGATTTTTCCACTACACTGACATTAATGGGCGACTGAATTCGAACCTTAAACTTCACAAGATTCTCGAACTTGTCCTAATGTTCGTGATGGAGATACCGATGGAGACAGCAGTAACACTGACCGGTATCAGTAATCCTACAATAGTTGACTGGTACAACATGTGCCGTGAGGTTTGTAGTGGCATAGTGCGAGATCGCTCCCCCATGATAGGCACCCACCTTGAACCCATTCAAATAGACGAATCCCGCTTTGCGGGAAGACGAAAGTATAATCGTGGCAGAATTCTGGACGGAGATCACCCGGCTGAATCAGAAGATGACCTCGCAGACGTACAAAACCGGAGGAACCATGGGCGCCGAATTGATAGGCCTTGGATTTTTGGTTTAAACCAAGGAAAATGTAAACTGTTTTATTCGCTTCTCTTTTGTATGGTTTCAAATACATTTGTACGTAGACCGCATACTTAACCCTACATTTTTTTGGTAGACCGCACACTTAACCGGCACCGTTTGATCAATTGCCTTCGTATCGTGCCTCAGAACAGAGGCTCAGTCGTGAACAAAAAAAGTTAGTATCGCTGATTTCTCACTTCAAAGAGTGTTCTTTTCTACAACTTGTACTTAGGCTCGACGCATTAAGACAGCAGTGGAGTAGGCTCTTTGAACATTGCAACAAAGTTGAACTAATCATTAAAACCACTGAAATAAAATTATGAAAATGATTCGTACACCTTAGTTGGAAAGATAAGACAAGAGCCCGAATTTATCGCACGACTAGGAGGCAAGAAAGTCTGTCACCCAAAATACTACGAAAGTCATCTGTTTGAATAGAGGGTAATTAAAGAGAAAAATTCAAGGTTATTAAGACGCTTCTTCAGACGACTGCACGTGCACATTTGCATCAGCAACAGACTGGAGAAGGGTGATTGTGCCTTTCTAAGACAGACGCGACGATTTAATCCCTAGGGCTGGATAGCGATGTGGTTAGGTACATTAAACGAGCAATTTCCTGTACACGCTTCTGCGAATATTTTCTCACTCGAGCATTCCTCTAATAAACATGATCGGAATTCTCAGTCATTCTCTAAGAAATTTTTTCTGCGCTTCGACTTTCATTTCAAGACTTTCAAGCTGCCTAAACAGCGCGTGGGCCTTTGTTGTCCGCAGCGCGGAGAAGTTCTTTCCTCTCACGCGGATATCTTTCTTGCCTCGGCTTGTCAAGATGTGGGGCTTAAAGCGCCAACTAATACACATTCTATCATCGACTGTTATTTAACCATCTCATCATTACCCTCGTATCTTCGAATTACGTTACAATAGGAAATATCGAAAATCGAGAGAGAGAACGTGATACTGAAATTGCACTTGTTCGCGGCGCTACTTTATAAACGAAAAACGATGAGACTACGTTTTCAAAAAGATCAACCAGCCGATATCTTTTTATTAAATAATACGGCGGCGGTAGCCCGACTCCGACCGCGCGAAGCTCTTTCTAATTTAATAATTGGGTGGAAAGAGACTAGTATTCTATTATTATTTAGGATAGACGATTTTCGTCAAAAGCGACCATTTTCGCGCACCCTATTTTTTTCCATCTCTCATATTCAGTGCTGGGTAAAACTACTGACAGGTTTACATAGTATACCTACATCAAATGTCTTAAAAAACGCGTCTTCTGTTTTGCAAGAATTTTTTCGATCGATAAATTCGCAAATAGTAGGGTGTAATCCTCCGCAAGTACTCCGGATAGACAATTCATTTCGAAGCGGGCAATGAAACAGGTAAAGAAGACGAAGCCGCATCCGAAGTTACCTGTCAAAATAAACTCGCGCTGAAGAAATATGGGTTCTAGCTGGATGCGATCTAGACTGGCCGCAATTTATATACCTGCACCTAAGTATGGGTCAGAATCGTTCACTCAACTCCTTTCGATAATTTTCAAGGTGACTGCTTGAAATATATCAGATGAAGAATCCAAACATCAATCATAGATAATGTCATAGGAGCTGACCTAGACTCTGCAGGTCCTCACCCCGTTAGGAATCTAAATTACCTAGGGACAAACGAATAGTTTACGGCTCGAGCTGGAGACCTCAATAATTTCAAGTCAGTATCGATAAGAACGAGAGTGACGGTGAGCCTAAACTTGAACAGAAACAATGATCACCAATATCAAGGTAAGCGTGCGGTAGATTCGACAACCATATCGAAGGAAAAGTTGAAACGTGCTAAAAGCCACTCCGACAAGCATAAAAGTTGAGATTGCTGGAGAAAATGTGAATTTTATCGCTCTCTCACAGCTGAAATAGCCAAATGAATTACTTTCCGCAATTAAGGGAAGCCAGGAAGCAGACTGCGTACCCTCTTCTTCGTGTAAGCATGTCTGAGAGCAGACAAGCAAAAAACATAAA
Organism: Aspidiotus destructor; assembly: GCA_035079395.1. Classification (NCBI taxonomy): domain Eukaryota; kingdom Metazoa; phylum Arthropoda; class Insecta; order Hemiptera; family Diaspididae; genus Aspidiotus; species Aspidiotus destructor. The sequence goes on along the minus strand of JAVHKZ010000003.1, from coordinate 39,030,456 downwards.
TTCTCACTTTTAATGACTTCCATAATAAAACAAGTCGAAGAATTTTATCCTCGCACTAACCTAAAGTAAACGCTCTTTCCTTTTACAGCTTCCCATTTAACAACTACGAATCGTACCCCAGAGGATAGACAAAACAGTAGCGACAACATGAGATTGACAATGCGCCGAGCAAATGTGACCCGGTAAGACAGACGGTATTTTTAATGTAAATTTTATCACAAATCTCTTTTCGCAGTGATGCCACGCAAGTAGGTGGACTATCCTTCCTTCAGCGTACACACAGCGCGTATACAGTCAATACAGTAGAATAACATATTGGCTTTATATCGTCATTATAATCATAAATTTACATAACAACACACAGAATAAAATACCCCAACGGGAATTTGTTATCGCCTCAGTCCCTTCTATCGTACTGAACTGTGGTACACTAATAGAATATTAAGTGTTTTCATATACACCGGAACATAGACTCATCTTTCGTGACGGAGCCAGAGCGAGAAATACTTCGAATCCATACCAGCGTTAGCAGCAAGAATAATGTTAGAAGGGATTCATAAAGTGAAAGATAAGAAATTCTCAGTTCAGCCAGATTGATTCAGGCATTACGAGTCAAATAGGAGGTCAAGCGCTCATTGCTTGAGAAATGAAAGGCGAGGATTGCTCAGAGTGAGCTAGGGATAGACGACCCGGGTATTGAACCACGACTAGGATGAGTGAAGGAACAGAGACCACGGTCAGCTCAACTTTCACCTGACGCAGGTGTTTCAACAAATACTTTCATGAGTAAGCAGTGCGTTTGCTTTGCGAACAAAGGCGGGATGATGCACCACAGCGCACGTGGAGGCGTGAGCAGGTCAAGCTCAATCGGTAACTCCTAGAGACTTGGGCCGACTAAGCGACTCTTTGGAGTAACTTGGTTATTGTACATCACAGAGAATGGATGCCAAGAGCTGACGAAGGACTCAACGCAGAAGTACCACCTGAAAGCTGTGCTGAAACGGAACGATGTACCTGGCAATGGAAGGACGCTTAAGAGGAACCCGGTAGCACCAAAACTTAAGGGGCTTGTAAAACTCCACAAAGCAAACTGTCCGATGAGACCCCCCGTCAACAGCATCCAATCACCATGCTACAAAATAGGAACGATTGTAGCCACATTCTTGGAAGAAAACTACCAGCATGGATCGAGAAAAGCATCAGAAACAAAGGTGAGCTGATGGAGCAACTGGACAAGTAGGAAATCAGGAGTACCAAGCATGATATCCTTTGATAGCACGAACATGTTTGGTACCACACCGAAGGAGGAACTTCTCACCCTGCTCAAGAAGAATAGTCATCATGCGGACCCTGAAGGCTGATACGCCAACTTAGTGGAAGAGATCCTGAGTCAGAACTATTACCGCTTCAAACAAGTTCTAAAGCCAGGAAAGGGGACTTGCGATAGGATCACCGCTGTCACCAATCCTGGCGGAGATATTCATGAATGATAATATGGAAAATTAGACATTGAAGACAGCCAGTTCAGAAACTCGTTCAAACACTGGGCCAGAAATGTAGATGACATCCAATCGACCTCCAAGTACTGCTGGAAGATGATATTTTCGAAAATCCGTACCCGCCATTTTCTCTAAGACCTACAAACTGATTTTCAAAGACTTTCAGTAATTTAACAATGACGATCAGGAGAAACGTATCTTTCATACAGGTGACTGAGGTACTTTTCCCTTGATCGACCCAATGTTACACACGACCGCGATATCAGCCCGTAACAACCAAGAGAAAAGTATTTCTCAATAAAGTGGCTAAGGTACTTTTCTTTTGATCAACTCAATGTTATAGAGGACCGCGATATCAGCCCATAACAACCAAGAGAAAAGTATCTCTCATCAGAGTGGCTAAGGTACTTTTCTCTTGATCGACTCAATGTCATAGGAGACCGCGATATCAGCCCATAACAACCGAGAGAAAAGTATTTCTCAATAAAGTGGCTAAGGTACTTTTCTCTCGATCGACTCAATCTTATAGAAGACCGCGATATCAGCCCATAACAAACAAGAGAAAAGTATCTCTCATCAAAATGGCCAAGGTACTTTTCTCTTGATCGACTCAATGTTATAAAGAGCCGCGATATCAGCTTATAACGATCAAGAGAAAAGTATCTCTCATTAAAGTGGCTAAGGTACTTTTCTCTTGATCGACTCAATGTTAAAGATGACCGATATCAGCCCATAACAACCAAGAGAAAAGTATCTCTCATCAATGAGGCTAAGGTACTTTTCTCTTGATCGACTCAATGTTATAAAGGGCCGCGATATCAGCCCATAACAACCAAGAGAAAAGTATCTCTCATCAGAGTGGCTAAGGTACTTTTCTCTTGATCGACTCAATGTCATAGGAGACCGCGATATCAGCCCATAACAACGGAGAGAAAAGTATTTCTCATTAAAGTGGCTAAGGTACTTTTCTCTCGATCGACTCAATCTTATAGAAGACCGCGATATCAGCCCATAACAAACAAGAGAAAAGTATCTCTCATCAATGAGGCTAAGGTACTTTTCTCTTGATCGACTCAATGTTATAAAGGGCCGCGATATCAGCCCATAACAACCAAGAGAAAAGTATCTCTCATCAGAGTGGCTAAGGTACTTTTCTCTTGATCGACTCAATGTTAAAGATGACCGATATCAGCCCATAACAACCAAGAGAAAAGTATCTCTCATCAATGAGGCTAAGGTACTTTTCTCTTGATCGACTCAATGTTATAAAGGGCCGCGATATCAGCCCATAACAAACAAGAGAAAAGTATCTCTCATTAAAGTGGCTGAGGTACTTTTCTCTTGATCGACTCAATGTTAAAGATGACCGCGATATCAGCCCATAACAACCAAGAGAAAAGTATCTCTCATCAATGAGGCTAAGGTACTTTTCTCTTGATCGACTCAATGTTATAAAGGGCCGCAATGTCAGCTTATAACGATCAAGAGAAAAGTATCTCCCATTAAAGCGGCTGAGGTACTTTTTTCGCCCGAGTACAAGGGATCTGTATTTTACGCAGAATCTGTATTTTTTTTTCACTAAAAATCCGTAGATCTGGCAGCACTGCCTCCGAGATGACAGAAGGAGACTTGAAAAATTGTTGACCTCTAAAGGTTGCTACGGATTTTTGGTTCTCAAAAAAATACAAATTTTTCTACGTATTTTGCGTGAAATACAGATTTCTTGTGCTCAAGGGAAAAGTACCTCTAGTCACGACCACAGGAGATACCTTCCTCTTGATCGTTGTAGCCCGATACCGCAGTCTTGGGTAACGACCGTAACATAGAGTCGATCAAGGTTAACGCACCTTCGTCCCTCATGTGAGAAATACTTTTCTCCTTATTGTTATAGATGGTTTAGTAAAAATTATTGGCTATCTGGTTCATTGAAGGGGCTAAGGCGATTGGTTTATGGAGCATTGCATATCTAGTTCCGTGAAGGAGCTGTTCTAGTCATACTATGTACACCAATCTCTAAGCTCCGCACCATAGGGGGATTTGGAAAATGTTGACGGCCATCCGAACGGCGGACGTGTCTCCTGATCCCTCCCCCCCCCCTTCCCCCCACAAAATAGATTCCCTGTTAAAAACATAAAAAAGGCAAGTATTATCTGGGCAAAACATTCGTCGTTTTTTTTGCCAACATATAGTAAAGCAGATCGCAGAAGCCAATGGCTATCATAGAAGTGTGGTGGAGGGAGTCTTCGGCAAAGGCGTTCAATGGCTATGAAGTAAATGCGGGTATGTAGAACAACCCAGCCATGGTGGAGAGAATCAGCAATGACCAGACGTAAGCAAAGAACAAGGAGAGCTTGAGCGGAGTGTACAAGCTTAGTTGGGAGCAATGCGAGGGCATCTACATTGGTAAGACTGAGAGAAAGTTTGAGATCAGGAAGAAGGAGCACGAAAAGCCAAGGGAGAAAGAAGATGGCAAGTCACTGTTTTTCTAAGAATGAACCGATCAAACCACAGCATTGTTATAGCCAATAAGTGCACAGTGTTTTTGTACAACAAAAACTTCCGTTCAAGGCCTTATTTCTCTGTTGCAACACAACTGATGATGGGATAACACCCGAAAGCAGCCTTACAAAGTAACTAATGAAGTAGAATCGTACCCTTGAAAACTTTTTCAAAACTTTTTCCAAGACCCCGAGGAAGGTTGAACTTTGAACCTTCGAACTAGGCTATGACCACGTGGTCTTGAGCTAAATTTCTCAGCTGTACATAAATGCTAGACCAGAACTAACGTAAGCTAGGCTAGAACTCTACGAATTGAGATTTTCTCTCTCGCTTTGAACTGGATTCAAGTTTTGTTAGTTGATTGTCAGAAATAAAACTTTCTACGTCTTTTCTGAGCCGAGTTATGAACCACAATGAGCTAAACAGTCACCAATTTACCAAGAACAAAAGATGCAGAGAACCTGTTCTATGGGTGGCTTTTCCGCCGCGTGATGTCTGACAGAGAAATCTCGACTTTCAAGCTACATATGATAGGAAAGGGGCTAAGAAAAATTTCGACCTTGAGGCCAATTCGACCCATAGAACAACTTTCCTTCGTTCCTTGTTCAACTTCATAAGGAAGCCGTCGTTTTTTATGGGGTACCTTAGAAGAGTGTTCTCATATCTCATGGTGTTTGAAGCGATGCATATCTGGCTCATTGAAGGAACTAGACAAATTGGTGTAGGAATCATTGCAAATCTCGTTGAGCGAAGAGGCTAGACCGACCTCTGAGCTATACATGATGAGAAGGAGAAATCTTTTCTTCCCCCCCCCCCCTCCTGATAAAAACAGTTCCTTCACCACTGAATTACAAGCAATCTTTGGCTGTTTAGAGCACATCCTCACCAGCCTCTCGATCCATTCTTGATGATTTCGGACTCCTTATCATCATTTGAAGCCACCCTCAACTGTACCTCTACCCACCTAAACATAAATCATACAGAAACTTTCGTGGCCACCTTTTACACTATCCCCGTCCCATGATTCTTCATATTCTTCATCTGGGTACCTGGTCACAATGGTATCCCGGGGGAACGAAAATGCAGACAAAGCAGCCTCACTATCCACTTATCACCAATCATTCAACCGCCTCGTCCTCCCCGCACGCTCGACCTCTTCACACATCAACAAATTCATCACTCGAGCATGGCCCACTCATTGGCCTAATCTGAAATCACACTCAAATAAGCTGGCCCAAATTAGAAATATTCCCATCATCTGCTGATACGCAGAGAAGAAATGCCACACCAGACTCACGCACACCCATCTCATCTCTCATCTTAAGCCTCTCTCATGTCCTTATTGCGAATCTGGCCCCACCTTCTATCCGTTAAACACATTTTCTGCTGTCCCAAATTGAACCAACTCCGAAATTCCTTAACCAGCCCGCACAATCATACACAGGTACTCCCAGACGGTTTTCCACTCCATCCCCAACAGATTCAACTTTCTACAGCAAGCTAACTCCCTCCCACGCAACTTCGCCGCCCTAAAAGTAAGTTTTTAGCGGTTCGTAAATCAAAATAAAAAAAAACTACTAAAGAAAGAAAAGACGATGATTGAAAACACGAATTGTGGGTTCTTCGCTGATGCCACTACAAAAGACGCGATGTCCAGAATTAATGTTTTTTTCTTTCCAACCTCATTTGGCATTCTTCCAAAATCCCCTTTTCCCTGTACAAAAATTCCGAAATCGACATTTTTCCAAGTCTTACACTCAAAAGTCGAAGACATTTTTAGGTCTCTGTAATATCATCACCAGAACATTATTGCACCGAGCATGCAAGAGGAAAACTGTACTTGCAGCGTACATCTTCGGTAAGTCTTGTACGTAATTTCTCAGCAGAATAATAAATTATCCGCTTCTTTGCCGCACGAAACAGCGGAAAAAGAGGGCCTGTCAAATGAATGACGATAAAAAGTATCATAGTCAAGCTTCTGTGTGACATTAAACGATTTATACGAACTATAAGGAACAGATGTACTCGCATTTCTCGAAGAGTCAGTGCACCCTTCCGATAGCGTGTATGCATAAATTCACATCCTATAATACGAAAGTGGGAAATCCGTACAGCATTCGGCCGCACATCGATATAGGTCCGCGAACTTAATGTCTTCTCTTACCCGATTACATAATAGCGCGAATATAACAGTACCAACACTCGACCTTCGCCCGAATACGAAAATCCCTTGCGCCAAAGAGTATTACAACTGCGATATAATATGTGTGCACGAACATCGATTCTTTTCATTCTCAACCCTTCGTTAATAATTTCACTCTTTAACGTCGTTCAGCCCTTAACACGCTTTCTTCCTCTTCTCCATATGAATTGTGTTTTTTTTTTCCTCTTTTCTTTGGACCAAACTTATCCCCGCACGCAAATCAATATTCTACGATGAACTACTTACTATATTTTGTAGTCAAAGCGCGACTTGCTCGTGTATGCGCTAACTGCGCCGAAGTATTATTCTAATCGTTTTCATTCAGATAGGAGTTTGAGCAACGCACGGAAAATATGGGTCACAAACGAAAGGGAACTTCACGCCACTTCGTCGCTTTAAGTTCATTAACGTGTACGAAGGACTGACAGCTTCTGTTTAGATGGATTGATTTACGAATAGAATTTTTGACGTCGACTTTTCAACAGCCAGCCAGAAATCAGTTATTTTTTGCAATGCGCGAAATCTCATTTGCAAAAACTAATACACATACGGTGTTTCTAGAAGGAAAAAAACTTAACATCGCGGTTTCCGCTCGAAATAATAAACACGAGTACTCTTCATAACATTCAACCGATATAGGTTGAAACGCGAAGTGTGTCTCGCAAACTCAAAAATTCGCACAGTATTCCTACAACTACCTACTTTCGAAACTAATACACATAAGTGACTCATTCTAAATGGAAAAAAAAATTACTTTTACACTTAAATTTATCTATTCTTCGCTTGTTTCGCGTACTCCCGGGTAATTAAGCAACGAAATTCGATACAGCGTTGCCTTATTCCTCTCAGAATAGAAATTTAAAACTACCATATAAATCACGTTATTCCATGCCGTCACGTATACAGAAGCTTGAAGTTTAAAAAAGTTTCCCGAAGAAATGTACCGCAACTCAGCTGCATACGTACATGGGTTGCATGAACTTCTCGAGCTGATAAGATTGACAAAATTGATTATCCTCGCCTAAATACGAGTGACGAGTTTGAATAATACTATAGATAACAAAAAATAAAATACTCATCTTCGGGGAAAACTTTTAGCTCTAAAATTTGATACAAATTATTCTAAAAGACGTGACGGCAATCAGGAAGTGGAAAAAAACAATAACAAAGCGTTGAAAATTAGCTAACTCGCATTCAATATATGCGAACAACAAATTCTCATAATAAGGTTAACGAGCAGAGTTCAAGAGAATTACTCACATACCTCAAGAATAGTCGCGAAGGTCGACCTAATAACATAAAGAAATCCAAGCGCCATAACGATTGAGCCTGAAGTTTAAGGAAGAGCTGGCAAAAAAATTTGAGCTCACGTTTAACAATCGTACACACGGTTAAATTTTACGACCCACTTTACATTCTTAGGAGGATGCCGGGAAGTCGGACGAACAATGCAAAAAAACTATAGCAGTTGCTATAGGTTTCATTAACTACATTTTTTAAGACAAGCGGGGACCAAGGGCGGGGGAATTCTTTGATCCCAATAATCGATCAGAGTCGCCCATTAGGTCGAACTTTTTCCAAACTTTCCCCCTCGCCCTCATATGGGTGGCCCAATGACCAGAATTATACCAAGTTTGGCGTTTCTGGAGAAGTCAAAATTCTTCCAAGCTTACTACCTTCTTGTTTTGATGCCTCCTTCCACCATGTGTACCGCTCAAAGACCAATATTTTTCCTCAGTATAATATAAAACTCAACCAATATCAATCTTTCCAAACGAACTTTCTACAACTTTTCTAAACAAAATTGTGGACCAAAATGTGTCAAAAATTGACCAAGTTGCCACCATTCTCAAAAATTAAAAAAGTCTTTTAAAATTCTATATCTCACTTGATTTGAAGATTAAATGTAATGCTGATTTCAGAAAAATACCTGGATAATTGCAGGTTGCGATCTGATGACGTCATGTACCAGTCTCTGTGATGTCACAATGTGATGACGCCATAAATCAGTCTGTCACATTCTAATGAGGAAACGCCATTCATTAGGATCTGTGACACCACAATGTGATGACATAATGAGCCAATCTATGTGACTTCACACATTAGGCTCTGTAATGTCACAATGTGATGACGTTATAAATCAGTCTCTGTCACATTGTAATGAGGGGACGCCATTAATTAGGATCTGTGACGCTACGATGTGATGACGTCATGAATCAATTTCTGTGACGCCACACATTAGGCTTTGTAATGTCACAATGGGCCATGGTGACAACACAAATCAATCTCAGAGACTTCATGATATGATAACGTTATACATTAGTCTCTGTGACGACACAATGTGATAACGTCACAAATCAGTTTCTGTGATGTCACAATGTCATGACATCATACATTAGGCTCTGTAATATCACAATGTGGTGACGTCGCAAATCAGTCTCTGTGACATTAAACTGGATGATGTCATGAATCAGTCTAAGAGACATTATAATAAGATAATGTCAAACATTAGTCTCTGTGAAGACACAATGTGATAACGTCACAAATCAAGTCTCTATGACATCATAATGAAGTGACGCCATTATCAGGATCTCTGACATAACAATGTTATGACGTCACTATCAGGCTCTGTAATGTCACAATGTGGTTAAGTCAGACATCAGTCTCAGTGACATTAAACTGGATGATGTCATAAATCAGTTTCAGAGTGTTATATATTGTGATAACGTCGTAAATCAATCTCTGTAACGTCACACATCTGTGTCTGTGATGTCATGACATTATGAGGTCATAAATTAGCCTCTTCAGTACCACAATGCGGTGACAACACAAATCAGTCTAAAACAAGCACCTCGGGCGAGGTGTTAGGAGGGTCGGCTAAATGAATTCTTTTTTGGAAAACTCGATAAATAAAAACTTGAAAAAAGCTGAATTTGGCTGCAGGTTGAATCACCTACTCTCCCCTCCCCACAAAAAACCTGAAGGTAAACTTTTCACAATACACTTTAGAGAAAAAAAAGGGCCCAGTGACCAACTGTAGCTTTGTGGGAATATAATAATAATAATAATAGAAGTAACAAAAATCTTACCTCGAGATTCTGCCATATGAAGAAAACAAGAAAAAATCAAAATTAAAATCAAAACAAACAAAATGAACTTGAAATAAGAATAATCAAGAAAACAAGAAGAAAAAAAAAACAAATTCAAAACCAAAAAAAATTGAACTTGAAATAGAAATAATAAAATTACAACCACTAATCTTCTAAATAATCGAAAATAAAACAAAAATAATAAGAAGAACTAATAATAATAAGAATGATAATAATAAGGATGCGAAGAGATAGAGAAGATATGTTCCACACAGATAGTCAAAGAAAATGCGTTTGACAAAAGTAATACATTCTACCAAGAAAGTCAAAAACGCACTGACAAGAATTTTCTCCGCGACCTGAATACTGCAGTTTATAATAGGAAAAGGAAATAAAAAGAAGAAAAAAAATAATAATAATAATAAAAAGGGTATTCTCCATTGTGTTGTGTATCTAAGGTAAGATAAGAAGATAAGAAAAGGTAACGGAGAAAACGTGAAGGAGACAAAGGAGGAAACGAGGACGACACTGACGACGACGACGAAGACGAAAAGTGATTGTCATACGGTCGGCTAGCGAAAGCGCGCCGACCCTAAAAAAATACTTGTACATGTTCCAAGTTGCTATCTAATGATTTTTAGAGAAGTCCTTATGACGTCACTACCTGATGACGTCATACATTGGATCTGCAACATCATCATCTGATGACATTGCAGATTGGTCTCTATGACATCACAATCTGATGACGTCATAAATCAGTCCCTGTGACGTCACAATCTGATGACGTAGAAAAATCTCAAGCTTGGAAGTGTTAAAATAATATTGGTACTGCCCAACCTGAGAGCACTTCTAGCGGATAAATAAGACAATAACGCTCAGTGCAACCAACCTTCACAAGAAATTAGCTGAAGTACTTTAGTTTATTATGTTTTGTTATGTTGTTCAACCTGTTGTTTTTAATACTTGTTCATCTACTTTTACAAAGTTGTTGTCTAGTCCGACATATTGTTTATAATACCTCCAATTTTCTGGAATCTGGATCTTTTTATGATTGTGATTTTATATTAATACACAATTTCTAATTAGCAACAAGACTTATTTCTTTTATTTCAGAGTAAGTACTTGATGGATATTCCAACAGGAAGTCAACATTTTGGGAGGGAGACCATTCTATGACTGGGGGGGGGGAGGAGGAGGAGGAGGAGGAGCGGAAAAGTGATCATGAAAAATTAGTCGTTTGCTGCGTGGTGTTCAGCTAAGAATCCAAATCGGCAAAAATAGTCCAAGTCCAACACCCCTCAAATTCTAGCGGTGAAGAAATAAATAGCAAGCCTGGGGAGCCAGTGATTTTTGGCTCCGGCTCCAGCTCCTGACTCCTTGAAAATCAAAGAGCGGAGCGGAGCCAGAAGGAAAAAAGAGCTGGCTCCGAGCCAGCTCCGGCTCCAGTTTCTCAAAGAGCGGAGCCAAAGAGCTGGATTTTTGCAGCGGAGCCGGAGCTAGCTGAAGCTCTTGATCTTCTGAGCGGAGCCTCAAGGAGAAAAAAAAACCAGCAGACCTAATATTATTAATTTCGAGTCTCTAGTCGGGTTGTCTTTACTTCAAGCTTCAAGCCTTAGGGCTTTGAATCTTAAAATTTGTCGAATTTTTCCTTTTTTTTTTTTTTTTTTCTTGTCATTTTGACTGAAGAGCAGCTCCTGAGCTCCTTGAGAAGGAGAGAGCGGAGCAGCTCCCAAAGAGCTGACCAAAAGAGCGAAGTTTTTGGCTCTTTTCAAGATCAAATTATGGTCCCAGCTCCTAGCTGCGGCTCCACAATATTTAGGGAGCGAGCCGAAGCCGAAGTTGGCTCCGGCTCCCCAGGCTTATAAATAGTTTCAGTCAAAGATAGGCCAAAATTTCTCCAAGTTGATCTCCTATCACCATCAAGGACATTTCAACAGAAAAATTTAGTTGGTTTTCGCCCTAATTTGGCTGACTTGATTCAGATGATTTTGGACTGATTGAATTCAGATGAGACGATCAGAAGAATTGAGGCTTTGACAAACCTGCCAAAGGTACCTATTCTCCTGCTTTTGTTCATCTCCATTGGATAACTGCACTACAAGCTTTTGTGCTGAGCGACTGAATAGCCGAAGTGAACCAGAGCCAATCTTTCGTTGGCAAAGCCAATTTGGCCTCGAGAGTAGAGAGTGAGGCTATTGAAATCGAAGAAGGAACACTTAAAAGCAGTGCATTTTCTGTTCTGGGGAATCACAGTTAGAGAAGAGCTGAAAAAAATTGGCTCTTGGCTTAGAAAGGTTTGATTGGCTCTCAGCTTCGCTCTTATCAGTAAATATTAGGCTGAATTCGGCTTTTGGCTTTCAGCTGGCTGCAATACTTTCCATTGTAAAGAAGTCCCCGTGAAAACCAGAAAAAATAAACGATTTATGGCCCAGTCAAAAAAATTACTTGGTTTCAGATACCTGACAAATCTTGAACCCCCCCCCCCCACCCCCCCGTAATACGACGGTCTGATTCCGCGCCTGGGTACATACAGCCTGAAAGTGGAAATAGCCCCTTCAAGCAACTAGATATGCAATGCTTCATACATTAATTGGCTTAGCCCCTTCAACAAGCCACATATGCAACGCTTCAAACATCATAAGACCCAGAACGGCCTTCAGTCATGTAGCTGCGAGATTTTTTCAGGTCCTCTTCCTATCATTTCAAGGCCACGCCTGCTTCGAAATAAAATCATGGTCTGGGTAGCCTACTTGCGCATACAAGGGGTATAAGCATAGTGAACTGTAAGTTAGGCTACCCAGCTCGTGTAAGGATATCAACATTGGTGACGTAATAGCCATCTTCATCGGCACAGCTTGGGCTCTCTCTTCTTCACTATCTTCTGGACGCTTTTAAGCGAAACCCAACCAAGCGACATGATGACAATCTGGAGATCGGGCAAAATGTTCATGGACTATAGATGAAGATTCTCCTATTCCCCACATCGTAGTCATGTCTGGTTGGGTTTTGCTTAAAAGCGTCCTTCTATGCTCGGAATCACTTACTCTGCTCGTAAGCCTCCCAATAGTCTCCATTACACTAGGCCTGATTCTAATACAAAATACTGCTCGAGTTTGCCTCAATCATAATGGGCCTCTGGGACACGGCTGATGACGTCATACTTGCACTACTCTTTATCAATCCATATTGGGCTATGCAGCGTACTAAACTATACGAGGCCAATTATTAGCCTTCATGAAACCAAGCCTAACATAAAGCTTATACTAAGATGAAAGAAGGTGGATTAAAAACGCAGATTTCAGAGTCAGGCTCGGGGATCACAATTGGTAGGGGCCACGGCTGATGACGTCATAGTTCATTATAAAGGAAAATGAAGGATACAGTGTACAAGACTATTAAGGGGTGGGCGGAGCACCTGTGAAGTCGCAAATTTTGGAATTAGGGGCTAGGATTCAAGAAACTTTAGAGAAGACAAGAAATAGGTCAAAAATTGCAATGCTCTCGCGGGATCGGTTTGTCTCTGTGCGGTGATGCCCCTTCCTCCTCACATTATACTGCTATCTCAAACTTCGACAATCTCCGAAGCCTTTCCTCTCATATCTATGGCTCGAAAGTCAGATATCTCAAAAACCGTTCTTTCCTAATTGTGACCTGGTCTACGGAAACCAGCATTAAGCGTCATCAGTTACATATGAAAAGCATGCGTTACTGATAAGCTACAGCTGGTTTCCGTAGACCAGGTCACAATTATGGCTTCAACGTTGACATTTTTCAAGTTCTCTTCTTGATATTTCAAGCTCGCGGGTTAAAGTCCATTCGGGTCCTTGGTTCCCAAAGTTGGTCGGGGCACCCAACCTTCTTGGAACTAGAACTGAAATTTGAACAAGTTTCATGTCTTTAGGCCTGAGCCTGAACTCGCTTGTCATCCGCGTGACCTTGAGACGGAGAACATTCGACGTTCGCTACTTTTTGGGTCTACGGCCCTCACTATCTTCGTCCCCAAACCACTCTAGGAATCTAGACGCTTCACATTTACCTCGACCTGGATAACTTACCAAAATCGCCCAACACAATCAACATTAGACACATCGAAGCTCTTTCACAACCTGTACTCCACAAGTACCTTTTAAGGCAGAAAAAACGCGACAAACATTTTAAAATGAGACGTTCTCACACAGTATGGGAGACTTTAAACAATACTATTCTCGTTTTCACCTCCTAATCGCATAAAAGTAGCTGAGTTTTAAAATAACTCCTGCAATTTAACGATCTTTCGCTGGAATTTATTACTGTTCAAACTAACGACTACCTGTGCAGAAAAAAAAAACATCCTAAGTTTGAAAAATAAAGACTTTCAAAACATCAAAACATTAAAAATAATTCGTGAACGTTTGCGAGACCAGATATAACCAAATATTTGTTTTGTTTTTTGTTGTTTCGTACACTGCATGCAAAAATAAATTCTTGCGGGAAAAATGACTTTCCTAGACAGAAAAAAATACTTTCACTAAAATGAGGTCGTAAATGATTACCTTATTTATAGTCACTACAGCTGAATGTTTGTCAGGAAGTGCACGAGAGAGAAAATATCCCATCAACGTTCGTAATACTCATGTAATATGATGTAGATGAAAATTTAGAGAGAGAAAAGAAAAAAGTAATAGCAACGATGAATGAATGGTATTCTCGAATATTGGAACATTTAGAGTGTCGTAAGAATTTAAATTAACCTTGGTATCATTCAATCGATCAACGCGGTGTCGAAGAACGAATAAATAAATAGACCGAATTTTCATGAAGCAATTTTGGACGCTTCACTGGATTAGATTGTAGGAAAGTTCGTTATCGAGTGTAGAAACGCAAATCTCTCTTATATAATTTGAATAATCTGAAGAAATTCAGAAGTTTAGATTATAGTTTCAAGCGCATGAGGAACTATTTTGGTAAGTTTTATTTTTAAAAGACATTAAAAATCTGTACAATGAGTGAAGCCAAAAAATAAAATGTGTTCGGAGCACTATTTTCGGTTGAGAAAAATAAACCACTTTATTTCTAAGTCTTTCAAGAATGACTGAAGTTATGCGAGTCGAAATAGTTACAGTGCCCAATGTCGGCCGAGCAAATAAAGAGACCTTTTCAAAAGAAATATTCGATTTCCTTTCAACATTTTTCCAAAATAAGACCAAAAATAGTACATTTAGCAAATGAAAAAAAAATCAAGTGCGTACTCCTACCACTATACACATTCCTTTTCCCGCTGATCAGCAGTATTTTCGTAGACTGGATATTTCTATCTATAATTAGAGACCGAACAAGGTTTTCTTCAGCGGTCAACACACTTCCTAGGAATTTCATCTCTTTTCAAATCTATAATAGCGTCGAAATATTTTTCAACTCCTTTCTATACAAGTACAAAGCGAATGGTCGACGTAACAGTCAAACTCGCCCGTTATAACCCTCAAATTATAATTTGGATAAGCCCATAAATGCATTACGGAACGCAAACAAGCTGCCAGTTCCACATCACCTTTTCAGACATAAACGTATCATAATCATAGGGATAACAAAGCACGATACTAGAGCACGAAGTAAATGAGAGAAAAAAAAGAATACGACGATGAAGAAAAAAAAAAAAAAAAAAAACTCGCAATGAAACAAAGAAAATAAAGTTGAGATGAAAGTAGACAAGTGTCCTCTTCGTTGCTTCTTCAGTTGCATAATGTGATGCGGGATAACAAGGTTCTGCCCTTGAACATTTCTCAAACAAATACATCAACTCCTCAATATAATATGTTTGTAAACTATCCATTCGAAAAGCGAATAATGATAGTAAATAACAAGAAGAAGTACGATTTGTATTTTCGTTTTCGGGTGGAACGAATTGGCGATTTCTTCTTCACCGAAAGATAAGACATCTGAATTACATCACAAAGGAATTCCGAATTACTCCACGTGTGATCAAAAATAGGATGGAGCCCGACGTTTCCCTTACAAAGTGTAAAAGCATTAAAAACGACATTTTTCAGTTCCACGCTGATGCTTCCTCGAAAACGGGGTAATTAATAACATCGTGCTTCGTATATTGTAACACAACGCTCGCATGCACGAGGAATAATCTGTGTCCGCAATCAACCGACGTATTCAACCGAATACGAAAAATATTAATATTTATTAATAGCGCACTAATATTCCACCTGTATGTTGATTACATCGTATAAGGCGCGTTGACGAGTACGTATACACGTCAATGAGTAATGCAATATAATACCGAGAGTCTCTATCTCAGCGATTCTAAGTTAAAAAGTACTCCGGAAATTCTACGTGTGAATGACCTGTGACAGCCAAACCACCTTACACACCGGTATTATACAGGTTATTGTATTCTATACGTCTGTGGTATAGATCGTACCGTAAACTTCTGCCGCATAGGTACCTACTATACGATTCTACGTCGCACATATGGAGTACCCACCGATAGAAGATCAGATTAAAAGCGAACTATGCTCGTCTTCTCGTGAACAACGACGTAATAAAAAATTTTCAATTCCATACATTAGTACGGCTAGATATAAAGTTCATACTTCGGAAGAACGCACTCTACAGTCGTGACGACTGAACCCGATCGAAGTCCGTCGATTCTCCAAGAAAATTCTAAATGAAACGCTATATCGCGCGTCTTCCGCCAGTAAAACGGGTTCGGACACAAGTTAACCGGTCAACATTGCTCTCGCAGTTCTTCCACAACGGAATGAACTTGTACAACGTTTTTATACACTGACCAGATTTCGTGTCTCGAGTTCATTAAAATCGAAGTCGTAAGGTTACAGGAATACGGGTTTCAACAGTTGTTCGCTACAACAGCGTATAAGAATATTATACAGAACAGTGTAGTCTACAAAAGAATATTGACAGATTGAAAAAAAGAAACGAGTGAACAGAAGCTAATGAGATTTTAAAAACAAGTATTTTTCAAATTACAATTTCTACCACTCTTTCCTCACAATCAATCAATTTCAATTTCGAGATCAGGGCGATACATTCGAAATTAACATGATAAAGTAGAATCGAAGAAGTCATGGAACAATGCTGCAAGGAAGATAATACGAGTAGGTGGTTTCCCTCACAGGAGTGATGAAACTACTTTCCAACACGATAACCGCAACATTGAGAATACTAACACTGCCACGAATACGAAAAGACAATATAACGGGATCTCAATTAATGGGTCAAGCTTAAAAACAAAAAGAAAATCGCAGATACACTTGTCACTATAACAACTGGACCGGCATCAGAATCGCCTCATAAGTCAACAATCCTGAATTCAGAATTTAATCCCTAAATTATGACACAATTTCAATGAAGTTACCGAATAACGAAGTCGGGGTGAGTATTTTTAAGGTAATCTTTTACTCTAAAATTCATGTAGAAAGAGTTCATTTGAACTTCCGAGCGCTTTAATTCGCTTCATTTTTGAACTTTTCGAAATGCAAATTTACTTTCCAAAGAGCCAGAAAAAGATGGATGATAGTATCCGCCTAATTGTGTGTAATTGAAATAATTCATTGTTGTTTGGTACTCTTTGCATAGCAAACATTTACGAGTAAACCGTTAATTATCAATCAACGCGGAATGAATCTTGAACGTTGATAACCGAATATCTGATAATAAGGTAGGCTGGCTGCTAATAAGTATTGCACAATAAACGAGAAATCAAGTCAAGCAATGCATGAAAGTAATTATCTTACCACTGGAAAGCGTTGAAATGAAAATACACTAATCCTTGACCGTACAAAAAATGCGGATCTTTCCAATAGTCTGTCTCGAGTTTAAAGAACTTTTGATAGGCTGACATCGCTGCAAACGACGATAGTTACAAATGAAAAAAAAAACTTCTAAATTCGAGATTGAGACCAGTAATCTTCCCTACCTTTGGAATATTCTTCCAACAGCAAGTGGAAATGACCAAGCTTACAAAACGTTTTGGGATCAACGTTGATTTCTTTATCGGCATCAAAACAATCCTCATCGTCGGGTTTCTCGATGAGTATTCCATCTTTCTTCTGCTTGTGAGCTTGTACCAGCATACGCTCCAGATATTTTGTTGCCTGAAGAATTTAAGACTGAATTTCAGTATACAAGAAAGAAATTACTGAGAAATCATTCCTTAGATTTCTGTTTACATCGGCGTTTATAAAGTTATCGATCGTATTTCGAAATATATTACCTTCAATACGAGCTCCTTCTTGTCGGCGTTTTCGGGAGCATTCAATTTCAGAAATCCGTACTGACGACTGGAAATAAAGTACACAAGAAGTTTATGAGCATCATAAAATTAATCGTGAAATCATTAACTCGTTTTCCGACATTATTCACTACGATACGTTTCCTGCAATTATGATATTTGATGCCTTGACCTACATTAGCTTACCTGTCTAGATCGGATAGGATGTGTAACTCTTCTCGAGTCAAATTGAACACCAGTTCTTCCGCCATTTACTCTTTGTTTGAATGTTATTCATACATGAATTACGATATGGGAGAACTTTCGAACTATATCGATGGAGAATCTTAAAATCGGTGATTTAAACCATACTCTTGATAGTTTAATTCGTACGATAATGATAAGATGTAAACGATAAAAATAAACAACGATTCACACTTAGACTAAAGTATAACAAAATTTAAAATAATATTGCACACTTATCGTTAAAAATTACAGAAATAGAAAACACTTTTCGATTATAAATAATCGAAAATGTTTGTTTTCGCATAACCTACTATTCACAAGAACGAAAAATTTTTTTCAATTTGATTGATAAAATGTCACAAAAGAATTTCTCAACATGGTACGAGCAACCGATCGAAAACACGAAAGATGTAACGTCGAAATTCACCAATTGAGGAACGTAGTTTGAAACGATGCCACGGAAGCGCTACTTTCCACGCGATGTTATGGAGAAGTACAAGAAAATACTACCAAAATGATGATTTTTTTCTGATTTCTTTCCTATTAATTACCAACTTTTTTAAAATTAAGAACGATATAATAACCTACGTGTACGTATTGTATGTGGAAGTTGGTGCATCTTGTAGCAGTAGTTTTGAGGAGACATCTGTAAGAACTAAAAAGGGCCTCTGTTGAATGAGAAATACATTAAAGAGAGGCTCTTTTTACAGATACCTCCTCACTTGTTGTAATGATGGATTGAATCACGTATACAGAATTTTAAACGTGACGATTAAAGTCAAAATTGTGATGCGTTTTGCGAAAACTTGGCTTATGGTGAAAAAAAATTGACCTTTATTTTGACGGATTTTGATTCTGCGTTAAGAATTCGTTCCAGATCTGTCCAAATGTGGAAGGCAATTTGTTTTCACCATAAGCCGGGTTTTTGCAAAACGTATCACAATTTCATGGATTAATTAACAACAAATTATGATTCTCTCCTAGAATGTCATAGAAAATATATTGATGAATTCATTGAGAGCGTGTAACATTCTTGATGCTCCTACAGTAGGTATTTTCATCTCATCCGTCTAAATTTTTTTCTTCATATGACAAATAAGACGGGTATTGTCATTGACTATACATTATCTACTTTAAATGATATTGTCAAGGAATAAAATTCTCTGTATACAATCATAAAGATTGTTTTGAACAATCTCTAAAGTAAGGTGACTTCTGAATTCTTCCAAAAGAATCTTCAACTCCTCTCTTTTGCCCTATTTTTCTCGTTTTTTTTTTGACATGTTTCATGTCTCTTTTGACACCCTATACACTTTTGAAAATTTGCGAGTACCAACCCCTCCCTCCCCCCTCCCCCTAATAATGGACTTAAAAAATTTTTCGTGAATTACCTGGGAGGTCATCTAAAAATCTGCAAGTACCACTTTTTGAGTAAAAATGAAATGAAAATGAAATAAAATGAAATAAAATGAAATAAAATTATAATTAAATTAAAAATACCTTCTTCCCTGCCCCCTGAGAATTGCCTGGGAGGTCATCTAGAAATCTGCGAGTACCACTTTTTGAGTAAAAATGAAATGAAAATGAAATTAAATGAAATTAAATTAAAATAGAATAAAACTAAATAAAAATTAAATTAAATTAAATTAAATTAAAATTAGATTAAATTAAAATTAAATTAAATTAAATTAAGTTAAATTAAATTATATTGAATTGAATTACATTAAATTAAATTAAATTTAAATTAAAATTAAAATTAAAATTAAAATTAAAATTAAAATTAAAATTAAAATTAAAATTAAAATTAAAATTAAAATTAAAATTAAAATTAAAATTAAAATTAAAATTAAAATTAAAATTAAAATTAAAATTAAAATTAAAATTAAAATTAAAATTAAAATTAAAATTAAAATTAAAATAAAATTAAAATTAAATTTAAATTAAATTTAAATTAAATTTAAATTAAATTTAAATTGAATTAAAATTAAATTTAAATTAAATTAAATTTAAATTTGAATTAAATTAAAATTGAATTAAATTAAATTAAATTTAATATAAATTAAATTTAATATAAATTAAATTAAATTAAATTAAATTAAATTATATTACATTAAATTAAATTAAATTACATTACATTACATTAAATTAAAATAAAATATTAAAAATACCTTCCCCTCCCCCTTCCTCCCTAATAATGGCCGTGAATTACCTGGGAGGTCATTGAGAAATCTGCGAGTACCACCTTTTGAGTGAAAATGAAAATAAAATAAAATAAAATAAAATAAAATAAAATAAAATAAAATAAAATAAAATAAAATAAAATAAAATAGAATAAAATAAAATAAAATAAAATAAATTAAATTAAATTAAATTAAATTAAATTAAATTAAAAATACCTTCCCCTCTTCCTTCCCCCCCTGAAAATGGACTTGGAAAATTTTCGTGAATTACCTGGGAGGTTATCGAGAAATCTGTGAGTACCATATTAAAGTAGACTTGTACTGGACCAAGGAGCAAGATGAACGAGAGAAGCGAGTGAGGCCCAGTAATCTCATCAGCCTGAAATATACTGAAGTAGACTTACACTAGACCAAGAAGGCTCATTAGCCTGAAATATTCTAAAGTAGACTTATACTACATCAAGCAAGTGTGCCGCTCTAATGCCTCAGCCTAGAACTCTCAAATACTTATGTCTCGCATTATCCACAACATATCTGATTGCGCAAAATTTCGAAAACTTTTTCCCCCCAGAAAGCAGTCTGCCTAAAATATACAAAAGTAGACTTATACTAGAACAATAGGCTGGAAGTTTTGGAAATTTTTGAACTATGAAGAGCTTAAGACGACTGGCGAAAAGACATGAAGCATGATCTTTATTTTTTTGGCAACGCCAAGAAATCCTTCCTCCCCCCCCGCCCCCTCTTTCATTAGAAACTTTTCTTGGTTAATTGCAAGACATGAACTGTTATTATTAATTTATTCATTCAGATTTTCTTATCACGTAGTTTAACAAAATATCATAGGTTGCTAGGTCTACTTCCATGGGTTTTGAAACGCTCAGATTTTCAATACTGTATTTACATACTGAAACAATATAGAATCACTTTCTGAGACAAACAAGCCGCAATGAAACCTCCAGTTCTTAGTTTATTTAAAGTTTTATTTCATTTTCCTATAGGTGTATAACTTTGCTTACCTACCCTCTATCTCCTGGTTATACACATAGTTCATGCCTAATAAATGCTGACTTTGAGAATTGGTGAGCTATATCAAATTCCATTTGGTTCAATGGAGAAGAGTTGTCAACAAATATACTCAACTACGTTTGAACACCAGAGTGCACTGTTTGTTTTGTTTAAATCATATTTGGAGTGAATTTTTTTTTGTTTCTTATTCCGCACTTGTTTCTTAAATTTGGGGAAAAACAAAAGCTGAGGAAGATTCAACTTTTTTCCGGAGTTGATGTCAACGCTGAGAATTCTGTAGTTTGTTTTTTTAATGACGGTTCTAGAGCTTTAGTTGAAGTTGTTGACGCTACAGAAGGTGTTTGAGTTCCGACTGAAGTTATTTTTAATCCTAAATTCTGAGCTTGAGTCGACAGTGGACGAGCTAGTGATGGATTTGGAATTCCCGGTAGAGTCGGTTTGGGTGTTTCATCACCGATTGATTTTGAAAATTGCACTGCAATGAGTGGTCGGACTGACGCTGTAGATCTTGGTAATGGACTTGACGGTAAGGATTGTACTGGGGTAGTAGTGGGTGTTGGTATAGATATATTACACAGATGTTCTTCTAATGTGAAGATAATTTTCTCAGGATCATACGCGCGCACGGAAAAAACGCAGTCGGCGCGAAATCCTTTGGTAAAATACTTTTCGCCTAATGAGTCTGCTGTAAACTTGACTATATCGGCGTCTACAATTGTATCATGATCCAATCTTAAACGTGCTTTTTCGACGATATCGGCGTCATTTACTATGCGAAAACCATATCCAGAACCTATGATTACGTAGGAGCAATAAACGTTCAGTCTGTTTTGACTTTTAATTTGATGTATCCACGGCCAGGAAGGATCTGAAAACATCGAAAGTACATTAGTAAAATATCAGCATTTGATTCCAAAAGATACCAATGTTGAGAGAAAACTTCTATAAATGGCCTTTTGTATTTGTCAATGGCCAAAGTCAGGAATTTCCCCCCTTTACTGTAAGACTTTGGAAAATTTCAAATTTTCTAACGTTAACTATTGGGACTTGAAAAACATTGAGGGAACCCAGTAGTCCTTGAAAAATGCTGATAACTGAGAGTATAAGAGAGGGGAAGTGGGCTTTTGAATAGTTCCAAGCCTTTAATCCTTTTTAAAACGGAAAAATAGAAAAGTTTGAGCTTCCAATCCTCGTGGAGGAAAGACTTGGAAACACTATTCTTGGACCCCTCTGATTGTCTATTTACATAAGGTTATGATTTGTCCAATGATACGTACCGGTTGTAAAAAATTCTTTGCAACGATCATGAAAGGATAATTCTCCTGAAACTCCTAACATGAAAAAAAAAGCATGAAAATCTTTCCAACTATGAGACCAAAGGTGGGATTTTTCAATTACTCCATTACTTCTGGTAGAATATTGTTCGGAAGACTCCTCGTCGACTACGATTGGAAAGCCTACATGCACAGCAGCATCGCTTATCGACCCCGCTTCAGTTGTGACGAAAGATCGATTTCTGCCGAGTCTCCTTACTGGGTGACGAACAAAAAAATATGATCAAATCCTCTTTGTGAAAGATTATATCTTTTCATGATATAGTTTTAAGTCGAGCAAACTTACTTCTATTCATGTCGAGACTAGGTATAGATGAAGCTTGATTCATTCCTCTCATTCCTGGTCTTTTGATGTCTGTTATGCGAACAATTTACATTATTCAAACAAATTAGGATGGGAATTTCAATACATGCCAAGTTGATTGAACATTGAATGTCGCAGATTGAACCCAAAGAGGTGAAATCCTGGCTGGAAATCCTCCAAAAATAACTGCGCACTCATAACTCAATAGTACGCACTACAACCATAACGCTTACTAAACTCTCAAATTACTGAAAGACAGTCCGCAAAACCACCATTTCGATAGTGAACTCGACTGGTCCTCACTCAAATTCTAGAGACTTTATGCACTCGAGTTCTAAGCATATTTAAAAACCTATCTTGTCGCTTAAAAAGATATAAGAGAAAACTTCTTCTGAATCTCTACAACAGTCTAGACTACGGTGCACCCACTCACAATCAACACCCTAACCATTCATTGAGCAATGAGATCTTCCGGATAAGCCCCAAAGACAGCCTTTACCTGAGAGAATTTGAGAACTTGAGCTATGACCGCCACAATATGTGTACAGTGTTTTCAACCTAGTAAAAATATCTTCACCCCAACCTAAACACATGAGGGGGGGGGTGTGCTTAGCTCACTCGCAACATCCATACCCCAGAAGCTTATTCCCCTCTCCTCTGCATACCAGGAAGAATACAGGGTCAAAATCATGCGGAAGCTACTGAACCAAAGTCGACCACAAACCTCCAAAAACTTCAGTTACAAAAAAACTCACTGGATTGACTTACAATGAGGCTCGTGATGACCATGGCTGGTAGAGGGTTTAGGTTCTGTCAAAGTTGGAGTTGAATCTGTCATTATGGAGTCTAGAACATGAAAAATTATTCATTCACTTTTGCTTTTGCTAAATAAAATTGGAATTCAACGTTTCGAAAGTTTTAGTACCCTCGTTAGAAATTGGACTTCCTGTAATAGATTCATTATTCAGTTGTTTATTGGTAATTTCTGCATTCAATTTTGGCGAGAGGGAGGAAACTAAAGACAGCAAAAGGTCAATGTTATAATCAAGAGACATCCAGTTGGTATATCACCTGAATGATTTAGGACTAGGTCCTTCATTCACTCACTTGCAGTCTCAGCGTCAGCTTTAGGAACTGCTGTGGCGTTTCCTGGCGCTGATGTATGAAGAGCAACAGTTGATGGTGAGTGGCTAACATTATCATTTCTTGCATTTGTAGGATGGTCGCCTTCAGTAGCTCGATTTGGCTCCGTTCCCGATATCATGTCTTTTATGCGAGAAAAAAAAATCAAACCAAAGTATGAAAGAAACGTTCTCTTTGACATAAGAAATATCATTGTTGAAAATTTATGAAATTTCAATTACTACTGTGCGAGTTCATGCAATTTACTCTGAGAAAAACTAAAATTATAAATTCTCGCGACAATGTTGGCCTTCAACCTCTCATGCGGTTAACCTAAGTCTGCTTCAATATTATGAATAAACACAGGCATGTATCGCAAAAGTCAAATACTTGAAGAATGTTTGAGAACATGAACGTAAAAAATATTTAACGTAAAATCACAAACGAACATACTTCACGAGCTCTATTTTGTGCTTCAGTGCGTCCCAGACTTTGGGCTCTTATCTTCCCTCGTCCATGGAGGATTAAAATTTGGTGAGGGGGAGCGTAGAAATATCTGCCCTCCGAGTGGATTTGGGGGCTGAAATTAATAGATTGAATAGATTTTGTACTTGGTTTATGCTTCAGAATTTTAGAATTTGGCTTCCATCCAATATGATGTTCAGGGAGTCTGTGGGACAGTTCGCTTTGTGGGAAAAATTGTGTTCTAGGCGGGGAAATTGAGAAATTGAAGCACAGAAAAACAACGAGTCTACAACAGAAAAGAGGTAGTTCAGCGGCTTCTGCGTATTACAACTTGTATGGAAATCTTCTAGAGCTAATCTGAGTGAATGGATTTGAATGGGATCTAGAAGTTTGAGGACCTGATTTGCAAATGAGTGCGCTGTAGTTTAGACCAACACTCAGGAAAAGTTTTTGGTTGTTTCCTTCAGTGAGGTGAGCTTGGTATTTGACTTTCCTCAACTCATCTCGTACATTTGAACAAAATTCTAGAAACCTTTCACGATCTAGACCTTTGCTTCTCTGATGGGAAAGCTGACTTCGTGTACTCACAGTCTCTTATTGTCATGGTATCAGTTTTCTGTATACCACTGAATTACAAGCTACCTACCTATCTTCAGCTTCACTACCTATTCCGTCTTTTCCCATTACTCTATTCTTGATCTTCTCCAACTCCATAGCCTCACTTGATGCTATATCTTTGGCCGCTCTTCTCCCTATCCACTCATAAATTGTATTCAACCTCATATGCCCTTTTCATCCTATATTATCCATCCGGATACCCGACCAAAAGGGTATCCTTGGAAACAAAAAATTTACAAAGCAGCAAAAAAAGCTACCAATCACCCGGCTGAATTAATATTTATTAGATGAATCTGTTAATTAATTAGAAAAAACACAATTAATTCAATTTATTTTATTTTATTCATTCGTGGTTATTAAAAATGATGCAAAATAATTATTTGAAGTCTATTGATAATTTTATAAATCAAAAATATTCAAGTTTCCATTACATAAATTTTTAATTTTTATTTATTATGATTGATAATTTTATTAATAGAATTTGATTTCCATTTGATTTTTATGAAAATGAAATGAAGTACTGTATTTAAAATTATAATCGATAAAAAATTTAATTATATTATTTAAAATTTTAATTAATATTACAGAAAGAAAAAATTGGGAATATTTTTATAAAAGTTCGAATTAATGTTCAATTAAGTTATTTGATCTAATAATGAAATTAAATGAAATTAAATAAAATGAATATTATAAGATTCAAATAGTGATCGTTGCAATTCATATTTATAAATGAAAAGAACTTTACCAAATGCATTTATTGAAAAAGAAAAAAAAAAAAAAAAAAGGAAAAAAAAGGGAGTACACCAGTTTCACTGATGAATAGATGATGCAACATTACTGTGCATTGTGAAACCGGTCTACTTTTTTTTTTTTTCTTCTTCTTTCTTTAAATTCTTTTCAAATTAATTTTACAAAATCAAATATGTATTTGAATAGTTATTCTTATTTCAATTATTAGAATTATTAGAATAACTTCTATCAATTTTATTATTATTCTAATAATGAAATAAAGAAAAATCTCTTGAATATCAAAATTTTAGGTCAATGTTCAGAAATTTGTGGAATTTATCATAGATTTATACCAATTAAAATTGAATTTTTAAAACGAATATTCGAATTAATTAATTTTAAATTCAATTAATACAATAAGTATACTATTATAATTGAGTTATGAAGAAAAAAAACGTTTTATTTAAAAATAGTTATTTATTATACAAGGTCGTAAACCGAGTGTTTTAGTCACAAGTCCGAATTTTTACAAAACGAGCTGAAAGCGAGTGATGTAAAACGGACAAGTGACTAAAACATAACGAGGTTTCAGACCGCGTATAATACAATATTTTTTTTTCATACTTAAAAGCTCGTGGAAGACGGAAGTGGATTAGCTAGAAGGTGTAAAGGCATTTGATTGTAGTCAACTGGCAACCCTGGAGTAGGTAAACGGCTGTTTTACCTACTCCTGTGACTAAAACGATGAGTTAAGATCCGTGACCACCCCGCGACTAAAATAGATAGTTTATCTACTGAAAACGATCGATTAATCGCCTGATTTACCACTAAGTATGGAAAAATATATATATAATAAAATATATTAATAATAAAAATTTTATAGATTTAATTAATAATTTCAATAAATTATAATAAATATTTATTATTAATAATAATTTAGATTGGGATTAAAAAATTTCATTTATTAATTTTTTCAATTTTTGATTTATTTAATAAATTTTTTTATTTAGAATTTTGTAAAAAATTGTATTAATCAATTTTTCTGTCATTCAACCCTTCTTTCCTTCCCTCGCGCTTTAATATTTCTAAACTCATTGTTAAATACATTACCCAAGCTCAGTTAGCTCATTGATCTAATCTCATTCAGAGAGGTTGTCCGAAATTTAAAATATTTCCCTATCCTGGGAGTCCTTAAATTAACTACTTTGCAGAGAAGAAGTAATCATCTTTTGCCTCAGAATCGGTCATACTATAGACTCACGCACCCCCATCTTATCACTTATCTTGGGCCTTTTTATCGCCCTCAATGCAAAACTGATCCTCTCCTATCCAATCAACACATTTTTGCCTGCCGAAAGTTAAGCTCACTCTGCAACTCCTTACTCACGTCTTACAATCACATATGAAGCACTATCAGACGCCTCTCCATCTGTCCTCAACACCGGAAAATGTAGATCAAATTTGATTCCGATTCATAAATTGTATCTTTATGTAGTAAATGGCTGAAATAGATTTGACCTTGATGGGGAACATTATTTGTAGAAGTTTGGAATCATCAAAATCTTTCAAAGGTCGGGACCGGCGGACTTAGGAAGCTAAAGCCTCAGGTGACTAAATTTTGGGGTGGAAAATTTTTGGAAAAAAAAAAAAAAAAAAAAAAAGCAAAATGATTAGAGGCAAGGGTTTGAGGCTAGCTTCAAGGTGGCAAAAAGCCAAGTGCACCACTCGGCCGGGTGGATTGAGAGAGGACATAAAACTTATCAATGTAGATAAGCTCGAAAAATATCTGATTGTGAGACTGAATCTAGTTTTTAGGAAATGGGAAAAAGCAAGTACCTATGTACAATGAGGCTATTAAGATAGACTTTGTTCAAGAGATTCTCATGCAATCGAAGTGAGTAGCATCATTTTTCATTTCTCCTACTTCACCCTGCAAAGAGTGTGCGGCATAATGTTTTCAGAAAATCTTTGTATTCTACTGTACAGTACGTAAAGCTAACGCTATAGTCATTCTTTCTACCGTTATTGATAATTTGTAAATTTATTCGTGCAAGGATTTAATTAACACAATATGAGATAGTTTGGCTCTGCCCACACTTTATCTATTTTTTATTTATTTATTTATTTTTTTCGAGTAGAGGTATTATTACTTATACTATTATTATTATTACCGGTACCATTAATATTATTATTATTACTGTTATTATTATTAATTATACAATTTATGAAATGAGGAGGGTAACCATTATTTATCAAAACATCCTTAAATTCTAAAATTATTTCATTGTGGAAGACAGGACTAGACATATTTAACCAATTATTCATCATATTAACAATTGAATTACGTTTGTAGTGAAAAGGCTGGTTTGAAAGAAAATGAATTATTCTGCCTTTAGAAGTAGGCTTATTATAATGTCGAAAAAGAATCTTGTTGTCAGGATTACGAATAAAAGTTATGTCCAAAAAATTCAATGAAGTAGGACTTTTTTCGAAATTAAATTTTAAACGTTGATTAAAACTATTCAAGTGTTGAAAAATAATGTCAAAATTTTAAAGTGCGGGCAGAGCCAAACTATCTCATATTGTGTTCTACCGTTATCTTCTACGTGTACATGCAAGTGTTCAATAATTGTTTGGTATAATAGTTCGTTTGAAAAACATAACAGGGATTAATTTTTTACAAAAATTTATTCGCCGATCGTAATTTGAATAATATTTAGCAACTCATAGAATATTGCATCAAATGGTATGAAATAAACGTTGGCTAATTGGGGCTTGTTTAAAGGTGTGCCAGGGCTAATATGAGAATATTTTTCATCATACTTACCCACAAATTATTTTAGCGTTAATTTTGTTACCGGTAACACGCGCTTTCGACTTCGACCTTTTTACAAACTTTTTCAAATACCGGCGTAGGTATTTCAAAAAGATGGATATTTCCAACTTTTTGCTCGGTCTCCTCTCAATACTATTAGTTGGTCTCTTTCGAAATTTCGTGGATGGGTATGTTATTTTATATTACTTATTGTCTCTAGAGTTCTAGCTCGACAGTTAACTTCTCTACGAGCTTTACTTCAGCTCAAACAAGTTTTGAGGTCATTCAAACAAGAAAAAGTGAAAAAAAAAGTGAAAAAAAAAAAAAAAAAAAAAAAGAGAAAAGAGAAAAGAAAAAGAGAAAAGAAAAAGATTTGGGACGAAAAGCGAACCCCGAAAATTTTTGAATTACCTCCCTCAACAATCTGGTTCTTTCTTAAAATTCTGACTTTTGGACTTTTGGGCTATATATGCGAGAAAAAGGAGGGACTCAAATATGGATGTTGACATCGAAATCAAAATACAAAAATTGACTAACAGAACAAAGATTTTCTACACTCCACGATTGACATTGTGAAGGAAATGAGAGATTTATCAAAATACTTAAAATTTAAGACTAATTATGTATATTTCCTCGACCCTAATGCAAAGTTTCTTTATGCCTTTCACAGTTCTTAATTTTTTCCCCATGTTCTTCTAATTTTAATTTTCTGTGCGTACTTTTCTCGATTGTTTCAGCGGATTGACTGAAGCCATTGACCGGCCTCAACCTGCTCAGAAAAAATCACAAATAAGCCTAACGTACAATGAACCAGTGAGTATCGGTAATTTTGGACGCTCTAATGTTATGTTTAGAAAAAGAAGAAAAAAATTATTACTGTTTTTGTTTGTTTTTACCAGGTCAAATTAATATGTGCCCCGACATGTAAGTCCTATAGAAGAGCATAATATTTTAAGACTTTTTGATGATATCTTACAAAATAGGCAGTTCAGACTAGCTCAAAGGTACCTAGCTTTATGGCAGGTAACGATGATAATAGGCTATACATATAATTCAGTTATCAACAAGCTGGACATATTTATGCGTGCATGAAATTTATTCGATTGATATGCGTATTTGAAAGTAAAACTTCACTTAAATTGTATTTAATTCTATCTTGAATAATCCACGAAATTTAAAGAAAAATAAGTTTGCATGAAGACTTATTCAAAAGAAGTAGGCTGTAGAAGAAAAAACTTAAAGAGGTAGGCAGCATAATCATTAGTCTTTAAATTATTTTTTGGAAAAATTCAAAAATAGAATGAAATAAAAAAAATAATAAGTATATGAACCAACGCGTTTCAGTGATTTGTTTATAATTTCCCACTCATGTCCGTGAATTTGTCGATTAGCTGACAAATTGTTGAGATTTTTTG
This sequence comes from Aspidiotus destructor, assembly GCA_035079395.1. Lineage (NCBI taxonomy): Eukaryota > Metazoa > Arthropoda > Insecta > Hemiptera > Diaspididae > Aspidiotus > Aspidiotus destructor. The sequence continues at coordinate 39,000,691 of JAVHKZ010000003.1, read as the reverse complement.
ATTATCGATTCAATAACCTAAAAATATTCTAACTTCTCGAAAGCGTTCGGATTACATATTCAATCAACAGACAAAATTCGAGAGTTAAATTGGGAGTTTTTCTGTATGAGTAAATTTTGTAGCAACTAAAAAATGAGAATATTCTTGCAGCCGAAATCTATTATCTATAAGAATTATTTACCGCCAAAATCTGCTTCTCTTGCTGAAAATAAATTTTATAAATTTTTCAATAATATGAGGAAAGAACGATAACATTGCTCATCTTCGTTTTTTCTTTTGTTTTTTGTATTCTCGACTGTTTTCAGCAGGTAACAATTTTATTTCTATAATTTAATTAAAATTATTATTTTCTCGTTCTTTCTTCTTTCTCGCATAAACATATTGTAAGTACCTACAGATGTTTCTGTGACAATAGTTTCGCTCATTTTACAGATTTTAAATTTCCTCGACATATCAACAATGAAGTGCCATTCAATCGCCGCTGTCGCACGCCTTTAAGATACAAAAACAGAAATAAACGAGTTATCAATCAACCTACCAAGCAGAGGATCTGAACAACAAGTTTGAAGCAAAGAAAAAATTTTCCGGGAAAATGTATTCGGTAAATATAAATTATACAAACCATTTTGAGCATGAAAAAAAAAAACGATTTATCAACCTGTAAAGTCTGTACCAAGTCATTATTCCATCATCAAATCATAGGGCCAAGGGTAATGTTGTATGAAGACTCAAAAAATGTATTATTCATGAAAAATCTAAAATATATTTTACATTAAGAAAAACTTATTTCTCGGTAATTATACATTTTGTTCATACTTTAATCAACAAAAACCTATCCTCTGGTACACTTCGACAAATATATTGAAAATCGAACAATTTTTATAAATTTTCTCCTTTCTGATTTTTATGCAACGGTGTTGGGCCCGTAATGTAACAAAAATGTTTTCCTAGGCTGAACAAGTTTGTGTCCGGGTCTTGCACTGATAATAAGAAAACGCAATCGGGACGCAATCCTTTCGTTATGTAGAAAATTCTCTTTGTCGACATTTTACTACTACTGAACCGAACTATATCGGCATAAATTTCAATCTCTCCTAACCGTAGATAGCCTTTCATGAGGTGACCATCATTGACAAAAGCGAAACCATATCCGCTGATCAATTGCACACTAGTGCAAAAATCGTTGAGTTTATTTTTTTTTTGCAAATTTCGCGCGTAAATCCAGGATCCATCTGTGCGATTCAAAATACAATAAAAAAAAATTAGTAAATAAATAAATGAATAGAAAGAGGAACACGTTAGGTTCAATTTATTTTTTCTGGATCACGGGACGAAATATGTCATGGTTGAGAAGAAAAACACTCAACTCGGATCAAGTACTCATTTTGAATACTCACCACTTCCGTGAGCGTTTCTGTACTTCTCGGCAGAGCTTTGTTTTAAGATATTTTCTGAAAGGAGGAAAAATTTAGTACTCCAATGAATCCAGTAGGTACGTGCCTATAAATTATTATCATCTGGAATAATTCAACTCCTCAAGATACGTACTGGAATCTTGTCGACGAGGTGTTCCATCATCATCGAAATCATCGTCTGAAGGTGATGAGTAATGATAGGTTTGAAAATTTCCTGTAACTGATAATACCAATAGTCTTGTTACCAAAAGTACTGGATAAGGAATAAAGGATCGCTCGTCAATTTTGTCACTCACTTTTATCTATATCCAGGGCAGGTAAATTAAAATTTTGACGATAGGAATGTAATCTTTTTTTATTCTCTTTGGTACCTATAATTATGATGAATGAAACATTACGGAACTAAGTTATATTGGAGATTGTTCATAAAAAAAAAAAAAAAAAATGTGTGACATTTTATAATCAACAGATATTTCGTCATTCTTGAAACTGCAGAGAGGTCGAAAATATTCTGCTTAAAAAGTAAGCTGAAGTAGGTGCTATATTTTGTACATCTTACAAAATACCTATGGAGGAAGTATCGGTACCTATTGAAATACACGCGAGTAATTGAATACCCATCAATCCCGCGCGGATTGCTTGTCAATAGTAGGTACTCTGATAATCATTGATTAATTTTTTTATGCACGTTTGAGTAGGTACTCACCAGTTCCAGGAACATTATTGTAATTCTTAACAGCAGAGGTTCGTTTAAAGATATTTTCTGGAAAAAAAAAAAAAAAAACTGTAGCATAATAATTATAACCCTAAACGATTCAGCTATTTAAGATACACTCGTACATACTAGAATTTACTCGACGAGGTGTTTTATCATTATCGTCGTCGTCATCATCACCTGATGAGTAATATGCATGATAATTACCTGTAACTGATAATATCAATATTCTTGCATAATTTAGGTTTCAAGTATCAGTTGGAAAGTAATGGTCCCTCGTTAATTTTGTCACTTACTTTTATCTATGTCCAGAGCAGATATATGTTGATTTTCACGATGAGATCCTTTTCTCCTATTTTCTGTAGTACCTACATGACAAATATAACTTCATAGAAGTGAATGATATACTTGGCGATCGATTCAACAAGAAGACAAAAAATAACAATAAAAATTCGGTATTAATATAAAGAATAAACGAAGTGGTAGAAAAGCCTATTTTAATTTTTATTTTTCGAATTTATCGACTATCACGTTTAAACATTTTTATTTTAAAAAATGTCAATAATAATAATAAAAATAATAATGGTAATAATTGTGCGAGACTTCTCTTTTTCAATGAGTACCTATGTATATCTTAATTCATTCGTAAATCTTTAAAGAGGAAAGTAAAATCTATGAAGTGGCGTTTTAATCGTAAAGAAATTCCGAGTTTCAATTTGTTCTGCGCATGTTCTCGAGTTTCCTTCAATACAGGAAAAAAAAAAAGAAATAAAAAGGTCATGAAATTAAACTTTGAATTCCTTTCTTGTTGGTGCGTACCACTTCAAAAGCCTACTTGAGTTATTATTTTTCAATTTTATCCCAAGACAAAATGATATTACCTATTATATTTTAGATTCAGGTCTAGGTAATACCGCGTTAATTAATAACAAAACAAAAACACTCGAAAGAAAAAACAAGACGTCTGAAGTAATTAGCAGAAAGTTTTCTCCAAATTTAGTTGAAACAATTTTTTATTATTTCCAAGTTCACCCTCAGATTCTGGGTTCTTCTACATGAATTCAGTACTCATGAAAAAATTTTTAGTGTTATTCGACTCTATTAGAATCCACAATGATTCATTTCCAGTTTTATGATGAAGAACTGCTATAAGGATGCTTTATAGGTGAGGTGAGCCAAGGATTATCAAATATTATGAATGATGTATAGCGGTGGATTTACGAAAATAGAGTGGTGTTTCAACCACCAATTCGAGAAGAAATTTTCATACGTTTGGAACATCCCAGTTTCTTAACGAAAGTCACGAATCAATAAATTCTATATTTCAATGAACGTAGCCAAAGTACCTAACCGAATATTTTGTGCTGGTATATTTATATACTGTAGAATGAATTCAACTTGATCAGTAACTTCATTTTCCTGACCTTTCTCCTTTCTACTATATGAATCTTACTAGGTACTTCGCTGATAAAGTATAGAGTATCTATACCTTTGATTAAATTAAAAATGCCTAAATGATTATGATCGTAACACGAGAAAAGATGTTCGTCGTCTGGGAAACGCCTCTAGCATGGAGAAGTTTCAATGTACCTAAGTAAGTAATCAAGAAAATCAAATTAAATACCTACTACACCGCTTCTTGTGTTATATTTTTTAACCTGATTTAAGTTATTAACAAAATATCATATACAACCATGACGTACCGGTATAGCCTAATAAAATTGAATTCTCTTCACACCTATCGAACTTCCGATTGTATGTCCCCACTAATCGAAATCACCGCAATAACTTTAAGTTGATACAAATTGAAACTTACTGATTGTACCTTCTTGTGGGGCGGCAACTGAACGTTCTTTGTGCTCCTTGCCGATTGATGTAGCTGTATCAACAATTAAATTAAGTTTATCGAATATTTTCGTCAAAAATTATAATAATAAAGAAGACTAAACAACCCTGATTATTAGTTTAGAATTGAGTTCATATCAACCTAATTGGAGACTTGAATCAATTTTGTAAAAATGCTGAAAAGATCATGAATTTTTGACATGTTTCATGTTTTTTTTGACACCTGGTGCACTGCTGAAGATTTGCGAGTACTACCCCCCTCCCCCTATTAATGGACTTGGAAAATTTTTGGAGAATACCTGTGAGGTTATCCAGAAATCTGCAAGTACCATCCCCTGAGTAAAAATAAAATAAAATAAAAAATAAAATAAAAAATAAAATAAAATAAAAAATAAAACAAAATAAAAAATAAAATAAAAAAAAAATAAAACAAAAAATAAAATAAAATAAAAAATAAAATAAAATAAAAAATAAAATAAAAATAAAAATAAAATAAAATAAAAATAAAATAAAATAAAAATAAAATAAAATAAAATAAAATAAAATAAAAATACCCGTGCGCGTGCTAATTTTACCTGTGAGGTTATCCAGAAATCTGCGAGTACCACACTTTGGGTAAAAATAAAATGAAATGAAATAAAATAAAATTAATTAAAATTAAAATAAAAATAAAAAAAACTAAATTCAATTATATAAAAATTAAATTAAAATTAAATAAAATAAAATTGAATTAAAATAAAATGAAATGAAATGAAATTAAATTAAAATAAAATAAACCTCGGATCACCTGGGAGGTCATCCAGGAATCTGCGAGTACCACCCCCTGGGTAAAAATAAAATTAAATAAAATAAAAATAAAATAAAATTAAATTAAATTAAATTAAATTAACTTAATTAATTGATTAGAATTAAATTAAAATAAAATAAATTAAAATAAAATAAAATAAATTTAAATTAAATTAAATTGAATTAAATTAAAATTAAATTGAATTAAATTAAAATTAAATTGAATTAAATTAAAATTAAATTGAATTAAATTAAAATAAAATAAAATAAAAATAAAATAAAAATAAAATGAAATTTAAAATACTTTTTCCGTGCGCGTGCGCGTACTAATTTATACCTTCGAATGATTCAGAAATCTGCGAGTACCACCTTTCGAGTAAAAATAAAATTTAAATTAAATTAAATTAAATTAAAATAAAAATAAAAATAAATGAAAATAAAATAAAATTAAAATTAAAATTAAATTAAAAATAAAAATTGAATTAAATAAAAATTAAATTAAATTAAAAATACTTTTCCCGTGCGCGTGCTCATTTATACCCTCGACGACCAAGAAGCGGGACGAACGAGCGGAGTGAGTGAGTCCCAGTAACGTCATCAGCTTGAAATATATTAAAGTGGACTTGTACTGGACCAAGAAGCGAGACGAACGAGCGGAGCGAGTGAGTCTCAGTAACGTCATCAGCTTGAAATATATTAAAGTGGACTTGTACTGGACCAAGAAGCGAGACGAACGAGCGGAGCGAGTGAGTCTCAGTAACGTCATCAGCTTGAAATATATTAAAGTGGACTTGTACTGGACCAAGAAGCGCGAGTGTGTCCCAGTAATCTCATCAGCTTGAAATATACTATAATAGACATGTACTGGACCATGAAGCGGGAAAAACGAGCGGGGCGAGTAAGGCCCAGTCTACTCGCTCGTCCCAGGAAGCAGTCAGCCTAAAATACTCCAAAGTTGACTTATACTAGAACAAGAAGTTGGAAATTTTGGATATTTTTGAACGATGAAGAGCTTAAGACGACTGGCGAAAAGACATGAAACATGATCTTTATATTTTTGGCAACGCCAAGAAAGCCTTCTCACTTTTTTTTTTAAATTTCGGCATAAATTTGCAAAAAGTTTGTAGACGTTATAACCTGGAGTACAAAAGAGGAGATATAAGTTAAGAAAAGTGATATTAGAATATTTTTTATTGACAGCAAACTTTCTTATAATACTGGACCTCAACTGCATTGCATAATTGCATATCCTTCAATTTTTGACCGCTTCTTTTGTCTTCTCAACAAAGTACGATGTAGGCTTGATTCTAAATCCTGCGCTGAATGAGCATAATTATGATTTAATGCGAATCCTCTAATCGAGTGAATAATGAGTACCGAGCTAGCCTCCCAAAAAACGAAAAAACGTCAAGATGATGAAATTGTTGATCGAATTTTCGATCAGACCTAATCCACCTCAAAGTCGGAGTTAAGAATCCTCAAAATTTGTCACGTTATCAGATGAGGAGAGATTAAATTCAACGCTGGATCAACAAAAATGAAATCCTGAGCAAATATTATCCCTTTCTACAATTTTTCGTTCAGAAAGAAGTTTAATACATTTTGAAGAATTGAGAGTCAAATTCATATCGTTCGAAGAAACAGATTTGTATACGCAATTGATGTACAACAATACTAAATTCTCTTGTACTCTAAGAGAGAGAGAGAGAAAGCAAATTTTTTTGAAAAGTTTTGTTCGAAAATAATAATGCAAAATTAAAATAATTATGAAGAGTCGGAGTTATTATTTCTATCTTTACGATATCCTTGCACAGAAAAATTGTTTCAATTGTGTTCATCTTTTCGTTTATATAATTATATATATATATAAAAAAAACCATATTTCACATTAATTCATTCACACCCGGGAACCTACAGTATGAATAATAAGAATACCTAGGTGTAGTTTAAAGAAACAATTATTCCTATCGTTCAAAACATCAACGAAGCAGCGGAAAATTTGATACCTATAATAATAGAAATAGAGCAGTAATGATATACATTTTATGTACAGTGAATAATCAAGTAGAGTACCTACCTACAACACTTCAAGTTAGTTTTTACGACTGTCTAACAATAGTACGAAATTATTTTATTTCCATTGAAACAATCCATTTCTTTCGTTTAAAAATTGTTCAAAATACGGTAAGTTTGTAAGCAACTTTGTATTTGGTCTTGGAAAGAAGTTTTCTAGAACTGCGTATATAATTTTCTTCAAAAACTAAGCTTACCTAGAATGCCTAGATTGCCGAGATATATTTATCTTATACGCACGAAGAGGTGCGTGGACTCAGAGCCTGAAGTGAGAAGTGGTCTTTTTGAATTCAAGTTACAAAATGATACTTGATTGAGAATCGACGAGCTGATAACCTAGAGAGTAGTCAAATGGCTCAAAAAAAAAAAAATAGATAAACTGGAACAAGTGACACGAAATATTCTACAGTAAGTTAGTTACAATATGGCATGAATAATGTATTGATTAATTATTTCAAGATTTTCAGTACTTTTTAAAGAGGGAACTATATAATTGGTGGACTAAGTTCTGATTAAAGCAATTCTGCTGACATTTCATGGTAATGTGAATCTAAAAGTAGGTACTTACATAATTTTTGGCGTGATTTGGACTTTGATGGTCTTCCGTCTTTTAGAGTACGTTGTAACTCTTTAACAAAAGAATAACTCGAATTACCCCAATAAAAAATAATGATTGTCTAGATTGGGAGAAAGAATTATGAAAATAAAATAAAGATGATACGTAAGTTGTATGCTTACGATAGTTCATTCGTATCCTATGAAAAATCGATCCACCAACAGAATCTATGACAGGTGAAAATTTTCCAAGATTAGTTTTTCCTTCGTTTCCTGTTATTTGGTCTCGAATCCCTATCACATAGGTACTTCAAAAACAGCAGACAGAGGCGAGGTTATCATGAATATACGTATCTCTGATTGTAGAGGAAACGTGTTGACAAAAAGCCTTGTATTAGAAGAAAATCATCGAAAACTTTTGTGTGAATTTATCAAATGGTGTTCAGAAAAAAAAAAAAAATCGAAAAGCATTCACTAGGTACCGGTTAGTTATTAATTTTGTTTCTACTTTAGACTCCAACAGATTGGAGAAAAAGTTTCTTGAAAATAAAAGACGCTATAAAGATACATTTTGAACCACTAAAAGAAAATAACCCCAAAAGACTTCGAAAATTTATCGTGAAAAAGATCCTTTTTCTTCATAGTTTGAAACTTACCTCTCTCAGACGAGCTGCCTGTTGTCGAACTGGTTTCGGAGTCTATTAATCAGATTTTTGTTTTTATTAATAAATTTCTCTTACTTCCCAGGTGTGAACTTGATTGTTTTTAAATATAATTTGAATTTGTACCAGAATATTCTCGAGTAAATTTGTGTGTAGGTCTCCTGGCAATGACTGGTGCTTCATAACGGCTGTCTATATTGTGAAGGGAAAAATATGTACATTGATATCTACAACAAAATCACGAAGGATGTAAATATTTAATTAAGGAGGAGCGTTTTTACTAACTTTTTGATGCATATCTCTGATTCAGTTGAGTTCCGCTATCGAATCCTTTTGTACCGGTAAATGCTTTTGAAGACAGTATCGAAATGGAAATAATTACTGTAAAACATAACATGTTCCTTATTAAACACATACTTATGCTCTATCTTGAAATTATAAAAATACAAGAAGTCACGCGCGCTTCAGCCGGTTGAACTGGCAGATGGCAAGTGTTTCGTCGAGAAATTTTCCATTTCCAAAACACAACGTTGTAAGACTAACTGAAAGTGTTTGCTTTCATGTAGTGAGAGTAAGAATGCAAATTAATTGCTTTTTTGTATTACATACAAATAAAAGTACCTAATTTAGTTTTGGTTTTCCACCTGTTTTTGCAGACTGCTCAAAAAGTAAAACTTCAGTGCGTGCATATGAGGCTGAAAGTTACACTTTGAAATTACGTAGCCTAAGTTGCCTGAGTGAATGATATTAAAATGAATAAAATTTCGTATCTGCATCGTTCGGGCTCATGTGAAATGAGTGAACCACAAACTTGATTAAGGGTGAGGAGATGAGAGAAAAAAAAAAGAAAAAACGTTTCAAGACTGCGTAGATGCTTTTATCTGAAGACAATTATTGATCAGAAGTCCATTGTAGGTACCTACCTATTTTTAGAGAAAAATTTTTGCTGACTGATCCACAAAGGGGAGAGAGTGATATTTTACCGTTTTTTCTTTGTAGCGCATTTTGTTTGTTTTTATCAAAAAATGTTTCAAATAAAATAGCTCACACAAAATTTTCGACAAGAAAAGTTCAGATGACTTTTTTCTTGAAAGGGATGGACGACGAGAAAATAAACGCTGAATATGATTATCCGTACAATATTCTTGTAGTAAACTTTTAGAATGTAGTAGTGCGCTAGGCGTGACGTCACAAACTGATGGACGGGCGATTCTTCCATCTATTCTGGGCTGATGATTAATTATTATGATGATTATTATCTGCAATAAACACCACCAGGCACTAGCCAACAGTGCAACGTTAGCGCTGTAGTAGGGGTAACTCAATGTGTTGAAAAGCTTTACCATCCCACCAAGAAAACATTCAGCAGCTATTATCTCGACTCTCATCGCTTTAATCAGAAATGTCATGAGAATCTTTTTTGTAGGAAATTTTGTGGGCAATAACGTTTATGCGAAACATTTTTTGATAAAATACAATACAAAATGAGCAACAAAGGAAAATCTGAAAAATGTGACTTTCTCCTGGCTTTTCCAATTTTTTACAAAATTAATACAAAAATGCAGAAATAAGAATCACAGGTTTACAGCAATATTTCTTATTTTTTATTCTATCTTCTAAAATTATTTCAACCAACAAATCGATTGAACTGAAGCTGTAAAATTGTAAACAGCAAACTCACAACTCCAGAAAAATGAAATAAAAATGTCTAGCAGAGAGAGAAAGAATAATCACCTAAAATATGAACACAAGCTGGAGAATAGCCATAGGTATCTTTCACAAGTGCAGCAAAGCCCCGATTCTCTTGATTGTTTCCTCTGTACACTAAATCCTGCAGGACAATGAACATTGATCAGCCAAATAAAATCAGCTGAATTCAACCAAAAATCAGCTCAATTAAGCCAGCCAAATTAGGCCAAAAACCAGCTCAATTTTTAGGAAAGCCAAAAGCCAAAGCTGAAAAGTTAGGCTGCAATACTCGGCTTTTGGCTAAAATCAGTTAGGCTGATAATTTCAGGGGTGGTAAGCCGTTCGGAAACGCTAACGGATTAGCTAAAAACTAATGACCTTGAGTAGAAAAGCTAACGGAAAGTCTAACAGCTAACTGCGTGCGAAAAGCTAGCTAACGGCTAAAAACTAAAAGCTAACGAAAAATCAGAAATTTTTGATTTCTGGTATAAATTCTTGAAAATAGGCTCATCATCTGAATATTTTCAAGCGTTTTTTCGCGTAGAACGCAAATCTGCTTTTAGAATTGCGCTATCTCTCTCCTGATGAAGCGAAAAGAACGTCATTAATATTCTGCTGCAGTGCTGAAAGCTGAATGAAAGAAATCGGCAAAAAGCAAAACAGCGCACAGCCGCACGCTGTCTACCTACCACGTCGCCATTAATTATTACTATTAGTTTTGGGGAAATGGCATTGTTTCCGAAGAGTAAAGAATACTATTTCTCCAAAACTTCTTGTGAGTTGCGCTAGGAATTGGCTACCTTTTACTTTTAATGCGGTTCAATTTTTTTTCTATTAGCTTTTCATTTTAGCAATTCAACAACAGCTAACGGATAAGCTAATGTTTACATCCTTCTTGAACAGCTAGCTAACAGCTAGCTAATTTTGGTCCAAAATTGCTGGGCTAACGGCTAAAAGCTAAGGCTAACGGATAAGCTTACCACCCCTGGATAATTTTGAGTTCGGATAATACGATCAGGAGAATTGGGACTTTAAAGTACTTGCCAAAGATTCTCCAGTTTGTGTTTGTCTCCATAGGATGACTGCACTACAGGCTTCTACCGTATAACGGCTGAATAGCTGAACTGAACCAGGAGCCAATCTTTCTTAGTTTCTTATCTCATTGTTAGTTCTTTTGCAAAGCCAATCTAACCTCGAGAGTGGAGCAATTGGATTTGAAATTTCTAACGCAGGTAAGCAGTGCATTGTCCCATTTTGCAAGAATCAGGAGAGCTAGAAGAAAGCTGCAAACATTTTACTTAAATTAGCTTTCAATTTAAAAAGGTTTAAATAGGGCTTTCAGCTATGCTCATTTCAGTAAAATCCAGCTTCTGGATTTGAGTTGGCCGCAATACTCCGTTAATAATAACGTTGACAAATACAGATTACACGCATTGCGTCTATGATTTACTTTAAGTACAAGTTATTAATTACTAGTATTTGTATGAGGATGCATTGTAAAGTAGGCGCCCTCTATAAAAACTGTGGTGGCCATTTTTCAAAGCTGCTGAAAAGATGATGTTTCAGAAAATTGTTGAAATCTTAATTTTTTCTTCTTTCATGTTATTCTGTGTATGAAAATGATAGAAAATGCGCTCTCTTGCACAGAACCATGTTTTTCAATTTAGGAAAAAAAAAAAAATCATTTTGTTGATTTTCGGACTGTTAAATATTAATTTTTTTGAAACTATATTGTATTTCTCTTTCTCAAGATTTCTCTCCTCTCTCAACCCAAAAGAAAAAAATAATAAAAAGTGACTTTACTGTTTTTTTTTTTTTTTTGTAATAAAAAAACATGGTTTTGTACAATCTTTTCAAAATTTAGAGGAAGCCGAAAGCCTTGGCCAAAAGCTAGTCAAACAAAGTGAGAAGGATTTCTTGGCGTTGCCAAAAATGTAAAGATCATGTTTCATGTCTTTTCGCCAGTCGTCTTAAGCTCTTCATCGTTCAAAAATATCCAAAATTTCCAACTTCTTGTTCTAGTATAAGTCAACTTTGGATAAGATTACTGGGACTCACTCGCGCTTGGTCCAGTACAAGTCCACTTTAATATATTTCAAGCTGATGGGGATACTGGGACTCACTCGCTCCGCTCATTCGTCCCGCTTCTTGGTCCAGTACAAGTCCACTTTAGTATATTTCAAGCTGATGGGGATACTGGGACTCACTTCTTGGTCCAGTACAAGTCCCCTTTAGTATATTTCAAGCTGATGAGGATACTGGGACTCACTCACGGCGCAAATTTCTGAATCAGTCGCGGGTATAAATTTGCACACGCACGGGAAAAGTATTTTTAATTTAATTTAATTTTTATTTAATCTTAATTTTATTTAATTTTATTTAATTTTAATTTTATTTAATTTAATTTTATTTTATTTTATTTCAATTTAATTCAATTTTTATTTTATATTTAATTTAATTTAATTTAAATTTAATTTAATTTAATTTAATTTAATTTAATTTAATTTAATTTAATTTAATTTAATTTAATTTAATTTAATTTAATTTAATTTTAATTTTTTTTTTTTCTGAATCAGTCCAGGGTATAAATTTGCACGCGCACGGCATTTTTAATTTAATTTAATTTAATTTAATGTTAATTTAATTTAATTTTAATTTAATTTTAATTTAATTTTAATTTAATTTTAATCTAATTTTAATTAAATTTTAATTTAATTTTAATCTAATTTTAATTAAATTTTAATTTAATTTAATTTAATTTAATTTTAATTTAATTTAATTTAATTTGATTTTTATTTAATTTTTTTTTGATTGCTGGATAACCTCCTAGGTAATTCTCAAAAATTTTCTAAGTCCATTATAGGGGGAGGGGGGAGGGGGGGTGGTACTCGCAAATTTTCAATAGTGCACCAGGTGTTAAAAAAGACATGAAACATGTCAAAAAAAAAAAACAGTAAAGCAATTTTATTTTTCTGATTTTTTTTTTTCTAGAATTCCGAGAGAGAAACTGAGAAAGAGACACACAAACAGTTTCAAAAAAAATCAATATTTGATAATCCAAAAATCAATGATTTTTTTTTTTGTAAATTATAATTTTGTACTCTTAATAGAGATCCTTTTCTCCTGATCGTGTCCAATTTTCCCAATAACTGAAAAGCTGAAAGCCAGCTGAAAATAAGCCAAAAGCTGACCAAATTTTTTTTTGAACAGCCAAAAGCCCGAGCCAAAAGCCCAAGCCAAAACTATATTTTTCAAGGTCAAAAGTTTGAGCTGAAAGCTGGAGCTGAATCTTTCAGCTGCAATTCACGAGCTGAGCCGAGTGTAGGCAGCGTTAGTGTTGATGACCAAAAGGGGATAAAAATTGAAATATATAATCTTACAATGCTATTTGCACAAGAAGTTCTATCTTTGTTAGTAATGAACCTTTTTTACTTCTGTTCATTAGAAGAATAAAATAAAACAAACAGAAATACAGATTTTAACAATTTTTTAAAATGTCCCTTTTTGTCCAGTTTCTGGAAATAGACCAATTTCCCAGTTCCCACTACGTCACATGTGATCAAAATTTCAAAATAATCGGAAAGCTTGTTAGCTGCGGGTCCTTCATTCTGTGTTTACATTTTTTTTACATGTAATTTCCCATAAGCAAAATGACGTTTCAGAGACTAATTGATTTTTCAGAACTAGAGCATTAATAAGGAATTGTGGCTTATAAAATCAAAAGTGTTAACCCTCTAGATTATTAAACAAGAACTCTCACACCTTATTTGTGCTCTAGTTCTGAATAATTGATCAGTCTCTGAAATTTAATTTTTTCTTATGGGAAATAATTACATGTAAAATAAATGTAAACACAGAATGAAGGACCCGCTGCTAACAAGCTTTCCAATTACCTTTTGCAATTATCAATGGCTATTGATAGTTGATGACGTTGCTGGGAAATCAGCCTATAGCCGCACAGTAAATAAAGAGGGCGCACTCTTTGCCTTGCCTCGCAAATAAGTACACTGATTTCCGAGAATTTCCAGGGGACAAACGCATTGCCTTGAAAATCATTTTGCAATCATTGAAGGCATTTTCAGTTGTAAATCTTTCATCCACCCCCTCTCTCTGGATCAGTGAGAATTGATCGCACAAAAATTGATCGCACGAAAATTGATCGCACAAAAATTGATCGCAGGAAAATTTAACTAAGAAAATTGATCTCAGAAAATTGATTGCAAAAATTTACATGAAAAAGAGAAAAACAAAAAAGACAACGACTTTTCACTACGTATGCGTCATCTAGCGGCTCTAGCCCTTGTCCCACCTAATGACCTAGAGGCCGCTTTTGAAGCTTTGAGCGCGTCCAATATTATTCCCTCAGATGACTAAAGCTAACAAGTTCTCAACTATTTTGAAGATACATGGGTGGGGCGTCCACGACAAAATTGCAAAAGACATTCGCCAGACTTTGCGATCACGTAGTGGAATTGCGTCGAGTCCGTTGATACTTGCGGACACAAAACAACAAATGCGGTCAGATGGCATTGTGGTTTCAATTTGGCATTGAGCGTAAGCCACCCCAGCCTCTATAAGTGCGTCACCGCGCTCTTACGTGATGAGCACACTATCATGTCGGCCAAGTTTGAATAAAATGTTGCTGGGGAGCCAGCTCTCAAAAAAGGAAAACCTAGATAAAGCTTTGCGCCTATTACTGAATGTGGTTGCTTCATTCGAGGAATATCCCATTCTCGATTATTTGAGGGCTGTGGCCCACAATACCTCGTATTGAATATATTTTTTTAAAATTTTGTTTCAATGTAGAACATAAATTCGATAAAAATTTTTGCGATCAATTTTTGCGATCAATTTTCGTGATCAATTTTCTGAGATCAATTTTCTGAGTTAAATTTTCTTGCGATCAATTTTCGTGCGATCAATTCTCTGGCACTTTCTCCCTCTCTGTGTGTTCATATGTATTTTGTCTTATTTTTTAAAGGTTGATTGGTTTATAAAAATGAATGCATCCAAAGTAGCGAATCTAGGGTCTTTATCTTATCCACATAATAATTATATAGTTTCTATTTCGGCGATAAATTCATTTCTTTGGTTGGTCGTTGTCTCGTTTTTATTTTATCCTGAGTATTTATTGAGAATAGTTTGCGTAGAAGGATAAATTTATTTTTACAGTTCACTAAAATGCGCTTCATTTATTTTCCCTTATTTTCAATAAGTATTATTTTATGGAGAGGCTTCTTGTATTTATTTATCATGAATAGGTCGTGAAGTTTTTTTCAAGTATAGGCCTATAGTACAATCAGTACACTGGTATAAAAGTTAAGTGGAAAAATTAAAAACTACCTAATTGAAATTACTCGCAGAATACCATAAATTCATTGACTTTGATGAAGTGGGCTATCTTTATTTGGGATCTAAAGGAAAACAATGAATCTCGATAGGAAATGAAAAATAAATAAATACCGGTACCTATTGAAAAAGTGAAATTTCTATTTTAATTGTTTTTGAACAGAGTTCGTTATCGTGATTTTTTTTGAGCACTAGAATAAACAACAATACTAATGACAGCAAATAGCGAGAAAATTATTTTGTCATCTTATCACAAATTCTCGGGTACCTACCTACCTACCTACAAAAAGAAAAACATATTTTATTGGCTGCTTGATGAATTTTTGGGACTTGAGTTATTCTGTACCTACATCCAAGAGTGACGTTATTCGGAATTATTTTATCGGCTCGATTGATTGGCTTTATTCAGGAGAAGAAAGTATTTTTGTACATAAATTTTTCTGAAGATAAGCCGTAACGTAAGTATTTTATCAATATTATTTTGAACTGTCGATGACGCTCAATGATCCGTACTTAAAAACATGGTGATAATAATCTTATTCTAGGCGTGTTGGTGTCGTATCTCTCAAAATCTAATCGAGCTACGCAGTGAGTAAGTTTATTGCACTTATAAATCTCGACAGTTGGTTAGCCTAACTGTTATAAGTTCGAACATAGGTTAAGTGATTCATTGAATGTACGTATTCTTGTGTGATTTGGTCATTTTTGGATTAATCGAGCTTCATATAGGTTTGAACACGTGAAAATTTGTGCTCGTATTATCTTATCTTTCCACTGTACGCAGGTGAGAATTCATGTTCTAACTAGAATACTTCTTTTTTTTCCCCTAAATCATAAACCTACTTGTTAGAGTTATGGGCCCGCTGGGCAATTGGTGATTGGGATATAAAAATTATTAAATATACTAATGAGACGTCGAAAATTTGGTCGTGTACTTTAGAATCTTTCAGCCCTCTCCTCCATCAATCTTTTTGGGACTAATCTGTCAGTGCGTTCAAGTTTCTGGTACATATTTCTATTGCCCGACTCTTTTTTGAATCGCTAGTTTTTGAAAATAGACGATAAAGAAAAAGAGAATGAAAAAAAATTCTGGGGTTTTTCACCTTGTAAGATTGACGTTAATGATGTAATCTACACTGTGCGTCATCGGTGACGTCATCAATTAGAGAGAGAGATGAAAGGATTTTTTTTTTTCGTGTAAAAAATAAACTACATTGGCTCAGAAGTCATCATTTTTCCAAGTCTCACCCGTCGTCCACTATCAAATAGTTGGAAAGACTGTCTCTGTAATTGTTTTCTCGTTCATCTCCTCCATTGATGCCCATTCTAGAACCCTAGGAGTGAATTACGTGTCTCACGCTAGTTCCTGTACAAGTCAGGACAAATCAAAATCAGGGTCAGTACTCAACGTCAGACAGATATCCTCGAGCCCACTGGAAGAAAGTTCCTTATCAGTAAATCAGACAAAGTTCATTCTTGAAAAACGATACTGAAACAGTCACTCTTCACATTCCACCGAATTCTTTTCATCACTACAGCCTTCCAAGCTCTGTCTCTCCCTCATCCCATCTAATTTATGAAGAATAACGATACCACACTGAACTTTTGGCTGTGAATTTGCAGTTAAATAGCTCCTAAGTGGAAGGGGCCGAGAAAATCTTTGAAATGATAACGCGCAATAATGTGATTTTTGTACTCCACAGAATATGTCTTGCAGTGGCAGTTCTCGTGTTCCAATAAAACTCACAGAGCCGGTCCTACTAGGTGAGGGTCCACATTGGGATGCGTGTAAACAAGTGTTGTGGTTCGTTGATATGGCTGGTCATGCCGTGCATTGTTACGATCCGGTGACCAAAAGACATAATTGTGCGAAAGTAGGTAAGTTCACACTCAACGAAGGAAAGTTGGAACAGTCTTTATGTTCATACGAGAGGATTATTATTTGAAAATGTTATGTGTTCTTAGACGGTAATAAAGATGTCACTCTTATTTTACCCATTGACGGTCAACCCGACCGATTCATGATCGGCTACGATGGCGATCTCGCTATCATCTCGTGGGATGGTCACAGCACCGATATAATAACAGAAGTGGAGACATACGTCGAGTGTGAACCCGCTGATGATGTTCGGCTTAATGATGGAAAAACTAGTCCGAGCGGAGTTGTAGTCGTTGGTAAGCGTTTGAAGTACAGTCCAATCAATTTAGACTGCTGGATATCGTAAAAATGTTCAGGAAAATACTAAAGAGTTCTCCTCGCTCTGCGCGCCTCCCGTAAATTCCTTTTGTGACCGCAGTTGCCCTCCAAAAATCAGTTTTTTGCCATTTTCTCGAAAACTAGCACTTCAGGAACAAAGTTTGGAACAAATGTTGTAACTCTGAAACTAGTCCAAATAGTTGTGAAAGTCCTCAGACGACCAAGTTGACGAAATCAACTTCTTGAGACCTTGGACAGAGCAGCCTTTCTACCACCGCAACTGAGGGGGGTGATCAGACCCCCGGATTGAATTTGTGAGACAAATACTGATGGGTGGTGGAAAAGGGAGGCAGGGGGAAGGCGAGCAATACTTTTTTTAAATCCCCCCCCTCCCGAGAAAAATTTACTCCGCTACCCATGCAAATACTCCACGCTCTCCAAGACCGATACATCTCCACCCGAAAGGGTCTCCCAACAACAAAGACCTTGACTGCCAAGTGGATCCACCATAGCTTAGCCCAGACACCACAGTGGCGTCCTAGCTTCCTACTTCAGTTAAAACCAAAATCTCACAACTTTACTAAACCAATGTGATGCTCGACCCGGCAGTTCCAGAATCTCATTGTCCCCTAAGGTTCATTACATTTTTTACTTGAACAAAAATAAAAACTCACGGGTTCTCTAACAAAGTTAAACAAGGAGAAGCAGGGAA
Organism: Aspidiotus destructor; assembly: GCA_035079395.1. Classification (NCBI taxonomy): domain Eukaryota; kingdom Metazoa; phylum Arthropoda; class Insecta; order Hemiptera; family Diaspididae; genus Aspidiotus; species Aspidiotus destructor. Next base: position 38,982,693 of record JAVHKZ010000003.1, on the reverse strand, counting down.
TTTGTTTTATGGGGTGCGTCCAAGCTCTACATATGATAGAAGGGAGACTTAAAATAATCTTCAAGCTATTATTTATAGGGTGTTCTAAGTCTTGAGGTGTTTAACGCGTTGCATATCTAGCTGATTGAAGGGAATTTTAGGCTATACAGTATACACCAATCTCTAAGATAGGTATGATAGATGGGGGACTTGGAATGATCTTCAAGCTATATTAACAGGGAACCTGTTATATCAGGGAGTCTCCTGGAAAAAACGTCCGCCGTCTGCCATCCGTCCAGCCGACGGCCAGCAGCGCTTGAAAATTTCTGTAATCCCCCTCCTATCACCTATCTATAGTTTGATGGTCGAAATTCTTCCAAGTCACCCTCCCATCACCTATAACTTGGAGGTCATAATTTTTCCGACTCCCCCTCCTATCATGTATAGTTCGAAGGTCAAATTCTTTCAAGTCCCCCTCCTATCACCTATCCCAAGTCCCCTCCTATCATATATTATACTAATATAAAGCTAGTCTACTGTAAGGAAATGCCCTAGCCTAGTTCAAATCCAGTACAATGTGTAGGTGGCTCCGCCCTTCAATGAGCCAGATATGCAACGCTCCAAACACCATGAGACTCAGAATAGGCACTTCCAAAATATCGCACAAACGAAATTCCTTGTTCCCTCTCATTTAACTCTGTTAAAGAACCCGTGAATTTTTATGATACTGAGTCTTATCATATTTGAAGCGTTGTATAACTAGATACTTGAAGGGGCTATTTGAACTTTCAGGCTTTACACACCACTTCCAAGCTATGTATGATAGGGAACGTGGACTGATCTCAAAGCTATCTGTGATAGAAGAGCGTCCCGAGTCTTTTGGTGTCTGAAGCGTTGCATATCTAATTACTTGAGGGGGATATTTTCACTTTTAGGCTACATATACCAACCCCCAAGCTATGTATGATGAGAGGGAGATTTGAAATAATCTCCAAGCTATATATGATGGAAAGGCGTTCTGAGTCCTATAGTGTTTGATGCGTTGCATACCTGGCTGATTGAAGAGACCAAGCAAATTAGTGTATGAAGTGTTGCATATCTAGCTCATTGACGGGGTCAACCAAATTTGGGTATGAAGCACTCTATATCTAGTTACTTGAAGGGGCTATTTTAAATTTTAGGCTATATACTCCAACCTCTGAGCTATGCATTATAGGTGGGGGACGGGGAATAATCTCAAAGCCATTTGTGATAGAAAGGCGTTTTGAGTCGTATGATGTTTGAAGCGTTGCATATCTGGCTGATTGAAGGGGCCCAAGTCAATTTGTGTATGAAGCAGTGCATATCTAGTCACTTGGAAGGTATTTCAACTTAAAGGCTATACAGGGTGCGCCAAAAAGATGTTAACAGTTGAACAAAAAACTCCGGGAGGACTCCGCGACAATTTCGTGGAGTTCCCCGGTTGACTGTCAACATCTTTTTGGCGCACCCTATATTCACCAACCTCCAAGCCATATCTGATATAAGAAGAACTTGAAAAAATTTTGATTTTGAGCTTTGATGATGGACAGCCACTTCTCTTTCTCCTCATTATTTTCCTTCACTTCTTTTTCTACTTTTCAGAGCTCAAAATTGAGTCAAATTTTTCTCAAATCTCCTTCACTTTGCAGTATAAAGCTCAAAAGTTAGAATATTCCTGAGTCTTCTTTCTTTTTTTTTTTCTTAGCGGGGAACCCGCTATCCATTCTGTTAAAGGGATTATATCCTCAGAAAACGTCCGCGTCCAGGAGTTTCTGTGAACTACGTGATGTCACTTGTGACGCTTTGTGACGTCATCCATGACCTTGACCTATTTTAAGGACTTGAAAAAATTTCAACTTCCAGCTGCAATTTGCTTTATGACGTCATCAATGACATTGACCTTGACCTACTTTAGGGACATGGGGAAATTTCAATTTCCAGCCATCATTATATCGGGTCTAGCATGTAGTATACTGGGAAGAGCCCAGCCAACTCATTTTCTGAAGGGGCATTTCGCGCCAATCCGATCGCAAGCGCGGGAGGTTGCGGGTTTCCTGCTGCCATTGCAAAACTGCAATGGCCTCTTTTTTTTTCGTTTTCTTCTTCTTCTCCTCTAAGTCCTCAGTTACCTATGATCAAACTTCGAAAATTATTTAAAGTTTATAGAATAGATCAAAACTTGAACCTCCATGCACCGAGTCTTCGGGGTCAGAACTTGAAAGTTCATAAAGTCATTTTTTCATAGGAATTGAGGAAAATCATTTTTGACATGTTTCATGTCTTCACTCTGCCCTGACCCTTAATTCGAAATGTTCCGAGTTGCCCCCCCTCCATCCTCGATACTCCATGGGTGATTCTAAAATTTGTGGGTTCACCTTGCCCAGTTTATGTACTAGCTTTCTACTAGCTTTATGATAGCTTTTTACCAGTCTTAAGTTAGGCCCATAATAGAACGGAGAAGAACCTCCCCCCCCGATTTTACCAGTCTTAAACTAGGCTTGTGGGCGTAGGCTAATCATCAAAAATATAGTATACTGTATAAACGGATCTAGTCAGTTCATACTAGCAGGCTAACTAGCTACTGTAGTAGGTTTAGCCTTCTTTAAATATCAGTAGAAATGTACAGTAAACTAGACCAAGAAGGTGGTAGGTCTGAGCACTAGGCTTTCTCCAGACCTGGCTTCAAACTAGGAGTAGGCTTACTAGGATTTTAGCAGTCTTGAACTAGAATTATAATCGATGTAGAAGACTCCCTCCTTAGGATTTTACTAGTCTTGAATTAGACTTATACTAGACTCAGGAAGGGATGGGGGGGGGGGTGAAAGAGTAAAATGAGTGAGCCTAAAAGCTATTAGCTTCCACTTGTTTGCCCTCTATATGTTATTAGCTGGGAATATTTCAAAGTACACTTGCTTGAAATATCATTTCAAAGTAGAGACTTATATAAGACCAAGGAGGGGGCAAACGAGCGGAGCAAGAGAGCTACCCAAAAGCTATTGGCGTGAAATACCCTAACTGACACCAAACGCTGGTAAAACTGGCCCTCAGACCTAATACGTGAGCTACTCAACCAATTATAAAGCAAACCAGGTTAACATTGAAAACGAACGAGTGAAAACCTCACAAAAGGACAGCAGACATGAAACAATGATCTTTTTCTATTTGGCTCCGCCAGACGATTTATTATATTTTTTTTAGCAGGGTACAGATCCATTTTGTTAGGGGGATTACATCCTCAGAAAACGTCCGCATCCGCGTCCGGGAGTTTCTGTGAACTGAGTGACGTGCCGTCTGGCGCTTTATGATGTCATCAATGACCTTGACCTACTTTAGGGACTTGGAAAATTTCAACTTCCAGCCAGGATGCTTTATGACGCGTCTGTGTCCGCGTCCGGGAGTTTCTGTGAACTGCGTGACGTGACGTGACGTCTGGCATTTTATGGCGTCATCAATGACCTTGACCTACTATAGGGACCTACTATAGGGACTTGGAAAAATTTCAACTTCCAGCCTTCATTATATTAGGCCTAGCATGCAGTATATTGAGAAGAGCCCAGCCAACTCATTTTCTTGAAGGGGTATTTTCACGCCAACGCGATTGCGAGCGCGGGAGGTTGCGGGATCCGCGCTGCCATTACAAACCTGCAATGGCCTCTCAATTTTTTTATGATTCTTTTAATGACGTCTTGATCTGAACGCGAGGACGGTCTCTCTTTTTTTACACCGTACTGTTTAAAAAGATAACAGCTTATAGATGGGTAGTAAAACAAAAACAGTCTCCGCCATTCGAGAAGTTCAGAGTCTGACGTTTTTGGGGGACACGAGAGAAGCAGAAGGGAAAGATGCCTAGTCTGTTTAAGGGATTTGGAGAATCCTTAAGCATATGAAGGAGGGAAACTTGAAAGAGTCTCAAATCGAAAACGGATTGATGGTAGCTGAGCGGTTTCAATTATCTCGCTATTCTTTCTAAAGAGTTTCACCCAACATTATTATGTTCTTGTAGGTTCGATGGCGAAAAAGCTACCGAATTCTACCGTTCCTAAAAGTAAGGGAAACGTTTTCCTTATCGACACTCAAAATGATGTACCGAAAGCTAAAAAGTTGTTGAATAATATTGACTTGTCGAACGGCCTGTGTTGGAATGCGGACGAGACTCTCTTCTTCTGGGCGGATACGACGAGGAGAAAAATTTACAAATACGATTACGATAAAATCAATTTGAGCATCAGTAAGTACCTAGATTGTCGGGGTTAGCTGTGAAACTTCACTTTTGAAAAACTGAAACAGCGGGAAATTTTCCAGAATCATTATTCTATTTTCTTTTCATGCAGTCTTTATGGGATGGTGAAAGATTTAGAATATTGTCTGTCTTTCTCTTGAATTTATTTAGGATGGGGATAGCTCCATCCTACGGATAGAAGGATGAGCGCTGTAGGCTTGAATCTCCAGGTCTTGTGAGAATACGAATCCTGATCATGGTGGAGAGAGGTTTCTGTTTCGAGGCCTACCTCATGAGAGGAAAGAAATATGTCGTAAACTCTCTCTTTGTTTGTGCTAGAAAATTACAATTTTTCTCCGATTTGGCGACAGGAAACGAACGAGTTTTAGTGGATTACGAAACAGAAAATTTGAAAGGTAATCCAGATGGTATGACGATGGATCGAGATGGAAAAATATGGTGTTGTTGCGTGGATGGTGGCGGCGAGGTAATGTATACAACCTTTGTCATTTAATATTGTTGAATGCAGCTTTTATGTCAACTTACGAGTAATTCATTCAGAAGGAAGGGATACTCAAAACGAGTACTTCTCTCGCTAGATAATGGTTGTTAACCTAAAGCACTCACGTTCTGTTCGCTCTTGTCTGTTTACTAGTTTCGAGTATCACTTCTTTCGGTATGTTCGGCCATGATCTAAAAAATCGTATCCATAGTACACTTATGCTTCCTTTGGTGGGTTTATCTTCTCTTTGAATTTTCCGTAAGCCTCTCTTAAAACAAAAAAAACATAGGTTTACCCGAAGTTTCTCATTTCCATTGACCATTGGCGTAAATTTCAGGTCTTTCCCCCTTCTCATTCCCCTGACGAAAAATTCATACTCAGAAAAGGACTATAGAAAGACCAGCAGCTGATTTCTCAGGAATAGATCAAGAAAAGAGACTTTAAATTTTGCCTACTATATTCAATATCCGGTATTTATCATGGTAATTTTTGTAGCTCATTCGGATTGATTCAATAACTGGAGAAGTTATGGAACGCATACCCTTCCCCGGTGTTTCGGATGTAGCGTCGGTCGCATTCGGAGGTAAAGATATGGACGAGTTATTTATAACCACGATCACCCGGGTTGGAGAACCCTTATCGGGCAGTCTCTTCGTATTGAGAGATTTGGGTACATCGGGTTACCCCGGAGTTCCGGCCAGGATGTGATACCCTAGAGTTTCAGTCAGGTTTTGATGGAGTCGAAAAATTCAACGTAAACTTGTTCAAATTCTGACGTTTTTCGTGTTTAACAAGACCTAAAGGAGAACGACAAAAGAAAAAAGTTACTTTGCGGTGGTGTCGTTAAATTGAATATTTTACGATACTGAAATGTACCTACACGCATCTAAAGAATATATTTTCCCGCGAGCGATAGTTTTTATTCTAGTTTTGTTGTGGTGAGGTGGAAGGAACATCAAATTGATTCTGACTTCGAAGTGAAGATTATTCTAAGATCATCTGCAAGTTTCTTCAAAAAATGGAATGGGATAAGAGCAAAAGGTAGACGTACATAAATCTTCCAAACAACTCAACTTCCGTCAAAATTGTTTGCTTCTCTCGAAACCACAATTTGCCGGACTTTCGGTGGACGTTCACCTTCTTCGTCAAATAACTTCCCATGAATCAAATTCTGTTTTAAATAATGATATAAAATCTCGAATTATCAAGCTTTATAGCGATTCGTATATAAACCAATCGTTATGCTGAAGTCCAGCAGTTTGGTATAACCGTGTAGCACTTGCAGGTAGTTGATGAATCTCACAAAACAAGAACTTTGTTCTCAAATTGTATTTTTATTCCATAATAAATCACACAAAGCGACGTGAACATAGAAATAAATAAAATGGTCCATCGATTTTAAAATACAAACAAGAATGTATAGGTATACTGAGGATTACGGTGGATTGTCATTAAAACTTTTCGATGCTGCATTTTTTTTTTTTTTGTGTAATTGAACACTGGATCTTGCCTAAAAAAAAAATTCAATGACAAACGGTAAAGGTAATTTTAAAATATAAATAATTTTTGTATTTCTCTGTACATTTTACGTGGATATTATTTGTAACAATTTTCATCAACAAAAGAAAAATGAAAAAAAAAAAAAAAAATTCAATACAATGGTAACAAAGATTCAATTATACGGTAATAAAAATTCGCCTTCGTTATAGAACGTCTTATGAAGACTGAAGAATTAAAAGCTTAGAACTATTTTGTAAAATTCTAAAAAGAATGCATAGCGACACTTTGTAGCTTATAATACCTTTCATCGTAGGTACGCTAGAAGTGCATTTAATAAGAAATCGACTTTTAGGGTGACTAGTACGTAATTCATTGATCTACCTTGGCGTATACTAATAAGAATTTTTTGTCTCTGGTGTATCTTTGTAAAATCATTTAGCCACAGATACAAAAAAACACAAACATACAGTAGTCTTACGTGAGTGATTCATTAAATGCTAGTTTGTCTATAAAATGCTGTTTAAGCAGAGTGATCGTAGGCGAATTTAAATGTAACATTGACGATTTTGGAACAATTATTAGAAGACAAATTAAATACAGGAATGTAGTAACAGAAAGAAAAACAAAATTTACTTAGAATTCATATTATTCAAAGGTCGCCGGGGTCACAAACAAAAATTCTACAAAAAAATAATAGGTAATAAAATGTAGTAGATTTCCGCTTTGCTGTAATGGCCTAGAATTTTTGGAAAAAATAAGTGATTGCAATTTTTTGTTAAATTCTTTCCAATTTCCTCTGGGCCACCATCCCCATCCTGTCTTTTTGGATAAAAAATATCGAGGAAAAAAAGAAGGAAAAAATCATTGTGTTTCAATATAAACAACATGATTTCAAGTACCTATGTTTGGTCCCAAACATGATTGAACTTCGCTTTGATTCTCGCCATTTTCTAATAAAAAATCATCAAATCATCGGCCTACAATTTTTTTTCATAACATTAGCCTACTTAGGTAAATAAAAATGAACCAAACAATTAATTTCTGCAACAATGAAAAAAAAAATAATGACAGAACATAGGCAAGAGCCCTAATTTTTTCCAACATAGGTACTTGTAACAAACTTCATCATCTAGTACCTATTTGTGAATCTGTTTGTTTGATAAATGCAGTCGTCTATGGGAACGCAAGAAAATTGTGTTTCAATAGGATGTGCACACTTGGAAAGCATTCCAAGATTGAAGAGTAAGGAAAACATTTTCTGAAATTGTGTGGGTATACACAGTATGCTACCATCAGAGAATATACCAGAAATGGACTACGCAATTCCAAAAGTTGATCCACAGAAATGAATTAGTTATCTTCAATTAGTCTCAATCACTTCAGATATTCACTTCAAAAAATGTAGAATGAAATGGTAAAAGAGGGTTTAGTTTAACATCAACGTAATATTTACATTGCCTTCTGACGTCACAACAATAAAGTGTATTCATATTGTTCAAAATACCAGAGAACAAAATTTGAGACAGTCATCTACTAGGGGCGTTAGAATTGGAAACATTGAAAATGGGATCAGATTACAACAATTTTCCTGTATTTGAATTTTCATAGTGTAAAGGGAACAAATTCAAGAGCACCAAACTTCCATCCAGATTGTAAAATTTTCTACAAAATATCCTCTTTACTTATGATAATTGATCCAGAGCAATTCAAGAAAACCTTCTGTCTGTCATGTCACTGGCCACATCAATATTTTTTAGTTTTTGTTTTGCACTGTCCTGCCTAAATGTTGCCTTACAGTGTGCCCCAACAGTCTTCAAATTCCTCTTGTATTCTTTTTCAAAAGCTTGATCTTGTAAAAGATAAAGTGATGCGAGCATTGCAGCGAAAAATTTTAGCTTCGGCTTTTGGCCTAAACATACAACCTTGGAAAATCTGGCTTCTAGGAAAATTCAGTATGATTTTGGCTTAATTTGGCTGGCTTAATTCAGCTGATTTGTGGCTGATCAATACTTGAGTTCAGATGAAACAATCAGAAGAATTGGGGCTTCCATGAGTTTGCGGAAGATACCCATTATTTTTATCTACTTTGTGTTCATTTCCATTGGGCGACTGCTTTACAGGCTTGTATGCTGAACGGCTGAATAGCTGATCTAAAGCAGAGCCAATCTTACATATCATTATTCATTATCAGATCTTTGGCAAAGCCAATTTGGCCTCGAGAGTATACTGTAGACATCAAAGTGCAAAAAAAAACTTTTTTTTTTTTCAAGTTTAAAACAGGTTTTAAATGCAGGTTTTTTCTCCCGTTTGACATGTTTTAAACATTGTTTAAAACAATGTTTTTTCCACTTGGAAGAGTCAGAAAAACAATTTAAATAAATCTTATGTTTAAAACAGGTTTTGAACGCGAGGTTTACAGGTTTTGAACGCGAGGTTTTTTCTCACGTTTAGAACATGTTTTAAATGTTTTAAACATCGTTTAAGCCGATGTTTCTGTCCACTGTCCACATGGAAAATATTTATGTTTACCTATTTTATTTATGAACGTCTCGATAGTTGATTACCATATTTTAATTTTAAATATTTAGGGGACGCATTTTATTGTTTTAAAAAGATGGAAAAAAACACGTTCAAACCAAAAAAAACATGTTTTAAACATATTTTTTTTCAATACCGAATTTGTGTTTCTTTTTCTTTTGTGTCTAAAACACGTTTAAAACATGTTTTAAAACATGTTTTCAATGTCCCTTGCTTGAAACATCGCAACCCTGGAGTATAGAGCACTGAGCAATATTGGACTTGAAACAAACAGTGCATCTTTCTATTTTGACTGTAGGGATTGCGGAATGACCAGGATTGCGATGTTTTAAACAGGCGGTGTTTAAAACATGTTTTAAACACGTTTAAAACACATGAAAAAAACAAAACATTGTTTCAAACATGAATATGTTTAAAACGCTGTTTTTTTTTGTTTAAAAACTGTTTTTTTTTAATCCCATTTAAAACATTAAAAACTTTGTTTTTTTTCCCTATCTCTAAAAATATGGTTACTAAATTTTCAGGGTTGCGATGTTTTAAACAGGCGGTGTTTGAAACATGTTTTAAACACGTTAAAAACACACGAAAAAAACAAAATATTGTTTTAAACAATAGTAAATATGCATTCACAATTCTTCCAGGGTTGATCAAATTGGAAAAAAAAATTTAAGGCTGTTTTAAACCACGTTTTAAACAATGTTGAAAACGTTTAAAATGTGTTTTAAACTGGAGAATAAAAACCATATTTCAAAACATGTTTTAAACGTAAAATCTGTTTTAAACAAAAAAAAACGTGTTTTTTGTTTCTTTTTAAAAAAACCGTTTTCTTCGCAACCCTGGGAATGACTGTTATTATGTTATAACAGTTATGACCGTTAACCAAAACAAAATGAGATATTCTGACCAATTGACCAATAACCGTTTTGAGTAAAATGTGGAACTGACTGTAACCATTTGATCGCTTACGTTTTGGTCAGTCAGTCAAAACAGCTAAGTACATTGACAGTTATCATTTCAATATTCTTAAGTTTAAAAACATGTTTTTCCTCCCTTTCCATTTTAACCGTTATGAACTGTTATGACCAAATCATTTTTCAATAATGGTCATGACAGCTAGTTTGACCGTTTGACCGTTTTGAAAAATACTCTACATAACCAATAACCGTTGACCGTTTTAAATTTTGAAGCTGACTGGACTAATAATAACCGTTAACCGTTTCAAATTATTTCAGTCGCAATCCCTAATTTTCAAGGAATCAGGAAAGCTGGAAAAAAAGCTGAAAAAAATGGCTTATTTTGGTTCAGGAAGGTTTTGAATAAAGCTAGCTTTTAGCTTTGCATGGTACCAGTTATAATCACAGGTATCAATTTTTACGCCTCCTCCAGTCCTCCTGATGCAGAAAAGATCCGAGCAAAGTCTCCTCTCTTTCTTTGCTTCTCAATTTTTGGATTTCTGAATAGTGATGGGCGATAGTTGATAGTCTCATGCTATCGATAGTCCCGATAGGTTTTCCAAGGTACTATCTGGACTATACTATCGATAATTAAATAAACGGAAAAGGCACTACGCACCACTATATTACATAAGTACATAAAGGACGACGTTTCGACGCCAAAGCGTCATCATCAGGTCACGAATAGATATATTTATGTAATATAGTGGTGCGTAGTGCCTTTTCCGTTTATTTAATTAAACTATTTTCGAAACCACGAATAAAAATTCCAATACTATCGATAGTTTGAATGAAAAACGTCGATCAGGAGAAAAGTACCTGCGCTACTAGTGAGATAGATACTTTTTTCCTGATCGTTATTTTTTTGGAAAATCTTGTCGAAGATGTATTCTAGTGTTACCAGATGATGGACGCAACTCAGAAATACCTCAAAAACGTGGTCCCACACCTAAAAAGCACATTTGTGCCCAAAGGTGAACGGTGAACGATCGACTATTTGACATTCCAGTTCTTATCTCTTTCATTCAAATGTGTTATCAGTGAATTCCCATCAATTTTGTGATTTTGATGAGAAAAAAAAAAAAAAAAATTGTGAACTATCGATAATTTCTCACACTATCGACGATATTATCGTCGATGGTTATTCACAAAACTATCGTTTTTCCCGATAGTTTTTTCCAAAAACTATCGATAGTACTGACTACTGATAGTCTATCGATAGTTCCCATCACTATTTCTGAGAGCAAAAAGGTGGAAGACCCTAGCGCTCCCAGCGGCATTTTTTGAGAAGTAAACGCAATTGAATAATCTGCAGTTAACGAGGTAGGAATAGAAAATCAATTATTCTCAGAAAGTGGATAGCCTCTTCTGAACTTTTGATTCTTCATTCACTCTTCATTTTGGATTACAGATGTATTTTACCAAGCTTGCTAGATAGTGATGGGCAATAGTCGATAGTTTCATGCTATCGATAGTTCCGAAAGTTTTTCCCAAAACTATTGGTACCATCGATAGTTTGGATTAAAAACGTCAATCAGGAGAAAAATACCTCTATTGCATGTGAGATGGATACCTTTCTCTTGATCGTTATTTTTTGTTGAAAGCCGGTCAAAGGATATATTTCAGTGTTACTAGATGAGGGACGCGACTAAAAAATACCATAAAAACTTGATGCCACACCCATTACACAACTAGTTTCGCCTGACTAATCTTAATTCATTGGACTGAGTACTGGCGCACTTTTACATTTTTAATCTTGCATTTCGCATTGAATTTATTTTCTTTATTTTCCCCTCTATCTATTTTTAACATCTTCGTGCAGATATTATACCCCGGCGACCTTAAGTGGACACACTTAAAATGTATATAGGTAATAACGATACAAATTATTCAGACTGGTTTGATCAATAACGGTCTATTTATCGACGTGAATAGTGGGACTTCATTTTGCGATACCATCTCGCCCAGTCGATGATAACTATTTCTGTCATTTTTATACAGATAATCGGAAATTTTCATAATGTCCAAAGGTCGAAACGACGAAGCTATGGGTAGTTTCGATTTCTCGCACGTTCGCTTACTCTCCAAATCGCTAGAATTCCTTTTTCGTTTCAATCGTACATCTATCACATTATCGTCAGCGGGTTGAAAGTCGGAGAAATTGTCCTCGATATTTTTACCGCTTGAACGAGAGTACTCGACTAACTTACTAATACAAAGATTCTTATTTAAACTTATGTCGTAGTCATTTACGGTTTGGCGCCCCTGACCGTTTCTGAAAGACTGTCTTTGATATACAGCGTTCCGCTCATGCTGATGATATTCGTCAGCGTCGAAAGAAGTCTTACGACTCTGATCCACACTGCTACTAGATTTCCGACTTGACGGTAGAGTCATTCTCTCACTCAATTTCCGCTCCAAAAACTCATCAGGCTTGGACTTCTCCTGAAAATCTAGTCTAGCTCGACTGTTTTCGCTATCGGACGAGTATTTTCTGCTTTTGGAAAATGAAATGGTGCTGCAAATCGAATCCTGTCGTGAAGTTTGGCTCGTTTTTCTCGAGTCGAGTGAATCACTGCGCCCAATCTTACGGCGATTCTTCTCGCCCTTGAAAGAACGATCGAGACAGTTGGCAAAGTTTGGATTGTTTTCTTTGTCTCGTCTTCGTCTTATTTGATCGCGTCTAATGCTCGAATCACAGGTCATGATATTTTTCACGTATTCAAAATTTTGGTACGTGATGATGAATCGTTCTTGTTTTTCGTAAATAGGCGCCAAAGGTGGATTATCGTTGACAACAGCGTGAGTGCTGGTTTGTTCGTTCAAAATATTATTAAGGCATCGAGCCGAGGAACATACGTGCTTACAAATATTATGCTCGAGAAACGATTTACGTTTGTTATTCGAAGGTTTTACGTTTCTCCAGTACGGTAGGGGGTAACACGCTTGATGTCACACTTCTTGCAGGAATTCCAAAGGGCACAGGCCTCTCTGGTTATCGCCGCTACGAAACATTATCATTCCGTCGATTCCTTCTTTTATTTGGATAACAATCTGCAAACATATAAAGTTGACAATCAGAAAGAGACTCGGCTTTTAGTCATCTGAATTCTGAAAAAGGGAGTTATCGTATGATATCTTGAAAGTGATCTACAGTCAGGGTGGATTTGAGAAATGGATCTAAGAGAAACTTGGAAAGTTAATCAATAGAAGTATAGTCACAACAGCTTATGATAAAGTGGTCAGAAAGTTCTTTTTCATTTTCTGAAAGCAAGAGCTAGAAATATGTGTAAATTGCCAACAAAACACGTCTTACTTGATCACGTAATAGGAATACAGGTTTATCACTATTGTCGGCTGCGGACACTTTCAAGCGTTCCATCACTTGTAATACACGCTCTCCTGGGTGCAGTTTGGTAACATACTGGGATGGAAAATAGCCTACACGCCCTAGGCATTTTCCTTTCCACCAATTGGGATCAGTCACATCAATAACGGTAACTTTATAACCAGCTCTGTAATCAGAAAAATATATTTTTGTACTCTAAGCGCGCGGTTTTTAAATGAGAAGCCCTGCTTGTCATTATTTGTCAACCTTTCTTTCAACAGGACCGTTGCGACCAGAGGGAACAGAAGAAGATCTCCTTCCTAATCAGGCGTGGTATGAGGAATCAGGGCAGTTGATGAATTTGGTCATTATTGAAGCTGGGAAGAAAGGCCATCAGTTGGAAAGTGCGTGAACGATGTTTAAGTTGCTCAGTTGAGGAGTTGGCAAATTCGGTCATTATTAAAAATAAAAAAAATTGTCTCTGGTTGATGACAAATTTTGTACGCAATCTGGTGGTCAATTGGGCACGGACCACCCCTCATCACAACAGTCTATACAGCCTTTGCAACGGCCCTGGTTACTTACCTGTACCCATAGATTTTCACAAAACAAGAACATTCAATACCAGATTCACGTCATGAGAGGCGCCTTTATGAATGAAGATAAGAGTAATGGTACGAATATTGCGACCTGAACTCACATCATCTCAATTTATCCTGTATTCGTATGGACTCAGTTGATCCGACTTACCTCAAATCAAGTTCATCTGGACGTTTAGCTTTGTAATTGTACAGCACGACGAATAAATTTGTCGGCAATAATCGTTGAGGTTTCTGCAACAATAGGTCGACAACTTGAAATGGGTCACTAAGGCTTAGCAGATTGTTGCCAAATCTGAATATTACAAACCTGTGGTGATGGGGTGGGAGAATTACTGGCGGATGATGGAGACTTCTCATTGTCATCGGGTAGTTCGACCGAACTCATTCTCATTGGTCGAGCGGATAGTAATCTTCTGTTGTGTACCGGACTTGAGGGCGCTGTAAAATAAAAAAACAAAATTTTCTAAGCACATACTCGGAACGATATCTACTCAAATTCATCACCACGAGTTTTTCCATCGGTCTCTCATGCTCGATTCTTCCTTTCCCCTTCCCCTCCACTAAAGATGAAGAGTCTGTCATTTGTTTTTCCTCTAAACTCATTATGATAAAGTGTGATTTTACTCACGGTCAGCGATCTTTACCATAATTTTGAGAAAAAATTTTCTGATGGACTGATTGAAGAGAGAATTCGATTCTCGTGCGTTTGTACTCGTCTCATCTTAGACTCTGCTTGTAAAAATTCGCTCTCGTTTAGAAATTTTTGATTTAATTCACTCATATTGTTGGCAAGTTCCAAGGTCAAAAAAACTGCGAAAGGGAGAAAAATAGAAAAATCGGGAAAATTCTGCACGAACGGTAGAAGGCAAAACTGACCGCTCCTGCAATCAATTTCGTGTAAAAATATTGTCCGAGAGGGCGGATTAGAGAAGTTTGAGAAATTTTTGATCTCCGAACTTCCCTAGAGAAGAGACAGAAAATTGTGAAGCCGATCTCCTGTAAAGGAGGGACTTCAGAGTATTAGGAATGTTACAAGCCCGAATTTTGACGTCATCAGGAGACTTGGGAGGATAAACTTCCAATTCCTCCGAGTGTATGGAGAAGTACCATTGTGTCATTGTCCTCGCTGGTTCGCCATACTTCTCAGAAAATTAGCAACGAGCTCGACGGCTATAGAGAAGTTCTAGGGTGGAGGGGAAAGGAGTTGGTGCGAAAACTTTTCTGGTTTTTCTGATATTTCGAAGCAAATTTTCCAGTTAGGTCACTAACACAGCAAGGGCTTTCTTTCTTCCTCATTCTCGTCTACCTATTCTCGGGATCATTCACTTCGTTCGTGAGCCATGTCCGATGACGTTATACTTGCAGATTTCAGAATTGGAGTAATACTTTTTAGCCTTTATTATAATAAGCTATACAAAATACCAGGCCTCTTATTAGCCTCCATTACATCAGGTCTTAGCCTAAAACTAACTTATATATTAGTATTAATGCCCACACTAAATCTCTGGTATTTTACAAAGATGAGGGGAACCGGAACCAAGTACCGCTACGGGAAGTGGCTAAGGACTCTGGAACCAAAACTTGTAAGAAGCGGACCCAAGATTTGTGACCTGTTCCAAGATAAGGGCAATTAGCAGCACAGGAGGGCAAAAACAGAATCTAATTGCTACCCTTCAATGCTGCTAGATCTACGGATTTTTGGTCCTTAAAAAAGATACAGGTTTTCTACAGATTTTGCGTAAAATACAGATTTCTTGCGCTCAAGGGAAAAGTACCTTAGACACATACGTGGGAGATACTTTTCCCCTGATCGTTATAGGCTGACGCTGCTGTCTCTCGTAAAATCGAGCCGATCAAGGGAAAAGTACCTCAGTCATTCTTACAAGAGATACCTCTCTCCTGATTGGTATTGATAAATCAGTCAACGTCCGTCAAAATCTGTTTTTAGGTCTCAGGAAGAATGACGGTTACGGATTTTTGAAAATATCATCTGGCAGCACAGCTACCCTTCCTCTGGATCAGGTACTTGATGCTAATCGCCCTTATCTTGGAACAGGTCATATTTGGGTTCAGGAACCGGAACCGAGAGGAAGCGGATCTCAGATTCGGGTTCTGGAACCAGAACTCGAGAGAAACAGATCGAGGGAAGGTAGGGGACCTGTTTTATGAGGTTGACAGGAGGAAGACTTGAAGAAATTCCCAAGCTATGTGGGCGTTCTGAGTCTCAGAGTGTTTGAAGCGTTGCATATCAGACTCATTGAAGGGGCTAATGGAATTGGTGTATGAAGCATTGCATATCTGGTTAACTGAAGGGCCTATTTGAACTCTCAGGCTATAGACACTAACCTTTAAGTTTAAGCTATACATGATAGAAGGGGAACTTGAAAATTTTAGACCTTCAAGCTTTGCCGGTCGGCCGGACAGTGGACGTTTCTTCTAATCCTCCGATAAAACGTTCCTTGTTAATAACTGTTCTCAGCCCAGGAACTGATTTCAACAGAGTATTTCAGCTTCAGCTTTCGGCTCAAGCTTTTGAGCTTAAAAAAGTTGGCTTTTGGCTGGGTTTAGCTGGTTTAATTCAGCTGATTTTCGGCCGATCATTGTTATGAAGAAATGTTGGTTCAGATGATTTGATGAAACAATCAGGAATATTAGGGCTTTTTATTAGTTGTGGAAGAGACCTGTTCACCAGTTTGTGTTCATCTCCATTGTGTGACTGCACTGTAGGCTTCTATGCTGAACGGCTGAACCAGGCGATGATGTTTAAAATGTGTTTGAAACATGTTTAAGACACACAAAAAGTGAGGATCAAGTTTTTGTGTTTTTTTTTTGTTTCAAACTTGTTTTTTTTTGGTACAAAAAAAAACAAAACATTGAAAACCTTGTTTTTTCTTCCTTATTTTCATGAAGTACTTGGCGTCACTAAAAAATGAATATTTATCAATTTTTCCAGATTTGAAAAGGTAAAAGAAATCCGGCCCGCACCTTCCTACCAACTTTGCAATGTGGCCCGTGGGAGGAAGAAGATTGCCCATGCCTGCTCTAGGCCTACCGTGCCAAAGACGAGGAAGAGGTCTTTTAGAAATCTCAACTTAGGAGCAGAAGGGGTGCTACGAATAATTGCAAAGGGGAGTTAGCTGGAGAACGATGAGCTGATTTATAACACATAGTAGAGATCACGAACTCACGGTTGCCTTTTCTTTACCTTGAAGCCAGACGGATTCCAGAAGAAGATTAGTAAGACAGAAGGCGGAGTATTCACTGACAAATTTTGCTCTCCATCCCCCCTCTAACGCCTCTGACTGGTTCAGATTTATGACTAATTTGCTTCAACAGATCCTCCACTGGTCACTTTCTACTCATTACATCTATCTCCTCGTTCAAGTTTTTACGATTGGTCGTCAACGTTGAATAATGAATTATTATTTAAATAGATTGGCGACGTGCAATTATTATATTATACGTACATTGGAGTCGCGAGGAGGAAGAATGACTAGAATGTGGCTCCATAGACGCTGTCGATCCGATTACGTTGCACTTTGGTTGACTGAAGTCTGGAGGCTCGGACGAGTCTAATGAGACGCTCTTCATTCGCCAGTTCATCTTGTGACGTCTCGGAGAATGAGGGGCTGTAAAAATGATAGAAAATTGTTAAAAACAAGTATAAACACAGAAATTATCTATGCTAAGTACTAACGAACTATCACTAATAAAATCTCGCTGACAAGAATTTTAATCCAGTTAAAGCGATCATTCGATTTTCATGAGAAATTAGGAAATTTTAGCTTCAAGTTGACGAAATTGAATCACTTATAGGCATCATCGTTGCAACGATTGGCCGAGAGTTTTGGAGGGAGTCAATTTATTTATTGACGGATTTATGATGAAGGACGTTGGGGCAGCGAGACGGATAGATTTTGTAGAGGTAATTCTTTTAAATCATTTTTTTTTTTTTTTTTTTTTTTTTATGTAACTTTTATTTATTTCTTTTCTTTACAAATTCTGGTCATGAGGGTTGGGTGAGTTTTACCATTGGTTTTTCCTCACCCCCCTCATGACGATGTCGTAACATACTATGTTCAGTACCTAGACTAGACTAATACAAGCAATATTATATCATGGAGAAAAGGTATAATTCTATTTTTATTTTTATTTTATTTTATTTTTTTTTTTTTTACTTTTATACTTATTTATTTTTTATTTTTATTGTATTTTATTTTATTAATTTACTTATTATTATTATTATTATTATTATTATTATTATTTTTTTTTTTTTCTGTTATTCTTATTTTTATTGTAGTTATTGTTGTTTCTCTGTAATTTAGAAGTTGAATAAATTAGTGAATTGAGCGATAAATTTGTATCTATGGTGCCTAGATATTTAAAGTTATACTATGAGATGTACAAAATAATAAAATATATTTTATCTACAATATTTACAGTAGATCCTTTTACAACTATATTACTGGTGATTCAAAATATTATACATTCTACTACTCAACTGAAGGACAACTACAATATGGCAACAATTCTTTCACTCCTCTATCATCGAGCTTTTAATCTATACTACAATTATATAGAAGCTGAGGCTACTCTAGTTTACATTATTCGAGTAATTAAAGTAGCGAAGATACTTACCGACTGAAGAAAATTAATATGAATTTTAGAGTTTTCATGCTATTTTTCATGCTATTCAGACTACAAAATGATGATGTTCTTTTGGCGAGGAAGGTGTAATTATTATTCTATCTGTGCTCAGAATATTACGAAAGAATGTAACACAAATTTGCAGTTGAAGTGAAGAAAGGAAATGCACTACCGAAAAAGAAGCTTATTGAGAAGAGGCGAAAATTTGTTGAATATATTTTTATCTACAAAAGAGACCCCTTCTTCGGGCCAGCAGTCCGAGTGAATTTGTAGTGAAAGCTCCCTAAAATTTTGGTGGACGAACTCTCCACAAGATCTGTTTTCTTTTGTTCAGCCTGGTAGCATCCTCTCTGTTTTCCTCAGAAAACATTTGCGTTTGATTTTGATGACACCATCGACTTGTGACGTCACCGACATTAGTTGGGCTCGCTTATGTGAAATGGAAAAAAATTATATTTGAAATGAAAACGTGCGCATTCGACTTTGATTATGTCAGAAACTTGTGACTTCACCAACTTGAGTCAAGTCAAGGCGTTCGACTTTGATGACGTCACGAACATAGGTCAAGTTACGTAGAATAGAAGATTATCCTCAGAAAACGTCCGCGGTGACTTTGATGACGTCATCAATCTGGGACTTCCCCAATGTAAGTCAGGTTAAGTTATGTTGTTTGGAAGGAAAAATCCTCAGAAGACAGTCGCGTTCGACTTTGATGACGTCATTAACTTATGACGTTATCAACCTAAGCTATTTTGGGTCACCTAGCTTGAAAGAATTTGATAAGAATGTGAATATCTCAGGGGACACGTGAGAATTGTGGTTTGATAGGAGGTTCGGAGTTCTCCTCTTTTACTTGTCTCGTCTCCTCCTCTTCCAATTTTTCTTTCCGCCATTTGTCTTGCGGGTAAGAGAGATCCGCGTCCGACATTTGTGACGTCATTGATAACCTTGACCTTCTCCGGGAACTCGAAAAATGTCGATCTCCGATTCTATGAGACGAATGCAGGACTTGAAGACATTTTGAGTTTCGAACCCCTGTTGAAGCTAAAAATTTCAAGCTATAGAAGTACAAGCTGGGCCACAACTACGGAGTCTTCGGCTAGTTATAAGCTAGGGTTGAAGGAGCATTTTAATTTTATGACTTCTCATGTTAGGACTAGTTTCAAGGTATTGGAGTTGTATCCTTGAAGAATATCCGGGCCCGATCTTTTTGACATCATCAATGACTTTGACTCGATTTAATTCCGAGTTTCGATCGATCCTTTATAGGAAGATTGAAGTTGACGAGCACAAGGTAGCCTGGCAGAAGGGTAAAGTGGGAGATTCGGCGTTCGCTGACCATCTCTACTGGGCACAGCTTTCAGGAGGGATCCAAGGTGCTTCTTCACAAAGAGGGCTCGTATTTTAAGTGTACCGCTTTCGAGCACATCGAAATCATTCGTCATAAGAACACTGGTTGTCTCATTATGCTGAACAGGCGAGGCCTTTTTTTTTTCAATTTAGGCGATGTTAAATTCCCCCCCCCCCCGCTATCACGAGGCCTACAGTAGCGCGAGGCCCAAAACGGTGATACCCACTTGCCACCCCCTGGCAACGGCCCTGCTCGAGCCTGAGACTTCAGTTTGAGACTCCAGTTTAGGACTCGAGCTTCAGACTCAAAACGGAGACTCGTGACTGACACTTGAAAAGACTAAGACTAGAGCTTCAAACTAGAGACCGAGACTACAAATTGAGACTCGAGCTTGAGAATCGAGACTGACACTGAAGACTCAAGACTGAGACTTGCGACTAGAGACTCGAGACTGAGACTCAAGACTGACACTGACGCTTGAGATTCAAGACTGAAACTAAGGATTGAGACTCGAGCTTGGTACTCGAGACGATTGAGACTTGAGACTGAGACTCGAGGTTCAGGATCGAGGCTGAGACTTGAGACTGACATTCAAGCTTGAGATTCAAGACTGACACTAAAGACTGAGACTCGAGACGATTGAGACTCAAGACCAAGACTCAAGATTGAGACTCGTGACTGATACTCGGGACCAATACTCGAAACTGAGACTCGCGACTAAGACTCGAGTTTGAGACTCAACACCGAGACTCTAGCTTGAGAATCACTATTGAAACTCACGATTGAGACTCAAGACTGACACTAAGGAATGAGACTCCAGCTTGAGACTCGATACTAAGACTCAAGCTTGAGGCTTGAGAAGATTGAGACTCAAGACCAAGACTCACGATTGAGACTCGAGGCCAAGACTTGTGACTGATACTCGGGACCAAGACTCGAGACTGAGACTCAAGGTTCAGAATCGAGGTTGAAACTTGAGACTGACACTCGAGACTAGGACTCGAGACTGAGACTCTAGTTTGAGACTTACGATTGAGACTTGAGACCGACACTCGAGACTTCAGACTGACACTAGAGACTGACACTCAAGGTGCAGAATCGAGGTTGAGTCTTGAGACTGACACTCAAGCTTGAGATTCAAGACTGACACTAAGGACTGAGACTCGAGACTACTGAGATTCAAGAAGATTGAGACTTATGACTGATACTCGGGACCAATACTCGAGACTGAGACTCGAGACTAAGACTCCAGTTTGAGACTCAACACCGAGACTCAACACCGAGACTCCAGTTTGAGACTCACGATTGAGACTCGAGATTGAGACTCAAGACTGACACTAAGGAATGAGACTCCAGCTTGAGACTCGAGACTAAGACTCAAGATTAAGACTCGAGGCTGAGACTCGTGACTGATACTCGGGACCAAGACTTGAGACTGACACTCAAAACTGACACTCGAGACTGAACCTCAAGGTTCAAAATTGATGTTGAGACTTGAGACTCACACTCGAGCTTGAGACTCGAGAAGATTGAAACATAAGAACAAGACTCAAGATTGAGACTCGAGACGGAGACTCTAGTTTGAGACTTACGATTGAGACTCAAGATTGAGACTCGTGACTGAGACTCGAGACTAAGACTCTAGTTTGAGACTCACGATGGAGACTCGAGGCTGAGACTCGAGATTGAGACTCAAGACCAAGTCTCAAGATTGAGACTCGAGACTGAGACTCAAGACTGAGACTGGAGACTGACTCTCAAGACTCACACTCAAGACTGAGACTGGAGACTGACTCTCAAGACTCACACTCGAGACTGAACCTCAAGGTTCAGAATCGAGGTTGAGACTTGAGACTGACATTCGAGCTTGAGACTCGAGACTAAGACCCAAGCTTGAGGCTCGAGAAGATTGAAACATAAGAACAAGATTCAAGATTGAGATTCGAGACTGAGACTCTAGTTTGAGACTTACGATTGAGACTTGAGGCTGAGACTCGAGACCGACACTCGAGACTTCAGACTGAGATTTGAGACTGACACTCAAGACTGAGACTCAAGGTGCAGAATCGAGGTTGAGACTTGAGACTGACACTCAAGCTTGAGATTCAAAACTGTCACCCAAGACCAAGACTCGAGACTGAGACTCATGGTTCAGAATCGAGGTTGAGACTTGAGATTGCGACTCAAGACTTGAAACTGAGACTCGAGCAGTGCCGTCGCCGGACTTTTTGAGGCCTAAAGCAAAATTTCAACATGAAGCCTACTTTCAATTCAGACAATTTTTTATTTTAGCGGGGAACCCGCTATCCCTTTTGTTGGGTGTACTCCCAGGAATTTTTCTGCGAGTGCGTCCGCGAAAGTTGATGACGTCACGGAGAGGGACTTGGAAAAATTTCGACACTCTATAGCCATATATGATAGGAAGTGGACTTAGAAAAATTCCTACCTCCGAGCTATGTATGATAGAAGGGGGACTTGAAAGAATTTCGAATCTCGAGTTCTCCCCCCCCCCGATCTCGCGCTCGCGAGGTTGATGACGTGATAGAGGGGGATTTAGAAAATTTCAACTTTTTAGCCATGTATGATAAAAGAGAACTTGAAGTATGGTTTTTCTTCACGCCGTCGCGAGTCCTACAGTAGCGTGAGGCCTGAAGCGGTGGTACTTACTCGCTACCCCCTGGCGACGGCCCGGCGCCTGTTTGATAACGCCATGATGTAGCAACCAAGCATTCAGTGATCTTTATTTGAGAATTTCCTACTTGGGATGTACGAGGTTTCTCTATTCACAAATTGGTTGTGCAGAAATTCCACTTAATGAAGTGGCTTCGAAAAAACCGTTGATTAACCCGCGTGAAATGCATCGTAAATTCTAACCTTCCAACTCCATAATGTTACGCATCGCATATTCTGCATACAAAATCAGAAATATCTAAAATCACCTACGCTGAGTGAAAAGAGAATTTCAATTCAAATTACAATGTATCTTTCGCGAGGACGGTGTTTGCGTTTTTCTTTGGATACATTCCTCTCAGTATTGTTATTGTGTACATTAATATTTGCAAGTGTTTTTTCATTCTACATGCTTGCTCGGTCGCTGCAGCTTAACTGGACGGCTGGAACTACCGAGGTGGCGAAAAATTTGATCAATTGGGCAGAACTGACCGATGGACTACGAGAGGAGATGTATTTAATGGCGGACGGATCACACCTCAAGTTCCCACTCAGTGAAAAAAGTGAAACTGATTTACAACACAAAATTACTTCCATTGCCGTGTCGAAACTTTCAATGAATTTGAAGACAATGCAGCGAACCGAGAATTTGATACAAAATATTACGCTAAATTTATGTTTGGACTATTACGAGCTGTTTGCGTGGTCCGATTTAGGCTGGAAATCTTCCGAAATAATAATGCGTTCTTTATTACAAGATTTTTTCAACATTCTAAATTATCAGATGCAGAATGATAAAGTACTGCGAGATGAATACAAGAAGAGGGTAAACGAAGCCCGCGAAACCGTCAAAAATTATTCAAAGATGAGTAAACCGCTAATAAAGGTGATGATGAAACCAAGGGATGAAACCTCTGAAACTAAGGAGCAGATGAAATTATTCAAAGACAAGAAGATATTTCGTCGATCATACTTGAATGATGTGTTCTTGGTGTTTCTAAACGAAAATATCGAAGAAAATTTTAGGTCGTCGGATTATGAGTTCATCGACCGCTATTCTCTGGTCAGGGCTTTGTACCAAGAGGCTAGGGCTTCTTCGAGCAGAGAATCTAAAGTCAACGACGTGTATCAACAAACCTTAATCAAAGCCGAAGAAGAGCTGTGGAGTGAAGGAATCTGGACTTACTCCTCTAATGAACATTGTGTCAGAACAAAGGACATTTTTTTCGATTCATTGAAACTAAAGCTTGTGTTGAAATTGGATAATCATTTGCATACGGAAATTGGAAGTCTAAAGAAAGAGATAGAGACTTTGTTCACAAAATTGCCCAAGGCAATCGAGTCACTACATTCTGTTGATGTTCATCAAAAGAAATACTCCTGTCAGCGACCACAATCTTGTTCAATGTTGATGTTGAAAAAGCTAATTTAATAAAACACAGAAAAATATAATTTTCGAATATGCTTCATATGATGAGAAGAACTTTTCAGTAGTATTTCGTAGGAAATCATGTTTCTACATACATGATCTCAGGGTGTTGATTTACTCGTGCAAACATAGGAAGGTAGACCTTCAAACCTCTCAGCCAGGGTCTAACTGTAGAGTTTTGGGTATGAAAGCTAAGATGACTCAAAGGAGAATAGGCTCGGAGGGGGATTTCTAATACTCTTAAGTTTGGTTAATTGATTTTCAAGAAAAAATACAAAGGTGTGACATCAATGTACTCACGCGGCTAAAAACGTCAACCTAGGCTATAAGTATATGGAGTCTTAGGCCAGTCGTAGGCTGAAGTTGGAGGAGCATTATTAGTTTACAACTTCTTACGCTCAGACAAGTTTCGAGCTATTGAGGTTCTATCCTTGAAGCACATACATGTCCGTTTTTTGTGACACCATCAATGACTTTGACTTGATCTAATTTTCCGACTTTCAATTTTTCATAGGGAGTGGACTTGAGAAATTTGGAACTATGAACCTCTGTTGAAACATCGACTTCGATTTGAAGTCGACATGGTTCAACGGGTAGGGACTTGAAAATATCGTACGGCTTCCAACAAAGTTGAATGGAGGCTTTGATATCAAGAATTGTAGAGGAAAATTGAGTTGATTTCTCAGAGTAGGCTATAATTATGGAGTCTTGAACTGAATTTTTCCTCTAAGAGTAGAAGCTAGACTAAAACTGCCATATTCTATAAGGGAGCCCAGAAAATTTGAAGTTCAAACTTTTCAGGTTATGACTCATTCTCTCACTGAAAACTATATAAGTTGAAGGGCGGGAAGTCATCAGATGGAAGGAGGATTCGAAAAATTAAAAGTGAGAGGACATACGTAAGATTATCAGGTCGGATTCCCGAAATACAAACAGCAAAACGTGACGTCATCACGGCACGATCATTGGTTCGAATCCTCGTATAAAAGATGCTCACATAAATCAATGTGTGATATCGAGAAGAATTATGACAGTTACGAAAAGCAAAGGGACTTTTGGGACTTTTAAAAATTACAACCACGTAGAAAGAGAAGTCAGCGATTCTCGACAGAGGATTGAAAAGAGAGAACATTGCGGATTTTTCACTGCATTGCGGAAAGTGCAATTGGCGCTTCATTACTTCTCAGCTCAGAGGGAGGATTTCATAACCAGAAATTACTCTGTCCAACATCATCATCATCACGCAGTCAACATTGGAAACCAAGCATTAAGAAAATTTCATTCGGAATAGTTCCGAGATTTTCCATTAGCAAATTGACTGTTCAGAAATTCCACTTGGTAAAATTGTTTCGAGAAAACCGACAATTAACCCACGAAATATGCATTCAATGTGAATTGCATCGCAAATTCTAACCTTTCGACTCAAAAATCTTACACATCGCATTACTCTGAATACAAAATCAGATTAGTATTTTAGACGACTAGTGTTTCAAGTAAGTGATTATCGTGAGTTCGATATTGCAGCGCGAGCCTTTGTCCACCCAGCTTATTAACAGTTGGGTTGAGGAGAGCCCATGCGTGGATCGTACAAGTATAAGAAAAAATGATACCTAATGAAAGCAATTCAAATTTCAATACGCGTCTTTTGTGTAAACGGTATTCGTGTTTTTCTTCAAAAATATTCCTCTCAGTTTCGTTATTGTGTATAATATCAAGTGCAATTGTTTCCCTAATCTACTACCTTGTTGTATCGTCACAGCTTGAATGTTTGAATAAAAGTGGAGATGCATTTTCTCAAACACTCGAGCAGTGGAAATCATTTCACATGCAGTATATTGAAATTTCATGGTCTGACTCAAACGTAAAAGAAAATTTGGCCAATTGGGAAAGATTGACCGGTGAACTACGAGAAGAAATCTTTGTAATGGCGGACGGATCACACCTTAAGTATCCACTCAGTGAAAACGAAGAAACTAACCAAGAACACAAAACCACTTCTATTGCCGTGTCTCAACTTTTGATGAATTTGAAGACAATGCAACAAACCGATGATTTGATACGAGATATCACGTCCAAGTTATACAGGAATAATTACGAGCTGTTCTTCTGTACAGATTTCGCCCGTTCGGTCAAGGCTCGAAAATTTCTTGAAACAATACTGCGGACCTTAATGCAAGATTTTTTCCGAACTCTCAATTGTCAGTTGAAGACTAATGAAGAACTGAGGGGTGAATACAAGAAGAGAGTAAACGAAGCTCGCGAAGCCGTAAATAAAGATTCACACATGTCAAAACCGCTGATAGAGATAAGAGGAGAGTACATACGCTCTGACGTTCTGAAAATATTATTCGAGGACAAAAGGACATTTCGTCGATCATATTTGAATGATATGTTTTTGGATGTTTTACAAGGTCGTGTCCCAGGAAATTCGTCGGATGAGTTCATCGAACTTTATTCTATAGTCAGGGCTTTGGTCGAAAAAGCTGTCACTTCTCCGAACAGTGAATCCAAAGTCAACGACGTATATCAACGAGTTTTAATCGAGGGCGAAGAAGAACTATGGAATAGAGGAATATGGACCTACTCCGATAGAAAATATTCTGAAGTCGAAATTGCTAAAATCTTGTTCCCCACGTTGCAGAGAAAAATTATGACGGATCCTGTTTTGTACGAGGAAATAAATAGTCTGAAGAAGGATATAAATATTCCGGTTTATGAAAATACAACAATCAACTGGGCCACCTTATTTTTCGGAAGAAATACGTTTTACAATTACATTCAATATTGATGTTGAAAAAAGTAAATTTAATGAAATACAGGAAGATATAATTTTCGATTAGTCGTTTATAGTTATTTTTCGTCTAATGAGAATTACTTATCGGTAATAATTAAGTAACTTGATGGCTGAAATTTTCCGGACCCCTTTTCTGTTGTTCCGAAGGCGGCAAAATCTCTGCACCTACAGTTAAAGAAAAGCAATCTCAAGTAGAGAAGGGTTTAATGTAGTTCGGGGATTCAAGAATGTCTCGAACTTTGATTTCTATAAGCATCAATAGCAAATTGAAGCTCAGGACCAAAGCGAGGAATAAAATACAGTAAATGGGAGCTCGCATCTACTTGAAGTTTGTAAAAATTATCCTACTCGCGAAGTAGGTCTAGATATTGATACATTCCTGATCTCAGCCCCGAGTAAGAGTTTCAAAATTGAACTCTGCCCAGTATCTCCACGTCTAAAATTGGAAACGAAGCATTCGGTGAATCTCAAAAGGAGACTATCACCAACCGTCGGCCAAAAAAGTTCATTTATAAGTCTACCGGACGGCCTCTGTCATCAATGTACTGAAAAGGGAAGCAAAATGAGAACGGATTTGAAAGAATTTCAAGTCTGTACATCTTAAAGACTAGAAAAATACAAATGGAAGAAAAGGGAATCATGCAGGAGGGGAGTAGTTTTTGTTTTGAATTACAGACAGAAAAGAGACTTAGTGAGCTGCCCGAGATTGCAACACGCATTCTGTTTTTTGGGAGTCACTCGCGTACGTGCAGTGTCAGGCTCGGAGGTTTCCCAAGTCCCTGACCGATCTCATAAATAGTTTGAAAGTTGAAATTCCTCCAAGTCCCACTCCGATCGCATTTAGATTCAAAGTTGCCTGTTGTATAGGAGGTTCTAAAAACTTGCCGTGCGCTGTCCACCGGCGGCCAAAATGACGTCATCAGATCGTCAAGTCA
Source organism: Aspidiotus destructor (assembly GCA_035079395.1). Lineage (NCBI taxonomy): Eukaryota > Metazoa > Arthropoda > Insecta > Hemiptera > Diaspididae > Aspidiotus > Aspidiotus destructor. The sequence continues at coordinate 38,955,225 of JAVHKZ010000003.1, read as the reverse complement.
CAGATCGCATAGAGTTGACTTGGAATGATGTCATCAGATTCTTTCAAGACTTTTTCTTATCACTTAAATCTGTTAAGATGACGTCATTACACCTTGTCGTCAGAGGGTCGGCAATGAATGACGTCATCAGAATGATTGTGATTTGACAAGGTTTGATATTGAAATTCTTACAATTTTTTTTCTATCACATATAACTGGTCAAATGACGTCATCAGAGTTTGACGTCTCAGGGTCGGCAATAAATGTTACCGGCTAAGCGTAAAGGTACTATTTGGGCCAAAACAAAATATATTTTACAGGACAGCGAAAGAACAAGAAAAAGTTGCTTTATGAAACTTGTCAGCGCTGAAGTTTACAATGGGATACTGGAATTAGGAAAGTGCTTTGGGTTAAATGGTTGACATATTTGGATTCAGCGATGTTTTTTACATAAAAATAAATTCTTAACTCATTTATCATTGTTCGGCCCAAATGGTACCTTTACGCTAGGCCGGTCACAAATGACGTCATCAAATAGTGCCGTCACAGGGTCGGATATTAAAATTCTTCCAAATCTCTTTTTAGCGGGGAACCCATTATCTATTTTGTTAGGGGGATTACACTTGTCAGAAAACGTCCGCGTCCGCGAGTTTCTGTGAACTGCGTGACGTGACGTGACGTGTGACGCTTCATGACATCATTAATGACCTTGACCTACTTTAGGGACTAATAGAAATTTCAAATTCCCGCCTTCATCATATCAAGCCTAGTATACTGTACAGTACATATACTGAGTCGTGCCAACGTGATTGCAAGCACGTTCAACTCATTAGGTCATCATTTTCAAGACTTGGAAACTAGGATAGATATGATAAGAGGCGGACCAGGGAGGTTGCAGGTGTTCCGCTGCCATTGAAAACCTGAATAGGCCTCTAAATTTTCTATCACATACCTATCTGGTCAGATGACGTCATCAGATATTGATGTCACAGGTTGGCAATAAATGATGTCATCAGATATTGAGGTCGTAGGTCGGCAATAGATGACGTCATCAGATAGTGACGTAACAGGGTCGGCAGTAAATAATTTTATCCAATTGTGACTTTGCAGGGAAGGCATTGAATGACGTCATCAGATATTGACATCACAGGTTGGCAATAGATGACCATCAGATAGTGACGTAACAGGGTCGACAATGAATAACGTTAACCGATTGTGACTTTGCAGGGACGGCATTGAATGACGTCATCAGATATTGACGTCACAGGGTCGGCAATAAATAAAGTAATCAGATTGTGACCTTGCAGGGTTGGATATCAAAATTCCTCTAAATCTCTTTTTCATCAATCTGGTCGGATGACGTCATCAGATCTTGACGTCACAGGGTCGGCAATGAATAAAGTCATCAGATTGTGATTTTGCAGGGTCTGACATCAAAATTCTTCCATATCCCTTTTCTTTCACACATAGCTAACTGGTCACATGACGTCACAGGGTCGTCAATAAATGACGTCATTAGATTGTGAATTCACAGGACCAGTAATGAATAATGTCATCAGATGGTGACTTCACAGGGACGGCAATAAATGTCGTCATCGAATTATGACGCCATAGGGTTGGATATTGAAATTCTCCCAAATCTTTCTTCTATCACATAAATCTGGTCAGTTGACATCATGAGATTGTGACGTCACAAAATTGTACATTGAAATTCTTCCAAGTCCCTTTGCTATCACATATATCTGGTCAAATAACGTCATCAGATGGTGACGTCACAGGTCGGCAATAGATGACGTCATCAGATAGTGACGTAACAGAGTCGGCAATAAATAACGTTATCCGATTGTGACTTTGCAGGTACGGCATTGAATGACGTCATCAGATATTGACATCACAGGGACGGCATTGAGTGTCGTCATCAGATTGTGACATCAAAAGGTCGGGGATTGACATTCTTTCAAGTCTTTCGTCTATCACGTGTGTCCGGTCGGATGAAGTCATCAGATCTTGACGTCACAGGGTCGGTATTAAATGACGCCATTAGATTGTGACATCAAAATTTTGGCGGTCAAAATGTTTCCAAATTGCTTTCTATCACATACATTTGGTCAGATGACTACGTCAAATTGTGATGCCACAAGGTCGGATGACGTCATCAGATTGTGACATCGTATTTTTTCTTAGTCCTCCTCCGACAACATATAGTTTGGAAGTTGACATTTTTGCAATCTTCTCTCCTATCATTTACAATTTGGAAGGTCGAAAGTCTGACAGAGAATCTGTTCTAAGGAGATGATTGAAGTACTTCTCCTATCGTATGCAACAGACTCGAAAGGATTTCAGAATTCTCAAGATTTCAATTTCAATTCCCACCACTAAAACCAATAAGACCCTTAGGACAGGTTCCCTGCGCTCCTTGGTCAACTTCGTCGAAGAAGCCGTAGTTTTTTCAAGTCGTGTTTCTGTGATAATTATGTAGCTTGAGAGTCGAACTGTTTTTAAGTTCCCCTCTTCTCACCTATAGCTCGGAAGTCAAAATTTTTCCAAGTCCTACATTTTGCCAACGGCACCCGTCAGTTTTTTTTTTTTAAACAGGTTCTCTGTGAAAATCAAAAACCAGACATAGGACGAATTTTATAAGGGAAAATCCTGTACAGAATATTAATAAGGAAGCTCTTCTACAGGAAGTTATTTCAAAAAATTTGCCTTACACCATGCCCCGTATGATATATCCAAATGGTTCAAGTTTAATATCATTGTCAAAAATGGTCCGAGTATTCTTCTTATCGCACATAGCTCAAAGGTTTGACTGAAAAAAATTTGGGTTTTCAAGCCATAATAATGATATGATAGGCGGAGGACATGGAAATTTCTGACTCTCGAGCCGAAATATATGATGAAAGAGGACTACTTGATAGGAAAGAGGTTTAGAAAAATTGACTTCATGGTACAAAAATCTCAGAAAAACTTGAGACTGTTCGTTTCAATTTGAAATCTCTTTATCAAAATCAACTCTATCCATAGAACAGGTTCCCTGCTCCCCTTCTTCAACCTCTTTAAGACAGCCGTCGTTTTTGCTTCGGGCTTTTTTTTAATCAAAAATTAACTGCCGCAAAATTGCACCCAGTAAAACGGCTTCGAGAGAACCGACGATAAACTTGTTAAGTATACACCCAATGTGAAATAGGTGGAGCAGGAAATGCAAACCCGTGTCAGCTTCACAGACTCATATCCAAACTTGTTCGCACGTCTTTCTATTCCTTCTCAATCGCATATTCATTCAGGTAATCCGAGGTCGCTCGATCGTGACGTCGCAAAAAATTACAAACCAAGCATTCGGTAAATTTATGCAAGAATTTCCTACGCGGAGTATTTTCTTCAGGATTTTTCAGTTCGGAAATGGGCTGTTTAGAAATTCCGTAAGGTGAAACGTCAATGTCTTCGCGAACATCCGCGATCAACTCGTCGAGTATGTCCTCGATCTAAAATGTAGGCCTATCGTAAATTCTAACCTTTTGACATCAAAATTTTACGCATCGCATATTCTGCATACAAAATCAGAAATAGCTACAGGCCTAAAATGACATGAAGTAAGGAGAAAATTTCAATTCAAATTCTAACGTGTCTTTTGTGTTAAAGGTCCTCGTGTTTTCCTCCGAAAATGTTTCTCGCCATTTCGTTATTGTGCGTAACGATAAGTGTTTTTCCAATCTACAACCTTGCTGCGCCATTGCAACCACTCTCGATAACTGATATTTTCAAGGAGGTAGCCAAGAAAAGTTTCAACAAGAGCGAAGGTGATGCATTCTTTCCAACAGTTGAGGAGTGGAAATCATCTCACCAGGACCTTATGAAACTTGCGCAGTCTAACGGGACATTGCAGAACAATTTATTCAATTGGGGAGAATTGACCGATGGACTACGAGAAGAAATTCTAGTAATGGTGGACGGATCACACCTAAAGTTTCCACTTAGTGAGAAAAAAGGAACTGAACTAGAATATAAAACTATTTCCATTGCCGTGTCCCAACTCCTGATGAGTTTGAAGACAATGCAACAAACCGATAGTTTGATACGAAATATCACGCTCAAGTTATTCATGAATAATTTCGAGCAGTTCGTTCATACAGATTTCGGCCGTTCGGTAACCGGTCGAGAAATTTCCGAAACAATACTGCGTTCTTTAATGAGCGATTTTTTCAGAATTCTAAATTATCACATGGAGACTGATGTAGATCTGCGAGATGAATACAAATGGAGGATGAATGAAGCCCGCCGTGTTGTAAAACGAGATCCAAAGATGTCTGGACCGCTGATGGAGATAAAAGCGTGGGACGAATATACAGACACTGAAGAGCTGAAGAATTTATTTGAAGATAAGAAAACTTTTCGCCGCTCATTTTTGAATGATTTGTTTTTGCAGTTTTCAAACGAGCATATCGAGGGAAATGTCAATTCGTCGGATTCCCAGCTGATCGAACGTTATTTTTTAGTCCGGGCTTTGATTCGAAAAGCTGTCGCTTCTTCAAACAGTTTATCCAAAGTCAACAACGTATATCAAAGAGCCATAATCCAGGGCGAAGAAGCACTTTGGAATAAAGGAATATGGACCTACTCCGATAGAAAAGATCCTGTCGAAATAGCTGTAATCTTGTTCGAATGGTTGCAGCTAAGTATGCGATCTAATCCTATTTTGTCCGATGAAATAGATAGTCTAAAGAAGAATATAATGCTTTCGGTTTACAAAAATGGCACACAGGAACTCCCCAGCTTAGTTAGGAAAACAGTTGACGAGGAATACGAAGATTATTTAGGATTGCCAGGCAAGTAATAATCATTTCCATTCCTCCTAAAATGAAGTTTTCTGAAATATGGAAGAATATGTGCTTTTTCACTAATTACAAAAAGAGTATAAATATCAGTAAAAACTTTCTACACGTACAGTTTTTGACATTATATATTGGATTTTTTAACTTGGAAGAATGGTGGCTACCTTTGAAAAATAATGCGTTCATATCATTGACTGAAACTGCGCTCAATGTTGCAGAAAATAATAGGAGCAATGGAGCATACTTGAAGAGGTGGTTTTTCGCCGATTGGAAATTATATTTTGCCGTGAGCTTTGAATTCAAGAGACCACATCCTAAAATACGGCGATTTCGCATAGGTAGTTCATCAGGACTTTCATTCACCTTCAAAATAAGTTCAAGCTTTTTTGCGGTTTCTTCTGAAGACATACTAACAGTCACTGATTTCTTAAAAAGCGTCAGTAAAGGCTAAGCTTCTTTCTTTGAGCGGCGTGATGGTTCTAGACAAGTTGGAGTATGTGTTCCCAATGTGCGCCACTTATATACCTATGTCGTCATTAAGGACCTACACGTACAGCATAATATGTTAGTAGGTGCTGCGACAATATCCGATATCTTAGCGCAGTTCTACGTATGATTATAATTGCTTTCACTTAAAATATGCAATTATATGTTCAAGCAACCAAAATATGCAAAAAATTTCACAAGATAGTCCACTTTACAACTGGCCCAAGTCTCACCGTCAGCGAAAAAGTTTATTTTCAAGTCTACCGAACGGTGCCTTTAATCAATGTACTGAAAAGGTTCGAAGCAAAATGAGAACAGATTTGAAAGAATTTCAAGTCTGTACATCTTAAAGACGAGAAAAATACAAATAGAAGAGAAGAAAATCATGCGGGATGGGGTTAATTTTAGTTTTGAATCACAGACAGAAAAGAGACTTAGTGAGCTGCCCGGGATTGCAACACGCAACTTGTTTTATGGGAGTCACTCGCGTGTAGTGTCAAGCTCAGAAGTTGGACTTTGTCTGAGTCCCTTACTCATCATGAATAGTTTGAAAGTTTAAATTCCTCCTAGTCCCACTCCGATCGCATTTAGCTTCAAAGTCGCAATTTTAAGAGGGAACCTGTTCTACGAGAGGTTCTAAAAATTTGCCATGCGCCGTCCACCGGCGGCCAAAATGACGTCACCAGATCGTCAAGTCACAGGGTTGGATGTCTTAATCAGATCGCATAGAGTTGACTTTAAATGACGTCATCAGATTCTTTCAAGTCTTTTTCTTATCACTTAAATCTGGTAAGATGACGTCATTACATCTTGTCGTCAGAGGGTCGGCAATGAATGACGTCATCAGAATGATTGTGATTTTACAAGGTTCGATATTGAAATTCTTCCAATTTTTTTTTTTCTAGATGACGTCATCAGACTTTGACGTCTCAGGTTCGTCAATGAAAGTTACCGGCTAAGCGTAAAGGTACCGTTTGGGCGAAAACAAAATTTTACAGGAGAGCGAAAGAACAAAAAAAAATTGCTTCATGAAACTTGTTGGCGCTGAAGTTATCAATGAGATACTGGTTTTAGGAAAGTGCTCTGGTTTAAATGGTTAACAATTTTGGATTCAGCGATATTTTTTACCTAAAAATCAATGCTTAACTCATTTATCATTTTACACTTGGCCGGTCACAAAATATGACGTCATCAGATAAAAACGTCACAGGGTAGGATATTAAAATTCTTCCAAATCTCTTTTTAGCGGGGAACCCATTATCTATTTTGTTAGGGGGATTACACTTGTCAGGAAACGTCCGCGTCTGCGAGTTTCTGTGAACTGCGTGACGTGATGTGTGAAGCTTTATGATATCATCAATGACCATGACCTACTATAGGGACTTGCAAAAATTTCAACCTTTAGCATTCAGTATATCAAGCCTAGTATACAGTCTTTTGAGAAGAGCCCCGCCAACTCATTTAATGAGGGGACATTTTTGCGCCAACGTGACCATGAGCGCGTTCAACTTATTACGTCATCATTTTCAAGAATCAGAAACATGGATAGATATGATAGGAGGAGGACCGGAGAGGTTGCAGGTGTTCCGCTGCCATTGCATATCTGCAATGGCCTCTAAATTTTCTATCACATACCTATACCTGGTCAGATGACGTCATCAGATATTGACGTCACAGGTCGGCAATAAATGACGTCATTGGATAGTGACATAACAGGGTCGGCAATAAATAACGTTATCCAATTGTGACCTCACAGGTAGGGCATTAAATGACATCATCAGATATTGACGTCACAGGTCGGCAATAAATAACGTTCTCCGATTGTGACCTCACAGGGACGACATTAAATGACGTCATTATATATTGACGTCACAGGTCGGCAATAAATGACGTCATCAGATCGTCAAGTCATAGGGTTGGATGTCTTCATCAGATCGCACAGAGTTGACATTAAATGACGTCATCAGATTCTTTCAAGTCCTGTTCTTATCACTTAAATCTGGTAGGATGACGTCATTACATCTAGTCATCCGAGGGTCGGCAATGAATAACGTCATCAGGATGATTGTGATTTTACAGGGTCTGACATAGAAATTCTTCCAATTTTTGTTTCCAACACATATGTCTGGTCAGATGACGTCATCAGAGTTTGACGTCTCAGGGTCGGCAATATATGTGACCGGCTAAGCGTAAAGGTAACATTTGGGCCAAAACAAAATTTTACAAGAGAGCAAAAAAAAAAAAAAAAAAACTAAAAAGTTGCTTTATGAAACTTGTCGGCGCTGAAGTTATTGATGAGATACTGGTTTTAGGAAAGTGCGTTGGGTTGTGGTTAAATGGTTAACATTTTTGGATTCAGTGATGTTTTTCACATAAAAATCAATGCTTAACTCACTTATCATTGTTTGGCCCAAATGATACATTTACGCTTGGCTGGTCACAAATGACGTCATTAGATAGTGACGTCACAGGATCGGATATTAAAATTCTTACAAATCTCTTTTTAGCGGGGTTGTTTGGGGGATGACACACCTCAGAAAACGTCCGCGTCCGCCGCGTGTTTCTGCAAACTGCGTGACATGACATGATGTATGACGCTTTATGTTATCATCAATGAACTTGACCTACTTTAGGGACTTACAAAAATTTCAACTTCCAGCCTTCATCATATCAGGCCTAGTATACAGTATACTGAGTCGTACCAACGTGATTGCAAGCGCGTTCAACTTATTACGTCATCATTTTCAAGACTCGGAAACTAGGATAGATATGATAGGAGGAGGACCAGGGAGGTTGCAGGTGTTCTGCTGCCATTGCAAACCTGCAATGGCCTCTCTATCTAAATTTTTCATCACATACCTATCTGGTCAGATGACTTCATCAGATATTGACGTCACAATTCGGCAATAAATGACGTCATCAGATAGTGACGTAACAGGGTCGGCAATAAATAACGTTATCCCATTGCGACTTTGCAGGGACGGCATTGAATGACGTCATCAGACATTGACGTCTCAGGTCGACAATCAATGACGTCATCAGATAGTAACATAACAGGGTCGGCAATAAATAACGTTCTCCAATTGTGATCTCACAGGGGTGGCATTAAATGTTGTTATCAGATTGCAACACAGAAGGTCGGGAAAGCAAAATCCTCTTGATTGACATTCTTTCAAGTCTTTCTTCTATCACATATGTCTGGTCAGATGAAGTCATCAGATCTTGACGTCACAGGGTCGGTATTAAATGACATCATTAGATTGAAAAATCAGAGGGTTGGCGGTCAAAATGTTTCCAAGTTCCTTTCCTATCACATACATTGGGTCAGATGACTTCGTCAAATCGTGATGTCACAAGGTCGGATGACGTCATCAGGTCGTAACATCGTAATTTTTCCTAGTCCTCCTCCTACGACGTATAGTTTGGAAGTTGAAATTTTTACAATCCTTTTGCCTATCATTTACAGTTTGGCGAAACTTTAATAGAGAATCTGTTGTAAGAGGTTGGTTCGAGTCCCCCTCCTACCATATACAACAGTCTTTCAAGATTTCAATACAACCCTTAGAACAGGTTTCCTGCGTTCCTCGGTTAACTTCGTTGAAGAAGCCGTCGTTTTTTCAAGTCTTGCTCCTGTGATATGCAGCTTGGTAGTTTGAACGTTTTTCATGTTCCCCTCTTCTCACCTATAGCTGGGAAGTCGAGTCTTTTCCAAGTCCTACATTTTGCCAGATGGCACCCGTCAGTTTTCTTCAATTTAACCGTCATAAAACAGGTTTTCCTGTTAAAATCGTAAACCAAACATACGACGAATTTTGGTCGGGACAATCTTACACGGAATATCAGCAGGGAAACTGTTCTAAGGAAGGCTATTGCAAAAAATTTCCCGTGCACTGTGCCCTGTATGATGCCCCAATAGTTCAAGTCCGACATCCTTGTCAAAAATTGTCAAAGTATCCTTCCTACCGTATATAGCGTAGAGGTTGGACTGAAAGAAATGTTGACTTTATAATAATATTATGATATGCGGAGGACTTGGAAAAATTATGATTCTCGAGCCATAATAATTATAATGATAAAAGAGGACTAATTGATAGGAAAGAGATTTAGAAAAATTTTTATTTTCAGACTATGTACTCCATGATCTCAGAAAAACTTGAGACTCTTCAAGATTTCAATTTGAATTCTCAATACCAAAACCAATTCTACCCATAGAACAGGTTCCCTGCTTTCCTCCTTCAACCACGTTAAGACACAGCCGTCGTTTTTGCTTCGGGCTCTTTCTAATCAGAAATTAACTGTTCCAAAATTGCACTCAGTAAAACGGCTTCGAGAGAACCGGCGTTGAACTCGTTAGGTGTGCACCCACAGTGAAATAGGTGAAGCAGGAAATGCAAACCCGTGTCAGCTTCAGAGACTCATATCCAAATTTGTTCGCACATCTTTCTAGTCGTAAGTATTCCTTATTAATCTCATATTAATTCAGGTAAGGAATCCTAGGTCGATCTGAATGATGATTTCATCTCATAGCCCCCTTCGATCTCAGGATAGATTTCAACCCTACTAAAACCACACCGTCCAGCACCTACACCCCCATTCAATGACACCGTGACGTCGCAAAAAATTAAAATCAAGCATTGGGTAAATTTTATGCGAGAATTTCGTACGCCGAATATTTGCATTAGGATTTTTTTGTTCGGAAATGGGCTGCGTTTATAAATTCCGTTAGGTGAAATGTCAATGTCTTCGCGAAAATTAGGCACACGATCTGAAATGCATCGTAAATGCTGACCTTTTGACTTCAAAATTTTGCGCATCGCATATTCCGCATGCAAAATCAGAAATAGCTATAAAGTGACATGAAGTAATGAGAAAATTTCAATTCTAATTCGAATGTGTCTTCTGTGTGAACGGTCATCGTGTTTTCCTTCAAAAATGTTTCTCGCAATTTCGTTGTTGTGCGTTTTTCCAATTAATTACAACCTTGCTGTGCCGTTGCGGCCACTTTCGATAACTGATATTTTCAAGGAGGTAGCCAAGAAAAGTTTCAACAAGAGCGAAGGTGATGCATTCTTTCCAGCAGTTGAGGAATGGAAATCATCTCACCAGAACCTTATGAAACTTGCGCAGTCTAACTCGACTTTGGAGAACAATTTATTCAATTGGGGAGAATTGACCGATGGACTGCGAGAAGAAATTCTAGTAATGGTGGACGGATCACACCTCAAGTTTCCACTCGGTGAGAAAAAAGGAATTGAACTACAGTATAAAACTATTTCCATTGCCGTGTCCCGACTCCTGATGAATTTGAAGACAATGCAACAAACTGATAGTTTGATACGAAATATTACGCTCAAGTTATTTATGAATAATTTCGAGCAGTTCGTCCATACAGATTTCGGCCGTTCGGTAACCGGTCGAGAAATTTCCGAAAGAATACTGCGTTCTTTAATGAGCGATTTTTTCAGAATTCTAAATTATCAGATGGAGACAAATGTAGAACTGCGAGATGAATACAAGTGGAGGATGAATGAAGCCCGCCGGACTGTAAAAAAAGATCCAAAAATGTCCGGACCGTTGATGGAGATAAAAGCGTGGGACGAATATACAGATACTGAAGAGCTGAAGAATTTGTTCGAAGACAAAAAGACTTTTCGCCGCTCGTATTTGAATGATTAGTTTTTGCAGTTTTCAAACGAACATATCGAGGGAAAGCTCAATTCATCGGATCCGAAGCTGATCGACCGTTATCTTCTTGTCAGGGCTTTGATTCGAAAAGCTGTCGCTTCTTCAAACAGTGAATCCGAAGTCAACGACGTATATCAACGAGCCATAATCAGGGGCGAAGAGGTACTGTGGAGTAAAGGAATATGGACCTACTCTGATCGAAAAGATCCGGTCGAAATTGCTGTAATCTTGTTCGATATGTTTCGGCTAAATATGCGATCTATTTTGTCCAAGGAAATAGATAGTCTGAAGAAGGATATAGAGCTCTCGGTTTACGACAATGACAGAGAGGGGTACCGTGAAACTTCTAGTTTAAACACGGAGAATTATTCTGAAGCTTTAAATACAACATCATATCTAGGCTATAAGTAATGCTACGAATATGGGGTATTAAGTAAATTTCTTTTAAAATATGCGACTATATGCTTAAGCGATAAAAATATGCAAAAATACGAGATGAAAAATTTTATAGAATCGCTAGTTTGTGAATTTTTCTCACAGAAGTGTGTGCTCCGTTCTTGGACCAATACACAAAGGTGTGGCGTCTTGGACCATAGTACATAGACCGCTAATAATGATAAGAAGCTCGTCGGAACATACGAGACTTTGTAAGTCGGTATGGTATCACGGCCTTAATGTGAGTGGGCGTGATATCGTTCACATGCTCTTACGTCGCAATCACCGAACCATCTATACCGAACCTTTCCGATTTCGGATTAATTCTATGAACCTTTCCGACTCACAGCCAACCTCCTATGTTCCGACAACTGATGACGTCATTTGCATAGGCTATCGGCGGTCTATATGGTCTAAGAGCGTGACGTGCTGTAAGACGAGCTATTTAGCTCAGGGGCGATGAACGAGCAGAGCGGATGAAATCCCACATAGATATCAACATTAGTGACGTTCCATTTGTGATGGCTGCCTGTGACTTCGCCAGCCCAACTTGGGCTCTGTCTCTTCCTTACTCTCTTACATTCTCGAGATCACTCATTTCGCTGGTGAGCCTTACAACATCCAAACAGTCCCTACTATACTACACTTTACAGTAATACTGCTCCCTACTACCTTCTTGTTACGGCTGATGACGTCATACTAGCTAATTTCGAAATTGGGAAACTTCTTTTTAGCCTCCATTATACTGGGCCATACAGTTTACTAAACTATACTAGACTTATTATTATCATCCATCGTAAAACCAGGCCTAGCGTACAGCAGTATGAATGCCTGCACTAAACCATTTAGAGATTAAAAAGATGATGGCAGGTCGATTGAACTCGCAAATTTCAGAATCAGGCTCAAGGTCACGGCTGATGACCACCAGTTGACGACGTCACAGTTGAAAGGGTCCTTGGGGTCTGAGCTGATGACATCGCAGTGTATTATAGAGCAGGAGAAGGGTAAAGTATACAGGATAATTAGGGGTGCAGGGAAAGTCGCGAAGGTGATTTAAATTCGCAAATTTTTAAATTAGAGGTATGCGCATTCAGCAATTCAATTTGCCACCTTGTAGCTAACCTTAGATCCTTACCCCTGACTGAACATTATTCAATTATTCAATTTTTTTTTTTTTTAGGGGGAGGGGGAATTTGCTGCTCTAAAATTCTATTACTTGAAACTTCAGCTTCCCAAAACTCTTGATGAAGACGGCTCTGGGCTAGGATTTAGGAAACTTCAGGATGGACATTTTTAGAGGGAGGGGGGCAACTCGCGCGGATAATTTAAACTCGCAAATTTTGGAATTAGGGGTTAGGAAAGTGGCGCACTCAGCACTTCGCCGCCTTAAAGCTAACCTCGAATTCGCGCCTTTGAATTTACGTTTCTCATTTTCTATTTTAAATTTTTCCTCTTTTTTTTTTGGAAAATTTGCTGCCTTAAAATCTTGCCACCTAAAACTTCAGCTTCCTAAGACTCTTGGCGAGGACGGCTCTGGGTTAAGATTTAGGAAGCTTCAGAATAGGCATTTTTGGAGGAGGGAAACTCGCGAGGGTCGTGTGAACACACAATTTTTGGAATTAAGGGCTTCTAAAAATTGCAACCACGCAGTTCACGATGGAAAATTGAAAAGGGCGGACATTGAGGGTTCTCCACTGGCCACAAAGTATTTTCTTTCTTCCCTCTGCAAAAGGACTCTAACCCCAAAATCACCCTGCTCAGTATCTACACACCCTATATTCAATGACATCATGAAGTAGCCAAAAATAAAATCCTACACCAAACTACATACAGATTACAAAGTAAAGGAGAGGTGGATTGAACTCGCTAATTTCAGAATAAAGCTCGAGGTCACAGTTTTTATAATTAAGGAAGAGGAAGGTACAGTATGAAGGATCATTAAGGGAGGTGTAAACTAGCAAAGTTTGGAATCAGAGGCTAGGATTTGGGAAAATTCAGAGAAGACATGTTTTGAGGAAGCCAGCTCGCAGGGGTGATGTGAATTGAGTAAATTTGGGAAATAGGTGCTGAGACATAAAACATGTAAAAAAGAATTGGAAGTACTGTATGACCCTCTGTGGAAATGGGCTTTGACGCAGGTTGAGCCGTGAACCTTGAAAACTCTCTAGGTTGAGACTCACATTCTTGCTTGAACTGAATAAGGATTGTCAAGAAAAATTTAGAGCCCATTGCAGGTTTGCAATGGCAGCGAGGAGCCCACAACTTCCTTGGTCCTCCTCCTATCATATATAGCCTAGTTTCAGAGTCTTGAAAACGATGACCAAGAAAGTTGAACGCGCTCGTGATCACGTCGGCGCAAAAACGCCTCCTCAGCCAATGAGTTGGCAGGACTCTTCTTAGTATACCACATACTGGGCCTGATAGAATGAAGGCTGGAGGTTGAAATTTCTCCAAGTCCCTAAAGTAGGTCAAGATCATTGATGATGTCATGAAGCGTCACACGTCACGTCACGTCACGTCACGTCATGTCACGTCTCGCAGTTCACAGAAACTCCCTAACGCGGATGCGGATAGCGGACGTTTTGTGAGGATGTAATCCCTCTAACAGAATGGATGGCGGGTTCCCCGCTAAAAAACTCACTGGTTCTTCAAGGGAGTTGAATTAGGAGAGGTAGGGAACATGTTTCATGAGTCTTATCGTGTTTCCAACGTTGTATACCTCGTTCATTAAAGGGGCTAGGCCAATTGGTGTATGGAGTATTGCATATCTAGTTACTTGAAGGAGATATTTTAATCAGACTATCAGTGCTGCAAGATGATACAAAGGAGACTTAGATTGGCTCATTGAGGTGGCTAAGCAAATTGATGTATGAAGCACTGCATATCTAGTCACTTGGAGGAGCTGTTTTGATCAGGCTATACACACCAACTTCCAAGCTAGACATATGTTAGGAAGGGGACTTGGTTAGAAGGAGATACAAGAGAGCCTGGAAAAATAGAAGCACAAGAACGAGAGCATGACATGAGCAGGGGTTGGGTATCACCTGAAGTCACAGTAGACGAGGTGAATAGATGCAATAGGATTCGACGCCATTAGGGGGTGATTCTTCATTCAAATACTTATAGTAGAGGGATTCACGAAAACCAGTTCCTGATGTCAAAAATAGTCGCATAGATAATTGGGGGAATTTTAGGATTCCCACAAATTGCAACCAGGTGGAAAGAAAAGAAGAGTAATTTATGGACCGCAGATATTTGCAGAAGTTTTCTTTCTTAGCTCCAAAAGAGAGTCTCAATCCCGAAAACCCACTGCACCGTCCAGTATCCACACGCCCATTTCATAAGAGAAAAAAACAACGATGTATGAATTATAAGGCTTTTATCTTCCTGTTTAATAACAAGATGCTGCAGCGAAAAACATGAAAACCAAGCATTCGACTAATTTCATTCACTAATATGTACCCTACAAGGAATATTTACTCCACGAATGTTGGTTCGAGAGATGTCGATGCAGCTGTCAAGTATACAATCAATGCAAAATGCATCGTAAATTTCAACCTTTCAACTTCAAAATGTTATGCACCGCATATAAAATCAGAAGGTTATACGGTTTAGAATCCGACTCTATATTTCCACGTGTTCTTTGTGCAGACAGTACTCGTGTTTTTCTTCAAAGATGTTTCTCCCAGCTTCGTTATTGAGTGTAACAATAAGTATTTTTTTAATTTACAACCTCGTCGTACCGCTGCAAGGTTCTGAAGAGGCATTCAAGAAATGTCAAACTCCAATCGAAAGTGAAAATGCATTATCTGAAGCAATGGCGAAATTGGAATCAACACACAAAGACTTTTTCAAGCTGTTAAGCTCAAACAGGACGATGGCGAATAATTGGTTAAATTGGCGAAAATTGACGATCAGAGATATACGATCGGAGTTTCTCGTAATGGCGGATGGATCACACCTCAGGTTTCCACTCAACGAAACTGATGAACAAGACAAAACTATTTCCATCGCCGTATCCAAACTTTTAATGAATTTAAAGACAATGCAGAAAACCGATTATTTGATACGACTCATCACGTTCAATTTATCTTCGATCAAGTCCGAGCAGTTTTCCCGTTCTTATTTCGGCCGTTCAAAAATTTTTCAACATCCTTCCGAGAAAGAGATTGAACCTCCCCCGCCACAACCTTCCAAGAAAATGATGCGTATTTTATTGCAAGATTTTTTTAGAATGCTGGATTTTCAGTTGAAAAGCGATACCGAACTGGGAGATGAGTACAAGAAGAGGTTGAACGAAGCCCGTGAAGCCGTGAAAGAAGATCCAAAAATGAGCGGACCGCTGATAACGGTGATAAAAGCGTGGGACGAATTTTCAAAAACTGACCAGCAGATGAAATTATTCGAAGACAAGAAGACATTCCGTCGATCATACTTAAATGATTTGTTTTTGAGATTTTCGAACGAACGTGTCGTAGAAAATGTCAAGCGTCGAGATTTCGCCAGGGCCTTAATCGCTTCTTCGAGCAGTGAATCCAAAATCAACGACCTATATCAACAAGCCCTAATCAAAGCCGAAGAAAAACTATGGAATGAAGGAATCTGGATTTACTCCATGAATCCTGTCAAGGCTGAAGACACCTTCTTCGCTTCGCTGGAGGAAGCTTTGGAAAAGGATCCTGTTTTGTACGCGAAAATAAGAAGTCTGAAGAAAAAGATGCAGACTTGTTAAACCTTGTCGATTATCGATTTTGAGTCGATCTAGTTTCGTTCCAAAGTCGACCGTGAATCGACTGGAAGTCGACTTATTGCTTACGTTGAAATTGAGTGGACTGTCGATATTAGATTGATGTAGGCTGAACTTTGTCGTTGAATTGGAGTCGACTTTTTCAAAAGTTGACTCAATTTCAAGATCGGCAATGAGTCGTCTTTCAATTGATTTGTGGTCGACATTAGGCGGCACTAGATCGACTGAAAATCGATGTCGACTTCAAGTCGACGTTGTTTAATAAGGACTTAGGTTTACAAAAATACCAAAATAGACTGAGCTAACGTCCATTAAATTATTACTAATGGATTACTCTGATCCGCGACATGACAATCCGATTCGATGTTAATGTTAAAGAGGGTAATTTAATCAAACATAGGAAAATATACAATGCTTCATCTCATGAGAACGTTATTTCTTTTCCTTTTCGCTAGTATCCAGCCAGTCGAAATTGTTCACACCCCTTTTTGTATTGTAGAAGAATCAAAGTTCAGTAGGGAAGGAAGGGTAGAGCGGGGAGCATTTGGTGAGAACGGTGGACGACGAGCATTCTTAGATAACCTCCCTCTCCCTCCATAATCCAGGATTCCTGTTTTTCGCATTTTGCCGTCATCCGTCCAACGAATTGTCATTCCGAGGAGGGCAAGGTCTCTGCACCTGCAGTTTAAGAAACTAGAACCCGAACGAGACTGTAGCAATTCGCATAAGAGGTAGATCTGATTTCGTATCAATTGCAAATCGCGACTTCAAGCGAGGCAGGGAACAATTCAGGTGTAACAGAGGAATGACGACATATTATAAGCTGAGCAGTTATGAGCATATGCTTCCCTTTGGATTCCAGATTGCGCATCAGAAAGAGAGAGCTCGAACCAGCTCATAGGGAGCCTAATATCATCCGCTTGACCTAGCTTACATTAGTTTTAGCTTAGCCTTCATTTCTAGAAGATGAATCCAGTATGAGACTCCATGGTCAACTTACATCCCAGTCTAAAAGTTCAGAGCTTAACCTTCCTTCAGACTCACCTTTACAGAGGTTTGTGGCTCCACATTTTAGCATTGCATATATTTTCAAGATTGGGGAAGATCGAGATTTAGAAGAAATGTCGCGAAAAATGTCACAAACATTGTCACGAAACCTTGAGACTTGGAAGAATTTGTTATCCTCAGTCATTAGGTTACTCCTTCATTGTGAAGTATTAAAACTTTAAATTTTGATTAAGGTGCTCGAGAGCGCCTACCGACTGATAGATGCAACCCAAATTACGCTAGGCAGTAATTTTTCCATGATGAATTATCACAACTACCAAAATTCACCTACAATCGAAAAATCGTGACCTTGTATGGATGCTACCGAATGCCTTTCTCCATGGGATAACCAGCTGGGCCAGTGTCAGAATGCAACTCAGCACTATCGACCTTCCGGATCAAGCAGCAGAATCAACTAAAATAACTGTCTGACACTTGATACTTCTTTATGGAACAATTGTCATCGCTGATCCCTACCAGCACTGCTCCTCACAATACAACGGCTACAGGTTCGCTCCTCCTTAGCAGGGTCC
Organism: Aspidiotus destructor; assembly: GCA_035079395.1. Lineage (NCBI taxonomy): Eukaryota > Metazoa > Arthropoda > Insecta > Hemiptera > Diaspididae > Aspidiotus > Aspidiotus destructor. The sequence continues at coordinate 38,937,484 of JAVHKZ010000003.1, read as the reverse complement.
TTTGGACAGAGCAGCCTCTCTTCCACCGTAAGTGAGGAGATGCGCAGCCCCACGTTTTAGACTAGTGAGACAAACTCCAGGCATTCCCGAACCCCCGTACTTGAATGAATCTGCCAAACACCAAGATCCCGAGCCCTAAAGTGGGTTTGGTACGACAGCCGCGTCCAGGTTCCTCAATGGCTTTCCTCTAAACACACAAGCTAAGCTACATTTAACAAAAGCTAGATTCAAAGAAGAATTTTTGGCAACGACTCTTCGAGTTAAGACTCCCTTTCTCACTATGAATGAAGTTCAAGGGAGAGTCGTATTTCCACTACTTAGTTGATTGATAGTCAAGGGCAAATACAAGTTGAAGTAAGGTATGTCGGCATTAAAGCGCGTATGAGATCCTTTTTAAAATAATTTCTGTGTTCAGGAATCTCGCGAGGGACTTGAAGAAATGAGACTATGTAAAGTTTTGGTGATACACTAAGCAAGAAAAATTGAAGAGTTTCATGAAAATTTGGCTGCGGGGGACTCAATTCGCAATGTGAGCGGGGAACCCGCAATCCATTTTCCTCAGAAAACGTCCGCGTCTGGGAGTTTCTGTGAATTGCGTCACGTGACCCGACGTTTGGCGCTTTTTGACGTCACCAATGACGTTGACCCACTTTAGGGAAAAATTTTCAACTTCCAGCCAGGATGCTTTATGACGTCATCAATGACCTTGACCTTGACCTACTTTAGGGACTTGGAAAAATTTCAACTTCCTGCCAGGATGTTTTATGACGTCATCAATGACCTTGACCTTGACCTACTTTAGGGACTTGGAAAAATTCCAACTTCCTGCCAGGATGCTTTATGATGGCATCAATGACCTTGACCTTGACCTACTTTAGGGACTTGGAAAAATTTCAACTTTTTGCCAGGATGTTTTATGACGTCATCAATGACCTTGACCTTGACCTTTGGAAAAATTTCAACTTCCTGCCAGGATGCTTTATGATGGCATCAATGACATTGACCTTGACCTACTTTAGGGACTTGGAAAAATTTCAACTTCCTGCCAGGATGCTTTATAACGGCATCAATGACCTTGACCTTGACTTACTTTAAGGACATGGAAAATTTGCAACTTCCAGCCAGGATGCTTCATGACGGCATCAATGACCTTGACCTTGACCTACTTTAAGGACTTGGAAAAATTTCAATTTCCAGCCTTCATTATATTAGGCCTAGCGTGCAGTATACTGAGAAGAGCCCAGCTAACTCATTTCCTAAGGGGGCATTTTCGCGCGAACGTGATCGCGAGCGCGGGAGGTAGCGGGTTCCCCGCCGCCATTGCAAACTTTGCAATGGCCTCCAATTTTTTTAGCTGTTTTCCATCATCTGTCAAAAATTACTTTATGTACTGTCACTCTTCTTTTTGGTGAGTCCCCTTTCTACAAAGATTCAAACCAAAACTCATCTAGCTCGAACTAATGAAGTCTGTTTCTTCTGCTTGTATTTTTTCGTCTTTAAGATGTCCTGCCCTGATGATGTCACGCTCGCAAAGACCCTCCTTTATCTCTTCCTAATCATCCAAGTATATTGATGACGTCGGGGCCTTCTTCATCTAGTTTTCTTTCTTAGCGAGCCACTGACCAATCTTGAACCTAAAGGGTCAAGAGAAACAGAATCTTAATTTTCAAATTTTTTTGCCTAAAACCCTCCTCTGGACCGAACCTATGTTAGTAGTCGCAAACTACGCCTCTGACCTCGCCTCCGTGGAGGTTTATAGCTCTCTACAAAAGATTAAAACTCGAAGTGTTTCCAAGAACGTATTGATTCAATTGCTTCTAAGAACTTGAATTATTAGGTCAAGGTTATTGACTGTCTCGAAAGTCGGCCTCTATAGCTCGACACTAATTAGTACTCTCAGATCTACGGATTTTTCAACAGTTTTGAGTGATACCAGAGCCAAATAAATGAAGATCATGTTTCATGTATTCAAAGTTTATCTCTGAGGACGCAATTTAGAACAATTTTATTTTATTTTATTTTGTTTTGTACGCTTCTTAATCTAGTACAAGTCTACTGTAGAATCTCCGCTCGTTCGTCCCGCTTCTTTGTCTAGTATAAGTCTACTTTAGTATATTTCAAGCTGATGAGATTAGAGGGACTCACTCGCTCCGCTCGTTCGTCCCGCTTCTTTGTGTGGCATAAGTCTACTTTAGTATACAAGCTGATGAGATTAGGAGGCCTCACACGCTCCGCTCGTTCGTCCCGCTTCTTTGTCTAGTTCTAGTATAAGTCTACTTTAGTATATTTCAAGCTGATGAGATTAGAGGGACTCACTCGCTCCGCTCGTTCGTCCCGCTTCTTTGTGTAGTATAAGTCTACTTTAGTATACAAGCTGATGAGATTAGGGGGCCTCACACGCTCCGCTCGTTCGTCCCGCTTCTTTGTCTAGTTCTAGTATAAGTCTACTTTAGTATATTTCAAGCTGATGAGATTAGAGGGACTCACTCGCTCCGCTCGTTCGTCCCGCTTCTTTGTGTAGTATAAGTCTACTTTAGTATACAAGCTGATGAGATTAGGGGGCCTCACTCGCTCCGCTCGTTCGTCCTGCCTCTTCGTCTAGTATAAGTTTACTTTAGTATATAAGCTGATGAGATTAGGGGGCCTCACTCGCTCCGCTCGTTCGTCCCGCTTCTTTGTCTAGTATAAGTCTACTTTAGTATATTTCAAGCTGATGAGATTAGAGGGCCTCACTCGCTCCGCTTGTTCGTCCCGCTAGGAATCCTAGCTTTATACTAACAGTTGATAGGAAGGAGACTTGGAAGCTAGTTTTATACTAGCAAGAACTGTCTTACGAGTCAAAGAAAGATTGGTCAACTCCCTTCTAGAGCCATTCCAGGTTCAGTATAATGAAGCTTAGCATAGTATACTGTATGAACCTCGTATACTGTATATTATTAACCCTAGTATACTGTATAATATTAGCCCTAGTATAATGAAGGCCTGTATCCCACATAAAAGCCTTAACAGTATAATCCTAGTATACTGTATATTAGTATACAGCAGAGGCAAGATGGACGTACGGACGTGCGGACGTACGGACGCAAATTTCGGAATTAGAGTACGAGGTCAGGGGGAGAGGTCTAGAGCAGAAATTCTTCCAAGTGTCAAGGTCATGGTTGTACGGACGTACAGACGCAAATTTCGGAATTAGGGGATGGGGTCAGGCCAGAGCAAAGACATGAAACATGTCAAAACATATTTTTGGTGCTCAGGGGGAGAGTACGTACCTTAGTCACTTGTATGAGAGATACTTTTCTCTTGGTCGTTAGAGGCTGATATCGTCGTCCCCTGTAACATTAAGTCGATCAAGGAAAAATCACCTCAGACACGTATGTGAGAGATACGTTTCCCTTGATCGTTATTGTAAGATCACTGAAAGTCCACAGAAATACGTTGTTAGGCCTCAGAAAAAATGATGAGTACGAAAATATCACCTGGCAACAGTGTCAGATCTAGGGATTTATCTGTAGAAACACAGATTTTGTAAAAGATACGGATTTTGTGTGCATGAATACGGAAATTCTCGACTCTATTAAGAGAATTGGGGTATCTCTTAAATATTTTTCTTTTATTTTCAATGTACCTTCGATGAAAAATGAGAAAGTTCCTCCTGATGGTCATTGACTGATGCTGCAGCCGTCCTTCATGTAACATCAGATCGATAAAGGGAAAAGGGTCTTAGTGACTGCTATGAGAGATACTTTTCTCCTGATCGTTATAGGATGATACCGCGGATTTTCGTAACAATGAGTCGATCAAGGGTAAAGTATCTTAGTAACCCCTGTGAAAGATACCTTTCTCCTGATCGTTATTGATGAATTTGTAAAAATCCGTAAAAACTCGTTACAATAGGGACTGCCAGAACTTCCGGAGATTTTAGCTACCCAGAAAGAAAAAGATGAGTATTACAAATCATTGGAAACCCGCTGTCACAACCGCTGGAGCTACAACCGCTAATTTGTTTTTCAGCTCTGGCTAAGGGAAACTTTGTAACCCGAAATTTCACTCCTTCCCGTATCTAGGCGTCTGTTCAAGAACAACATGTTCCAAGAAAAGCATTCGGCATATTTTACCCGAGAACTCCTTACTAGGAAGATTTGCTTCGGCTGTTTAGAAATGTTTTGAGAAAATTGGCAATGAACTCATTATAGGTCTAGGCGCTTGACGCATGAAATGCATCATAAATTCTAACCTTCTGATTTCAAAAACATATGAGATGCATATATTCCGCATACAAAATTAGACATCTATAAAATGACACAGTGAAAACGCAATTTTGAATCAAATTCTCATTCGTTCTTTGCGTAAACGGTATTCGAGTTTCTAGCGAAAATGTTCCTCCGAGTTTTGTCATTATGTGCTACAGTGGGCCTAAGTGTTTTTTCAAGCTACATTTTTGCAGTACCATCGCAGGACCAACGTTACGCTACAGATGTGTCCGAGGAAGACCTTGACGCATACGGTACCACAACTACACGTTCGGAGCATTGGATAAGATTTATTCATGGACTAGATACAGAATTTCTAACAATGGCGGACGGATACCACTTCAAGTTTCCACTCAGCGGAAAAAACGAAACTGAACAATTACACAAAAGTATTTCCATTGCCGTATCTAAACTTGTAATGAGTTTAAAGACCATGGAGCGAGCTGGTAAAGTGGTAATGAACGTTATATCCGATTTAGACTTGAATAACACCAAGCTATTCCTCCGTTTCGATTTCGGCGAAAAACCTTCCGAGGCGATAATGCGTAATTTTTCGAGAGATTTTTTCATAGCCCTCAATCATCAGATGGAGACTGATAAAGAACTGCGAAATGAGTACAAGAAGAGGATGAACGAAGCCTGTGAAATTGTTAGGAAAGATCCTAAAATGTGCGGACCAGTGATAAAGGTGTGGGAAGAATCTTTCGAAACTAATGATTCCAGCGCTCAAAAATTTCTGGAAGACAAGAGGACATATCGGCTGTCTTTCTTGAATGATTTATTTTTCTGGTATTCAAATGAAAATATAGTGGATATTGTCAGCCCGTCGGATCATGAGTCGATCGAGCGTTGTTATTTGGTCAGGGCTCTGATCCAAAAAGCTGTCACTGCTTCGAGCAGTGAATCTGAAGTCAACAAAGTGTATCAGCGAGCCTTGATCAAAGCCGACAAAGGCCAGTTGGATGTAGAAAGTAGCGCTGATTTGCTTTTCGATTCGCTGGAGGAAGCATTAAAATTGGATCCTGTTCTGTACGAAGAAATTGCAAGTCTAAAGAAACAAATAGAGAAGAAAGATGCTGGTAGACGAAAATCTTCTAGAAGCGATTGATATTGACAGTTGACGTTTTCTTTTGTAGAATTGCGTACAGGAAACGGGAGCCGGTAAGAGGGGAATCTGAATTTCGAGAACGTTTCCCAAGATATTTTCAAATGAACCGAGTTCCGAAAAAGACGGTCAAGCGACAAGCAGACAATCCTTAGAATGAGGTCTATCGCACGATTACAAAAGATCCCTTTCTCTTGATTGTTGTCGGGTCACTTGACCGGCTTTTACAGAACTCGGTTAAGATGCACTAAGGATCATCAAAAATTATAAATGAGGAGAGTATCTCTTAGTACTTCTGGAGGAGAGGGAGGAAGATGAAGAACTCGCGAGATTTTTTCCTGAACACGGTTCGATCATACACGATGGTTTATGGAAATGCCCAAATGCGAAGCTATTGCGCCTTAATTTGTTGACGTTCACAAAAAGTCAAGCACTAACAAATCTTTTGTAAATGAATAACAATAGACTTATCACTTCTGTTTTGAATTTCTCTTTGCCTCTGAAATCGTGTAAAATACGAATTTCTTGTGCCTAAATATGGAAATTCTTAAATTTTCTCGTAGAATCACGGTATCTCCGAAATATTATAAAAATGAGGAAGTTTTTCCTGATCGTTATTTGCGCGACCATCCTCCATGTAACATTGACTCGATCAAGGGAAAAGTGCCTTGGTCACAAGTATGAGAGATACTTTTCTCCTGATCGTTATAAGATGATAACGCAGTTTCAAGTACCGTTGAGTCGATCAAGGGAAAAGTATCTTAGTCTCTTATACGAGAGATACCTTTCTCCTGATCGTTGATGAATTTGTAAAAATCCTTAGCGATTCATCCTAATACAGATAAGGACCATCAGAACTTTAAAGATTTTAGCCAAACAGAAACAATGGATGAGTTTATTACAAATCATTGGAAACCCACTACCACTGCAGAAGAAGCTAAAGCCGCTACTCTGTTTTTCAGTTCTGGCCAAGGGAAACGTTACGTTGTAACCCAAAACCGTCCCTCCTTTCTAGGCACCTGTTCAAGAACAACAAGATGTTCCAAAAAAATTTAGGCACTTTTCTCCTGATCGTTATAAGCGTATACCACGGTCTTCTGTAACATTGAGTCGATCATAAGAAAAGTATCTTAGTGTCTAGTATGATACGCATTTTTCTCCTGATTGTGATTGATAAATTTGTGAAAATCCGTAGAAATCCGTTTTCATATTTAAGAAAAAAAAGGAAGGATTTCTTGGCGTTGCCAAAAATATAAAGATCATGTTTCATGTTTTTTCGCCAGTCGTCTTAAGCTCTTCATAGTTCAAAAATTTTCGAAATTTCCAGCTTCTTGTTCTAGTATGAGTCTACTTTAGAGTATTTTAGGCTGACTGCTTTCTGGGACTCACTCGCGGCACTCGCTTGATGTAGTATAAGTCTACTTTGGAATATTTCAGGCTAATGAGCCTTCTTGGTCTAGTGTAAGTCTACTTCAGTATATTTCAGGCTTATGAGATGACTGGGCCTCACTCGCTCCGCTCGTTCGTCCCGCTTCTTGGTCCAGTACAAGTCTGCTTTAGTATATTTCAGGCTGACGAGATTACTAAGCCTCACTTTCTCCGCTCGTTCGTCCCATTTCTGAGTTTTTTCAGAATTATTTTTGATTTTATTCATATTTTATTTTATTTTTTGATTCAATTTTTTTCATTATTTTTTTGAGAGAAGATGGTACTCACAAATTTCTCAAGGACCTCCCTGACATTCATTTTCATTTTCAATTTGATTTAATTTAATTTAATTCAATTTTTCATTTTATTTTATTTTAATTTTTTTTTATCATTTTTTTATTCATCTATTTTTATTTTCATTTTTATCTTCATTTTTATTTCTTTTATTTTATTTCAATTTATTTTTTTAAATTTTTTTTTTATTATTTTTTTATTCATCTATTTTTATTTTCATTTTTATTTATTTTATTTTATTTTTATTTTATTTATTTTATTTTATTTTATTTTTATTTTATTTATTTTATTTTTATTCATTTTATTTTATTTTATTTATTTTTTATTTATTTTTATTTTATTTTATTTTATTTATTTATTTATTAATTTTTTTTTAAATTTTATTTAATTATATTTTTTTTGTTTTATTTTTTTAATTTTTAATTTTTCTTTTATTATTTCTTTTTTTTTTTTTACTAGAATTGTTTCAAGTCTCAAGGTCACAACCAGACGCCCGGACAATTTTCAAGAATTAGGAGGTAGAGAAAAGACATGAAACATGTCAACATAGGGGATAGGGATATTCAAAAATATCATCTAGTAGCACTGGAGTAGTCATTGGTAGCTACCTTCAGGGAGCTGTATAGAGCTTTCAAACTACGAGCGATTCTAGAAGGTAGGTACAAAGAAAGATTTTATTGGTACAAAATGAATTTATTGCAAGAGCCAGTTCTATCATCAAAAAGCATCTGATGCTGTATAAATTCATTATATGGGATCCTATTTTGCATGAAGCAGTCGTGGAAAGTATTCACACTTCTTAGCTGGGCTCATCTATCAACATATACAAGGTCGGGCAGAAAGATGTCACCAGTCAACCGGGGAACTCCACGAAATTCTCGCGGAATCCTCGCGGAGATTTTCGTTCAAGTAGTAACATCTTCCTGCCCCACCCTATATAATTATATCTTTACTGTTTGTATCAAAGTGGCCCTACGGGTGAACAGCTTCTTAGTCCAAGACAAGCTCTTTTAGTTCAACTCTTTAGCCCGAGTATGATGTCAAGCCTCTGATCCCGACTGCCGAGGTGTTTCAACTGCCAATCATCACAAGGAAGGCCAAAGAGTAAACACAACATTGATACGTGCGACCGTAATTCGGAAGATCGGAATAATTAAGTCAAATCGTGGCTCAATGTCAAGGCAAGGAATGAATATAGGGGTAGAAGAGAGAAGATGAGGTCGGATCCAGTACGTCCAGGTCGTGGCAAGATCTCCACTTCCAAACCAGTCCTGGTATATTAACAAGTTTCTCAATTTGTGTCCGTATACCCGGACGCACATTAATTTTCAGCTCGAGGCGCTAAGCCATTGACCTACTATTATCTTCAATGACTTCAGAATAGGCTGAGCAGTCATGTATCATTACATGCTTCCCAAAGAAATCCACAGTGGGCATTGCTTAGGAGGGGCGAATAGCCTAGCCCTGTGAACCAAAGTATTTTTTTTAGAAAATAGAAGAGCGTAACACCGTGAAATCACGCCACGGATCCCGATTGGTCAATACCTTTACGTAGTTTATCTCACATACACACAGTTCATACTGAAGTTTACATTGCATTGTTGGGTCAAAGAGGTCTTTCGGTAATGAGATTACTCGATCAGCCTTGAAGTCTATCAACCTAGAAATATGAATACGTTTGATGACAAAGATGTACCAATTCATAAGTTTTGATACGAGTCTAGGACGCTGACACGTATTAGCATTTCCTGCGTCACAATATTATCATCAATTCTAACCTTGTAACTTTGAAAACTCATGCAGTGCACATTCTGCATACAAAATTACAGATCCATACAATGACACGAAGTAAAAACAAAACTTATAAATCAAATTCTAATTCGCTCCTCGTGCAAACGGTATTCAAGTTTCTTTCAAAAATGACGTTTCTCCGAGTTTCGTTATCGTGCGCCATAGTGAGTATTTTCTCAAGTTACATCCTTGCTGTAGCGTCGGAGCACCAAGCAAGTACAGAAGAGGTGTTCAAGAAATGCCCTCATCAAAATGAAACGTTTGACGAGAAGTGGGCGAAGTTCAACAAGGACTTCATTCAGTTAATAAATTCGAACGAGATTTCTTTCCAAAATTGGAAAAGTTGGATACCACTCACTTCTGGACTGCAAGAGGAGTTTCTCACAATGGCGGACGGATTCCATTTCAAGTTTCCACTCAGTGAAAAAAACGAAACCGATCAACAATACAAAACTATTTCCATTGCCGTAGCCGCGCTTCTAATGAATTTAAAAACTATGCAACGAGCTCAGGAAGTGGTGTTGAATGTCAGGCTCGATCTCATTCTAAACAATACCGAGCTATTCTTGCGTTCGAATTTTGACAAAGAACCTTCCAAAGCCGTAATGCGTCCTGTATTGGAAGATTTCTTCACTATACTAAATTGTCACTTGGAGAATGATGAAGAACTGAGAGATGAATTTAAAAAAAAGTTGAACGAAGCCCGTGAAATTGTGAAGAAAGATCCGAAAATGTGCGAACCACTGATAAATAAGGTACGCAATTCTAGTCTCGAAGAAGTGATGAAATTATTCGAAGATAAGAAGACATTTCGTCGATCATACTTGAATGATTTATTTAGGGAGTATTCCACCGTTCATATCGAGAGGATTTTCAGTTCGCCGAACCGCGAGCCGATCGAACATTATTCGCTGCCTAAGGCTTTGATCCAAAAAGCTGCCGCTTCTTCGAGCAGTGAATCGAAAGTCAACAACCTGTATCAACGAGCCTTGATCGAAGCCGAAGAAGAAATGACGTATCAAGTAGGGTGGATCAACGTGATTAAAGAAAGTCTTGGTAAGGCTGATGAGAAAATCGAAGAACGACTGACGAATGACGGTGTCGTAGAAGGTCTTGTCAGCCCCTATGACTTACTTTTCAACGCGCTGGAGAAAAGATTGAAATTGGATCCCGTCCTGTACGAGGAAGTTGAAAGTTTGAAGGAGCAAATAGAGAAGAAGGCTGAACCTTCTACAAACGATCTATATTAACTATTAACGTTTTTTTTTGTGTAATTAAAATATGAAAAAGAAAATGTCTCATCGATTGTTTCAGGTAACTGGAAATATTATTTTCATACCCTCATCCATGAGCAAACTCCAATGAATCGGGCCTATTTCCAGCTTTTTTGATTTAGAAAACGCTTTCCCGAAAGTCTGACGGTGTCCCCGTCCACGAATATACGGTTTTTCGGGGTCTATTCCCACAAGTTTTAGAAAAAAAAAACCCACAGAACCTAGTCAGAATAGCGAATCAACTCTTCGAAGTCACACAAAGGTCACTGGTACTCTTTTAATGATCGCAATTGGTAATATCGCTTTCCGCGTTGAACGAAATTTAAAGCCGATGACCTGAGCATCCATATGCAAATAAGCGGTCAACTTCGTACATACAGAATCCTACAAAATTCCATCTTACCCACCAATAACTGGCTATCATACCACGGACTCCGAACGTTCTCCTCCAGGTCTTGTATCGTGATTCTTTTTCTCCCTTCCTTTGCAACTCCACTCCTATCGCACTTGATGACACAGTTCAAGTACCTGCTCGGCGTCTGCTTTCACTCCAAACACTCAAGGCTACCTCACATTAAAGAAATTATTTAACCAAAAGCCTCAGAGCTTTAAACGTCTTGAAATACTTATCCCCTTCATTCACTTGTCTCTACTTTTCCTCTACCATACCTTAGTCCGATCTATCGCAGCTCATGGATCTCCAATATGGATTCACACCCTCATCACATATCTCTATTCGAGACACATTCCGCAATTCGCATCTGCACGGGCGCTTTTCGCACTAGCTCTGCTCTAAGCCTAGTCGTCGAATCAGGTTATTTACCTCTACAATTTTGTCGACTTGCTAGTCTCCTCACCTCTGTCTTACAACTTTTCGAACGCCAGTTCACAATATTTTCTCCAATTCCGCCTTGAATCGTCCTAACAACATGCCTTACATTTTCATCCATTTCCTTCCCAGATAATTCACGTCCATTAGCTAGTCTCCGTATTTCCCATATTACCTCCTGAAAAACAACCCAAACAACCAACAACCCCGCAATTCACCGTTCCCTCGACTCTTTTCCCAACACCAAGCTTTGTTTCACAGATGGATCAAAAATCGAAATTAGCAAGTCGGTTCACGTTTTCGATTGGCAACAAAACATTCTATCATCGACCCCGCAACTCCGTATCAATTTCAATGACCGAATTTCAAGGCATCTTTCAATGTTTAGAAGCAATAGTAACTGCGAAACCACAACCTCCCCTGAAGATATCTTCTGGGAAGATTCTCGATTGTTGCGAGCATTGCTCCCAGATGATATTTTCAAAAATCCGTATCCGCTATTCTTTGTAAGACCTAAGAACAGATTTCTAAGGATTTTAACCAATTACTCATTAACGATTAGAAGAAAGGTATCTCTCATAGTAGTAACTGAAGTACTTTTCCCTTGATCAACTCAATGTTACGCGAGACTGCAGCTTCAGCCCGTAATGACCGGGAGAAAAGCATCTCTCATATGAGGGTCTAAGGTTCGTTTCCCTTGGGCGCAAAATCCGTAGAAAACCCCGTAATTATTTCGAGGACCAAAAATCCGTAGATCTGATGCCACATACACGGATTTTGGGTCCTTGAAGAAGATACGGATAAAATACGGATTTCTTGTGCTCAAGGGAAAAGTACCTTAAGTAGGTACATGAAAGATACTTTCCTCCTGGTCGTTAAAGGGTGATACCGCTGTCTCTAGTAACGTTGAGTCGATCAAAAGAAAAGTATCTCAATTCGTCGTTTGAGGGATACTCTTCTCCTGATCTTTATTGATGAATCAGTCAAACTCCGTAGAAATCTGTTTTCAGGTTTTGCGGATACGAGTTTTTGAATATGATCATCTGGCAGCACTGCCAAGAGAAATTTATCTCTCATACGGGTGACTAAGGTACTTTTCCTCTGAGCACAAGAAATCCGTATTTCACGCAAAATCTAAAATCCGTATTTTTTTCAAGAACTGAAAATTTGTAGATCTGGCAGCGCTGCTTGCGAGGCCACTCCCCCGGGTTGATGATGGCATCATTTCTTTCCCATGTAAGGGATGTTGACCCGTTGATTTTTTCGAGGTTATCCCTTTTGTCTTGAAGATGGCATAATCTTCTTTTTGACATATTTTTTATGTATTTTCTGTAGTCCCTATCCTAATTTTCAAATTCTGTGAGGCCAGCAGCCCTCGATTGCGACGCCTCAAGGAAAATTCTCGATTTTTGCGAGGCCAAACCTCTGCATTGAGAGGGATGGTAAGATCTTCTTCTCTATACTTGACTTGAAATACAGCTTAAATTACCCTGCTTACTAAGGCCAAGTTCCTAAAGTATGTCAAGATCATTGATGACGTCACTTCACGTTACCCAGATTTCTGACTGACCCAAAGACATGTACATCTCGATATCCAGTATACTGGGACACGCTAGGATGAAGACATTTCGGGGAGAATTTTTGATTTTCGCGAGACCACCCTCCTTCCGTATTCAGGATGGCACTCTATACTGGGTCCATGTAGTAGATCACTTGTATAATGAGAGGATTTCGCTTTATACTTCAGGTCTTCTTCATATCTAGGCTTCTCTAGCAACAAATGAGTCCTTGAGAGGTAGTCAGCCTAACAAACAGAATATTAGACTTACTCTATACCACACTAAGGCTGAAGGCGAACGAACAGAGTGGCATATAAAACCATGAAACATGATCTTCATCTATTTCACTTCGCCAGAGAATGCTGCCCAACGGGATCTAGAATGGGCTTCAGCGGAGGAGGGGAGAGGGGGTGATCCAGCTCAGCTCCATTAACCTGCACAAGCTGTAGAAGGAGGAAGAAGCGAAACCTCTCGGTGTTGCGCCCGTAGACCCAATTGACCTTGATTCACAGAAGAAAAAAAACACACTGATGACGTCATAGGCAGAGTAATCGTTAGTTTTTGCTACACCTGAGGACCTGAAGAAGGCATTAGCGTCGGTCTAGCCCAACTCTAATGACCAAAGCTTACTGCGCAAGAGTGGAGAACGCGTAACATCGGAACCAACCAGCAGGCGTAGATTTAGCCGTACATTTTGAAGGGGATATTCTATTGTCTGAAATTTTTTTTCTTCGCTTCACCCGGAAAATATGGTCAATCTTGCGTTATTTCAGCCTGCTTTTGAACGTCGGGGGATTCTCCCTTGTGGATCCGCGCCTGAACCTGATGATGTCATAGCTGGGAAATGATGAGCAAATAAGACTGAGGGCGATTTTGACCATCTGGTTATAATTTATGGAAGTCCTGAAAGTGCCTTCCTTCAACAAATCCCCCTCTCTAAGACCTTTACTTTTCCATGCAAACTCGTCGTTCAACGCATTCTCATCCTCACTTCAACATCTTTTCCATCTTTGATAGACTTCTTCTAGAAGCCAAACAATTCCTGCTCTCCTCGGCAATCAATGATCCCTCCTCTTCTCCGGCCCATGACTTGAAATCTTAACATCGTTCTTGAATTATCGCATCGTGGCACAAGCTTTGGACCTCTCAATTCTATAATGAACTTCTTTCGATTAGGAAATACGCGATCCCCCAGTCCTCGTCAATTCGCTCCCGCGCTATGAAGAAATAGTTATAGCTCGACTGAGGATTAGGCACAACCGCCTGACCTACTCCTTCCTTCTTTTCAGGGCCTCCACTCTCCTTTGGTGATAATACTGCCATGCTGACGAATTCTCCGTTTCTGAACCTCAACTTTCATATTCTCTTTCGAGTCTCTTCTGCCCACTCCAACAACTCGAAATCTATTACTAACGCTACTTCCTCCACATATCCATTCAATTCCATGCTTCTTCTCGAGCTGATAAATTCCTGAATAGGTAAATCGTTCAAGAGAAATGTCGATTGTAGCGTTCCTAGCAGATGACCAGCTCGGAATTCGAACGCGATTCGGAGCATTCCGCGCTAAAATTGCACTTACACATTAATTGTTACACAATGCATTCTTGGGTTTCTTATCAATTTTATAGAAAACTATTGCAGCGATCCTAGCGGTTGCCTGGTCCGATTTCTCATGAACGACGTTCACTATATTATTGTATTTCTAAGGGGCAGTTTTCCCAAAGAAAATGGCCGAGTGTGACCCGGTTTAAGCGGAGATCAAACCAATAAGCGCCCGATTTCGAGCGATTAAAGCATGATAAATCTAGATTAATCGGGGATCTTGGCTAAAACAACGCTCAACTGAGTTGGTAAAACTGGTCATAAGATTGAAATGCAACAGTTGGAAAACTGAAAGATGATACTTCAGCTTACGGCTTTTAGCTTTGAAACTTTTGGCTCTCAACTTTTCTAATTTTTTCAGACAAAATTGCACAGCTTCTGACTTCAAGCGTTTGGTTCATAGCATTTTGATGTTGGGGCTTATTTCGACTATCCACTTTTAGTTTTTCCGCGGAGAACCCGCTATCCATTTTGTTAGGGGGATTAAATCCTAACGAAAAGGTCCGCGTTCGGGAGTTTCTGTGAACTGCGTGACGTGACGTGTGGCGCCTTATGACGTCATCAATGACCTTGACCTACTTTAGGGACTTGAAAAAATTTCAACTTCCAGCCGAGATGCTTTATGACGTCATCATTGACCTTGACCCTGACCTACTTTAAGGGCTTGGAAAAATTTCAATTCCCAGCTTTCATTATTTATATCAGGCCTAACATGCAGTACACTGAGAAGAGCCCGGCCACCGCGGCCGCGTCCGGGAGTGTCTGCGGACTGCGTGACGTGACGTGTGGCGCCTTATGACGTCATCAATGACCTTGACCTTGACCTACTTTAGGGGCTTGGAAAAATTTCTATCTCCGGCTTTCATTATATCAGGCCTAATATGCAGTACACTGAAAAGAGCCCGGCCAACTCATATTCTGAGGGAGCATTTTTGCGGAAAAATTTCAACCTCCAGCCGAGGTGCTTTATGACGTCATCAATGACCTTGACCTTGACCTACTTTAAGGGCTTGCAAAAATTTCAATTTCCAGCTTTCATTATATCAGGCCTAACATGCAGTACACTGAGAAGAGCCCGGCCAACTCATTTTCTGAGGGGGCATTTTCGCGCCAACGTGATCGCGAGCACGGGGGGTTGCGGGTTCCCCGCTGCCATTCAATGGCCTCTAATTTTTTGAGAAGAGAAGGATTGTAGCGTTACATTTAATTCAGTTTTTTCCCCTAGGGATGTCGAGCCAATCTTCATTGACTTAAACTTGGCTAATGGCTTTCAGCTCTTCCTTTGCATTGGCTTAAGCTGAAAGCTAATAATCGTCGATTTGATTGTCTGACTTACTATCGGCTAATAGCTTATTCATTTTTCCAACGTCCCAGAGCCGACATCCAATTTTTTGATGATTGGATCATTGAAAACTTCGGGCTGGACAGCCAAATGGCTACATTTTATTAGCTAACTTTCGACTTCCGCAAAAAACAGGGCCATCATTGGCATATGCTTTCGACGTTTGGCTGGCTTCAGCTGGACATGCCTGCCTAAGAATTCCCGGTTTCTGGATTTCAACTCTCAGCTTTTAGCAAGCTTTCAAACTGTGAAATGTACCTAGGTCGGATGAAATGAGGACGTGTCTGTGAAAACACTGCTGCTAGATATTTTCAAAAATCCGAATCCACCCTTTTTTCAAGACCGGAAAACGGATGTCTAAACCCTTTTACTGATTCGACAGTAACGATCAGGAGAAACGTACCTTTCATACTCTTAACTGAGGTACTTTTCCCTTGATCGATTTAACATAATGGAACGCTGCAATATCAGCCTATAACGATCAAGAGAAAAGTATCTCTCATAGGGGTGACTAAGGTACTTTTCCCTCGAACACAAGAAATCCGTATTTACACAAAATCTGTATTTTTTTTTCCATAGGCTAAAAATTCGTAGATCTGGCAGCAGCCTTCGTCCCACAAGAAATACAGCAAACGGAGGCCTTTTTCACAGATACCTCCTCAAATATAGTTACACGGCCTTGTTAGCCCAATATTCCGTCGAAAAGAAAAAATCATTCTTTCCAAAACAAATGAAAGAAATAAGCCAAGAGATGTAAGTTTTCAATATCTTCATCCTACTACATCACAAAATATGAAGCATTTACGAAACAAAAAAAAAAAAAGAGAGAGAGAAAGATGTTTTACGTACATGAATATATGATACATATTTCAGAGCTCTACAAAAGAATAAATCAAAGATAGAAACAGAGAAAAGAAGCGAATGCTCAATACTTTTTGAATGATCAAGCGAGATGAAAAACTATATAACTGAAAAGTAGGTATACTGGACGATCGATCGAAATTACTAAATCTAAATTATCTGTCGTAAACAATCGAAAAATATAATCTACTCTACAAATTTAAAATTCTATAAACATAATTAAAACCAAATATAGCGGAAAATACAATGACTAGTAGTTTTCTAATGAAGATAATCTCATTAAAACTGACCAACTACAAACATAAAAGAAGAGAAGAAAAATGATAATCATAGAGGTATACGTAATAAAGAGGAAAACGAGAAAAATAATTTAAACAAAACTAAATTTAAAAACCGAAAAATCATACACTCGGCAAACGATGAGATAAAAAAATTATTTTTCAAATTTTTTAGATTTTAACGTCTACATTTTTTTATGTGGATGATGAATTCGCGATCAGAAGTGAGATGGACTTTGTACATAGCCCGGTTCAAACTTTAATGCTTTTTAAAAAAGCTACTGAGGCCGCCGCCGGAGTTGCTACTTTTTGTCGTTTGTTTGGAAGGAACGTCACCGTTTTCGGGCATTACTCGAGATAGCATTAAAGGCTGACCAAAGGGCCGAGTGCCAGCGGCGTACGGTATTGTCTCTGAAATAGAAGTTCGTTCATAAATGAAGGGGTACTTCAAACAGTATATTTTTTTTCTTTCGTACAAAGGCTCGATGGTCGATTAGAAAAATCAGGTTGCAGGCCGTATAATCATTATGAACTTGTTGTAGCGTGTTTGCTCGCCACTTATCAAGTCGGTTAATATTGCGGCGACTAAAAATTGATTCTCGGTCGAAAGAAAGATCATATGTAAAAAAAAAAAATACGGCGAAAGCGAAAAATAACAACATGCTACCAAAACACTACAAATATACATATATCATACACATGCAGATCAAACAACCAAGAAATTCGAATGGTTAAACAAACTATGTCAACAATCCTTTGCAGCCCATTCACTCGTGAATAAAATGAATTTATGTATTCGTCAAAAGAAAAAAAGGGACACAACTATCGATTCGTGCGTTCGGAAATCAAGAAAAATTGTACACATAGTACAGGGTACAATGAAATTTCGCTGTACAAAAAAGTACTTGTACACATCTATAAAAATATGAAGAAAGAAAAAGAAAAAATTCAGCACATATCAAACAAGGCCTGTACATAACAAGAAAAAATGAAAAAGAAAGAGAAAAAAAAAAGGCGACTTATGGTATAGATTACTTATAAATGGCATACTTTCGGGTAAGGAGATGGATCTTCCTTGAGATCTACTCCCACCGAAGACGGTGAAACTGCGTACACCGCCGAATAATCGTCTCTTGCGAACGGTTTGGGATACCGCCGGTGGTCGTTGATCAACATTTGTCCAGCCGTAATCTGCTTCAATATATGTATATATCATCATTTTTTAATGTTAACTTATAGCGCGTACGTTTTTCGATTCTATCTAAAATACGTAGGCTACTCTTATTGTGTGCAAAAGCGTCAAAATCGAGGAGGGCTTTCTCTTTTACGGCGGACCATCCACAGGCCTTATAAGGCTTTACAAAAAAGAATCCCACTAGCGAGTAAGTTAACACTATCTATACGAAACGTAAGAAAATGGCACTTACTATTTCGGCCTTGAAAATGTGAGGTCATCATAGACCCTATATTCCAGGAAAGCAAGAATTAGAACAAAATGAAAATTTTTATAGTGGAAAATTGTTATAAGTTTCTCGTATCAACTTATCATAGTCCTATATTGATGAGAGTTCAGTTTTAGGCCCTCAGATGAAAATCTAAACTCTTCGACAATACCACTTGATAAGAAATCTTTGTGTAGCAAAATGAAGGTGGGTATAGTTCCCGAGTGAATAATATATTTAAGTTTGGTAAAGCTCTTTTTCCTTCTCTCTCTTTACAAAATGTTGGTCATACACATCTGTTCCACTCTTTCACTTCCAGCCCAAATATCTCTCTCTCTCTGATAAAAATCAATGATTACAGAGCACTTGCAGCGTGTTTCTGTATAAATCAGGCCGGTTGGTGCCAGTACGCGCACAACAAAAACAAGATTACCGTAGGGCAGCGCAGCGTGGGGAGTGAACGAGAGTTCTTCCTGAGGGCCAGTTGTACCAACTAATTATATAACCTGAGTTTAAAGTTTCAAACTCTGTTCAGTTCCAGAAATCTGTTTTACCAACCGAGTTCAAAGTTAACTAAAGTTTGACCGGCTCAAAATCAGTCAAGTTGAACCCAGTTTAAATTTCAACACTACAGCAGTTTAAATGCGTTAAACTTGGTTCAAACACAATTAATTTTGAAACAAAATTACTGCAAACTTGGTTTGAACCCAATTAGGTACAACTGGTTCTAAATCAATGAAAATCAATATTTTTATGAGTCACATGATTTTCAGGGAATCTGTTCATTTCTTTTTTTGATGTACCTAGGTATCAATGAATGACCAAAACGTTCCCCATGTATTCTCATGAGATCTTGAATGATGGCTGCCTCAAAGCCTGCAGCAGAGAACAAGCATTAAACCAGAATTAAAGATTTTGACGTCACAGGAAATTGGTCTATTGAGAAACCAATTAATATAAGTGTAGGATCTGATTAAAATGGCCAAAATTTAAAAATTTTCAATGTTCATATTGCTGATAACAGCATTACCCAAACTCACCGCTAGGTTCTAAACAAAAAAGTTTTACGTTTCATTTCCCATAAGAGAAAAAAGATCTTAGATCTCCAAATATTTCAAAAACAAAGAAGAATTAAGGACTTGTATGTTCATTGTACTTATGTATAAACTAGAAGCTTCTCCCTTTTGTTCAAGCATTTACAACAGGGTTGCGATGTTTTAAATGAAATGTTTTAAACAAGTGTTCAAAACGGCCAAAATTGGAAAATTTACATTGCCTCTTAAGGGAATGTTCTAAAAGTTTTCAACATATTTTTTGTTTTAAACATGTTTTTTTTATTTTTTGAAAAAACTGTTTTTTTTTTGCAACCTTGATTTACAATCAAAAATTGTTGAACAGTTGATTAAATAAATTGTTAGAATCTTTGAGTCTTGTATAAAAGATATTGTTCTACAGATTGTATCCTACTTGAGGTGGGGTTACAAGATTTCACAAATAGGGCAACAAAAAAACACGCCCTATTATAAAATCTACAAAATACAAAATATTATTGAGTTGGATGTAAGACATTTCTTCATAATCAACACAAAAGATGTTCTTTCTCTCCTTTTTTTTTTCAATGTTTGTGTTTGAGAGCTAAAAAGTGGAAGACCTTAGCGCTCCAAGCGGAATTTTGTAGGGCTTATAACTGTTTCAAAAATAACGGTTACGATTATAACAATTATTTTTTCCTCTACAAACGGTTATTGGTCATTTTGGTTGTAAGCATTATGACCAATATGATTGTTTTGCAAAACAGTCATAACAATCATGGAAGTATTGATCATTCTCATGAAATGGTTATTGGTCAAACAGTTGAAATCAATATTTTTGATTTGGTCACACTCAAGTAACCATTATTATAACTTCAGATTTTTTCAAGAATTAACGGCAATTTTGATTGACTGATTTATTTGGCAGTTTCTAACCAGTTAACCAGTTACAATGATCAGGGTGTGTTTAGGAGTTCACAGGCACATGACCTCCTAAACACACCCTAAAACCATGGCTTGTACTTACAAAGAAAATGTTTTACTAATTACAGTGATCTTTGAATAAGCGTTTAAATGGTATTTGGAAATAACTGATAACCCCCCCCCCCATCACTAGCGCTGAGGGTTGAGACATGCGTGAAAGTAACAGAGAGCAGTGATGGACAGTTATTGGTTATTTCCAAACTAGTTAAACAGTTATTTAAACATATTCATAACCAGTTAACCAGTTGAAATTGCCAAATGAACCGGTTGACTGTGAATATTATTCAAATTGCCTTTAGTTCTCAAAAACTCTGCTAGGAGCGCTAAAGTTTTCCATATTTTTTCTCATAAGAATGAAAAAATTGAAAAAAAAAAATCAACAATTTTGTACTTGGTGATAATTAGAAAATTCTGAATTTCGGCAGTCAACTAATTTCTGCACTTGCATAAATTAGTTTCTTGGTTCAACAGTTGAGCAGAAATAAACTGGTATTTAGGTTAATTTTATACTAACCAATTAATGGGTTAGTAATTAATGACTGTGAATCACCAACATAGAGGGACCAATCTTCTTTTCAGGGTTGCAAAAGACACTTCTTTTCAAAAAAAAAAACAACAGAAACAAAAAAAAAAAAAAAAAAAAACAGAAAACAAAAATATGTTTTGTTTTTGATTTGAAACAGATTATTATGCTTGAAACAGGTTTCAAATGTTGTTTTTTTCTCCCGTTTTGTTTTAAAGACTGTTTAAAACGATGTTTTATTAAAAAAAAAGAACAGATTTCATGTTGAAAACAGGTTTTAAATGCGGTTTTTTTCTCACATTTAAAACATGTTTTAAATATTTTAAACATTGTTGAAACAATTTGTTTTTTCCACCTGGAAATTATTTATGATTATCTTATTTTTATGAATGCCTTGATAGTTGATTACCATAATTTTAAATATTTGGTTGGTAAAGACATCAACTATACATGTACCAGACAAATACTCGCATTGTTAAAAAAGTTGTCACTTTGAAGGATACTGACACCAGAGTGTGCTGCGTGTTAATACGTTGGTGTGAGAGAGAGGGAAAGATGTTCTGTCTCTTTCACTCTGCTGGTTATCACGCAGCACACTCTGGTGTCAGTATTCTTCAAAGTGACAACTTTTTTAACAATGCGAGTATTTGTCTGGTACATGTATAGACAATGGTAAAGAAGAAAAAAAAACACGTTTTTCAATGTTTTAAAAAGATTAAAAAACAAAATACGTTTAAAACAAAGAAAAAAAACAAACACATTTTAAAATAGAATTTGTTTTCTTTTGTGTGTTTAAAACATTGCAACCCTGGTTCTTTCTCTCTAATAACTCTGCTGGACCATGGCCTATTTCATACAAGGCCATAACGCAGCGATGTCACAACGTCGCACTTGAAAAGAGAAAGGATGCATATTTATATGTACGCTTATGGGAGAAAACAAAAATTTCAATTTGTATGCAAATAAAACGGTGTTTTTGGAATAAATGAAGAGAATATAACTTGAAGAGTAAACAATTTTCTATTTTTCAAGCCCCATTTTAGTAAAATTGGCACAAAATAAAACAAGTTATCATTGTTCTAAGATTAAAAATCAGATAGGGGACAAAGTGCAATACAGTTTCAAAGTGGTTACACCGCACCAATGAACATGAACCGCCCCAAAACATAACTTATAAGAATCCACTGCGCGCTGTTGTCATTTTCTACATTACAGCCTTGTATAAAGTAGGCCGTGGCTGGTCGCACGTCTCAACACGTAGCGCATTCTTGTGGTTGTATCCAACAGTCCCATGACTGTATCAATTGCTTCAGAGAGGGTATTTTTTCAACAATGCAAGTATTTGACTGGTAATGATATTGACCATTTACAAAAACACATTGTTGTTGTAAATAGCAATGGGCCGACCGCCAACTAGTCACTCACAGGCAGCTTCCTGTCAAGGTCCACATATACAGAGGTCACCTCAATTGCTATATGGGACATTTCTATATTATTTAACCAAACAATTTGCACTAATTGCAAATAAAATAACAAGGGCTACAACTTTTATTCTCATTCATGTTTTTTTCTTACCAAATGCAGAATGAACATTTTTTATGTGAGTTTTGAAGTAATCAATTAATAAATTGAAACGCGGTTTTTAGCTCAAACGCGCACGCTCGCCGCTTGTTACAGAAAACAAATTGGCGTTCAAGTTTTCAGAAGTCAAAATGGTGGTCCACCTACATCTACCTGCGCTGTGCCGCGCAATGTCCTGCATGGTTGCATTTGCATTGATGTAATCTTTGTATATGTGGACTTTGGCTTTCTGCACCTATATATTTTCACAAACTATTCAACAGCTATCCTCTTGAATGCTAGTCTTTGGTATTTTCAACACTGAATTCAAACTTTTTTCTTCAACACGTCAAGTTTCTAAGAACATAATTTGGAAGTTGCTGATATCTAGTGGCCATAATTTGCAACATTCATTGACACATCTTCATGAACACATACATAGGTTGGTCGTTATCACCGTTTTAGAATGAACAAAGAATAATGCATGAAAATGTTACGCCAAAATTCAGGGAGCAAGAATAAGTTCTCAGGCATTTGATTTTAAAAGAGTACTTATTTGTGAAGTCCAACTAATATTTGGGACGAACTTTCAGAGAAATTTCTACGTCAAATGACTTTTGATGTGTTGAACATCAGTGTAACAAAGGGCTCAGTGAAAAAGGCAAGCAAGAAAGCTTCGTTCATAGGTTGTTGTAAAAGAAGGAGAAGAAAGAAAAAATAAATCTGTAAGCTTGCTTTCTGAAATAAGGTGAGTATCTCTACAGAAAGTGTTTCGAACATTTAATCTTGAGCAGAACTTTCACGTGTGCTGATGTCGTAATTATTGATTTCACTTTCTTTTCTTTCAAGTGCGGTACCATGGATTAGACAATTCAAGTACTTGGACAAATCCACAGATAATAAAAAAAGGAAAAGCCTTACCCGCATAATAAGGTTTTTAAAATTACTTGAACAAGTGATACTTTCAACAAAAGGGTAGAATAATTCTCAAAAGAATAACTGAATGTCTACAATACTGCATCAAAGAAAGACATTATTGACTTTTTCAAATGAAATTTCTTCATTTTACGGTTCGCCACTCATGCGTAAAATGATATTATATTTTCCACCTCCCGAAAGCAGAGATCAGTGTACGTTAGTTTTCCCTTCAAACCGCCATACAGAGATGTACTCATACATAAATTCATTTTTGACGAAGGTTAAGAAAATATCAGAGCAAAAGAGATACGATCGAATATTGCTTGGTCGAGGTTTCCCGAGTTCCCAAGCAATATTCTCAAATCCCATACACATCATGGGAAGCTGAGCGCGCATACGAAGAATAATCTACATGTACTTGATTAGTATAGTATAAATACGTAGCTCGTAGTAGTGTATTAGGACTAACAAAAAAAAAATCTATGGTCTAAGCAAACACGAACTAGTATGCGTGATTAAATCATTAGTTCCCGAAAGGATTACACAGTAATTTATATTCTTACGCAAGTCTTCCTTGTAAAATACTGTGTTAGCCAAATCATCACACAGTAGATTAAACTAAATTCGCGAGCAACTAAAGGGGGCGAATTATAATAAGCTCGTTACAGCAAATGAAATTATACGATTCAAATAGCGCCAATTTTCTGGGATGAGGCGTAATCCAGAAAACGAAAATACATCAAAATGAAAAATACGGAGAATTGAAAAAAATTGTGGATTCTCTACGTTCTATTAGCTCAATTAATCAGGCTTAGCAGCAGTAGCGGAGATAAAACAAGAAAAAAAATGCACTTACCTGTGCTAGAGACTCGGATTGGCTCGTGTAGTTTACCAATATACTTATGAACACAAATATGGGTTATGTAAATGTAGTCATGCATTTTGGGTGTAATACAATGTTAATATTATGTTTTACTGAGTTTCATTAAATGATAGAATGATAAAATACAAGTGCACAGTCATTTGAAACGTTTGAAGACCCCTACATCAGTGGTACTGAACAGTGTTCTCAAGGTCTACCAGACAAAGGTGGCTTGCACAGTGATTAGACATTACAAAAGTATTGGGTCAAGTTGCTCTGGTTGGGGACGTTAAATGTTGGACTGATAAGGAGTTGTGCAGAACAGATGGTACTTGCGGAGAAAAATGCGGGTTGACTTGATGCAAGGTTTCCAGCCACTGATTTTGCTATCATGGTCAACTAGCGCAGAGTGTTCATCGACGCTGGTGAATAGAGCTGTTAGCTTAGCTCCCCACAGCTGGAAAATGGGTGACGGTGTCAACTAGTGCGCTATCAACTCCAGGGTGGATGACTATTATAGTCTAGCAGTTAGTAGAAGTGGCGTCGCGTCAACCCGCCTACATTGAGTCGCTGCTAGCAGTCCACAATGCCTCAGTCTCAGTTCAGGTAAGCTAGAATTTGTAAACTTCTGCACAGAGCACATGGAAAAGAAGGAAGAATGTCCAGAAAAAATGTTCAGGACAATCGAATCTTTTGTACCCATGAGAGAGAACCATTTCTCCAGATCGTTGTGATGTTACAATCTCCCGATTCTTTGTGTACCCTTCAATCATGATACGTAGTCATGTTTTGGAGGAGGTAAGTAGCAATATCAAGAAAAAACTGACCACAACTCAAGCAAATGTAGCATCTTTGACGGACTCACGATGACAAGATCTCCACATAACATCTTTTTTGAAGGGAGAAGTTCACAAGAGTGACTTAGGGAGAGACTGCACAGAGAGAACGCTTCTTAACTACGTTGTGCACTTTTTGAGAGTCTTGTTTATACAACCGCGAATTTGGCTTCTGTTTTGGATACTTGAAAAATGGCATGTTGTTTTTTCACAGAAGGACCCGTCATCGAGCTTGACCAGACCTAAGCTGACTACGCAGCTATAGTACATATTTTTCAGCGAATTACATCTACGAGTAGTCAAGTGACGGAATTTCTACAGCCTGAGTAACAGCTTGCCTCGATCACCCCCACTCAAAGGCGATTCAAGATCTCTACTTCCAGAATGAATCAAATCAATTTTAGCACATTCAATCCTAATGACCAAATAAATTTGGGAATTTTCACTAGTAGCAGAACAAATACAGTTCGCTAATGGGTGCAATTTGGTCGGAAAGGTGAGGATGTAAGACATGTTTTCTGAGAGCATCTGAAGTTGAACTTAGTTGTATGAAAGGTGTATAAAAGCGGCTTTCACTCTCGACATTTCCCTTTCAGGATGGCGAAATTGATTTCTTTTACAAAACCTATTATGGTTAATAATACCATCTTCGTCTTCCGTACATCGCCACTCGCACTCCTACTGGATTCGAATATGCGAATACGTAAGTAGTGCACACCTTGATTTTCCAGATGATGGTTTTTACGCATTAGAAATACTAGAGTCTCTTGTATTTGCCGAAATAGGGTGGAAAAGACTGATTCGGAGAAGGAAAATGTGACGTCATAAGGGCACGAACAGACGAATCACCAAATTTCATTCAGAAACACTCATAAAAGGGAAGAAATGGAAATTTAGGAAAAGTTTACTCCAATTTAAGGGAGAGGAGGAGTGACATCATCAGAGAAGGGCGATGCCGAATTGAGTCCCAAATCATCGTTTTTAGCCGAATTGAGTCCTGAGTTGTCGGGGGTAGAAAAAGGGAATGTCATCATGTATCGGCGGTACACAACCGAATTGAGTCCCGAGGTAGCGGGGGTGTACGACCGAATTGAGTCTCGAGTTCACAAATGAT
Source organism: Aspidiotus destructor (assembly GCA_035079395.1). Taxonomy (NCBI): domain Eukaryota; kingdom Metazoa; phylum Arthropoda; class Insecta; order Hemiptera; family Diaspididae; genus Aspidiotus; species Aspidiotus destructor. The sequence continues at coordinate 38,911,601 of JAVHKZ010000003.1, read as the reverse complement.
TTTCATTTTCCTTCCCACTTCAACAGACTCAAGACTGTCGATGCATGCATCGGTGCGGTTTAAAATGAGTTGGCACGTGGCTATGTTTTGAGCACATTAGTATCCATGGGAGGTACTGGGCGTGAAAAGTAATCGGGTGTAATCATCTTTTAATAGGCAGAAGCAGAAATTTGAAGGATACGCGCTTAACGAATTCAATTCTCGACAATTCACCAAGATCACGCCGCGTCATGAGTTTTGCGACCTCAGCCTCTTCTTTTACTGACCCGGTAAACAATCTGAAGGACTCTGAAGCACTCTGAAGCACTTGGGAATTACTACCCCTGTTTTTCCCTTTCGAAGCCTGCTTGAAGCCCGCTTGAAGCACTGAGAAGCCCAGTTGAAGCCCTCTTGAAGCTCACTTGAAGCACTGAGAAGCCCAGTAGAAGCCCTCTTGAAGCTCGCTTGAAGCACAGAGAGGCCCGGTTGAAACCCTTTTGAAGCCCTGATCAGGGCTTCAAGAGAGCTTCAATGGGAATTACTACCCTTATGAAGCCTTGATCAGTGCCCCAACAGGTGCTTCAGACAAGATGATAGTTTACCGGTTGAGCTTATACGTTTCTTCAAATTGCAAATGTCAAGGATTTTGGCGTAGATTGTCGCGAAATGCGATGAACGTGTAAGTCAACTTTCTGTACATAGATGTCGCATTGAACCTCAAGAAGAGTGTCTAAGCCTACAGCAGAGGACGAAGGGAAATGAATGAATTCACCAATCTTCTCAGACTTAGTACCGCCGACACTTCGGGACTCAATCAGGACTTTGCCTCTTTCTACTCCCGACACTATGGGACTCAGTCTCAATTCGGATATTATTTCACCGTCCCCTCTCCCTTCGGGACTCAATTCGGTTATGTACCCCCGACACTTTGGGACTCAATTCGGCTATCAAAAAAAGGTACTCCCCGATCCCGGGACTCAATTCGGTTACGCCCTCAGAGAATGATATGATTTCAGGCTGATGAGATTACAAGGCCTCACTCGCTCCGCTCGTTCGTCCCGCTTTAGTATGTTTCAGACTTTCAGATGTTGTAAGCGAACCAGGATTAACGACTCATGACGTCATAAAGACATGAAACATGTCGTCAACATTCAGAAAAGGGAAGAAAATGAAATTTATGAAAAGTTTACTCCAATTGAGTAGAGAGAAGGAGTGACGTCATCAGGGGGTGGAAGAATTTTGATAGCAGGTCAGAGGATGAGAAATCAGTGGAGTGAATATTTTCATTCAAGAGTATAAAGAGTAGGAAGAAGGATGACGTCATCAGAGTGAAGTCATTGGGGACTCAGGAAAGCGATTTGCGACGTTATCAGGGGGTGGAAGAGTTCAAACGGAAGAGCACGGAGGGTGGGATGACTGAGATGAACATTTTCATTCAGAAGCACAAAAACGAGAAGGGATGACGTCATCAAAAGTTGGAGCAATTTTGATGGCAGATTGGAAGGGTTGATAAGACTGAAATGAAAATTTTCATTCGAAAGCATAAAGAGGAAAAGGATTGACGTCATCAGGACCCTATAGAGGAGGTTTGCGACGCCATCACAGGGTGGAAGCGTGTTAACGGAATAGCAGAGTGAGTAAGATAACTGTCATGAAAATTATCGTGCAGGCGCTTAAAGAGGAGACGGGGTGACGTTATTAGAGAATGATATCATCAGGGACACAACAGACACGGACCAAAGAAGGTAAGATGACTGACATTAAAGAGAAAGTGACGTCATCAGGAGAATTTTGAAATTCCGTCTGAAATTATAAAAAGAAGATGACAGACCTGAAGAGGAAGGAGAGCGTGATTTTATCAGGCGAATATGAAACCTTCTGGCTGAAGATCAATGGGAGAAGAACGCATAGTCTGGATGAGAAGTACGGCGTGACGTCATGTGAGCAAGACCCAATCCGGCGAGTAAAAGATAATGTTGCACAATTTTACAAATAAGGAGAAAACTGAGAAGTAAAAGAAAGGGGTTACTGACCTAAAAGAGGGCGAAGATTGCCGATATCATCACAATTTGAGGCAGACTACACGAGTTTTGCGGGTAAAAAAAAAGACTTCGCGAGATTTCGACTCGCTAGATTACGAATTTTTCTACGGATTTTGCGTAAAAAACGGATTTCTTGCGCTCAGGGGAAAAGTGCTTTCTTCACTTGAATGAGAGATACTTTCCTCTTGGTAGATATCGAGGTCCTTTATAACATGAGTCGATCAAGAAAAAGTACCTCAGTCCCGTGTATGCGAGATACGTTTCTCCTGATCGTTATTTTTGAATCATGAATTCGTTTCAAGGTCTTAGAAACAATGGCGGTTACGGATTTTTGAAGATATCACCTGGCAGCAGTGGTGGAGAGATGGCGATGATCCGGAGAAGAGGATAAGACTTCATGAGAGCGTGACCTTAATGTGGTTCAAGTTTCGTGGGAATTCACAAGGAAACGTTGGAGTGTGGAAAAAAAGGAAACTTGGGAAAAATTTGATTGAAGAGCAGAAAGAAGAAATATAACTGACCTTAAGAAGAGTTGAAGTGATCAGGACAAGCTTAATACGGAAGAAGGGCGACGTCATCAGGCAGACTTGAACGAATTTCGACGGAAGAGCAGAAGAAGGCATGACGTCATTTCGACTGAAAAGCAGTAAAGAGATGCATAACTTGAAGGAGGAAGTATAGGCACGGTGTAACATCATAAAGACATGACCAAATCGAAGGAATTTGAATAAATTCTGACTGAAGGTTAAAGAGGGAAAATGGCACTAATCTGGATGAGGAGGAAGCGACGTCATGAGAACGTGCCTGAACTATCGGGGGGGGGGGGGAGAGGAGTGAAAAGAGATGCAAAAATTCAAAATGAAACAAACACATGAGCAAGAAAGACAAATTTTGGAAGATTTCGACTGAAGAGCTAAGGGAAGTCATGATTGACCCATACAATGAAAAGGAGGAGGGGGAGTGGAGCGATCACATCGAGCCTCATAAGAAGACTTCGATATTATTACAGGATATGAACGAATTTCGCCAGAAGAGCAGACAGATAAGATGTAATTGACCGAAAAAAAGAGCGTAACATCATCAGGAAATGAAGAAATTTCGACGACAGACGGAGAGAGGAGGAGGGCGGGACTTTATAACAGCGTGAACTCATCAAAAGAACTTGAAAAATTGACTGAAGAGCAGAAGAGGAAAATGTTTAGAAAAATCCCAACTTTCAAGCCATACAGAAAAAAGAATTTCGAAAAACACTCGACTCAAAAGAAATCAGCCAAGATATGAGACTTATAAGACAGCATATCAAGGCTTGTTCGCTTTCGTAGCACTTGATGCAATCACTGGTAATCTTTTCAGTACTATTTCTCTGGAGGTATCACTAAGAAAAATATTGTACCTAATTTTCGATTCTAAATCCCTGCGACATCAATATTACCTCACCTACCGCACCCACAGGCTAAAGCTTCCAACAGACATTAATACGGGCACGGCTCACAGAACGTGAAATGTGAAACTCTTCATCTTGAACAAGACTCGAGACCTAAGTTTAGGAAAATGTTCTATAAAATGGTCGATAGGTAGCTGAGGCAACACAAACATCGTATCTCAAGTTTCTCTTTCCACCCTTGAGACCTTTTCCTCGCAGTTGACACGTAAGAATCGTCAAAATTACTCAGACATGACGTGAAACGTCGAAATACGGTACGTTGTTTCCCCATCGAGAAACATACAAGTACATTACACGTATTCGAGCGAGCTTTTTCTACACCACTTCGTACATATATAGAATGTTAAAATGAATGTTGACAATGAAATGTGAAAGCACGAACAAGAATGACAGTTAGAGGAGAATGAGTATAGGGGTAAAAAAAAAATATACAACGAGAAGTAAATTACGTCTACATAATTTATTAGCCCTGTGAAATCCGAAGCTATACTTTTAATTATGCAGAAAATGATACTCGGGGTTAAAATAGCGAAATAAAGTAGCCTTGACTTGTTTCGTTGTGTCGCTCTCAGGATCGCGAACGCGGATTACGAACTACTATATACGAATAAAATGCACGAAGAATGAGAAAATATCGCGTATATCAGACGGGTGAACAAAAAAAAAAAACAAAACAAAACAAATTAGATCAGATTAGCTTACGGTTTTTCGCTCCAAACGCTATTTTTGGAGTTTAGAGAAACTTTGAATTCCCGCGAAGTGTTAAATGGGTATAAATGAATGTACATAGTTTTTCAAACTTTGAGCTTTTATCGTTTTGCTGTACTTTTCCACACTAGCGAGCGCGCGTACAGTTGTAATATGACGATGGTACAAATTTGCCAAATTCCAAAAGTTAGATTGGGAATGCGAAGGTCGATCACAATCTTTAGGACTATATTATTATGCTTTACCTCAAACTGCGGATCTTCGATTTTATCATCTGCCTCTATTGAGGCGAGCTAAAAACCTGTTTCATGGCGGGAATTTGGCATCGATAACGTTCGCGTGACCTAATCAGATTCAGATCTCGGCAAAGGAGGTGTTTGAAAGAAAGTCGAAAAGGACGGGGAAAAGTTTACGCTCGGATGCACACTTCAGCTTGGCCTTGGACTTTTTTCTAGACTTCCCCCCCCCCTCCGTCTACACATGAACAACTTTTTCAAGATCCTCTTTCGATATGACAGATCTTTCAAAATCCCTTGAGTAGGTCAGAACTCCCACCTTTCTCAGAAGTACAGTATGCGCCGGGAAAACCGTGAACGAAAGAAATTTCTCGGACAACTTTTCCCCTTGCTCCCAATAAAACAAGTTGCACGGTATATGAAGCTCAAGATCGGATTGTGACGTCACAGTTTTAAAGCTCCATGAAAGTAGTGTTTGAAAAACTTTGAATCACGAGCGAGCTCCATGGAAGAAAGGAACTTGAAAAATCTCCTTATTCGGGAGAACTTGACCTAATTTATGACTGGCAAAATTCAAGTCACAAATTGTCTGGAAGGAAGAAGAAGACTTGCAAGAATTTTGCGCTCGGATTGTGACCTCGTCAGCAGACTTGGGGAAATTTCTATTCATATCCTTGCCACGGATGAACTTGGAAAATGTGCATATCATCGAGAGACTTGACAGAATTTTTGCTAAAATCTCTACAACAAACGGACTCAAAAAGCGATTGAGCTTGGTTCGTGACGTCATCAGAGGATTTGCCCAAATTTTTTATGTGAATCGATATGGAGAAGGCGCTTGGGAAAAATTTGATTGACGAGTTGAAAAAAGGAAGGAAACTTGGAGAAATTCACTGACTTAATTAAAGCTTTGAAAGAAAGATTCGAAATCACGAGCAGTCTACAGCAAAGAGGGATTGGTTAGATCTCGTTTCAATAGCAGAGGAGAGGGGAGCTGCTATGTGTACCTAGAGCAGGATTGAGTAACCTCATCGGAGTGAGAGGCCACACTACGAACTCGAAACTATTGAAAAGGCCATTCTAAACAATTACTTTTGCGCTCTATCTAATTATAATTTTTTGTATTTTTCGAGAATTTTTTGCGAGCCATAATTTCGGATCATGCGAGCCATGCCAGACCTAGAAAAAATGAATCTTTGAAGGAGGAACAATAGAAATTGCTGCCAGATGGATACATACTCAAACTTGTAACACAAAGGAGTACCTTGAAAGGTAGCCACAGAAACGAAAAAATTTGCCGGAGCGCTTTCGATTAAAAAACCATTGTCAACGACGACATGAAAGCAACTAAACAATCTAACGGCTAGAAACAATGAACCACCGAGGAAATCATGATTGAACTAGCGAGTCATCACGATGTGAATCACTCTCATAAACTAGCTCAATCAAACCCTCATCAGGTATGTACCTGTTGAGCACGTTAAGGTTATCGTTATTCAAATGGCGAATAATTTCAATATGTTCGAGAGCTTTTCGTTTGAATTCTAAGGACTCTCTATGGAGGAGGGTTTCAGATCCCGCTTTATAACCGTGGCAAAAATTTTTTCGTTTCTGTGGCTACCTTTCAAGGTACTCCTTTGTGTTACAAGTTTGAGTATGTATCCATCTGGTGTCTTTGGTCATAATTTAGAGAACCGTATTAATTGCAGAAATTGCTGCGTTCCGGATGGTCGATTTTATCCAAGAATAAACTGAAGACGATTGATGCCTTGATTAAGATGAGAATGGAGAAAATAATGAGAAAATTATGTGCGAATTGGAAGAGTTTTCATTCAAACCCTTACAGAAGATGACCTAGGAAAATTCACGAGGTCTGATCGTGACGTCATCGGGAAACTTGGCAGAATTTTTGAGGAAGTCCCTATGAAAAAAAAAGACTTGATAAAAATTTGAGCTCGGTTCGTGATGTCATCAGAGAATTTGAACAAATTTTCAGTTTGAGCCTATTATGACAAAAATGTTAGGGAGAAGGAGTGAACTTGAAAAAAATCCACTCTTGGATGACCTTGAACTATTAAGACGTGAAGGAAAGGAGGCGGAGAACCTGTTTTATGGACAGTGCTGCCAGATAACATCATCAAAAATTCGTATTCACCATTTTTCCCAGCACTTGAAAACAAATTTCAACAGACTTTCATTGATTCATCAATAACGATCAGAAGAATGGTATCTCTCATATGAGTAACTGAGGTACTTTTCCCTTGATCTACTCAATGTTACGGAAGACTGCTGCATGATCTGCCCATATCGACCAGGAGAAAACTATCTCTAATATGAGTGATTAAGGCACTTTTCCCTTGAGCAGAAGAAATCCGCAGAAAAATCCGTAATTTTTTTCGAAACAAAAATCCGTAGATCTAACGGCACTGTTTATGAGGTATCTCAGAAGAGCGTTTTAAGGCTTATGGTGTTCGAAGCGTTGCATATATGGCTAATTGAAGGTGCTGAGCCTATTGAAGGTGCTGAGCCTATTGATGTATAAAGTATGCATATCGAGTCAACTGAAGGGGCCACACCGACCTCCGAGCTGTACATGATAGGAAGGGCAATTGGAAAATTTTCGACCTCCGAACTTTGCCAGCCAGCCGGACGACAAAAGTTTTTTCCACCACCCTCCCCCCCCCCCCCCATTAAAACAGGTTCCCTTTTACAATTGAGGATTATCTGTCAAAAGGGCGTCTGTTCCATAAGAATTACATTGATCGGACGCCCTTTTGACAGATAACTCCTCAATTCAAGTCACAATTGGTCCAGAACAAAATGTACTTAGATAGATTTCGGCTCAGAAGCAGACAAGAGAGGAGCAGCGATTTATACTTGGAGCAAGGTTGGAGAATCTTATCTGAAGTAAGGCGCCGTATGAACGTCTCGAAACTATCGGTAGGGTCATTCCTCTTGAACAGTTACTCTTGCACTGTAATCAATTACAATTCTGTGCCCTTTTTACATTTCTTCGCGGGCCATGTTTTAGATCATAGGGGGCCGGAGGTTGCCCATGCCTGACCAAGAGGAAAGCACTTGACAAAATCTCGGCTCGAGAGCAGAGGAGGAAATGGCTGACTTGTCATAGGAGATTGTTTTCGGAGAGTCGATTTGTCTCAAAAACCAAATGAAGACATTTTATGACTCGATTAAGATGAGAGTGGAGAGAACGATGAGGACAACTTGAATGCGAAAATTGGGAGAGAACGTGATGTCATTGGGGTACTTGACAGAATTTTCGCCAAAGTCCTTATGAGCAAAAGACTTGAAAAAAATTTGAGCCTGATTCGATGCGTCATCGGAGAATTTGGACTAAATCTCTGTGCGGAAGGTGCGTGGGAAAAAATTGGTTCACGAGCTAAATAGAGGAAGGAAACTTGAAGAAATCCACGTCTAAGTGATTTTCAGCCAATTAAAAACTTGGAAAAAACTCGATTTGACTGATTACTCAATTGAGAGCGCGATTTGAATAAGAAAGTTGGGATAGACTTAGGATGATATCTATCCAAATCCTTACAAAGGATGGACTCGGAAAATTCACGAGGTTTGATCTTGACGTCATCACAGACTTGGTCCTAATTTTTGGGTTCAATTTTTCTGAAGAAGGTGCTCGGGAAAAATTCGATCCACAAGCAGAATTGAGGAAGAAAACTTGAAGATATCTACGTCCGGATGACCTTGACCTAATTAAAGATTTGAAAAAAAAGTTCAACTCGCGAGCAGTCCAGACCAAACAGGGCTTGTTAAGATTTCGATTCAAAAGCAGGGGAGAGGGGAGCTCTGCGAGTTCCTAGTACAGGGTTGGGCAACCTTATCTGTTTGAAAGGTTGCAAATGCCCAGTGGTGCCAGATAATATTTTCAAAAAAATCCGTATCCGCCATTTTTTCCGAGACCTGAGAACAGATTTCAAGTAACTTTGACGAATGTCTCAATTAAGATCAGGAGAAAGGTATCTCTGCTATGAGTGAGTGACGTACTTTTTCCTTGATCGGCTCGATGTTATGGAGAACGCAATGTCGGCCTATAACGACCAGGAGGAAGGTATCTCTCATATGGGGGTCTAAGGTACTTTTCCCCAGAGCAGAAGAATTACCTATTTTACGCAAACATCCATAATATCTTCTTCGAGGACCGAAAATCTGTAGATCTGGCAGCACTGCATTTAGCCCGCGTGCCGGAAAGGCACTTGACGAAATATTAACTTGAAATCAGAAGAGGGAGGAGTTCCGGAAGGTCGATTTGGCTCAGAAATCGACCAAAGACGACTGAGTGGGGAGAATGAGGACGAGTCAAAAGAGAAATTTAGGTATGATTCCAAGACAGAGATGAAAAAGATTGCAGCAAACAATAAGCATTGAGTTTGGAAGGGAAGAAGAGAAAGGTGAAATAGGCAGGAGAGGATAGCGCCCAATGTCACCATTTGTATGAAAGACGGGATTCCAACACAAAACCACCTAATTTTGTAGATAAGAGAATACGAACTTTGTCCTCAACTAGGATAGGTGCAATTGGGATACTTGGCCATTATACTTCGAATTCATTGCTGGAAGGTTGAAGTAGTAGAAGCTAGAATCTCGATGAGAGCAAGAAGGTCAGATGTTACTAGTAGCGTGAAAGGAGAGGATGTGGAATCATTTTTGTAGGAGGTTCAATCCGAGGATTTTTCCAAAATTATGTTCAAGAATAGAAAATGGGAGTTTGGAGGAGAGGAGGCAGTGCTGCCAGATGATATTAACAAAAATCCGTATCTGCCATTTTTTCTAAGACCTAAAAACCAATTTCTCTTCAGCGAAAATCAGGAGATTGGTATCTCTGATGCGCGTAATTGAGGTACTTTTCCCTTGATCGACTCAAAGTTACGGAAGACTGCAGTAGTAACCTATAACGACCAGGGGAAAAGTATCTCTCAAATGAGTGATTGAGGTACTTTTTCCTTGAACACAAGCATTCCGCATGTTATGCAAAATCTGTAGAAAAATCCGTATCTTTTTCGAGGAACAAAAATCAGTAGATCTGACAGTACGTACTGAGAGGAGGGAATGAAAGGTACTACGCTGGGGACGCTTGGCGTTATCTTCCGCAGATGCAGCACAGGTTGAGCTTCAGAGTGTAGCAGGAAAGAGTTGTTCCAAGACTCTGGAGAGTAGAATGAAAGCAGATGATTGTATAGCGTCTAAATGTAGCCTGATTGTCGATTGGAGCTGCGTAGGGGATTTTTCGGTGACAATCGGAGCGTGAATGAGATAAAACTGGAGGATCATGATTAGGTAGCCATTCAAGGAGGAAGAATGAGGGGAAGTTATTTTTGACGGGGAACAAGGTTTTGGAATGTAGCTCGAAGTCTTGCATGTGGGAGGAGGGAGGGGGGAAGAGAGAAAGAGAGAATCCATTTTGCTTTCAAGGCTTATTGTAAAATCACTGCCTCACCAAAATGTACCTCACACTCCACGAGATCCCCTGAAAAAAACTTACAATGCTTTATTTTAATTATTCCAAGGGAGGTTTATAGTTCACCATACTCTCGGGGAAAATACTGTAGACTAGACGTAAAACACAAAGAAAGTAGGTTTTGAATTCCGGACGGTACGAAGGCTTCGTAAAATATTTAATGCAATCGAAGGCTCCTATAGGACTCGCGAATCTCGAAAGTTTTCTAATTTTCAGTTTTCATAGAAGGCCAAGTCTTCCCCGAAAAATTCAGACCTCGATTATTTCTTTCGAATCTCGGACGTACAGCGGAGAAAAAAACTTCCTCGCCAACGCCGACGAAAATCATTCGCAATACGGAACTTTTTTCACTCGAGAATTGCTCGAACTTCAAGAGCAGCTTCACCGACCTTAATAAATCTAACCGAGGTTATTACAAATTTATAGAAAGAAATGAAGTTGGCGGCGGTGTCCGCGATGGAGGAAGATAATGCAATAAGAAAAAGTTAAATACGACGTACGTCCGCACGCGTTATCAATTTATGGGCTTTACTAATGTCGACGAAGAAGAGACTGCAAATGACGTGCCGTTTTTGTGGGATGTATCACTCGATAAGATTAAGATCTCCACGTTTCCGAATTATAACGACTGACAGACGCCCGCGTATACTGGCGTAAAAGTTGTTTTCAAAACGTCGAAAGAATAATTAGGAAGACAAAAAGTTGTCGCGGAATGAGCGATCAGGGCTCGAAAATTGATAAAGGTCAACACGAAAGCATTAGAGTGAATTATCGAAGAGAAGGTACGCGCGCGTATACCCAAAGTGACCATCGTGAATAATGCATTATTTACCGTAGTCGGAATTTTAAAGGGTTAGAGCATTATAATATTATCGATTTCCGGCGGGAAAAGAACTTTCGATAAATCTGCGGCGAGGAAGTTAATACGAAATAACAGTTTTATCAATTTTTCGCTACCAATACTCTACAACATTTTATATTATAATCAATCTAAACGCCAAAAACTACGCTACAGACGAGCACTGGTATAAAAGGCCTACGGGAAAAAGGAGTAATGATGGATTTGAATAATTCAAGAGTTTATTACGTGAATGCGAAGTAAATACGGACAAACACGAAAATACAAAAAAAAAATGGTAGAAGGGAGGGAAAAAATATTGCGTTATACTTAATTTTCGTCGATATAGGCGTACGCGCACCTGAATTAGAAACGACCGGAGGTGAGGCCACGTTTAACGAAGACTGTCCAACGTGCGATACGACATTTCCGGATTGATAAGAATTCCTGGGCGGTTCGATCGGAGCGGTGACTCTAGCGGGCATCGACTTTATTTCGTTTGCTTGTTTTATGATTTGATACGTGCTATCTATTTCTACATTGGTGTCTTCATAACCTACGATACAGCGTTGGTGAGAGCATTTTTTTAAATATAGCATGGTGTATAGTTCCGATATACGGATAGGTACACAAAATAATAAGATAAGAGGACCCGGTCCCCATTCTGACTGAATATGCACATTGGAATTTTATTCTACGTAATATCAAAGGTTCGCGGTCTGAATGGGAAAGCAAAGCTGAGGAAGAGACTATTTTTATATTATTTTCCTCGTTGCCTTGAGGAGAGAATGTCCTTTAAGTACTTCCTACACGCCTTCGGGTGTAAGAATAATTTCTCACTTATAGCATCGAGAATGCGGAGGTGAATTATTCATCTTCGAGCTTCACTGTCACGTAGTAAAAGTTCTGGTAGGCGTAAATATTTTATACACTACAAACGTTTTTAATGTATGTTTCTAGTAAGAGAGAAAAAAAAAGAAGAGAAAAACTTACAACCACTACCTCTTTACAACAGGTGAGTGTATATACATAAGGCGGTGTCGTCATCTCGGATAAAAATACCAATTAAAAAAATTTTGAGTGGTTAAAAACACAAAGACAAACTGTGCTAAAAGTATAACATGGAAAAAAATAAGATAAGATAAGCGAAACACGCTGATTATGTACAAAAAAGAAACATCGAAAATGAATATTTTACACACACAAAAAAAGTGTTATTTACAAGGAAGACGCGTAGACACCACGAATACACTCCAGAAATCTTTAATCAAAAACTCCCCTTCCCTTGTTTGTAAAAATTATTTATCTACTAATGTGCGTGTGTATGATGGTGATTTTTGTCTGTTTTATGAAATAAGCAAAAAAGCGAGTGCTGATCATCCGAAAAAGACGTTTACAATTTTACAGATGTATTCATTATGAGTGTTTTGGGTGTTACGGTTTGCAATATCGTGATTGTTAATATCAGATGATTGATCAAAAAAAGCCATTTTTTGTTTGGACTTTTTATACGCATCTATAGTCACGACAAATACCTAGTTTGGGAAAACTTTGCTTAGGATCGGAATGAGAATTTTGCATCGCAATTTTCCAACTAACGCGTCGACCGCTTGGACTAGAGTTTACCGAGCAAGCAGAATGGTTCAGCGCGGTATCTGGTAAAGAAATAGCTGGATACACAATAAGTATTGACTTCGTATTAGTCCGTGAAATATTCTATCGGATTTGTATAATATTACGACCTAATGAGATTTCGATACGCGTCTTGCGTGGGTTTCGCTTCGCTAAATTATATGGTCGCGTGAACTACTCGTGCATCGATAAAATATGTATTCGATTTGGTTTTAGTGTATAATTTAGAAAGCTTTAGCACCGATCAACTCTGATCGATGAACTTTAAAACGAGTATTTCGTTTTTCATCTTTCAAAATTATCTTCGGAAAGTATTTTTGTCTTCGATATCACATCGGAAATCCCTCGAAAAATTTGATAGAATTATGCACCAAGGCTTTGAGGAAGGACGAAGAAAGAAAAACATAATTGGTGAAATCTATAAGAAAATGTTTAACCCGTCAGTACTCGGGTCTATAGCTACTCATCATTAACACCAAATTCAATGCCAAATATTGCTTTCCATCAGAGAATGCGGAAATGGAATAAGACTTGAATACTCAAACAAGAACGAAGGTGTTCTTGATCCCCAAGTATTTTCTCCGGATTTTTGAACTCATGTTTCAATTTTTGGATGGGTGATCACCCTATAAGAACAAAAGTCGATTTCCGTGACAATGCCATAAAACAGTAAATAGCCTATCTCTGTGAGCAAGCAAAGCTACCCGTAGGACTTTTCCAGTATTTCAAATTGCGCATACTGATTCTCGTGTGTATTATCAAATTAGTTTCTCTAACATGCTCTCAAGGCCATCATCTCCAGAAAGAAATTGAGTATGTAATCTAGCAACACGCATTAAATCAATGTTACAAGGACTACCAACATGATAACAAATAAGGAGAATAAGTATGCAATTTGGAGTACTGGAAAAGCTGTATTGTTGTTTGAAATGGCAACTTGCCACAAGGTTGTCATCTCCCAAGAGTAATGTTCAAGCATCTTAAATACCCACCCAAGTATTGACACGCGCCATTTTGACTTGTGGGGAGAACGTACTGCCATAAAAGCCCATGGATGAAAACCAACGGCATTCGGGAGGGGGGGGGGGAAATCAATCAATAACTTGGAAAATGAAAATAAGCTCCAGCAGGTAAAAACAAAGAGGACATTCATTCTACTTGAAATTTCTTTTCCAACGAGGGTAAATTCAAAACAATCCATCCAGCTGTTCTTGAATATTCTTTTATTGAAAATCACGAATTTAACATGGGATCTTATGGCAGTACGTTCTCTCAAGGAGTCAAAGGGGCGCGTGTCAATACTTGGGTATTTCAGATGCCCTGGTAAGGTAGGGACCGTCGGTGGTAAAAATGAGGCTCCGTAGTATCAAGTGGGCTGAGTATTGTCCCGCAGTACTTAGCTGCACAAATTGAACATGTTTGAGTGATGCTAGCACCACCTAAGAGGAAGAGACAAAAAAGGAATATTATTCCAAAAGAAAAGTGTGTAAATGGAATTGTTTGGTCATTTATCTATATTCAATCCGAAAAATATTAATAACACTACACAACAAAAAAAAAAAATTGAAAACCACATGAACAAAATTATACAATTCTAAAAGTATTTTCGACGCTGATCACGATGCCGTTGTCCGTTTTTCAAGTTTTGGCCCGGTTTTCGAGAAATGATCAAATCAAATTCCCGCGCGTTGTTGCGACGCGCAGTATATGTTCCCGTTCTCGCGAAAATCGATAGCTGGGTAACATACACCGCGCGTTGCAACAACGGGCGGGAATTTGATTTGATCATTTCCCAAAAACCGGGCCAAAACTTGAAAAACGGACAACGGCATCGTGATCAGCGTCGAAAATACATTGAGAATTGTATAATTTTGTTCATGTGGTTTTCAATTTTTTTTTTTGGTTGTGTAGTGTAACCTGTCCCCACCAAGTAAACAGAAGTTGTCTTTGCTATACTTGTAACATTAACAAACACAGGCATCATCCAAATTTGTAGTTTAGGTTCGCCTAATGCGTTGAGTGCGCGTAGAGCTCTGCAAATAGCTCTACACTATGTGAATTGTTGAGTGTTACAGATTCACCGCTTGGTCAACTACATTAGACAAACCTTAAACTCCTAATTTGGATGATGTCCTGGTCTTGAGCTGCGAGCTCTCTTGGACACTCTATGTTTACTCTGTGTCTGTCCCGTACTTCATGAAAAAATGTCGTTCAAAGTTGCGTTGATTCAAAAAGCAACATTACATTTTTAACCCATTCACGCCGGCGGTATTTAATCACTAGAGTGCCGTAGTGGCGGATCAGCTGTTGCGCGCGCATTGAAACGCGTTGTTCAGTGGCCGCCGTGCGCGGATTAAATGGCAGCGCTACAATCAACGTATATATACCGTTGCCGCAGTGAATGGGTTAAACCAAAATGACGGCTTAGCACACCCACTATTTGGACAGAGCTGCCACCGGCGCGCTGCAGTCAAAGTGATTACAAAAGGGGGATCAATGCGTTTTGTATACGTGCATGTAAAAAGAAAAACTTTCAAAAAATGAAATAAAACTCAGTAATTAATCTGTGATGTTGGAAATTTCTATATCAAACATGTCAACTATCATTAATGAATTCAAAGAGAAATAAAATTATTACATCAAACCCAAAATGAGTTATGAGCTCCTAAACCTTCTTTTCCATTTATGAGTATGTACAACAAACGCATTGATCCCCCTTTCAACAGTGAAGCGTATGCATGTAGTAGTGTGTTGTACCTTGTAAACCAAGGCTCTCAATTGCAGCGCGCCGGTGGCTGCTTGGTTCAAATACCTTATCATTCACAAGGTTCAAAACAGGCGGCGCTAGCTTCACGTAAAAATTTTTTGAATCTTTAAAACCCCCCAAAAATATTTTTGTCTGAAAAAAAATTTTCCGCTTTTCAACTTTGTTTCTTACAATTACACGCCTAAATTCATTATTAATTTTTGGAGAAATTGAAGGAAAACTAAAAAATCACTATCTTAGTTTTGAGTCACAATCACACCTTTCCCTTATCAGTATTTTCTACAAATTTTACACAGGCGACACTAGCAAACAAGGTTGCAACGTTTTTCCTCTCTTCAAAAAAAAAAAACAAACAAAAAACATGTTTTTTATAATACATGCAGCGAAAGTGCCGCGTATTGTGTTCGTTTTTTGAAGCAAAACTCACCGTTATCAGAACCGTGGCAAAAATGTTTTTCCCGTGGCGAAAGTGTTTTACCCGTAGCAAAAATCGCGTCAGTGGTGCCATTTAAACAATAATTGAACATTAAAACTGTAACAATTTCTACTTTTGAGAGTCTAATTTTGCTTTATGTATTATAAAAAGTACTGTTTGTAATTCGTGTCGAAAAACAATATTGTAACTTGCTCACTATCCGCACTCGCTTTGCTCGTGCGGCTACACTTCGCTCGTTCCAATATTGCTTGTTTTCGCCACTCGATACAAAATGTACTATTTTCAGTTTAAAACAGCTTTTATGTATAAAACAGGTTTTAAGTGCGTTTTTTTCTCCCGTTTAAAACATGCATTCAATGAAACATGTTTTTTTTTCATTTAAATTTTTTTCAGTTCAAAACAAATTTTATGTTTCAAATTTCAAATGCAAGTTCTGTCTCCCTTTTAAAACATGTTTTAAATGTTTCGAACATTGTTTCAAACAATGTGCTTTTTTCACCTGGAAGATATTACTTGTTTATGAACGTCTTGATAGTTGATTACTATGATTTTAAATAATTTAGTTGGTTAAGAGGAAAAAAAAACACATTTTTTATTGTTTTAAAAAGATAGAAAAAAAAAAAACACATTGAAAACAATAGTAAACTGACTTAGGCACTGGCCGACCTCAAGAAAAAAACTGTGATAAATTTTACTACCTATGAACTGTATCTGTGTATGCCCTCTGGGCAGTTTGATAAAATAAAAGAGTTGAAATAAAAAATAAAAAAAAAATTGAAAACAAAAATACGCATTTAAACATATTTCTGTTTAATACATAATTTTGTTTTTTTTTTGTGGGGTGTGATGGGTAGCTAAGGGTTACTTGATTAATAAAAAACTGTTAAGTCCAAACGAAAGAATAAATGTATTGAATCACGGGATAGGAATGACTTGAATCTAAAATGGTACTTCCGAAGTTACCGCGTTTTCGCGAAATATTCGATGATATTTCATCATCTTTTAGAAGTGGCCTAACTAACGGTAAATTATAATAAGGACAGGATGTTATGTCTAAGATGAAGAAGGCAGGGGGGAAGTATTATTGATACGCGTGGTTTAGTTACGGATCGCGATGTATGTTTACATATTCGATAGTTTGAATTTTCGCGCGGTTTTTTGTACGTGTGACGTCACATGGGGTTAAAACACGTTTAAAACATGTTTTAAACGTCCCTTGTTTAAAACATCGCAACCCTGCTAGCGAATCTACAATATGCCCAGTCTGAATTGAAGCCTATAAATAGATTAATACAGTACATGTATCAAATTTGGAGTCTGAATTTGACGGAGCAGTGGCGCGCTAGCGTCGCACCTCAATTCTGTTTTATCAGTGATATAATAAAAACAATGATTGCAACAGAAAAAAAACTTGGAATGCGTTTTCCTATGAAAATGTTGACTTTCATGAAAAAAAACCTTAGCATTTGTTTCTAGTGTTTGAAATTTTTCCTCAAATAAGTCCTAATTCAATGGAATTCAAGAAATTAGAAAAAAGTTATGAATGAATCATGCAGAATTCTCATATAAAGTTGCAAAAATATCTTAACATTGATAATCTCCCTTCACAGCACACATTGAGAATCCTACACAAGTTCTCATTGTTGAAAAATCAATCACTTTGTTAAGTACAACCACTATGAAGAGTGCGCTGCGTGTTGAGACGTAGGTGTGTAAAAGAGGGAACAATGTTCTGTCTTTTCTACTCTTGCTGATAGTCAATATAAATATCCACGGTTGTGGTGTTTTAAATGAAACAAAACATCAACACAAATATGTTTAAAACTTGTTTTTTTAGATCCTGTTCAATATACCAAAAACCTTATTTTTTCCAATTATTGCTCAATAAATGTTCTGAATTCCAAAGTAATCACTTCTATAAATGAATATTTTCATTCACAGAAAAAAAAAAAAAAAAAATACAAATTAAATTGATGTTTGAAATATTTACAACATTTGAAGGATGTTTTTAGATGATCAAGTTTTCTAAATAAGAGAAAAAAAATTAGCATCCAGAACACATTTTTTTTTTTTGCAGCCTTGCCAATATTTGTAAGCCGTGCCCGTTCAACTCGCCGCGGACAATTCGCCACGGACGATTTGCCGCGGCGGGAGACCCCGATATTCGCCGCGGACCCAACTCGCCGCGTGTACAATTAGCCGCAAAGAGAATCACCATGAGTAAGAAAAATTTAATGGCAAAGTTTACAAATTGTACGCATAAATAAAAATTTTGGGAGACCGGTTTCTTCTTGTGAGTACTGCATAACTCACGTCTTTCGGTATTTCTTCAACGTGTTCATAAACATCCTTATCGACGGATGAGCGCAATTGAATTCCCTTTCACACCCTTTTCATTGCGAGGGCATATCTACAAGTATTTGTAATATTTGTACAAGATGCAGTCAGTAGTACAGTGCAGTGTACAAATATTTGTAAATTTGCCTTCTACTCGCAAGAGTATAATTATTATACGTACGTATCCAAAAAGAAGCCGCCGCGCCATTTTACAAGCTACATTCCTTTGAACAAAGTAGACGTTCCCCCACTCTCGTTCAAAACGCAGCTCTTTTCTGGATCTTCGTGTCCGTCGACCCACGTAAGAATCTTCCACGTAATCAAGGAGTCCCTCCAAACGTGGGTCGAGGTACTTTGGCAGCTCTTCAAATGCATTCAAGTATTGCCTAGACTTTTCCCCACGGCGTATTACAACGGTGGCGAGTTGTAGCCGGCGACGAGTCGTCCGTGGCGAATCGTCCGCGGCGAATCGTGCGCGGCGAGTTGTATGGGCACCTTTGTAAGCATGCCCAAAAAAATCAACCCGGTCAGCAATGAATCAATTTCCAGATTATGATGAATTTCTATTCCTTGGAGAATCTCTTTCAACGTGATTTAGGAGAAAAGTGTCTTTAAAGAATTTCACATACCCAAATCTTGCAAATAAATGAAAAGAAAGAAAAAAAAAGAAAAAAAAAAGTGATCAACAATATAAAAAAATTTCTCGATTTCTCGATGTTAGTGTGTGATACCATGAATCAGCAAGGTTTCCTCTTTCAAAATCATTTATTGTATTTAACCAGTGCTGCCACCATCAACAACCTCAAATTTCCCTTGCACCACTCAACAATACTTGAAGTAGAAGTATGATGATGCGTGCCGACCCTAAAAACATTCTTTACCAATCGTTTAAAAACTCACACAAATATGTCACCATTTTGTGAAGGAGTTTTCATGTACACACAAAATAATTTCTATTTCACCATATTGACAAAATTAGTTTTTGCTTAGTCTACAAAATTGGGTTTTAGTAATGGGCGGTTATTGGCTATTTCCAAGTACCTGTTGAACAATTATTTGAGGATCATTGTATCCTTATGCAAATACTTGTAGAAGAGGTTGACAAAAGCAAAAAACACAGAAAAAAGAAATGGCATTGAATTTGGTGTTACTGTAAAGAACTGACTCAAACATGATCTCCTATTCATATTCATACGAGTATTATGCACTTTGAGGAATTTTTGTATAAGTGCCTAAGTCTGAACAATTGAAGGATATAAACAGAAACAATAAGTTGCAAATACGTCCCCAAATACCCTGGAAGGTACAACGTATCAGCGGTCACTACGCGACGCTTGTCGGGGCAGTCTTTTTGAGGAACGATTTCACAAGACTTAGCAAAAAGTTTCTCAAAGCTTCATTTTCGACAAATTTTTTCGATCTTAATGTTGTACAGAAAAGCCAGATTTTTGCTCCAAAAAAATTTTACGTCACAAAATAGACGAATTTTCGATGATTTTGAAGTGAAATAAAAAGCAGACGGAAGAAAATTTTAAAATTCTGTAACTGTACCGCCTCAATTTGAACATTTCTGAAAAACAAATTAAGAAACTAGAGAAATCCATCGAAAACTCGAGCATTGAGAAAGTTTTTGCGGCACTATATTTTTTTTAACGCACGATTTTACGAGCGAAGCATCACTCTTTCAATATAATAATTTGATTTCTTCTGGGTGTCTTGAGTTTAAATTAAAGCTATCATGGTAGTCGATAGACGAGAGCAGATACGGATTTAGAGAAATCCTTGGGTTATTAATGACGACGTCTCGGACAAAAATACTTTCACTATTCACAGTGCGACTCATCATTGCATTTTCGTGTACATAAACGTGAAAATATCAACTTTACAGTGCCTCGCCTAAAAAATGCGTGTAATCTTTATTGTCGATCAGAGGTCACCAGAGTCAAACAAACCAATCAAGAAAATTGTTTCAAACTATAGATTCCAGATTAAACTACTACAGGATCCAATAGTTCCAGCTCCCGGGGACTTCTAAGTGATCTTTCACTTTCACTTTTTTGAAATTTGAAAACAATAATAATGATGACAACTTTGTTGAGGATTCTAAGGTTTCCTCTGATCGTCTATCACGAGGAATCAAGAACGTAAAATTTTCAAAAGTAAGTTCGAGTGATTCTGCTGATCTGATTTTTCCTTTTTAACCGAATCGATTGTCAAAGCATTTATTAGGTATGCTTTCGTATGGATTATTATTATTCGGATGTTCGATCTTGAGTTATAAAATCACGAGCTCAAACATGTTGCGGGATTTTTAGCTTTCACAGTACTTATTTAAATTCGTTCACACTTATAGCGGTGAAAATTATTACGGTTGTATTTGGGTTGAAAGAATGAGTAAGAAAAGAAAAAAAAGTGATAAATTTTTAAACAGTCACGATTGTTACCTTCTTCCTCTGGCATGTTAGCTGCTATCCGTGTTTCAATTTCCGATGTAGATTTTTGACGTCGCAACAATCGAGATTTCGTCTGACACCGTGTCGTTACTTTTTCTTGGCAGTCTAAATGTACGTTCATTTTACATAAACGGCATTTTAGACCTTGCCTCGTGTGTCCTGAAAAATCACGGGTAGGTTTATCATTGAAATGTACTCGCCTATTCTTAGCAGAGCAGTGATAAGAGTGGTTTTCAGGATATTGCAAATTACTCAAGAAAGCATCGACACGAAAGAAAGGGTCTAAAAGCGAGAAATAGGTACACTTGGCTGAAAATAATCAAATGAAGTTGGAAAGGGTTCACCTAAATACTTCCTAAGCGCCATTTCAACGAGTTTTAGTCTTTTAAAATACGTTCCGATTGCGAGATTTAATTTTCAAGCGTCAAATTTTTGTAAAAAGTTTTCGTTTATTAATATCATCGCGTGAATCGTTGAATCGACCAGTCTGAACTTTCAAGAAGGTAAAAAAATTATATATTTATCTTCAAGGTCTCTAAATTTTATATCGAGAAGCTACAAAAATTATTAATGAGGCTTCAAAAAAAAAAGATCATGTTAACTTTACGACGTCAGAAATCGGTTGACGTTGATGTCTATTGTACGAGTATACTATTTTAAGAATGATCGTTACGTCATCGTCATGCTAGAGTTGAGTTTTCGAGATATCCCTCACTAAAAAATTACGAGTTAGTTTTTTCGAAACATTTTTACGCTCTTTGTTCGCGCCGAGGAGGACACTTACCTCGCAAAACTTGAGAACAGAGATCACACGGAGTTATCTTTTTGTAGGTGTATTCCTGAAATTGGTGCACTAATTCAGGGCTGTTTGTGATTTGAAATCCGTCACGACCACTTTTCCTGCAGGAAGAAAAATAAACGATATTAGATGATTATTCGATGCTATTTACGTTCTAGACGAGCACCATATTATGCATTTATTTTTGTGAGTTTATAATGGAATTAGAATTTTTAAGACCTTTTATTCGATGATGATGACATTGTTGTGAGTTGAATTTATGCGTTAAGGAAACCAAGTCTTAGGCTGTAGTCTCATACGATATTTGATGTCAGTTTCAGGCGATGTTCACTTTCTCTTTGCTCTCTATCTCTGGTGAAAGACGCACCGGACATGGTCCACGGGAGTCTCATGGTTCCTCGTATTCAAGTTACTTTCTTGACTTCTCTCCGGAGCTTTCCCGCAAAATCTTCCTAAATTTTCCTCTTCATGCTTTCTTTCTCTCCAGCTTGTCACTTTCCTCTGTCTCTACCGATGCCCATACTCTGCTTTCTTCCCTTTCTCTTCTCTGAGAAGAGTAAGGTTTTGAAGAGTTTTTTACACTGCGAACTTCTTTTCCTTCTAAAGTTCCTTCGTCTCTCGGAGTCTTTTTCGCTGCATTTCCTCCATTTCTGTCCAGATATGAAGCTGATAATCCAGTCTCGGGAAGATGTAGGGTTACGAGTTGTCGCCGGACCTTTTGGAGAGGTTAGGATGGAATTAGGATTAGTGATGTAGGCGAAATGAGGTTCTGGAAAGAATTAGTTTAGTGATACCACAAATAGCTTGACTGCCCTGGGTTAGGGCTTCTCTCCTTGGTCTGTTCTCCCTTATTCTCTCCAAAGAATCTATCCGACTATCGCATATCCTTTTCATAAAATTCAATATAATTATTAGGAAGGCAATAAGTGAAAAATGATATTGAAAGGAGAAAAAACGAAATGAAGCTTCAGGATTTCCACGTCAAGTTTCTTTGTATACTTAACTAGAAGTCATTTTTTGTGTACGACCAGGAAGGGGGGAGGGAGTAAAAACCTGTTTCTTGGACCTCCTATCACCTACAGCTCGGAGGTCGAAATTTCTCCAAGTCCCACGTTTTACCGGACAAATCCCGTTTACAAGTCCCAAGTTTACCGCGGGCGTTGTTTGGTGTCCGTCATTTTTCTTTCATTCACACACACACCCCCCCCCCCCCCATAAAAAAAGCTGAATACACGTATAGTATACGTATAATCAGAGCTAGGATTTCTCAGCACAAGGTTGAAAGAAAAAGATGCCAAAATTGTTTTTGACAGATTTTAGCGCGAACTATATTGTTTTCCAAAGCGATGCAGAATTTTCAGCTTTGAATATCCTCAAAAATGCAAAAAACAGGTACTTTTTTGTAATTGCCGAAAAACTTTCTCATAAACGCCGAAAAATCCTAGCTCTATGAACAAGGTGACATTTGGGCCGAAAACCAATCCGCAAAACGGATACAACATGAAGGGTGATAAGAATACGTTTTCCCTGATTCACTCTCAGCCCAAAAGTATCTTTTATTCATAACCACCCTTTATGTGGCAATTATTGTGGTTTGCAAAAGAATCCCATTCTCCTTATTTTCGAGCTGAACAGCGATAGTATTGCGCTCAACTAAATAAATGATACAAAGATAAGCTGCGGGTCTCCTCACCCGATCTGAATCAATTTTCCAAGGATATGGTCTAAGAGCAGCTAGAGTTGAGCTGAAACTCTGAGTCGTAGACTCCCGCTATTTTGCTTGCTGTACTTTGCAAAAACTTGGTCAACATTACAAGAATCAGGGCTCGGCTCTCAATGGAGCCAAAAAGGCGACTACGAGCTATCTTGATTCTTCAAACCGAATCCGTGCTCTTTAAGAACCACCTGCAGACTCCGGAACCGAGGAATAGCCGACTTCCCGCCTCTATTTTCCGGTCTGAATCAGTGCTGCCAGATAGTTGTTTCAAAAATCCGTATCCGTCATTTTTTATAACACAGATTTCTACGAACTTCGATTGATCCATTAATAACAATCAGGAGAAAGGTATGTCTTATAGAGGTGGCTGAGGTACTTTTCCCTTGATCGACTCAATATCACGAAACACTGCATCACTAGCCCATTACGAGCAGGAGAAAGGTATCTCTCGTACGAGAGTATAAGGTACCTTTCCCTTGATCGCAAGAAATCCGTATTGTATGTAAAATCTACAGAAAAAGAAAAACCCATATGTGACCCTGTCTACAGAAACCCACCTTATGCGTTATCAGTTTACATATGGAAAGCATGCATTACTGATAACGCATAAGGTGGGGTTTCTGTAGACAGGGTCAAATATCTTTTTTGAGGATCAAAAATTCCGCAGATCTGGCATCCTAGTTCCTAAGTCTGAATCCCTCGAGAAGAATGAAGAAACCATTGGAGGGACCGATCAATTTTGACTGAGGAGAAGACGAGAGAAAGATGGCACGACTTTATCAGGGGAACCTGAAAAAATTTGGGTGGAATAGAAGGGAAAGAAGACATTCGATCTGGAAGGGATTTTATGACTTATTCACTTATTCAAAAGATTTGGAAACAATTCAAGTCAAAGGCAGAGCTGCCAGGTGTACGGCTTTTTTAATCCTTGAAAGAAAATACGAATTTTTTGTGCTCGAAGGAAGTACTTCAGTCACTCTTATGAGAGATACTTTTCTCTTGATCGTTTTGGGCTGATATCGCAGTCCCCTACTATGTTGAGTCGTTCAAGAGAAAAGTACCTCGAGTAGCACTATGAGAGGTACGTTTCTCCTGATCGTTATTGTTGAATTAGTAAAAGGGTTTTACGGTCTTGAAAAAAATGGTGGGTATGGATTTTTGAAAATATCATTTGGCAGCAGTGGTCAAAGGCAAACTGGAAAAAAGAACAGACTTTTGGACATGACATTGCGGGTTCTCCGCTTTATTTGGTCCGTCATCTCCTGTAAACGACCCAAGTATTTAACTGCTACGGCTTCATTATTTGCGAGTTCGAGATCATAAGGACTCTGTTACATACATGAACCAAGTTCTGTGAAAGCCTCTCAAGCGACAAGCCAACAATCCATAGAATAAGGCCTATCGCACAACTACACATGATCTCTTTCTCTAAACTGTTCTCTTGTGGCTTGACCGGTTTTTACGGAACTCGTTTCATATGTAGCTCGGAGGTCAAAACCGAATCCTCCTGTAGATCTATTTAGCTTTTTCGAAAGTCCCCTCTCTCTGTCTTCATTCTTGGTGGCCAGTCTTTGAAGTACAGTACCTGAAGTAAATCAAAACCTTCACCTCCCACAAAACATCATTGGCAAAGAAGACAGCGAGACGGTGGATATTTTTCCTGAAGAATTCTCATAAAACAGGCTCCTTAACACAGTGATTTGTTAATTTTCGCAAAACCAATGGAATTTCAGAATGATTTACCATCATCACGAGAACTCAAAACCATCAATAACTCAAACTCATCAGGCAAATTTTGACTCTATTGGACGATATTTTGGAAGTTCGGATGATGATATTGGAGCCGAAAGAGGATAATCACGTCAAGTGAAACGACCTTGGTTGTGATTGGTTCGAGACTAGATATTTTACCAAACCTTCTGATGACGTCGCGACCGAGAACTCGGACGACACGAAAATTTTTCGGAGAGAGTACCTTCATGAAAGCAATAGCGGTTTCCAGCTCAAGGTTCCAGAACGAAATGTTTTGAAAGTTCCCCGGAAGGTGAGAGACTTGTTGATGACGTCATAAACTGTGACAAAACAAGATAAGTCATGTAGTTAGGGTCCTGCAGATGATTTTGAAAAGGTATACGTGTACTCTCGATGCAATTAATCGACGGAGGTGAGGGACCAAATTTTCAGTCCATTCCCGAGTGAGAGAAATTTAGGGAAAGAAGAGGTCATCGCGAGCTCAATAATCGTCTTCAGACTCAAAGTTCTTCTCTTACTAATACCAATCCACACACACACACTCTCTCTCTCTCTCTCTCTCTCTGTCTCTCGCTTCGGGAAGAACCGCATCGCCCACATCGAAATTGTAGACACGCGGGCTATGGATATTTTCTCAGCTCTAGTCATTTAGAAGGTCAGGATTGGCTTTTCAATGCCCCTCACTGCTCCATGGTTATCGCATAAAAAAGATTTCGTCATTACGCAGAGAAATTAAAGCACCGGAGAATAGTGATAGACAATTAGGGATGCAATAGGAGGCTGTTGAGCACGGTTGAGGAAGATCTAGGACATCTATACGCTACCAACCTGCAATGCAGAATCTCATATTTGGTTCCCAGTTTAGGTATACTCTCACAGAAACGCTGACTTGGAAATTTAACAAATTCAAAGACTTCTCGTCGACCTCTCACTCTTCGCGAGAAAGAAATTGATCTGCGCTAGTCAACTAAGAAACTAAAAAGGGGTCCTAGTCTTGTGCCTTTTATGAATATTATCGTGCTCTCAGAGGTGCATTAAAGAGTGAAATAGCGGCGTGCTCCGTGTTAATCCGACTTCACAGCTCAGTAAACGAGAAGAAATTCTCGCCTTTGACATTACACATGGAGACAGCCTAATTATTACGATTACTACCCTGTTCTCCGGCAAGACGATTACACATTACGTACATTACGCTGTATTAATTTCAAAATTCGTGAAAGCACACGCACACAAAACAACAAGTACACGCGCACATGGCTTGCAAAGATGATTATTTCGTATACATTTAATGAATTTATCTTACCTCATCGCAATTATAGTTGAAACGGCGTGGTACATTTCATTCTTTCGGCTGACGCAAATGAAATTAAGAATAGAAATGATAGTAACTAGGTAATAATATATTAATCGATTATTACTACGTTAATTAGCGTAAAACGGGAAATATGGTACAAATCGAAGACTAATAAATTTACCCTCGCAACGCTGTACAGAAAACCCGTTTTTTTCCCCAACGTCTAAATTTCTATTTACTTTCAAACCTGCGTATATTTTCGGATCACAAAAATTTATAAGTCAACAGAATATGTTGACGTACCCCTCCTTCATCGATTTATAAGACGATACCTTCGGTTAATGAGTACGTAAAAATATAATTGAGTATACATAGAAATACCGTTCGAATATAATATTGTTATTTTCAAACCGCAGGATAGGAAAGTTAAGCCTATTTTCGAATATACCACCTTGGAATTAAATACGTACAAGCCAATAAAGGGATAAAATATACTTACTTTTCTGGTTCTTTTACCGATCCGTTCGAAGGTCCGCTACTTTTTAAACTTTTGAAAGCCTTCAACCACTTCGATTTCATACTAGCGTTCGAAATAGCCGATAATTTTCGATCTCGAGAACTCGCTTCGAAATTTTCTAATTTCGTATTGAATAATTCTCTCTGTATGAAACAAAAGAAACAAAAAAACGAGAACGTATTATTACGACTTCTAGTACCGTTTTCGCCGAACAGAATGGCTAATGTGAGTATATGCTCGCTATACGATATGTGTAAGGTAAAAAAAGACTATACTAGTATATTTCTACCCCGCGTAATTACGAAAACCCACGTATTATTTGACGTTGATACGAAAGTGCTTTAATAATTCTACACGAACAACGCCGTATGATATTATGTTTATTTTACATGCGTCCACTTGTCCGTATACGCGGCATTTCGGTTATGCAAATTTTTCGACGTGTGAGTTTGTAGGTTGTTTCGGGCCCGGCCCCCTTCGTCTAATTCGGGGCGTTAACGAGTGTGTTATACCGTTCGAAATAATTTCGAGGGTATTTAGATTGATTACAATGGTTTCTTCCCTTCTTTTCACAAGGTCAAGTTGATTCATTCATAGAGGATGGCATCAAATTTTGTACGAGCGTTCAACCTGATGATCCTGCGAAAATTGTCGAGGATGGTTAATGAAATTTAATCGGGTAATTATCATCAAAGAGCCACGTGTTCGAATGAATTGAGTTGTTAACCTTGAAATATCGACCCTTTGCTACCGCGAAGGCGATCGTTAATGTAACGAGTACGTAATTAAAATCATTTTAATAAAAGTTACGATTCATAAAAAGGAACGGAGAATGGAAATATTTTCGGGTATTATCAAAGTTCTTCGGAGTTTCTTCTCGTTTTTTAGAATCACTCTTACTTTCATCATTAACTTCCCCGTATCAAATGTTGAAAGCAAAATACCCGAATTTTCTGAACGTTCTCCAACAACTATCACAACCTCACGGCTGTAACCTTCAACTCTACAATAGATTCATCCACGCGATTTCGACTTACACTCACTCCGATAAAGAGAGATTATCTGGCAGATTTAAATAAATAAATATCATGTCTCATGATTACTAGTAAGTGACCTCATTTATATTTTGAGGCCACGCCCACTTTATGAAGTGAATTTTCCTCTCAGCTAATACTGTATACAGCTCAGGAGAGAGCTCATTCACTTTTCCTATTCGTTCCCTCCGTTTTTGGTATTTTGCTCACTTGAGGCTGCGTTGTGGGTTAGTCTCTCTAGAGAGACTGAACCAGTGTCAGCTTGAAAGTATGGCCATCAGCTGCGAACAAGTAATCCAAACCATGGAATACGAGGTGAGACCAGAAGCCCGAACCAAAATTGGGAAAGTTCGGTTGGACATCGAGAAGAACCTGTGCCGAACCTATGAGAAAACGCAAGTAATGCAAAGGAAGGTCACAGATCTCCAAAAGAAGATCCAACAGAACAACTTGGTTTTAACAGAAGCGGACAAAGGCAACACGGTAGTGGTAATGGATAAGCAGGACTACACCCAAAAAATTAGATCATTGCAGGTTGGGGAACCCGCAACCTCCCGCGCTCGCGATCACGTTCGCGCGAAAATACCCCCTCAAAAAATGAGTTGGCTGGGCTCTTCTCGGTATACTGTATACTAGGCCTCATATAATAAAGTTTGGAAGTTGGAATTTTAATTTTTCCAAGTCCCTAAAGTAGGTCAAGGTCATTGATGACGTCATAAAGCGCCAAACGTCACGCAGTTCACAGAAACTCACGGACGCGGACGTTTTCTGAGGATCTAATCCCCTTAACAAAATGGATAGCGGGAGTTGGCTGGGCTCTTCTCAGTATACTGCATGCTAAACCTGATATAATGAAAGCTGGAAATTGAAATTTTTCCACGTCCCTGAAGTAGGTCAAGATCAATGTCATTGAAGACGTCATAGAGCATTCCGGCTGGAAGTTGAAATTTTGCTAAGTCCCTAAAGTTGGAAAAGGTCTTTGATGACGTCATAAAGCATCACACGTCACGTCACGTCACGTCACATCACGCAGTTCACAGAAACTCCCAGTGGAAATTGAAATATTTTCAAGTCTCTAAAATAGGTCAAGGTCAAGGTCATTGATGAAGTTATAAAGCATCCTGGCTGTAAGTTGAAATTTTCTCAAGTCCCTAAAGTAGGTCAAGGTCAAGGTTATTAATGACGTCATAAAGTATCCCGGCTGGAAAATGAAATTTTCCAAGAGTCCCTAAAGTAGGTCAAGGTCATTGATGACGTCATAAAGCGCCACACGTCACGTCACGCAGTTCACAGTAACTCCCGGACGCGGACTTTTCCTGAGAATGTAATCCCCCTAACAAAATAGAACTACCAGTTAGCACCGAGAAAAAGCATCAGAAGGAACGGTGAGCTGATGGAGCAACTAGAAAAGTTGGAAATCAAGAGTAACAAGAAGCTGATATCCTTTGAAAAGACAAACATATTTGGTACCATACCAAAGGAGGAACTCCTCACCCTGCTCAAAAAGAATACACATCATGGGAACCCTGATGGGCCAAAGTACGCCAACATAGTGGAAGTAATCTTGAGCCAGAACTGCTGCCGCTTCAATAAAAAGTTCTGCAACCAGAAAAGGAGACTTACGATGGGATCACCGCTGTCACCAATCCTAGCGGAGACATTCATGAATGATATGGAGAAAAAGGTATTGAAGGCAGAACCTCGATCAAACACTGGGCCAGATATGTAGATGATATCCTGATTGTGTGGACAGGCACTGATAGACAGGTGGACCTATTGCTTTTGGAAATGAATGCGACGAGTGAGAGCATCACATTCACAACTATGGGGACCTTACACTCACCATGGAGGACAACAGGATAGAATACGAAATCTACAGGAGGCCAACGCACACAGACACGATCATCTGAAATGACTCCAAATACCATCCCCGGCACAAGTTGGCGGCAATTCAGAACTACTGCTATCGAGCTATTTTTGTACCCAAGAACAATGAAGTGAAGAGGAAAGAAATCGAGATAGTAAAGCAGATCGCAGAAGCCAATGGCTACCATAGAGGTGTGATGGAGAGAGTCTTCAGGAGAATGAAGACTTCCAGGGAACCCATAATAGCACGGTGAGAAGGCACTACATAGGAAAGTACACAAAAGGCGTTCCATGGCTATCATGTAAAATCCACCCTCCCCCCCCCTCCCGGTAAAGAGAATCAGTAAAGACTAGACAGAACTCAGAAGAAAAGTACAAGAAAAGCTTGAGCGGAGTGTACAAGCTCAGTAGTGAGCAGTACAAGGGCATCTACATTGGTGAGACTAAGAGAAAAAGAAGGAGCACAAAAAGTTGATTGAGAAAGAAGATAGCAAGTTACTGTAACAAAGAACACCACAATGGAGACAGAATATTTGAAGTCATACATGTAGAGAATCGCAAAAAAAGAGAAAACTCTGGGAACAAAATAATGGAGATTGCAAAAGCAAAAAGGAAGAGAGCTATTCTCTTGAACAATGTTATCACGTTTGATAGCAGAAAGTTATTCGGCCTGGTGATTAGAAGAGAGAAGAAGAGCAGAATTGACGAACAAGATGCAGGAAACCAGGTAGCCAAGAGTGACGCAGTATTTAGCCCTAAGAAGAATGAACCAATCACTAAGCAGCCTGTTATAGCCAATAAGATCACAGTGTAATAAAAACTCATGTATAAGGCAAGGCTGCCAGAAGACCTAGAAACAAATTTCTAAGGATCTTTGCCGATCCATCGATAGCAATCAGGAGAAAGGTATCTCTTATCTGGTGATTGAAGTACTTTTCCTTCGATCGACTCAAGACTCACCGCATTCTCAATTTTTTTGGGAAATATGGATCTTTTTCGGGACCATTCAGTCATTTTGGTGCTTAGTCGAGTCATTCCACCGTCTCTTTCGGACTCAGCTCAAAATTTCATCGAGAATTGCAGAAAAATGTCGAAAATGACTGCATTTTTAATTTTGGGAAATTTTGAACCTCCTTGGGCCCATTCAGTCATTTTTGTTCTTCGTCTAGTCATCCTACATTTTTTTTTCTCAACGTAAATTAAATGGATACCGCGAGCTGCGAAGAAAGTAGGCTCTTACAGCCTAATTTGTAATAGATCCGTTACCCTCTAAGCTTCACAGCCTCTATGTTTTCGATAGAATATTGTCAGCACCTGATCTGATGAAACATACCTGTGAGTTCAGGAAAGTAGATCGAAATTCGAGAGATATAAACGAAAGTATTATGAGTGCGAAATAACTACTTGCTAGAAAAACATACGAGCACTCAAACAGAAGCAACTGATAGAGGGTATTTAATTACAATCAACATGAACGAAACTTTGTACTAAGGATAAATGATGAAACGAAAAAAAAATGATAATAATAAACGATAGTTTATACATAATATGCAAAATACACGGCAAAAACATTGAAATAAATGAAATTTTCAGCACGATACTCAAATGAATGCAAAAAATTCACGATATACTATACAGAATATTTGAAAATAAGTTATTGAATGCCTCTTGGATTGTACAAATCTTCTAAGGAAACAGGTTTCCGTTTGTCACGTCGCATCAAGGTTCAAGTCCATGGCCTGAAATGGTTTGAGGACGAGGCTTCCTTTCGAGATTTATTCTACGTTTTTGACAAATCTTTACAACGTAATCAAAAACCTGCGTCCAATCGGGCTTATCCAAGGTAGGCTCCTTTTGGATCAATGACCAAAGATCGCTCGGGTTCCGATGGCCTAGTTCGAATTTCTCGTTTATAAAAAATTTCGTTCTTTTTGATAAACATCGATTGACGACGTGATTCGCATGAGGAGTATCATTCTCGTACACATATACATGATTGGAAGACGGCGGATACTCGAGTTTCAAACGCGCAGGGCATCTATCCACATAACGGTTAGGTCCACTTGAACAGCGTCCTTTTGAACAGTCGTACCATACAGTTTTAGCTTCAGATGTATGGATATATTGACAGTTTTGACTCCAACCTCCGCTCTCTGCGACGAATGACTCGGCTCCCGCTGCCGTAGCGTAATTGCCTTTCGGTATCCATAGGCCTACATCATGCTTATTCCAAGTGGTTTAGGTCCCGATTCGTCCCATTTTTCGTTCTTCTCTGTTTGGCCTTGGTTTTCTCCCTCTCGACGTTCATTGTCCTGATATTCTTTGCCATCATGCTCTTCGTACAAACTTTCATTTTTTTTATTATTGTCAAAGTTTGGTTCGATACCTTCTCCTTCCTGACATCCATCGTTCCCATACTCTTCCTTCTTGTGTTCTTCGTTGTGACATTCTTCTACATCATCATCATGAATAGTGTTGGCAATAGAATCACGAGTAATAGTTGAATCCAGAGGTTCAGTAAAATCCATTCCGAAATCGAGACAAATAAACACTATAAAAGGACACGGTTCGCTTCAACTAGAAGATTCGCACTGATTCAAAGAACTGGCGAGAAAATGCAGGTTGTCCGATCAAATCCTGTCCATCACGATGAAATGATAACGATCAATAGCGATAATGTAAGAAGAATATACCCACACCACTCTCTCCGGATATTCCGTCATCTGAAAGTCTTATCATATGACTCAATACAAGACACAACCACCATCGACTTGAATGATACGGTCTTCCTGTATACCTACATCTCAACTCGGGGTGTGAATCAAACGTACATTTTCTCATTGAAAAATTACTTCCTTATCATTTTCTTTACAAAAGTTTAGTCACCATCCGCCCATCAGTGGAAACAGTGGAGGGGTAACATTGATGGACAATTTCAAGGAAATCTTGAGTCGCGCCTTTGATTCGATACTGAGGTTTTCATTCCACTTTCGACTAATCATATGCTTAAGAGGTCAAGTAATTAATGTTGTGTTATGAGGAGGTTCTTGCTCTGATTTCTTTCTTAATCTAGTCGCAAATCATTTTCTACTCATCGCTGTGACTATGCATGAGTTCTTGGAGAATAGTCGACTACCCCCCTCCCCCCCCCCTTCCTCTTCAAAATTCATTATATCAATCAATTGAATAACCAAGATCATTATTCACCTGAGAACAATTTTAGTCTTCTTTTGATCTGATACTGAATTTCTTATTCCGATAATGACGTTTGTTACGCTCACAGGTCTTGTAGTTATTTCGGATTTCGAGGGTTTTACTTTTCCATCTTAAGATATCTGATTCTCTGATAATGAATTACACTTAAGGACAGAAGCAGTACATAAGGTTTGGAAGGAAGAAAGCAAAGGAACTTAAACTGCGAAAATTCCCGCCTTCCAGCTATACTTCAGAAGAGAGGAGGGTAGAAGCGCATCAAACAATCTTCAAAATTCAGCTTTACAAGGAGCGTCGGCAGTTGTGATATCTGAACTACTGACGGGAAACATACCAAACCTATAACAGACGGGCAAATCGAAAAATTCCAACAACCGTGTTCAAATGAGAAGGATTGTATGAGAAGGGGAATGGAGAGCAAAGAATCTGAGATTTTTTCATATCTTGATCAGTATCTTCGAATGAGAAGAAAAGCCCTAAAATTGATACGAACACAGATAAATTCACTTTTTCAGCGGCCAAGAGTGATTTTATAGGACGGAAGCTTGAAAAAAAAACATGTAAAGTTTGAAGAAGAATGGAACTCATCTTTCCTTTCAAATTTTTACAAGGATTGTAACTACTTAGCGGCTACTTGCTCAAAGAATTAAATGAGGTATAAGTTACATTTTATAAATAAAGAAAGCGATTTTAGCTAGGATGTTGTGAGGCTGTTGTAATAATGGTAACAAGAAATGTTTTCTTTTTTTATTCCTATTTATACAAGGGAATGACTATAAAATATTGAAGAGAGAGAGAGATATTCATTCTAGAGCTTGAGCGAGGGCGGATGGAACATTTGAGGTAGAGCGGGTGGAGCGACCATAGGTGAATAAAATAGGTGTTCAACTGATGGAGTTTCGTCATGACATAACATCAAGTTGAGAGCAGCTGGGGAGATCAGGTTTGAAGAGGTATGGATGGTAGGAGCAAATAATTTGTGCGACTTCATCTCACTACCAACAATACAGTTGGAAACCATTGCAAACAACAGACCCAAAAATGAATTGCAGGGGAAAACATGAAGGGTGCGAAAAAACTACGCGCTAGAAAATCATAACAGCACTTAAAGAGAACTGATGGGGTGTGTTTAATTACAAGCAACAAGAACAAAATTTTCACTATGGATAAAAGAATAAACGAAAAAAATGAACGAGAGGTTCTACGATAGGTTCTACGTATGCTAAATACACAACAAAAGAAATTAAAAGTTTTTGAATGACAATCAAATAATAGGACAAAAATTTACAAGACACTACACAGAACTGTTGAAACTTATC
The DNA here is from genome assembly GCA_035079395.1 of Aspidiotus destructor. Lineage (NCBI taxonomy): Eukaryota > Metazoa > Arthropoda > Insecta > Hemiptera > Diaspididae > Aspidiotus > Aspidiotus destructor. Next base: position 38,877,727 of record JAVHKZ010000003.1, on the reverse strand, counting down.
CACGATACAAGCTATTAGATGCATCTCTCAGATTTTGTTGGTGGACCAAGATCAGTTTTTCGGAATAATAGCATTGAAACTATCTCTACAAATATACAATGGTCGTTGAAAAACTTCTCGTCACCGTTTAAGGAAACAGTTTCACGTTTGTCACGTTTCATCCAAGTCCAATTTCATGACCCGAAATTGTTGGAGGACAAAGGTTCCTTTTTGGGAGTTTTTTCTTGTGATTTTGTGAGTTTATTATAGTAGTAATAAAACTGCCTCCAAACAGGCCTAGGAAGTGAAGGTTCATTTTGGATCAATGACCAAAGTTGTTCATGGCCTAGTTCAACTCTCTCCTCTATGAAATTCTTCGTTTCTAATGGTAGACCTCGCTCGACTTTGTGTTTTGCATGAGGAGTATCATTCTCGTACACATATACACGATTGGAAGACGGAGGATATTCGAATTTCAAACGCTTAGGGCACAATCGCACCGGACGGAAATATCCTTTTGAACAGTAATACCTTGTAACATTACTTTTTTTGTACAAATAGGTCCAACTTCGAGTTTCTTTGACCGATTTCTCAGCATCCGCAGCCGTGGGGTAATTGCCCGTTGGTGTCCATGAGTTGAACCTGGTTTTATGTGGTTTAGGTCCGAATTCGTCCCATTTTTCGTTCTCCTCTTCTTCGCTTTCACTTTCTCCGTCTCGACGTTCATTGTCCTGACATTCTTCGCCATCATGCTTTTTGTACAAACTTTCATTTTTCTTATCATTGTCGAAGTTTGGTTCGATACCTTTTCCTTCCTGAGGTTCTTCGTTCCCATGCTCTTCTTTCTCGTGTTCTTTGTTCTGACATTCTTCTTCGTCATCATCATCACGACGGTTGTCAATAGAATTACGATTGACACTTAAATCCAGAGGTTCAGAAAAATCCATTCCGAAATCGAGAAAATTTAACACTACAAAAGGACACAGTTCACTTCAACACGAAAATTCACACTGATTGAAAAAACTGACAAGAGAATGTAGTTCATCCGATCAAATCCTGTACGCCACGATGAAGCGCTAACGATCAATGGCGATAATGTAAGAAGAATATACTCACACAACTCTCTCCAGATATTCCGTCATCTGCTTTTCTTATCCTATGACTCATATACAATATACAACCACCATCGACTAGAAAGATACGGTCATTGTGTATACCTACATCTCAACTCGGGGTGTGAATCAAACGTACATTTCTTCATTAAAAAGTTACTTTCTTATTTTTCTTTTCAAAAGTTCAGCCATCATCCGCTCGAACAGTCATTCCTATCAGGCGAAATCAAGGGTGTGGTAACATGAAAGGACGATTTCAGGAAAATCTTGAGTCACCATCGATTCGATACTTCTTTTTTCGACGAATCGTACGCCTTAGAAGTCAAGTAATTAATGTTTAATATCAAATGGTGATTCTTGCTCTGATTTCTTTCTTAATCTAGTCGCGAATCATTTTCTACTCATCGCTGTGACTTTGCATAAGTTTTCGAAGAATAGACTCACCCTTCTTAAAATTCATTATAACGAGCTTTCAAATCACCAAGGTCATTGACAAAGAGAGTCGGCAGTTGGGATATCTGAACGGCTGAGGAGTACAGGACACATACCAAACTTATAACAGACAGACACATCGAAAAATTCCGACAGCCGTGCTTGAAGAAGGATTTTATGACAAGGGAGAATTGAATGGAGAGCAAAGAATCTGAGCTCTTTCCAAATCTTGTTCAGTATCTTCGAGTGAGGAAGATTTCAGCTAGGATGTAGTAGGGTTGTTTGTAATAATGATAAGGAATTTCTTTTCTCTTTATTCCTTTTTATACAAGGGAATGGCAATAAATCATTGAAGAGAGAGGGACAGAGAGAGATATTGATTCTAGAGCTTGAGCGAGGGCGGATGTGACATTCGATGTAGAGTGGGAGGAGAAACCATAGGCCAAAAAAATAGGTGTTCAACTGTTGGAGTTTTGTCATGACAGTAAAATCTCAAGGGGAAGAGCAGGGAAGATCAGGTTTAATGAGGTATGGATAGTAAGAGTGGATAATTTGTGCGTCTTAATCTCACTACCAACAATACAGTTGGAAACGTATGCATAGAACTGGCTCGGAAATGATTTATATACAAAAATATTAAGGAAGCGGAAAAGCTACGCGCTAGAAAAACATAAGAGCACTAAAACCAAACTGATACACGATATTTTAATTACGAGAAACAAGAAAAAAATTTTCACTATTGATAAAAGATTAAACGAAGAAAAAATGAACGATAGGTTCTACAATAGGTCCTGGGACCTACGTATGCTAAATACACAACAAAAAAAAATTAAAAGTTTTTGAATGATAATCAAATGATAGAACAAAAATTCACAATACATACACAGAAGAGTTAATTTTATCCAGGATGTAAGTTATTAATGTGAATAGATTCTTCATAGCTAATACGAGCTCCTCTAAAATTTCGTTGGTGGACCATGATAAGTTTATTGCAGGAATCATACAATGGTCGTTGAAAAACTTCTCGTCATTGTTTAAGAAAACAGCTTCAAGTTCGTCACGTTACATTAAGGTTCAATTTCATAACCTGAAATTGTTGGACGACAAAGCTTCCGTTTTTGTTTTTTCTTTTGGTGATTTTGTGAGTCTATAACAGTAGCTATAAACCTGTGGATAATCCGGCTTACCAAGTGAAGGTTCATCTTGGATCAATGACCAAATTCTTCGATGGCCTAGTTCAACTCTCTCCTCTATAAACTTTTTCGTTTCTGGTAGTAGACCTCGCTTGACGGCGTGATTCGCATGAAGAGTATCATTCTCGTACACATATACATGATTGGAAGACGGAGGATATTCGAATTTCAAACGCTTAGGGCACTCTCGATTAGGTGCTTTTGAACAGCTATACATTTGACCCCTAGTTCTTTCGTAAAAATAGGTCCAACTTCGAGTCTCTTTGACCGATTTCTCGGCCTCCGCAGCCGTGGCGTGAATGCTTTTTGGTGTCCATGAATGGAACTTGGTTTTATGTGGTTTAGGTCCAAATTTGTCCCATTTTTCGTTCTCCTCTTCTTTGCTTTCACGTTCTTCCTCTCGACGTTCATTGTCCTGACATTCTTCGCCATCATGCTTTTCGTACAAACTTTCATTTTTCTTATCATTGTCAAAGTTTGGTTCGATACCTTTTCGTTCCTGACGTTCTTTGTTCCCATGCTCTTCCTCCTTGTGTTCTTTTTTCTGACATTCTTCTTCGTCATCATCATCACGACGGTTGACAATAGAATTATTACGATTAACACTTAAATCCAGAGGTTCAGAGAAATCCATTCCGAAATCGAGAAAAGTAAACACTATACAAGGACACGGTTCGCTTCAACTAGAAGATTCGCACTGATTCAAAGAACTGACGAGAAAATGCAGTTTGTCCGATCAAATCCTGTCCGTCATGATGAAGCGATAACGATCAATAGGGACAATGTGATAAGATTACCTACACAACTTTCTCCGAGTATTCCGTCATCTGAATGTTTTATCTTATGACTCAATAGGTACAATACACAACCACCATCGATTTGGACGATACGGTCTTCCTGTATACCTACATCTTAACTCGGGGTCTGAATCAAGTTCAATCACCATCCGCACGAACAGTCGTTTCCATCAGTTGAAACAGTGGTGGGATAACGTTACCAGACAATATCTAGAAAATCTTAGGTCGTCTTTGATTCGATACTGAAGTTTTCATGCCACTCTTCGCTAGTCATAGGCTTAAGAGGTCAAGTAATTAATGTTGTGTTATGAGGAGGTTCTTGCTCTGATTTCTTTCTTAATCTAGTCGCAAATCATTTTCTACTAATCACTGGCTGTGACTATGCAAGAGTTCTTGGAGGATAGTCGACTATCCGCCCTCTTTAAAATTTATTATATCAAGCAATTGAATTACCAAGACCATTATTCCCCTGAGAAAAATTTTAGTCTTCTTTTGATTTGATACTGAATATCTTATTCCGATAATGACGTGTGTTACGCTCAACAGGTCTTGTAATTATTTCGGATTTCAAGGGTCTTACTTTTCACTCCTAAGAAATCTTATTCCCTAATAGTGAATGACACTTAACGAAATTCCGGTCTTCCAGCTATACTTGCGAAGAGAGGAGGGTAGAAGAGCATCAAACAATCTTCAAAATTTAACTTTACAAGTAGAGTCGGCAGTTGTGATATCTGAACTACTGAGGAGTACGGGAAACATACCAAACTTATAACAGACGGGCAGATCGAAAAATAGCGACAGCCGTGCTCAAATAAGAAGGATTGTATGAGAAGGGAGAATTGAATGGGGAGCGGAGAATCTGATCAATCTTGATCAATATCTCCAAGTGAGGAGAAAAGCCCTAAAATTGATACATAACACAGACAATTCAGTTTTTCAGCATAGCCAAGAGCGATTTTAGAAGACAGAAGCTTGAGGAAAAACATGTAAAGTTTGAAGACGATTGGAACTTATCTTTTCGTTCCAATTTTTATAAGGATTGTAGCTACTTGGCGGCTACTTGCTTAAAGAATTACATGAGGTATAAGTTACATTATTCATAAATTAAGAAAGAGATTTTAGCTAAGATGTTGTGTGGTTGCTGTAATAATGGTACGAAAATTTTCCTCCCTCTATTCCCTTTTATACACGGGAAGGACAATAAAATAATTGAAGTGAGAGAGTTATTGATTCTAGAACTCGAGCGAGGGCGGTTGGGACATTTGAGGTAGAGCGGGAGGAGCAACCATAGGCCAAAAAAATAGGTGTTCAACTGTTGGAGTTTCATCATGACAGTAACATCAAGATGGGAATAGCTTGGAAGATCAGGTTTGATGAGGTATGGATACTAGGAGTGAGTAATTGTGCGATTTCATCTCACTACAAACAATACAGTTGGAAACTTTTATTTATTCAACAGACCAATAATGAATTACAGAGGAAAACATGAAGGGTGCGAAAAAGCTACGCTCTAGAAAAACATAACAGCACTAAAAAACAACTGATAAGGTGTATTTAATCACAAGCAACAAGCTCTTTACTATGGATAAATGATTAAATGAACAAAATGAAAGATAGGTTTTACGTATGCTAAATACACAACAAAAGAAAAAATGAATTTTTTTCGAATGATAAATGATAGGACAAAAATTCACAACACACTACACAGAATTGTTGAAACTTATCGCAGATATGTACGTTATTAAATGGATCTTTCAAATTTTGTTGGTGGACCAAGATTAGTTTAATAACCTTAGAACTATCTGTAAAAATATACAAGTGTCGTTGAATAAATTTTTGTCATCGTTCAAAAAAACAGCTTCACGTTTGTCACGTCACATCAAGTACTATTTTCACAACCTGAAATTGTTGGAGGGCAAAGGTTCCTTTTGGCTTTTTTTTCTTGTAATTTTGAGTGTCTGCGATAGTCGTCATAAACCTGTGAATAATAAGGCTTACCAAGTGAAGGTTCATTTTGGATCAATGACCAAAGTTCTTGATGGCCTAGTTCAAATCTCTCGTCTATAAACTTTTTCGTTTCTATAGGTAGACCAGGCTTGACGTAGTGATTTGCATGAGGACTATCATTTTCATACATATATACACGATTGGAAGACGGAGGATACTCGAATTTCAAACGCTTAGGGCACATTTCCACACCACCCCTAGGTCCTTTTGAACAGCGATACCGATGAGTCTCACCTTCGGACGTATTTGATGGTCGTAGCATCCGCAGCCTTAGTGTAAATGCCTTTTGGTGTCCATGAATTGTACTTGGTTTTATGTGGTTTAGGTCCCGATTCGTCCCATTTTTCGTTCTTCTCTACTTTGCCTTGACTGTCGCCGTCTTGACGTTCCCTGTCTTGACATTCTTCGCCATCATGCTTTTTGTACAAACTTTCATTTTTCTTATTATTCTCAAAGTTTGGTTCGATATCTTCTCCTTCCTGACGTCCTTTGTTCCCATACTCTTCCTTCATGTGTTCTTTATTCTGACATTCTTCTTCGTCATCATCATCACGACGGTTGGCAATAGAATTATGATTAACACTTAAATCCAGAGGTTCGGTAAAATCCATTCCGAAATCGAGAAAAGTAAACACTATAAAAGGACACAGTTCGCTTCAACTAGAAGATTCGCACTGATTCAACGAACTGACGAGAAAATGCAGTTCGTTCGATCAAATCCTGTCCGTCAGGATGAAGCGATAACGATCAATAGGGATAATGTAAAAAGATTACCTACACAACTCTCTTCGGATATTCCGTCATCTGAATGTTACGAGTATCTTATGACTCAATACAATACACAACCACCATCGACTTGAACTATACGGTGTTCGTGAATATCTACATCTCAACTCCGGGTGTGAATCAAACGTACATTTTTTCATTGGAAAATTACTTCCTTATTATTTTCTTTTCAAAAGTTTAGTCACCATCCGCACAAACAGTCTTTTCCATCAGTGAAAACAGTGGTGGGGTAACATTAACGGACAACATCTAGAAAATCTTAGGTCGATACTGAAGTTTTCATTCCACTTTTGACTAATCATACGCCTAAGAGGTCAAGTAATTAATGTTGTATTATATGGAGGTTCTTGCTCGGATTTCTTTCTTAATCTAGTCGCCAATCATTGCTGTGACTATGCAAGAGTTCTTGGAGAATAGTCGACCACCCCCTCCCCCCCTCTCTTTTTAAAATTCATTATATCAAGTAATTAAATTACCAAGATCATTATTCACCTGAGAAAAATTTTAGTCTTCGTTTGATTTGATACTGAAGATCTTATTCCAATAATGACGTGTGTTACGCTCAACGGGTCTTGTAATTATTTCGGATTTCAAGGGTCTTACTTGAGTGTGGGAAACATGCCAAACTCATAACAGACGGGCACATCGAAAAATTCCGACAGCCGTGCTCAAATAAGAAGGATTGTATGAGGAGGGGAATGGAGAGCAATAAATCTGAGATTTTCTCAAATCTTGATCAGTATCTTCGAGTGAGGAGAGAAGCTCTAAAATTGATACAAACTCAGATAATTCAGTTTTTCAGCAGCCAAGAGCGATTTTAGAAGACGGAAGCTTGAAGATAAACATGTAAAGTTTGAAGACGAAGGGAACTTATCTTTTCTTTCCAATTTTTATAAGAATTGTAGCTACTTGGCGGCTACTTGCTTAAAGAATTACATGAGGTATAAGTTACATTTTATAAATAAAGAAAGCGATTTTAGCTAGGATGTTGTGAGGCTGTTGTGGTTGTAATAATGGTAACAAGAAATGTTTTCTTTTTTTATTCCTATTTATACAATGGAATGACAATAAAATATTGAAGAGAAAGAGATATTCATTCTAGAGCTCGAGCGAGGGCAGTCGGGACATTTTAGGTAAAGCGGGAAAAGCAATCATAGGCCAAAAAAATAGGTGCTCGACTGTTGGAGTTTCATCATGACAGTATCATCAAGACGGGAGGAGCTGAGGAGATTAGGTTTTAATGAGGTATGGATGGTAGGAATAAATAATTTGTGCGACTTAATCGCACTACCAACATGGAAAGCTTTGCATACAACAGACCCAAAAATGGATCCAGTGGACTAACTAAAATTTTTTTTTTTTTTTTTTTGGGGGGGGGGTTGAAAAAAAAAGAAGAAGCTGCGAATGAAAAAAAATATAGTGAGTCTTGAAAATTACAAAAAACTCATAAATTTTGGAAGCTCTGGGGGGGGGGGGTTGAACGCCAACCCCCCCCCCCCCCGTAGTTACGCCACTGAATGGATCACAGGGGAAAACATGAAGGATGCGAAAAAACTGCGCGCTAGAAAATCATAACAGCACTTAAAGAGAACTGATGGGGTGTATTTAATTACAAGCAACAAGAACAAAATTTTCACTATAGATAAAAGATTAAACGAAAAAATGAACGATAGGTTACATGTACGTACACTAAATACACAGCGAAAACATCGAAGTAAATGAAATTAGTTGAATGATAATCGAATGATAACACAAAAATTTACAAGCTACAACATAGAACTGTTAAAACTTATCCACCATTTAACCATGTGAGTTATTTAATGCATCTCTGAAATTTCATTGGTGGACCAAGATTAGTTTATTGGAGGAATAACCTTAAAACTATTTGTATAAATATACAACGGTCGTTACAAAACTTCTCGTCTTGTTTAAGGAAACAGTATCACCTTTGTCACGTTTCATCCAAGTCCAGTTTCATGACCTGAAATTGTTGGAGGACAAAGGTTCCTTTTTGGGAGTTTTTTCTTGTGATTTTGTGAGTTTATAATGGTAGTTATACAACTGCCTCCAATCAGGCCTACCAAGTGAAGGTTCATTTTGGATCAATGACCAAAGTTTTTCATGGCCTAGGTCAACTCTCTCATCTATGAACTTTTTCGTTTCTGGTGGTAGACCTCGCTCGACCTTGTGCTTTGCATGAGGAGTATCGTTCTCGTACACATATACACGATTTGAAAACGGAGGATATTCGAATTTCAAACGCTTAGGGCACTTTCGCACCCCACGGAAAATTCCTTTTGAACAGCAATACTTTGTAACATTACTTTTTTTGTTCTCGTAGGTCCAACTTCGAGTTTCTTTGACCGATTTCTCGGCCTCCGCAGCCGTGGCGTAATTGCCCGTCGGTGTCCATACTTGATGCCTGGTTTCATGTTTCTTAGGTCCAAATTCGTCCCATTTCTCGGTCTTCTCCACTTTGCCTTGATTTTCTCCGTCTCGACCTTCATTGTTCTGACATTCTTCGCCATCATGCTTTTTGTACAAACTTTCATTCTTCTTATTATTCTCAAAGTTTGGTTCGATATCTTCTCCTTCCTGACGTCCTTTGTTCCCATACTCTTCCTTCATGTGTTCTTTATTCTGACATTCTTCTTCGTCATCATCATCACGACGGTTGGCAATAGAATTATGATTAACACTTAAATCCAGAGGTTCGGTAAATTCCATTCCGAAATCGAGAAAAGTAAACACTATGAAAGGACACAGTTCGCTTCAACTAGAAGATTCGCACTGATTCAAAGAACTGACGAGAAAATGCAGTTCGTTCGATCAAATCCTGTCCGTCACGATGAAGCGATAACGATCAATAGCGATAATGTAAAAAGATTACCTACACAACTCTCTTCGGATATTCCGTCATCTGAATGTCTCATCCTATGACTCAATACAGTTTTTATCTCATTCTCCGCGGTTCTCACACGGGAGTTAAAAATAACAAGGATTTTTCTTGTTTTCTTGTTCGTAATCATCATAATTTTTGCACTCTGTTTACTGGTTTCATCAGTATTCGCTTGAAAAAGGTCTCAATGACACCGAAACGTCGCGTTCATATTCAAATAAAAACTGTGCAGGAAAAGCCACGACTTGATTTTCTTATATTTGTACATCCTTGCACGAATAAATTTTCTTATTCTTTTTATACAAGGGAATGGCAATAAAATATTGAAGGGAGAGAGAGAAATATTCATTCTGGAACTTGAACGAGGGCGAGGGTAACATTTCAGGTAGAGCGGAAGGAGCGACCATAGGCCAACAAAAAAAGTGTCCAACTGTTGGAGATTCGTCATGACAATAACATCATGATGGGGGGAGCCGAAGATATCAAGTTTGATGAGGTATGGATGGTAGGAACGAATAATTTTTGCGACTTCATCTTACTACCAACATTACAGTTGGAAACTTATGCATACAACAGGTTCGGAAGTGATTTACATACAGAAATATTAAGGGTGCGGAAAAGTTACGCGCTAGAAAAACAGTAGAGCACTGAAATCAAACTGATACACAATATTTTAATTACGAGCAGCAAGAACAGAATTTTCACTATTGATGAAAGATTAAACGAAAAAAATGAACGAGAGGTTCTACAATAGGTTCTACGTATGCTAAATACACAACAAAAAAATTAAAAGTTTTTGAATGATAATCAAATGATTGGACAAAAATTCACAACACACTACACAGAACTGTTAAATTCATCGAGGATGTAAGTTATTAGATGCATTTCTCAAATTTCGTTTGTGAACCAAGATTAGTTTAATTGGAGGAATAACCTTAAAACTATAAGTACAAACATACAATGGTCGTTGAAAAACTTCTGGTCATCGTTTAAAAAAACAGCTTCACGTTCGTCACGTCACATCAAGGTCCATTTTCATGACCTGAAGTCGTTGGAGGACAAAGCTTCCGTTTTTGTTTTTTTTTTTGGTGATTTTGTGAGTCTATAATAGTACTTATAAACCTGTGTATAAGAAGGCTCACCAAGTGAAGGTTCATTTTGGATCAATGACCAAATTCTTCGATGGCCTAGTTCAACTCTCTCATGTATAAACTTTTTTGTTTCTGGTAGGAGACCATGCTTGACGATATGATTTGCATGAGGAATATCATTTTCATACACATATACACAATTGGAAGACGGAGGATATTCGAATTTTAAACGCTTAGGGCACAATCGCGACCCACGGAAATGTCCTTTTAAACAGTAATACACTTTAACCTCACTTGTTTTGTAATAACGGGTCCAACTTCGAGTTTCTTTGACCGATTTCTCAGCAACCGCAACTGTGGCGTAAATGCCCGTTGGTATCCATAAATTGAACTTAGTTTTATGTGGTTTAGGTCCAAATTTGTCCCATTTTTCGTTCTACACTTCTTTGCTTTCACTTTCTCCGTCTCGACGTTCATTGTCCTGACATTCTTTGCCATCATGCTTTTCATACAAACTTTCATTTTTCTTATCATTGGCAAAGTTTGGTTCGATACCTTTTCCTTCCTTATGACCTTCGTTCCCATGCTCTTCCTCCGTGTGTTGTTTGTTCCGATCTTCTTCTTCGTCATAATCATGAAGAGGGCTGGCTATAGAATTACGATTAACACTTAAATCCAGAGGCACATTAAAAGCCATTCCGAAATCGAGAAAACTGAACATTATAAATGGACACGGTTCGCTTCAACTAGAAGATTCGCACTGATTCAAAGAGCTGACGAGAAAATGTAGTTTGTCCGATCAAATCCTGTCCGTCACGACAAAGTGATAACGATCAATAGCGATAATGTAGAAAGATTACCTACCTACACAACTCTCTTCGGATATTCCGTCATCTGAATGTCTCATCCTATGACTCAATACAATACACAACCACCATCGACTTGAACGATACAGTCTTCCTGTATACCTACATCTTAACCCGGGGTGTGAATCAAATGTACATAATATTTTCATTGGAAAATTACTTCCTTATTATTTTCTTTTCAAAAATTCAGTCACAATCCGAGGAAAACAGTCTTTTCCATCATTTGAAACAGTGGTGGGGTAACATCGATGGACGATTTCAAGAAAATCTTGAGTCGCCTTTGATTCGATACTGAAGTTTTCATTCCACTTTTGACTAATCATACGCTCAAAAGGTCAAGCAAATAATGTTGTATTATATAGAGGTTCTTGCTCTGATTTCTTTCTCAATCTTGGCGCGAATCATTTTCTACTTATCGCTGTTACAATGCATGCGTGCTTAGAGAATAGTCGACTACCCCTCCTCTTCAAAATTCATTATATCAAGCAATTAAATTATCAAGATCATTATTCACCTAAGAAAAATGTTAGTCTCATTTTGATTTGATACTGAATATCTTATTCCAATAATGACGTGTGTTACGCTCAATAGGTCAATAATGAATTACACTTACATACTTATTAAAGGTTACAGGTGAGAAATATAAAATTATACGAACGAAAGAAGCAGCATTCTTCCAGTTTGGACGGAAGAAAGAAAAAAAAATTTGAACTGCAAAAATGCCGGCCTTCTAGTTATACTTGGGAAGGGAGGAGGGTAGAAGTGTATCGAACAATTTTCCAAATTCAACTTTACAAGTAGCGTCGGCAGTTGTGATATCTGAACTACTGAGGAGTAGGGGCAACATGCCAAACTTGTACCAGAGGGGCACATCGAAAGATTCCGACAGCCGTGCTCGAATAAGAGGGATTGGAGAATTGAATGGAGAGCGAAGAATTTCAGCTTTTTTCTCATCTGCATCAGTATCTTCGAGTGAGGAGAAAAGCCCTAAAATTGATACAAACAGAGATAATTCAGTTTTTCAGCAGCCAAGAGCGATTTTGGAAGACGAAAGCTTGAAGAAAAACATGTTTTAGAAGGATTGTAGCTATACTTGACGCGCAATTTGCTCATAGAATTACATGGGGGGTAAGTTACATTTCATAAATTAAGAAAGAGATTTTAGCTAGGATGTTGTGAGGTTGTTGTAATAATGGTAAGAAAAATTTTCTTTCTTTATTCCTTTTTGTACACGGGAATGGCAATAAAATATTGAAGAGAAAGAGATATTGATCCTAGAGCTTGAGCGAGGGCGGATGAGACATTTAAGGTAGTGCGGGACGAGCGACCATGGGCCAAAGAAATAGGTGTTCAACTGTTGGAGTTTCGTCATGACAGTAAAATCAAGATGGGAGGAGCCGAAGAGATCAGGTATGATGAGGTATGGATAGTAGGAGTGAATGATTTGTCCGTCTTAATCTCACTATCAACAATACAGTTGGAAAGCTATGCATACAACAGGTTCGGAAATGATTAACATACAAAAATATTAAGGGTCCGGAAAAGCTACGCGCTAGAAAAACATAATGAGCACTAAAACCAAACTGATACACGATATTTTAATTACGAGCAACAAGAACAAAATTTTCAATATTGATAAAAGATTAAACGAAAAAAATGTACGATACGTTCTACAATAGGTCCTACGTATGCTAAATACACAACAAAAAAAATGAAAAGTTTTTGAATGATAATCAAATGATAGAACAAAAATTCACAACACACTACACAGAAGTGTTAAATTTATCGAGGATGTGAGTTATTAGATGCATCCCTCAAATTTCGTTGGTGGACCAAGATTAGTTTAATTGAAGGAATAACCTCGAAACTATAAGTACAAATATACAATGGTGTTGAAAACTTCTGGTCATCGTTCAAAAAAACAGCTACACCTCTGTCACGTCACATCTAGGGCCATTTTCATGACATGAAATTATTGGAGGGTAAAGGTTCCCTTTTGGTTTTGTTTTTCTTGTGATTTTGGGTGTTTACGACAGTAGTCATAAACCTGTGTATACTTAGGCTGACCAAGTGAAGGGTCATTTCGGATCAATAACCAAAGTTCTTTACAGCCTAGTTCAAATCTCTCATCTATAAACTTTTTCGTTTCTAGAGGTAGACCATGCTTGACGATATGATTTGCATGAGGACTATCATTTTCATACACATATACACAATTGGAAGACGGAGGATACTCGAATTTCAAACGCTTAGGGCACATTTCCACACCACCCGTAGGTCCTTTTGAACAGCGATACCAATGAGTCTCACCTTCGAACGTATTTGATGGTCGTATATGCTGCGATTTCCAACCTCTGCCCTTTGACACTAATTTCTCAGCATCCGCAGCCTTAGTGTAAATGCCCGTTGGTATCCATAAATTGAACTTAGTTTTATGTGGTTTAGGTCCGAATTGGTCCCATTTTTCGTTCTTCTCTACTTTGCCTTGACTGTCGCCCTCTCGACGTTCATTGTCCTGACATTCTTCGCCATCATACTTTTCGTACAAACATTCAGTTTTCTTATTATTAGCAAAGTTTGGTTCGATACCTTTTCCTTCCTGACGTTCTTCGTTCCCATGCTCTTCCTTCTTGTGTTCTTTGTTCTGACATTCTTCTTCGTCATCATCATCACGACGGTTGGCAATAGAATTACGATTAACACTTAAATCCAGAGGTTCAGAGAAATCCATTCCGAAATCGAGAAAAGTAAACACTATAAAAGACACGGTTCGCTTCAATTAGAAGATTTGCAAAGAACTGACGAAAAAATGTAGTTCGTCCGATCAAATCCTGTCCGTCAGGATGAAGCGATAACGATCAATAGGGATAATGTAAAAAGATTACCTACACAACTCTCTCCGAGTATTCTGAATGTTTTATCTTATGACTCAATACAATACACAACTACCACACCATCGACTAGAACGATACAGTGTTTGTGTATACCTACGTACATTTCTTCATTGGAAAATTATTTCCTTATCATTTGCTTTTCCAAAGTTCAGTCACGTCATTTCATTCAGTCGAAAATGTCGTGCGGTAACATTGATGGACTATTTGTAGAAAATCTTAAGTCGTCTTTGATTTGACACTCCAGTTTTCATTCCACTGCTGACTAATAAAGGGTCAAGCAATGATTATCTAGGATATGAAGGATCTCACTCTGTTGTCTCCCTTAATCTCATCGCGAATCATCTTCTACTCATCGCGTTTACTATGCATGAGTCCTTGGAGAATAGACTGCCTCTTTTCTTTGAAATTCATTGAAATGAGCATTAAAATTACCATGATCGTTAGTTACCTGAGAAAAAAAATCCGTATTCTTCGGAATTGATACCGAAATTCTTATATTGACGAATCATACGCTCAACAGGTCAAGCAGGTATTTTGGTTTCTACAGCACTTACTTCTCCGTCTTAGGAGGTCTAATTCCCTCATAATGAATTAGGCATACATACTTATTGATGGTTACAGCCTATCAATATAATTACAGCTATACGAAGAACATAGCAGTAGATAAGATTTGGAAGGAAGGAAGGAAGGAAATGAAATTTAAATTGTAAACATCCCGACCTTCCAGCAATACTAAAGAAGAGAGGAAAGCGGGAGGGCCTCAAATAATCTTGAAAATTGAGCGTCGGGAGTTCTGATATAACGGAGCTACCATCACATTTTTTCTCTCATAGACGGGAACTCCTAAAATTCCGATGCCGAGCTCTCATAATCAAGAAAAGAATTGTATGCATAGGGCGCAGCCAATGATGGCCCAGAGGAGCAAACAATCCGAATTTCTTCCAAACCTCGCGGAGTATCTTTCAATGAGGAGGGAGAAGAAGAGGGAGGGACAAAAATTGATATAAACATGAAGTGGGCTCTGGAAGTCTTCTTTGCAATCGATTCGACGCCCTCTGAGTTTCATTCAAGTTTCTAAAAAGCCGAGAACGATTCCAGACAACGGAAGCATAGTGAGAAACAGACAAAGTTCAAAAAAGAGTAAAACAAACCAACCGATTTTTTTTTTTCAATTGTTATGAGCAATGTCGGGTTATTTGCTCGCAAGATTACATAGTATTGGAAAAATGTGGGATAAGTTAGGTTCGAGAAAGAGGTTATAGTCATAATCCTAGAAATACGACTTCAGAGGAATTATTCTTCATTCAAGTTGTACTAGAAATGAGTGCGACATAAATATTCAAGAGAGGGACTTGGTTGTTTTCTAGAGCAAAAAAATTAACGATCGAACGAAGCAGTACATCAGATTTGGAAGGAAGAAATGAAATGGAATTTAATGCGAAAATCCCGACTTTCGAGCAATACTTGAGAAGGTAGGAGGACAGAAGAGCGTAACGGAATCTTCAAAATCCGACATTAGGCAGAAGAGCGGCGGGAGTTGTGATGACTGATCTACAAATACCACAGGTATTGTAAAAAATTTCGACCTTCTAACAGACGGGGAATTCAAAAAAATGGCAACACCCTGCTTGTTTAATCGAGAGAATTGTATGCGGAGGGAGCAGTGAATGAGGAGCGAAGGATCTGATCCATTTTCAAACCTTGAACAGTATCTTTAAGTGGAGAGGGAAGCCTTAAAATTTATATGACCACAAGGTGAGCAACTCAAAGTCTTCTTTGCAATGAATTCAGTGCTCTCTGAGCTTTAATTCGGTTCTCGAGCAGCCAAGAGGGATTTCAGAAGACGGAAGTGTGAAGAAGAATATATCATGTTACCTCTTTTTCCCCCTCAATTTTTACGGGAATTATAGCTACTTAGGGAGCTATTGGCTCGAAGGATTACATAATATTGGAATAATGAGGAATAAGTTACATTTCATAAAAGAAAGAGGTTATAGTTGAGTTGTTGTGGAGGTGTAAAAGTGGTAGTAGTATACCTTCAAAGAAATGTTCCTTTTTTTTTTCCTTTTTATAGACAGAAACTGCAATGAAATATTCAAGAGAGAGATATTGTTTCTAGGTGGTTGCTTAAGCGAGGGCGGATGGGACGATTGGAGTAGAACGGAGGGGAGCCAGCATAGGTCAAGAAAAAAAGTGTTCAACTGTTAAGAGTTTCCTTTTGAAACTAGAAAAACGCAAGATGGGAAACTCAGGGAGATCAGGGTTGATAAGGTTTGGATACTACAAGTGAATCATCTGTGCGTCTTCAGCTGACTACCATCAATGCAGTTTGAAAACCATTGCATAAGACAGACCCTGAAACGAATTACGCAGTTTAATGTTCAATTTGCCAATTCGTCGACAACAGAATATTGATGAGTAGTTAGTCTGATGAATATCGCAGAAATCATACAAAAATAAATCGAACTTCGAGTGATAGAAAAGAATGTATTAAGAGTGCCAAAAAGGCTACTTCCGAGAAAAATATACGAGCATCAAAACAAAGCTAATAGAGGGTATTTAATTACAAGCAACAAGAACAAAATATTCACCATCAATAAATGATTAATCGGAAAAAATGAACGATAGGTTACTTGTACGTATACTAAATACACAGCGAAAACATCGAAATAAATGAAATTAGTTGAATGATAATCAAATGATATCACAAACATTCACAAGCTACTACACAGAACTGTTAAAACTTATCCACCATGTGAGTAATTTAATGCATCTCTCAAATTTCGTTGGTGGACCAAGATTAGTTTATTGGAGGAATAACCTTAAAACTGTCTGTACAAATATACAATGGTCGTTACGAAACTTCTCGTCATCGTTTAAGGAAGCAGCTTTACGCTCGTCCAATTTCATGACCTAAAATTGTTGGAGGACGAAGTTTCCCTTTTGGGAGTTTTTTCTTGTAATTTTGTGAGTTTATAATAGTAGTTATAAAACTGCTCATAATGAGGCTTACCAAGTGAAGGTTCATTTTTGATCAATGACCAAAGTTCTTTACGGCCTAGTTCAACTCTGTCCTCTATAAACTTTTTCGTTTCTGGTAGTAGACCTGGCTTGACAATGTGATTTGCATGAGGAGTATCATTTTCGTACTCATATACACGATTGGAAGACGGAGGATACTCGAATTTCAAACGCTTAGGGCAATTTAGATTAAGTCCTTTTGAACAGCTATAAATTTGACTCTCACCGCTTTCGTAATAATACGCCCAACTTCGTGTCTCTCTGACCGATTTCTCAGCATCCGCAGCCATAGTGTAAACGTTCGTTGGTATCCATACATTGTTCCAGGTTTTATGTCGTTTAGGTCCCGATTCGTCCCATTTTTCGTTCTCCTCTTCTTTGCCTTGACTTTCTCCGTCTCGACGTTCATTGTCCTGACATTCTTCGTCATCATGCTCTTCGTTCAAACTTTCATGTTTCTTATTATGGTCAATGTTTGGTTCGATACCTTCTCCTTCCTGACGTTCTTTGTTGCCATGCTCTTCCTTCTTGTGTTCTTTGTTCTGACCTTCATCTTCGTCATCATCATCACGACGGTTGGCGATAGAATCACCATTAGTAGTTAAATCCAAAGGTCCAAAGTTTGGTTCGATATTTTCTCCTTCCGGATTTCCTTCGTTTTCATGCTCTTCCTCCTTGTGTTGTTTGTTCTGATCTTCTTCTTCGTCATCATTATGAAGAGGTTTGGCAATAGAATAACGAGTAATAGTCAAATCCAGAGGTTCAGTAAAATCCATACCGAAATCGAGAAAACTAAGCACTACACAAAGAAGGAAACTTGATAGAAACAGCTCGCTTCAACAAGAAAATTCACACTGATTCAAAAAACTGACAAGAGAATTTAGTTCGTCCGATCAAATCCTGTACGCCACGATGAAGCGATAGCGAACAATAGCGGTGTCGTAAATAGAATACCTACAGTACTCTTTCAAATTTTTCATCTGAACGTCTTTTCTTATTACTCATCTCAATATACGTTACACGATCACCATCGAGAAGAAAATACGGGAACATGCAAGATTAGGATCAGCTCGGTAAAAAGACCATTACGGTCTTCGAGTTCCTACGACTCAACTCAGGGTGTGAATCAAATATACATTTATTCATTGAAAAATTGCTTAAATTTTTTCTTTTCCTTTTCAAAAGTTTAGTCACCTTCCAATCGAACAGTCTTTTGTACTTGGCGAAATAAGGATACGTGCGGTACAATGAATGGACGATTCCTGGACAATCTTGAGTCTTCTTTCATTCGATACTGAAGTTATCATTCCACTTTGGACACACCTTGTTTCCCTACTCTTATGTCTTCCTACTCAAAAGGGAGAATGAAACATGCAAAACACTGCAGAAAAATTAAACGACGAACGATTTCGGTTTATAAACCATTTTGAGAGAGGAAATGAAAGCAACTAAAATGAGATCATCATGGTTGGTCGAATGAGAAGTCTCGGTGTGAATCCTACACAAGTTCGATCAGGCCGGCTTTCGGAATGTACGCGTTCAGTACCGCAATCTCATCAGTATATTGAGGTGACAAAATATTCCTGCGTTCAAGGGCCTTTCTCCTCATGAAGGAGCCTTTCCGATTCCTCACGGAAGTTATCCTCCTTAATGAAGGAACAGGTTGATGTGGCCAAGGACGGGGGTAGTGAAGGTGTTATCATTCAGGAATTCCACCCCCCCCCCCATAAATAATAGGTAGTATTTAGTAGTGAAGAAAGCGCCCTCCTTGAGAAAGGTTTGAGATCTAGTCCACCTCCTCTCAAGAATGATGAAACCTTGGCAAATGTTGTTGCCGATCTCACTGTGCAAATTGGCCCTGGAGTTAAGACCCAAGTCCGTAATACCTCCCTACCTCAAATGAGTGAGGAATTGGGAAGAGTGATCCAAGGTTTAAAGAGGAGGATCGAGGAGGAAGATATAATCGTCATGAAAGCTGACAAGGGCAATGCTGTTGTGGTTATGAGAACTGGACCTAAAGAGAGCGAGAATTTCAGCTTCCCTAAGCAAGTTAGAGAGTCATCAACAAGTGCGAGGCTATTATCAAAACCCCAGCGATGAAGAAAGCCCTTCTTCTTGTTCCTAACCTCACACTCACCTCCTTGACGGGTTGCCCAAAGTGTACAAGATTATTACCCCGATGCGACCTGAGGTCTCATTCATTTCTTCTCCTACCTACTTCCTTGCTAAGTTCTTGGACCGTTGGTTCAAGTCTTGCGTTGATCTCAAATCTCCTCATTCGGTTTTGAACTCGGCCTCCTTGGCGGATGTTTTGAAGGATGTAAGTCTTCCCCCTCGCACGACCATCTGTTCCTCTGATGTCGTTGGTTTGTTCCCAAATATTCCCAAAGCTGTAACTATGCAGCGTATGGGCGATCTACTTGTTAAAGCCAATATTCCTCACAATCACCAAAGTTTTCGATGGCCTAGTTCAACGCTATCGTCTATAAACTTTTTTGTTTCTGGTGGTAGACCTCGCCTGACAGCGTGGTTTGCATGAGGATTATCATTCTTGTACACAAACACACGATTGGAAGATGGAGGATATTCGAGTTTCAAACGCGCAGGGCATCTTTCCACACAACGGCTAGGTCCTTTTGAACAACTGTACCATACAGTTTTACCTTCAGATGTCTGGGTATATTAGCAGCTTTTGGTCCAACTTCCGCTTTCTGAGACGAATTCGGTATCCATAGGCCTATAGGATGCTTGACTTTATGTGGTTCAGGTCCCAATTCAACTTCAAAAAACAACCCTTACGCAGGACAGTAATTTATTGAAGGTCGTGAATATTCATACGGGACTTGATTAGATGAATAACGGGAAAAATATCTAATTGAAGTGAACGAATTGAAATTTAACGCGAAAAATATACATGAACGACTCGGAATCTGCAATGCAACATCATAAAAAATCTCATGTGGTACAAAATTCAAGTGTGTAAAAATGGAACGAATAACGACGAAAAATACTAAAAAATGAAAATAAATAAGACAATTTACTAAAAATATGACTAATACCTAATGGAAAAAAGAGGTCACATACAATATTATTGAACTATGAGAGCTTTCTTAGCTTTGACGGGTCTGCCGCGTTTACGCTTTTGACCAAGAGTTACAGACTTAGCTTCTGGCGGTACTGTACATGTAGTGAATTAGCATCCCTAAAATATGTTTACAAGTCGATCGTTTTAAAAAGTGCGGACATGTGCATGAAGATTTACTAAGATTTTTAAACCAAATACGATTTGGGCGTCTCGCTCTCTTCACTGGAGGCTCGCGAAGAACCCACTCACTATCACTTGGTGATGGGCGGTGATAAGTTATTTCAATATACCGGTTAAACGGTTAATTAAAGATCATCATAACCGGTTAATCGGTTAAAACCGCTCAAATAAACCGGTTAATCGGTCAACCGACGGTTATTTGGATCACTTTTGGTTCTCAAAAAATTCCGCTAGGAGCGCTGAAGTCTTCCACGTTTTTCGCCCTCAAAATTGCAAAAATTGAAAAAAAAAGGTGAGGAGAGGTCTCTTAGACTCTGAGGTGCCGTGATAATGATTAAGAAATACCTCAATTCTAAAAGCTTTTGGCAATTGGCCACTTGATGGTTTGAAAGAATCAAATTTGTCGAATTATCACTAAGGCTAGTAGCAAATCTAGCGGTAATTTAAGTATAAAAAAAAATTTTTGATTTTGGCGATTAATCGGTTATTGCGCTCTATTAATCGATTTTTTTTTCATCACAAATAACCTGTTATTCGGTTAAATTTTACCTGAATTAACCGATTAACCCCGATAACCGCCCATCACTACTGTCACTGTCACTATCAATAACAATATAATCTTTCACAAACGAAACTTCCGTCATGCTAAATAAGAAGTATAATAACACTCAAAAATACGTTCGATACGTCGACTAGGAGTGAATAATTCGAAATTAGTAATAATACTGCAGAAAGTTTTAGGTATTACACATAACCTATGAATTAAAAGTGACTTTCATGGTAATACGCTCAAACCTTAATATTCCTGATTTTCAAGATTGACCAAGTCGCTGCAGTAGATAAAGTTGACAGGTGCAGCATGACGTGTTTATTCCTGAACTTAGTCGTTCTAATGGATAATTTATTGGTAAATTTTTTGGCTTCCGTTTCTATTTTATTTCGCGTGCAATTCTTATTTCCCCATAATGATAAGAAATTTTTTTCTCTTTATTCCTTTTTATACGAGGGAATGGCAATAAAATATTGAAGAGAGAGAGACAGAGAGAGATATTGATTCTAGAGCTTGAGCGAGGGCGGATGTGACATTTGAGGTAGAGTGGCAGGAGCAACCGTAGGCCAAAAAATTAGGTGTTCAACTGTTGGAGTTTCGTCATGACAGTAACATCTAAGTGGGAGGGGCAGGGAAGATCAGGTTTCATGAGGTATGGATAGTAGGAGTGGATAATTTGTGCGTCTTAATCTCACTACCAACAATACAGTTGGAAACGTATGCATACAACAGGCTCGGAAATGATTTATATACAAAAATATTAAGGAAGCGGAAAAGCTACGCGCTAGAAAAACATAAGAGCACTAAAACCAAACTGATACACGATATTTTAATTACGAGAAACAAGAACAAAGTTTTCACTATTGATAAAAGATTAAACGAAGAAAAAATGAACGATAGGTTCGAGGATAGGTCCTGGGTGCTACGTATGCTAAATACACAACAGAAAAAATTAAGTTTTTAAATGATGATCAAATGATAGAACAAAAATTCACAACACACTACACAGAAGTGTTAAATTTACCGAGGATGTGTAAGTTATTAGATGCATCTCTCAACTTTTGTTGGTGGACCAAGATTAGTTTAATCGGAGGAATTATACAATGGTCGTTGATAAACTTCTCGTCAGCGTTTAAAAAAACAGCTTCACGTTTGGCACGTCACATCAAGGACCATTTTCATGACCTAAAATTATTGGAGGGCAAAGGTTCCCTTTTCTTTTTCTTACAATAGTACTTATAAAACTGTGAATGATATGGTTTACCAAGTGAAGGTTCATTTTTGATCAATGACCAAAGTTCTTGATGGCCTAGTTCAAATCTCTCATCTATAAACTTTTTTGTTTCTAGAGGTAGACCTCGCTTGCGACGCTTGACGACGTGATTTGCATGAGGAATATCACTTTCATACACGTATACACGATTGGAAGACGGAGGATATTCGAATTTCAAACGCTTAGGGCACTCTCGATCAGGTCTTTTTGAACAGCTATATATTCTAGCATTACCTGTTTTGTACATATAGTTCCAACTCTCTTTGACCGATTTCTTGGCCTCCGCAGCCGTGGCGTAATTGCCCGTCGGTGTCCATACATGATACCTGGTTTCATGTTTCTTAGGTCCAAATTCATCCCATTTCTCGTTCTTCTCTACTTTGCCTTGATTTTCTCCTTCTCGACGTTCATTGTCCTGACATTCTTCGCCATCATGCTTTTTGTACAAACTTTCATTTTTCTTATCATCGTCAAAGTTTGGTTCGATACTTTTTTCTTCCTGACGTCCTTCGTTCCCATGCTTTTCCTCCTTGTGTTGTTTGTTCTGATCTTCTTCTTCGTCATCATTGGGAAGAGGGTTGACAATAGAATTACGATTAACACTTAAATCCAGAGGCTCATTAAAATCCATTCCAAAATCGAGAAAACTGAACACTATAAAAGGACACGGTTCGCTTCAACTAGAAGATTCGTACTGATTCAAAGAACTGGCGAGAAAATGTAGTTTGTCCGAACAAATCCTGTCCATCACGATGAAGCGATAACGATCAATAGTGATAATGTAAAAATATTACCTACACAACTCTCTCCGAATATTCCGTCATCTCAATGTCTTTTCCTATGACTCAATCCAATACACAACCATCATCGACTAGAACGATACAGTGTTCGTGTATACCTACGTACATTTCTTCATCGAAAAATTACTTCCTTATTATTTTCTTTTCCAAATTTCAGTTACGTCTTTTCATTCAGTCGAAAATGTCGTGCGGTAACATTGATGGACGATTTTTAGAAAACCTTAAGTCACCTTTGATTTCATTCCACTGCTGACTAATGAAGGGTCAAGTAACTATTATCTAGGATATGAAGGTTCTCACTCTGATGTCTCCCTTAATTTTATCGCAAATCATCTTCTACTCATCGCGCTTACTATGCATGAGTCCTTGGCGAATAGACCTGTTAATAATAGTGGCAACATTACATTGTACATAATGATAAGAGATAAGCAACATTGTAAATAATGATAAAGCATAAAATGTTAGATCCAGTTTCGTGTCAAGAATACATCATGATGATCTAGTCCTGTGAATTACTTGTGTCTATTTTATTGTAATACTTACATGGTGTCAGGTTAGAGCAATTGCAAACTACATGCAAAATGGGTGACGAGTCTGAGCCCACAATCTCTGTCAAGTCGTTTGATGATTTAAAACCGCTGGTGTTTACGAGTTCGTCAGCATTCGATGACTGGCAACGGTTCAAGAAAAAATTTACATGGATGGTCGCAACCTTGCCGAAGAGTGCGACCCATCAAAGGAAAATTGGGTTATTCATGACAAAGGCTGGCGATGAAGCCATTGACATTTATGATACCTTGCAAATACCCGATGATCCAACTTTGGAACAAGTCATAGCAGCTTTTGACTCTTATGTTCAATTGAAGAAGAACACTGTTTTTGATCGCAGTGTAGTTTATAAACTTCGACAAAAACCAGGTCAGACCATTGATTCCTTTGTGTTACAACTGAGATTACAAGCCGGAAAATGTGATTTCATGATAATGAAAAAGATAAATTGATTCGTGATTTCCTAGTCTTAGGATTAACTGATATTCGATTACAAGAAGAATTACTACGTGACCCAACGTTAGATTTAGCTAAAGCGATAAATCAAGCTAAGATCTGGGAACGTTCTAAGATGGAAAGTAAGGCTCTTACTCAAGAGGGGCAGCGTGATGAATTTTCAGTAGATCACCTTAATAGAGCGGTTACAGCACTCGCGATATCGTTCAAATCGAGAATCCCCAAGCGTATCAGATAAGAAAGAAGAGTGCAGCCGATGTGGTTATGTACATAGGACAAATTCTTGCCCAGCTGCTGGTAAAGAATGTGGATATTGTCACGGTATTGGTCATTTTAAACAGAAATGCCTGAAGCGCTTGGCAAACCAAAAAAGTACCTCAGAAGTCAAAGAAGTGAAAGATTTGCAAGTCTTACATCTGTACGCTGTGGAAGAAACAGTCTCAGTGCGACCTAAAGGTTGGTACAAATCAATTATTTTGTTTGGCATAGCATTTATTTTTAAAATAGACACAGGTGCCGAGTGTGATACATTGAGCGAACAAGACTACCGAAAAATACAACCCTTACCGCCACTATTACCTACTCGAGTTGCTTTGAAACCATATATGTCGGAAGAATTGATAATACCACTGGGGAAGATCTCAGTAAAGTACAATGAGTCTATAAAGATTGATTTGTACATTGTACCTAGCAACGCAAAGATTGATAATTTGCTTTCCCTGGAAACTAGTGAAGCCTTAGGTTATGTAAAACGATCAAAGCAAGTTAATCAGATATCGTTGATTGAGCAAAACAAGTACCTGTTTGAAGGGTTAGGAAAGATACCTGGTACATGTTCGATAGAGCTTGACCCAGAAAAGAAACCTGTGATCGCACGTCGTCGACGATTCGCTCAATCGATTTTACCACGTTTGAAAGAGACTCTCTCTACTATGGAGAAACTAGGTGTCATAGAATCAATCAAAAAACCTACAGAGTGGGTTTCAAATATTCTTGTGGTTGAGAAAAACAACAAGGACATCAGAATATGTCTTGATTCTAGACAACTGAATGAGGCAATTATCATACCAAAATATAATATTCCAAGACCAGACGAGCTCATTTCGCAGTTAGCTGAAAAAAAGGTTTTCACGGTTCTCGATATGTCTTCGGGATTCTGGCATATGAGTTTAGATAGCAAATCAAGTGAATACACAACATTTCAAACTTCATTTGGGAGATATTGCTTCAAACGCTTATGTTTTGGTCTGAGCAGTGCTCCAGAACTTTTTATGGAGAAAATAAACGAGATATTCGGTGATATTGAAAACTGTTTTCCATATTTTGACGACCTGATTATTGCGGGAAAGGAACTTCAAGAGCATGATGAAACCCTTCAAAAAGTTTTCGATAGAGCGCGTCAATATAACGTTCGATTCAATGCAGACAAGCTACAATTCTGTCAACCTGAAGTTCGTTTTCTTGGAGTAATAATAAATGCTGAGGGTATTCAAGTTAATCCTGATCGAATTCAGGCGATAATAAATTTTCAGAAGCCGAACAATAAAAAAGCAGTGTTGCGATTTCTTGGAATGATCAAGTATCTCAGTCCGTTCATACCAAACGTAGCCATGCACACATCCAATCTCCGGGAGTTAACAAAAAATGTTGAATTCGTTTGGTCGGTCAACTGTGAAGAGGAGTTCCAAATGCTAAAGAATCTATTGTCTCAAACGCCGACTCTTCGTTACTTTGATCCGTTGGTTCCTGTAAGAAGAGAGCTACGCGCGTAAGGGCGGAGTACGGTCTTTATTCATCAAACATCATAAGCGTACTAAAACAATACTGGAAAGAAACATTTCAAATCATACAGCAGCCGCGGTCGTGTCACGTGCGAGTATACAGAGAAGTTAAGTCGTAAAACAATACAATAATATAGCACCCTATAGACTATAATCTTAACACCGCCCCTTGCGATATTATTGAATAAATACTTCAATCAAAAATAAGTCGTTCACAGTCCTAGAGAAATAGAACAAAGACATCTTAATAATAAAAACCCGTGTATCTCATAATAATACTTATAACAACAATAAATTCATTCCCAATTCTTATCTCATAAAGTAAGTATACATGTAAGTCATTAATAAATTCCCAAATTAGAACGAAATTCTTCAAATTTAATTCTGCCTAATGGCTTTGTAAAAGTGTCCGCAATATTAATCTTTCCATCTATTTTTATTACTTCGATTTTTCTCTCCTTTACCAAATCATGCACAAAGTGCAACGCTACGTTAATATGTTTTGATCGTTTTGAAAAGTTACCATTCTTGGCTAACATAATACAACTTATATTATCTTCGAAAATCTTAATATTTTCCATTTTAATATCAATTTTTCCTAAATCGGATAAAATATTCTTGACAAAAAGAGTCTCTTCCACTCCATCTGCCAGAGCAATATACTCGGCATGGGTGGACGATCGAGTAACAGATTTTTGTTTAATCGAACGCCAAAATATAAAATTTCCATAGACACTTATGCAATAACCTGACGTACTTTTACCATCATTACTGTCGCCTGCCCAATCGGCGACGACAAAAGTCTGAATAACATCGCATTTGTCATTATTTCCTTTAAAATGTAAGGACATATTTCGAGTATGATAAAGATACACAAGAATACGTAAAGCATGTTTAAAATGCACATCATTACAGCAATTTTGATATCGACTCATGTAATTTACAGAAAATGCAATATCAGGCCTTGTACCCTGAGCAATATATAAAAGAGCCCCGATTAAATTACGATAATTCAAACTTTCATTTTCATCTCCCTTTGATAACTTCAGACCTACTTCCATAGGCGTGCTCTTATTATTCGAAGTTCTGATATTAAATTTTTCAGAAAGTTCGGAGATATATTCCGATTGATTCAATTTCATTTCTTTGTTCGATTCGTCGTACTCTATATTTATTCCAAGATACTTTTTAATCTTTCCCAAGTCTTTTATTTTAAATCTTTCTTCAAATTTCCTCTTTGTGTTTTCCAAAATATCGTTATTTCTCGAACAAATCAAGAGATCGTCAACAAATAAAATACAATAAATCTCCTTTCGAAAGTTTGAGTACAGACACAGATCATGTTCACTTCTTCGAAATCCTAACTGAACAATGAACTCATTAAAATGGTCATACCAATTCCTCGGTGATTCACGTAAACCATATAGAGATTTCTTCAATTTGAAAACTTTTCCAGGTTCCACTTTAATTCCGTCAGGCGCCTCGATATACACTTCACTTTTTACGTCGCTATTTAGAAATGCAGTTTCAACGTCCATATGGTGGATTTTGTACCCGTGCTTAACGGCGTACAATAATAAAATTCTCAACGTAGACATTTTTGCTACGGGAGCGTAAATATCATCATTCAGCTCGACCTGTTCATACCCCCTCGCAACTAATCTTGCCTTGAACAAATTTTCAGATTTCTTCTTATAAATCCATTTGACACTCAAAATATCTTTATCCTCTGGCCTATCAACGAGTTCGAATGTTTTTGTTTCAGTAAGAGAATTGAATTCCTTTAACATGGCCTCTTTCCACTTATTTTTATCGTCTCTTTGCATTGCCTCAGAATAGCTCGTTGGGTCTGTCACACCAGCAAAATTAGCAGTTAAAATATAGTCGTCATACTTAAGCGGTCTTCTTGTTTTACGCGTTGACTTTCGTTGTTGGTACGTGTTTTTGGTTGAAGTAATAAAATCACTTCCGTTCCCTTCTTCGTCACTACTACTCTCCTCCTCACTGGCATCCCTCATCCGTATACATTCGGTACCCGGTTCTACTATAGTCACGTTTCGCGCTAGCACAACCTTACCATTCACTAATACTCTATACCCTTGATCAAAGTAACCGACCAACTTTCCTCGAATTCCCTTATCGTCGGAGGTCTTTCGTTTTTCATCTGGCACTCTGGCGAACACGTCACTACCGTATAATTTCAAGTTTTTTATCGATGGCTTCCTGTTGAAAAATATTTCGAATGGAGTTTTGTTCTCAAACGTCGCACTATTTCGCAATCTATTTCCCAAATAACATGCTGCCGTTACAAATTCTGGCCAATACTTTTTCTCTAATTTACTTTCTTTCCTAAGACACCTCACTCTGTCCATAGCGGTTCTATTGTATCTCTCGGCCACACCATTCAACTGTTTATTATAAGCAATACATGGCACAATTTTAAATCCTTCTGACCTTGCCATACGATAAATATCCTGATTTATATATTCACGGCCGTTATCACAGCGCAGCTCCAATAGCGGTCCCTGTGCGTAATTCCTCAGTACATTAAAATATTCCTGAAATTTTTCATACACTTCACTCTTCTTCTTTATGCAGAAAACTCGGGCAATTCTAGAGTAATCGTCTATAAATGAAACGAAGTACTTTTCTCCATCCAATCCATCAACATCCATAGTCTTAACATCAGTGTGTACAATTTGACCTGTATATTCTGCTCGTCGCCTAACTGAATCATATTTCAAATTATTCATTTTACTCTCCAAACATATTTCACAAGTCATAAACTCCTTGTCAATAAAATCAGGTAATTCATTCAGATAGTGATCTTTACACATAAGATTTAAATCTTTGAAATTAACGTGCCCAAGGATACGATGAAGTCTCTCTTTTTCATACATATTTTTCGTCACATAATTTGCCGAGATTATATTGGTTTTATTTGTCACAAATCCCTTAATTGGAAACATTTTATTTTTCATTTTTGAGACATAAATTAAATTATTGTGCTCATTGTATATGTGAGCATTATCCCCCGCAAAATTTACTTGCTTTCCATTCAATAATAAAGTGCTAAGGCTTAATAAATTTCTGCCCATATCAGGAGCATAATAAACATTTTTTATATCAATTTGGCGTACGTTACCGTTATCTTCAAGACTGCATAAAATATTTCCAATTTTTGTAGCCTTAATTTTCGTATCATTTCCCATGGTAATTGTTGTATCATTACGTAAATCTACACTACTATAAAAATACTCATCAGAGTTTACAATGTGCTCGTTACAGGCACAGTCTAGCAACCAATTAATAATTTTTTTCTCTTCAGTACAGTTTTTTGAAATATTATTCTTATTTACCTCAGATGAGTTTACCTCCATATGAAAAGATTCAATATTAACCTTCGAATGATTCGCGTCCACATTACCTGCTGTACTTTCATTTCTCGCCCCAAAATAATTTTGATTACCTCTTTGATAATTGTTACCACGGAAGTAACCTCGTCCTCCTCGAAAATGAAAATTTCCTCGACCACCGTAGTTTCCTCTACTTCGAAAGCCGCGTCCTCGACCACGAATATTGTAGGACCCACGTCCTTGACCTGATAGGTGTAACATACCGGTGCTTCCTTCCTATCTTTCGTATGATTTTCACCATTGATCTTCACTTGTGCTTTGAATGCTTGAGCCAAACTTTCTTCTTTAATTGACTTATCCTCGATTTTACCTTTTGTTGGATCGTTTTCAGCTTGTTCTCGGATTTTTCGACACATCAATTTCTCCCTAATATAGTCCGTCGTCCGCTGTTCCTCCGGTAATAGATCAATCGTCTCAACCAGGTGTCGGCAACTGTCCGGAAGGCAAAACATTAAATATCCCAATTTTCGTCTTCGAGATGTATCTCCTCCAGCTACTTTTAGTTCATTTAATTTTCTTTCAAACTTCACAAAAAAACTTTCCGGATCCTCACCGTCATTGAACTTCAGGCTTTTCAGTTGGAACTCGATCATCAATTGTTTGCTCTCGGATTTTTTCATGTATAGTTCGTCTAATCGTTCCAGAGCTTTTTTTGGATTTGCACAATCAATAATGTCATCAGTTGGTACAGCCACGCTAAAATAATACATCGCTCGATCGATAGCCCGGTTCCATTCGTCTTGTTGCACATCTTCCGGTTTCGCGTCATTTTCGATAACCGCACGACAATTTTTAAATTTTAATAGGCATAGAAAATTATGCCTCCACAAATCGTACTTAGTTTCTTTCGTAAGTTTGTGCACTACCACTTCATCACCGTTACCCATTTTGAAGTTACGTTAAAAACACGTTCTGCTAACATGTAAAAAGAGAGCTACGCGCGTAAGGGCGGAGTACGGTCTTTATTCATCAAACATCATAAGCGTACTAAAACAATACTGGAAAGAAACATTTCAAATCATACAGCAGCCGCGGTCGTGTCACGTGCGAGTATACAGAGAAGTTAAGTCGTAAAACAATACAATAATATAGCACCCTATAGACTATAATCTTAACAGTTCCAATAATAATACAGACGGATAGTTCGCAGGATGGCATAGGATCGTGTTTGCTACAGAACGAACAACCAGTAGCATATGCCTCTCGCGCGCTTACTAAAACGGAGAAACAGTATTCGCCAATAGAAAAGGAATTACTCGCAATTGTCTATGCGGTTGAAAAATTTCATTATTATACATACGGTCATCAAGTAACGATCCACTCTGACCATAAACCTCTTGAAAACATTCTTAGAAAACCGTTTGATAAAATCTCTGCTCGGCTTCAGCGATTGTGTTTACGCTTATTGAAATATAACATTCGAGTTGTGTACGTTCCAGGATCGCGAATGTTTATAGCTGATGCCCTGTCGCGTGCTTACGGCGATGAAAATCCAAACACAGACTATCTCCAAGATTTCTATGTTCATGCTACAGAAGTATTGACCATGACAAAACCTCGGCATCAACATATACTTGAAGCCACTGAGCAGGATCCGGACTTGTCGCTAGTGAAGAAGTATCTACCAGGGTCCTGGCCTAAATCAAAAACGAAACTTTCTGATACGTGTAAAAAATTTTGGTCACTTAAGCATTTGATCTCACTGCATGATGGTTTGTTATTTTTTGAAAATCGTTTAATAATACCGCGGGCGCTGAAGAATGAAGTGCTTCACCAGGTACATCAAGGCCATCTCAATTTTAATAAAACTCTTGCTCTCGCGAAGAACTCAGTGTTTTGGATGGGCATGCAGTCAGATATTTCAGAGTTTGTTGACTCATGCTCAGTTTGCGCCAAATACAGGCGCAAAAATGTCAAAGAGCCTCTAAAACCATTACCATTGGCAACTAAACCGTGGGAAAGACTGAGTATTGACATTTTTACAGAAGACAACCGAGATTATTTAGCAGTTTATGATTCGTTTTCATATTGGCTTGAAATATTTGCCCTCAAGGAGAAGTCGGCGGCAGAAGTAATAAAAAAGTTGAAATCGTTGTTCACAGTATTTGGTTTCCCTAATGAGGTGGTTTCTGATAACGTGCCATTCAATTGCGAGTTGTACAAGAAGTTTTCAGAAGAGTACAACTTCACACCTATATTCTCCAGCCCTAAATACAGCCAGTCAAATGGTTTGGCCGAGAAAGGGGTGGCCATAGCGAAGTCTTTGATACGAAAAAACGAGGATGTGGAGGAAGCATTGTTACACTATCGAGCGGCGCCAATCCCACATGTGGGATTTTCACCAGCACAAATGTTGCTGGGCAGAAACGTGAAAACAAACCTTCCTGTTGCTAATGAAGAACTTTATAAAAAAGTTGGCTTCGAAGAAATCCTGAAATCCAAAAGGGCGTCACAGCATCGCTCTCGAACTTACTATAATAGGAGTGCCGGCAGAGAATTGTCTCAACTCAAACCGGGTGATCCAGTCATGATCAAGAGATTACTCGAGGACAAGGATTGGAAACCAGGAGTGGTGAAGAAACAGTTAGATGCTCCTCGATCGTACGAAATTCAAGAAGAGGGAGGTGCGTCTTTGAGACGCAATCGCCGTTTTCTACGCCCGGTTCGTGCCCCTAGTCGTTTAATTGCAGATATGTAAATTTTACCGTCGTGAGTCTAATTGGTTGTCGTTTGAAATGATTGATTGTTGTATAAAAAAGAAAAAAAAAAAAAAAAAAAAAAAAAGAGAGAGCATGTTAATAATAGTACATAATGATAAGAGATAAGCAACATTGTAAATAATGATAAAGCATAAAATGTTAGATCCAGTTTCGTGTCAAGAATACATCATGATGATCTAGTCCTGTGAATTACTTGTGTCTATTTTATTGTAATACTTACAAGACCCCCTCTTCTCTTTGAAATTAATTAAAATGAGCACTAAAATTACCATGATCGTTATAGTCACCTGAGAAAAACATTTCAGTATTCTTCGGAATGGATACCGAATTCATTAAGACGGATAGACGAAATTAGAACATACGCAGGAAACGCTTGGCAAAGGGACGCAAGGGACAGAATCCATTAGGAGAAGATAGGGGAGGCTTATGCTCGCAGATGGGTAAATCATAAAGTTTAAGTTTAAACGTATTCATTGCTAATGGAATTAAAGCCGTTTATTATTATATTGACGAATCATACGCTCAACAGGTGAAGCAGTTATTTTGGTTTCTGAAAAATTTACTTTTCCGTCTTAAGAAGTCTGATACCCTCATGATGAATTATGCGTACATACTTATTGATGGTCACAGCTCACCAATATAATTCCAGCTATACGAAGAACACAGCAGTAGATAAGATTTGGAAGGAAGGAAGGAAATAAAATGTAAATTGTAAACATCCAGACCTTCCAGCAATACTGAAGAAGAGAGGAAAGCGGGAGGGCCTAAAATAATCTTGAAAATTGAGCGTCGGAAGTTCTGATAACGGAGCTACCATCACATCGTTTTTCTAATAGACGGGAACTCCAAAAATAACGACGACCGAGCTCTCGTAATCAAGAAAAGAATTGTATGCAAAGGGCGCGGCAAAAGATGGCCCAGAAGAGCAAACAATGCGAATTTCTTTCAAACCTAGAGGAGTATCTTTGAGTGGTTAGGGAGAAGAAGAGGGAGGGACAAAAATTGAGATAAACATGAACTGGGCTCTGGAGGCAATAGATTTGATGCCCTTCCGAGTTTCACTCCAGTTTCTGAAAAGCCGAGAGCGATTTCAGACAACGGAAGCGTGGTGAGAAACAGACAAAGTTCAAAGAAATCAACCGCTTTCTTTTTCAATTGTGTTACGACCATATATTTTCATCAGTACATTCTCGTGTACTATTCTTGATATACAATCTGAGGCGCAATTGACAACGCCAAGGAGGGGGGTTTGGCAACCCCCGAAAGTCCCACCAACCACCACCTTTCTTCTCCATAGACAATGATTTCATATGACGGATTAAAGCCAGTATATACACTCGGCTATTCTGACAGGCACCACAAGAGCTGGCAACCAAGAACTTGTGATGACCTGCTTTACTACTAGGACTCAGCGCATCGATTGAGAGCCGATATTTACATTTGGCTAATATAACGACAACGTGCACCACGAGTGCTGGCGACCAAACACTCGTGATGATCTTCCTTGGTACAAGAATCTGCCGGATCGTTATTTTGTAGAACGACCATCAACGACCGTCAATAAGCGATTACATACGCAATATATACGCTGCGTAAATAGTACACGATCAACGTTAAACACTCTAGTCGGCAACCGAACTAGGAAAAATGACTGCTGGCAACCAAGACAGTGAAACTGCTAGCGATTTCTCCTACTTATATGAAGGAAGGTAGTGCCGTACTGTACACATCTACCATCTCGGCGTATACCTCAAAATATAATAATACGATCAACGAAAATCGACAGCCATTTCTGATTCGCTAGCATTACTCGCGACTCATTTCTCGTTTGAATCACGTTCAAATCACGTGTTCACGTAGTGTTTTCTCACTTTTACAAATAGTAGCAGCGTATTAGACTCTTTTCTTCGAATTCAGTTACTTTGTCGGCGCTACCCTCATTTAATTTGTAACAATTATTTACTGTACTATCGATCAGATTTTGTTAGTTGTAATAATTGTTATGAGCAATGTCGGCTTATTTGCTCGCAAGATTTCATAGTATTGGAAAAATGTGGGATCAGTTACATAATTGAGAACGAGGTTATAGTTATAATCCTAGTAGTAGTACGACTTCAGAGGAATTTTTCTCTATTCAAGTTGTACTAGAAATGAGTGCGACATAAATATTCAAGAGAGAGACTGGGCAGTTTTCTAGAGCTCAAAATTAACGATCGAACGAAGCAGTACGTATGATTTGGAAGGAAGGAAGGAAATGGAATTTAATTTCTGCGGTGTTTTGTACGTCTCACTCTCCCTTTCGAGTATTTCTTTTCAATAATTAAGTATACAGTGTATACTCGTAACCTAGATGAACGTATTCATTTAAATTTCCAAGGTACAAAGAAAATGAGAAAGATCGAGAAAAATATCTACTACTCAGCGATACCCGAATATTTTTAGTGATAGATTCCAACATAGAAATCAAGAGAATGAGACTGCAAAAATCCTGATCTGCAAGCTACTCTCAGGAGGGATTCAGGAGTCTCATCAGTAGCTGTGGTATCTGAACTACCACAGGGATTCAAGTGCGAAATATTCCGACAACCGAACTCGCATAATTAAGAGGCGAATTGTATCAGGAGGACCCAGAGGAGACAAAAATCCGAGTTGTTTTGAAACCCCCTTAGCAGTATTATTGGCGAGGAGAAGAAAGAGGACGAAAGCCTTAGAAAAGATAGAAATACATTTGGATCGAGCAATAAAAATCCCCCCCCCCCTCCCCGGAATTACGTTTCCGGTCGACAGACGATGTAAATGAAATAGATACCGCGAGCTGCGATCAAAATAGGCTCTTAAAGTCTAATTTGTAATAGATTCAACGCCATTTAAACTTCAATTCAGTTTTCCAAGAACTGAGCAAGATTTCAGAAAACTGAAGCGTGGAGGAAAACATATCAAGCATTCACAGGCATAAAACAAATTCAGAATATTACGAGTGAATGATTAAGGCAGAATAGTACAACAAACTGTGAAATGATTCACGCTTGTTCAATGTTCGTTTTGCTAATTGCTCTTTGTCTTCTATAGAATATTGTCAGCAGTTAATCTGATGAAACATACTAGTAAGT
This sequence comes from Aspidiotus destructor, assembly GCA_035079395.1. Taxonomy (NCBI): domain Eukaryota; kingdom Metazoa; phylum Arthropoda; class Insecta; order Hemiptera; family Diaspididae; genus Aspidiotus; species Aspidiotus destructor. The sequence goes on along the minus strand of JAVHKZ010000003.1, from coordinate 38,842,730 downwards.
TCAGGAAAATAGATTGAAATTCAAGCGATAGTAACGAAAATATTAAGGGTGTGAAATAACTACTTGCTGGAAAAACATACGAGCACTAGAACAGGAGGAATTGATAGCGGGTATTTAATTACGAGCAACATGAAGAAACTTTGCACTATGGATAAATGATGAAACGAAAAAAATTCAAGATAGGTTATACGTATACACTAAATACACAGCGAAAACATCGAAATAAATGAAATTATTTGAATGATAATCAAAGGATATCACAAAAATTCACAAGATACTACACAGAACCTAAGTTAAAACTAATACACCATGAAAGTTATTGAATGCATCCCATACATTTCATTGGTTGACCGATGTTAGTATATTAGAGGAATAACATTAAAACTATTTGTACAAATATACAATGGTCGTTACGAAACTTCTCGGCATCGGTTAAGGAAACAGCTTTACGCTCGTCACGTCACATCAAGGTCCAATTTCATGACCTGAAATTGTTGGAGGACGGAGTTTCCCTTTTGGGAGTTTTTTCTTGTAATTTTGTGAGTTTATAATAGTAGTTATAAAACTGCCTATATTCAGGCTTACCAAGTGAAGATTCATTTTTGATCAATGACCAAAGTTATTTACTGCCTAGTTCAACTCTGTCCTCTATAAACTTTTTCATTTCTGGTAGTAGACCTGGCTTGACAATGTGATTCGCATGAGGAGTATCATTTTCGTACTCATATACACGATTGGAAGACGGAGGATATTCGAATTTCAAACGCTTAGGGCACATTCCCACACCACGGAGAGGTCCTTTCGAACAGCTATAAATTTGACTCCCATCTTTTTCGGAATAGTATACCCAATATCGTGCCTCTTTGATCGATTTCTCAGGATCCTCAGCCGTGGTGTAATTCCCCGTTGGTGTCCATAAATTGAACCCGGTTTTATGTCGTTTAGGTCCCGATTCGTCCCATTTTTCATTCTCCTCTTCTCTGTCTTGACTTTCTACGTCTCGACATTCATTGTCCTGACATTCTTCGCCATCATGCTCTTCGTATGAACTTTCATTTTTTTTATTATTGTCAACGTTTGGTTCGATACCATCTCCTTCCTTATGTCCTTCGTTCCCATGCTCTTCATCCTGGTATTCAATGTTCTGACCTTCATCTTCGTCATCATCGTCACAACGGTTGGCGATAGAATTGCGATTAATAGTTGAATCCAAAGGTTCAGTTAAATCCATTCCAAAGTCGGGAAAACTAAGCACCGGTACACAAAGAAGGAAACTTGATCGAAACAGCTCGCTTCAACAAGAAAATTCGCATTGATTCAAACGACTGACAAGAGTATGTAGTTCGTCCGATCAAATCCTGTCCGTCACGAAGAAGCGATAACGATCAATAGCGATCATGTAAGAAGAATATACCCACACCACGCACTCCGGATATTCAGTCATATGAATATCGTATCCTATGACTCATATACAATATACAACCACCATCGACTAGAAAGATACGGTCATATTGTGTATACCTACATCTCAACTCAGGTTGTGAATCAAACGTACATTTCTTCATTGAAAAATTACTTTCGTATTATTTTCTTTTCAAAAGTTCAGCCACCATCCGCTCGAACAGTCATTCCTATCAGGCGAAATGAAGGGTATGGTAACATAAAAGGACGATTTCAGGAAAATCTTGAGCCACTTTTGATTCGATACTTCTTTTTTCGACGAATCGTACGCCTAAGAAGTCAAGTAATTAATGTTGTATTATATGGAGATTGTTGCTCAAATTACCAAGGTCATTGAGAAAATTTTAGTGTTCTTTTGATTTAATACTGTATATCTCACTCCGATAATGACGTGTGTTACGCTCAACAGGTCTTTTAATTATTCCGGATTTCAAGGGTCTTACTTTTCCGTCTTGAGAAGTCGAATTCCTTAACAATGAATTACACTTACATACTTATTAAAGGTTAAAGGTGAAAAATACGATATAAAATGATACGAACGAAAGAAGCAGCATATATACAGTTTGGAAGGAAGAAAAAAAAAGGAAATAAGACTGCAAAAATTCCGGCCTTCCAGCTATACTTCAGAAAGGAGGAAGGTAGAAGGGCATCAAACGATCTTCAAAATTCAACTGCGCAAGGAGCGTCGGCAGTTGTGATATTTGAACTACTGAGGAGTATGGGAAACTAACCAAACTTATAGGCCCTAACAGCCGGGCAGATCGAAAAATACCGACAGCCGTGCTCGAATAAGAAGGATTGTACGAGAAAGGAGAATTGAATGGAGGGCGGAGAATCTGAGCTCTTTTCAAATCTTGTTCAGTATCTTCGAGTGAGGAAGATTTTAGCTAGGATGTTGTAGGGTTGTTGTAATAATGATTATAAAGTTTTTCTTTTTTTATTCATTTTTATACAAGGAAATGGCAATAAAGTATTGAAGAGAGAGAAAGAGAGATAATGATTCTAGAGCTTGAGTGAGGGCGGATGGGACATTTGAGGTAGAGCGGGAGGAGCGGCCATAGGCCAACAAAATAAGTGTTCAACCATGACAATAACATCAAGATGGGAGGAACCGGGGAGATCAGGTTTGATGAGGTATGGGTAATCGGAGTGAACGATTTGTGCGTCTTAATCTCTCTACCACGAATACAGTTGGAAAAATATGCATACAACAAGCTCTGAAATGATTTACATACAAAAATATTAAGGGTGCGGAAAAGCTACGCGCTAGGAAAACATAAGAGCACAAAAACCAAACTGATACACAAAAATTTTAATTACGAGCAACGAGAACAAAATTTTCACTATGGATAAAAGATTGAACAAAAAAAATGAACGATAGATACTACAATAGGTTCTACGCATGCTAAATACACAGCACAAAAAATTAAAAGTTTTTGAATGTTAATCAAATGATAAGACAAAAATTCACAACACACTACACAGAAGTGTTGAATTTATCGAGGATGTAAGTTATTAGATGCATCTCTCAAATTTCGTTGGTGGACCAAGATTAGTTTAATTGGAGAAATAACCTTAAAACTATAAGTACAAATATACAATTATCGTTGAAAAACTTCTGGTCATCGTTTGAAAAAACAGCTTCACGTTCGTCACGTCACATCAAGGTCCATTTTCATGACCTGAAATCGTTGGAGGACAAAGCTTCCCTTTTAGGGGCCTTTTCTGGTGAGTGATTCTATAGTAGTAGTTATAAACCTGCTTATAATCAGGCTTACCAAGTGAAGGGTCATTTTGGATCAATGACCAAAGTTCCTTATAGCCTAGTTCAAATCTCTCATCTATAAACTTTTTCGTTTCTAGGGGTAGACCTCGCTGATGGACGACATGATTGGCATGAGGAGTATCATTTTCGTACACATATACACGATTGGAAGATGGAGGATATTCAAATTTCAAACGCTTAGGGCACTCTCGATCAGGTGCTTTTGAACAGCTATACTTTCTAACATTACGGTTTTTGTAAAAATAGGTCCAACTTAGTGTCTCTTTGACCGATTTCTCGGCCTCCGCATCCGTGGTGTAATTGCCCGTCGGTGTCCATACATGATCCCTGGTTTCATGTTTCTTAGGTCCAAATTCGTCCCATTTCTCGTTCTCCTCTACTTTGCCTTCATTTTCTCCGTCTCGACAATCATTGTCCTGACATTCTTCGTCATCATGCTCTTTTTCCGAATTTCCAACTTTCCCATCATCGTCACAGTTTGGTTCGATACCTTCTTCTTCTTGACGTTCTCTGTTACCATGCTCTTCAGTTGAGCTTTCATCTTCCTCAACGTAACCACAATATTCTATAAAAAATTTTTTTATTTCATCCATACCGTAATCGAAGATAGTAGGAGTTGCACAATGACGAACGAATAAGTGATAGATATTGATCGCTTGCACTAGTATACGACTTGACTAATTCATGATACTAATAGAAAAGCACACTTTTGCCCGTGCAAGTCTAGTCTAGGATGATAAGAAGGCCAGCAAGAACGTTGATGCAACAAGAGAGTCTACCCGCACGTTACACCATCTTTCATGAACTTGAGTCATCGCATCCGGGGAAGGGATGTTTACCTGCGGTAGTCGAGGTAGCTTACAAAGTAGGCGTTCGTCTCTCACCTGAAGCACCATGAGTATCACACTTGGAAAACGGTGATATGTAAAGATAGGGGAAATCAGAACTTTTGTAATAACGAGAAGCAGCTTTCAGACTGAATGGCGAGGTCGTAAACTGGAACGAGTTGGCCATTACTACTTTCATCTTCTTATAGTCATCTAAGAACCATAGACAACGTGAATGAAGACGCATTATCTGCCTAGACGACATCATCGTTATCTTCTTATTAACACAGTATTCTTCAATCAATCAACGGGCAGATTGGCTTATTGGGTAACCATGATCACTTAGGCTGTAATAGTGATACACTTGTACATTCTTCAACGAAAATAAGGCTATCCTTGTTTGCACTTTCTAAGAATCTACTCACCTATAGTTCACATGCTCTTCCCTCGTGAGCTGATGATCGTGTGAGAAAGAGGAATAAAGATCTATTTTGATTTCCTCATGTTGTCTAATCTTAATCGATGCAGAATTTCTGTTACCAATATTGACGATTTTTATTTTCAACACGTGAAGTAATATTCTCAGACTTGTAGGTTTCCTTTTCCTTCATTCCAAATCAGATTGAAAATTATACTTCTTGCTTTTCCAGATGTATGAAGTCGGCAAAATCGACGCACATTTTTTCCGTAATGTTTCATGTTATTACGAAATCTCTTTCTTCTCTCATTTGAAAATATCCTCGTCACCGTTGAGAGTGGGAATCAAACTAAGCTCGAACTCGCCTATCCACGCGAACGAAGAGAGCGAGAGGTCTTCAATGTTGGTTAGTCCAACTTATACTATACTGAGGTAATGTACAACTAAGGACGGGAGAGGGATAAGAAGGGAGCAAGTGAGCTTGTGAGCCAGGCAATCTACCAGACAAAGTACTCGCAGGTCAATGTTTCGTTTATGATCCGAGCGAGAAGTCGAAGATCCAACGATGGTAATCAATAACTAACTTGGGCTAGATTATCCTCTATACACCTCACGTCGACACAGCTGGTACAATGGATTCGACCCGGGCATTCGGGTTCCTTTCAGTTCTTACAACTTCACAAGAAATTCCTTCTTTTCAAAATTGAAGGATCCGGGTCCGCCGAAAATTTTTTCCAATCAAATCTACAAAATTCCATGTGGAAGTTGCGACAACGTGTACATTGGCGAGACCAAACTGATGCTTGAAAAAAGGGACAGAACACGAAAGAGATGTTGAAAAAAGACGAAACGGTACTTCCGGTGCTGATCATTTCGCAATGACAGGGCATTGTTTCAAATTCGGAGACGCCTCTGTCTTTGGCTTCAAGAAGAATGAGGAAAAAGGAAAATGAGGGAAGCGATAGGAATCAAGAAAAACAGCAATGCAGAGGATGTCGGCAATCATATTTGTAACACGTATAAGAAGAGTCATTACCGAGCTTGAATTTCATCCTCAAGACGCCAAAGATGATAGTCGTCACTATCAAAATTTCGGTCACTTTCCTTCTTTATTTCGACTGATCATTTAAAGATCGACGGCAGTGCCGGAAAATGAATTATTTGTATCGCAGCTATTCTCTTTAAACTAATTGCATTCGGTAGTGAAGAGCTACGAGTCGAAGATCCAACGATGGTAATCAATAACTACATAACTTGAACTTGGAAAATTTTTCCACGCTAAGAAAACTTAGGTTCGCCTACTTGTTCATTTTTTGAAAGGCCTGTCATGTATTTGGAAAATATATTATACAGTTTTTCGCTAGGGCGTTCCGTTTACAATCCCAGTAGTTTGAAAATTTGTTAGTCCTTCGATTGTCATTATGCGTATGTAATCTGTTCCATCTCTCAAGGTCAGCATGCGTCTCTGAGGATGAAAATAAGATAAAGATGAACTACATCAAGAGCTCACCGAGGAAGTCATTTGATTGATTGCAAATTGAACGAGGGTATACATAGATAGAGGGAAGGTTCGAGAAAAACTCCTACCCCTGGGGTATACGTATACTTTTAGGGAAGAGGAAGACGGCGAAAATCCTGATGTTCGAGCTATACTCAGGAAGGGCATAGAAGAATCTTCAAAATTCAACTTTACAACAACGAGCCACGTGAGTTGTGATATCTGAACTACTACAGGGATTGAAAAACATTGTGTCCTTCCAGCAGACGGGAACTCCGAAGAAATCCGACAGCCATGATCGAGAGAAGAGTTGTATCAAGAAGGCACCTAGGAGACCAAAATCTGGGTTACTTTTAAACCCTTGGAGCAGTATTTCTTGTGACGAGAGGTGAGAGTAGAGAAGCAGAAGAATTGGTAGAAACAGATTTGGATGAAATGATGGAGTTCCCCCCCCCCCTCGGAAGAAATTCAGACGTAGTAATGAAAACAATATCACGAGCAGCGAACGGAGTAGCCTCTCAAAGTCTACTTTATAATGGATTCGACGTCCTCTGTGCTGTAATTCAGTTTCAGTTTTCTATAGCTGAGAGCGATTTCAAAAAATCAAAGCGTGAAGAAATTTGAAGAGGGATAAGAAAAATGTTGAATACTACAAGTGAAAATTTGTTCGTCATATTCTCACTAACGATTGTACAATTGAGAACCTTTGCATACAACCGACGCTGAAATGATTCACATAATCAGGGTGCGAAAAAGCTACGTGCTAGAAAAACATAAAAGCACTAAAACAGAACTGATAAGAGGTATTTAATTACGAGCAACAAGAACAAAAATCTTCACTCAGGATAAATGCTTGAACGAAGAAAATTAAAGGTAGGTTACACGTACGCTAAAAAAGAAAAATTCTTGATTGAGAGTTAAATGATAGCACAAAAATTCACAACAGATTACACAGAACTGTTAAAACTTATTTAGGATAATAGGATATTGAATGCATCTCTCGGATATCGCACGTAGACCGGGATTAGTTTATTATTACGTGAAAACTATCTACACAAATAAACAATGGTCGTTGAAAAACTTCTCGTCGTCCTCTAGGGAAACAGCTTTACGTTTGTTACGCCAATCTCATGACCTAAAATCGACGGAGGACGAAGCTTTGATTCTGCAACTTTCTTCTTGTGATTTTCTGAGTTTATAATAGTATATCGAAAATTGTACAATATTAGGCTTACCCAGTGAAGGTTCATCTTGGATCAATGTCCAAAGGTCATCCACTGTCCGGTAACCTAGTACAAATTTCTCGTTTATGAACTTTTTTGTTTCTGGTGGTAGACCTTGATCTAGCTCGACGACGTGATTGGCATGAGGAATATCATTCTCGTACACATATACACGATTGGAAGACGGAGGATATTCGACTTTCAATTGCCTAGGGCACATTCGGTAAGATCCTTTCGAACAGCTATAAATTTTGCTCTCATCTATTTCGTAATAGTACGCCCATTCTTGTGTCTCTCTGACCGATTTCTCAGCATCCGCAGCCGTAGCGTAATCGCCCTTTGGTATCCATGAATTAAACCTGATTTCAGGTGATTTAGGTCCCAATTCATCCAATTTTTCGTTCTTCCCTGCGCTGCCTTGACTTTTTCCGTCTTGACGTTCATTGGCCTGACATTCTTCGCCATCATGCTCTTTTTCAAAATTTCCACCTTTCCTATCATCTTCACAGTTTGGTTCGATACCTTCTCCTTCCTGACGTTCTCCGTTACCATGGTCTTCAGTTGAACTTTCATCTTCCTCAACATAACCACAATATTCTATAAAAAATTTTTTTATTTCATCCATACCGTAATCGAAGATAGTAGGAGTTGCACAATGACGAACGAACAAGTGATAGATACTGATCGCTTGCACTAGTATGACTGACTAATTCATGATAAAGTACACGCTTGCCCGTGCAAGTCTAGTCTGGGATGATAAGAAGGTCAGCAGAACCAGTGATGCAACGAGAGTGTCTACCCGTATCTAGGGAAGGGATGTTCACCTGCTGTAGTAGAGGTGGCTCACAAAGTATGCGTTCTTCTCTCACCTGAAGCGCAATGATTTTAATACATGGCAAACAGTTAAATGTAAAGATAGGGGAAATCAGAAGTCTTGTAATAACGAGGAGCAGCTTTTAGAGTGAACGGCGAGGACGTAACCTGGAACGAGCTGGCACATTCGAGTTGGCCATAATTACTTTAATCTTCTTATAGTCATCTAAGAATCTAAGAACAATATACAACGCGAATGAAGACGCATTATCTGCGTACACGACATCAGCGATATCTTCTTATTAACACAGTATTCTTCAATCAATCAACGGGCAGATTGGCTTATTGGGTAACCATGATCACTTAGGCTGTAATGGTGATACAGTAGTACATTTTTCAATAAAAATAAAGCAATCCTTATCTGCACTGTTTAAGAATCTGCTCATTTATAGTTCACATCGACGGTCTCATGCACAATTAACAATTTTATCAAAAATGAGTTTGATACAATCATATTCTTGTAGATTTTTATGCCCTCTATCCGTCTACGCACTGATAAAAATTGCAAAAACCAATTTTTAAGCTCAATAGAGAGTGAAAAATGATTGAGCCAAGTGTCCAAGCAGTTTTTTCTAATGCATAAATGGTCTAAGTGAAGCCCGTATCAATCAACTTCTCACTTAGCCCATTTTGCGCCATACAAATTAGCAGCTAGATACCACTTAGCTCAATTATGTAGGATTCAAATGTGCCAAGTGACAAACTTCACATGCAAAATGAGCTAAGTACCATCTTTCTCTCGGCACAATTGATCCAAGTACAATAATTGCAGACGTTAAATGGGCTAAGTGCATACCCAGTCACAGTTACAGTCGAATACCCTTTCTCTTTCAAATTCATTATATCAAGTAATTAAATTACCAAGACCATTCTTCACCAACGAAAAATTTTTTAGTCTTCTTTTGACTTGGTACTGAATATCTTATTCCGGAATTGAAGTGTAATACGCTCAACAGGTCATGTAATTATTTTGGATTTCAAGGTTCTTATACTTTTCCGTCTTAAGAAGTCTGATTTCCTAATAATGAATTACACCAATTACACTCACGTACTTATTCAAGGTTACAGGTGAAAATTGGAAGGAAGAAAAGGAATTGAATTTAAACTTCAATAATTCCGACCTTACAGCTATACTTCAGGAAGGGGGGGAGGGTAGAAGGGCATCAAACAATCTTTAAAATTCAATTTTACAAGGAGCGACGGCAGTTATCTTGTTTGAACTACTGAGGAGTACGGTAAACATACCAAACTTATAACAGACGGGCACATCGAAAAATTCCGACAGCCGTGCTCAAATAAGAAGGATTGTATTAGAAGGGGAATGGAGAGCAAAGAATCTGAGATTTTTTCATATCTTGATCAGTATCTTCGAATGAGGAGAAAAGCCCTAAAATAGATGCAAACACAGATAACTGAGTTTTTCAGCAGCCAAGAGCGATTTTAGAAGAAAGAAACTTGATGAAAGACATATAAAGTTTGAAGAAGAATGGAACTGATATTTTCTTTTCAATTTTTACAAGGATGAGCTACTTAGCGGGCTACTTGCTCAAAGAATTACATGCGGGGTGAGTTACATTTCATAAATTATGAAAGAGATTCTAAGTTGTTGTGGGGCTGTTGTAATAATGGTAAGAAATATTTTCTTTTTTTATTCATTTTTATACAAGAGAATGGCAATAAAACATTGGAGAGAGAGAGATATTGATTCTAGAGTTTGAGCGAGGGCGGGTGGGACATTTGAGGTAGAGCGAGAGGAGCGACCATAGGCCACTAAAATATGTGTTCAACTGTTGGAGTTTCGTCATGACAGTATTATGAAGATGGGAGGAGCTGTGAAGATCAAGTTTGATGAGGTATGGATGGTAGGAACGAAGAATTTGTGCGACTTCATCTCACTACCAACAATACAGTTGGAAACCTTTGCATACAACAGAACCAAAAATGATTAACAGAGGAAAACATATGAAGGGTCCGAAAAGGCTACGCGCTAGAAAAACATAACACCTTGACGGACAATTTCTAGAAAATCCTGAGTCGTCTTTGATTCGATACTGAAGTTTTCATTCCAATACGCTCAACAGATCATGTAATTATTTCGGATTTTAAGGGTCTTACTTTTCCGTCTCGAGAAGTCTGATTCCCTCATAATGAATTAAACTTACGTACTTAACAAAGGTTTCATGTGAGAAATATAAAATTATACGAATGAAAGAAGCAGGATATACGGTTTGGAACGAAGAAGGAAAAAGGAATTTAAACTGCAAAAATTCCGTCCCTCGAGCTATACTTGAGAAGGGAGGAGGGTAGGAGAGTACGAGGGCATCAAACGATCTTCAAAATTCAGCTTTACAAGGAACGTCGGCAGTTGTGATATCTGAACTACTGAGAAGTACGGGAAACATACCAAACTTAGAACAGACGAACAAATCAAAAAATTCCGACAGCCGCGCTCGAATAAGAATGATTATGAGAAGAGAGACTTGAATGGATAGCAAAGAATCTGACCGTTTTCCAAATCTTGATCAGTATCTTCGAGTGAGGAGCAAAGCCCTGAAATTGATACATACACAGATACTTCAGTTTTTCAGAAGCCAAGAGCGATGAAGAAAACATGTAAAGTTTGAAGACGAATGGAACTTTATCTTTCCTTTTCAATTTTCACAAGGACGCTAGCTACTCAGCGGACTACTTACCCAAAGGGTTGCATGCGGGATAAGTTACATTTCATAAATTAAGAAAGAGATCTAGGATTATGATGGTAAGAAAATTTTTCTTCTTTTATTCCTTTTTATATGAGAAAATGACAATAAAATATTGAAGAGAGAGAGATATTGTTTCTATAGAGCTTAAGCGAGGGCGGTTAGGACATTTGAGGTAGAGCGGGAGGAGCGACCATAAGCCAACAAAATAGGTGTTCAACTGTTGGAGTTTCGTCATGACAGTAACATCAAGATGGGAGGAGCTGGAAAGATCAGGTTTGATGAGTTATGGATACTACGACTCGCTCACTACCAACAATACAGTAGGAAACCTATGCATACAACAGGCTCGGAAATGATTTATATACAAAAATATTAAGGAAGCGGAAAAGCTACGCAATAGATAAACATGAGAGCACTAAAACCAAACTGATACACGATATTTTAATTACGAGAAACAAGAACAAAGTTTTCACTATTGATAAAAGATTAAACGAAGAAAGAATGAACGATAGGTTCGAGGATAGGTCCTAGGTCCAACGTATGCTAAATACACAACAGAAAAAATTAAGTTTTTAAATGATGATCAAATGATAGAACAAAAATTCACAACACACTACACAGAAGTGTTAAATTTACCGAGGATGCGTAAGTTATTAGATGCATCTCTCAAATTTTGTTGGTGAACCAAGATAAGTTTATCGCAGGAATTATACAATGGTCGTTGATAAACTTCTCGTCAGCGTTTAAAAAAACAGCTTCACGTTTGGCACGTCACATCAAGGACCATTTTCATGACCTAAAATTATTGGAGGGCAAAGGTTCCCTTTTGTTTTTTTTTACGATAGTAGTTATAAAACTGTGAATGATATGGTTTACCAAGTGAAGGTTCATTTTTGATCAATGATCAAAGTTCTTGATGGCCTAGTTCAAATCACTCATCTATAAACTTTTTCGTTTCTAGAGGTAGACCTCGCTTGCGACGCTTGACGACGTGATTTGCATGAGGAATATCACTTTCATACACGTATACACGATTGGAAGACGGAGGATATTCGAATTTCAAACGCTTAGGGCACTCTCGATCAGGTCTTTTTGAACAGCTATATATTCTAGCATTACCTGTTTTGTACATATAGTTCCAACTCTCTTTGACCGATTTCTTGGCCTCCGCAGCCGTGGCGTAATTGCCCGTCGGTGTCCATACATGATACCTGGTTTCATGTTGCTTAGGTCCAAATTCATCCCATTTCTCGTTCTTCTCTACTTTGCCTTGATTTTCTCCTTCTCGACGTTCATTGTCCTGACATTCTTCGCCATCATGCCTTTTGTACAAACTTTCATTTTCCTTATCATCGTCAAAGTTTGGTTCGATACTTTTTTCTTCCTGACGTCCTTCGTTCCCATGCTTTTCCTCCTTGTGTTGTTTGTTCTGATCTTCTTCTTTGTCATCATTAGGACGAGGGTTGGCAATAGAATTACGATTAACACTTAAATCCAGAGGCTCATTAAAATCCATTCCGAAATCGAGAAAACTGAACACTATAAAAAGACAGGGTTCGCTTCAACTAGAAGATTCGCACTGATTCAAAGAACTGACGAGAAAATGTAGTTCGTCCGATCAGATCCTGTCCATCACGATGAAGCGATAACAATCAATAGCGGTAATGTAAAAATATTACCTACTCAACTCTCTCCAAATATTCCGTTATCTCAATGTCTTATCCTATGACTCAATCCAATACACAATCATCATCCACTAGAACGATACGGTCTTCCTGTATACCTACGTACATTTCTACATTGAAAAATAACTTCCTTATCATTTTCTTTTCCAAAGTTCAGTCACGTCTTTTCATTCAGTCGAAAATGTCACGGTAACATTGATGGTCGATTTTTAGAAAATCTTGAGTCGCCTTTGATTCGACACTGAAGTTTTCATTCCACTACTGACTGATGAAGGGTCAAGTAATTATTATTTAGGATATGAAGGTTGTCACTCTGCTGTCTCCTTTAATCTTATCGCAAATCATCTTCTACTCATCGCGCTTAATATGCTTGAGTCCTTAGAGAATAGACTCGCTCTTCTTTCTTTGCCATCATGCTCTTCGTCCAAACATTCATGTTTCTTATTATTCTCAAGGTTTGGCTCGATGTCTTCTCCTTCTTGACGTCCTTCGTTCCCATGCTCTTCTTTCTTGTGTTCTTCGTTCTGACATTCTCCTTCGTCATCATCATCACGATGGTTGGCAATAGAATTACGATTAACACTTAAATCCAAAGGTTCAGTTAAATCCATTCCGAAATCGAGAAACTAAACACTACCGAAAGAGAGTAAATTGATCGAAACAGCTCGCTGCAACTAGAGGATTCGCACTGATTCAAACGACTGACAAGAAAAATGTAGTTTGACCGATCCAATCCTGTCCATCACGATGAACCGATAACGAACAATAGCGATAATGTAGAAATATTACCTACACAACACTCTCCGAATATTCTGTCATCTGCATATCATATCCTATGACTCAATACAATACACAACCATCATTTACTAGAACAATACGGTCTTCGTATACATCTACATCTCAACTCAGGTTGTGAATCGAACGTACATTTCTTCATTGAAAAATTACTTTCTTATTATTTTCTTTTCAAAAGTTCAGCCACCATCCGCTCGAACAGTCATTCCTATCAGGCGAAATGAAGGGTGTGGTAACATAAAAGGACGATTTCAGGAAAATCTTGAGCCACCTTTGATTCGATACTTCTTTTTTCGACGAATCGTACGCCTAAGAAGTCAAGTAATTAATGTTGTATTATATGGAGATTGTTGCTCAAATTACCAAGGTCATTGAGAAAATTTTAGTGTTCTTTTGATTTAATACTGTATATCTCACTCCGATAATGACGTGTGTTACGCTCAACAGGTCTTTTAATTATTCCGGATTTCAAGGGTCTTACGTTTTTCCGTCTTGAGAAGTCGGATTCCTTAAAACAATGAATTACACTTACATACTTATTAAAGGTTGAAGGTGAAAAACATAAAATTATACGAACGAAAGAAGCAGCATATACAGTTTGGAAGGAAGAAAAAAAAAGGAAATGAGACTGCAAAAATTCCGGCCTTCCAGCTATACTTCAGAAAGGACGAGGGTAGAAGGGCATCAAACGATCTTCAGAATTCAACTGCGCAAGGAGCGTCGGCAGTTGTGATATTTGAACTACTGAGGAGTACGGGAAACTAACCAAACTTATAGGCCCTAACAGACGGGCAGATCGAAAAATACCGACAGCCGTGCTCGAATACGAAGGATTGTACGAGAAAGGAGAATTGAATGGAGGGCGGAGAATCTGAGCTCTTTTCAAATCTTGTTCAGTATCTTCGAGTGAGGAAGATTTTAGCTGGGATGTTGTAGGGTTGTTGTAATAATGATTATAAAGTTTTTCTTTTTTTATTCATTTTTATACAAGGGAATGACAATAAAGTATTGAAGAGAGAGAGAGATAATAATCCTAGAGCTTGAGTGATGGCGGATGGGACATTTGAGGTAGAGCGGGAGGAGCGGCCATAGGCCAACAAAATAAGTGTTCAACTGTTGGAGTTTCGTCATGACAATAACATCAAGATGGGAGGAACCGGGGAGATCAGGTTTGATGAGGTATGGGTATTCGGAGTGAATGATTTGTGCGTCTTAATCTCTCTACCACGAATACAGTTGGAAAAATATGCATACAACAAGCTCGGAAATGATTTACATACAAAAATATTAAGGGTGCGGAAAAGCTACGCGCTAGGAAAACATAAGAGCACAAAAACCAAGCTGATACACAAAAATTTTAATTACGAGCAACGAGAACAAAATTTTCACGAAAAAAATGAACGATAGATACTACAATAGGTTCTACGTATGCTAAATACACAGCACATAAAATTAAAAGTTTTTGAATGTTAATCAAATGATAAGACAAAAATTCACAACACACTACACAGAAGTGTTGAATTTATCGAGGATGTAAGTTATTAGATGCATCTCTCAAATTTCGTTGGTGGACCAAGATTAGTTTAATTGGAGGAATAACCTTAAAACTATAAGTAAACAAATATACAATGGTCGTTGAAAAACTTCTGGTCATCGTTTGAAAAAACAGCTTCACGTTCGTCACGTCACATCAAGGTCCATTTTCATGACCTGAAATCGTTGGAGGTCAAAGCTTCCCTTTTAGGGGCGTTTTCTGGTGAGTGATTCTATAGTAGTAGTTATAAAACTGCTTATAATCAGGCTCACCAAGTGAAGGTTCATTTCGGATCAATAACCAAAGTTCTTTACAGCCTAGTTCAACTCTCTCCTCTATGAACTTTCTCGTTTCTAGTGGTAGACCTCGCTTGAAAGCGTGATTTGCATGAGGAGTATCATTTTCGTACACATATACACGATTGGAAGACGGAGGATATTCAAATTTCAAACGCTTAGGGCACTCTCGATCAGGTGCTTTTGAACAGCTATACTGTCTAACATTACTGTTTTTGTACACATACGAGTATGTCCAACTTCGAGTCTCTTTGACCCATTTCTCGGCCTCCGCAACCGTGGTGTAATTGCCTGTCGGTGTCCATACATGATCCCTGGTTTCATGTTTCTTAGGTCCAAATTCGTCCCATTTCTCGTTCTCCTCTACTTTGCCTTCATTTTCTCCGTCTCGACGTTCATTGTGGTGACATCCTTTGTCATCATGCTCTTTTTCCGAATTTCCATCTTTCCAGTCATCGTCACATTTTCGTTCGACACCTTCTCCTTCCTGACGTTCTCTGTTACCATGCTCTTCAGTTGAACTTTCATCTTCCTCAACGTAACCACAATATTCTACAAAAAAATTTTTTATTTGATCCATACCGAAATCGCACAATGACTAACGAATAAATGATACACAATGATCGCTTGCACTAGTATAACACCGACTAATCTAGGATACTGAGTAATAGGAATAAAATACACGCTTGCCAATTCAAGTCGAGTCCAGGATGATAAGAAGGTCAGCAAAAACGTTGATGCAACGAGAGGTCTACCCCGCACGTTACACCATCATTCATAAATTTGAGTCATCGCATCCAGAGAAGGGATGTTTACCTGCTGTAGTAGAGGTAGCTTACAAAGTATGCGTTTGTCTCTCACCTGAAGCGCCATGATCTTCATACGTGGGGAACGGTGTTATGTAAAGATAGGGGAAATCGACAAGCAACTCTACAAGCAGCTCTTAGAGTAAACGGCGACGTCCTATACTAGAACAAGCTGGTACATTCCTGTTGGTCATTACTAATTTAATCTTCATAGTCATCTCAGAACAATAGGTGTACAATGCGAAGGGAGACAAATCATCTGTCTAGACGACGACATCATCGTTATCTCCCTATTATTATCACAGTATTCTTCAATGATTCAACTGACAACAGGATGATATTCTTGTTGGGTAATCATGCTCACTTAACAGTAGTACATTTTTCAATGAAAATAAGGCTATCCTCATGTGGTCTTCTATAGAGTCTACTCACCTATTGTTCACATACTTTTTTCTTCTAAGCAAATATTCGTGCGAGAAAGACGAATAAACGACAATATTGGTTTTCTTAGGTAGTTTAATCTTTAATCAATACAGAAACTTTGTTCCCAATACTAACGATTCACATTTTCAACACGTGAAGTAACGATTATTGCAGACTTTCCCGTCATTCCGAATCTGATAGAAAAATGAAGTCGTACAAAATAGGACTGGCATCATTTCAAAAATGATTCATGTCATTACTAAATCCTCCCTCCCCCCCCCTAAGAAGAAGAAGAAAAAAAAAAGATCCTGTCACTCATGATGATAATGGGAATCATACTATGCTCATACTCGGCTATCCAGGGAAACGGGAGGAGCCAGTGAGCCCATAAGCTACAAAAGTTCGTACAAAATGTAGTGTACTGGACAAACAAGTTATTCTGCAACACTGCCGTCGACATTTAAATATTAAGTCAAAATAAGAAAGGAAAAGGATCGACGCTTCGATAGTGACGACTATCATCATCGGGGTCTTGAACTATATTCAAAAGTACAATATGTAATAATTTTAAGAGTAGCGTAATGAGCACCTCTTTTCTTTGTCATTATAACAGGACGAGATTTTCATCGATCCTCACATCGGCACAACTAGTATTATTATGGAAAAACTTCTCAATGGACACGACCCCTGGAATTTGGGTTTCTTTCAGCTCTCGCAACCTCACAAGAAATTCTTCCTCCTCAAAGCCAAAGGACCCACTTCCGCATCAAATATCTTCGAATCTAGTCCATAAAATTCTTTTGGAAGCTGCGACAACGTGTTGGTTGGGGACAACATAGATATGCTCAAAAAAAAGACTGGGACAGTCTGAAGGGGGGAGGGGAGGAGGGGAGGAGATTCAACCTAACATACAATGTACAAGGAAACTGAGACCGCGAGGAAGACCAACTAGCGGAGGGTGAAGTGGAAGCATTTCTAGAGAACTGAATGGAACTGAATACCAACACTGTTGCCGATCTGACGAACAAGAATAGCACCGGGAGTTGCAATACCTGTACTACGAAAAGGATTGAGAAATATTTCGACCTTCTGACAGACGGGAAGCTCCAGACAATTTCGACAGCCGACCTCGCAAAATTGAAAGAAAAATTGTATCAGAGGAGTCCAGAAGAACAAAAAATCTCAGTTAATTTCAAACTCTTTGAACATTGTCTTTTGGTGAGAAGGAGGAGGATGAACGTGGGAAGGCTGAAAATTAATACAATAGGTAACCAGCTTAATTCAAAAGACGAAACATTGTAATGAATTCGACGCCCTCTGAGCTTTATTCCAGTTTTTCGGCAGCAAAGAGCGATTCAAAAAGACGAAAGCTTGAAGAAAGAAAATACGAGCCTTCAAGTAGAACTGATAGCGGATATTTAATAACAAGCATCATAAACAAAACTTTGCGCTATGGATAAATGATTGAAATAGAAACGATAGGTTATACGTATGCAAAATACACAGAAATAACATTGAATAAAATGAAAACTTTAGCACGAAGATCAAATGCAACAAAAAAATTCACGACACACTAGACAGAAATGCAAAAACTCATTGAAGATGTTGCGTCACATTCTGGCGCGTAAAGGACGATACGATATTTTTTTCGGCGGTTCTGTACGACCGATCGTATATTCCAAATGATGAGCGGTGCGAGCTGGTCGGAATTGTTATATTTGTCGGATACGGGTTATAAATAAAATCATTCAACGTATTCTTTTCAATGAAAGGGTGCAGCGATACGCGGCGAAGATGGGTCGTCACGAGCGTCTAGTATGCCTACACAATACCTGCTCTGGCAAAATATCGATAGTATGTCGTATTTTTTGCTGGAATATCTCTTATTCAGGCGTAGCTTCCATATTTGTCCCTCTAATCAAATCTCTTAGCCGATCGAGGCTCTAATAAAACTGAGTGCCGAGATAGGCATTCCTGAGCCGTTCGGAGTTTTGGAAACTGCGTCGTTGGTTTTAAAATATCAGTTTTATTACCGGTTATAAACTTTCCATGTCCCAACTCATTGTGTTCCGGTGAGAATATCAGACCCGGAGCACCGGACCATTGTAGGTTCAGGATGTCAGGAGTCCGGACAGTACTTTCCTCTGTATAATTTCGAGCAAAAAATTGTTATTCTTTTCGGTTGGAATACTGATAAAGGTTCCGACACGTACACCCTTTTAAGATATGGTCAGACAGAGATGGAAGTCATCGTAGCAGTTCATGTCTCTCTCATTCCAGCAAGTGATCATTCATTTGTCGGGGTGGAGTCGAGATCTCGAACTAAAGCCAATAGCTAGTAGGCCGCTATTCCGCGATTGGGCATCTACTGTGTATCCTATTCTTCCTTTGCTGGAGAAGTAGGACAAACTCACGAGGTAGGGATCGGTCTTCTTGAGGAAGAGCTGGGTATTGCCATCTGGTATCGACAGTCTCTGAACTCGCTGTTTTACGATATCTCGAGCCTCGACGCTCTGCGTCTCGTATACATCGTACGTCGGTTTTCTTTTTAACGACGTCATCGTTATTTTCGACGAGCCTATTGCTAGCGGCTGTATCTAAGCGCGGAAAAATCTCTGTTCGATTAAAATCGTCGGTATTGATTCGTCGTAAAATTTGTTTCCAGCGTCGTGGAATTTTCTCCTAAAGGCGCCGCTTTGAAAAATCGGTCTTGTAACCGTCCGTAATATAAAACCTATTTTTCGAAAACTGAATTCGGCTTTTTCGTTTGTGATACACCACTGCGCCGTTCTCTGGGCGTATTCGATTGTTTCCTAGTTCTGTCGCCGATCATTTTTCTATTCGTGGCACTGTAATTTTGGCCATGGAGGGCTAAGTATTTTTCGCGAGGACCATCATCCCCAGTCAACATGACGTAGTCCGATCGCAATCACCATCGTGCTGACCTACCTCATCATGGTCTTCGGTGCACGATGGTCCACCATCTACCAATCCGTCCGCTGTCTATCGCTCGCACTCTTGCAAGGCTCACCAGCGCACTGCCACCAATGATGACCTCCGGAAAATTCAACTATCGCTACTCGTCACCAGCTGACCGCAAAGTTTTATTCATAGTCTTTTTTATGGGTCCTTATCCCTAATGACCAATTAAGTGTCTTTCTCTTATTTTTTTTTAAAGTGTTTCCATGTCAATCTTTAGTGTCTAAATGAAGTCTCTGATATGTCTACGTGGGAAAAATCTGCGACGAGTCTCAGGTCTATTCCTTTCTCTTTCCCCATAATTAGAAGGGAGGTCTGACTTGTTAATTAAATTTTTATTTCAGCGTCGATCGTGAGGATTGTGCACAGTTCATCGCGGGATCGTCGCACTTCAACGTGAGTACGGTATTATTTTCGTATAGTTTATTTTCTCGTACGTATTCTATTCGGTTACGATCTTTACTTTTTCGTGATCGTCAAAATTTTATATTTTGGGCTGGGTCTTTACTCTCGAGCCACTTCTGTGTCCGACATCAGTGTGATGTGCGGTTTCTGTTTGCGGGACCTCCTCTAGGCCTGCAATCTTTTTACCCCAATTATGACATATGGGTCATGGTCGCTCCATGTTGTTATGTCTGTCGATTTTCTTTTAAAATATTACTTTATTGTTTATTTTTTCCATGTGAGCGTACCAATTTTTTAAGGTTCCTGGGGTACCATGGCGGTAGCAAACCGGTGGTGCTGAACCAATTTATTTGACTCGTCTTTGGAGGGGAGGATTTGTTTACTTGTTCCTGAAGTAGGGATTTGCATAGAGCTGTCCACTTCTGTGTCGGGACACACGCAGAGGGAGAGGAAGTCTCCCTATTTTTCAAAATTTTATATTTTTGGTTTTTTCAAAATTTGCTGACGAATTCCCCGCAGGTTTTGATCACGTAACATTGTCTACTTTTTAGGTTTGTTATGTCATTAAGCGTTACTTTCGTCTTCGACGTATTGATTTTTTTCGATTTTATGTATTTTTATTTGTTTTGTGTGAGGTAATTCTCGTTAGTTATAAGCAAGCCGATATGTCAAGTGTTTGTTCATAACAATATATGCACCCCATGTTTGTCTGGACTTTATGTTGGCTTCATTATTGAAAAGCAATGGGGTTATGTCCGTTGTGTCCTTCATGTTTTTCGTCGGTGACATATGCCGTAATGTCACTAGGGGTGGGCTTACGGTTTACGCTCTTCCACCCCGAATTTCTTTATTGTAGAGGAATAAGCGGTCCTCAGCAGTAGGTGCTTCAATTTCAAAATTGTGGTCTACTCTCGATTCTAGTGTTTGGGTTTTGGTTCTTTTCCCCTTATTTTATAGTTTAATTAAAGAACCTGGCATCCCTGGAAATTTTTTTAGAGACTTCTGTCGAAGTCCTATTGCTGGCCTGTGACCGTTTCCACCTCTCCCCGGAGAGCGGGGGTTGAGACGCTACAAGGATATAAGTTATAGAGCACATCTCTCGGATTTCGTTCGTGGATCAGGATTAGTTCATTAGAGGAATAAACGTCATAACTATCTGCACAAATAATATACAAGAAATTCTCGTTATCGTCTAAAGAAACAGGATTACGTTCGTCAGGTCACATCAAAGTCCACTTCCATGGTTTGAACGCGAGATTTCCCTTTCGAGACTTATTCGTCGTGCTTGACAAATCTTTGAAACGTAATCTAAAACCTGCCTCCAATCAGGCTTACGCAATGTAGGCTCCTCTTGGATCAATGACCAAAGATCCTCCGGTTTACGGTGGCCTAGTTCAAATTTCTCGTTAATGAGCTTTTTTGTTTTTAGTGGTAGATCTCGCTCAGCAACGTGATTTGCATGAGAAGTATTATTTTCATACATGAATACTTCATCGGAAGATGGAGACAATTCAAGTTTCAAACGTTTAGGGCATTTTCCCACACCACGGCTAAGTCCTTGTGAACAGCGGTACCAAAAAGTTTCAACTTCAGACGTAGGCCTATAGGTTCCTTTAGAATATCTGGCCCAAATTCCGCTGTCTAAAACCGATTTATCAATTTTCGCAGCTGTATCGCAAAAAACGTGCATTAGTGTCCATACATGACGACCGCTGTCATATCTTTTAGGTCGACCAAATTCTTCCCACTGTGTGTTCTTCTTTTCCTTGCTCCGACTTTCTTTTACTTGACGTTCATGGCGGTGACGATTTTTGTCATCATGCTCTTCGTCCGAATTTGCATCTTTCTTATCTTCGTTGATGTTTGGTTCGATACCTTCTCCTTCCTGACGTTCTCTGTTACCATGGTCTTCGATCGATCCTTCATCATCCTCAACATAGCCACAATATTCTACAAAAAATTTTTCTATTTCTTCCATACCGAAATCGCACAATAACTAACGAATAAAAGACAGACACTGATCGCTTGCACTAGTATAACACCGACTAATTGAGGAAACAGATGCGCTTGTCCGTTCAAGTCTGGTCTCGGATGATAAGATGGTCAGCAGAAACATTGATGCAACGAATTAGTCTATCCCCACTTTAGACCATAATATATTCTTTCATTGCCATACGTCATCATATTCAGGGCAGGGACGTTTGACTGCAGCAGTGGAGGTAGCTTACAAAGTATGCGTTCGTCTCTCACCTGAAGCGTCATGATTTTCTTTTGAGGAGAACGATGATATGTAAAGATAGGAGAAAGCAGAACATTTTTAATAACGACGAGCAGCTCTTAGAGTGAACGACGACAGCATAAACTGAATCAAGCTAGCACATTCAAATAGGCCATTTCTTCAATAATCTTCTCAGTCATCTGAGTACGATGTACAATGCGGAGGAAGAAAAATTATCTGCCCAGACGACACCATCGTTATCTTGTTATTATTATCACAGTATTCTTCAATCAATGAAAGGGAAGAGCAACGATGTTCGTGATGAGTAACCATGCTTTTTTAACAGTACTACATTTTTCAATGAAAATAAGGCTATCCTCATGTGCGCTTTGAAAGAGTCTACTAATCTATTGTTCACATGCTTTTTTCTCCTAAGCAAATAGTCATGTGGGAAACGTCAAAATTGGTTTCCTCAGGTAGTTTAATTTCTAATCAATAGAGAAACTTGAAGAAATGATTATTGCAGACTTTCTCGTCATTCCGAATCTCATAGAAAATGACTTTTTTCCAAGTGCTTTCCTCACGTATGAATTCGTACAAAATTGACTCGCATCATTTCAAAAATGATTCATGTCATTAATAGATTCCCCCCCCCCCCGCCTGGAAAATCCTATCACCGTTGATAATGGGAATCATACTAAGCTCAAACTAGGCTATATAGGAGTTGAGGATAGTACAAGCACGTAATTGTTTCAGTTTAGTGTTGCTGTAGCTCATTGTGTCCGTTACGCGCTTGTACCTTTCCCCAACTCCTATATTCTATTCTATTCATACTAGGCTCTCCAGGCGAACGAGAACAGCCAGTCAGCCCAGAAGCTAGTTCATCCAATATGTAGTACACTGGACAAATAAGTTATTCTGCGGCACTGCCGTCGATATTCAAGTATTAAGTCAAAATAAGAACGGAAAAGGATCGACGCTTCGATAGTGAAGACAATCATCTTCAGGGTCATGAACTATACTGAAAGGTACGGAATGTAATAATTTTCAGAGTAGCCTTCTGAGCACCTCCCTTCTTTGTCATAATAATAAGACAAGATTTTCATCGATCCTGACGTCAGCACAACTAGTATTATTATGATAAAACATCTCAATGGACTGGACCATGGCATTTTGGTTTCTTTCAGATCTTACAACCTCAAGAAAAATTCCCTCTTCTCAAAGCCGCAGGACCCAGTTCCGCTTCAAATTTCTTCTAATCTAGTCCATAAAATTCCTTGTGGAAGCCGCGACAACGTGTTTGTTGGGGACAACATACAGATGCTCAATGAAGAGGGCGGAGGGAAGGAAAGTCAACCTAACACACAATATACTGAAAAAACTAAGACCGTCATCAGTAAGCCCAATTAGCGGTGAGTGGTGTTGAGGCGAATTGATGCGAGATTGCAAGGTACGGCTATCCATAATACGAAAAAAAGGCGATACTTCTAAAAAGAAAAGAAGTAACTCAATTCAAAAAACCGCAGAAAATACTAAAACCTTCGAAGATCTATCGACTAAGCAGCCATCATCAGCGAAAGACAAGAATGCACTGACTTGAAAGACCGAAACCAACCTCGAGAAAAACGAAAAACTGAAGAAGAGAACTACTCATCAGATTGTGAATCATAAACATGCTCGATCAAATCGTCGTCCGGTACGTACCTGTTCAACAAAACGAGACCACGAGTGTTCTTATGACGAATGATTTCGATATGCTCCAAAGCAGTACGCTTGAAATCGGACCTTTCTTTGTGGAGAAGCACCTCGGATCCCTTTCGGAAGCTATGACCGTAAGCAAGAAGGTAGTCAGCGAAAGCTGACTTCCCCACTTTACTATCTTCCCAGGCTTTCTCATGCTCCTCAACCCTAATCTTAAGCTGGCGACTAGTCTCTCCGATATAAACACTCATACAATCATTACATTCTAACTTATAAACTCCACTCTTCTCATCTTCAGGAATTCGATCTTTCAACCTAACAAATAACCCTTTAATAGTGACGGGGTTATAAAACGCAGGTCGAAAGCCGAAAGGGCGAAGGGCCCGGCCTAATTGAAGAGAGAACTTCCCCAAAAATGGGAGCCTAATCCAGCGAAAATTCTCACGGCTGATAGTACGTGGGAGGGTGGTAGTTTGTTTGACCACCTTCTTGCTTACGGTCATAGCTTCCGAAAGGGATCCGAGGTGCTTCTCCACAAAGAAAGGTCCGATTTCAAGCGTACTGCTTTGGAGCATATCGAAATCATTCGTCATAAGAACACTCGTGGTCTCGTTTTGTTGAACAGGTACATACCGGACGACGATTTGATCGAGCTTGTTTATGATTCACAATCTGATGAGTAGTTCTCTTCTTCACTTTTTCGTTTTTCTCGAGGTTGGTTTCGGTCTTTCAAGTCAGTGCATTCTTGTCTTTCGCTGATGATGGCTGCTTAGTCGATAGATCTTCGAAGGTTTTAGTATTTTCTGCGGTTTTTTGTATTGAGTTACTTCTTTTCTTTTTAGAAGTATCGCCTTTTTTTCGTATGGTGTTGAGGCGTTTCTAGAGAATGGAATGGAACTGAATACCAACTTCGAAGCCGATCTGACGAACAAGACCAGTTCAGGTGGTTTTATATCCAGTGATGACCAACAACCGATAATTGGGCTACTATGAAACCTGAAACGCGTTTGAAAGGGAAGAGCTAGTAGTCGAAGATCCAAGAAAAGTCAACCACTTGAGCTATGGAAGGGCTTCCAATTCAAGAAAACTTAGGTTTACCAGAAGATCTCGCCTATGAGTTCAAATTTGAAAAGCCTCACATCACTGTAATCGAAAAATACGTTCATACATTTTTTCGCGCTAGTGTTCCATTTATGATCCGAACAATTTGCAAATTAGTTAGTTCCCTAATTATCATTGTGTGTATGTAATAATGTTCCAGCTCTGAGAATATTTTTCCAGGCTCCGCATGCGTCCTTAAGGAGAATAATCAGGGAGAGATCATCGAAAAATTCATGGGACCGATTGAAAATTAAATATCCACCCCGCTAGGAGAGAACATAGAAGCACTAAAATAGAATTAATTGATATAATTATGATAATTATTTACGAGGAACATGGAAAAAACTTTTCATTCTGGATGAATGATTAAATGAAAAAATGAACGATAGGTTACACGTATGCGAAATACACAGAGAAAACATCGAAATAAATGATATTGTCTTACACGATAATCGGACGATAGAACGAAAATTCACAACACACTACACAGAATTAGAAATTAAAACTTATCGGAAGAATTTCTCGTTATCCCGTCGTCGTTTTTAAGGAAACAGCTTTGCGTTCCTCCGTGTCACATCTCGGTCCAATTTCATGAGCTGAACTTGTTGGAGGATGAGACCACTGTTATGAGACTGTTTTCTTGTGAGCTCCTAAGGTTAGGGGAACGTAATCAAAAACTTGCGTCCAATCAGGTTGATTAGGTGCCGGTTCATTTTGGATCAATAACCATAGTGTGACCTCCTTCCGGTAGCCTAGTTCAAATTATCCTTCGATAAACTTTCTTGTCTATGGTAGTAGACCTCGTTAGATAAGATGATTTTCATGAGGAGTATCATTCACATATACATACACACGATTAGAATAAGGAGAATATTCGAGTTTCAAAATCGTAAGGCATCTATCTTTACGACGGAAAGGTCCTCTTAAACAGCGGTACCAAGCAGTTTTAGCTCCACACTTACTGGTCTCTTCTTTAATTCTGGTCCAGTATCCGCTCTCTGAAACTGATTGCTCAGCTTCCGCAGCTGTATCGTAGAAAACATTCCTGGGTGTCCATACACAAAATCGGCTTCTATGTATTTTAGGTCGACCCGATTCGTCCCACTTTTCGTTCTCCTCTTCCTTGCTCTGGCTTTCTTCTTCTCGACGTTGATTTTTGTCATCATGCTCTTCGTCCAAATTTTCATCTCTCTTATCCTCGTGGATGTTTGATTCGATGCCTACTCTTTTCTGACTTCCTTCGTTCTCATGCTCTTCATCGGCGTGCTGAATGTTCTGAATTTGGTCTTCCGCATCATCATCAAGAGTGTTGGTGATAGAATTACGAGTGGTAGTCAAATCCAAAGGTTCGGTTGAATCCATTCCAAATTCGAAACCAGTAAACACTACAAAGATAGAAGTTGAAAATTGGTCGACACGGTTCGCACTAACACGAAGATATACACTGATTCAGCAACTGACGAGGAAATGTACATACTACGTAGGTAGTTCGTCCGATCAAATCCTGTGCGCCAGGATGAAGCGATAACGAACAACTGGGATAATGAAGCAGAATAGGTATACACAACTTGAACGTCTTATGCTATGTATGACTCATCTGAATACAATATACGACAATCATCGAGTAGAAAGATACCCTCCGTACAGCATCGTTCAATTGTCATCAGTTTATCGGCTAGATCACACCGTCTTCGTGTACATACATGCATCTTAGAGTAATATTGAACGTGCATATTTTGGATGAAAAATTGCTTTGTTTTCCTTTCTTTCCAAAATTTTATCACCTTCGCCTCAAACATTCCCAACTATTGACCGATGTGCGGTAAGATGAATGGAGAATTCCTAGGAAATCCTAGTCTCCTTGGGATCGATACTGAAGTTTTCATTCCACTTTTGACTAATGATACACCTACTTACAGTTAGTTATTAAACTTATAAATTAAAATTTGGTGGACATCATCGAATTAGAAACAGAATTAAGGATATGTATATTGGAAATAAAGATTGGTATGGTAAACGGAGTTTAAAGAGTTTAGATATGTCGGTGGAAATGAGCTTGTCGTAAATATTGAAGGGATAAGGATTTGGTTTCATGGTTGTTCCTTAGGGCCTGGTTAGAGGAAGAGGGTACGTCAAGGGAAGAACGGAGAGATGGAATTTGGGGGCTTGAAAAAAATTTTTGGTCTGTTGAGGGGTCTTCTTTGTAATAAGGGCAGGATGGAGGTAGTAAAATGTTGGGGTTTATAAGGTGGGAATGGATGATTCGCGTGTGACCAATTCTTAGTCGGGTGAAAATGACTTCTTCCCGTCTAATGGGTCTGTTGGAGGTGGACCAGGGTATTGGAAATTGTTTTGAGGAGAAAATTTTAGTTAGAGTTTGGAGTTTCCAGTGAGATTTCCATTTGTCAAGAATCAGGGAGCGGAAGTGAATTTTGTAATCTAAAGCAGGTATAGGGGAATTATCGGTGATTCTTAGAAGGGAACATGCTTGAGTCGCAGCTAGTTCAACTGTATTGTGATCAGGAAAACTGATGTGTCCGGGAATCCAGATGAAAGTGATGTGAAAGTTGATGGAGCGGAGGGTGAGTCTGCCTGAGTCGAATGCGTTGGATGAGAGGGTGTGAGTTGTGTAGGTCGGAGATGGAGAGGAGTGAAGAAAGAAGGTCAGTCAGGAGAAGAAAGTTCATATTTGGGAGAAGTTGTGAGAGGTGAGTTGGCAATAAGATATACTCACGAGTTCAGCGTGAATATCGATGCGATGTTGTGAATACGGTGGGAAGTCACGGACCCATTTACGGAGAATGCATAAGATGCTTGATTGTTGGATTTAGACCCGCCCGAAAAGCAAATAGAAAAATTGAGGTATTCCCTGATTAAGAGATGGATATTTTGGATGATGATAAGAGTTGTTGGATTAGGGAAATTCAGTGAGATATGATTGTATGTTTTGTGGTGGCAAGATCAAAGGAGGAGCGATGATAGTTATGGGAGGTAAGTGGTTTGAATTGAAAGGGATTTTATTTATTTATTTTATTTCAGTTGTTTCACGTCCCCCTCGACAGCTTGTAGCCATTTACCTATGGAGGAGGACGATGCCGAGGGAATTATTGAATTAGAGGGGATAATGTTTATTGGAAGTCGATAGAGAGGAGGGATATTGATGGGAAATTGGGTCAAAAATTGGTGGGTCAGGGTCTCGGGATACGCATGATGAGAAATTGGAGGTTAGGACGAGTCTACGATAGCAAAGGAGAGGTTCTGTGCACAAGTCAATTTTGGGCTCGTGCGGTAGGCACCCAAAGCCACCCTGTGGGCGGAAGTTTGTATAGTGTCAAGTGAGGAGAGGACGGGTTTGCTGGCAAGCTTGTAGATTGGGGAACCATAATCTAATTTTGAACGGATAAGACTTTTGTAGATTAGTAATAGGAGTTCTCCGTTGCAGCCTTTAGAAGAGTTTTGTTGGGTCTTCATGCTCACTTATGCTTTAATAGTGGTATACAGTAGTAGATTTTGCAATGATAATTAGGGTATCCTCATTTGCGCTTCCTAGGACTCTACTCACCTATTGTTCACATGCTCTTTTCACGTGAGCAGATAGTCGTGTGGGTAAGGGAAATAAACATCAAAATTGGTTTCCTTATGTAATCTAATCTTGAATCAATACAGAATTTCTGTTTCTAACACATGAAGTAATAATTTCAGACTTTCTCATCTCTCCAAATCTGATCGAAATTTACTTTTTTCCGTATATTTTCCACATTTATGAACTCGTGAAGAAATGACTTGCATTTTCTCGAAAAAGACTCATGTAATTACTGAATAGCCCCCCCCCCCAACACTGGAAAAATCCTATCTTTCGAGATATTGTCTCTAGGTTGTTTTCCCGAGCTTGAGCGAGGGCGAATCAAGCGAAGAGGAGCGAGCATAGGCCAATAAAATAAGAGAACAACTGTCAGAGTTTCTTCTTGACGGTGAAGAAAAACAAGATGGAGAGCAAGGAAGATCACGATTGATGAAGTTCGCATAAGTACTACGAGTGAATAATTTGTGCGTCTTCATTTCACTACCATTAGTAGAATTGGAAACCTTTGCATACAACAGACTCTGGAATGATAAACGCTGTTTCGGTCTTCGAATAATTTTCTAAGTCTACATGTCCGAGATAGAATATACAATGAAACATACTAGTGAGGTTATACGGAATCGAACTTCGTGCGACCGAAAAAAAAATATTAAGGTTGCGATATAACTACTCCGTAGAATCGAACATACGTACCAAAGTAGAACTGAGAGAGGATATTTAATCACAAGCAACATAAACTAAACTTTGCGCTATGGATAAATGATTGAACGAGAAGAATAAAGGATAGGTTATACGTATACAAAATACACAGGAATAACATTCAAATAAATGAAATTTTTAGCATGATGATCAAGAGCACGCAAAAAAAATCACGACACATTACACAGAAATGTAAAAACTTATCTGGGATATTATAGGTTATGGAGTGCATCTCGCGGATTTCTCTCGTGGATCAGGGTTAGTTTATTAGAGGATGAAACGTTATAACTGTCTGCACAAATATACAAGAAATTCTCGTTATCGTCTAAAGAAACAGGATTACGTTCGTCAGGTCACATCAAAGTCCACTTCCGTGGCCTGAATGGTTTGAGGACGAGGCTTCCATTTCGAGACTTATTCTTCGTAATTTACAAAGGTTTGAAACGTAATCTAAAACCTGCGTCCAATCAGGCTTATCCAATGTAGGCTCCTTTTGGATCAATGACCAAAGATCCTCTGGTTTACAGTGGCCTAATTCAAATTTCTCGATTATAAACCTTTTTGTTTTGAATGGTAGACTTCGCCCAGCACCGTGATTTGCATGAGGAGTATCATTTTCGAACATGTATACTTCATTGGAAGATGGAGAAAATTCAAGTTTCAAAAGTTTAGGGCATCTCTCCATACAACGGCTAGGTCCTTGTGAACAGCGGTACCAAACAGTTTTTGCTCCAGACGTATAGGTCTCTTTACCATATCTGGTCCAATTTCCGCCCTCTGAAACCGATTCCTTACTTTCCGCAGCTGTATCGTAAATAACATCCGTCAGTGTCCATACATGACGACCGCTGCAATATATTTTAGGTCGACCCAATTCGTCCCACCTTCTGTTCTTCAATTCCTTGTTCTGACTTTCTTCTTCTCGACGTTCATAGTGGTGACGGTTTTTGTCATCATGCTCTTCGTCCAAATTTTCATCTTTCTTATCATTGTTGATGTTCGGTTCGATTCCTTCTCCTTCCTGACGTTCTCTGTTACCATGGTCTTCGGTGGAACTTCTATCATCCTCAACATAGTCACAAAATTCTACAAAAAATTTTTTTATTTCTTCCATACCGAAATCGCACAATAACTAACGAATAAGTGATAGACACTGATCGTTTGCACTTGTATAACACCGACTAATTGAGGAAACAGATGCGCTTGTCCGATCAAGTCTTGTCTAGGATGATAAGATGGTCAGCAGAAACATTGAAGCAACGAATTAGTCTATCCCCACTTTAGACTATTATATTCTTTCATTAATATGCGTCATCGCATCAGGGCAAGGACGTTTGACTGCTGCAGTGGAGGCAGCTTACAAAGTATGCGGTTGTCTCTCACTTGAAGCGTCATGATTTTCTTTTAAGGCGAACGATGATATGTGAAGATAAGAGAAAGCAGAACATTTTTAATAACGACGAGCAGCTCTTAGAGTGAACGACGACAGCATAAACTGAATCAAGCTAGCACATTCAAATAGGCCATTACTTCAATAATCTTCTCAGTCATTTAAGTACGATGTACAATGCGGAGGAAGAAAAATTATCTGCCAAGACGACACCATCGTTATCTTCTTATTATTATCACAGTATTCTTCAATCAATATTCGGGAAGATCGACGATATTCATGATGGGTAACCATGCTTTTTTAACAGTAGTACATTTTTCAATGAAAATAAGGCTATCCTCATGTGCGCTTTGAAAGAGTCTACTCACCTATTGTTCACATGGTTTTTTCTCCTGAGCAAATAGTCGTGTGGGAAAGACGAATAAACGTCAATATTGGTTTCCTCAGCTAGTTTAATTTTTAATCAATAGAGAAAATTGAAGTAATGATTATTGCAGACTTTCCCGTCATTCCGAATCTGATCGAAAATGACTTTTTTTGGAGTGCTTTCCTCGCGTATGAATTCGTACAAAATTGACTCGCATCATTTAAAAAATGATTCATGTCATTAATGAATTCACCCCCCCCCTCCCCCCTCAAAAAAATCCTATCACCGTTGATAATGGGAATCATACATAATAATAAGACTAGATTTTCATCGATCCTGACGTCAGCACAACTAATATTATTATGATAAAACATCTTAAAGGACTCGACCATGGCATTTGGGTTTCTTTAAGCTGTCACAACCTCACAAGAAATTCCTTCTTCTCAAAGCCAATGCACCTATATCCGCTTCAAATTTCTTCTATAATCTAGTCCATAAGATTCCTCGTGAAAGCTGCGACAACGTGTTTATTAAGGACAACAAAAAGATCCCAAGAAAAAAAAAATGTGACAGTACGAAGGGGAGAGGCGAGGAGAGTCAACCTAGCATACAATGTACTGAGAAAACTGAGACCGCGATTAAGACCAACTAGTGGAGGATAAAGTGGAAGCAGTTTTAGAGAATTGAATGGAACTGAATATTAACTTCGGAGCGAACAAGATCAGTTCAGGTCGTTTGTTATCCAGTGATGACCAACAACCTATAATTCGGCTACCATGAAACCTTAAACGCGTTCGCAAGGGAAGAGCTAGTAGTCGAATATCCAAGAAGAGTCATTCATCAATAACCACTTAGGCATGAAAATTTTACCAATCACAATACTGTAATTTAAAAATATATACATTTTTTTGCGTTAGTGTAAAAACTCATGAGACCGATTGAAAATTCAATATCCACCCCTGAGCTATATCTGTATATTTAGAAATAGATTCCAACATATCAAGAATGAGACTGCTCAAGTTATACTACATAAGGACATACAAAACAATCATCAAAATTCAAATTATTACAAAGAGTCTCGGAAGTTGCGATACCTGTACTACTGAAGGGATTGAGAAATATTTCGATCTTCTAACAGATGTGAAGCTCCAGACAATGTCGACAGCCGAGCTTGTAAAATCGAAAGAAGAATTGTATCAGGAGGGTCCGTAAGAGAAAAAAATCTGCGTTAATTTTTTGGTGAGGAGGAGGAATGAGGGGAGAGACCGATAATTAATACAAATAGATTTGGTTCGAATCATGAGAATGCCCCCCCCCCTCTTACGCAAGAGGTTCCCCGCTTCATCTAGTAGACGGAGTAAATCAAATGAAGACTACCAACAGCGTGCGAACTAGACTCTCAGAGTCAACAATGTAATGTATTCGACGCCCTCTGAGTTTTCTTTCAGTTTTCCGGTGGCTAAGAACGATCCAATAATACGAAAGCTTGAAGAAAGTTCGAAGATGACAAATTTTGAACACTACGAGTTAATAAGAGTTAATAATTCGTACGCCTCTATCCACCCGCGCACCGACCCCCCTTTAGGCTATAAAAATGAATCTATTTTTATAGCACTAGAACGTGAGTTGAGGACATATTTTTAAAACTGGCTTATTGCTAAGCGTAAACTGTCTCTTTTATTGAAAAAAAAGTTGAAAATGGATACCTGAAATTTTTCCGGCTATGAGAATGAATCTGAAACCACTAAACGTTCTGATCAGAAAGACGATTTTTCCACTTCGAATACAAATACGTGAGGTAGGCTTGAATGTTATCATCCCAACACGGAATTTGAAGCTATTGAAGGGCGAGCACCATCTACTTCGATTTTTTTGGACGTCTCATTGTTCAAAAAGTTGCGTGAAGTATACCGAAGAAAAATTGGTTGCTCTGAAAAATGTAACCTAACCTAACCTAAGAATAGCTCCCCCCAAAAGAAATTTCTGTGTGCGCGCCTGTCTCTATCTTACTACTAACAGTACAGTTGTTAAAATTTTCAGTAAAACTATTTTTCAAGAATATTGTCCAGTAGTCAGTCTGATCAAACAAACCAGTGGTGTCACGAAAATGAATCGAACTTCGAGAGCGATAGAAACAAAAATATTAAGATTGCCAAATTACACTACCGACTTGCTAGGAAAGAATATACGAGCACTAAAATAGAATTAATTGATATAATTATGATAATTATTTACGAGGAACATGAACAAAACTTTTCATTCTGAATGAATGATTAAATGAAAAAAATGAACGATAGGTTACAAGTATGCTAAATACACAGAGAAAACATCGAAATAAATGATATTGTCTCACACGATGATCGGATGATAGCACGAAAATTCACAAAACACAACACAGAAATAGGTATTTTAAAACTATAAGTCGTTAAAGGCATTTCGTTGGTGGACAGTGATTAGTTTATTAGAGGATTAACGTTATAACTAGGCTGGACAAATATATTATACGAAACTTCCCGTCATCGTTTTTGAGGAAAGAGCTTTCAGGTCAATTAAGTGCTGGTTCATCTTGGATCAATAACCGAAGTGTTGCCTCTGTCCGGTAGCCTAGTTCAAATCTTTCTCCGATAAACTTTCTGGTTTCTGGTGGTAGACCTCACTAGATAAC
Source organism: Aspidiotus destructor (assembly GCA_035079395.1). NCBI lineage: Eukaryota > Metazoa > Arthropoda > Insecta > Hemiptera > Diaspididae > Aspidiotus > Aspidiotus destructor. The sequence continues at coordinate 38,809,295 of JAVHKZ010000003.1, read as the reverse complement.
ATGATTTTCATGAGGAGTATCATTCACATATACATACACACGATTAGAATACGGAGAATATTCGAGTTTCAAAATCGTAAGGCATCTATCTTTATAACTGGGAGGTCCTCTTAAACAGCGGTACCAAGCAGTTTTAGCTCCAGACTTATAGATCACTTCTCTCTTTCTGGTCCAATATCCGCTCTCTGAAACTGACTCCTCAGCTTCCGCAGCTGTATCGTAGATAACGTCCGTCGGTGTCCATACATACTGCCTTCTTTTATGTATTTTAGGTCGACCCGATGCGTCCCACTTTTCGGTCTCCTCTTCCTTGCTCTGGCTTTCTTCTTCTCGACGTTCATTGTGGTGACGGTTGTTGTCATCATGCTCTTCGCCCAAATTTTCATTTTTCTTATCATCGTTGGTGTTTGGTTCGATATCTACTATTTCCTGACGTTCTCTGTTACCATGCTCTTCGGTCGAATTTCCATCATCCTCAACATAGCCACAATATTCTACAAAAAATTTTTTTATTTCTTCCATACCGAAATCGCACAATAACTAACGAATAAGTGATAGACACTGATCGCTCGCACTAGTATAACACCGACTAATTGAGGATACTAATAGAAATAAAAGATGCGCTTGTCCGTTCAAGTCTTGTCTAGGAAGATAAGATGGTCAGCAGAAACATTGGTGCAACGAATGAGTCTATCCCCACTTTAGACTATATATTCTTTCATCAATATGCGTCATCGCATTCAGGGAAGGGATATTTGACTGCTGCAGTGGAGGTAGCTTACAAAGGATGCGTTCGTCTTTCATCTGAAGCGCCATGATTTTCTGTTGTGAAGAACGATAGTCGAAATAAGAAAGGAAAAGGATCGACACTTCGATAGTGACGACTATCATCTTTGGCGTCTTGAACTATACTAAAAAGTACAGGATGTAATCATTCTAAGAGTAGTGTAACGAGCACCTACTTTCTTTGTCATAATAATAGGACGTGATTTTCATCGATCCTCACGTCGGCATAACTGGTATTATTATGGAAAAACTTCTCGATGGACTCGACCCTGGCATCTGGGTTTCTTTCAGCTCTCGCAACCTCACAATAGATTACTTCTTCTCAAAGCCAAAAGACCCAGTTCCGCTTCAAATTTCTTCTATTTTAGTCCCCAAAATTCTACCAGGGCATCTGGTTTGACTCGACGCTGAGCTTCAGGCACCATTTCCTGATGGCAGCGGAAAAGGCGGGTAAGGTAGTTGGATACCTAAGCCGCCTGATGAGGAATCTAGGAGAACCGAGGGGAGCAAGAAGAAGGATCATGATAAGCACCGCCTTGTCGATCCTCCTATATTGTGCGCCAGTATGGGCTGACTCCATGAAGATATACCATACAGAAGAAGAGAGATGGTAAAGATCCAACAAAGAGCGGGGCTGAGGTGTGTTAGTGCCTACCGCACTATCTCGACGGAGGCTTTTTGGGTATTAGCACGTTCACCACCAATCGAGCTCTTTGCTGAGGAGAGAGCGGTGGTGTTCAAAGCAAAAAAGATGACAACGACCAACCAAGAAGCTTTACGGATCAAGCAGGAGGCCAAGCGCTCCTTGCTTGTAGAGTGGAAAGCACGAATTGCCCAGAGCGAGCTGGGTAAGTGGACAACCCGTGTGCTAATACGTGACCTTGATGGGTGGATGGACCGACACCATAGCCAACTAAACCTTCACCTGACGCAGGTGTTAAGTGGCCATGGCTGCTTTAACAAGTACCTTCATGAGAAGCTAAGGAAAATTGAGCAGGCAACGTGTTCGCATCGGATCAAGAGCGGGATGATGGACCACAGCACATCTTATTTGAGTGTGAGACGTGGAGGCGTGAGCAGGACAAGCTTAGTCAGTCTCTTTAAGAGATCGGGGTAGGTGAAGCGCTTAATCCGAGTAGCCTGGTATCCACCATGCTAGGTTCTGAAGAAGCATGGAACCAGGTGTCTGCATTTGCAGCCACCGTCATGAAGAAGAAGATGGACCGGGAATGGAATAGGCAAATGCAGAACCACGCTATGGCCTACTCGACACCTGTGTACCATCAAAACACTGATTTGCAGGAAGAAGAGGACGATGATCTTCCCTGAGGATAGAAGAAGATGAAGAAACCCCAACAGCAATTTACTTTATCTTATGGTGATGTTGATGTTGTGTGTTCTGGTGTTTTCCGCGTGCCATGGGGGCACTGCAGCTTGGCGGTTGTCAAGCAGAAGAGGGGGTTCGCCAAGGTCATTCTTCCAACACTGAAGTTATACCCGAAAGGGTCGATTACGGTACTGGAAGAAACAAAATCTAATTCATACGCAATCTGCACCTACTCCAATGTGGAGGACGAGAGATGTTGCAAATGCGACACAAAAGTAAGTCCATAAAATTCATCGGGGAAGCTGCGTTGGGGACAACATACAGAATACAGATGCTCAAAAAAAATACTGGGACAGTATGAGGGGGAGGGAGGGGAGAGTCAACCTAACATACAATGTACTGAAAAACTAAAAAGTACAGGATGTAATCATATTTAGAGTAGCGTAACGAACACCTCTCTTCTGTGTCGTAATAATAGGACGAGATTTTCACCGATCCTCACGTCGGCACAACTAGTATTATTATGGAAAAAGTTCTCAATGGACTCGACACTGGCATTTGGGTTCACAAGAAATTACTTCTTTTCAAAGTCAAAGGACACAGTTCCACTTCAAATTTCTTCTAATCCAGTCCATAAAATTCCTTGTGGAAGCTGCGACAACGTGTTTATTAGGGACAACATACAGATGCTCAAAAAAAAAGAAAATACTAGGACAGTGCAAAGGGGGGAGGGAAGGAGAGTCAACCTAACACACAACGTACTGAAAAAACTAAAACCGTGAGTAAGTCCAATTAGCGAAGAGTGGAGTTGAGGCGTTTCTAGAGAATTGAATGGAACCGAATACCAACTTCGTAGCCGATCTGACGAACAAGATCAGTTCGGGTGGTTTGATATCCAGTGATGATTAACAACCGATCATTAGACTAGCATGAAACTTGAAACGCGTTCGAAAGGGAAGAGTTAGTGGTCGAAGATCCAAGAAAAGTCATTTGTCAATAACCATTCGGGTCACGGAAATTTTTCCAATTCAAGAAAACTTAGATTGGCCAGAAGATCTCGCCTATGAGTTCAAATTTGAAAAGCCACACATTACTTTAATTGAAAAATACATTTTTTCGCGTTAGTGTACCATTTATGATTCGAGCAATTTGCAAATTTGTTAGATCCGTAATTATCATTGTGAGTATGTAATAATGTTCCAGCTCTGAGAATATTTTTCCAAGCTACACATGTATCCTTAAGAAGAATAATCAGGGAAAGATCATCGAAAAATTCATGGGATCCGATTGAAAATTACATATCCACACATGAGCTATAGATTCCAACATATCAAGACGAAGACTGCTAAAATCCTGTTCCTCAAGCTATACTAAAGAAGAGCCAAATAATCTTTAAAACTCGAACTTACATCAAAGAGCACCGAGAGTTGCGATACCTGTACTACTACAAGGATTGAGGAATATTTTGACCTTCTAACAGACGAGGAGCTCCAGACAATGTCGACAGCCGAGCTTGATAATCAGATGAAGAACTGTATCAGGAGAGTCCTTAAGAGAAAAAAAATCTGAATTAATTTTTAACAAACCAGTGGTGTCACGAAAGTGAATCGAACTTCGAGAGCGATAGAAACAAAAATATTAAGATTGCCAAATTACACTACCGACTTGCTAGGAAAGAATATACGAGCACTAAAATAGAATTAATTGATATAATTATGATAATTATTTACGAGGAACATGAACAAAACCTTTCATTCTGGATGAATGATTAAATGAAAAAAATGAACGATAGGTTACAAGTATGCTGAATACAAAGAGAAAACATCGAAATAAATGATATTGTCTACCACAATGATCGGATGATAGCACGAAAATTCACGACACACAACACAGAAATAGGTATTTCAAAACTATAAGTTGTTAAAGGCATTTCGTTGGTGGACAATGATTAGTTTATTAGAGGATTAACGTTATAACTAGGCTGGACAAATATATTATACGAAACTTCCCGTCATCGTTTTTGAGGAAAGAGCTTTACGTTCGTCACGTCACATCCCGGTCCAATTTCATGACCTGAAATTGTTGGAGGATGAGACTTCTCTTATGAGACTTTCTTCTTGTGAACTTGTAAGGTTAGAAACTTAATCGAAAACTTGCATCCAATCAGGTCGATTAAGTGCTGGTTCATCTTGGCTCAATAACCGAAGTGTTGCCTCTGTCCGGTAGCCTAGTTCAAATCTTTCTCGGATAAACTTTCTGGTTTCTGGTGGTAGACCTCGCTAGACAAGGTGATGATTTCTATGAGGAGTATCATTCAGATATACATATACACGATTAGAATATGGAGAATATTCGTGTTTCAAACGCGTAAGGCATCTATCTTTAGGACGGGAAGGTCCTTTTAAACAGCGGTACCAAATAGTTTTAGCTCCAGACAAATAGGTCGCTTCTTTCCTTCTGGTCCAATATTCGCTCTCTGAAACTGATTCCTCAGCTTCCGCAGCTGAATCGTAGATAACGTCCGTCGGTGTCCATACAAAACACCTGCGTTTATGTATTTTAGGTCGACCCGATGCGTCCCACTTTTCGGTCTCCTCTTCCTTGCTCTGGCTTTCTTCTTCTCGACGTTCATTTTTGTCATCATGCTCGTCGTCCAAATTTTCATTTTTCTTATCATCGTTAGTGTTTTGTTCGATATCTACTATTTCCTGACGTCCTTCGTTCTCATGCTCTTCATCGGCGTGCTGAATGTTCTGACATTGGTCTTTCGCATCAGCATCAAGAGAGTTGGCAATAGAATTACAAGTGGTAGTTAAATCCAAGGGTATGTTCTGACTTTGGTCTTCCGCATCATCATCAAGAGTGTCGGTGATAGAATTACGAGTGGTAGTCAAATCCAAAGGTTCGGCTAAATCCATTCCAACATCGAAAATAGTAAACACTACGAAGGAGTTGAAAATCGATCGACACGGTTCGCACTAACAAGAGGATGTACACTGATTCAGCAGACTGACGAGAAAATGTACTACGTAGTTCGTCCGATCAAATCCTGTGCGCCAGGATGAAGCGATAACAAACAACTGCGATAATCAAGAAGAATAGGTATACATAACTTCCCGGATATTCCGTCATCAGAATGTCTTATGCTATGTATGACTCATCCCAATACAATATACGACCATCAAGATACTCTCGATACAGCATCGTTCAATTGTCATCAGTTTGGCGGCTAGACCATACGGTCTAGGTGTACATACATGCATCTTAGAGTAATATTGAACGTGCATATTTTCGATGAAAAATTGCTTTGTTTTCCTTTCTTTCCAAAATTTTATCACCTTCGCCTCAACTATTCCCAACAATTGACCGATGTGCGGTAAGATGAATGGAGCATTCCTAGGAAATCCTAGTCTCCTAGGAATCGATACTGAAGTTTTCATTCCACTTTTTACTAATGATACACCTAAACCTAAATATAGAAGGGATAAGGATGTGTATCATGGTTGTTTCTTAGGGCCTGGTTATAGGAAGAGGTTACATTAAGGGAAGAATGGAAAGATGAAAGTTGGGGGCATGAAAAACAATGTTAGACTGTTAAGGGAGCTTCTTCGCAGTAAGGGCAGGATGGAGGTAGTAGAATGCTGGGGTTTATAAGGTGGGAGTGTGAGATTCGCGTGTGGCCAATTCTCAGACGGTTGAGAATGACCTAACGGGTCTGTTGGGGGGTGGACCAGGGTACTGGGATTGAAAGTCGATAGAGAGGAGGGATATTGATGGGAAATTGGGTCAAAAATTGATGGGTCAGGGTCTCGGGATACGCATGATGAAAAATTGGAGGTTAGGACTGTTCAGCGTCGATAAGCGTTTCGTAATATTTAATCGTAGTCTTTTAAGAATTGTATATTTCAACAATGACAAAATCTTCGAATATGTACAGAAGGTAAGCGCGTAGAGGATTTCTATGGAAAAGATAATACTCGTCGTCGTTGGCGTGATTGATCTTCTTTCGTATGCTGTGCGGTAATTCTCACGTATCTGGAGACGATTGCTTCCGTATTCTTCCACGTCGTCGCTGGACCGTATTTATATAGCTCTACAGCTCTGTACTCTGTACAAGGACGAGTCTACGATAGGAAAGGAGAGGTTCTGTGCACAAGTCAATTTTGGGCTCGTGCGATAGGCACCCAAGACCATCCTGAGGGCGGAAGTTTGTATAGTGTCAAGTGAGGAGAGGACGGGTTTGCTGGCAAGCTTGTGGATTGGGGAACCATAATCTAATTTTGAACGGATAAGACTTTTGTAGATTAGTAATAGGAGTTCTTCGTTGCAGCCTTTAGAAGAGTTTTGTTGGGTCTTCATGCTCACTTGGGCTGTGATAGTGGTACACAGTAGTAGATTTTGCAATGAAAATAAGGCTATCCTCATTTGCGCTTCCTAGGACTCTACTCACCTATTGTTCACATGCTCTTTTCACGTGAGCAGATAGTCGTGTGGGTAAGGGAAATGAACATCAAAATTGGTTTCCTTATGTAGTCTAATCTTGAATCAACACAGAATTTTTGTTTTCAACACATGAAGTAATAATTTCAGACTTTCTCATCTCTCCAAATCTGATAAAAATTCACTTTTTTCCGCATACTTTCCACATCTATGAATTCGTGAAGAAATGGCTCGCATGTTCTCGAAAAGGATTCATGTGATTACTGAATAGCCCCCCCCCCCCCTTGGAAAAATCCTGTCACTCGAGATATTGTTTCTAGGTTGTTTTCCCGAGCTTGAGCGAGGGCGAATCAAGCGGAGAGGAGCGAGCATAGGCCAATAAAATAAGAGTTCAATTGTCAAAGTTTCCTCTTGACGGTGAAGAAAAACTAAATGGAGAGCAAGGAAGATCACGATTGATGAAGTTCGCATAAGTACTACGAGTGAATAATTTGTGCGTCTTCATTTCACTACCATCAGTAGAATTGGAAACCTTTGCATACTACAGACTCTGGAATGATTAACGCTGTGTTGATGGCTGCAGCGCTTCTAATGGACAAAAAAGTAAACCTATCTAGATTCTTCTTCGGAAGCCAAAAAATGTGATAAAAAAGATTTGAAAAGTTGAATTGTATATATTGTTGTGTATGTCTGAATCAATTGAAAATAACTGTCGTTTTGTTGGAATTGAAAAATTGTCGTTTTTGTTGAATTGTGTATTAATAAAAAGAAACTTTGTATGAACTTTTGAATTATTGAATTTAGCAAAAAAACATTGGTCCTCCGTTTGGCCGAATCTCGGTACTTTTTAATTGATTTTGTGTTAAAAAACCATATCTTGGTGAATGAAAAGCTTTTTGAACAATTGTGGTGAATTGTGTTGATAAGTTCTTGTTGAGTCCAAAAACAGTAATGGAAGAGAACAAAAGAAATAGAAGACATGCGAAAATGGAATTAGCGAGAATCAGAGATCTTGTCGTTAATTGCATGAACAAGCCAACCGATGATGAGAAAAAGATTGCTGAACTTGAAGTATTGATTGAAGATAGTTATCTGCCATTGTTTCAAGAATTCTGTCAACTGACCAGAACAGTAGCAACGCAGCTCGATATTTCAGATCCGAGTCAACAAAAGGAAGAAGAAGCAATGTTGAATGAGCAAGCTCAATTCAATAATATCTTCATCGAAGCTAAAACCAAAATTAAGCTTTGGAAAAATCGATCAGTCGTAAGCTCAGTAACTGCGTCAGAGCAACAGGTAGCAAATAATCAGTTCAACGCTTTGAAATTACCGAAGTTGGAATTACCTGTATTTGATGGCGATCTTACCAAATTCTATTCGTTTAAAAACAGGTACGTAAGCCTAGTTCATCAAAGTAATAGTTTTGATAAAGTTGTAAAACTGCATTATCTATCGAGCGCGCTAGTTGGAGCAGCGCAGAAAATTGTCTCAGATTTTGAGTTGAATGATTTAGGTTACGACGAAGCCTGGAATCACGTACTCTGGACATATGATAACAAAAGAGCAATAATAGCGGCGCATTTCAGTAAAATTGCTAACCTCGAACCAGTGAAAAATGAGGCTGGAATTCGTGAGCTATTGTCGCAAGTAAAAGCCACGTTGAGAGCGTTAAATTCCTTAGAGTTAAGACCAGAAGAATTATTTTCGTTGTATTTGAGCTTTCATGTTGCGGGAAAGTTGGATAAAGTTACCAACCGTGACTGGCAAAATTCGTTGGAAGATAATGATCGTTATCCTTCATTTGAGGAACTAGAAAAATTCTTAGGTCGTCGTTCGTGCGCGGTCGAAGAAAGAATAAAACCTGGGTCGATAGTGATCGACAAGGAAGCAAAAAAACCAATCGATAAAAAATGTGTGACAGAAAAGAGAAGTTTCAACGTTGTGCAGAACGGTAGAACGTGCTTGGTTTGTGATAAGACGCACCCATTATATTTATGCGAAACGTTTAAGAGTAAAACGCCGTACGAAAGATATGCAATTGTAAAAGAAAAACGACTCTGTTTTATCTGTTTTCTACCAGGTCATTCTGGAAAGGGTTGTAGATCAGAAAAAGGGCGATGCTCGTGTAAAGAACCGCATAGTTATCTTCTACATTTTGATTCGAGTTCTAAAAATCAAAATCGGTCCAACAACGAAAATAAAGGTGAAGAGCAAAAAGAAACCTCAGCACCCGATAAAGCTAATGAGAAAGCTAACATGTGTATGATTGGACATGATCAAGAATTAGTGTTATTGCCGTCAGCTGTAACAAGGTTCAGGTGCGGATCAATTCAAGGCAAAGCTCGAATTTTGCTGGATGTGTGCTCGCAGCCTACGATTGCAGCCGACACAATTGTGAAAAAATACAACCTACCCCTTCAAAAGAGTAATTCGGTGATCCGCGGTGTCGGAGAAGGGCCTTTGTCCAAAACTCATTCGAACTCGTGCGTAAATATCACATTGTTTTCAAATTCTGAACCGTGGGAATTAACAATGAAGTGCGATGTTGTCCCGGCATCAACGATTCAATATTCTGCTAAGTTCAAATGGCCAGCAGATACATTTAATCAAGTACGATCGTTTAATTTAGCAGACCCAGCGATGGGAAAAATTGATGTTGATATTCATGATATTGATATTGTTGTTGGCGCAAAATATTTTGAAAAATGTGTGTGTAACGAAACTCGTCAAGTCAACGATCTAACTTTCCGCTTAACTCGGGTTGGATGGAGTGCGTCCGGAGTAGCTCCGGAGCCAGTTGTAAATATTACTCAATATTCTGGTTGCACGATACAAGAAATTGATCAAAACTTGAAACGGTTCTGGGAGGTTGAAGAACCAGTTGGTATGAATGAAAATAAAACGGAAGAAGAAAAGTGCGAATTGCATTTTCAAGAAAATTATAAAGTTGGTGAAGACGGGAAATTTGTTGTAAAATTACCGTTCAAAGTTCCGAAAGAAAAAATTGCAAATAATTTTGAAAACGCTAGAAAAAGTTTAATTCGTCTTGAAAAACGATTAAATGAAGAGAATAGAAGCGCCTATTGTGAATTTATGAAGGAATACGTTGATATGGGTCATATGTCGCTCGCGGAACCTAGCGAGGAACCCAGTTATTTCATACCACATAAGGAAGTACTCAGACCCGAAAGTACCACCACTTCTTTACGTGTAGTCTTTAACGCATCATCAAAATCGATTGGTAATATGTCGTTGAATGAGGGCCTTATGGTCGGTCCTACTGTGCAAAGCGATTTATTTGATTCATTGATTCAAATGCGCGTATATAAAGTATGTTTTGCAGGTGATATTGGAAAAATGTACCGCATGATCTGGGTTGACGACGACGATCGGAACATGCAGAGAATACTGTGGAGATTTGAGGTGACGGAGCCAATTTGTGAATATCGTCTGAATACGGTTACATACGGAACGGCCTCAGCTTCCTTTTTGGCAACTAAATGTTTGCAGGTAATAGCTGACACTGTAGAAAGTCCGATTGTTAGCAAAACTATTCGTCAAAATTTTTATATGGATGATCTCACGGCCGGCGCGTCCGAGGTTGCCCAAGCTATAGAATTGAAAGATGAAATTCATGAAGCGTTGATCACTCGTGGATTTCTGCTTCGCAAGTATGTTTCCAACTCGTCAGCGTTTAATGAGTCTGTACCGGAAGAGTTACGAGCTGAAGTGAGGGAAGAAGTCAAAATTTTGGGAATTTGTTGGAACCCGGTGTCGGATCAAATCAAAGTAAAAATCAACATCGATATTCCTGAGGAATTGGAGTTAACTAAGAGAATCATACTGTCGTTTGTTTCGTCTATTTTCGATCCACTAGGAATTTTGTCTCCTGTAACAATTCAAGGAAATAAGATTCTGCTGCAAAAAATTTGGTTGGTAGACTGTTCATGGGACAAGGTTGTTCCTCGCGAAATTTCTGAAAAGTTCCGTAAATTTGTAGAAAATTTGAAAAAATTAATTGGATATTCTATACCGCGTTTAATTTCAAAATTTAGTAAAAATCAACTCGTAATTTTTTGCGATGCAAGTGAAAACGCGTATTGTGTTGTTTTTTATGTGCGTAGCGTCGATGAAATTAGTGGACAAATAGACTGTAGATTTGTTTGTGCGAAAACGCGCGTCTCCCCAATCAAAAAGTTATCGATACCAGAACTTGAACTATGCGCTACAGTTTTGGCTGTCAAATACGTAAATCGTGTCGCTGAGACGTTAAATATCCCTCTCGAAAATGTGTTCGCGTTCTCAGATTCCACTTGTACTTTGTGTTGGCTATCAGAACCCGCGAATAATTGGAAAGTGTTTGTAAGCAATCGCGTCAGTAAAGTTACGTCAGTGATCCCCTTTGAGCGATGGAATTACGTGCCTTCCGCTCATAATCCCGCTGATTTTGGCACCCGAGGGTTCAGTGCAGATGAATTCGAGGGAAAAGCAAGTTGGATATATGGTCCCGAATTTTTGAAGCAATCTAATTGGTTGAGCCACTTTGAAATTCCAAATTTTGAGACACAGACTGCATTACAGCAACGTAAATTGAAAAAATATGTTGGCGTTGTCACAGTGGAGCACAGTTTGTTCAAAAGATTTTCTTCGCATACTAAATTGGTTCGAGTTGCTGCATATATGCGTCGGTTTTGCTACAGAAAATATTGTTCTGAGCATTTGGCTGTAGATGCGGTTGAATTTCGTGATGCTTGGACTGCTGTTATGCGTGGAGTTCAAAATGAGGTGTTTGGCGAGGATATTGCGTCGATCGAAGGTAAAAAACCTCTAAAAAAGAGGAGCCGATTACGGTTGCTGAATCCGTTTTTGGATGGCAAGAACCTACTGCGAGTTGGAGGTCGATTGGAAGAGTCAAATCTTTCATTTGAAGAACGGCATCCGGTGATCATTCCTGCTGAACATCTTGTAATCCAAAACTTTGTGCGCTATTTACACATCGAAAATTGTCATGCCGGCAAAATGTTTTTAGACACTTATTTGTCGCAAGGATACTATGTCATTGGTGGTCGTAATAAACTGACAAAAAAGATCGTTCATGAGTGTCTGCTGTAAAGCGCGAGCCAAGTTATGTTCTCAGATTATGGGGAATTTGCCGTTGGATCGAGTTACTGTATCTACTCCCTTTAATCGTGTTGGTGTTGACATGGCTGGTCCATTTACTTGTCGGTGTATTGGGCATCGTTCAAGGATGCACTCAAAAGTTTATTGTGCGCTGTTTGTTTGCATGACTACTCGCTGTGTCCATCTTGAGGTAGTCTCGGACCTGTCCACAGACAAATTCATCGAATCCTTTGTCCGTTTTACTGCCACTCGAGGTGTTCCAGCCTTAGTCCGGTCCGATAATGGTACAAACTTCAAAGGTATGGCTGGCAAATTGCAACTTGATAGGTTTGAGTTTGACCAAGAAAAAATTATTCGCTTCGCTGGTACTCGTGGACTCACTTGGGAGTTCAATCCTGCAAAGGCCCCACACTTTGGTGGCCTGTGGGTGGCCGCCATAAAATCAGCAAAGGATCGGTTGTGGAGAGTGACGCGCGGAGCGGTGCTCACTTTTGAGGAATATTCAACGCTGTTTCATCGCATTGGCGCCGTATTAAATTCACGGCCGTTGTGTTATAGAGAAGTGGTAGACCAGGATGCTGTTGTGGTTACCCCGTCTCACTTCCTAATTGGACGGCGAATGATTGCAGTGCCTACGTTGGACACTTGTGAATATGTTTCTATTGGTCGCCGGTTGGAACTGCTACAAAATCTGCTTCAAGGATTTTGGAATGTGTGGCACAAAGACCATCTCAACCAACTGCAGAAGAGAGTGAAATGGAACCGTCCCGTACCTAACGTTCGTTGTGGTCAAATGGTAGTGGTTAAAGGCGAAAACACAAAACCTTTTGTCTGGCCACTTGGTTTGGTTGTTAAGACGCATGCAGGTCCCGATGGCCATGTAAGGGTGGTTGATGTCAAGTTTAATGGGTCTGTGAAATCGCGCCCTGTCACTTCAATAGTTTTGTTACCAGTGGATTCCGCCCCTTCGGGTCAGCCGGGGGAAGATGTTGATGACTGCAGCGCTTCTAATGGACAAAAAAGTAAACCTATCTAGATTCTTCTTCGGAAGCCAAAAAATGTGATAAAAAAGATTTGAAAAGTTGAATTGTATATATTGTTGTGTATGTCTGAATCAATTGAAAATAACTGTCGTTTTGTTGGAATTGAAAAATTGTCGTTTTTGTTGAATTGTGTATTAATAAAAAGAAACTTTGTATGAACTTTTGAATTATTGAATTTAGCAAAAAAACACGCTGTTTCAGGGTTCAAATTGAAAATTTTCAAAGTCTACATGTCCAAGATAGAATATTGATTAGAGGTTAATACAATGAAACATACTAGTGAGGTTGTACGGAATCAAACTTCGTGCGACAGAAACAAAAATATTAAGGATTGCGATATAACTACTCCGTAGAATCGAACATAAGAGTACCAAAGTAAAACTGAGAGAGGATATTTAATCACAAGCAATATAAACAAAACTTTGCGCTACGGATAAATGACTGAACGAGAAAAATAAAGGATAGGTTATACGTATGCGAAATACACAGGAATAACATTCAAATAAATGAAATTTTTAGCATGATGATCAAAAGCACGCAAAAAAAATCACGACACATTACACAGAAATGTAAAAACTTATCTGGGATATTATAGGTTATGGAGTGCATCTCGCGGATTTAGTTTGTGGATCAGGATTAGTTTATTAGAGGATGAAACGTTATAACTGTCTGCACAAATATACAAGAAATTCTCGTTATCGTCTCTAAAGAAACAGGGTTACGTTTGTCAGGTCACATCAAAGTCCACTTCCATGGCCTGAATGATTTGAGGACGAGGCTTTCCATTCCTGACTTATTCCTCGTGTTTTACAAAGCTTTAAAACGTAATGTAAAACCTGCGTCCAATCAGGCTTAGGCAATGTAGGCTCCTTTTGGATCAATGACCAAATATCCTCCGGTTTACAGTGGCCCAATTCAAATTTCTCGTTTATAAAATATTTTGTTTCTAATGGTAAACATCGCATGTCAACGTGATTTGAATGAGGAGTGTCAGTTTCATACCTGTATACTTCATTGGAAGATGGAGAAAATTCCAGTTTCAAAAGTTTGCGGCATCTTCCCTCAACAAGGCTACGTCCTTGTGAACAGCGGTACCAAACAGTTTTTTCTCCAGATGTATAGGTCTTTTCTTCACGTCTGATCCAATTCCCGCTCTCTGAAATCGATAACTCAGTTTCCGCAGCTGTATCGTAAATAACATCCGTCAGTGTCCATACATGACGAGGTCGTCTCAATTCTTCCCGCTTTCTGTTCTTCTTTTCCTTGCTCTGACTTTCTTCTTCTCGACGTTCTTTGTGGTGTCGGTTCTTGTCATCATACTCTTCGTCCAAATTTTCATCTTTCTTATCATTGTTGATGTTTGGTTCGATACCTTCTCCTTCCTGACGCTCTCTGTTACCATGGTCTTCGGTCGAACGTCTATCATCCTTAACATAGTTACAAAATTCTACAAAAAATTTTTCTATTTCTTCCATATCGAAATCGTACAATGACTAACGAATGATGGACACTGATCGTTTGCACTAGTATAACACTGACTGAATAATGATACTAATAGAAAAATACAAGCTTTCCTGT